>OY728123.1:1268747204-1271247204 GCA_963277665.1 Viscum album | reverse complement strand
TCGAGATGGTAGGTTGTACATATATATAAATGTTGGTTCATTTCTACTAGCATATGGAATAAAGGAAAGGTAAATGAAACTCATATTTTATAAAACCATTTCTATATCATATATATCATATATGTTTAATTAATATATCCATATTAAATTTCATGATAAAAATAAAAGGAATATTCAATGACATTACATTGCAAGTGAGGTATCTCACATGTACACTTCAGTGTCGATATCGTTTCCCAATAAATTGAAATGATTTGGAACCAATGATTTTTACCACAAAAATGGATTATTTTGTGTTTTTTTTAATAAAAAATATGTCGATAAAGAAGTGTGAAATATATGTGATATTATGGTGTATGTTTCATTAATTTTGAGGTTGGCTTAATTTTCATGTGTTTTTAAAAACATTAGCGCTCGAAAATACGATGATGGGGAAATATTTGTGTAACTTGTGTTTCGTGGATAGGGTCATTAAGAAATGGAAAATTCAAGGGTTTTTTATATTTATGTTTATAAAAAATGTGGTTCTTCTAAATGAAAATTGGATTGATATTGTATTAATGGTTAACAAAATATTTTTCACAAAAAAATGTATGAGGGAAAATGGAAATACGGTACGTTACATGATATCTAGAAGCATAATGAATGATAAAATATCCCTAAATATTCCCAAGGAAAGGGAGAATTGTGAAAATAAATGAATAGGATATTAAAAAATAAATTTTTTTCTTGAAATATTTTTGAAGAGTGTAATTCTATAAATATGTGATTTCTCGTAATTTTAGGGATATAGAGTAATAGAAAATGATGAATTGTCTTTTATTACAAAGATCTTATGGAAAGGTAATTCTTTACATGTCAGGAACTATTCTCAAGTAGAACCATCATGAAAATAATAGTTAATAAATAATTTACACTTAGGTATTTTAAAAAATGATTTTCCCTAAGATTGATATTTTTTAAATAGTTTGGAGATCTAAAATTTTTATGAGCTTCAGGAAGTTTAGGACTTAGGAGAAGAAATTATGCTTCATGAATTCATGGAGTTGTGTGAAGGTTGAATGATCCATTAAAGTATATAGGTTTTTTATGGAAGAATCATCTTTGGAAAAGGGGGTTTCATGATGAAAGTAGTTTCAAGGAGGTTGCTTATGATAATATAACGTTTTGAGCATCTAGTTGGTGTGAACTGTGAATCCAAGTGCCTAATTCAAGACCATGGTCCAAGCATAGTATTATGGTAATTATGGGAAAAGACTTATGTGCCCAATATGTTGAGGTGAACTTCAATTTGATAAATGTATTAATACTACAACTAAGGAATTAACTTCTCTGATCTTTTGTAGTACACAATATCTAGGGAAGCTTAGTGGATCATATACAACTAATATACTGATAGTGTATTTTCATTGGAAATTTACACAATGGTGAACTAAATAAAACCTGTATGTCTTTTTCTCTCCGTATATGGGTGTTAAAAAAATTCATGGTTCTATAAAATATGTCTAACTAGTTCCCACCAATATAGGGTCAGGATTTGACTCATTAAATGAAATACATTTTTACAATGATTCAACCCTCCCTTTTCATGGTGTTTTAGGTCCTATATTATGTAAGATGGTAGATGGGATATAATAGTTATACATATATAAATATATCATAAATATTATATATAAACATTAAATCCATCAATATATCTATCCATGATAGGATGGGATGGATTGAGAATTACATATGTTTACATGGTGGTATTATTCCACACACATGATTGACATTATCGTTACCCATTTGATAGAAGATGGTAAAAATATAGGTTATTAAATTAACATAAATAAACATAAGTATATGTAACATATTGATTTAATTATATCATTATGGTTGAATAATATTTCAATTAGTTGGAAGAAGAAATACTATAAACATTCTCGAATATGAACGATACCTCTTTTTGGACAACCATCTTAGGTATGAACCATAAGCATTATTTAAAGGGTTTCGTAATAAAACTAAAGAGTATTGTATTTTAGGAGGCTAATAATTTATATATATTGGATGGTCATTTTGAAAAAAATTGTTTCCAATGTTTGAAGAAGAGAGGAAAGTGGGTTCCCATCTCTAAGAGTGGGAGAGGACACGCGTGGAATTATTGGAAATAAAATGGTGTACCAACAATTTAATCATTCCAAATATGTATAAAATATGTCTTATTCTAGAAAAAAATGATTATAGAAGGACTATATATTATCATAGAATAGAAATATGATTTGTTTTGGTAATTTTAACCCTTATTTTTAAAAATGGTTGCGGACGAAGCCGGAATTTATTATTAAATCAAAGCGAACACATATTTTCGAATGGGTAGAGGGAGACCCATTACTTATCATAAAGGCCCAGTGGGCTTATAGCACATTTCATGTCCTTTAGGCTTGAATATTTTGGCCTAAGACCCATTATTTTAATAGTACTACAGTAACTGCCTGCTACAATACATGTTGTTGTGCCAATATATGCCACTGCAATATTTCTCTTCAATTCTATAGTTCCTATGCTACTAAAGTAACACTACAGTACTGGTACATCATCCTGTGATGAACAGGTTTTAACACTTGGTAAATAGATTTTAACATTTACTTTAATAGTTATTTGTTTATAAATTTTTAATATTAATTATGACAATAACATAACATTGAATTATTAAATAATAATAAATTATTGATTATAAATAATAAATTCATTTTCCAAATACAATTAAAAAAAATTCCAGATATTAATTTAAAATATTTCCAACTGACATGATGAAAATTTGGTTTTCCGGTGATTTTTTTCCGTAATAATATATGTATTTAATATAAAACATCAATATGAAATTTACTAAAAATATATATATTTGATTAATAAATATATAATTTAACTAATAGTACTTTTATAAACATATTAATAAAATTAACCATCTAACATCATTATAAATAATGGTAGGTTATAAGAAAACTTATTTTTTTACTATTCATGGTAAATTTATCATTGCCTAAAATTCCAAAAACAATTACTCATAGAAAATTTTTTCATGGAGATTTTTTAAAATATGTGTATGTTTAAAATTAAATTTTAGAAAAATTGGAAAAATTAGTATTATTATTTGTTCACAAAAATAAATACAAAATATTGTTTGTGATCCATATTCACTGCATATATAGGACAAAGAAAAAATTAAGTACTTATATATCAATAAATTTTCTTCATATAAACACTTTGTAATTTATTTTTAAAATTTTTTTAGTACTATAAACACCCAAAATTTAATTATATATGTTATAATGGTATTTCTAAATTATAATTATAATATTATATCATACTTTGTTAAATCATTTTATTATGTGTAGTACATGTTATTAAAATATTAATATTTATTAGAAAAAAATATATTTCATAAAATCAAATGGTGTTACAATATACAACACAAAAATGGATAACTCTTTAATAATTATTCCACTCTGATATTTAAAACTGAGGATACTTCTACATTATCATATGGTCTTGTTCCCATGTTTTTTCCTCCTTTTGGTGGTTTCACCATAAAAGCATGACCAGGTGAGTGGTGTTGTTTCACAAAATATTCATGTTATGATAAAGATTATCCACAGGTTATTCCTAATGGTATTTATTTGCATCCAATTGTATAAAATTTGATTTTTGTATATGTGGAGGTTCAGGTGTGTGATTAATTAGGTGACATATTTGGAAGATATCATAGACTTGAGAGATGTTTGGTGGAAGAACCCAGTGATCTGAAACTATACATTCTGGATCAAAAACCTAAAAAAGGATAATATACATTGAGATCCTCTTTCCTGTCTTCCTAAATCTCATAACCATCTTCCATGATTAAATTTACAAAAAGCATTTCTCCAAAAAATCATACAACATATTATTCTAAAGAATGTATATATAAATGTGTTGTTGACTCTGAGATACCTTGATATGATATTTGGTGGATCTTACTTTCTTTTCCATTTACATTACTTTCTTTGGTCCTAAAAACATTGTTTCCCCAAATCCATCCCAACAAATTGGGATTATATAGTTAATTACATATATTGATTTATATAGAGAAATATTATTCAATGGTGGTGTTTTCCCATTTGCATCATTGTATGTGTAATAGTTGTAACATCCCATTAGATGATAATTTCCTAGACATAAAATAATGAAATAATATTAAAATAAATACATACACTTCAATATATCTCTTTCTCCCATCCCACCATAAATTCTATTTTAATTCTCTACACATATTTGTACAACCGAGATGAGTAGTGAATAAATTACTATGAGCTTCTTATAATAATTCCTTATTTAAATGTCGCATGGTACCAAAAAAATAAATTATTCTAGAAAAATATCACTTCATTATAATATTTTTTAAATAATAGAATATTTCTGACCTTATTTTGTAACACTAGGTCATTCTTCCTTGCCTCTTTAATGTTCAAATGTATTGATGATTCAACTCTTTTTTTAGAATAATATATCCACCATGATTTCAAATTTTGAGATCCTTAATTAAAAAGTACATAAATTTTGGATCTTTTGTGACTTTCATTAATAATAATATAGCTTGATCCTTTTGAATCAAAATAACCATCCACCTTTTTCACATTCCCATTGTGGAAATGTTTTGTGAAATCATGGTTTTTAATGAGTTCCACCCATATTCTCTATAACAAGTTCATAATTTTCTATTTATATATATATATATTATAATCATTATATACACCCACCACACATCATAAATACAATTCATAAAATTCAAAAATTCAATAATTACTATAGCTAACTTAAAATCCAGAGTTGTGTAATTTTTCTCATGAAAATTCAATTATGTTGTTGAAAAAGATATAACAATATCAATAGGAAAGAGATGGCATCCTAGTCCCTTGTTTGATGTATCACAATAGATTATAAACCCATCTCCTCTATTAGGTAATGTAATAAAATATTTACTGAAAAATATTCAATTATGTTCCTTGAAATATTTTTTTATTCATCCATCCAAAGGAACTTGAACCCCTTCCAAGTTAATAAGGTGAGTAGATTAGATAGTTATGATATATTCTCTACATAAAACTGAAAATATTTATTCAAAAAAGGAACCATCAAATATCAGTAAAACTAGTTCGTCTGTTCAAGCATTAAATAGCCTATGTATTTGATTGATTTACATCTATACTCTTGGATGATATTATATGACCCAAAAAATAATTTTTTGTCTAAAACTCTATGTTTTAATTTTTTTAACAAATTTTATCAATCCATATGATATCAACTATAATTATGAAATGCACTTAATGATCTTAATTTAACTTTTTATGGATAAATATGTTATTAGTAAATACTTCCATGAATCGGTCAATGTAATCTATAAAGTATATATTCATTAAATCCAATAATATAGAATGGGTATTAGTAAGAAAAAATGGATTCATGATATATTAATAGTTCTGAAACCATGTATTGAATCTCCTTTTGGGTATATCGTCTTCGTAATCCTCACTTTATGATATCTAGTGCAATGTTCCCCCATGGGAATGTATTGATCTATGCAATATTGATCAAGAGACTCTTCAATATAGGGTAAATGATACTTGTTCTTGAGGGTTATGTTGTTTAATTCTTAATAATCTATAAATAGATTCAACGATCCATCGTTATTGTTAACAAAAATATAAGTTGCATCCCATGTTGACAAATATAGCTAAATGCATCAATGATCAGGATTCTACCACAGTTTCTCTTTAATTTCTTGCAACTCAATTGATGTTATTTTTTATGGAGTTTTTGAAGATGCTGTTGCATTGGGTATGAGTTATATTGAATAATCAACATTATGATTCATTAAAATTTTAGGTATCTTATATAGAATGATATAATTTAATTCCAATACAATAGGAATTTTAATGATGTTGAGTTTATCCCGATTCATCTAAGATAAAACCACTTTTATTAGGAATCAAGGTCCATACAATATGTTTGATTTCCCACAATATATCATATTTTTCACCACACTGATAGATGTTCATAGGTTGATTGGGAAATTGAAATGTTATTTACCTTCCGTGGAAATATTTCTGGGGTTTATATGGAGAAATCATATCCATTTTTACGGTAACCTCAAATTCATTTAGATGAAGATTTTAAATATTTTAGGCACAAATATACTCACAAACTTCAAATGAAGAAGAATAATATTTTTGAAATGTGATTGTCATACCATTTCTGGTATTCACATATTATTTAACATCTAATCATTATGGAGCGCTTTTGATACACATAGAAAATTTTTCATATATAAAATATTGGCTATATATAGAGTTAAATAAGAAAATTGGAAGTTTTAGAGTGGTTGATAAGTGTACATTTGACCAAAATGATAACACACCCATCAAAAGAAATTGTGATCGCATGAAACTTTACACTGTATCTTTTTTGAAGAGGTTACCAACATCGATCATCATAATTGAACAACATATTTTGGAACTAGTTACTATAATACCGATACTTTATTCATTTGAAATACTAGTTTGCTTATTGTGAATTATTTGGTTCTTTGTATACATTAAAATCATTTGTTAACATTTTCTAATCACATCATTCATCGATTTCCTGATGCCACTCCATTCCATATAGGAAACATTTAGTAGTCCTATTAAGAAAATTTCGTCCATGTTTCCTTCTAGATGTCAACCATGAATTAAATATCATCATTATCTTTCCATTTTTTTAGAGTTCCCTTTTAATTATTTAACATTGTTCCTCTTTATATTGGATTTTGATGAGCGATAAATGATACTGGGTCATAGGTGGCATCCTTGAGATACCAAAGGATAGAAATAAATTGAAAGGGTTTCAAGAACATTGGGTAATTATTTTCACTTTTCATAGATATAACTCCTAGAAAATATAAACAATAATCATACATTAAATTATTGGATTCATAAACATAAAAAAACCAAAACCATATACATTAATAAAAAACCACAACACAATTACAATGAAAATAGAACATATAATCCAATATACAATAAAACATCAAGAAAAACAACTCCTAAATATATTCATGATGGAAAAACACTTCTCTCATCCACAGAATTAGGAAGTATCAAAAAATAAATGAGATACCATGTCCTTCCCTATGTCTTTATAGATGATATTTCGAAAACAAATGTTACCATATATGAAGAGAATATAAACTCTATAGTATATCAAAAAATACAACATAAATATAACTACAAGGTCAAAAATTTGTTATCAAATTTATTATAAAAGGGATTCAAAATTTGATACAATTGTTTATATCAAAATTGTAAATAAGATCCAAGTAAAACATTTTAAAAATCATAGAAACACATAAAATTATTTGGATTTCCCATAAACATGTCTCCCTCCCACACACACCTACATGCTTACGTGATAATTCATCCTCCTCCAATGGCCTAAAGGCCTTCATTATTTATTTATTTTCGATAATCCACCTTTCAAGGGGTGAGGTAGAACCCATAAAAGGACTGTAGGCATTAGTATAGCCTAGACTGTATTCATTAGAGGAATTCATTTCCCATAAGCTTCAAACATTACATACATATCATTCTAACTACTTGGAACTACTTCTCCCCAGCATCTTTATTGTGAAATTCCCTCCCACCTTCACATGGTTGTTCGACTAAGAATTCATGTGCACGTACAGGATTGTCCTGATGGCAGGTGCCATACCCTTTCAATACTGCAATCTGTTTAACATCTTCTTTGGTGAAATCTCCTCTATCATCATTCTTCTGAAGCTTGTTCCTTGTAGGTTATCTAGACTACATCTGCAATTTACGTGGATAAATGTCCTTAAGGAGGATCCAAGGCCTTACTAACCCGTTGGCCTAGGTGGCTCGATGGCCTTAAAGGAGTCGGGGGGACAAATTGGTATCTGGAAGGCCTAAACGGGGAAATAGTCCCAACTGCAACATTTCCAAATATTACATACAATAGTTCCCTCTACAGTTCCTATTATAGTTCCCACTATTGTGCCTGCTACAGTACTTCTACAGTAACCCCGGAAATATTCATCTACCTGTATTTGATCCCGGGTCACCTGAATGCACTTAAGGAGTCCTCCCAAACTGGGATTAGGTTATAATTCTATACTCATGAAAAGTATCTTGTCAATCCACCATGCCTTCCCAAGTTTTCCAATGTACATGTACCAAAATGGAACATGTCCCTTTTCTAGGGGTACATCCTTTTACCCCAATGGAAAATTCCCCTTGTTTAGGGTCATAATAATAAAAAAGGATCTCATGAAAACCATGTTTTCAAAATTACATAATAAAACATTCTCCACAAAACAATTCATGAATTAAATAATTTAAACAAATATTATCCCTCAATAAAACTACTAAAATTCTAAAAAAATTAAATAATCACTAATGATAATTTTGATATACCCATAAAATTAAACAATCTAAAATCTATAATCTAGAATAGGTTCCCAAAATGATTGAATTCAAAAATTTATTGAAAGATCAAGAAAATCATTCAATAAAAATAATACCTTCATGAGAAAATTTATGTGTAGATAAGAGATAATCCAACCACCTCTCTACAATTGGTGAAAATAAAGAACAACACTTAGATCTTCTGGACTCTATCACAAAACATGATTCCTTAAAAAGATTCAAAAATATAAAACAAAAATTGATATTAAAATATATATATATCCATAACATACTAGATCAATGGTTTTTATAAATAGATGAATAATGATTCTGGGAATAATAAGGAATAACATGAACATACCAATGAATTAAGATCTCTAATGCAGATTTATTTAACTAATACTGACTGAAATTTATTTTCTTATTATCAACACTTTTAAAAAAAAGTGAAAAACCAACATATCCAAATTATAAACGATAAAATACGTAAACCCATTATCTAACTATAGGGACCACCCTTCCTTATCCACATCATTGAGATGATAAACCATCACCATTATCCCCACCACTCAGTAAGGTGTCTCGGGAAAAATTGAAAGGGCTCGAAACTGATGGTGAAGTCATTCCCTCTCAAACAAATAATTCCAAATGGTCGTCACAGGTGACGGTTTAATGCTCTAGTCCCTATTCTAAGTAAATCCATATTGAATGTTAGTAGAGTATCACCATATAACACTTACAAGACATGAAAAAGTTTTTCCAAAATCCAACGAAACCCGATCCATCATAGTACACAACCGCTTAAAAATATTCAACTCATTTAAGAAAAAACATTGAAAAATAATTTAAGCTTTCCAATGGGCAATTACATATACGAATTTAAAGAGATAAAAGTGACCAGAATATTTGGAATAGTCAACATCATATTTTCCACTTTAGAAGACAACTGATCTCAAGATTGTAGGTTCTCTTCTTGACTAATCTTAAGTTTATTGAAACCCCCCCCCCACAAAATTAGATCATGTTTGGTTATTTCCTGAAAATTCCGTATAATTGTTTTTAATTATATGGAATTATTTAGAGGCCTTGAAATAGGACGCTGCACGATTACAAGGCTCGGAGTATAGGGAATGATCCATCAATATTTGGTTGAGTTATAATTAGTGCGAGTAAGGAGTTTTCCTGAAAAAGTGGAATAAATTTTAAATGGTTACTCGAATCTGAAATACGAGGCACCGTTGCGTTCAGGATTGTGGGTTTACCCTAGGGGCGACATATGTTTAGTCAGCATAGGCGTCCTATGAGAAAACCCAAAAATTGCATAACCATAAATAAAATAATTAAATATTTTATTTTATTTTTCAAATTAATATAACTCCCAAATGGTAGATCGGATTGAAAATATGATACAACCATTGTACTCATGAGTGAATTATTTATTTAAGAAGATACTAACATTGGTTGGCGCAGACCACCAGTGAATGTTAGTTTTTTTCTGTAAATAAAAAAATTAATTAACAATTATTTTATTGTAAAATCCATAACATTTAAAAGTTAACATGGATTTGAAATCTGAGAGTATAATTGGGTTTTTTGGGGCTGGTTTCACCTAGGAAAAGACTAACCTCTACCAGCGTAGGTCAAGGGTGACTGTTATAATTTTTCCAAACATTGTTTTGGGTACGTTCAGTAAACGCGCGAGCAACGTTATATAACATTTGAACCAGTGCACATAATTGAATTCTGAGGGCACCGTTGAACTCACAGGACTGAAATTTGAATAAGGTCACCTTCACCTTGATCTTAGTAGGTCGACGGTAAAATTTGGTTTTTTTGAATTTCATGGGAGTGTTAAATGAATAAAAATAAAATGAAGAACAACTTTTATTTTATTTTTAAGCCCTCCCATTTGATTTTTAGTGGTGGGGACCACCAGAACATAAAAACCCCAATTTAAATTCAAAGGTGGGGACCACCTGACTCTTGAACTCTCGCTTTAAAGGTAGGTAACTCATGGTTTTCCTCCCATTGATGTGATAACTCAATATGATTATTTAATAAATTTATTCGGCACTTCACCATTTGGTTGGAGGATTGATGGAAAATGAGAGAGCCTTGGAGAACATGGAAATAGATTCTTCAATGAATAACATCGACTTCATTGAAGAGCATCCTCCGGAATCAGAGAATAAGGATGACGCTTGAGCCTGAATCAGAAACATATTGCGGGAGCAAGGAACACCGATGTCACCGTCTCATCGACTTCATCTTCTTCCTCATGCCAACTCCAACGAACAATTGAGGTAGGGGTTTTTAATATACGCTTTAACTTGTTTTATTGATTCTTCATATCCAAAATTCATGATGATGATAACCAAATGAACATGGACAACATCCCACATAATAACCAGGCTCTTCATTCTTTTTATTCTTCGCACGTTCTTTGTGTATTCTTCACTGCCTAATATTTATTATTGCTAGAAACATGGATTATTGTTGAGCACAATATATGGAAACGAAGCCCTGGACGCAGGGATCACAAATATGCGATCGTTTAATTGGTTGGGCTTGGAACTAAGTCACAATGTCTCGCGAAAGGAGTTGGCCAAATATTTATTGGCACTGGAAACACAATATTATATTGATCGCGACATATGGACGCGGAGCCCTCAACATGAGGATTGAAAATATTTGATCATTATATTTTTCAGGTTTTGAACAAATATGTGGAGGCCCAAGGAATGTGTGATGTGGTGGTGTGATTTATTGTGTGATTTCAAGTGTGTGTTCAGGGAACGACTCCGGGCGAGGTAGACGGTGTGACATGTGGTAGCACAGGACAGCTGGGAGGCAACGTCCAGGCAGTGCGACAGTCTGGAGGCGTTGTGCCTCGGGTAGCCAGAGGTGGTGGTGGTGGTCTTGCCAGGTAGAAGAAAGAAAAAAATCATGAATGCAGATAGAATTATATTGGAGAGAGAAACAAAAATATTTTGATAGATATATTAAAAATGAATATAACGTGCCAATTAAGAGGGATGCATGCTCAATTTGAAAGAAAAGGGATATTAAATGTAATAAATAGATGTTTAAAAACAAAATGTTAATAATAATATTAAAATATTATTATTTTAATTTTTTGGGAAAACCATGTTTTGACCGTAACGTCTTCGTGCGACCTCGGTTTCATGATCCATCTGCGGTAGTACAACCCTGACTTTGAGACATAAATTATGAGTCCAATATTGGATTTCCTTTTTGGTTTATTGGATCGGGTACCCGAAACACTCAAATAATAATAATATATTATTTTTATTAAATCTACAACCATAAATAACTCCTCCGTGTGACGTCCGAATGACTAACCATTACTGGTGACGTGATCCATACAATAATATAGTCGATTTAAGTCAAATGTTGAATATTAAATTCTGGTTCATGGCTCGGGTCCATGAAACACTCAATGATATTATTATTATTATTATTATTATTGTAATATCATATATTTGATATATCTCATTTATACGGTGTCGATATGATGAAAAGTCTATGACACCAGAAACCTTGGATCAAGATGATCCTTTTGGTATACCCCACTGGAGTTTTGGATAATTATAGGGTATGGTCAGGTTGGATCAATCACGAATCCAACTTGGCCATCGGGAATAAAAGGCTAATAACTCATAGATAGGGCGTCTGACTGATAGACAATCTATTGTGTTGAGACCCCTATGAAGTGGAGGTCATTTGAGATACTTCTTCCTGGGACTTCGTGACAGTTGGTGTATCGACCAGTGGCTTGGGTAGAGGACTCTCCCAGATATGAGAAAGCGTAGTGTGGGTTCCCAGTAGCTGGCTGTGACAAGAAGACTAACTAGCCATCTTGTGTGGGTCAGCTCCTAGCAATCCTATGTGGGTCAGCTCTTAGCGATCCTGTGTGGATCGGCTCATAGCAATCCTATATGGGTCAGCTCCTAGAGATCCTCTGTTGGTCAGCTGTTAGCGATCCCGTGTTTGTTAGCTCCTAGTGATCCAGTGTGGGTCAGCTCCTAGCAATCCTATGCGGGTCAGCTCCTTGGAATCTCGTGTGTGTCAACTCCTAGAGATCCTGTGTGGGTCAGCTCCTAGCGATCCTGTGTGGGTCAGCTCTTAGTGAGCTCGTGTGGGTCATCTCCTAGTGATTGTGTGTGGGTCATCTCCTAGTGATCGAGTGCAGGTCTGCTCCTAGCGATATTGTCTAGGTCAGCTACTAGTGATTCTGTGTTGTTTAGTAGCAGTTCCTCTTAATGGAGTATGATGATTTAGTAGCTATAAATAATCATCTCTACTATCGTATCTAAGTTATACCTAGTGTGACTTGAGTTCGTACTCGTGTGGTACATTCCTTTGTGGCAATACCTCAGTGGTTTTCATATGTGTGGTGTACCTATGTTGTACTTGCCTTTTTGGTTTTTAGTCCATTGTAGAATATTTGAGCTTTGGGATCTTGGGTTTGACCTTGTATTTCCACGTGATTAAGAAGGGTATACATGATAATATTGGTATATGTATGGGAATATATCTAAGTAGGGTTTATATTTGACTTCATGCATTGAGGATTATCCTTTGTTAATTTTGTGAGACCTTGTGGGTCTCAGGGTCCCTACTGAGTAACATTATACTCACCCCTGTACGGGATATGCCCACACCATGTTCTGTGTGGTGTAGACAATGGACATCATTGATCGATATTGAGGGTACTGGGACTAGACTATGCCCGGAGGTGGACCATACAACATGTTGGTACATTGAGAAGGTAGACATACATGGAGTGCTGAGGAGGAGATCTGTACCTACCCTTCAAGTAGGTACCTCAGAGGATGACCCAGCAGTGGTCTTCTTTTTTTCAACAATTTACTTATACTATCATTTTCTTATACTTTCTAGTTAGGCTTATATACTGGCCTTTTTTATTACCATACTCTCAATATTTACAATAAAGTTTTCTTGAGTTCCTATCTTTTTGTGTGCTTGGTTACACGTGTTTACATGTTATAAAGGTAACACACTCCTATTTTTAGGGTATACGACTTCGGTGTTAGTCGCCAACACCTAGCCTATGGAAGATGGGTTTGGGGTAGTCATGGAACAGGCCCTGAGGGATGGGTCATTACAAATTGGTATCAGAGGAGTCGGTTCTACCGTAGAAGAAAGGACTCTGATCTTTTTAACGGCATCATTGTTTAGTGTAGTGAGTGTGGTTATCAATTTAGGGGATCCCTTTTTGGTGCAGCGGTCGACGTATCCATACACCATGTCCCTGTCTTCTTATTTCTAACACAATGCATGAAAACAGTGATTGTGCGTGTGTTTTAAAATGTTTTCTTGTGTTTTCTTTGAGTCTGCTCACCATGTATTACTTAATGTTTGTGGCCCACCTGTTCCTTATCAGGATTACACTGCATAGAAAAACAGCTATGATTCCCGAGAGAGTACATGATGATGGCCCACCGAGGGACGAGGCTTCGGTTCAGGGCCCTCTTACTTTTTTGGCACCTTCAAGTGGTGTACCATCAGCACCACCACCCGTTGGGCAGTAGATACCACCAGCCGCACTGGAGGACGGAGCACGCCCACTTAGCATGTTGCACGAGTTCCAGTAGTAGAGGCCTCTGAGGTTTCGAGGCAAGACAGTTTCCCAAGCAGTTGAGGGCCTGCTAGAGGCGATTGGTAGAGTTATCCGCCTAGTTGAGACACCAGTAGAGGAGATGGTGATATTAGATTCTAGTCTATTCCAGTGAGTGACCATGAGGATGATCCGCAGAGTGATGAGTCTTTGGTATGTGGAACATTTCCCAAGATAGTAACTTCGGGTAGTGTTCCAGCTATATCACTACTTGTTGGTTATTAGTTCCAACATGCGGTACCAGTAGAGGACACATTTAGGCTCACTGCCTTACATGAGTTTCAACATCAGATACCCCTCAGGTTCTGAGGCGATCCTGACTCATAGGCAGCTAAGGACTAGGTTGAGGAGGTGGATTAGAGTTATATAGGGATTATAAAGCTTTGGTAAGATTATATTTTAGTAGCTCAATATTCCTCAAGGAATACCAACCATTCCTGGTACTCAATGAATATGATACGATCAGTGCATCCGGGATCGGACTTCCGAGCGAGGTGTGTTTAAGGACATACGATCCATCACCATTCCTCTATGAATCTCTACATATGTTAGGGTTCTAGAGAGAGCCTTAATGATTGAATGTTATTTGGATGAGTGGATACATCCATTACATGTTTTTAGTGGGAATGTAGGAAACTAGCTCCAGTCTCAGAGACATGGGCCTGAAAAATATTTTGAAAGAAGAAGTGTTAGGGAAAAATGAATCTGAAGGGCAGTAGATGTGGAAGCCGAGCTAGGAGAGCAGCATGAGGTGGTGTAAATTTCGACATGTTACAACCACCCCATTTTTATGGACCCCACTAGGATTAGGGAGTGGGAGGAAAGTGGAAGGGAGTAGCTGCAAGCAGTCAAGGAGTGAAACCCAAGGTCTCTAGGAATGATTCAAGGTATGGTCTGTGTCTAATGGTGGTTGACGTATCAATATACATAGAAACCAATCATTCATCCATCCAGAAATCATGTCCAAGACCTAGATTCTATGTTTCAACTGTTGAAGTGACCCTCACGTTTGGAGAAAACTTCGGGAGGACACTCAATAATCACACATACGTTGACGGTGTGATCTGACCCTTGAGGTGAGAGTTTCAGTTGGAACCTCTTGGTGGAAGATTCGGCACCTTATGACATAAGTTTGGGTATGGATTGGACATCCAAATTTCATTGTCAGATTGACTATATTAGGAAAACAGTTTATGTATAATCTACAACGTTGGAATGGGAGTTTCCTTGGTTGGCGAAAAAGGAAGCCCAGGCAGCGCATGATAAACTCTTCCATTGGAGGGTGGAGCTGATCACTTGTGAGTCGACAACCCTCACCCCCATGGATGTAGAAGATTTGAGTTTTCAGTTCCCAATAAGAGTGGCTAGTGTTCCTCCAGTACTATGACTTTGAGATAGTCTATACTCGTAGGAAGGGTAACATGCTAGCAGACACACTATGCAGGAGGTCTGGCCTACAGCTGCTGAGTGAGGAGATAGAACAGCCAACCACTTTGAAGATATCCTTTGTTGATCGAGTGGGAACATATTTTCTTTAGTATCTTATAGTCAACCCCCCCCCCCCCCCCCCAACATCTTCAGTGAGTCAGGGAGGCGCAGCCTGGGGACACTGACTGCGAGGCTCGACATGCTCAGATATCCTCAGGGCGGGCACCTGATATATTTTTTGATGGTGGGGAGCACGCCATCTTCTTTAGAGGATGGACCCTGGTAACAGGGGTGATTCAGATGGAGGTGTTGAAGGAGTTCTTTACATCCACTTAGGCGGTACATCCGGGTGTGGTGAAGATGTTAGAGGACGTTCATCGTTAGTATTGGTGGGCAGGGATGATGAAAATAGTGGCAGATTTTGAATCATGAAACCTCACTTGTTAGCAAGTGAAGAATGTACAGAGTTGGAAGAAGTCTTATGTCGACAAGATATGGAAACCCTTGGATTTTCAGGAGGGGAACCGCGTATTCTATTGAGTCTCTCCTCGATAGGTACTACGAAGATTTGGCCGAGGCGGCATGTTATCAACAAGGTTTATCGGTCCATTTCTAATACTTCTGAGGATAGGCAAGGAATCATACTGCTTGGATCTTCCACTGCAATTGGAGAGGGTGCACGACATATTCCACCGATCCCAGATGAGAAGATACGTGCAGGACCCATCTCACATCATCGACCATGTCGAGCTGGACTTTGACGATTGGGTGATGTTTAGAGAGGTTCTAGTGGAGATTGAGGATCAACAGAAGTAGGTCCTTCGTGGGTGATCGATACCTCTGGTGTGCATATACTGGCAGTATGGGAACCTCCATGAGATCACATGGGAGCGGGATGCTCATATTCATGCTCAGTATCCTATTTTGGTTGTTGTTTCTTTATTTTGGCTTTTGAGGATGTGAATCCATAAGGTGGAGAATGTGTAATTTCCCAAAAATTCTGTATAATTTTTTTTAAATTATATTGAATAATTTCAAGGCTGCAATATCAGATGGCGCACGATTCTGAGACCCGGAGTACCCAGAATTATTTGTCGAAGTTTTGTTGACTTTTAATTAGCACGCATAACCAGTTTCCCTAATAAAGTGGAAATACTCATAAACGATAACTCAGATCTGAAATATGAGGGCACACTTGCATTAAGGATGCCGAGTTTACCCTAAGTGCGACTTAAGTTTAGTGGGCGCATGCCTCCTATGAGAAAACCCAAAAATGGCATAACCATAAATAAAATAATAAAATAACTTATTTTATTTTTCAAATGATTATATCTCACAAATAGTAGATCAGATTGAAAATACAAGACAACAAATGTACTTGTGAGGGAATTCATTATTTAACCAGATACTAACATTGGTCATCACATGCCACCAGTGAATGTTAGTTTTTGGCCGTAAATAAAATTAATAAGTGGCAATTAATTTATTGTAAAATCCATAAAATTTAAATGGTAACACAGATTTGAAATCTGAGAGAACCACTAGGTTCATTGAGAAATTTTTCACTTCGGTGAAGCCTAACCTCGACCGGCGCGGGTCAGGGGTGACTGTTATAATTTTTCCGAACATTTTTTTGGGTGCATTCAGTAAACGCGCGAGCGGTATTATACAAATTTTGAACCGGTGCTCGGAATTTAAATCACAGGGAACCGTTGATCTCGCAACACTGATATTCACATAAGGAGAAACCTTGACCATAGTAGGTGGAGGGTGAAAGTTGGTTTTCACAAATTTCATGGGTGAGTTAAAAGATAAAAAATAAAATAAAGAACAAATTATATTTTATTTTTAAAACCATTCATTTGATGTTTAGTGGTGGGTACCACTGAAAAAAATAAACTCACAATTTAAATTCAAAGGTGGGGACCACATGACCCCTGAACAACCCCTTTAATGGGAGACCACTCTTAGTTTTCCTCCCGTTGATGTTCCAACTCAATTAGTTTATTTAATAATCTTATTTGTCACATTACCATTTTGTTGGGGGATTGTTGGAAATAGTTAGTGCTCTGGAGAACATGGAAGGAGATTCTTCAATGAAGAACATTCACTATAATTAAGAGAATCCTTTGGAATCGGAGAACGAGGATGATGCTTGAGCTCATATCAGAAACATATTATGGGAGCAAAGAACGCTGACGTCACCATCTCATCGACTTCATCTTCTTTTTCACACCATTTCCAACAGACAATCAAGGTAGGGGTTTTTATATATGTTTGAATTTGTTTTTTTGATTATTCATATCCTAAATTCATGACGACGATGGCCAAACAAACATGGACATCATCCCGCACATAAACCATGCTCCTCTTTCTTTTTATTCTTTGTGTGTTCTTCATGCGTTCTTGAACGCCTAATATTTATTGGTGCCGGAAAGATAGAGTTTTGCAGAGAGCGATATATGGACGTGAAGATCTTAATGCAAGGATCTCAAATATGTGATCGTTTAATTTTTTAGGCTTGGAACGAAGCTGCAATGTCTCTCGGAAGGAGGCGGCCAAATATTTAATGGCGTTGAAAACGCAATATTCTATTGAGTGCGACATATGGATGCAGATCCCTTAACCTGAAGATCACGAATATGTGATCATTATATTTTTTGGGTTTAGAACGAAGATGCGGCAGCCCACGGAAGGTGTGACCTGGCAGTGTGATTTCTATTGTGTGTTCATGGCGTGGCTCTAGGAGAGGTAGATGGTGCGATGTTTAGCGGCACAGGATAGCCAGGGGGCAGCATCCAGGCAGTGCGGTAGTCTGGAGGTGCAGTGGCTCAGGTAGATGGAGGTGGTGTTGGCGGTCTGGCCATGTGGAAGAAGGAAAAAACGTTAATGAATATGGAATCAGATTGGAGAGAGAAACATAAATATTTTGATAGTTATATTAAAAATTAATATAAGCTTCCAGTTAAGAGGGATGCACTCTCAACATGAAAAAAGGGATATTCAACATAATACATGGAAGGTCTAAACAAATATTAATAAAAATACTGAAATATTATTATTATTATTTTTTTGGGAAAATCATGTTTTGAACGTAACTTCTTCGATCAAACTCGTTTTCATAAGACGTTAGCGGCAGTATGACCCAGACTTCTAGAAAAAAATTATGTGTATAATATTGGATGTCTTTTTCGAGTTTTTGTATTGGGTACTCGAAACGCTCAAATAATAATAATAAATTATAATTTTTAAATATTCTACCATCCATAACTCCTATGTGCGACGTCCGAATGACTTGTCGTACGTGGCGGCATGATCCTGACATTAAGATGTTAGATTTATGTCAAAATTTGAATATTAAATTCTTGTTCATGACTGTGGTCCATGAACCACCCAATAATAATATTTTTTTTAATACAAGATATTCTATTCGACATATCTCCATCAAACGGTGTCGAAATGATGAACCGTTTGCAGCACCAGAAACTATGGATCGAGAAGTTCCTTTGGGTATAACCCACTAAAGTTTTGGATAAATATGGGGTACAGTGGGGTTGGATAGAGCACAAATCCAACCAGGCCCTCGGGACTAAAAGGCTAATAACTCACAGACCATGTGTCTGACTGAGGCACCATTTGTTGCGTTGAGACTCCTATGAGATTGTAGTCCTTTAAGATACTTTTTTGGGACGTAATGGATATTGGAGTATCGACCAGTGGCATGAAAATAGGACTCTCCTGGAGATGAGAAAGCATAATGCGGGAACCCGGTAGCAGGATGTGACGAGAAGACAGGCTAGTGATCCTATGTGGGTCAGCTCCTAGCGATCATGTGTGGGTCAGCTGCAAGAGATCTTGTGTGGGTCAGCTCCTAGGAATCTAGTGCGGGTCAGCTCCTAACGATCTTGTGTCAGTCAGCTCCTAGAAATCCAGTGTGGGCCAGCTCCTAGCGATCCAGCGTGGATCAGATCCTAGTGATCTTTTGTGGGTCAGCTCATAGTGATCTCGTGTGTGTTAGCTCCTGGCGATCCTATGTGGTTCAACTACTAGATATCATGTCTGGGTCATCTCCTAGAGATCCTGTGTGGGTTAGCTTCTAGAGATTCTGTGTGGGTCAACTCTTAGTGATCCTCTGTGGGTCAACTCTTATCGATCATGTGTGGGTCAGCTCCTAGATATTCTATGTACGTCAGTAGTAGAGCCTCTTAATGGAGTAAGACGATTTAGTAGCTATAACTAATAATCTATACTATCGTACCTAAGTAATACCTAGTGTGAGTTGATTTCATACCTTTGTGGTACTTTCCTTCGTGGTAATACCTTGGTGGTATTATTCTATGTGGCGTACATGTGTGGTACATTCCTTTGTGGTTTTCCTTCCTTTGTGGAATAGTTGAGCTGTGGGATTTTGGGTAGGACCCTGTGTTTCCTCATGATTGAGATGGGTATACTTGTTAACTTAGGTATATGTATGGGAATATACCTATGTAGGGTTGATAGTTGAATTCATGCTTTGAGAATGATCTTCTGTGGATTTTGTGACACCTAGAAAGTCTCGGGGTCCCGACTGGGTATCGTTATACTCAACCATGCATGGGCTATGCCCTCAACTAGTTGTGTTTGGTGCAGATGATGGACATAGTTGATCGAGAATGAGGGTACTAGGACTATACGGTGCCCGGAGGTGGACCATATGACGAGTAATTAAATGGAGGAGGTGGACGGATGTGGAGTGATGAGGTGGTGATCTGTACCTACCATTCAGGTAGGAACCTAGGAGGACGACCCGACAGCTGTCTTTTTTTTTGTTCCAGTTTACTTATAATTTCAATATATTATACATTGCAGTTGGGATTTTATTCTGGACCATTTTTCATATTGTACTTGCACTATTTACTATAAATTTTTCTTGGGTTTGAATCTTGTTGTGTTCTTGGTTGCGTGAGTTTATAGGTTATAAAGGTAATGCCTTCCTAGTTTTGGGGAATACACCTTCTATGCTAGTCGCCATCCCCAAGCCTATGGAAGGTTGGATTGGGTTAATCAGGACATGGCCCACGGGGGACAAGTCGTTACATGTTTATCAGCCCATGAGTGTTTTTCCCTATTGTAGGTCACCCTCAGGGGCCTCCCCATCATCTTAACTACCTACGATTTGGGTGAATTAATCAACAAAACATGTTTGACCACATCATCTTTGGAACATAACATTAATTATCGGGTCTGTCTACACACAACCTCTACTTCTATTTTATTTTCATTTATCTTTTTAGAGGATCATGTCTCAATAGGCAACGGATGAGAGGAGTAATCCTTACTACATTTCCTCCTCTAGTAATCCTTCCACTCCTCATGCTTGCATCCAAAAGGCTAGGATCATTTCTATTGGGTTCTCTCACGTGTTCCCTGTCTGCATCAATCATAATAGAAAGATCAGAACCCAAACCAACATTTCCATGACCCGCAAAACTATTTCTCTACTGGATTGGATTACAGGACCCTGAGCTAGAGTCTACATGTTTCCTAGAAACAGATTACAACCTCCCCGTACCGTATCTATCATTACCTGATCTCAACACCTCCGAATAAGAAGCCGCCACTAAATCCACCTCACCACCCGACCTCTATTCTATATTTCTTGAGCCCCCATCCATAGGCCGTGCCTCACGAGAAGTTTCATACTATAAGAAAACATCCGCCATCATTTTCCCCTCATGAGGAGTAAGGTTATTTCCATAGGATGGAATGAAAAGATCATGCTTCAATATGTTAGAGACCTCATAAACCTTCAGATTAACCAACGATTCTGTTACCTTCTTCTACCGAGACACACTAGGGCTAGCCTCTAATAACACATTTGGGACCAACTGAATACTGTCAGGATGCTTATCCTCTACAGGAAGCGACTGCTAAGGCACAATCCAACTGTTCCTCAAGATGTTGGTATTGACCCCCTACCCTCTACCATCCCTATCCCTGGCTAGTTTCTTCGACTATCCATCCCTATCACGGATCTCTGGGGCCTTTCTACTGGCTCTACCCTTAACAGAAACATGAACTCCCCAATGAAAGTTATTCGAAGAATGGCCTAGCCAATTGCAGGTTGAACAAAAATCCACCCAAGACTTGCAGACAACCAGTTTCTTTCACATGTATTCCTCAAAAACTATTACATAGAGATACTCAAATTGAATCCTTGATAAGTCCATTTCCACACAAACTTGTAGTTTTACGGGACGAGAAATAGAAGTAGTATAACTATAGGAACAGAGAAATCATCCAATGAGATTTCCAATCAAACTAATGAATGAATGATTCTGAAATGGTAAAGGTAAATTCGGAAAACTCAGCCACACTATAGTTGTAGGAGAGTAACGATTCATATGGAAGTCGAAGGGCCATTGATAAAGGAAGAACTGATTTCCATTGAAGATGTGTGGATCCCTCAACCAGGAACAGATGAGATCCTACTCCAATGTGAAATGAATCATAATATGAAGGCTATCATGCAACCCCACCATTGCTCTCTCCATCAAGTTATATGAGCCAAAGAAAAATATGTCGAATGAATCAACTAAAGGTTTATTCTGTTTGTACCGAGCCAACAAGGTGAGGGTAAAGAGTGCTGGTGTTTTTTTGATCTCTGGTGTCGACAACTAATGGTTTGGAAATCCATCAACTGGATCTGGGACTTTAGGACATAAAGACCCTTTCAAAAAAGAAAGAAAACAATCTGGGTAGGAGAAGGGAAAGAACAACTTGGCTCTCTATAGTGACACTAGAGATCCCCCCCCCCACCAGGAGGCAAGGGACCGGCTCGAATGCCCTCATCTTTTCTACGAGGGAGAGCACATCGTCCTAGGGTACACTCTTGAATGCAGCATCTCTTTCACTATATATTAAGAGATTATTCACCTAATAAATTCTTCTAAATCAATAAGAAAAGTCTATCAAACCATGATAGAAAAGATAATTTTGGATCCTAAGAGAATATGAGATAAAAATGTCACCCTGAAATATTTATTATTATATCCATGATATTCAAATTGATAACTCTATGTTTCACAATTAGTCCACTCTTATAGGAAAAACATTCTCTAACTGTGTGGTACTATTTTCTTATGTCCATACATCACATGGTCAGTAGACTTGGCTAGGCCCACCTTGCACCAAACAAGACTTCCAACATGTTTAACTTTTCACAGTTTTCCCTATTCACTCTCAATATTTTGAAAATCCATACACTAACTGTGCACCTACCCAATGACTCTAAAAACATGTTTCACTATTTCACAGAGGTGGAGCAAATTTTCTACTAAAAATGCACAAACTATGAACCTATTCAGACACCTAAATAACATGTATAACCCTCCCCAAACATCAGTAAAATTATCCCAAGTATTTTATAAGATTAAATTACTTAAATAAAGGTTCATGCACTCAATAGTTTTTCTAATACATTATCTATACAATTGGTATTATCATCCACCATTAGTATAAAATGGGTTATGTACTATTAGTGTTCAGAAAACTACTCCATCATCTCCTTATCATGCTCTTATGGTTCCCCATGAATCTAACTATGCCACCATAAATCACATACTGGACCGATGATTTTTCTAATGACATATCTTCTCTCACCTATAAAAAATTAAACTAACACAAGATTCAATATAACATCATTCATTAAATTAACATGATACCATCAATTCAAATGGTCATGATTAGGTTGGTACATCTTCAACTGAGATACATGATACATATTGTGCACTGAACAAAACCATGGATGAAAATATAACCTATATTTCACCTCACTATAAATTTCATTTATCATAAAAGGACTTACGTTCCATGGGGAAAATATTAACCACTTACCAAAATGATGATGCCTAAGTATTAGAGAAATTATCAAAAAGATATCATATGTTTCTTTTAATGACAATGGTCATTGATGATTATACACATATGATTTTGGACAACATTTATCACTCTCAATCCACTTTTTAAAAAATAATAATATTCTTTATTATCTATTTTACAAGGATATGTAAAATTGGTAATATGTCACTTATTTACAGTAAACAAAGTAAAGAAGAAATAGGATTCATATACAATTCATCAAGAGGATCCCTATTAATCAATGCATGATACTTATTATTATATAAGAACTCCACTAAAGGTATATCCCATTACAGAATCCCTCATAATCCATTACTAAATCCCTAATCACATCCCCCCACATTTCAATTGTCCTCTAAGAATTTACAAGAATTTTAGGAAGAAAAATCATTCTCAAAGTCAACTGGGATACAAGGGATTTTGGAAAATCCTTTTATAAATAATATGAAATAATTCGTTCTTAGTGAGAATCAATCGATACTAGAATTCCATGAATCATTACAATTTCCCAAATTCAATGTTGGATATGTATTCCACTGTATATTTTCATGAATATTGATTAAGAGAGATGAATTTTTGGGTCAATCCAGTATTAAACATATGGTATAATGTTTCCTAAACATCATTGGATGAACTTTTACAATATAAATAGATATCTTCTCTCATTTTTATATAAGGATTAGTAAATACAGAAACAGACTAGATGTCTAGTAATGACCTATCATGACCTAATATCACGTGAGGAATCATGAGACCTATTCCACTAAAAATAATTACATTCCAACAATCCAAAATACTTGTATCTAGGCATTATTCATTTCTATAGTATCGTGATAAATATATTATATCGAAGGATACAAGGAACCAATATGTTGTTCTTGGTAAGAAAAAGGTATGACCATATGATCGATAAATCATAACAATGAAATATTATCCTTCATCTATCCCATAATGGTCTCCACTACATTGAGTTGTGACATCATGGATACTTATTTGGGATAATTGTTTTTACAATTTTAAACATTCCCAACCAAATCAGGAATACAAGAAACAAGAATGAAAAATCAAATATTTCCTTTTTAGTGTAATCTCAATGCATATAATCTATGAAATATATATGAATCCATAGATCTGAATCCTATTTTTTGAACTGAGCATATGAATTTCTATCCAAGGAATCTATATCAGAATTTCTATTTCTTGGTGTATATAACAAATTGAAATCTAAAATTTGCATATATTCCATCCATTTTATTTTACATAGATTCATATATCGTTGTAAGAAGTTGTGGTTCAAGATTTTATGTTCCATATACACTATAAATTTATTTGTAATAATATGTTGTTTTTATGTATTTATGGAGTAAACTACAACAAAAAACCCCATATCATATTTTGGATTGTTCTTATTAGGAATCCAATACTACCATGAGCCATCAGAAACCAAATGATATACATTAATTAGAAAACCTCCCAACCCTAATCCTGATGTATCATAATAGATTTCATTTCCATTTCAAGACACTGAAAATTGTTATATGGGTGTTGATGTATGTATAAACTCGTTTTCATGGAAGTATATCTAGAATTAAATTTTATATTTGAATTTAAGACCTTTCCTCAACAAATTTTTCATCAGTGATTCCAAAAATGGAAATCACTTTAGACAAATTGTACTAGCCTACAAAAATAATGAAACAACATAATTCCATCATTTTATTCTTTCATGTGAGGTGAAAACTAATATTATCATTTGAAGATCCATAGAAACAATTTTTTTTTCGAAATTAAATGTAAAATAATACATACCACTTTTGCCGTTAAATAAAACATTAATAACATATCATAATGGTGACACTCATATATGACAACCAACACAATTTGCTGGTGTTCCTCGTGATCATGTTTTTTTGGGAAATACACTATAATGTTATCAATATACACCCCCATAAAGGAATATAAATAACTCTAAAATATTAAATTCATCAATTCCATAATTATTAATGTCGTATTATTATTAGAAAATAAAATAAAATATCATAATGGCCACATCATCTTCTGAAAGATGTATATAAAGTGTCATCCTTCTGGATATGATGTTGGTGATTCCTTGAGTGAAATTAAATTTTATAAAACCAATAGGATCCCCTATGATGATACAAAATATCATTGACTTGTGTATAAGAATACTAATTATTTATCATAACTTTTATAATAATAAGATTATCCATACAAACTCTAAGAGTATCATCCACTAGTACACAAAATAATATGGTTTCTGTAACATCCCAGGTAAATGAAAAAATAAAATATTTTCATATTTATTAATATTTTTGAATTAAATTTTAATTTGACTTTAAAAGGGTTTCTATGTTCGATAGCATACCCGATACGAAACAACAGGTTTCTTTGAAATCTTATGTGGCACACTAATAATATAATATTATTATTTTAAATGGTAGTTTACTCCACACCATTGTATTAGAAAGGGAGAACAAAACTAACTACAATATGATTATACATGATTATTAAATGTATTTACATTATCCAATAAAATGTTAGAGGCTTAAAATGTGAATGAATCTAATTTTAAGCCTAATTTATAGTAAAAGGTATTTTTATCGCCTTTTAATGGATAAAACTCTTTAAATATATTTTTGGATACTTTAATATGACCAAATAAAATCCTTCTTCAGAATGGGGACATCAAAATTTACTTTGTTTAAATTTTAGAAATTATTCCGATAACGTTCATTTTTTAATGAATAGTGAAAAATATTGTATTTTAATTCAAAAGTGCATTTTAATATAATTTATTTATATGGTTATATAATCTTTTTAATTTGTTTTAAAGTTAAATTAAATTATATTATTACCATTTAATCCAATGTTGGTCATTGGAATTAATTTCACTTTGAAATTGGACATAAACAAGTATCAATCTTTTGATAGTTATTGTTTCTTAAAAACACGCTATTTGTTTTGATAACAGGAATTAATTTTAAAATTAATTAATTCCACTTCTATGTTTTAAATTTGAAAAAATAGGCATCATTTTTTAATTTGGAATATCAAAGATATATTAGGCTGACTTTTTGATATTTTTCTGAAAAACATCAATTTTTTATGATTAGTGAAACCACTTAGTAGAAGTTAAAAAAACAAAATTTTTCATTTAAATGAAATATTACCACTTTTGTAAATTTTATTTAAAAAATCGGACATAAATGGTTGTTATCAAGTAGTAAAATGTGGTTCATTAAGATCAAAATAATATTTGGTGAATAGTAACTTTTGACTTTTATTTATAGGGGTAAAGGTAAAAGGGTAATTCAAGGTTAAAAGAATATTATAACAATTCCAAATTACCTTAAAACTTGTACTAACCTTATTATATGATTATTGGCTGACAATGGGAATCCATGGGTCAATTTTGGGACCTCATTGAGCCACTTAGGAGTGACAATTCAGATTAATTAACATAAAGTAAAGGCAAAAATGAGAACAGAAAATATCTTTTAGTAAATTATTTTTTAGAAGGTAATATATAAATTTTATTTTAGACTATAAATATTCATTAGAACTCTAAAAAATATTTCCTACATCATGGTATTTTTTTTAATTTTTAGACATTAAATAAATTAAATTATTTATGACAGAATAATGATGTAGTATTTACCTCATTAATAAATGATTTAAATAAATAAGATTATAATGATTAAAATATTTTCCAAAACATATCCAATTATGATTGGATGACTTTATTTAGAATATTAGGCATCCTACCTTCGACCTTAATGTTTTTTGGAACTTTAAGAACCAAATATCATTATATAATGAAATAATATTTTCACACTTTTCTAAAGAGCACCTCCTCTCCCAAATAAAAGGATACCATTTCTATTCAATTCCCCACACCTCTCAAGTGATTTTCCTCATCCCAAATCTACCCAATTAATCTCCCTATATCCCTCTACACCTCATAGAATCCTTACCTTAGTAATAAAGAACTTAAAGAACTCTTTTTTGGTTCAACCCAAAGGAAGTTACCCAAATTAAAGGTAACAATTTCTCTTAATTTGTCTTATTTTATTTTACTTCTCCAACCCCTAAAATATTTTTATTCCTTTATTTTGTAACAACACGAGTATCCCAAACACACCAGGATTTTGTTATGATAAGTATTAGAACTACACTTACACACTCATCCATCTAATGGATGAAGAACATAATGTTTCTCTGGATGGAAAACTAACGTCTCACGAAATGATGATTATTCAAATATATCCAATCGCCTCTCATGGTGGCCATTATGATGGAACTATATTTATAAAGGATATATATTATATTTATGATTTCCTTATTCTTCTGTACTTACCATTTAAAGCACGCCTTTATGATTTCCATAGTGGGTAAATACGATAATCTCATTTGAGGAAGTGTGGACTACCGCCCCCTCAAAGTTATGTGACTCGTTAATTCCTTATGTGGGATGTATAATGGAGATATTTAATGATATTATATATGATATTATACTATAAATATAATATACATATGTATCATTATGTTTTAATTCAATTAAAATAATAAATAGAAATGAAAGAAGCGTTCATGCGTACGTACGGCTTACCGTCTCCATGAACGATGCATTTCATTTCATACCTCCAAATGTTATGTAAATACATGTATATACTGGATATATATATCATATATAAGATATATAAATAATGAATGTCATTCTCTATATAATGGACTGTTGACCACATGGAAAACTTGTAAATATAAGATGTTCATTTTTGACTCAATTACCAAATATCAACAAAAGAAACATTATTAACTTAAATGATTAAATGATGTCTATAAAATGGTAATATGTGATATAATAAGAAATAATAAACTTGAAAGGGTTTATTAAGAAAAAATAAATTAACATTATTTTATTATTCAGTATATTGAAGAACGATCGAGTCAAGTCAGACACGAGGTAAGTGACTTCACCTCAATCTCCTTTAATTGAGGCATATTTTGTTTTAATACCCGATTATCTTTTATAAGCTGTATAAACACCTTTGAATTTTCAATTCATTTAATGGGAATATTTTTATATGAAGTTTTTTACTAAACGACAAAAAGGAATGTTTTTTTAACGCAAGCGATGACAAAAACCTTTCCGCCGCCTCAAGTATTATTTGATCTTTGGATTCCCTAAAAAGATGGAATGTTTTTAAGAGGAAAAATAAATATCGAAGACTATTTTTTCGTATTTTGGTATTGAAAATGATTTTGATAATTGATTTATTATTTCAATATCTTGAAATGATATTTTTTTATTGCAATATGGAAATTTTATCTATCCTTTAAGCCTATGTTATGTGTTATGATCATGTTATGGTTCTTGGCCATTATTTCCATATACGGGTGGTTTTGTGATAAACCTAGGGCAGGTGTGCCCGAGATAGGTCTCCAAAGCATTGGGTATTATGATAGAGGTAAACATGAATGTTTACCCTAAGTGAATTAGGGAATATACTGTGATGGGTGTTCCAAAGTAACTCCCTATGTAGCTGTGATAGCTACAATGTAAGTAAGATATGGATGCCACATGTTACATTTATGATATATGATTTCTATGTGTCTTTAATAAATCATATGATTTCACGAGGTAAGTAAAGATTTCATGTTTGGTATGCATTTATGGACAAATGTTTTCATTATTTTTTTTATAACCATTAATGATCTTTTTATGCTCATCCCATGTTTTGAAATGTTTTCACAGGACTTAAAGATGAATAGGGTCAAGGATGGGATCAAGGAAAATTCATGTTGTCTAAAACATGGAATTAGACATGATTATTTTTTCAAGAGTTTTCATTTTATAATAAAAATGGAAACTGTGTAGAAGTGTATACTTTGTAATATTTATAGATGTAATATTTATGTCCTAATTCTCTAAAAATCTAAACCTGAAAAGATCCTCAATGTAAATTATTCATTTAATTCAATATTTTGTAATGTTTTAAGGTCGTGTCCTTATAGTTGGTATCAGAGGTCGGTTTAGATAACATTAGGAGTTAGGGTATTGTTAAATTAATATCCATAAAGTAATTTATGTTAATATTTATATCATATAGAATTTACAGATTACCATGTTTCTTAACCTAAGATATTTCTTTATTCAGAATGGTTTTTTGTAGAGGAAACAAGGAAGCTATGTTGGGATGACATCAAGAGGAAGAAAACCTTCCAAATCAGCATCCTGAGATGCTTATAATTGTAACTGAACAGTTTGTTGCAGTGATGGCACAGTTGACTCAGGCAATAAATGGTGGTGGTATCCATGTATGAGATCAGCCAGATCAACCAAAGATGAACATGTCAGTAGTAGAGCATTTCATGAGGCAACATCCCCCATCATTCAGAGGATCATCTAACCCTGTGCAAGCTGAAGGGTGGATTAATGCACTGGAGAAGATTTTTGATGTCATGGGTTGTTCAAAACATCAAAAGTTTAGTCTTGTTGTTTACCATTTTGAATATGAAGCTGATTAGTGGTGGTTGATGGTGAAAAATATCAGGGATAGTGAGGTGATTGATGCACTCGATTGGGATGAATTCAAAGATATGTTTCATTAGAAATATTTTTTTTATAGTGGTTCATCTTAGGATGGAAAAAAAATTCCTGGAATTGAGGAAGGATGATGACTCAATGGATGCTTAAGAAGAAAAATTCACTTGACTAGAACGGTATGCTCCAAAATTAATATGAGATCATGATAGTAAAATCAACCGTTTTACTCAAGATTGAAGCTAAATTATTGAAGGGATTTGGATTCTTGTGAGTCCAAAAGTTATAAAAAACTTTTTCATTATGCGGATAAGGTGGAAATGGATTTTTCTGATGATCATGTATTCTTTTAAAAACAACATAATAAGAGGTTGAGGTGGCAGGAAAAAGCGATGATCTCTTCAAGAAAGTCTGATGGAATGAAACATAAGATTAAATTTTTTGAAAATTGTGGTAAAAATCATGCAGGGGAATGTCTTTTGAATTTTAGTAAGTTCTACAGATGTGGTAAAATGGGGCATAAGTCACATAATTGCAGTAAAAAATATCAGGTTAATGATGGGTCATAATCTGATTTAAAGTCAGTAAAATGTTTTAAGTGCAATGAAATGGGTCATTATGCAAATGATGGTCCAACAAAGAACTCAACCGCAGGAAAGCAGCCAGACTACAAGAAAAAAGGGGTGGATAAATCCTTTGCAACTACTTTCGCAGATGTTGGTCCATAAAATGAAGTAGTATCAGGTACACTACTTGTTTGTTTAGATTATGCCAATGTTTTGTATGATTCAGGGTCTACACTCTCTTTCATTTCTGAAAATTGTTCTAGTAAAATGGTAATTCCTTCTCAATATATGAATACAGAACTAACGGTAAAAACACATGGAGGAAATTTTCAGACAAAAAGAAAACACAAGAACATTCCTATCCTTGTGTGCAGAAAGAATCTACCTACCAACCTTATTGTTTTTCCTCTAGTATAGTTTGATGTTATATTGGTAATAGATTGGCTTTATGTATATCATGCTAAGATTGACTGAATAGCTAAAGAGGTTTCTTTTTAGAATGATTTTTAATTTTTATACAAAAATAAACCCTTTCTATTGATAACTTATCTGGAAGTTGAGAAACATGTAAAATATGGAAATGAATATTACCTTGCACATATTGTTGAAAACAATGGAACTATTCATATTAATGATGTGCCAGTGGTAAATGAATACCTTGATGTTTTTCCTGATGAGTTGCATGGTATTATACATGATCAGGAAGATGAATTTACTATTGACTTAGTTCCTAATTCTAAGACAATTTCAAATCCCCCTTATCGAATGTCTCAAATTGAACATTTAGATTTAAAGAAGAAATTGCAGGAGTAATTAGATAATGGTTTCATTCAACATAGCACATCACCATGGGGTGATTATGTCTTATTTGTTAAAAAGAAATATGGTTCAATGAGACTTTTCATTGATTATTGAGCATTGAATAACATCACTGTTAGAATAAGTATCTTTATCCTCATATCTATGATTTGTTTGATCATCTCTAGCGAGCTTAGTAATTTTCGAAGATTGACTTCAGGTTGGGGTACCATCAGTTGAAAGTAAAGGAAGAAAACATTCTATAGACCGAGTTACGTACTATATATGGCCATTATGAATTTTTAGTTATGCCTTTTGGTTTAACCAACGCACCAATTGTATTCATGGATCCTATGAATACAAATTTCCATGAGTTCTGGGATAATTTTCGGGTTGTGTTCATTGATGATATTTTGGTTTATTCCAAAAATATGGAGGAACATGAAAGTCATTTAAGGGCTGTCTTGTAGACCTTAAAATAAAAGAAACTATTTGGGAAATTTAGCAAGTATGATTTCTGGATACAACAAATATCTTTCCTCGGACACATTTTTTCAAAAAATGGCATAACTGTTGATCCTGAAAAAACCAATGTTTTTGAAGAATGTCCAAGACCCACAAATATCACTAAGATTCGTAGTTTTCTTGGTTTGGTAGGTTATTACTGGAGGTTTGTTGAAAAGTTCACATGGTTATCTAGTCCAATGATTATGTTAACTGCAAAAGGTGTTATGTTCATCTGGACAAAAGAATGTGATGACTGTTTTCATGAATTGAAAAGAAGATTGGTGAATGCTTCAGTTTTGGAACTTCCTTCCAGAAATGGTGAGTTTTTTATCTACAATGATGCTTCTTTGAAAGGACCAGTTGTGTCCTAATACAGAATTGTTAGGTAATTACTTGTTCTTCACGTCAGTTTAATCCACATGAGTTAAATTACCCTACACATGATTTGGAATTAGCTACTATTGTTTTTGCTTTAAAAATTTGGAGGCAACATTTTTATGGAGTGAAGTGTGAAATATATATTGATCACAAAAGTTTGAAGTATATATTCACTCAAAAAGAATTGAATATGAGAAAGAGGAGATGGTTGGAATTAATCAAGGATTATGATTTCATGATCCTTTATCATCCTGGAAAAGAAAATATAGTGGCTGATGCTCTGAGTCGAAAAAGTAATACTTCATTATCCATGTTATGTTTGGAACAAGATCCTTTGGATTTTGATTTGATGAAATTCTGCATAGAAGTAGTTGTTGCAGGAAATTATTATGTTTTGTTTCAGGTGTCAGTGAAATCATCTCTATCAGATAGAATTATGCAAGCTCATAAGGAAGACAATGAGTTGCGGAAAAAGGTTGTGTTGGTTCAAAAGGGTATGTTGGAAGATTTTAACATTGATAATGATTGTGTTTTGAGGTTTGGGAAGAGATTATGTGTTCCTTGTGATTCACAGCTAAATAATTAGTTGTTACGTGAAGCTCATAGTTCCCTGGTTTTAGTTCATCCTTCCATTACTAATATGTACAGATATCTCTGTGAGAATTACTGGTGGGATGAAATGAAAAGAGATATTGCTCATTTTACTGTGAAGTGTTTGACTTGTCAGTAGGTTAAAGCAGAGCGGCAGTTATAGAAAGGGATTCTTCAGCCTCTACCAGTTCCAGAGTGGAAATGGGAAAATATATCCATGGACATCTTCTTGGGATTAACAAAGACATCTCAAGGTAATAATGCAATAAGGGTTATAGTTGATCGATTGACCAAATCTACACATTTAATTCTTATTCGAGATACTTTGTCTCTAGATCAACTTTCTTGGAATTATATTAATGAGATTCTAAGGTTGCATGGAGTTACCCTCTCTATTGTATCTAATCGTGATCCCAAGTTCACATCTATCTGTTGGAAGGCCCTTTAGAATTCATTGGGTATTGAATTAAATTTTAGTACAACTTTTCATCCTCAATCAGATGGGCAGTCAAAACGAACAATTCAGAACATGGAGGATATGTTACATGCTTTCCCAAAGGATTACCCGGGAAGTTGGGACCAACATCTTTCTTTGGTTGAATTTTCATATAATAACAGTTTTTATTCTAGTATATAGATGGCTCAATTTGAGGCATTATATGTAAAGCGTTGTCAAACTCCATCTTTTTGGGGTGAAGTAGGTGAAAGGAAGCTAATGGGCCCAGAATTGGTAGGATAGATGGCAGATAAAGTTCAGTTTACTCAGAAACACATGATAACAGCTCATAGTAGATAGAAAAGTTATGCAGATAACTGGAGGAAGGATATTTCTTTTGAGGCAGGTGATCATGTCTTTCTCAAAGTCACCCCATGGAAAAGTGTGATGCATTTTGGTAAGAAGGGAATGTTGAGTCCAAGGTTCATTGGACCTTATGAAATTCTGGAGAAACTAGGATTAGTTGCATATTGAGTTTCTTTACCTCCATGTTTATCCCAGGTACACAATGTTTTTCATATTTCGATGTTGAGAATGTATATTCTAGATCCATCTCATGTTTTGAGCCCATAGGTAGTTCAGTAGGAAGAGAATATCTCTTATGAAGAAAACCCAGTCCATATTCTTGACCATAGAGAGAAAGTGTTGCAGAATATGGTAATTCACCAGGTAAATGTTTCGTGGAAAAACCATATGATTGAAGAGGTAGCATGGGAATCTGAAAATTCTATGAGGGATAAATACCCCCACTTATTTTTATATGTGAATAAAAATTACGAGGACACAATTTTCAAAAGGGGGGAAGGATGTAACATCCCATGTAAATGGAGAATAATTGATTTTAATGTTTATAAATATTTTTGAATTAAATATAAATTTTACTTTAAAAGGGTTTCTATGTTCGAATAGCATAACTGATACGCAACAACTGGTTTTGTTAAATCTTACGTGGCACATTAATAATATAATATTATTATTTTAAATGGTAGTTAACTCCTACCCATTGTATTAGTGAGAAAGATCAAAACTAACTACAATATGATTATACATGATTGTTAAATGTATTTACATTATCCAATAAAAAGTTAACGACATAAATTGTGAATGAATCTAATATTACGCCCAATTTACATTAAAAGGAAGATTTACCACCTTTTAATGGAAAAACATCTATAAATCTAGTTTTTGTTATTTTAATTTGACCAAATAAAATCCTTCTTTCGAATGGGGACATCAAAATTAACTTTGTGTAATATTTTGGAATTTTTTCGATAAAGTTCCTTTTTAATGAATAGTGAAATATATTGTACTTTAATTAAAAATTGCCTTTTAATCTAATTTTTTTTATATTGTTAGATTATAGTTTTAATTGGTTTTAAAGTTAAATTATAATGTATTTTTAACATTTACTCCATTTTTTGTCATTGGAATTAATTTCACTTTGAAATTGGACATAAACAAGTATCAATCATTTGATAGTTATTATTTCTTAAAAACACACTATATGTTTTGATAATGGAAATTAATTTAGAAATTAATTAATTCCACTTCTATGTTTTTAATTTGTAAAAATAATCATTATTTTTGAATTTGGAATATCAAATATAGCTTAGGCTGAATTTTTGGTATTTTCTGAAAAACATCAATTTTGATGAATAGTGAAACCACTTAGTAGTAGTTAAAAAAATAGACTATTTCATTTAAAACAAAATTTTACCACTTGTTTTAATATAATTTAAAAAATCCGACAAACATAGTTGTTATCAATAAGTAAAATGTGGTTCATTAAGATGAAAATAATTTTTGGTGAATAGTAACTTTTGACATTTATTGACCACAACTAAAGGTAAATAGGGTAATTCAATGTTAAAAGTATATTATTATAATTAAAAATTACCGTAACCCTTGTCCTAACCTTATTTTATGAGTATTGGCCGAAAATGGGAATCCTTGGGTCGATTTTGGGACCCCATTGAGCCACTTGGGAGTGATACTGAAAATTTAGATTAATTAACTTAAAGGCAAAAATGACAAAATAAAATATTTTTTGTATATTAATTTTTTATCAGGGTTTATATAAATTATCATTTCAAATATAAATATTCATTAAAATTCTAAAAAAATTCCTACATCATGGTATTTTTTTATAATTTTTAGACATCATATAAATTAAATTATTTATGACACAATAATGATTCAGTATTTACCTCATTAATAAATGATTTAAATAAATAACATTATATTGATTAAAATATTATCCAAAAGATGTGAAATTATAATTCAATGAGTTTATTTAGAATATGACTCATCTTATGTTCAAACTTAATGATTTTTGGACCTTTAGATACCGAATATCATTATATAATAAAATATTATTTTCATACTTTCCTAAAGAGCCCCTCCTCTCCCTAATAAAAAGAGATCATTTCAATCCAATTCCTCAAACCACTCAAGCCATTTCGATCATCCAAACTCTTCCCAATTATGCTCCCTACATCCCTTTCCTCCACTTATAATCCTTACCTTAGTTAGAAGGCACTTCAAGAAGTCCTTTTGGTTCAAACCAAAGGGAGTTACCCAAATTAAAGGTAACCGTTTCTCATAATTTGTTTTCTTTTATTTTACATCTCCAACCCCTAAACTCTTTTTATTCCTTTATTTTGTAAGAAAACCAGTATCATAAATATACTAAGATGTTTTTATGATAAGTATTTGAACTACACTAACACACACCTCCATCTAATGGATGAAGAACAAAATGTTTCTCTGGAAGGCAAATTAACGCCTCATGAAATGATGATTGTTCAAATATCTCCAACTGCCCCTCATGGTGGCCATTATGATAGAACTGTATTTATATATGATATATATTATGTTTATGATTTCATTATACATCTGTACTTTCCGTTTATTGCACACCTTTATGGTTTCCATAGTGGGTAAATACGATAATCTCATTTGAGGAAGTGCGGACTACCGCCCCTCAAAGTGATGTGACTCGTTAATGCCTTATGTGGGATGTATACAGGATAGAGTTAATGATATTACATATGATATTATACTAGAATTATAATATAACTATGTATCATTATGTTCTAATTCCATTATAATAATAAATACAAATGAAAGTAGCGGTCATGCGTACGTACGACTTTCCGTCTCCATGGACTATGCATTTCATTTCTTACCTCCAAATGTTATGTAAATACATGTATATACTAGATATATATGATATATATGATATCTAAATAATTAATCTCTTTATCTATATAATGGAATATTTACCACATGGATAACTTGTAAAAATAAGGTGTTCATTTTTGACTCATGTACCAAATATCGTCAAAATGAACATTATTAACTTAAATGATTACATAATGATTATAACATGGTAATAAGTGATATAAAAGGAATAATAAACTTGAAAAATGTTCTTAGGAAAGTATAAATTAACTTTAGTTTATTATTCATGAGATTAAAGAATGATCGAGTCAAGTCATACACGAGGTAAGGGACATCTTCTCAATCTCCTTTCATTGAGGCATATTTTGTTTTAATACCCGATTTTCATTCATACGCTGTATAGACACCTTTGACTTTTCACTTCATTCAAATGGAATATTTTTATACGAATCATTTTACTAAACAACAAAAATGAATGTTTTTTTAACGTAAGCGGTAACAACGACCTTTCCACCGTCGCGGGTATTATTTGATCTTTGGCTTCCTTAACAAGCCGTAATGTTTTTAAAAGGAAAAATAAATACCACATATTCTTTTTACATATTTTGGTACTGAAAATTATTTTGATAATGGATTTATCATTTCAATATCATGAAATGATATTTTATAACTGCAATTTGGAAATGTTATTTTTACTTTATTCTTATGTTATGTTTATGATCATGTTATAGTTCTTGGGAATTATTTATGTATATGGGAGGTTATGTGTTAAACCTAGGGCGGGTGAGCCCAAGATAGCTCTCGAATGCATTGGGTAACGTTACGGAGGTAAACATGAATGCTTCTCCTTATATAATTAAGGAATATACTATGATGGGTATTCCAATGTAACTCCCTATGTAGCTATGATAGCTAAAATGTAAATATGATATAGATGCCACAAGTTACCTTTTATGATTTATGATTTCTATGTGTCTTTTAGAAATCTTATGATTTCATGAGGTAAGTAAAGGATTTCAGGTTTTGTATATATTTATGAACAAATGTTTTCAATCTTTGTTTTATAACCCTTAATGAGCTTTTTATTCTCATCCCATGTTTTGAAATAATTTCACAGGACTTAAAGATGAATAGGGTCAAGGATGGGATCAAGGAAAAGTCATGCGGGCTAAAACATGGAACTAGACATGACACTTTTTTTCAAGTGTTTTTATTTTAGGAAAATAATGGAAACTTTGTAGAAGTGTCTACTTTGTAATCTTTTAGGATGAAATAGTTATGTTCTAATTCTCTAAAACTCTAATCATGGAAAGATCCTCAATGTGAATTATTCATTTAATTCAATATTTTGTAATTTTTTATGAAAGGGTCCTTATAGTTTCCTGCCAAGACATGCTCGTTCAGACAGACCCTTTACATTCTAATACATCTAAATTAATTTTGAAATCCTTCATTTATTTTTGTACCATCCTATACCAAAAAATTGAAATAAGGCTAGGCCTCGATAGAACATCAATCCTTAACTCCACTACTATTTTGGGTGGAAACATTGAGACTTTGTCCGGAATAAAATACAGTATTTTTTCAATGAAATTTGGGAAATACCTATTTCTAATCACATCCATAGATTCCAAATTAAGTGCTACCAACAGATAAGATGTGGCTCTAACCACTAGTTTCAAATGTATTCACCTACATTCCTTTACAACATAATATCCAATAAAGTGATGTTCAATTCCATCTATAGATGTGATACTAAAATTTCATGTATAACATTAGAGGTTAGTTTTGAAATATGTCAACTAATCTAGACCAAAAACCATTTCATAGAGTTCAATGTCATAAATTGATATATTCCATATAAACATATCCCCATATATATTATAGAACAAACTATACACATAACGGATTGACACACTCTATGTCTATGAGGTGTTTGATGTTTCAAAATAGAAGGCATCATCTCAATATTAAAATCTATATGCCCTATAAGATAAGAATCAATGAAAGAGTGGGACCTGCTTATATCAAACAATTATTTTAAAATAGTATAATTCATAATAATCATACATCTCATTTCAAAGGTCATGATTTACAATCAATCCTTTCTTACTCAGTTAAATACTATTTCATACTCACTATACTTGTTTCTTTAATACTATATTGATATTTCAAAGTTTTAGGAGTCATAGTGCTCCTAGAATCACATTGTCTTTATCAGTGATGATTTGTAATGTTATTATTTTTAGCACATCCATGCAAAGAATGCGATGTTTTATAAACATGAGATGTGTCTCTTGAACCAAAACATAATGCATAGTGAAAATATATTTTAATATGAACCCTCATATTACAATTTTGATACTCACTATGGAGTGATATTCAATATTCAATCATATAATCTTAAGAAATAGTATAAAAAATATCCCAGTTTATTCATTCAAATAATCAGAATTTTTAATAATCAATTGGTCTAATTCTATGTTGTCCCAATACTCTAGATGCATGTGTAACTCTTATTCTTATTACCAAAATTATAGATGAAACCGGTTCCTATATGAATAAACATGTACCAATAAACATTATTTCATAATATATCTAATTCACCGATAGTTTCCCTATTAAAAAAATATGTATAGTTCGTAATACATAGAGCAAATATCATTGAAACATTTATGGATTTAACTATAGCATAAAAAATTTGCTTCATGAAAAAACATAATGAATATTTTACTAAGATGCTGTCTAAATTTTTATATTTATCTACATTCTCTATTATTGAGAGAGTCTCATGTTTGAGGCTAATAGAAATAGTTTTCCAAGAAGTTTGAATCTTTTAAGTATAAAATTTCTTAATAAAAAATTCCTCAAAATCCTCTAATGGAATAAATTGGTAAGAATTTTCTTGAGAAACTATATATCATAATTGGAAAGATATATCCTTGATCCAATATGTTTTCTAACATAACATTAAAATCTATTGGTGTCCTAGGTAAATCAAATATATGAATAATATTATTAAACCAGAAGTATACTTGTTCTTTTCGGTAAAACCATGAAAAATTGGAGAGTTCTTCTCTTGTAACTGAACCAAGTGACCCATATCTCAATTATCATCATTATGAATAGCGTTATTAATCTCTCGAAAATGCAAGATGACAATGTGGACCATTTTTTGGTTATCATATGGTTCACGTGTAATAAAATTTTAAGCAGATTATTTAGGATAATTTCAATTATGTCTACCACGTTACATTAATTTTAACAAAAAGAATGATTTATTTAGTCATCACATACTAACAACTAATGGATTAAGAAATCTAAATTATTATAGAAACCCAAATAATATCCATTCCATTCAAAATACAATAATTGACATAATATTAATTATTTTTGAGAATAATGAAACCACTCATTTCAATATCAAACCATTTAAATATTATGAAAAATAATCATATTTCCATCATTTCCTAAAACATTAAACATAGAATGAACAATAAAGTTCACATGGGAAGTCTTATAATTATTGAATAACATGTGCTTTCCATATCATAAATCTATAATTATTAGCTGATAAATAATCTATAAGTGTCTTAAAACACATATGTACCAAAACACCTGAATAACCTTAATTTAAAAATTGAAACGTTATATTAAATTTTTTTGTTAAATTAATTTCATGTTTTGATGACCCTATCTCATTGACACCGTCTTTAGGGGTAGGAAAAAAAACTAACAAGGAAACCATTTAGTACTCATTGATACTAAAATTGATACATTTTACACCTATAAGTCCGAAAATAAATAATATTATTTGTAACATCTCACTCCTCTTTCTAACCTTCAGAATAATAAGGGTGATATTAGGTCATGGTATACATCACCAAGACACTAAATGTTTGAAATAAATTTCATTATCTTGATGAATAATTTGAGACGATTTCACATTAAATAAAAAATCAATAAAATAAAATATTAAAATATTTAATCCTCTATATAGTGCATGTTTATGATAACAACAAAAAGAATGTACATAAATAAATAACCATAATAGATTTACAAAAATAACTAAAAAAATATCCAAAATGGAACAAGTCTCATGAAATCTAGAAAACATAATCCCAATCATCTCCATGAAGAATACCCACATGCATTGTCCATGGTATCAATAATAATCACTAAATAATTGAGATACCTTTCCTTTAAATGTATCTTGATAGTTGGAAACTGAAAAAAAAACAATTGGGACCAAGAAAAGGTGAGTCTAATTTTGGTTGGATATCCCAAAATACTCCCCAAATAATTCCACATGGACAATATCTACTCCGAAAATTTATTATTAAATTGTTTTAAATGAAGATAAAATATTTTGTTCTTTTTAATCATATAATTCATTTGTTATTATATTACATCATCGTCACTACTATCACCACGATCACTTTGTTCTTTTTAATCATAGAATGCATTTGTTGGAGATGACATGATGCATGTATTCTGAACCACGTACCTCTTTCTGTAAGGTGACATGTCTACAAAGAAACATTAATTATGACAGTGCATTTAGTAGCTTCATATATGACCGTTAGAATTTAAATTGAAAAATTACAAAATAGATTAAGAAATGGTGTCACAGTATGTCTATAAACAGTTTCTCCATTAAACTATGTCTAATTCAAATGATTTATCCTTCTTTCTATTTGAATGGTAATACAACTATGATGGAATAACTACATATAGATCAATAACTGTTAGCCCAAATGAGGTGTTAAGATCCCATTGTCTGGTCATGGTGTCTGGGTGGTCACGGTGTATGGATGGTCACGGTGTCTGGATTATTACCATGTCTGGATGGTCGCGGTGTTTTTACTATTATGGTGTCTTAATGGTTATGATTTCTCGATGGTCATGATGTCTGAATGGGGATGGTTTCTGGATGGTTATGAGGTTTGGATGGTCACGGTGTATGGATGGTCATGGTGTCTGTATGGTAACGATGTATGGATAGTTACAGTTTTTGGAGGTTTACAGTGTCTGGATTCTCACAGTGTCTTAGACATAGCCAAATCATTGTACACAGACAAAAAAATTGATATTCATAGAATGAATTAATCTTTATCATTCATAAGATAATTTCATTAGAAACAAAATAGTTTACAATAATTATTTAAGTCATAATGAAATGAATCATCTATACATAAGATTTTATATAGATTTAACATATTTAACAAGCTATGAAAAATGTATATGATTTTTGATCATTAAAACATCATTAACACATGAGGATTCCCACAATCTCCCCCTTTTTGATGATCACAAATCAAGTGAGTGAGACATTTATTCTTAGGTAATGTGTCTCTTTTTTTAATGTTAATTTAGTGCATATAGAATAGATATTTATCCCCCTTTTGGGATTATCAAAAATTTTACGTAAGAAGTAGAAAATAAATGTGAACAATGCATTAGGTGGATAAAAGTTGTTATTACAAACAGTAAGGAACATGACTACAAAAAGAATTCATATCAAAAGATATTAGTAACTATTCATCATCACTGGCATGTCTTCTTTTTTCCCTTGGTAGCAGCATCAGAAGAAGAATCCATAGGATCATAGGTGCAAGTGGAGGAAGGGAGAGAACCAGTGGACAGAGAAGGTAAAGGGAGTACATAAAAACCTGAAGGGGACAAGGTAGTTGTAGTGGAAGACTGAGGCAACTTTTGATCAAGGATAAAATTCCTGATTTGACTCAGAGCCTGAGAGACAAACATAAATATAGAGGAAAGGGAAAAGGATGAGAAGGTAGGAAAACCAGATATCAGGGGTGCAGCTGCAGGAGAGACAATTTTAGTACTCTGTACTTGAAGATAAGACCTCAAAAGATTGATTATGTCAGCAATGATCTTCTCACCATAATTCATATCTTTCTGAAATTCATCCTTGTTCTCCATAATCTTATCCAACGAAGGAGTGTAATCTTTGTACTTTAGTACAGGAGTTTTGAAAGCTCCAGTTACTTGAGGGATACTCAGATTCTTCAGAAGATACATGAAGGGGTTAGTCATGTCATTCTTAGAGAAAATATGATTGATGTAGTAGTCCACCTTCATAGAAATTTATTTCTGAGAATCATAAGAAATCAAGGAATTAATTTTTACCAAATCAAGAACTATGTCACTATTCATGATAACTTTTTATAGAGATTCCTTATCAAATCCACAGAGCACATATTGAAGTTATTATTTGACCACTACTCGTAGAATATCACTTTATAAAGATGGTTGATACGATTATCAAGAAGTATGAGAATCAGTGACAGTTGGGGTAAGGGATTTCAATTGATTCAAAACATTTGGGAGACAACCCTTATGCTCATCAGTTAACTTGTTAAGACAATTAACACGCTCACACATCTCTTGTAAAATTTTCTTCTTTCCTTTAGCTACATTTTCATCTATGGATGTTAGATGAGGTTGAATTAGTGAGGATACATATTGTGGGGTCTGATTAACAATATCATAAATAGGATAAGAGATTGGTTTTGGTCTTGATGTTATCACAATCTGTATTTCTTCAACCATACATCAAAGTGTTTTCACTTCATTACTGGGATATTTTTTCATGACTCTGACTTACTGAATCTCATGAAGCATCATTGGGTGAATCTAACATATGACTTTTTAAAACAGTAGGGAGTAATATCTTTCACTTAAATTAATTACATGAGATAGTTGGGTATTTATGAGTTTTTCAACTCCAACAAATAGGGTAGCTCCAAATGATTTTAGATCATCCTTATTAAACAAGTTAGGAGATTCTTATGAGGGTTCAAGAATAGAATCTGAGACAGGATCAGGTTATTTGGTAGGTATAGCTTCAGGAGAAGATGTTAGTTTCAAATGAAACTTAGTAGATAGGTATATTCCTTTAACAGAGACTTCTTGGGAATCAATCAAATCAAAATAACTGGGGAATTTATACCATGTATCCATTGAGCTTGTATCAATCAGATTAGGGACTTCAATGGATTTCTGATTCGGTGGATTATCCCCCTCAATAGGTGCATATTTCTCATGACATATAGATTAAATACTTTATATATTTCCACGAATTCATCCCTAATTTCCTCATCCATTTCTTTTCAATAAAATTTAACGTCTTGCTCCATTCTTTTTGACATATGGAATAACTTCAGAAATAGCTTGTTCCTATGGTTGTTTCTCAAGAGCATTTTCTTGTTAAACAAAAATATCTTCTTCTATATTCTATTCTACAACATTCTTTTCACTTACCCTAGAAAGAGAATATTCTTTTAAAGAAAGTTTTTCTTCCACATCAACAACTTATGAAAGAATAGGCACTTCTTTTTCAATTAAGACTAGAGGAGAAGATTCTCTATCTTCCTCAACCGGAACAGTTTCTCTCAAAGGTACAACACCCTATTCCTCTTCATCATCATCAGAATATAAAACATGTTCATCTGACTCCAATCCAGGATCTGAAATATCCTTAGGTCTTCAAGGGTGTTCCACCAAATTAAACTTTCCATAAACTCTGTTATTCTATTCCACCAATGATTTTCTCCATGGATTATAATTGATTTTCTTTCTATATACTATAACTTTTCAAAGACAAAAACTCATAATCCTCAATGGATTCTTTATCTGGTCCAACCAGTCCTTTTGCATGAAGCATAACTTAGTTAAAAATTGAATAAAACAGGGTGGTCGACTTGGAGGTTTTATTGATCAACTCATAAATATGATTTATAACATACTTTAAAAGGGTGATATTATGTCAATTTTTCATGATATGTATCAAAATTACATCATGATACTTGAGTACAACAAAATAAACTATTATAGGGATAATCAGATTTTGAAAAAACATAAATTAGAGTTTCGTTTCTGCATCTATCTAGGAAGCTATGTATATCCTCTTAGTTTCATTTCCAGTTAAACTTCTCAATGCTTCTTCCAAAACAATGAACTCACTCGGAGGTGGAGTACCTCTCTGGTATTACGTGAAAAATATCTTCATAAGGTATCCTATGGCATGAATCCCATAACCTCAAAGAAAAGTTACAAATCATTCCATTGATCCTACATTGCACAACAAATCATCCATCTGAATCAAAATAGAATTGAACATACTAGAAATACTATGAAACTAGATTTGAGTAAATAGGCATATTCTCTTTTTTGAACAATTCCATCCATCCTTTCTTTATTACCACATTCATTACCAATGATTTACTTGATAGAATCCACTTAGGGTATATCTCTTTTTCAGGTACCACTATTCTGTTCACTACATTCGTATTTTGAGGGCTTTTGGGTGCTAACTTAGGCAATATTTTCATCTTATTCTTTGAAATAGGCTTCTCAATAGTTTATGAAGACATATTTTTTATCCTAGCCATTCACTAATGGTTCGAGAGAGTGAAGGGTTGAAAGGGAGGTTATAGTTTGAGAGAATATAGCTCCAGTGACGAATGAGTGAAACTTGTTTTATTTTATCATTTAGGGATATCAAGCATCATATTATTAAAAGTGTGAGAAAGAAAAAAAGAATAAAACAATTAATTACCCTCATATAGGTAATAATGTATAAATAAAACAATAAATCATCTTTACAGTGAGACTGTAACAAGCTTTCATGGTGAGACAGTAATAGGTCTTCACGGTGAGACTGTAACAAATGTTCACTGTGAGACCATAACTGTGTGATTTCTAAACTGTCTGACCGTATTGTTAGAGATAGTAAGTTTTAGAAAGTAAACAAGAAATAGTAACTCTTATACCATAAACATGAAATAGAAAGCCTTGATATAGTAAAATTATAGAACTATTAGAGATAAACAGGAATCTCAAAACAGTGACTTGTTAAACCATAATCTCTGAAACCATAAATTGTGAAATAGTATACTTACTACTTAAGATTTATCATTCCCAATTCATGTATGATGTATTCTATTCTTTCAGAAATTAGTGGTTTGGGGAGTATATTAGTAATCTGTTATTAAGTTCTAATGAATTCCAATGTGATTTCATCTTTTTAATAATGATCTCTCAAAAAGTGATGTCTTACAACAATATGTTTTGTCCAAGAGTGTGAAAAATTATTTTTTGAGATGTTAATAGCCCTTGTATTGTCCCAATTTATAGGTTCATGACTGAATTGATATCCATAATCTAGTAATGTATGTTTCATTAACAAAATTTGTGTGCAGTAACTTCCAGCAGCTACGTATTCAGCTTCTGCAGTAGATAATTCAATAGATTTTTTCTTATTACTACACAATGATACTATTGACTTGCCTAAAAAGTGACATGTTCTGGAGCATATTTTTCAATATAACTTTCAACCACTGAATTCGGCATCAGAATAACCCACTAACTCAAATGAATTTCCTCTAGGATATAAATTTCTAGATTTGGTGAATGCGTGAGGTATTTAAATACTTTCTTAACATAATTTAAATGATATTACTTATGATTTGTTTAAAAATGATCACAAATACACACATAAAACAAAATGTCATGTTGAGTAACAGTTACAGAGTATACTTACAATCATTCCTCTGTAAATGGTTTGATCACCATATTTTCCACGTTCATCAAGATCAAACATACAAGTAGTACTCATTAGAGTCTCACTACTATTAGTACTATCCAATCCAAAACTTTTTAGGATATCTCAAGTATATTTACATTACTTTAAAATAATACCATCATTATTTTTGAAAGATTTGAAATCCTAGAAAGAATTTGAGTTCACCCATTAAACTAATTTAAAATTCATTTTTCATCATTTTAAAAAATTCAATACATAATTAATTTTTTGAAGATCCAAAGATAATGTCATCTACATTTATTTGAACTACTAAAACATAATTGGAAATATGTTTTATAAAAAGGGTAGGATAAACTATTGAATTTTTAAAACCATTGGATATATGAAAAGTACTTAATATATCATACCTAGCCCTTGGAGATTTTTTTAAACTGTATAAGGATTTTGATAATTTAAAAAAATGGTTTATAAAATAAAGGTCTGTAAATCTAGAGGGTCTCTCAATAAACATATCCTTAGTTGTATACCCATTTAGAAATGCTCTTTTGACATCCATTTGATATAGTTTTAAATTCAAATTTGGATCATATGCAAGAAGAATATGGATAGATTCAAGTCTAGATAATGGGGCAAAGGTCTCTTTATTGTCAATTACTTCTTCTTGAATTCAGCCTTGTGCAACAAATATAGCCTTTTTTTTCTAACTATATTACCAGTTTCATCTACCTTATTTCTAATCGCCCATTTAATTACTATCGTGAATGTGTCTTTGGGTCTATCAATCAGTTTCCTACCATTTTTCTTTCAAAATTATTATGTTATTCTTGCATAGCCATCACCCAAAATTCATTATTGATATCATCATTAATGTTTTTAAGTTCATGTTGGGACTAGAAGACTTGATTTTCAATCTGGTTTCTAATAGAATCTCTAGTTTTAGTTCCATTATATATGTCTTCTATGAAAACATCAAAAGAATGTTTCTTAAGAGTTCTAACATATCTAGATAAAGTAGGACAGGTTATTTGAGGTTATTCAACAGGGTTTGGTTCATTATATCCTGAATCTAAAGAATTTTCAAAACTGTATGTTTTCACCGATTCCTTTACATGATGGTTAGAAGATTTTGAATTAATATCTAGACTTGATACATCATTTTATAGGTTCGATAGAGTGGTCTTAAGATCATGTGGAACTATTTCATCAAATTTTAAACAGACATATTCGTCCACACATTTTGTTCTTTTAAACACTTTATAGGCTTTACACGAAAGTGAATATCATAAAAATATTCCTTCTTCACTCTTGGATGAAATTATTTCAATATTTTCCTTAGTATTAAAGATATATATATTGTAACGAAATACTTTGAGTAGATATATTTGGTTTTTTGATTGTTCCACCACTCATATAGAGTTATTTTAAGAATTGGTATAATCAACATTTTATTGATAATATAAAATGTTATATTTATAGCATCCTCCCAAAAGATAATAGGTAATTCATATTCACTAATCATTGTTTTAGCAGTCTCAGGCAGGATTTTATTTCTTATTTCTACAACTCCATTCTGTTGAGGTGTTCTAGGGGAAGATAAATTATTACTATAGCCATTTTGTGAAAAAAGATTCAAATTCATGATTTTAAAACTCACACCCATGATCACTTCGTAAGGATTTAATTCTACGTCCACTATGATTTTCTATAGTTTTGTCATATTTGGTAAAATGAGACCATGATTCACTTTTTTGACTCAAAGAGAAATTCAATGTATATCTAGAACAGTCATCAACGGAAACATAAACATAGTGCTTCCCATTGATGGTAGAAACTCTAGATGGTCCAATCAAATCCACGTAAACCAATTCAATAGGTTTAGAAGTTGACACTTATTTTTCTAGTTTGATTGAAATTTTGTGTTTCTTTTCTTTTAGAAAAGGATTACACACTTTATCATTTGGAAACTCATGTTTGGGTAGGTCATTGAAAAAGATTTTTCTATTTACCTTTCTAAGGGACTGGGTATTATAGTGGCATTATCTTCTATTCCAAAGCCATGATTCTTTGTGAAATACAGATAAACATGAAGCATTTTGAGAAGCTAAAAAATGAAAGTTAACATAATATATTTTTTCATTTATTAATGTTGAAAACACTAATTCATTTTTAGAATTAAAAACATTGCTTGAATAATTTTAAAATTTGACATGAAATCCACCATCACATAATTGTGAAATACTTATCAGATAATATATCAATTAATCAACAAAAAAGTACTTTGGAAAACAAAACTGAGTTTGAGTTACCAATCTGGTCAAGACCAATAATTTTTCTTTTGGCATTCTCACTAAAGGGGATGTCTCCTCTATTAATTTTTATAATGTTCTTGAAGCATGAATAGTATCATGTCATGTGTCTTGAACACCCACCATCCATGTACCATTAGCTTTTGATGGAACTATATAAGAGTCTTTCCTAAAAAAATAGTCAACTAAAAACTGGTTTTGGTACCCATACTTGTTTGGGTCCAGTAATACTAGTGACTAGTGACTTATAAACCCATATCTGCCTCATAAGATTCTTGTAGTAATTATGTAATGTATTTGAAAAATAAACTATATTTGGTCCAAAAAAGCATTATAATGTAGAGAGTGTATCATAACATGAACTAGATGAATGTTTTCCCGAACTAAAAGTAAAGTTGTATGTTCTATATTTATAAACAGAATTATTTCTTCCAAAATTTCTTTTACGAGGTTGATTTCCATTGTCAGTAGTATATTTAGGAGAAATTTGTTTACCTAGAATTTGTACCAAGGTATATTTATCATTAGTAAACATTTCCAGATCTTTTTCCAATTTCTCATTGGATTGTTTTAGTTCATCATTCTCATTGAGTAATTGATCCTTTTTCACTCTTTCTATAGTGAGTTCATTTTTAACAGTTGAGGTAAGAGAATGTTGTTTCTTTAAATACTTGTATTTATCTTTTAGTTCACTGTATTTCTCATCAATAATATTATAGTACTCGAACATTTCTTCAGTGGACATATTTTTAGAGTCACTCTCTTCTCAAGAATAATAGTAATTTTGTAAAGGATATTCCAGTGTTACATCAAATGTGTTTTTCATAAAACACATATTGGCTTTATTATCCTGTTCATCATGTGAAGATTATGAGTCACACGAACTGTCCTCAACAGCACTCCATGTTGTTTTCATGTCCTTTTTATACATTCTTTCTTTATCCGCATATTTCTTTTTGTACATGAGCTTGTGATATTCATCCTTGATATATCTTTTTCGTTTACATTTATAGCAGACAATCTAATCAGACTTTTCACTTCTTTTCCAATCTTTCTTCCAAATCATGTTTTTGTCATATCATCCTTTGTAGTTAGGATTTCTTCGAATGTTCTTTATCATGTAAAATCTCTTAAACCTATAGTAAAGTTGAGCCATATCCTAATCAATGTCAGGTGATGATTTTACACTATTGGAACATTTTACTGAAACATCCAATTTCCATTTTTCTGTAGTTTTAGAGGTGGTGGTCATGAACACAACACATTTTATTTTGGGTTCATCCTCCTCTTCATTTTTGTATTTCAGTAACTCTTCATACATCATCAATTTTCCAATTTGTTCTTTTATAGGTATCTTGATGATGTCGCTTGACTCTATAATAGAGATAGAGGTTCCTCTCCATCTATTAGGTAAACATATGAAAATCCTCAGGATTTGTTCTTAGGAAGTGACTTCTCTTCCAATAGAAATCATTGGGTTGAAAATTTTGTTGAACCTAAGATAAATTTTAGAAAATTGGTTCACTAGGATTCATTTTAAAGTTACCATATTTAATTGTATTTGAAATAAGTCTCATTTCTTTTACACTAGAAGTTCTTTCATGTGAAACAGACAAGGTATACCAAATTTGATGGGTACTTTTACATGAATAAAATCTATTAAATTCTTTATTTTCTAAAGAGTAGTATAAAGAATTCATAGCTTTACAATAGTTTTAGTAGGCAATTTTGGTAGGTTCATCCCAAGTGATTCTATAAATAGTAGTAATCATATATTTATCTATAATTTATGACTAGATTTCGAAGCTCATACTTTAAAAATACATTTTCATTTTAATTTTCCATTGAGCATAATTGGATCCAATAAAGAATGGTTGCCTACTTGTTTCATAACCTTCTAATCTATTATCCATTATAATGAAATAATTTTAAAATCATGAAATTTAGAAATTATAGAAATTTACAGATCCTTAAAGTACAACTACAATCACATCTGAATAGGGTCAAAACAGAGTCTTAAGTAACAACCCTTTGATACCAAATTTAGGTCGGAGTAGATTACTCAAGAGGGGGGTGAATTGACTATCTATTAAAAATTTATGTTTAAAAATTATTCTTATAAAGGTTCCCCAATAAATTTAAATGCATCCCAATCAATCAAGGTTATACGGTTATGAATGTATGACTGTTTAAATAATATCTTACAAGATTCATTAATTCTATGTAATTTTAATATAAATAATTAACATTACTTTTGAAGATATTATTATAAGGAAAAATAATTATAACTTATTTCAAAGATTAACTATTAAAGAAAATTTAGTGATTTCTGAATTAAATAGTAAAACATATAAACTAAAATAAACTACACTGCATTTATAAAACTAATGGATCAGTCTCAAGACGATACCTAAACAAATCAACTTTGTGATCACCTACCACGAAGAAGTTTATATAAATAAACTTGATCCATACCCTAGACCAGGGTTAAAAATAGTACACAAGACTCTCTAGGTCACATGACCTCTTCCACAGTTCATCACGGGTATGAACTATAAAGTCACACAGGGACCTCTTCTACACTTATCTATGTGAATACACATGTGTGAAAATATTTATGAGAAGGGATATCTTGTACCCTATAGTTTGATGCAGGAGACAATATGTGTTTTTATACAGACACACACAACGATCCAAAGATAAAAATAATACACAATAGATTAGAAAATATGTGATACGGTTAGAATTTTTCTTGATTGTTAGTCTTTGCAACTCTGGACTTCTAAGATGAATTAAATGCAGAAATTGAGTCCTCTCATGGAAAACTGAGTATCTTAATTCAGAAAGATCTGGCTTTCGTTCTTTGTGGAGTTTATAGAGTAGATATATTCTCAACTCATAGATTCATGTATGCTACCTGTGTTCTTTAGTAGTGTTGGGTTGTGTTAGTGATCGTGCTTTTTCATTATCACTGTCACACATTTTTCTTGTTACACTGCTGTCACTACTATCACAATGATCACTTATTTATTTTTAATCTTATAATGAATGTGTTAGAGCCAACATAATGCATATATTCTACACCACGTACCTCATACTATCAAACGACATATCTACAAAGAATCATTAATTATGTTAGTGCATTTAAAAGTATCAAAATATGACCATTAGAAATTAAATTGAAAAATGAAAAAACAGATTAAGAAATGGTGTCATGGTCTCTCTGTAAACGGTTTCTCCATGAAACATTGTATCCTTGAAATGGTGTCTTCTTTTTTGTCTTTGAGCGGTGAGATCGCTATGATGGTATAACTGTATAGAGATTAGGAACCATTTTCACAGATGCAGTGTTAGGATGACAGTGTCTTGTCACGGTGTTTGGGTTGTCCTTGTGTATGAATTGTCTTGCTGTCTGGAAGGTCACGGTGTCGAGATGGTCATGGTGTCTAGATGGTGATGGTGTCTGGATGGTGATAGTGTCTCGATGGTCACAGTGTCTAGATGGTGATAGTGTCTAGATGGTAATGGTGTCTGGATAGTCACTATGTCTTGATAGTCATGGTGTTTGGATGGTCACGGTGTCTGGATGGTCATAGCATCTGGGTGGTCACGATGTCTGGATGGTTACAGTGTCTAGATGGTCACACTGTCTCTGACTTAGCAAAATATCAATACATAGATTTGAAAAGTGATATAAATATAATTAATTAATCTTAATCCTTCATAAGATATTTTCATTACAAATAAAATAGGTTAAAATAATTATTTACAGCATAATGTAATGAATCATCTGTACACATGATTTTGGAAAGATTAAAAAGAATTATCAAGCTTTACAGAATTTATATGATTTGGGATCATTAAAACATGATGAACATGTGAGGAGTCCAACATGTTGATACATGTAATGTTCTCGATTCATTCAATGTATTATTTTTTAAAAAATATTTTATCTGATTAATTTGAGACCAGGTATAAAAAAGATGTTAAATTCTGAGGCCTGGTGTGCCCAGAATAGATAATTGAAATATATTAGAAATATTAAATAGAACGTGTGTGTAGTTACCCTGAAAATGTGGAATAACTTTTAATTTTTATCCTGTAATAGATATTAGAGGGTACTGTTGCGTTCAGATTAGTGCCTTTATAATAGGTGATGCCCAATATCGGCCAATGTGAGTCATCTGTGAAAGATAGTTTTTGGATGTTAAAGGAAATAAAAAAAATTTAATATTTATTTTTCATTTTTCTATTCTAATGAAATGACTTAAGAATATAAATAATTTGTTAAGCATGATTTCCCAGGTTAGTCACATAACACTTGAATTATCTGGAGCGTTGTATAGGAGACCCTTGAAGATACCTTTTGATGAGGAACTAAAAAGAATTAAGACATCATGAATAACTGTACCAAAAGAGTTGGATGATCTCACTGACGATGGTAATGAAATTTATCTTCATCAATGAATCATCCAATCTCATGGTAGGGAATGTGATTTCAATTCATTCATTATCATTCATGGATTCAATGATGAACATATATCATCCCACTAATTGGTTGACCTGCGATTTGATTGTTCTTGCAGGAAGTGTGATTTCGAGTCCTATTCAGGGAATTGACTATACATTGATTTTGTTTCTGGATCCCTATAATTGGACCCGATCAATGATCTAACAATCAAATCCCATGGTTTTTTCCTCTTTTTATTTATCTGTGATTTAGTCCACATTTATTCTCAAATGTTTTTCATTATTAAAGTTTTTATGAATGAAGGATCATTGTAAGTAAAATTCAATGTGAAACGAAATAATATCATAGATCTGGAATCATGAGAACCTAGCATAGGTGAGATGGTGATGGCGATAGATGGATTGATGTATTCTAGTAGATATCATTCATCTAGAATTCATCGATCATTCTTTGAGTGAATGATCGAATTCGGATTTCAAATCCTATCAATGGACCGAAATGTTCCAAACTGATGTTTCATGGGAGAGGGGACCAAGGATATGTATCTTAGAGGGGAATGGATCCTCAGATCGTAACCTCGTAGATCAACTGATGTGTCATATACTAAAAATTGATTCTGGAAAATCGCAACGAACATGGTGTGTATCTCAGAATACACTCTGTGTGATGAATTTAGAGATTCCAAGAGTTTCAGATGGTAGAGGACTATGAAATGGAACGTGACACCTATAACACATCATGCTAGACCGACCCCAAGAATATATTTGTATCTCGGATGATATACAAACATTGGGTGGAGTATACAACATGTAATCCACCACACGGCCAGACCCTGACCAGATATAGTGGCTACCCCTTGTACGAGTACACTGGAAGGTGAACGTGGGTTGAATCCTTGTACTAGAACATGGACCGAGTACAGGGAGAACACCCCAAATAGTCATACATGGCATGTAATCATTTTTACATATCATGTATACCTTTTCCTACATGCCAAGATCTTTTGATGTGGCTCATTGTACATAAGAAGTACATGGAGAAAAGGTACGTGGTATGTAACCCATATACACACAGTGTACTCTATTCTAAATGGTTTAGTCTATCTGTCCACTGTATCATGGTATTTTTTTTTGGGTGAGTCCCCCTTTCTCATTCACATGAATTTTAGTGGTGTCATTTCCTATCTACATGAGTGTGACCCCCTTCAATAGGACAATATTGATAGGGTTGGGTTTCTCCTCCAAGTGGCCTGGAGTAGGATCTTCAATCCCTTCATGTTCTCTAGGTAGATTCGGGATTTCTATGCAACCAATCCTACCAGAAGTCATTCTTATACATAGTAGGTGAATTGGGAAGCGTTGTAGTATACACAATGTCCCTGGAAGTGATCCTCATCCATGTATCATGATCTTCCTCACTCATGGATCTGGTTCTCTAAGAACAACATTATTGTATTCTCTCTTCGTACATATTGAAATATATATCTCTCATAGGGGATCCAGATGAATATTGCTTCAAGGACGAGCATCATTCAAGCTATCATACTCCAGAGGTAGTTCTCCCAGATTACTTCTTCAGGGAATATTTGTACCGAATCCCTAGAGTGGGTATATAGTCATTATTACCTATCTTTATACTATGGGTATATGATTGATTATATCTTAATATGTTCTAGTTATATGTATTATGGACATATACTATGTATACATGACTTTACAATTTCATTGTGTATTGATTTTTTGTTTTCGGGGTGTCCTATTGGGTATTGTTATACTCACCCCAATATGGGCTTTGGCCACACATGTTGTGTCTTGGGTAAAAGAGTGTCATTTTGAAGTATTCAATGGTGGACTATGACTGGATAGTTATTTGTGATATTCAGATAATCTGAGATGTTCCTACATCTTCTATTAAGAGTATTATTTCCTATTTTGATTAAATTTTTGAATTTGTAGTGGGCATACTCTTTGTTTTGGTGGGATTGTATTATATCCTAGTTTTACTACACAATACATTAAATACTAATTTATTTTTGTTGGGGCTAGTGGTTTTCATTCATTTTTTTTCTTTTTTTGGTATTTATATTTCAGAATTTTTGTTCTTCTAATGTGTGTATGTCCATGTATGTAGGAAATTAATCCAATTATAGTGACATGTCTACTCGTTTCTAGTCACCATAACCTTTCTTTTTAAAGGCGGGTATAGGGAGTGACAACACGAGCCAACTTTAAATGATTGTGATATAGTGGTATTAGAGGTTTTCATTTCAACCTTTGGACCAAGAGACTATGAGATTGGATTGGGCAAATTGTGTTAGGTGTTTCAAGGTCTCCATTTAGGATAGGGACTCTAATGTTGGTGTGGGAAGCCGACGTATCTATACACCAGGACAATGAATACCTTATTTTTGACTTTTTAAATGAGAACACTAGTTGAAGGGAATAAATAATGGTACATGAATTATATAAAAATGGGATGTAGTTTACATATCATTATTAATTCATCTCTCTAGATATACTCGTTGACTACGGTGTGTCATGTTTTCTTATAGGATTCCTCGACGACGTATACGAGCTTATATTTAGAAGCTTGATCAAAAGGATTACCCCCTCAGTGATGATGCTTATAATCATGGACTAATTATCAATGTGTTTCCTCTAGGTGTTTCACAAACTATAGCACCACCAGTGGAGAGTAATATGGTATATGCAGTACCCACAGATGAGGAGCGCTGGCTTAGAATGCTCCAAGTGTTTTAGAGACCGATACCACTTTTGTTCGGAGGAAAGCCCGACCCTCAATTAGTTGAGGACAGTCTTGATAAGGTGAGTATATTTCTCCAATAAGGAGGAAAACATCAGACCATATAGTGATTTTATTGAAGATCCTTTTTCATGGTTTTTTAGGGAAATGTTGGTGTTTGACCACGTAGTCTAATGACGCAGAAAAAGATTCAGGTACGGAGTTTGTGGGTCTCTTTATAATGGAGTTCACTCTGGTTACGCTGAGTTATTTGTGTATACAAGATATTATTCAACTCCAGTTTTATAGCTAGATAGTGGATGAATATTCATCAAATTTTACAAAACTCCCTTGGTACTCGATGGAAATGGTCAGGGATCTGTAATTCCATGTTTTGAACATCGAGTGAGGTCAACGTCGGGACATCCAAGATAGTGTTATACCTCTATGAATTCCAAGTTATGATGGACTGATCACATGAGATTTTTTTTCGATAGATTCATGGAATAGATGAAACATAAAATGGAAGTCATTAGAAGGAATACATGTGTAGATTCCTTGGAATTGGGAATCCAACATTAGACACAGGGATTGGGAAGTGGGAGACGTCATAGGAGGTCCCTAGACAAGGGATTTGCAGTCTAGGGCTCTCAGGAAGAATCTCATTAGCCAATGGAGAAGTGATTCTAGAAATGGTGGGGACAATGAAATGTAGCTAAGACGTATGACCCAGGGATTGTAGGTATTATCTGAGGTATGATCTATGAATTTTCTACCTGATTTTCCATACTTATAAACATAGGTTCCAGTTATTCTTTCATAACCACATATCTTGTTCGAGATATTGAGATTCTTGTATAATCGTTCACTCAACACATACACTTGGAGATAACTACGTGAATATACTTGATCATCACACAACATTCTGATAGTGTAATCATACAATTGGAGGTGAAATTCTTAGTTATAACTTCTTGGTAGTATCACTGATGACTTATGATGTCATTATCAGAATGGATGGGCAATCATATGTCTATGAGCTGGTTGACTGTTTTTGTTCATCAGTGTAAATTTTTCACAAGGATGGGACAAGGTATTCCTTTTTTGGTGAAAGGAAAACCTACAAATCCTAGGAGGGTCTCATGCCTTGTCGGGTGAAGCTGATTACTCATTAGTTGGCTAGCATTACCATCATATCAGATGGTGTCGTGTGATTTCAGTTCCCAGTCGTAGTTGAAGAGTATGAGGATTACTTCACCAAAAATGTTCTTAGATTACCTCCCCACTATAAGATCGACTTCTGAATTGACCTAAACCTCGAGACGACACCGATATCAACACCAACATACTGAATGTCTCCCGAAACACTTTACGAGATGAGGGTTCATTAGGATTATATTCATAAGAATGGGTCTGTGATAACCATCATGTAAACCAGGGTGGACCTAGTATTGTTTTCTAGGATGGAAGAGATGATATTGAGGTTTTGCATGGAATAGTTATGTCTGAACCAAGAGACAGTGTAGAACAATTATCCACTAGAGAGGATCAACAACTTCTTCGATAAGTTGAATAAGGCATGATGGTTATCAATGATTGTAATTCGATCAAGATATCACCAGTTGTGAGTATGATATTAGGATATACTGAAGAAGAATTTATGATGTCAATATAGTAATTTTTTAGTACATGGTGATGCCTTTCATCATGAAAAATTCCCCAATAGTGTTCATGGGACTCATTAACAATATCTTACAACAATACAGAGAATGGTTTATAGTGGTCTTCATCAACAACATACTTGTTTACTCAGTGTCTGTGGATGAGAACATGAGACATTTGAGGATGGTTATGGATGTACTCTGAGAGAACCATAATTGTAGGAAGATATCAAATTTCAAGTTCTTGATTCATGAGGTCAACTTTCGGGGACATGTTTCATCGGTATATGGAGTAGAAAGTGACATGACCAAGGTGGAAGCAATATTACTGTGGGAGCCACCTAAAAGTGTGAAGGTGGTGTGAAGCGTCCAAGGGATAAAAAGCTATTGCCAAAGATTTATACCTATTTTATCTAGGATATTAGCATTGATGACAACTTTAACTCGAAATGGGCATCCTATCGTAAGAACAGAGTAGTTCCAGTAGGATTTTCAGTATACGAGGTAGTGTGTGATGAGCACCCTGATCCTGATATTTTAATAAGACTGCATCGACTATGTAGTGTTCTACAAAGTATTAGGGACCCAACATGGTAGTTTCTAGATGGAGAGGAAAGCAATTATTGACTATGTGTTGTTCTATTTGAGGCCACATGATAAGAACTACAATACCCTTGATCTAATGTTTTCACTGATAGTTTTCACATTTGTGATGTGGAGACATTACTTGATGGGTGGGCAGTTTATCATCTACTACAATCATGTGAGTCTTGAATATATCTTATCTCAAAAGGATCTCAAATTAATATAGAGGATATGGATAGAGTTATTATGGGACTATCACATCAATATTATCTATAATCCTATGAAGGGGAATGTGGTGGATGGTTCTATTAGTGGGAGATCTAGTGTGCCACTTTTTAACAAGGTGACAATGTTTTTGGCCTTTCTATAGTTATCCTTCGTGAATAGAGATGACGCAACTTACCTGTAATATATGGGTTTAAACCCTCCACTCTTATTATGAGCTAAGTAGGCACATTTTGGGGATTCCTTCTCTGAGTTCTTACATGGTCATATGTCCACAGGGCTTGATCTTGATGGTTATTCACAAGGGGGGAGCATGAATTTCATTTCCGAGGAAACACAGTTTTTACACTAATGTTTTGAGAGGAGGTTATATGGGAAATTCTTACATCCCCCATAGAGGTACATCCTGGAATAGATAAAATGTACCCATATCACAAATGTCACTTTTTGAGGACTGATATGAAGAATGTCATGGAAGAGTTAATATCTCGATGACTTATGTTCTCATAGGTGATGGTTGAGCACTAGGTTCTAGAAGGTTTAGCTTAGCCCCTTAGGGTGTTATAACGGATGTGGGATAGAATATCAATGTACTTCAAGATGTGTTTACCATTTATGTATAGGGGGAACTATACCATCTGTTTGATCATTTACCAACTCACCACGTCGGCCCACTTCATAGCTATCAGAGAGGAGCTCAGAAGAGAGATAGGGACATCTCTAGGTACAAGGGTTTTGTAGCTTCCTGGATTCCCATTAATGATATTTTCTTATCATGATACCCATATCTCATCCAAGCCATAGAAGGAATTATAGGAGGCATTTGAGAATTAGTTATGCTTGAGCCTAGTATTTCATCCCCAGAATGTTGGACAGATGGATTAGACCCTTCAAGTCATAGAGGTAATGTTTTGAGCTTGTATATTGGACTTTTCCCACTGTTTTGATGACCAATATCCATAGGTGGGGTTGGTGTACAATAACATCTACCAATCCACCATTGGTATGGCACTAATCAAGGAATTTTTCATGCAATACTTTCAGTCACCAATTTATGGACTAACCGAGGAGAGTTAGTACTCATTAGCCAAGAGTTGGTGTGAGATAAAATCGAGAAGTTTCTGATAATTAAGTATAAAATGAAAATTACATAGATTCAATATATGTCTTATGATAATATATATCATAAAACATTGGAGTATGAGGAATGAGACCATTCCCTCTTTCGGGTCTCAAATTGATGAGGGTTATGGAGATTTAGCCCAGAAGAAAAGATATCATAGAGGATTATTAGACCTTTTCAAAGACTGTAGAGGGTTTCTAAGGTGGAATAACACCTCTCATTATAACTATAGTTCTACTAGGTGAATTATATCTTCTACCTGTCGCAACGGAGTAGGTACGTGAATGATCCGTCTCACATCATCGACTGGGTAGAGGTGGGTATGAAGGATGAAGTGACATTTTTTGAGTACCAAGTGGAGAAGGAGGATCAATTGGATAGGATCCTTTATGTGTGAGATATTCCCTTTCTATGTTTCTGGTGGAAGATTGGGAATCTCTAGGAGAGAACATGATAGAAAGAGGCTTATATTAATGTGTAGTACCAACATCTCATTGTATAGCCTTGTTTTTTTGGATTTTCAGGGAGATAAAACCCCAAGGTAAGGAGAATTCAATGTACTAGATTACTACTATTTAGTATTTAAAAATATTATATGGGATTAATTTGAGACGAGTAACTGAGATTATTAAATATTCTATGGACCAGTGTTCCCGTAATAATTTTTTGAAAATTATTAAATATATAAAATCACACAGGTGAGCGGTTTTCATGAATAAATAAAATAACATTTAAATGGGTGAAGAGATCATTAATATGAGTGAATTTTTTCATTCTGAGCTATGACTTTACCTTAGGCAAGGCCTAACATCGTCTGGCGTGGGTCAACTGTGAATGTTATTTTTTGGAATATTAAGGATATAAATTAAATTTATTATTTACAATTTTTTTCATTACATTAACATAACAACATAATAATTTAAATAAAATGTTATGTAGAATTATAAAGTATATATACATAGCCCTGGAATTATCTAGATAGCTGGGGAGGAGATCCTTGGAGAAACATCTCGACCACAAATGAAAATGAAGCTTGTGATTGAGAATAAATGTGAAAAAAGAGATGAAGGATCTTGTTGACGAAGGTATCACAATCGTTCATCATCAAGGATCGATCCAATATTGTGGTAGGGACTGTGATTTAAATTGTTTCTTCCCCATTCATGGATTCAGTGATGAGATCATATCAACCAACAAATAGGTTGACCCATTATTTGATTGTTCTTGTAGGAAGGGTGATTTTTGGGTTTGAATATGGTAATTTATTGTATTTCTGATATAGTCTATTTATTCTTATAATGGAAGAAAATCAATGTCACAACACAAAATGGACGAGGATCCTTCCTCAGGTTGTTTCTATATGATTTCTTCCTCGTTTATTCCCATGTGTTCATAAATATTTATGGGGTAACGAAAAAAGGATTGTTGCATGTTCGATTCATGGAACTATGATAAAAAATCATTGATATGGAATTGTGATTTCCTAGAAGAGGTGATACAATGATGGAGAAGAACAGATCGACGTATTCCTAGAGATATAATTCTTTTCAAATTCAGTAAGAGGATGATTAAATTCATTTTTGAAGCAGATTAATGTATTTAAAGATACCAAATCCTTGTTTAGGAGTGAGGAGTCCATGTATCTGTAGTTTTGAGGAAAACAGATCCTTAGATAAAATTCCAAAAGATCAACTAATGTGTCAGAGGAAGAATAATGATTTTGGAAAATCATGAAGAACACAATGTGTATCTCGGAATTCAAGGTGTGTGGGACTAGTTTTAGGAGTGCCTAGAGTTTCATGTGATAGAGAACTATGAAATAGCATGTGACACTAGTCACACAATGTGTGGGACCAACATTTAGACTCAGAAAGTTTCTCGGAGGATATAAGAACATGTGGTGGGGAACATGGGATTTACTCCACCACACAACCAGACCCTAAAAAGATACATAGGATACCAAGTGTAACGGAACTGGGGGAGGTGATCACGAGATAAATTCGTGTAATAGAACTTGTCCAAAAACATAGAGTGAATAATGGAAAATCAAACACAAATTTTAATCCATTAAACATGTTGTGTTTACATATTCTTACATGACATCTTTTTCTAACACAGGACATTGTATAGGGGATGTACCCAGGGTCAAAGGACACTATGTGTGATGCATCTACACATTTTTTACTATCTTATAGATGGATTGATCTCCATTAACACTGTATCTGGGACATGTTTTATTTCATTTGGTTTTTATTTTCTCATTCCCTTATGTTTAGTGGAGCCAATTAATATCTATAGAAGTAGTACCCCTTCAGTATGACATTCTAGATAGAGTTAGGAGTCCCTTATAAGAGGCATAGAGTAGGATCCCCTATCCAGTCTTGTTTCCTAGGATGAGTGAGGTTATCAACATGAACAATCCTACTAGACATTGGTCTTATACAAAATAGTTGAATCCAAATGATTTGTGGTTTACAGCATGTCCCTATAATTGATCCACATCTATATATAGTGTTCGTCCCCACATGTAGAGTTGGTTCCCGTGGAATGAGTGTATCATGTTATCTCTTAAGAACTATCAATGCATATCTTTCTCGTGGTGGTTCTTGATGAATAATACTTCTCAGAAAGATGTCATTAGTGTTATTAGACATAAGAGTAAGGTCTCCTGGATGACTGCTTCGTGGAATCTTCTGAATCCCTAGCATGTGTATGTGGATACTGTGACTTAACATTTGACTAAACATCTGAGTTTGAGTATATTACAATATGTGTATGGTATATATACTATAGAAATATACTATGTATAGTCGACTTCAACTTTAATTTTCATATTTTATTGTGGTTTTCAGGTTTTCTATCTTTGTATTGATATACAAAACCCTGCACGGGTTTTCATGCACATGTCATATCATGTATCAATGAGAGAGCATTTGATGGTCTCCAGGGTGGACTGGGACCAAAAAGAGATTTGTGAGTTCAATAATGGATAGGGTGTTCATACTTCTTTGAGTATAAATGTCAGTTCATATCATGTTCAGATGTTGGAATTTGTAGTTGATAAACTTTTCATTTGTTGTGCTTCTATTCATTCCCATTTAAATTTACTTCTCTATAACTTCGGTTGTACACTGTTGGTTGGGTTTATTAGTTTTCATGCATTTGAATCATTTTTTGGTATTTACATTTTAGTGTTTATGGGCTTGGATATGTGTGCATATGTATAGGTATTTAGGAAATTACTCCCTTGTTAGTCATATGCATACTCGATGCTATTCACTAGCCCCTGGCCTATTGGAGGTGGGCTTGGGGAGTCACAGAATGGGCCCCACTAGGACAAGATGTGACATTACATCTATTTCCATCACATATATAATTCACATTACCTTATAATAATGAATATAAATTCTATATTGAATCCATAAATCATTTAATACATATCTCTAAGGGCATATTTTTATTCATAGATATAAATTTTCAATATACACACCCATGATAACTTTTATTCAACAACAATACCCTTAATTTTGTCAATTTCTATTTTCTAATTTCTCTCTATATTGTTGAAATAAAATTTCGCACCTATTTGGGAAATTTTGTAAAACCTATGAGAAGAATTTTCTAGGAAAATTCTAATGATTTACAATATTGAAAAAATTAAATGTTTTTCTTATATTAAATTATATAAACTAGTAGAAAACATTCTTATAAAAGTTTGTTTATGTTCTATGAAACCACCACTTTATCATTAAATGAATTATTGAATATACACTTTGTACCAATTACAGTTTTACCTTTTCATATTGGGAAAAGAACCAAAGTAAAATTATTGTCAATATAATATATCTCATCATAAATTCCTCAACCCATTCTCTGTGTTTGATAGACACATCAAATGAGCATTTCATAATCATAGATATAAGAGATATTTGGTTTCATAGTTATAGCCTATTCGCAGTTTATGCCTAATCATTTTGACATCCCATTATATTCTATCCTTTCAAATAATTAATTATTTTATTATATTTTAGTTTTTCATCTTTAAAATCAAATTCTTCATCACTATTAAAATTTAATTAAACATAAATACCATGTGTTAAATTTATAGTATTTTCCACACTATATTTCTTAGTAACCAAATAAATTTCCTCTTCTGAATAATAAAAATCTTATACAAATATGACATAAATGTTGTATTCATTATATGTGATTTTTACCACATTAATGTACCATAGAGTAAGAATTCCCCTCTTTTAGAATCTGTAAAACTTTAAATTGGGTAAATATTTAAGAATGACACCTTCAATGAAATTGTAATATAAAAATCCAATTTTTTTAGTTTCTAATATTTATTATATATTGAATAAAAAACACATAAACGTAGTCCACATTCAGTCATTTCTAATACCACATCCCATTATAGGGAATATTTGAATTTAGTCCTATCAGTCAATAGTTTTAGATATAAAAAACTGTATATGCTACCTCTCTCTAGTAAAACACTTAGCTTTTATACTCTTGTAGAATAGTTTTCCTTATGAAAAGTATTATTTTATTCATTAGTTCCTATACAACATTTTTATTGGGGGTTTATAAGACGTAATATACTAATTATTAACTTCTTAATTTTAAATATATGGTTAAAATGATATTCTAGTTAACACCATAACATTATCATATAAAATATTATTGACACACAAATAAAGTTATTTCTAAACTCTTCTCCATTTTCATTTAAACATTTACACTTCATTTGATGTATTCCTTATGACATCATAATATCCATTCTTATAAAATAATCAAATAGCTTAATGATTTAAATATAACCATTATTGTATTTATACATAATTGGAAGACATAATGGATAATATATCAAATTATGCATCATTGGGGACAAGATTTCTAGAATTGGAGACATGATTATGTCATTTTTCACTTTGATAAGGTTTCCTAGATGTATTTTATTTTTATATTGAAATGAATTAAATATGTTTTCATAATTACCTTGTGAAAATTTCTGAAAAATCAATGATATAGGTGTCCCAAATTTCCAGGAAATATTTTTTTTGTATCATGATCTCAAATAAAAAAATATTATTATATCTCTTGTTCAAAAATGGATATCAATGGATATATTACCTCTATTAAAAAGTTATAAATATTTTATTATCACAACTACTAGATTATTTCTTATAAAAATAGACTCATTTTCATTATCAAAAAATTACTCATAGTTTACAAGTTATGTTAAGGCCGTCAATAAAAAATATATCTTTTGAATATAGGTTTTGGGATTTAATATTAGAGACTACAATTAATTTTATCATTAGTGATATTTCATTCCCAATGGTAACCACACAATAATAATGTTTCTAAATATTTATAATGATCATGGAATCCATGGTTATATGTGATGAATTTTAGGTATCAATATTAAATGGATTAATATTATTTCAAGATTTATGATCCAATTTAATAATAAGTGAAGTTTATGTGCTGTTACCCATAAGAGTTTTAGAACCATAAAAAAATATTTTGTTTTACCCAAAGAATTTTCATAATTTCTTGTGACAATTTCATTTCTGGTCACATGTTATATAAATTTACACCATGTAATAAAATCTATTTTAGATGGTAAACTGTGATTTATTTATACTCATTGTATACTTCCTCTAAGAATTAATCATTTTTTTACTAGATAAATTATCCCCAAATATATATATCTCTAACTCATTGTTTAAGATATATAATAAAGAAATAAAAATATGTATGTTCCAATATGCCACAATACCAAAAATATCCTATTAAAGTGGTTCTTCGAAAATATCATTCAATCAATATGTGAATTCAATATTATTATCTTGTTAAATTTATAGTCTCATTGATTCATTGTATTTTATGAGACATTACATATAATGTTTTTCTAAATGTTATTTGAATTTGGTGTAAACTTTTCATTGTTTTTCTAAACAAAATATTTACTTAACATTCTTTTTTCATCTGCACTCTTTGGTAAAATATATTTGTCATTAAAGTGTCTCACATATATAAATTTTAATCATGTTTTTGTAAATGATATCTTTGTATCCAATAATGAATCAAACTCTATTTAAAAATATTTATAAAATAATATATCACTTATACAAGGGTATTATCAGCCTTAACTCACCGTGACTAACTCATATTCAACTATTCGTCCTTCAAAACAAATGTTTGTTCAAAATCATTCAACATTCCCTCATTATCAACCAGTTTTACATTATTTAATTTAATATACACAATAGAATCATTTTATTCATTATGTAATTAATCTCTATATTTATTAAACTTAAAAGCCTATTTATTTATATATTTTATTTCTTTCTTTTGTTTTGTGTTCCTATCAAGACAAACCTCAGGATCATATTTTAGTATGTTTTTATTGTAAGTTTCTTCTCCTTACACATAAATTCATAAACATTAATATTTTCTATTAAATGATATAAGATGATTCAAAACATTCCACTATAATTTTTATCATACTGTCTAAATGTTCTTGATAATTCAACTTCATAAATTCTTAACAAACTGTTAGACATTTTTTATTTGTGAATTTTATCTATTTTCACTAAATTTATTTATATTTATAGAAATCCTTGCCCATTTATTTCATTAGGTAATTTCATAATCATTTTTACCTTCATAATTAGCATACATCATTATCAAAAAATAAGTTACATAGTACCAAATTTCACCCCAGATAAATCCCAGAAAAGGAAAAAAAATCCCCTACTTACCCTTTTCAGCATTAATATTTATAAATAAAATATCTATTATTCTCTACTATTCTACATCATTTTTCATACTATATTCTAATTCAATAGAAAATTCAGCTTCCTCATCCTTGATTTTGAGTCTATTAAAGGATTTAAATGATATTTCCACCATATATTTATTTATGATCCTAGGTGATTTCATTATATCATAATTAATTAGTGTATTTTTAAACTCATCAAGATATAAGTCTTACTTTTCATCCACTAATGATATATATTTATATCAATATGAGTAAAAAAGAATTTCATTATATTTTTTATTAAAGATTAATATTCTATTTTATATCCAATTTTTTTTGACTATATCATTTATAATAGTGATCTTGTAAACAATTGCCTCCTTATATTTCATTTTAATACATTCAAACATATATCTTTATATATATAGTTTGGATTCATTATCATTTAAATTTCCTTCATGCATATTATCTATCTTATTCCACACATCCTCGAATATATTGAGTCTTATAAAATAAGTAACCATGATATCTGTTAATGAAGAATGAATTGTATTTCAATGCATTCCATTTAAATTCAATTTTTTATTTATCTGAAAATGTAATGGGAGAATCTCACAAAATTGGTTTAAATCGAACTATAATCGCATTAAATACATCTATGACTTTTGATAGAAGATAGGGTATCATCTTATTTTTTTTATAAAAAAAACTTTATTCCATAACATATTAGAACAATCATACTATTAGTATAATTCATATTTCTCTATTTTTACCTTTAATATGATTAAGTAAAATGGGGTCCATGTTTCCATTGGTATTATATAGATTTACTAGGAGAGTTTATTAACCAATGAGAAGGGTAGGGGATGAATAAGTGGAAAAGATTTAACATTTTAACTTTTATAAGTTAACCAATTTAATGTTTTAGGGTAGCAGTCCTATGTTCTTAAATTATCACCCTTACTCATATACATGAATAAGGAGAATATGTACAATGCACCAACATTTTTATAAGGTTTAGTACCAATGTGGGTAATTAATCCATTTGGTGTTTTGTTTATCTTTTTATACCTAGATATTTACAAAAACATTATAGTTAATGTAGAAGTGGGGTAGTTTACTTTCGTGATAACTGTAAAAATTTATAACTTTTAAAAAAATGGTGAGTGTACTTGAATATATATTGAATTTATAATAACAAATGCATATCAATAGTATGTTTAGTATTTTTTATACTATAACCACTTGTAATCAATATGTTATCAAATAATTTAGTGTGAAAATATATTCAGTGAAATATAGGATATATGTAGATCATCAAATAATACCTTAACATCAAGATAAAACGTTGAAAACCTTAATAATATCAATTGAGAAACATTAATGTTGGATTTTATATTCATAATATCAAAATTATATATTTTTTCATGAGAGAATCTTGAAATACATTGGTATAATTACTCTTAAAAAAATCCACTATATGAAAAACAACATAATCAATTCATTGATATAGATGATTTATAAGTTATCTAGTTTTTAATATTCTATTTTCTCCCTTTGATATAACAATTTTATAGTCTTATGTTGTATCCACATCTACTAAAATAACATATTTATTATTGTAATCTTTAAAATATATATTTTAATTCAAAAAAACCAAAAAAATAATTTCTATATTTGAATATATTAACCTATTTTAATTTCATTCTTATGATCAACATATTACTTTTCATTTTCAATATGGTCAATAGTGTTTTTAAAAGTACTCCATCTTGATTGAAATTAATTAATTTAAAATATTTTCCTTTGAAATGCTCAAAAATATCATTCGAAACTCATATAATTAAATTATATAAAATTATATTCATATTTCATGACATGAAAAACAACCAATTTTTTTTTGAATTAATCTTAAGAATTGAATCAATACACGCTACTTTTGAAAGAAACCTCTAAAACACAAACATTATCAAAAAACTATTCTTATTGTAAAATATAAGGCATATCCATTTAAACAATAATTGTTTTTTGGCATTGAAAAATACTATTTCATAGACTATTGACCCATGAATATGAATTTTTTTCTTAAACACATCATTGATATTCAATAATTATCCAAATATTATCCAAATGATGATCCATATGTATGTTTTTTGATAAATATTTTCACTATATATGTTTTTATCCATAAGAATATTTCTAGTGATCTCTTTGAAAATATATTTTTCATTCCTTAGAAAATATTATTTATCATATAAAAAATGTTTTATATCTGGTGTCACCTCCAGATTCTTTGAAAAATCTTCATGATATAGAAAGAATATGTAGAATATTTAGTAGAAAAAATTATTTAATGGTGATACATATAAACTATTTTATATATAATAAAATATTATACATATGTCTCAAATATATTATGATTTTTGTTACTTTTATAGATATAAAACTCATTTTTATTCATAAAACATACATATATAGTACAATTAAATGAAATTTCCATATATTCTATTTTGTGAAAAAATCTATTTTTTCATGGAAGGTTGTTGACTATTTAATTTTTTACAAACAACATTATTTTATGGAATAAAATAAAATATTCACAGAAAAAATAATAAACTAATAAATATCTCTTCTAATAACTAAAAAATATAATTCACCTTTTAAATATTCTTAGTCATGGTTGAAAATAAATATAACACAATTAAATAATTCCAATTCTTATTTTGACATAATTATTTCCCTTTGAGAACTCATGTTATGCTGAGGAATGGGTCATCGCATAAGATTTTTTATTTTTATAACAAATTTTTAAATAAATATTAAGTAATATAAATATATATAAGTTATAATCAATTATTTAATTTAGATAATCGATCGAAACTCATGAATAATTAGTCATAATGAGTTTAAGAAACAAATATCATATCTAGTAATTATAGAGTTCTTAATTTATGAGGGGAACATGAAGATAATATTGATATTATTTTCTTCATGAAATTATCATACATAATAGCATATGTTTAATGTAGAATATGATGCTAATAATTGAGGAGAAGAAAACAATGTTTCTAAAAATACACTCATTTGAAGAATTTTTGGTGAATAAAATCAATGATAGCTGTATAATTGGAGGACTAACAATGAAGATAAAAAACACGCAATGATACCAGAACCCATGTATGATAACAGGTGGTAATAAAGTGAATTGTAAACCATGAGTATTGTTATAATGAGATTATAGTATTCAATATCACTCGAATTTTATTTCTTGATTATTTTTTCTTATTATTTGGATTATTTTCTACTCACCCCCATGGATCTTAAACTCTATTAAAAGAGTACTGATTTCTAGTTTGAATCAATTGAATTAGGAATTATTGTTTTTTTGTTTTATAGTTTTTAACATATTTTATGTTCTTCATTTATATGATGAATAAATAATTTTTATTGTTTATTAGATGAGGTGGATTGATAATTTTTAGTCTTTCCACATTATTCATATGATTTTTTATTCACTTCCTATAGTTTAATAAATTATCCCAATGTCATAGTTAATTGGAATACAATATAGATATTAAGATATATAGGGGAAAATTTACTGAATTGCAACCATTTTTAGTGGGTACCTTTTCATTCAATTGACTATATTGTTGTGGTAACCTACAATAAATCTATTTTATTAATGTGTACCTCCATTTATTTGAATTGGGAGATTATATTTCTATTGTACATATAAATATAAGGAAATTATACCTTCTATTTGGTAAATATTGAGTATTAGTGAGGTTAATGATATGTACCCATGTAATAGAATGATAGTTAAACATAGAAATATAATTAAGATAAATAATAAAGAATCACATATCCTGAAAATACCCCATGGTTATATTAAAACTATTCCTAAAACATCATTTATTATATAAGATTCTATAACACCTATCACCAAATCCAAACTAATTTTATGTGTCCTAGTCTTATATAAAAAAATAAATTCAAAATATTAAATAATAAATGATTCACTACGCAGAAAATCAGACTCATTGTGAGAAAAAAATATTTTCTACTATTACACATTATAAAATGAAATAAACATAAAATTTTAACACACTAGAATTGGTGTATAAAATAAATTCACTACTTCCAAGGTGTCCTGAAAGTTTCTTCCATTTATTCGTTAAATTGGATAATAGATATTCAAATATTAAAAATATATCTGACAAATTGGAAGATCTTTTCCACCAACCAACTATATTGTGATAGATTATGTCCTTTTATATAGGTATTTTAGGGGAGTATATAATTCTCACTATGGATTGTAATTTGATTTTAGATATGGCTAATTAAATCAATGTAGATATTTATGACCAATGTTTTGACGAATTATCTATATAGATCAATTTATTTTTCTATTTTTGTTTGTTTTAATTTTACAGAGAAAATAAAAAGAATTATAATGGGCCACAAAAATAATTATATCCTAATTTTTTCATTTAAGAAGATATTCATGAGATTTTTAACATGTAATTCCCCCAACTATCATATATATATTTATTAAATAAATAGATGATGATGATTGTGAAGAAATTAATATAATTGTGTTGGAACCAAATATATTGGTTGAGTAGTTAGAGGAATATTAGATTCGAAATCCACTACTCATGTCAAAAATAATACTCACATATTTAATAATGATGACCTATTACAATTAATCTCACATATCACTTGTGAAAAAATTCATTTTAATATCTGTTATTTTTTAGATTTTTTACAGTGTTTATTAGGCACTACTATTAAATACACCATTGTAAATATTTCATTAATGTGTCTTAGAAAATAAATGTTGAAAAATTATAACAGAACATGTTTTATTAGAAGTTTATTAAACAAACAACATAAAAAACCCTACAATACATCATTTAATACATAATTAATGCAGAAAACCTTCACCGAGAAACCTTTTTTATCACATTAAATAAATAACTGTTGAAAAAACAATATACCACATCGGCTCCAATATAACTGATTTCAAAACCCTTCACCTAGAATAATTTTTACATTGATTATTTAAAAACCGAGGCAAAAAACATTTTTCCGCATTATTTATATAAAAATTAATGTGGTAAGGAATCATCATGATGGATGTTTATGTCATATATAATATAATAGATGTAAAACCCCATATAACATGTTAGATATATAAAAAACCAACATAGAAGTAAATAAATTGATGTTTTTAATGTCGGTTAATTTATAAATGATGTAAATAAAATTAAATAAATGTTATTTCATTTTATCCTTCCACTCTACTCCCGACTAAACCAAGAAAGTATAAAAATAGGATGAAGTAGAAATAAGTAGAAAAAATACTAGAAAATAAAAATTTATAATTACAACCCATAAAATTAAAATATTAACTAAAAAACCTAAAACCTACTGAAAAAACTATCAAAAAAACATATACAATTAAAACATTCAAAATTACAATATTCCATAAAAAACATATATACAACCAAATGTGTAAAATTATATTCCCATTCCACGTAAAAGTGTGTGATATCTTATACACTATAAGGGTGAGGATCATCATAAATACAAAAATTTAAATTAATGTATTTTAATAGGTATATAGAATAAAAAATGAAATATTAAAGAATAGTTTATAAGTAACTTTTAACTTATTGAATTTAAATATTGTTCTAGTTTTATTTATTTCATACATAAATCATAACACAGAATATCTGCATTTACAGAGGCCATGTTTTTTTAAAGATAATATTTAAATGGGGATTTCAATTAAAAATAACATTTTTATGTAATATATAATAAACATTCTATTTCTTAATGATAAATCACCTTTACTTTTATATATTTTATAATTTTGTTCTTTATCATTGTGGTTTTTCGAATGAAATATCATCCCCTCTTAGAAAATATTATGAATTAAATAATTTTAAAATTCATCATTATATAAAATACTATTATGAAATTAAAACATACAATTTCAACATGTTCTTAAAATTTCCTTACACATCACTCTAGATATTTAATATCAAGTAAAGTGTATTCTATATTGAAAAAAACTCCTCACATCCAATGGTAACTGATAAAAAATAAATTGTAATGTTAGTTGTTATTTTATTAAAAGATTAATAACACATTGTGAGATATATGTTTCATACCTCTCATAATAAAGAGACATCCAACACAACATAGTTATATTCTATTCAAATATATCATCAATATAAATTGTTCCTTCTTCTTCAGTCACTATTCACGCTTTATGTGAAATGAGATGATAGTCCATCAATCCATATATTTATGTCTTGTCATTCTCCTCACACAATTTATAATTATAAAAAATAAAAGATTGGCATAATTATTTTTCAAAAAAACATAATGCAGAGAACGATTTATGTAGATACTAACAATGAAAAAAAAAATTAATTAGAATGATTCAAAATATATCTCAATTTACAAGGTCCATGATATCATTTCCCCTTAGTATTTGTTTTTGGTTATACAATTTTTTGTTATATTTAAAGTATTACATTAAATAAATTGATACATATATTAACAGTAAAATATTAATGAAAATTTAATAAGAAAATAATATAATAGTTAAAATATACACATACTTCATTATTTATATGTCGTAGAATTCTAGATTTACAATCTAAAAAGTGGATGATAATTTTTCCTACTATCCTCACCTCATCTGTAGGTAGTAGTACGTCAGCTGATATATTTATAATATCCTTCATAGTGACCATATGAATCTCTATCTCTAAGAGTTAAAGATTAATTGTATATTTAATATAATATATCATCCCATTTGTAAAAATATGTTACTGAGGATCATCAACATATAAGTGACATTAAATAGGAATATGTGGATGATTGGTTATAGGAGTAGGATAAAATATTTGGTTTGCAGGTCGACATAGAAGATTGGGTGTCAGATAAAGATAAAAAATGGGGCATGCAGGCAGAGGTGGATGAGTGTGTGATGATAGTGGAGGTTGAGGATTGGGTGTCAGATTATGATAAAAATGGGGCATGCAGGCGGAGGTGGATGAGTGGGTGATGTTAGCATAGGTGGAGGAGTGGGAGCTATAGTCTGAAAATGAATTTGCATTTCTACATGTATTTACTATTCCAAAACTCTCATGTGTTATCATATAATCACATTAATATTATAATCTTCATCCTCAATGATTATATTTTTTTATAAATACCCTCCATTCTAGAATCTAAATAGTGTGGCAACACTTTTCTTGTAGATACACTCGCTGGGAATCCTCATACAAGACCCTGATGTTCAAGATTTCCCAGTGGTGAAAATAAAATATCTTACTTCCACATAGCTACATAGACCTGCAATGATCTCTTCTCTATAAGATAATCCTATATAAAATAATTGAAAAAAATTTATATAATGATTTAAAATATATAATTAATTGAATAAAAATAAATATATAAAAATATGACAATATTAAAATCCTCTAATATACACCCCTTGATTCTTCCCTAATATATTTCCTCATTTTTTGAAATGAATCATTGTTCCATTTTTCATTTCTAGTCAATGTTGACAGAGGGTTAACCTCCCCAGTGCTTGAAGTCTCAAATTTTAGAATTTGTAATTTTCCATCCATCAGTTGTTCTACCAATATAGTTTACCCTCCACGAAATGAAGTATATTGGTATGTGTTTCTATATTTGATCTTCTGATGAGATATCATTGATTGTTATAAATTATTAATAATAAATCATTATTAAGATCATAATAATGTAATAAAACATCTAAATGTTCATATTTCACTTACAAAAAATTCTTCTTGTCTCCTAATTTTAAGAAATTGATTCTTTTGTGTCTTTATCAATTAAAGGATATATATCACATGTATTTTTATGTTGCCTTTGACTGAAAATGAAATCAAATGGGATGGTTGACTTGAAATCTCTCCATCTCCTATCATCTAATGATAAAAAATATCCTCCAGACTCCTCTATTGTCAGGTATATCAAATGTCCTCTTATATGAAGGGGAAACTATATATTATTATAAAAAATTCCCGATTAGTGAAACAATAAAAAACTAACATACCAAAATGGTCTCCCACAACTAATATAGTGTTATTTAGGGAACACTTTACTATTCATTAAACATAATATTGAACATCATGTTTCTCTAATCCAATACAAAAATCGTGAATTTTTTTGAATTAGGACCACTTGGAATATTATTATCATCACTGTCTATATATATCATCTGGTTCTTGTAAAACGATGAAACAAATTCCTATATTATTGTATGAATTTTTTAAATTTCCCAACCTAATAAATAAAATTTTATATAAAAATGATATATTTTCAATATACTCTAATAAAATATTTTTTTTCTTTAACATATTATATTTAAACAAATTTTTATTTATAAACAACTATAACTATATAAGTTATGTAATGGAAAACATGGTAAACTAAACAATACTAAACTAATATAAACATACATTTTTACTTATTTATTTTAATACATGTTTTAATAAAAAAAATAACATATCTAATAATTTATGAAATTAATAAATGTAAAATTGGAAAACAATATGTTTCATGTAATATTAAGAATCTATAAAAGTTTTTTAACAAATTTATTCTTTGAAATAGTTTTCTTAAGCCACAAACCATAAATACGACATGCTCATAATTATTATCTATTAATCATTACATGGAAGTAGGGATTTCACATAAATTAGCATCTTCATAATGTAGATCATCACCAATATATTATTTTTTACATTGAAATAAATACACCATCACATATCAGATTTGTCAAGAACAAAGATTTTTTTCCCATGTGATTACCTTATAAACGAATCAGTTGTGTCTTCTAATCTATTTAGATTAAAAAAGTTTCATTCCAAATTCATCGTGTCTAAAACTATTATTACAGATAAAACATTTTAGGTGAAACACTAAAACATTAAATTTAATGGAATCAACCTCCCATATTTATTCCATTACTTCATAATCTATACTAAATAAATAAATTGTGTTTTTTAGTTAAATCTCGAAAAAAGAATTGCTTCTTAAAAACACTAATGAACCACTATTATGAACATACTTATGCTTTCATGATTCTTCTTATGAAATTTATATCTATTAATGTTTACCTTACCATGATACAACATTTAAAATTTGACCACCCGCTAAAATTCATAATGTTTTGGATGCATCTGATCTACCAAGAACTGTCTTTTTAAAAATTGGAAAATCTTATGGTTATGTTCTTTCTAAATCCTCAATTCATTCCTATTCAGGTGAAATTATATTAAAATAATAATATACAGTTTTTTATATGTTTGACTAAAAACTATGTTATTTAAGATGTTTAAATGCACCTTCTTTATCTATTCACCTAATGAATAGTTGAAATCCATGCCATGAATCCCCTTTCCCCAATCATTATCTTGTTCATGATAAAATGATGGTAAACCAATGTCCTCCACCAAAGATTAGTATCTTGTACAAAAATCTACAACCACCTCAAAAATATACTTTTCTATAATAGAGGCTTCCGATTGATATTGATTCTTAACATACGCCTTCAATGTATTCAAATATTTTTCAAATGGAAATATCCAAAAGAGTTATATAGGTCCGAAAATAATTATTTATTGAACCAAATAAACCCTAAAATGGACTATTATATCAAAAAAATTAGTATAGAAATATATTTTCAATTGAAAAATTAATGAAATTTCTATGTTTTCCAAAATTATAAATTTATACAAGTTAATCACCTTATTATAAATTTAATTGAAAAAATAACACAACTTCTTGATATTATATCTGAAACTAATGGGAAATATTTCATACAATGCTCCCAGTTGATGTTTTGTCATCCTGAGATTTCATACTTTTCCTCTTCAAAACCATTAATGTGAAAAAAATTTAGACTGTCAAAATAATCATTTAGAACTTGGATCTCATCAATACCCTGAAATAATTTTTTTTTCTCCAACATAGATAATGTATGACTATATGGAGAAAGAATCTTTCACCTTCTATTAGGTGTGGGAGCTAAATTGAAACGTATTACCATTCATAATAATTCTAATCTTCTATTAAAACCATAGATTTTATTTACTTTAATATATAACAAGTTTGCAACCATGTTGTCATAGATATTTTACTCCAAATACATCACATCAATGTTATGTCTCACTTCATGATATCTCTAATATGGTTACTCCATCAATATTGACTGTTTCATTCAAATATTTCAATCATTACTAGATTTGGTTATCTATCCTAATGTCACATCATGTTTTCCCACCCTATCAATATACTAATTAGTGGATAATGTTTTTGGAGCAATATCAAATTCTTATGAGCCAATTAATGTCTTTTTAAATCTTCTATAATAGTGATCCATAAATAATATTTTCTTATGAACCATGTATTCTATTTTTCTATATTGATGTAATTGATAATATTATGTATGTTTTTTCATGTTGGTCACACTTTATGACCCTTAACAATGTATCCAAAAAAAATCTCATACAATGTGAATCCATATAGAGTAAACACAATCATTGAATACTGTTGAAAATATTCTATTTTATAAGACTCATACACCATAATACCATCATCCCAAAAGAGTATCAAATTTTTAATTAATGGTGAAAAGTAAACATAAATATAATTTCTGAGTGATTTTGCTCCAGATATCATTAAACACAACATGGAAGATTTGTTCTTCATAAAATAATATAAAGATAGGTTGTAAATTACCAATAAATTAGGACATGAACTATATATGCTACGAGTGATTCAATATGTAATCATTCCATTTATTCCATTCACGCACAATTTATGTGTGACATTTTTAACATCATTTCCAAATATGGGAATGTGGTGATCAATTATCATCCGTAATGGATAATCCACTAGATGATATATTTTTTCATCACATATTATCTTATCATAATACCATCATAAACCTTTTCCTCAGGTGAATTAGAAAATAAAAATTTCAAATGAGGAATTATATGAAGATACAAAAATACTTTTGTAGGGGACACTATATGCTCTAAATCAACATGCGAATTTTCTTTCTACTTATATTGTAATATCCCACATTTATGTCACTCTCATAGAAACTAATATTACTTCCTATATATCACATTTTAATTTGAGCAGGAATGATTTTTTTTACTATAATCCCATTGAGAATATTATATTCCTCTCATTATATTGTGAATCAAAAAGATCATGGTCTTTAAGAAGACCATCTTTCAAAAGTATTATAAAATTAGAAAAAAAAATCAAGTTAAACATGTTTACCATCATGTTAATCGATATTATAAGAGATAAAAAACCCATAAAATTGGAAGAACTATAATACAATGGTTTTTACAATCCTAATATAGACACTCAATTTTTAGTTCATTCACAATTTCTTCAGCTTCAATATAATGAATCATTTTTTTAAATTTCATTAAAGTTTCCATTAAGAAAATTATAATCATCAATAGATCTGAAATTCTACCTAGTTTCACCATAAAAAATCAAATGGATGTATATTTGATTAAAACCAGGAAAAATAAAATTATCTTTGATCTCTCTAAATTTAAAATTATTCATATATAAGCATTTTAGTCATGGAATTAAAAACATGTCATAATTTTGGATAATTTATTTAGATAATTCCATTAAAAATCATCAAAACCTTCCGCACATTCATCACTCATTGGATAATTCAGAATCCATCATAGACTCATTATTAACTATATCAAATTAAAAATTTATAACTCATGTTAAAATAATCCAATTTTATATCTATATGAAATATTTTATTATTTCAAAGTAACATAGTTTTAAAATATAAAATAGATATATGAATATTTGGAAATTATAATTATAATTTCCAAAAAATAATGGAATATAAGTTTTATTATGAATAATATATCGTATAAATATGTTCAGAGAAATTATTTAAAAAATAAAATATTGGTAGATAAGTTAATTTTATATTTATATTAAATATTCGATAATTTGAATGTATTATAATGTTGAAATATGAAACAAACCTATGTGCATTTGAAAATTAAAATTATATTGTTTTTCAGCAATAAGATTGAAATCCACTATATACCAATAAATCACCATCCACTAATATAATGTTGTATTATCCCATTATAATTTTTTTTCAATTTAAATCATGGAAAAATATACACATAAGTATAATACCGCAAATGTTGTATAATAATTTACTCACTTTTTACGTCACACAATAGTGTAACATATTTTTATGAGATGTGGTATATGAAAAATTTTCAAGGGTTACATCATTTTATTAATATATTACTATTGAAAAAAAATCACCTTTAGATAATTCTCTTGACCATAGAAATAAACAATTATCTAGAACATTAAAGAGAAAAAATATATCATTATTCCAATGAAAAGTCTAGAAAATGAAATAACTCTATTGAGTTACTCAATCCCCATAATTTATTTCATTTCATTAATTTGTGAATTATATAATATATGATAATAATTTATTCTAGAACTGGATTATTTTATGATTATTTCTAGAGGTTCATGGAGATCATTTTTATTTTCTTCATCATAGATTCAACCCATGGATCCTTTATCTCAAAAATAGTTTTAGTAACATCATTTTCTAAATCCAAATATATATATATATATATAATTAATGAAAATTATTCTTTATATAAATCAAATAAAAATCATATGGTAAATAAAATATATCAATGATTGTGAGGTTTCTACTTCTACAATGATATTATGAAATAAAATGTAACAAATTTACTTCAATTGTTTTCATTAAGATGATGTTTTATCTTTATAACACTTTACATTCAAGTGTTATTTTAGGATTCATATATTAATTTAAAATTATTATTTATCTTTGGCCCAAATTATTAATGTGTTGACAGTTTTTCTGTTTTTATTTGATTTAATTAAACTAGTACATTATTTATTAGGTTTCATCACCATCCTGTGACTGTAAATAGTCCATGATTAAGTGATGAATTATATAAGAAACCATCTAGGGTTTTTATTTTTTTATGAAAAAGGTACGATTGATACATGACTTCTACATAAGAAATACAATCCTTCTAAAGTGATTTATATCCACTAGATGAGAAAAACGTTAATAAAGATTCATTCGGGGTAATTGTCAACTTCCACCCAATTTACTAGCTATAGGGAATAATTTTCTAATGGTTCATGATGCATAAAATGTGTTCTTTATTTTTAAACTCACACAGGCTCACCTTCCAGGAAACCGAGAATCTATTTGTTCCATTAATGAGGAATTCACATAATTGAAACTATAAATTTAAATAAATTAATGAATCAAGAACTTATAGTTATTACATTGTTATTAATTGGAATATATACCATGACTCACATATATTCTCACATGGATTGGACACTAACATCTATGCTAGATATGAATGCAATGTGATTAAATGAGGAAATTAAACAAGAAGGTATTATAATATATTATTAACTGAAATCCCAAAACATAGATTTAGGACATCTATGGAATTGGACAACCAAAATAGAGGAATTTGAATATTAATTGAGAGTTGAGAGTCGATCGGATAGATGACACGATGATAATATCCTGAATAATGTTGAAGAAATGAGGTTGGAGGCCATTATATTGATGAAAAAAATTTCGGTTTTCTGTGTGAGAGAGAACCGAGTCAATGTTACCCAATAAAAAACACCACAATGAATCAAAACAAGGATTCAAAAAATTGAATGTTTTATAGTGTCAGTTTTTTAGTAATAGTTTGTATAATGAAGTTTTGGTAACATTTATCACATTTTTTATATAATAACCGACAAGATAACTGAAAGTGTTATTCATTATCATGAAGGTTATTCACTAATTGATGTAATATATATTATTTATCACGTTGGTTATTATATAACTAACGTGATAAAAAGAGAGTATTCATTTTTCATGTTGGGTATAATATATACGATGTGAAAAATCAATATACATTTCTTTCACATCAGTTTTAAATAACATGTGTGTAATTGGATCTTAATAAATATGTTTTTTACTGGTGTATGCATGATAAATATACGAAAATAATGGATATGATATAATTTAAATAAATAATTAATGAAATAGTTTTTCTAAAATTCATGAGTTAATTTATAGGGATAATAACTACACATTAAAATATTCATGCTGATAATGATGAGAAATTTGATCAAAAATAAAATTCATTTCACTTTTATTTTATGGAATCTGTATAATTATATATATATATATATATTAGTTCATAATTAATTTCATATTGTATGAATTAATAAACCAAGAAGTTGATGAAAAATTCAATTATAAATTAAATGTGATTAAATATGTAATGAAGGTGTTTGAGTTCTGATCCATTAAATAATGTGCGGATAATGGTGCTTCATAGAATTTAACTAAAGAAACTCATTCCAAAAAGAAAATTGGAAGAAAACAAATCCCATATTAAAAATTAAATAACATTTGGTCTTCCTAGTATCTAAAACATAAAAGGATCTATATACCTTCCTACTTCCCTTACACTATAACATGATTTTCCCCAATCAAGGGTTGGATAATGTTTATAAGAAACCATATGAAATGGTTAATATGCATTAGTCAATAAATAGATATATAATGAATAATATATTGAGGTTTCTAATAAAAAAAGCATAACCTCCATTTTGAGTGTTGATGACTAGTTGCATCTTTTTTTCGATAGGTACTCAAAACACCCCCCCCATTCTTAGGATATGAAATATACATATTTTCATCAAAAATTTCATTCCAGTTTTTAAAATTTCAGCTAACTTAATTTCACATTACATATCATTAATTGAAATTTAGTTTTATTTGGAACATTAAAGATATATTAAAATATATTCCTATCTAATAATGTCACGTTGTATCTATCTCAGAATCCCCTTTCATGTTTCCCCTTTCCTTTTTACTCTTATAAAATTATATAATTAACATCCTCAAATACACATCATTATTGGAATAAAATGAATAGAGTGTATAATAAAATTTATGAGGGTAACCTTGTAACTTTAAAAGATGTTTTTTTGTCATGTTTTTTGTTTTTCATTTAATTGTATTTTTTTAAAACATGTTCATCTAAAATTTAATGTATTAGTAACTATATAACCATAACAAATTTTGTAGAAATTATTTTACTCTACATAATTAACTATATATAGATTGTGAAATAAACTAGTTCTAGTTTTATTTAATTATAAATTTATGTAAAGATAAAAATATTTTGGAATACCATGACATGATATAATAGAACATTGTAAAATAATCCACTGAGAGGATTTTAATCAATATTTCATGAATTTTTCATACTGCACTCATTTCATGAGAGAAACAATGCATTCTTTAATGAATAAAATTTATATAAATTATAACTATAATCATCTATAAATAAGGTACCTATATTGAGAATGATATTTAATTTTTTTATTTTAGAAAGTACATTAAAAATTCATCTTCTAAAATAAAATATAAAATATTATCATTGAATTAGAACCAAATATCCTATAATGAAATTATTATGAAACTATATTACAATATCAACATCCATAACTACCAAAATCTATAATGAAATATATGATCAAAACGAATTCAAATTTCAAAGAAAATATATTTCATGAGATGATCTAAGGAGAACCATCATTTCAAGAAAATATTGAAGGAAAATATATCCTTTAAAATTGGGAAAATAATTACAAATAACTATTTTATGTATACAAATTTCTAGTTACATTTATAATTGAAATTTTTTCATCAGTTGATATCAAAATTGGAAAAACTTACACATAGAAGAAGTCAGAATAAATATAACCTAATATTGAAATTATTTATTCTAGAACATTCCATGAGAATCAAAATGATTTATTTGTTTAATCACTATATGAGAGAGTGAAGGAGTATCATTTTAATTATTATAATATATAAATTGTTATTTTTTCTTTATTTATAGAGAAAAACATTATTTTACCATTGATTTTTATCTTTATAATCCAAACTGCTTACAAATAGTAAACCCCTATAAACCCTTGACAATAAAAACATTTTCTTGACTCATTATGTATATATTTATATAATCATGGAAATCATATGTGAAATATTCATGGGTTTTGAATTCGAAAATTTATTTCATTAAATTAATACATTTTTTGTGATAGAAATATCTCCCAGATAGTCGGTTTAAATGATCATGGGAGGATAAAAAGTGTAAATTATTTAAATTTACCTTATAAAGAATCTATAATAAAAAAACATAAAGATACATGACAAGATACAGTGACATTGTTGTTTAAAAGAAAACTAACATTAGCATGTGTTTTGAATTTTACCAGGGTAACAATTTTTTTGGTTTACTTATCCAAGAATACAAGGGTTATATGTTAAGTAATTGATAGTGGATATTAAATAATTATTTTTTTTGTACTAAAATAATTTCAATCGCTCAAATTAGTTATTTAATAATATTTTTTTGGGGGGGGGGGTTTGGAATTAAACGGAAATTTAATTGTATCTTTTCAATGTTTCATAAAATGTAATAAAATAATTAATTTTATTAACTTTATGATTTTATGGAATAACATTTATTGATAATAATTTAAATTATTATTTTCAATGTTAAATATAAGATCATATTAATTTGGGATGAAATTAGAAACAATTACCACTGTACATTTAAAGTTACACCATGATATGTTTCACCTAATTGGTTATTAATTTTAGGCCTCAATTCTATTCATTTGAAAATAATTTATGAGATGCTTTAAATTTAAATTTATAGATCTACCAGTTTTTTCGGAGATGTTGAATGAAATTATAAGGGTTGGAATCCCTATAATTTTCAAATAGGGGTTTAGAATGGAGTTATATAGGGTGGATTCATATGTTTCAGTAGTTTATAAAGGGTTCACGAATCAATGTGTGAGTTTTTCAAGTTTCATCCAAGGACACATGGTCTGTACACCTTTAGTATTAACTGTTCATCAAAAAAATGAAACCTAAAATTCATAGGCGCATAATTTTTTAAAAAATATTATATATTCCAAAAAACTATAAATTTTCTTATAAAACTACATAGGAACAACACATGGTTGGAACATATTCAATTAAACTATGTACCATAATATTAAATTTTTTTCCCTAATCCATGGAGGTATCATGAATAGTTAATTTTTTTGTAAAATGTGTGGCTAAACCATGGATACTTTAAAAAAAATGGAAATAAAAATTTTCCCCACTCGTCACAAAATGGGTTTAACCCCTTATCATCCCCTAATAGACTATCAATATCTATTTTCATCCTACCTCTTCTTTTTATACTCTTTGTTTATATATCAACTGTGATTATTTTTTATTTCAACATCAATTATTTTGAGATAGAGCACTAGGATAATATATTCATCCCCTTTCCCCCTTTCTTATTTTATATATCCACTAAAATATCATCTACTATTTATATTGGTTATTCTGTAAATCCAATGTGTTTGTTGGGATCCTTGGTATCCTCTATTTTATGTTGATTCTAAGGCTTAAATTCGGAATCTTGAATCTAATATGGATAAGGACGGCGGTCATACTATATTATCTAATAATTTTAGACTATTTTATAATTTCATGTACAGTGTAGTTAAGATAGATTCATTATTTTTTATTTAATTTATATAAAATTTTTAATGTTTATTTTTATTTAGATAAATTCTATTTATCATTTTTTTCATATAAACTATTAAATTCAAGTGTAATTCACAGTGGGAGGAAATATCCTTAATAAATATTGATGAATTGAAACAAAAAATACAATTGAAATGTTTTAAAAATGATGATTCTTTTGAATTTATGACATTGAAATGTAATTTCATAACCACAAATTATTGAGACTTTTTACCCTTAATATTATATGGATATATTTAAATGGAAATTTTAATAAACCCCATATGAAAATAAGAGTATAACTACTTAAAGATTTTGGATTATAAAATTGTTTTATTTATGATTTTTATGTATATAATAATACCACTTGAATAATTTAAATTAGAACCCAATTATTTATAAATCATGGTGGGATTTATGGTTTTCAATCATATTTTATTTAATTTCAGGAATTTTTAAAATGGTAAATAATGAGTTTTTTCAAGTTGTAGATCACAAATAAGATAAGATAAAATTGTTATGGAAAGTGGTGTTATGGGAAAAAAGTTACATAAGTTAAATTATCATATTATTAGTTAATTTATTTGAGAAATTATAAATGATTAAGGGTTTATTTCATTTGATTAAATGTCACATATTCAACTTGGTAATATTAGCCTGAGTTCCAAAAATCACATATGATAATTGATGACTTTAAATTCCTAGAGGAGCACTCAAATTCCATGTGATGGATGATGTAGAAACCCTAGATGGATTTCCTCAACCAATATTATGAAAGATATATACAAATATAAGTATGCACAATATTATTTCATTGGAATGTCTGAATGAGTTCCTAGATTCATGTGATGACTGATAATATGTAATATCGGGGAAAGGTCTTAGATACTATTGGAATTCTAGATTGATCGCAAGGATTCTATGCGATACTTGTAATAATATGATAAACTATATGATTCTATGTGGATACATATGATATTTATTGTCATTGAGATTTTCTTAGAGACACCATGATAGTTAATAATGATGGTAATGATAATCATGGTCATAGAACTAGAGATCAAAAATAGTAAATCAATCCTTATGGGTCATAGAGAACATAAGGAGTTAGTTATATTTTATTTCATTTACATACTCTACATTAAAATTGTTTATGTATATAAATTTATATCATGGACATGAACTAACTTTCAGACTGGTTATTTTAGAAAAGAAATTTGGGTTGAATATGGAGTTATATTGACACCTTTATTGGGATTATGTATCACATGGGTACCTGATAAAGCACTTTTACATGAACTTATGTGTATATTGAGTTAAAGGACTTATGATAACTTTTTTTCATAGTAAATACCTAGATGAAGTAATTAGGAAAGCCTCCGGACTAGTTAGTAATTTGATCTTTTTACTAGTTTTTTTATATATTATTTATTATCTACCCAAATTAGATACAATATATATATATTGTTCATTTATTAATTAATATATTAGTTTTATTGGTTTATTTTTACTTTACCATGTCTTGATATTTTTATATTTAATTTTATTTTTTGTATTATTATACAATGATAATGAGGGAATAGTGTCCCCCATATTAATCTCATAGACCCTCACTACTAATCACCATCCTATGGAATATATGGAGGAAAAAATGAACATTATTCGAGAACTGATATGGTTACATCCATTGAGTGATACATGAATGAATTCTTCCATTTGGCATCAGATATTTATTTTATTTTTTGTAATATTTTTGAATGGAAAATAGAATAATGGTGGTGTTTTTGGATATTGTTAATGAACTCATACATGGGTCTGTATAACCATTTTGAGTGAGGAAAAATCAATGTTTTTAAGAGGTACATATTTTGAAGGGAACTGTCCATAGTCTTCTTGATGTAAAGATCAATGTTTTTAAGAGGTAAATAGTTGTTAATGAACTCGTACATGGGTCTCTATTGATGGATATTATGTTTCGGTCATGGGTGTATGACTCGTGGTGTATAAGGTCCATATAAATATCAAGAAGACTATGTACGGTTCATGGTATCATTTGGATTCTATTGACGAAATTAAGAGGTACATAGTTAGATTCTACATTAGATTCTAAATGGGATAATGGGTATGGTGTTATATCAATACCGTGCAATGGATTTAGGCTTGAGATGAGATTATGTTATACAATGGTTCTATGATCCATGCTGGTTTATTGTGTGTAGTGTGGAATAATGAAAATTTTCAAAAGATGATTTTTTAACTATGGAATCTCAATGGGTGTCGTTTATATAATCTAAAATTTATATATACGTTGTTGTTTGATATGTCATTACATGACGTAGTTATGGATATGAATGTTTGTATATCATCTATAGGTGTGGCATAGTGCTTCTAATAAGGTTCATATAGCGGTGTTAACACATAAATTATGGTGTTAATTGAACATAAAAAGTTGAAAATCATACAATAAAATATGTTCGAAGATGGAAGATACTTGTCAAAAATTTAATCGGGCACCAATTAAAATATATTTTCTTTTTATTTTTTTCATTCAAAAATGACACTCATTATAATAATTTGTTTTTCAATGATAAAAATATGTAGAAATGTTTAATCAGAGTTCACATGTATGTTGTGGGAGATGAGTTGGAATCCACAGTAGGTGTGTTTCTAGAATGTTGGGAAATTGATTCAATTATAATATTTGATGCTATATGTGGTAGGAATAATATTATGGGGGGTTGTAAGTTAAAACATAATGTGGGATGACCTATGTTTGGTATTTATAAGAAAAAAACCTTGTGTTTTGTGGATGGTGGAATAGATTAATCACCATCATGGTGTCTTAGTTATAGTGATGTGTGTTTTCTTCGGTCCTGGTGGTTTGAAAACCATGATTTGAAGCTCATTTATTTTTCATGATTCAAGAAATTTTACGTGAAATGAAACCATTTTTCTATCAATTTGTTACTATAATTGGATTAGTGGAGGATTTACTATTAAAAAGTTTCAATGACTAAAACATTTATGGTTTGTAGTTTTTAAAGGGATATTTCTATAAGGGTGATTATAATTAGAGTAAATTTTGAATTTTTATTTTAGTGTATTGTCTTGTTTTTATACTTGGTATTGAAATACAATTATGAGTGTTAAAACCCCAACAATAACCCAATTTGAGTTTATAATGGAGTTCACTATGGGTTTCTTAGGTTCTATGAGTCTATACGAGGATTTTTCTTCAAATTTTGATTTGTTTAGAGTGGAATCCTAAGGAATACCATTTGAAAATGGTTACTTACAACCATACTCTTCATCTATGATATCTAAATTAAATAGTTGCATATATTTTGAAACCCTACGGTAGGTTCCATGAAACTATGTGAGCACCTATAGATATGATTAGTCATGTCACTCTATTGGTGTGAGGTCTTTGAAAATAAGTTCCATAACCACGTAAATGGGTCATCCTAAGGTAGTGGAGGTAGCATATTTGGAGCACAGTTTATACAAAAGTGTCACCAAACTATTATACCATTACATATATGAAATATAACCCTCTTTTCACTATCCAAACAAGGTTTTAAACCCATTTATTCCCTCATTAATTCAGTATCTACCATATGAATCTTCCCTCCCCCCTTATCCATATTTATGGATAAATAATTATGTGATGTTTTTTCTTCCTCTTGTCATGTTATATATCCCTGAGCATGCATGTCCCTACACTCTTCTTTTATATTTCTTCCTTTCATCAAAAATCTATCATCATTTATCTAGTTTATTATCTATTTCAATGGTGTTTTTATAGTCTATTTCATGTACAAATTTATCTCACATCAATGACTAATTTTTTCTATGAAAACTCTCTTATGGATATAGTAGTTATTTTCAAAATTTTAAAATATATTTAGTACCTATTTTATATGTGCATGTATGCTGAGATGAAACTAGATTCTACATTTGTTTTCCAATTTAATTTAAAAATAATTTGGTTCATTTTATATTACATAAATAACCTTTTATCATTTATTAATACATAAAAATAAGCAAATTCAAGTGTTATTCCTAAATGGGGGTGACCCATGAAAATTCATGATGTATTGTAATAAATGTTATGTTTCTTATGTTTTCAAAAAGATATTTTATTTAAATTGATGTCTGTGAAGAGGAATTTTAAAACCATATATAATTTAATATGGTTTTGATACATGAAATAATTTAGACTTAAGTGAATGGGAAATGTAATAAAACTTATAAGAAATAAAGATTGTAAGGACATGATTCCTTGGGTATAAATTTTGGAAATGGGGTTTTTCTTATAAAAACATGTAAACCACTTGATAAAAATAAATTGTCACCTAATATTTTATAAATAAGAATTAGTTTTATGTTTTGGAATTTAACATTATATAATATTGTAGTTTAAATAAATGATAAATCATGATTTTTAATGTTGATGATGATACATAACATATGACTCAAATGTGACCGAATATTATGTCCATGGGTGAAATGTGAAATAAATTTAATTAATTTTTTATTAATTAAATTATTATAGTAATGAAAAATGATTTGGAATACTTGGAAGAGATACATGGATTCTTGGTTACATATGTTACTTTTTATTGTTTGGATGAGGAATCAAATTCCATATGGTACGTGATTATCGCGAATACGGGATTGAGGGATGGGATTCAATGTTATTTATGACATTAAGAGGCCATAAGTAGGGATTTGTCCTATTTGATGACTGATCTTGAGGAATGATAACATGATTGGTCATATTCCATAAGAATTTCAGGATTATCACTGGGATTCTAGTACGTAATGATTGTGTTGAATTATGGGTTATGGAATAAGATTATATTGGAATTATAGGACATGAATTTGGATTCATCTTGTTATTTGTAATACTACGATGACCACCATGATTATATGTGTATATGTGTGGCTGTAATGATACTTTAGACTTGATAAGAAACATATGAACACTGGCCGATGTGGGTATGTTTGATCATTTTCATATACCTAGAGATCAAAACAGTATAGTCACACTAAGTTATCATCGAGAATCTTGAGTGTCACTTTTTGTTTATTAAATTATAAAAACATTATTAATTTTTTGAAATATATTTTTATAAAACATTTTCTTTTCTCTATATATCAACCATGTAGTTTAGAAAACCTATTCGTTATCCCTAATGAGTTATACTAACACAATTCTAATGATGTTATTGGACCTTGTTACATGAAAAGAAAATGTTAAATGACCATAGGTATAAGTTGTGGAAAATTAACTACCAAGGTTCTTTTTGTTTGTGGATTAATTGTTTGGAGTTAGATAATATGATTGAGTTGGATGCTGGTTCATTTTGTAATGAACTGTTAACATTAGTTTTATTTTATTTTTTTGGTAGTTATTTTTTATGATCCACCCATGGGGTATCTTCTATTTATGAGATGATCATTTTTTATGAAATCTTTTGGTTATATTTATATATTTTTACATTCCATTGTGATGATTTTTTCCTGTATTTTTATAAATTTCATTTAAATTGTCTCCCCATGGTAATATCATACGTCTTTTCCACTTTTCTGCACCCTCTAGTGTATGAGGACGATTAGTTGAGGGTTTGTGGTGAACTGGTTCTATCATAGTTCAAAGATTGAGATGGGTTGGGATTCCTTAATAAATAAAATCCTTAATGAGATATGATATATTTTCATAATCACAAATATACAATTCTCAATAGTATGTTAGGTATGTTCATAAAATATGCATTGATTTTTTCTTTATCATTGTGAAGGATGGGGTGTAGATTCTCTATGTTATGAAAGAATCATCTTCAAAACTCCATGAGATATGAAAATAATATTCATTTCAACAAAAAAAATCACGTGAAAACTATATGACATCATTTCGGAATAAGAAAAAAATATCTTGAATCCCTCACTAACAAATTAGTATCACATAATCATGTAATATTGTTCACACATACGATTAATCATTCAAGGATTCACTCAATGACAACATTTATCTATTTAAACTTTTTATAAACTATTTAATATACATATAAATGACATGCTAATATAATGGTGAGTTTAATGTACAAGTGACCAAAATATATTAAAACATCAAAAGAAAAAAATCCAGACAAAACTATATAAAAAAACAAATATGTTAGTGATAGAAATCTACTATCCCAAGGAGTTCACTGTGAAGAAACTAGCACCCATTAAAATATAATCACTATTATATCCAATGTTGAGATTCATATTATCACAAAACACTATATATTTTAAATTTATATTAAATCATACTCACCCACATCATGTGTGATAATATTCTTCACATCATTACCACAATGATACACATAACCTTTGTATGTGAAATCATGATGAAAAAAGAGAGTAATAATGAAGAATGAGAAAATGAACACAATATTTGAGATATAGAGGTGATCCCTTCAACATAATAAGTCTATAAAATAAATAATTACTAAAAATATAATAAATAGAACACATTTATGGTCATGAACTAATGAATAACACTGATCCATCCCTTAAATAATGATGAGAGTATTCCTCCACTTCAATGGAGTTTAGGGGGAGAAATGTTGGGAAAACAAAAAATAGAAACAATATAGGACATGAAAATGTTAATAGAAACTAATATATGTTAATTATATAAGATTATTATCTATAAAAATCTATACCAATCTACTAATAATACTTAAAAAATTGAATACTAAAATTTCCTAAACCTTTTTAATGGAGAAGGGAGAGGCGTTTTTCTGGAGGGGAGTTTAAATTTATTTATGTAATTCTATCATTAAGATTCACACTATTAGATTAATAAGGTTATGAATTTATAATTGTATCCTTATAGAATTATGTTCATATATCACTTATTTTTGTATATAAATAAAAAGACTCTATTTACCTTGTTTATAAATAGTTATACCTGTATTACTCATGGAAATAATTAGGGCATATAGACCACTAGAATTCCCATGCACTAATTTCCATCAATTAATTACCTTTAAAATTTTATAATATCAGGTTCTCTAAGGTATGAAAAATCTTCTATGGAATGAGATCCATCTCCTTATGATTTTTTTCTTAATTGGTTGAAAATTATGAGAGATATTTAACTGTGTTTGATTATTGAGCATTCTATTCATATAATCTAATGCCGAATTTTTAATATTCACTTGGGACATAATTTTTTAGATTTATATTTGGGTCCAGTTTATTGAAATTTAGCACATAATGTTGTCAACTATAAAAAAGGAATTTCACAATTTAGATGAGTGTATAATATTTTATCGATTTCATAAAAAGATGATATAAAAAAATTCCAAATTCCAAAATATGTTTTTTTCATAATTAATCACAAATTATTCAAAAACCAAAAACGTTTGACAATATTATTTGAAATATAAAATTAGTTGGACTAAAATAATGAATAATGAAATCAAATTTATGAATATATTTTATTTATCATACATTCAAAACTAACCTAAAATAGTTGATGGAATATTGGAATAAATTTTTTTAAAACGAACATTTATACAAAATTGTGATACCTAAAATGTATAGTTCAGTTTTGATTGATGAGATATAAAAAATATAAAATATATGATTTCTGTGAAATGAATTTTTTTGTTAAAATGTGAGATTTTTAGAATGATTATTTTTCATGTTTTATGTAATTTAAAAAATTGATCACTTTTAAATATTTTCAATGTATGAACTTATATATATATATATATTACGATAATTAATTATTAATTTCTATGAAATGATATTAAGAAAAATTTATGTTTTCAAATAACATTTTTCTATTAAATTTATCTTTATTTATATTCATTTATTTCATTTAAAAAACAACATAAATTTTTTTATTATTTTTAATATGATTAAATGAACTTCATTTTTGAACATGGTATGTCAAAATTATATTATAGTGTTTTTATGGAATTTTAATGAAATCAAAATAAATTAGGGGAATAGTGGAATTTTTTTTGATAAATACTATCAGTTTTAAAAAACTAATTATGAAATAATAATGAATTTAATGTTTACAAAAAATTTAAAAATAAAAATTTAAGAAGAAAAATAAATCACATAAATTTTTATTTTAAAATTAAAAAACAATTATCGACTATTTTGAACCAATGGGATGTTTTTTTATAATTAATCAAATAATTTTGATAATATTTTTAATAAGGTAGTTAGATAATTACATTCGGTTTTCCAATGGTTTTTAATTCACAAAACTCTCCTTTTTAAATTCATAATATAAATAATTTGATTAGAGTATTTTATATATTATTTTTGTATATAATCATTTTTATGATTCAAAATTAATTTTTTCATAATTTTTTTTCTGTCATATTTATTATATTAAAATTAATATTACCAAACATTGAAACTGAATATTATAAAAATTAATGTAAATTTGGAATCTAAACATTCAAATTATGTAATAATTTCATTTTCATTTTTATTCATTATGAGTAGTTATCTTGCTAAATATTTTTCCATCATGGTGAATGTTTAAACAGTCAATGAGGGGGATAATTTGATAAATAAGCATTATAATATCAATAAAAAAATTATTGTGATTAGTTTAGTGGTTTTAAACAACACCATATCATATATTTTATAAATTCTATATTTTGGTTATACATTCTAAAGAAAAAAAATTTATATTATTTTAATGATAAGGGCATGTACAAGGGTTACTCTCCCCTCATTTTTAAATTAATATATTATTATAACATATCCACAACCATTGGAAAAATTATTTAATATATTCCCAAAAAATATCCATAAACACTTAAATATTTCTTAGAGTTTATTGAGTTCCCAAAACACACGTCTAATAATCATTAATGTGTATTTCAAAGGAGATTATCCATAAAAGAGCTAAATGATATCACTAAACTCTTTCGAGTTTTTTAACTTAATCACCCTCCAATTTGTGTGTAAAAATTATCAAAATTAAATATTTATAATTATTATATTTAAAAAATTATGTTATTTTTATATCAATATTATATATCTAATTAATCCATTTTAAAATTAAAAGTTTCTTATTTGGTATGGATAGACTACTGCCTCCATGAAATGATTTTTTTTTTCATATTTCATCACTGCATTATATGGTTGTTTATATATATATATTTAAGTTTCATATATGATATTTAATACATAATTATGGTTTTTTAATATAATACATTTTATACGCTCCCTAATTCCATCCATGGAAAATTGAAAACATCACTAATGAGTGCATACAAACTACCACCTCTATGAACAATGTATTAATTTTTTCATATATCTATTACATTAATAGTCATAAAATTAAATTTAATGTATACATGTGATATAAATTACATTATTAAAAACATGTGGGGTTCTGAGACCATGCCAATGATTAAATTAGCAGAATATAGAAATCAAAATATTCATGAGAAATATAATATTTAACACCCAAATAGTTAATCTTTCTAAATAATTATGAATTCATTGGTTAGAAGAAGTTATAAATATAATATAACCAAAATTATTTATATAATTTTATTATATTTAGGTCTGTAGTATATTATAACATGTTAGAATCCAAGGTAAGATATTATTTTAGAATATCATTTTTATTGTTCATTGACTATGTTTAAAATTTTATTGGGGGAATAATATGTAATTTATCTCCTAAAAACCATATATTTTCATATCCTTTAATTATCCCGAATAATTCCAAATATAATTTCTATATTCCCTCTTTATGGTATACATAAATAAAAAAAAATTATTTAAGAAAATATGAATTTTTTTCTTTTCTTAGGGAATGAATATGTATCCTATATATGATTATTATTTATTTTTCCTCCATTATTTTATTTTATATATTTAAATGATTAAATAAGGTAAATATTATTTAAATCTTAATTTATTTTAAGAATATTGAATTTAATATTTTTAAGGTTTTCCAATCATGTTATTTTTCAACTTTTTTATAAATGGTGGAAAATAATTTTTTTAAATTCATAATCACATTTTCCTACATTCATGGCCATTATTTTTTCGGAATAATATAGAATATTATTAATTTTTTTAAAAAAATAATGTAATTTTCAAATAACTATATAGAATTTTATTTAGTATCCAAAAAATGAAATTTTTTTATTCCTTTTTTTAAAGGGATTTCATTTCACATGAGTACATTTTTATATCTCACTCTACATTTACTTATACAAGGATAGTATATGATCAATTTTATATTATTGTAAACTATTTTAAAAATAGTTTTTTATAATATACTCTTGACTCCATGGGAAAAGAGATCTAGAAGTAAAGTTTAACTCCATTTTTAAACCTAGTTATAAGAAATTTTATAATATCATTTTCAATGTTTTGATTCCATTTTACTCATTAATTTTTCAAAGGAAATGACATTACGATAAATATATATTTTATAATGAATTGATGGTATCATTTTATATATTAATAATTTGTGACTTATATCTCATTTTACACTTACATATTTTTTCTATGTGTTCAATAAATCTCTATTGTTGTTTTCAAATTATATTTATCCTTCAACAACATTTTCATTATTACCATGGATATAATTATCATCATATAAATTTTTAATATACTATATAATCATTATTTTTTATTGTTTCAATTGAAGGGAGAAAACTGAAAATTTTATTCCATTAAAAGGGTAGATATTGATGTTTCTTATACTTATTTCAATACAGTAGTTTAATGATCATTAAGGAATATTTATTATGAATTGGTCATTATATTCATAAGGTTTTAATTGGAAATTTCAAATTTATAGTTTGAGGTTATTATAACCCTTTAATAAATCAGGTATTTATTACTATACAAACTAGAATGGGTATCTCTTAGGGTGAATAGTATTACAGTTTTAAACTGAAGGGAATTTTTAAATTAATTTAGAGTTTTTTGTTAGTGGATGGGTTATTTTATATTTTGAAAAACAATGTGAAGTTATGAATGTTTGAATGTTTTTAAATTTTGTTTTCAAATATTTTTTATCTTTTGGTTGAAGCCTTTGGGGTTTAAGAAGGACACTGGATGAAAGATAGGGAACCGTGGATTCTAAAAATAGCTCGTGCTAGAAATATAAGTCTTGTTAAATTTGCACAATATGAAAGGGATTCATGGCATGAAACATGCGTGAAGGGTCAGGGGATCAGCCGAGAAATTAAAAACATGTAATTGGTTTTCATGTTCTGATATTGAATCATGATGTGAAAAATTTACATTTTTTGAATCTTTTGGGGAATTATTTTTATTAAGGGAACCATGGGCTAAAACCATTATTTTATCCTTTCACATGAGGGTTCTCATGATTGTAACATCCTTAACCGACTCACCTATAAGTCAGTGGCTGGACCGGTGGGTCACCTGACATCAAACACATCTCCATGAATGCCAAAGGTTTCCGACTTGTAGTGAGGGCATTGTTTTGTCCAAGGGGAGACAATGAACTCATATGTAATAAGAATTATCTCAGAGGAAGTAGAAAATAACTAATAATAAATGGAAAATGCATATAAATGAATAAACTAAAATGAAATTAATATAAATAACCCAACAGAATAATACTCAAGTGAAAAATCTCACCAAAATATGTCATGCAATGATGTATATATAAACTGAAAGTATGGAAAATAGAAATTCAAGAACATAGTCAACTAATAGAAAAGAAACAAAGCAGCAACGGTATCACGAGCATGGATCAGTCCTCTACCAAAACCTCTATCCTAAGAACCAATTATCAATTAATAATTAGAAGTATCATGATTCTATTTTTGAATACCTGTGAGCATGTAATCTACTCGGGTGTCAATGATGCTCAAGCAGGGTGTGAGATAAAATCCCAGTATTCCTGAACCTAGGGTTTATAAACCATTTGATTTCATACAACAATAAAATGCAGGGTTCCTTTATATAATAATTACAGATAATTAATTATGTATACTAAAACAAATAACATGGCCTGGTTTCCGAACGGTTCCCATCCCTAATCACCTACTTCAGCCTAATCTTGAAGTCTAAAAGGAATACCTAAAAGCATAATTAACAAATTCATATATATATTTCCTAGAAGAGTAAGGTAAGACAAGAAGGGAATACCCCTAGGCATGTTCATTGACATGGGGTCTAATACATGTGTTAACCATGTGTGCTCCAACATACTAGATAATATCAAAAATTTCAAGAACTAACAACGGCGTTAATATAAACACCCATGGAGTCATTTATAAGGTTGACATTGAGAGTTTGAGTCTGATCCAATCCCAAAGGTATCACTATGGAACATCCTTCAATTTATCAAATACCATCGAGCCCATCCAAGGCAATAATTCGAAAGGCCACATATCACTCGAGGAATGTCTTTACCATGAGTCTGTTCCGATCTCACAAAAAGGGGCCGAGTGTCATATGAGGCTAGGTTGACCACATTTCCATTGGATCTATCTCGATGGGACCTTCTGGAACTGGTTTCACACATAAGTATTAAAAATCCTGAGGATGTCTCTGTTCGACTAAGCCAAAGACCCCCCCCCCCCCGATGCATAGTGGTAATAGTCAGGAACAAAGGGTCTAAGCGTGGACCTTAATACAAGACCCGCCTTTTTTCCCTACCCTAAATTTAATTAAAGATTTCACAGCTATATATATGATACAATAATAAGAAGAAATTACAGCATGAAAACTAACCAGATACACCAAGGCATCACAAGGTATAAATTAAACATTCTAGCATAAGAACTTAACAAGGAAAGATACTGCATCCACATAATAATATATTGCACAATATAAATAAATAAATATAATAACATATAAAACTACTAATGATCCAACAATTCAATGTTCATGTTCATTGTAAACTAATTTTTGAATATAATAACAATTAAAATGGGTTTCGCGACAACTACAATTAATTAAATTAAAATACCAAGTAATGGAAAAATATACTGACCATGTCACTAATCCAAAAGGGGTGTCCCACCGTCTTCCAAAAATTAAAACAAATTAATTTTTGATAATTACGGCTGCAAAAATTCGGTGAAACGATTAAATTAATGAAATTGGGTGAAATTGCTCAATGCCGGTAGGCACTGACAAACAGCACAGCGATGCGTTTTTATAAACCAAAAATAAAAGCTGTGAAAGTGAGTAGGAACCAGACCTTATAGTCTTACATGACTCTAATATTAGCTGGAGGCTTTCATTTGACCTAAAATGAAAGAAAAAAAGGGATTTTAGAAAATTCCCAAAATATGGTAAAATCATTCCGTGATGAACTGTGCACAAGATACTCAATGAAAACCAATGATTCTACGTTATCAAGGTTAGAATTTCCCTAAGGTTTATTGTTCACCTAAAGTAGAAGAAAAAGTATGACGAACGGAGGATTGACGATCTTCTTAAGGAGTGTATGGTGGTGCGCAACCTATGGGAGAGGGGGAGTGCGACGTGAGGGGGATAAGGAGAAGAAGAGTGTGAAAAAAAGAATTAAAAGGAATAAAAAGAAAAAAATAATAGAAAAATAAAAGAAAATGAAAAGGGAAAATTAAATGAAAATAGAATAGAATAAAAGGATAGAATTAAAAAAAGTACAAAAATGGAAATCTCCCATTTTAATTATTTTTATTTTACCACCAACCCCCATTCTATTTTATTGCATACATTATTTTCATCCCTTATTAATTTATTTTAAATATTCATTAAATATCTGTATATTTTTTTGAAACATTAATTAATTATTTTATTCCCGAACAATGCACTAAAGTATGAGATAATATTTTTCATAAATATCTACAGTTATTTAAATAATTACATAGTTGTCTTGGACCCACATCGACGTAAAATGATTCATGCCCTGGGTCTCTTAAAGAATTAGAAAACAATAAATTAAAATGGCCAATACCTGATAAAGGCAAGGACTTTACAACCTCCCCTACTTAAGATAACTCATCCTAGGGTTTCCCTTGTGAGGGTAGTGGAATGTCGTAAGAGAAAAGTTCTGACCACTGCATACGTACATCCATCTCTCGCTCCTAGGTATCATCCTGAATGCATATGTGTTTCCATAATACCTGGACTATATGGATTGAATTTCCTTGGAGGACTTTCATGCTATGTTCGATGATATGGATCGATTTCTCCACAAAGGATTCATCAGCCTAAAGATCGATGTCGTCAGGGTCAAACGAATGAGAAAATTTTGGATGATATTATCAGTGATAAGATACATGTAAAACATCGTGCAAGACACAGTACCTCTAAGGTAGCAGTAACCAATATGATATTTTCCAAACTATCTGCACTATATAGAATGTCCAAACGTATCTCGGTGATAAATTCCCATGTCTCCTAAACCGAATGTGTCACAGCCTTAGGGAAACAGGTAGAAAGAATCGATGTCCTAACTCAAACTCCAAAGGTCTATAGAAATAATCATTATAAGACCTCTATCAAGACTAAGATGTAGTAATAGGCATTTGAATCTACTGAATAAGTCCAGAAGTTTCCAAAATGAGATGAGGACCCAATAGAGATGCCACACTAGCTTCGATCCAGCATAAATGTGAATGACACGGTCTACCATAGAGGTCCTCATACGAAGCCAATTTAATTGTCTCCTAGAAGAATTTATAATAAGTAAACTCAAAAGGTGGTATATGATTCTCCCAGGAACCTCAAAAATAAAAAATACTAACCCCTAACATATCCTCTAAAACTCGTATTGTTCTCTCGGAATTCCCATCGATATGAGGGTGATATGCAGTACTCAGAAGTATATATGAACCGAGCACCTTTTTCAAACCTTTCCATGACCATGAAGTAAAGTGGGAATCCATGTCTTAAAAAATAGAACATGTTACAATAGTATGTGTCACAATATCCAGGATATACAGCCTTCCCAACTCATCAATTTTAAAGCTCTCTCAGATAGGCAATAAGTGTGCAACCTTGGTCAACCTACCAACAACCACCCATACTGCATCGCAGCCTCGAAGAGATCTTGGAAATCCTATAAATAAATTCATGGTGATTTCATTCCATTTCCAATCATGAATTCATAGAGGCTATAGAAATCTAGCAGGTCACTGGTGCACTGCCTTCACCTGCTAGTAGGGGGAGCACTGAGTGATGAAACCTACAATCGACTTTTTCTTAACAGGCCACCAATACTATTGAAACTTGTCTCTATACATATCGGTCAGACTGGGATGAACTAACATAATAGAGGTGTGAGATTCCCTCATCCACTTTTCCTGTATACCTGAATGTACCAATACACAGCCACGGTAAAAGAGCATTTCATTACCATCAACAACCTAGCTAGGATGTGGGTTCTCTGCTGTAACACATTCCCTTAAAATGGTCCCATCACGATCAAACCACAGTTGCCTTTAGAATTTCTATATAAGGGAGGATGTCACTATAAGAGCTTCTAGAACTGGTTTCCCACTCTTCTCTTGGAACTCTAGATGCATCTCTAAAAACAAGGCCATCATTTTCCACTCCTTGCTAGCTACCTTCACGTCTTGCAACAGTGTCTTAGGGCACAATGCATCTGCCACCTAATTACACTTACTAGGGGTATACGAAATCTCTAAATCAAACAACATCAAGTATTAGACCTGCCTACATTTCTTTAAGTTCTAGTCCCATTGAGTGGACATATATTTTAAGCATTTATGATCCGTGTAAACAATGAATTTCCCACCCAAGAAATAGTGTCTCCAGCAGTGTAGAGCATGAACCACCACTACCATATCAATGTTGTGTGTAGAATAGTTCTTCTTCTGAGGTCTTATTTAGTGCTATCTATAAAACACAACTCAATCACCCAATATTAAAACTACACCCAATTCGATTCTAGAAGCATAAAAATATCTTGTATAGCTCTTACGTGGTTCCAGAAGAATCAGGATTGGGGCAGAGGTTAGTCTTCCCTTTAACTCCAAAAACAACTTTTCATAAACTTATGACTAGACGAACTATAAATAATTCTTAGTTAGGGATATAAGAGGTTATTCTAAGTGGGATAAATCCTTGATGAAATGCCGGTAATAGCCAAAATGTCCCAAGAAACTGTGAAGGTCAGAGAAACTATTGGGCTGCTCCCATGAAACTACATCACTCACTTTTCTAGGTCAACTAATACTCCTACTTCAGATATAATATGACCCAATATGTGGACCTTATAAATACAAATGTTGAATTTTATGATCATAGCATATAGCCACTGCACTCTCAGTGTACTCAAAATGATCTCAAGAAGGGTTTAATCATCATGTGCAGAATGTGAATACACTAAGAAGACATCCACGAAGACTACCAAAAAGAAATAAAGATACGGTTGAAAAAAGAGGTTCATTGGAGCCATGAAGACTACTGGCACATTGGTGAGTCCTAATGGCATAACCATATACTCATACAAGTTGTACCTGCCTCAGAATTCTATAAATGGTATGTCAGATGGTCGCACATGCACCTCGTGATATACCAAACTCATATGAATTTTGGAGAAAAATGTTTCTACCCAAAGGTGGTCAATGATTTCATCTATCCGAGGAAATGGATATCAATTATTTACTATGAGATGGTTATGTAGATGATAATCCACATATAACATGAGGGTATCCTCTACCTTCATGGAAGAAAAGGACAGGTTAACCCCATGACAATGTGCTATGAATGATGAAACCCTTAGCCTTAAGGTTTTCAAGCTACTTTTTGAGTTCTTATAGCTATATTGGTGACATCCTATAAGGAGGAATAGACATTGGTGTCGCACCGTGAATGAGATTAATATTGAACTCCACATCTCTCATAGTAGGTAAGCCAAAGAAATCGTTAGGGAAGATGTCCCTGAAAATATCAATCATTGGGTGGAATTCAACTAGCTGTGTTCCATGATCGATCATGAAGAGACATTCCTATGGACCTATCACCCTTCCCAATGAAGAACATTTAGGCTTTTCTCTATCTTCCTACATATCACATTCTCCTTTATGAAGTTATTTGTTCCCTCATGGGATGTAAAGTACACTCGATTGATGTAGAAATACATTTGAGACCGATAATGAGCAAGTCAATTCATTCCAAGAATTAATTCGATGCCAGACATGTCGAGGATATAAAATTTCCAAATGGAACAGTTCCCACTTATCTCAAAGGGGAAATCTTGGCAATAGAGTATTCCCTTGGTCCTGACACCGAGCGAAGTTTTGCGTGACATGATACCGAAAAGGTAAACAATTGAAAAAACAAGAATTTACACAATAGCAACAAATATAGAGTATGATGTTTCGGTATCAAAAATGGACAGAACTAAGGTAGAGGCTACTAGAATAGTACCTCTCACTATATATGGTCCTACACTCTTCTCATCTTGTGTTGATTGTACTGTGTACATGAGACATGGGACATGACCCTGATATGCTACCTATTTGGCCTGAGTATGCCCACTCACCATACATTGATAGTGTGGAACATGATTTCCACTACCACGATCCCCACCATTACCTCATCCTGCTTGGATGGTGGAAAAAAACATCCAGCTATCTGTGGAGTCATTGATCTCATACCTGATAGAGGTGTAGGTGCAAATCCTCTATAACTAGATGCTGAAGAGAAGGAATGAAATAAACACTGAAGGTGACCCATCTTGTGGAAAGCTCAGTACGTCTTCTTGACTCTCGTGCACTGTGTCTTATTTTGACCATGTGTACCTCACTGATAACTTGTGACAAATCCCTCTACTTATGCTATTTGACAAGGATTTCCCCCACGTTCACCTTAAAAATGGTGTTCCCTACTGTCAGAAGATTCATTACCCTATCTCATAATTGTACCTCCCAGGCTCAATGGTTTATCTTCCCTAATATTTTCCTCTAAGATTGGTGCTTGATTTAGGATCTTTGTAACAATTTTCAAATGGTATATGTTCCCCTATGAGCGGATAGTATACTTAAGTCTTTTCTCAAAATTCCTCATAGTATTCTACGCATCACCAGATTGAGATGGGAAAAACGTTGAAGTTATGTGAAATGAGTAGAATACTCTAACATGATCATAGAGCCCTATGGAAGATTTTGGAACTTCCATGCCCAATCACATATCATAGTCTGCAGAAAAAGGTGATTGTTGAATGCTTCTTGGATGTTAGCCCAAGCCTTGTCACTGGTCAGCTCCACTTGAGAAACAACATCCCACCAGCGCTTGGCATAGTCACGAAGCATGTAGACTACCAATTTGAACCATCGTTCCGAATGTGTCTTGAGGTGGTCGGAGATAGACAATATAGATTCTATCCATCACTCTGTAGCATGAGGGCCACCACTCCCCTAAGAAGGTAAGAGGGTTTTGCAACAGAAAGTCACACGTGATGTCTTCCATAGATGGGGTATGTCTGGGGATATTCTAAACTAAGTGCATAAACATGAGGATAATATCCCTAAACTAAGCATCAGGGTCCCTCAGAAGATCAACAGGAGGTAGGTCCATATGAGTCTCTCCATGAGGTACCACTTGTGGTTGAGGACCCCACCATCCCTAGAATATGATCATTTCCACTCTCATGAGACATTATATGAAGAAGTCGAGGAGAAATTTGTCACCAATAGCCAAACACGTACATTTAGACAAGGAGAAAAGAATGTGAGAAAAAAATTAAGGTTCAAATGGAGGATAGGTACATAGACTGCCTCTCAGTACTAAACAACTGACAACTAGCTTCAACAGTTGGGTTTCCATATGGAATTGAATTCTCAAAAGGATTACTAAACAAGTTATGTAGTCCATTCCTCGGTTAAACAAGGATAACATCTAACACACTTTCACAACTTTTTGTTTAACAAACAAGAATTTAAAAATTTTACCACTAGGAACAACATCACTAACAAGAAAATTGAAAAATGAACGTTGAGGTATATATGGCATCAAAATATTCATGACATTTTAAACCCTATAGTTCCAATTTTGATGCATGTAATGTATTTCCCTAATATCATCGAGATGAAATGGTAAACCCATTATCTCAAAAATACCAACACAGTAACAATGAAATACAAATGAGTCACCCAACAGTGAAATCATATCAACTATAACTAGCATAATAAACAACGCCAATCCCAACCCAATAATTTGTGTTTTCTCATGTACCTGGGTCAGTTATGTCCATGCATAGAGTACATTCCAAATCCCTATATCCTAGTCTTCTATCTAACCAAAACATTAAGTAAAAAAGGAAACACCGCATTTGAAACCACTTTGTATCATCCTGAATTTTTTCACCACTATGACGGTTGCCAGACAGGTGGGTCACATGACCATAAGGACATCTCCCCCAATGCAAGAGGCTACCGACTAACAGTGAGGGCCTTTTAGTGTCCAGGGGGGAGACTATTCCTTCATACGTAATAGGTATTATCACAGCAAATATATACAATAACTAATAATAAATAGCATAATCATATAAATGAATAAACTACAGCAAAAGCAATATCAATAACCCAATTGAATAATACTCATGTATGAAAGCTCACAAAACGATGTCATGCCATGATGCATGTCTACATTGGAAGTACATAAAATAAAAACTCAACAACACAGTAATCTAAAATAAAATACACAAAGTATTGTTTGCCTCACGATAATGGCTAGGTCCTCTTCCCCAACCTCTATCCTAAATAGGAAAGAATAATCAAGCATAAGAAGCATCACGCTTCCCTTTTCCAATACCTATGGGCATGTAATCTACTCAGGTCTGAGATAAATTTCAATTATCCCAGCACCCATGATGTCTAAACCTTTCCATTTCGTGAAACAATAAAATACAGTGTTCCTTTATATAACAATTACTGATAATTATTTAAGAATACTGAAATAAATAACATTGCCCGGGTTCCCAACGACATCCATCCCTAATCACCTACTTCGGCCTAAGCTGGAAATATGAAAGGAAAACAATCTAGTAGAATACAAAAATGCATATATATAATTCCTGGAAGAGTTATTTAAGACATGGAAGGAAATAACCTATGATTGTTCTTCGAATGGGGTTCTAAGTCATGTGTCAACCATGTGTTCTCCATCATTCTATATAAAATCACAAATTTCAAGAACAAATAGTAGCAATAAAAAAACCATCAGTTCTTCATTATTACTGTTCAAGTTGAGAGTTGGATTCTGAGCCAATCCTGAATGTATCACTATGGAACATCCTTCAATTTATCTAAAACCATCGAGCCCATCCCATGATATATTTCGAAAGTCCATTTATCGCTCATGGAATGGCTTCACCATGAGTCTGTTCTAGTCTCACCAAATTGGGATGAGTGTCATCTGAGGCTGGTTAGCCACATTACAAATGGATTCATCTCGATGGGCTCTTTTGGAATTCATGTCACTCAAAAGTATTAGAAAGCCTGAGGAAGGCTCGGTCTGGAAAAGCAAAATACACCATCCCAGACGCGTAGTGGTAACAGTCAAGAACAGAGGGTCTAAGAATGGCCCTTAATATGGGACCCACATCCTTTCCCCACAATTAATTTAATTACATTTTTTATAGTAGGAGATAAGAAATAATAAGTAACTGAAATTGCATCTTGAAATATATCTAGATACACTCATGCATCACAACATATAAATTAATGATTGTATCATAACAACTTAACCAGTCAAGATACCATATCAACATAAGTGGATAATGCACTTTTTAAATAAATAAATAGTTTTCCACAAACAATTACCAATGATCCAACAATTAAGAGTTTGTGATCAATGAAAACTAATAAATTAATTTGATTACAATTAAAATGGGTTCCTAACACCTACATTTTCTTAAATTAAAAACCTTGTTAATGAAGAAATATACCAACCATGACAGTATGCCAAAATGGGTGTCCGACATTTTTGCAAAAGTTAAAAAAAATTATTTTAAGATAATTAATGCTGAATAAATTAGTTGAAATAATTAAATTAGTGAAACTGAATGAAATTGGAGAAATCCAGTAGGCACCGACTAATGGAACGATGGTGAATTATTAAAAACTACAATGAAATTGAGGGAATGTGAGTAGAAAACCTACATTATAGTCTTAGATGATTCTATAATCCACAATAGGATTTAATTTGACCTAAAATTGAAGAAAACAAAGGATTTTAGAAAAACCTCAAATAGGGTAAAATACCTCAGCAAAGAACTACGTGTAGGATACTCAACAGAAACCTAAGATTCCACTTGTTCAAGGTTAGCCTTGCCATAAGGGTTACTTTGCACCTGACGGAGAAGAAAATGGATGAAGGTCGAAAGAGTTGTATCCTTCCTATGAGGCTATAGCATGGTTTAACACCTATGAGAGGGGGGGAGTGCGTCGTGAGGGAGAGGAGGAGAAGACTAGATGAAGAAAAAGAAAGTAAATGAATAAAAATAAAATAACAATTTAGATAAAAATAAAAGAAAACGAAAAGGGAAAATAAAAAGAAAATATAATATAATAAAAGGATGGAATGGAAAAGGAATAAAAATAAATAGAAAAAGAAATATCCAATTTCAATTATTTATATTTTCCCACAACCGCCATTAAATTTTATTTCACCCTTTCTTTTTATCCCTTCTTAATTTATTTTATATCTTATTTAAATAAATTATAATTATTTTTAAAACATTAATTAATTATTTTTTTCCTGAACACTGTGCTAAAGTGTGACATAATATTTTTCATTAAACATCTCTATAATTTAAAATAATTAAAAAGGTAACTAGGACCCACTACGAGGATCACAGAAGCGCACCCTGGGTCGCTTAAAGATTTATATAGTAATAAATTAAAATGGTCCATACCTAATAAAGGCCTAGATGTTACAATGATCTCCAGTAGCTTCTATACCACAAGTTTTCATGAGATCTCTCTATTACAATGCCTTTATTTCTTTCCATTAGTCTCATCCGTTGAGTATAAAAAATATATTTACTCTTATTTCATCATTTATCAGTTTTTGACCAACATTGATGTTATTTTAGTGAAAAATAATAAACATTATTTTGAGTATGATTTTAAAATCATACATTTTCTCCCAAACCATCTTAAATATAATCTCTATAATTATTAAATGAATAATCATAAACAAGGGGTTGGTGGTCAATATATTTTCTCTTTACATTCATTGATTTGTAAATTATAAAATTGTTTCATGTGTTAGTATTTCCATCATCCCCAACTGAAAATATTAATTTAATTATTTAAAACATTATTCCTTATTTAAATTTTCCTAGTGATTTAGTTTTGTATCATGGATGTCTCCGACATTGACATTGCTCACCCCCTTGGGGTACGTTTTTTTTAAAATACATATTAATTAAGAAACTTTTTTATAATGATTCCACCTTTTGAGGTGATATTTCTTATAAATTGATATTATGAAAATTATGTGTAATTGTATGAACTATGATTAAATTTAGCACAAGCTTTTATCTTTCCCTCAGGACCAAATCACAACGTTAATGGTTTTTTTTGATTATGTATGAAATGTATATGTTGAACTAAATGTAAAAAGAAATGTAATTTCATGTCTCATGACTCTTAAATAGTTTTGAATTATTTCTTGGTAAAAATGAATGTGTGTGATCTGATTTTAATGGAATTATTTCAGGGATTGAATATTATGTGTTCTCTATCATGTATGGTGTTAACAGTTTATGTAATTTTTACCTAGACACTATATACTTGATAATAAATGATTTGCATAACCCAATAATGAAATTGTAAATGGAAAGGACTTTCCCAGGGGATTCTCATTAGATATGTTAAAATGGACTAGTTTTAATATGTGAGTTTTATGGTGTAATTCTCATGAACATGGACACCAATATTAATTAAATTTAAATAGAAAAGTTGTTTGTACTATGAATTGAATGATACATGAATTCCTTTTTACAAAATTGTTTGGATGGGCTCTTAGGATATTTAGGTTAAATGATCCATGAGTGATACACGGTACCCCAGGTGGTAAAATAATTATATAAATAGGGTTTATATTTGTTATATTATTCTATGAGTGACACTTGGTGTCTGTTATATAATACCATGGGCTAGCACACCCGGAAGATTCCATAGATTACCCATATTTTCACACAGCATTCATGAAGGCCTCATTATGTCCTCATGTACATACTCCATGATATTAATATGTAAAAATATGTCTATTATCTTAAACATTATATCTATACAATATGACCATATTTTGAGATATTTTGGCATAGGACGAAGTAGGTATGGTCCATTATGTTTCTTTAAGGAACATAAGCCTAATTTATTTAGTTATTTATTTATTTAATTATTTATTTGACATAGAGAATACTTTATTTCATATTCATGGACTATATATAATTAAATACTATTTTTGGAGGCCTTTTCTGTAAATATTAAAACATTTCATTCCATTATTACATTGGGGTACCCAAATAGACATCTTATTTGACGGTTCAGGTTCATGAACCATATGTGTCTATTGTTGTCCTTCTTGTATTGGAATGAGTATGGGAGATGATTATTTATATAATAAATATTATGATATTTATGACACATTTCGGGTCATTTATTTATTATATACCTATTTTGTGTATGTGTCAACTTCTATATATTAACCACTTTAGATTTTGTAGCCTCTTTTGGTTTTTGACACTACATATTAGAATATTCAAAACCACAAACCGACCCATGATTTTTCAAATGATTTATTAAAATGGTTATTGGATAAAATTATCTTGTAAAGCCAAGGGTTGAAGGAAATAAAACATTTCCCTTGCTTTTTTGGATGTCATTCTCTCTTTTAAACAAATTATTTTCCAATATTAAATTATTTTATAAATCATATAGATTTCAATAAGGCTTTATAAATAAAATAAAATAAACATCAAATATAATTATTTTAATAGAAAAACAAATATTTTTATCAGAACTTCTTTTTTATTATTTATTAAATCAAAATTACAATATAATTATTTCATAAAACACACTTTATATTAATATGGTATTTAATTTTTACCCCAAAATTCTACTGTATAAAAAATTATAAAAAAATCACCAGTGGATAATTTCAATATCTAGATTCTAAAAATGATACCAAATGTATCCTAATAATTTTCTAAATATGTGAATTTGCAGTTTTAAAATAAAAACTGTCACTTATGGGAAAATGCTGGGTTTTTATCAATAATTGTTTTTGAACCCCAATAAAAATTACATTTTACATAAAAAAAATTATATGATCTTTTATATATAAAATAATAATAATTTAATAATATCATTTTACTAAAAATAATTTATTATCACACACTCACTCAAAATTAATTTCTTTATTATCAAGCACTATTAAGGACAACAGTGAGAAACCAAACGTTCAAGCATAAAAAGAGGCCACTGATTCATTAAAACGAAAATGCAACATACTAGTATTAATCTTACTAAAATGTTTCCACGAGCTGGTTTTTACTTGAGTTTCTGGTTCCTTCATCAGAACAACTTCGAACATTGATGCCAACTTTTCCCAGGAATGGATATACTCCACTATTCTTATCATCCCTTTGTTGAAGCCTCGAATAAAAATCAAGTTCTTCTAATCAATCCTTTTGCTTTTCTCCTCATTGGGAGGAACCCTTATAGACTTTTCCATCATTCTTTCAGCATCTGCATTAGGAGCATTAATTTTTATAAAAATCCATTAATTTATTAAAATAGATTTCTTAATTGAAGATGAATATTAACCGAGAAAACTATTTATTCCTTAAAAATGATTTTCAATGTTACAATAATAAGAGGAAAATATATTACATCTTATATAAAAACATTATGTACATATTCATAATGATATTTTATTGATATATATCCCATTATTTCACCATTATATTCCCTAATACTAAGGTGCATGATATTGATGCTTTTGTGGGACCATTCGATGAGAATGGATTTGGATGTGATCTAGATGAGCTTAAAATTCTCCCGTAAATGGGTTTGTTCAAGCTTATGTTTTTGGATCTCATATTGGAATTGGTATATCGAAAAGAATAGAAATTATTTCTCTGTGGGAAGATCCGATATATGGACTTCGTTTGGTATGATCCTACTGGATGAGTCTATCACTTCCTTTGTCTGTGCCAAAAGGATTTATTAAAACCCTATATTATTACAATCCATGTGATCACTATCCAACGAAAATATTTTCTATGGTAAAGATAATTAATATTCATTTAAATCCAATTACATATATGAAGTAAATAAGTTCATATGTTTTTTATATCCACAAGACTTTTAATTAAAACAAAGAAGTAGAATTTTACTCATAAATATTTGGGTCATTAAAATAATCCCCCATTTATAAATTTATCCTTCAAAATTTTCTTTTTCCATAGTAAAAAAAATGAGGTAAACATTGCTTCATCATCTCTTAGGTCTCCTAGGTTCCTTCTATAAACATTTGGTGTCTCCACAACACTTTGATGAGGGTAATTACATTATTCCATAGAAATTTTTACTGTCCATCTAACATAGTTTTAGGCTTCTCTTCATTGGAAATATAATTCCCCAATGGTACCATCACTAGATTGAGTACATGTGATAGGTATAGTGTAACGCCCCAACCATAGTTACCAAGATTCGATGCATTATTACATAACATTGGCATGATACAAGGAATCGTTTCTTGAAAGACAAATCAGTGTATTTCCTTGGAAGTACTAGATACATACATAAGTTTTACATTACTTCCTAAAATAAAAAAGCAATAACATTGTGTCCCTTTTTGACCACTATTATATCCCTTATCCTATTCCTGCAGGTTAATCATAATATACTTCTTCGTATCCTGGGAAAAATAAAACATAGAAAGGGACAATCTCATATTCCTAGTAAGGATAAAAGTATATCGAAAAACTTCATAAATAAGCATAAACATTTATGGAAATGTATAAGACTAAAACCCAAGACTTTTAAACATAAACATCTGCATAATATGGAGAAAATAAATAAAATAAGGTCATTTACTTATTCACGTAGATATTCCAAAATTTGAATAATTGCATGAAACATCAATAGACAATTTCATAATGATAGAACGAATAATGAAATACTTTATAACCACATAGTCAAGGCCTCATACCAGGACTACAAATAACAATTTTTCAAGGCCTTGTTTTGAGACACTAGTTTTTCTCATGAGACCTACCGATGCATCTTGGAGCTATATCGGGCTTCACCCATCAATTACTAAGTTTAATGCATTCCTCATATGAAAAGGTAGAAATATAACATAGACATTCTGTAACACCCCAAGCTTCCACTGTACGTTTCCCTTCGAATAACGCAATAGCGTGTGTTGTACGCAACCTCGAGCTCTAACACACACCACAACTAATTAAACTAGCCGTTGTGAATAGTAATACCTACTTTTTGAAATTTTATAAATTTTATTTATCAAAATGGACCTCATTTTTGGATTCGTAATATTGAAATTAGCCTATGTTGAATTTTTGGTATTTTTCTGAGAACTTCTAAATTTTTATGAATAGTGAAAAATACTTAAAAACAACATTTTTAATCAAAATAATTTATAGTGATAAATTATAATATTTAGTGGTTTTAAAGTATAATTAGAATATATTTTTACCATTTTATTTAATGGTGGTCATTATAATTAATTTAACATTGAAATTGGACATAAACAATTGCCAATCTTTTGATATAAATTGTTTCTTAAAAACACGCTATTTGTTGCAACAGCGGGAATTAATTATAAAATTAATTAATACAACATATATGTTTGGAATTTTGTAAAATAGACATAATTTTTGAATTCAGAATATCAATTATGGCTTAGGGTGAAATTTTGGCCTTATTCTGAAAAACATCAATTTTTGATGAATAGTGAAACCACTAAGTGGTAGTTAAATAACTGATTTTTCATTTAAATGAAATATTACCATTTCTGTGATATTATTTTCCAAAATCCGACATACATGGTTGTCATTAAGAAGTAAAATGTGGTCAATGAGATTAAAATAATTTTTTTGTGAATAGTAACTTTTAAGTTCTTAATCGCGATTAGAGGTAATTAGTGTAGTTTAAGGTACAAATAATGTTTTAATAATATGAGATGAGCATGACACTTGTCCTACTCCTATTGGATGAGTCATGTCCGACCAAGAAAATCCATGGGTCAACTTGGGGACCCCATGGAGCCACTTTAGTTGGAAAATGACATTAATATATATTTATTTAATGTTAAAATTAAATTGACACAAACATGAGTTATTTTACTAAAACAGTTATTAAGTGGGGTTACACAAGTCCAAATTTTGACTATAAATATTAACTAGAAAGATAAAAAGATTTAATATATCATAGTATTTGTTTTATAATTTTTAGACATTATATAAATTAAATTATTTATGACATCATTATGATGCAGCGATGACCTCATTATTTGACGATTTAAATAAAATGAGAAGATAATGCAAAATACAAGGATTACACTTGTCCAATGCCAATTGGATGAGGATATTTCGAACCCTTATCACCTTAGCCACGAATTATATAAGTGTGGTACCTTCAGAATCCGAAAGGCATTGTATAATAATGTAACATTTCAATCATTCCAAAAGAGCCCCTCCTCTCCTCTTATAAAAGGCCCCCACCTATACCACCTTATTCTCACTTCCAAACCTTTTGGTTCGGCCAACCCCTGCCTAAATACTCTCCCAACTTCTCTCACTTCATCCTAGAAGCTTTACTTTAGTCAGAAAGCCATCCTAAAGAGTCCTTTTGATCAAATCAAAAGGAAGAATCCGAAGAAGAGGTAACTTTTTCATCACCCTATTTCAAGTTTCTTTCTTCTTCCACTCCCTCTTTGTTTATTATTTCAATTCTAAAATTATAACTCCAGTATCTTCTATATACTGTGATGTTATTATAAATATGGAACAACCATATTCAGTATTCTACCCATAATTTGAATGACATGTCACCATACGTGCGTACGTACGACTTACCGTCTCCACGTCGTGGTGTAATTGTTATTCAATATATTATTATTTAGATGGGTATAATAATGATATTTAATTCATGTAAATAATAAATATAACATGATAATGATTCTGTATATATGATATACTATCCAATTATATATTATTTTAATATCAAAATAATGATATTGTCGCTCGTGCGTACGTACGGACTACCGTCTCCACGAACGCGATGAGATTCATTCTCCGTCGTATCCATTCAAGTATAATTATCATTTGATGATTTAAAAATAATGTTTAAGGACATGATATCATTCTGGATATGAATAAGATACAACCTATCCATTAAATACATGACTTACGTTACAAAAAATATAAAAGAAAACGACTAAGTTAACACCCGAAACAACGATAAATCTAAGATATTGTTAACAAAGCAATGTTAAAAGATCATATATGATATCATATGAATGTATATGATTCTTGTATAATTTAATAACAATTATTTCACCATTATAAAGGAGTTTAACCTACCTCAACCAAGGAAAAGTACAAGGTAAGGGTTTACTTCACAACCTCTTCATTATCCAAGGTTGTTTATACATAATTATCTACTGGGACCTCGTTATCATCCAAATCCATGTTTCTTAAAAATGTCTTTCAAAACATTTTTACTAATAAATGTAAAATGGGTTAAATTTATTTATACCCTTATACGTTTTTGAAAGGAATCTTACCGTCGTTTTCCAAACAATGTACTTTTTGACCTTTTTGACAAATATAAGGTAAGAATGTTTTTTTAACTTATACGACGGGTGCGACTATTTTCCGCCATTATAACTTCGCCGAAGCTTCCCTAACAAGCTTATAAGAACATTTTCAAAGTAAATGTATTATTTTATAATTATGGGACTTTTAAATGATTTCAAAAAGGAGAGATATTTCTCTCAAATAGCTTTGATTTCATCTATGTCAACATCATTTGATGGGTTTTAAGTTTAATTGAAATTGATTTATGATACAAAACTTCCATTGAACATTTTGAGAAATATTTGACTATGGATGTGTTATTTTTATACCATCCATAGTTTATGGAGAAATTGTTGACATTTCGTATGCTAGTTTTAATATGAATATTTATGTTATGTTTAAACCTATTCATATGAGGAATGTATAGGACTTAATATGTGATGGGTGGAGCCCGCTATAGCTCCTCGATGCATCGGTAGGGCTCATGAGACAACTAGACGTGGAATTGGCCGAGGCCCTTTCCCAATTTGATTTATGGTTTTGGCCGAGGCCTTAATCATTTTAGACGTCTTGGCCGAGGCCTTGACAAAATGATTCAGAATGTATGGAATTATACATTCCCTCATTATGAAAGTGGTTATTGATATTTCATGTGATTATTCGACTAGTAGAATATCCATGTGAAGAAGTGAATGGCATTATCTCATTTTAATTTTGCCATATTATGTTGACGTTCAAGTTTAAAAGGCTTTTGTTTTAGTTATACATTGCATTAAGTTTTTATGTTTATTTATGAAAGCTTCCAAAATATTGTTATCCTTACTCAGCATCTGAGCTCACCCCTTTCAATGTTATAATATTTTCCAGGATGTGAAGAAGTATTTTATGAATGACCTTCAGGGATAGTCAGAAGAGGATATGAGTGTGGACTATGAAGACTTTGTTATTAGTTTTTCACTTTATGATGTAATGTAACATTTATGAATGTATCTAGTGTTTCCAAGGCTACTAAACTAATCGGTTTCGAGACTTGATCTTTTGTGATCATGCCAATGTTACGAAGTAATGCACCGACTCCGGGTAGCTGGGGTCGGGGCGTTACAGTTGGTATCAGAGGCAGTTTAGTACTAACCTTGGAAGATAGATTTAGATAAACTCTGATTAGAACACATATCCCGAAGATAGACTTTGAGGATTAGTATAGAAGAACTTCCTGGAATTTTGGTATTGTAGAGATGTTGTGAGTTTTCCGAGCAATACATTCCTGTCTGGATACGAGCAGGTAGAGGCGGCTCTGGCACAGATGTTCCTGGGGGTAAAACCCGAAAACACCGCTTTGAGCTAGACTCGAACAGGAACTGGTGCACGACAACGGGCCTTGCTGCACTCTTGGTTACGACACACCCTGGGGATATGCTTAGGATAACTCTCATTTTCTCTACAAATCATTATGAATGGTTTATGAGTATATACTTCCTCATAGAAAACATTTTTATGATTATGGATTATATCCATAAATAGTTCAATTTATGTTAAGTGTTTTATAAGTATGGGATTATGTATTTTGATTCATAAACTGATCTACTTTATGCCATTGTTTAGAAATGGCGCCTAGTGGAAGAAATGGAAACCGTATCAATGCACGCACTCCATGTAGAGATTGCCCTCCTGCTCAAGATAATTATAGTGGGGCTGGTGATGCAACTGGTGCCGATCAGCTAATCACCATACTCGGATAACTTACTCAGGTTATGAATAATAACCTTACTCGTATGGAGCACCCTGATCCGCAACGTGGAGGATCAATGCTAGACCGTTTCATGAGGCAACAACCACCAACCTTCAATGGGAGTACAAATCCCTTAGTAGCCGAGCAATGGATAAATTCCCTAGAGAAAATATTTCAGGCTTTGGGGAGCAGTGAAAGGGAAAAAATTATCATTGTAGTTTACCGCCTCACTGGAGATGCCGATCAATGGTGGTCACTAATTCAAAACACAAAGGAAGATGATGAATTAACAAACATGGAATGGCAGGAGTTCAAAGAGCTGTTCTTAGAAAAATACTTTCCTCGAGACCATCGAGAGGATATGGAAAGGCAATTTCTCAGTCTGAGGCAGAAGGAGGATGAGAATGTCGCAAAGTATGAGGCTAACTTTACAAGGTTAGCAAGGTATGCTGCAGATTACATACGTAACCCAAGAAGTAAGACTGATCGTTTCTTTGATGGGTTGAAACCATTTCTCCATCGAGCTTTAGTATAACAAACCTTCTCTTCATATGAAGTTATTGTCTCGTGCGCTATCAAGACGGAAAAGGAATTCTCTAAGTCTTATGACTTTAAATCAAAGCAAGATAAGAAGAGATCCGCTGAAAACTCTGGGAAAGGAAATAAGGAAACAGGGAAGAAGGGTAGAAATGAATTTCCACCCTGTGATAATTTTGGTAGGAAGCACCCTGGTGCCTGTCTAAAAGGAAAAGGAGTATGTTACAAGTGTGGTGAAAAAGGCCACCAAGATCATGAATGCAAGGGAAAGAAAGCGGCTATCAACTTGGAATGTTATAATTGGAGAGAGAAGGGACATTACGCAAATGAATGTCCTAAGCGTCAGGGGAAATTACCTCAGAAGAGGCCAAGGGATCAAGGCCAGGCTTATGCTATCACTACTGCTGAGGTGGAAGCTCCGAAAGACATGGTGGCAGGTAATTTAATGGTTTCCTCAAGTTTAGAAAATGCATTATTTGATTCTGGATCATCGCATTGTTTCATATCTTCCCAGTTTGCTAAGAAAATTAGATATTTCCAATTTGATTTAACAAGGGAGTTGTCGGTCAAGACCCCTAAGGGAAGTATTGTTGCAACAAAGTTTTGTCGATTAGTTCCCATTAGAGAACCTAAATGTTCTTTACCTGGTGATCTCATCGTCATACCCATGATTGAATTTGATATAATCCTCGGTATGGATTGGATTTCGGACCATGATGCAAAAATTTATTGTAAGAGGAAAGAGGTTACGATTCTTGATGATGATGATAAAGAACACCTTATATTTAGAGCAGAATCGTCGCCACATAATTCTTATCTAGATCCACCCCCATTAGCTCAACTAAATTAAATTATTGGGGAGGAAGAGAAGGAAATTACTGAGGATGAGGAAAGGAATATTCAAATAGAGGATGTACCTATTGTGAGAGAATATGTTGATGTGTTTCCGGAAGATTTACCTGGACATCCTCCAGAACGAGAAGTTGAGTTTTCCATTGTTTTAATTCCTGGATCAAGGCCCATATCGAAGACCCCTTATAGAATGGCCACTGTGGAATTAGTTGAACTAAAGAAACAACTAGAGGAATTGATTAATAAGGGATTTATTATCCCTAGTGTTTCTCCTTGGGGAGCCCCTGTTCTTTTTGTTAAGAAGAAAGATGGATCTATGAGGTTGTGCATTGATTATAGGGAGATCAATGCTATAACAATAAAGAATAAGTATCCCCTACCTCGCATTGATGATTTGTTTGACCAACTGCATGGAGCTCAATACTTTTCAAAGATTGACCTTCGTTCTGGATACCATCAGTTGTGTGTGAAGAAGGAAGACGTTCCAACGACAGCATTTCGAACAAGGTACGGGCATTACGAGTTTACAGTAATGCCTTTTGGATTGACTAATGCACCCTCTGTTTTCATGGATCTAATGAATAGAGTTTTCAAGGAATATCTTGATGACTTTGTAGTGGTATTTATTGATGATATCTCGATATACTCCAAAAGCCACGAAGATCATGAAAATCACTTACGCATTATCCTGAAGACTCTTAGAAGACATGAATTATATGGGAAATTTAGCAAGTGTGAATTCTGGCTTCAAGAGATTTCTTTTCTTGTCCATATTGTCTCTAAAGATGGAATTTCCATTGATCCTTCTAAAACCAAGGCAATACAAGAATGGAAAGCACCGACAAGTATAACTGAGGTACGTAGTTTTATTGGTCTAGCTGGTTATTATCGACGTTTCGTCCAGAATTTTTCCAGATTGGCTAACCCATTGACAAAGCTCACACATAAAGGGATTAAATTTTTCTGGACAAAAGAGTGTGAAAAATGTTTTGAAGAACTAAAGAGAAGATTAGTCAATGCCCCTGTATTGACTCTACCATCGGGGAATGATGGGTTTGTTATTTAGAGTGATGCATCGAAGAAAGGACTCGGTTGTGTCCTTATGCAGAATGATTAGGTCATTGCCTATGTATCACGACAGCTAAAAACTCATGAGCAAAACTATCCTACTCATGATCTTGAGTTAGCAGCTGTGATCTTTGCTTTAAAGATATGGATACATTACCCTTATGGTAAAAAATGTGAGATTTATACTGATCAAAAGAGTTTGAAGTATATTTTCACACAAAAAGAACTCAACATGAGGCAAAGGCGATGGCTTGAACTACTCAAGGATTATGATTGCACGATACATTACCACCCGGGGAAGGAAAACAAGGTGGAAGATGCTTTGAGTAGAAAACTCCATGGAGTTTTGAATGTGCTGAGAATTGAAAGGGATCCAATTTTATTGGATCTAGTGAAGATGTACATGGGAATAACTAGGGAAGGTGAACCATCAATGCTTTTTCAAATGGTTTCCAAACCATCATTACTATAAAGGATATTGAGTTCTCAGACAAATGATGAAGAATTTCAGAAGAATATTAAAGGTGTGAATGATGGAAGATTGAGGGACTTTGTGTATAAGGATTGAATTTTGAAATTCGGGAAGAGACTTTGTGTTCCCGATATACCTGATCTAAAAAGGGAATTGCTGGATGATGCTCATAGTTCCAACTTCTCTATACACCATGGGAGCACCAAAATGTATATATATTTGAAGGAACATTTTTGGTGGGACAATATGAAGAGGGAGATTGCTGATTTTGTGTCGAGGTGTATGGTTTGTCAACAAGTGAAAGCTTGAAGGCAACATCCTGGTGGAGTATTGCAACCTCTTCCCATACCTGAGTAGAAATGGGATAATATTACGATGGACTTTGTCATGGGACTACCAAAGACTCCTAGAAGGAATGATGCAATATGGGTCATTGTTGATCGACATACTAAGTCAGCACATTTTCTGGCTATACGGGAGGATCTACCACTTGAAAGTCTTGCAAGACAATATATTAATGAAGTTGTAAGACTTCATGGAGTACCCCTATCGATTGTTTCTGATCGTGATCCTCGTTTTACTTCAAGATTCTGGAAAAGTCTTCAAAAGGCCTTGGATACTGAACTTCGTTTGAGCACTGCCTATCACCCTCAAACAGATGGACAATCAGAACGGACTATTCAAACCTTAGAAGACATGTTGAGATCATGCTTTCATGACTTTCAGGGTATGTGGGATCAATATTTACCACTGGTAGAATTTTCCTATAACAATAGCTTCCATTCGAGTATTCAGATGGCACCATATGAAGCGTTATACGGAAAGAGATGTCGTACACCAACCTGTTGGGATGACGTTGGTGAAAGAAAACTTGTAGGCCCAAAACTGGTGGAGGAAACGGTGGAAAAGGTGAAAGTAATCCAAAATCACATCAAAGCAGCTCAAAGTAGGCAGAAGAGCTGTGCCGATAATCGAAGGAAGGATTTGGAATTTCAAGTCGATGATCATGTTTTTCTGAATGTATCTCCATGGAAGGGAGTCATACGTTTTGGTAAGAAAGGTAAATTGAGTCCCAGGTACATCGGACCATTCGAAATTCTAGAACGAATTGGGGCTGTAGCTTACCGTTTGGCAATGCCGCCAAGTCTCTCCAAAGTTCACGATGTGTTCCACGTATCTCTGTTGAGGAAATACATGCCTGACCCAACGCATGTACTCTCCTATGAGAAATTAGAACTGGAACCCGATCTTTCCTATTGTGAAGAGCCCGTCAGGATTCTTGATGTGAGGGAGCAGGTGCTGAGAAACCGGACGACTCGTCTGGTGAAGTTTTTGTGGAGAAATCATAAAATGGAAGAGGCAACGTGGGAACCTGAGGAATTTATGATGAAAAACCACCCGAGTCATTTTATGCAGTAATACCCTAGAAATTGCGAGGACGCAATTATTTGAAGGAGGGGAGAATGTAACACCCCAGGCTTCCACTATACGTTTCCCTTCGAATAACGCAATAGCGTGTGTTGTATGCAACCTCGAGCTCTAACACACACCACAACTAATTAAACTAGTCGTTGTGAATAGTAATACCTACATTTTGAAATTTTATAAATTTTATTTATCAAAATGGACCTCATTTTTGGATTCAGAATATTGAAAATAGCCTATGTTGAATTTTTTGTTTTTTTCTAAGAACTTCTAAATTTTTATGAATAGTGAAAAATACTTAAAAACAACTTTTTTAATCAAAATATTTTATAGTGATAAATTATAATATTTAGTGGTTTTAAAGTATAATTAGAATATATTTTTACCATTTTATCCAATGGTGGTCATTAGAATTAATTTAACATTGAAATTGGACATAAACAATTGCCAATCTTTTGATATAAATTGTTTCTTAAAAACACGCTATTTGTTGTAACAGAGGGAATTAATTATAAAATTAATTAATACAACTTATATGTTTGGAATTTTGTAAAATATACATCATTTTTGAATTCGGAATATCAATTATATCTTAGGGTGAAATTTTGGCCTTATTCTGAAAAACGTCAATTTTTGATGAATAGTGAAACCACTAAGTGGTAGTTAAATAACTGATTTTTCATTTAAATGAAATATTACCACTTCTGTGATTTTATTTTCAAAAATCCGACATACATGGTTGTCATTAAGAAGTAAAATGTGGTTCAATGAGATTAAAATAATTTTTTGGTGAATAGTAACTTTTAAGTTCTTAATCGCGATTAGAGGTAATTAGTGTAGTATAAGGTACAAATAATGTTTTAATAATATGAGACGAGCATGAAACTTGTCCTAATCCTATTGGATGAGTCATGGCCGACCAAGACAACCCATGGGTCAACTTGGGGACCCCATGGAGACACTTTAGTTGGAAAATGACATTAATATATATTTATTTAATGTTAAAATTAAATTGACACAAACATGCGTTATTTTACTAAAACAGTTTTTAAGTGGGGTTACACAAGTCCAAATTTTGACTATAAATATTCATTAGAAAGCTAAAACGATTTCCTACATCATAGTATTTGTTTTATAATTTTTAGACATTAAATAAATTAAATTATTTATGACATCATTATGATGCAGCGATGACCTCATTATTTAACGATTTAAATAAAATGAGACGATAATGCAAAATCCAAGGATTACACTTGTCCAAAGCCTATTTGATGAGGAGCTTTCGAACCCTTATCACCTTATCCACGAATTATATAAGTGTGGGACCTTTAGAATCCGAAAATCATTGTATAATAATGTAACATTTCAATCTTTCCAAAAGAGCCCCTCCTCTCCTCTTATAAAAGGCCCCCACCTCTACCACCTTATTCACACTTCCAAGCCTTTTGGTTCGGCAAAACTCTGCCCAAATACTCTCCCAACTTCTCTCCCCTCATCCTAGAAGCTTTACTTTAGTCAGAAATCCATCCTAAGGAGTCATTTTGATCAAATCAAAAGGAAGAATCCGAAGAAGAGGTAACTTTTTCATCACCCTCTTTCAAGTTTCATTCTTCTTCCACTCCCTCTTTGTTTATTATTTCAATTCTAAAATTATAACTCCAGTATCTTCTATATACTGTGATGTTATTATAAATATGGAACAACCATATTCAGTATTCTACCCATCATTTTAATGACATGTCACCATATGTGCGTACGTACGGCTTACCGTCTCCACGTCGTGGTGTAATTGTTATTCAATATATTATTATTTAGATGGGTATAATAATGATATGTAATTCATGTAAATAATAAATATAACATGATAATGATTCTGTATATATGATATAATATCCAATTATATATTATTTTAATATCAAAATAATGATATTGTCGCTCGTGCGTAGTTACGGACTACCGTCTCCACGAACGCGATGAGATTCATTCTCCGTCGTATCCATTCAAGTATAATTACCATTTGATGATTTAAAAATAATGTTTAAGGAAATGATATCATTCTGGATATGAATAAGATACAAACTATTCATGAAAAACACGACTTACGTAACAAAACATATAAAAGAAAATGAGTAAGTTAACACCCAAACAACGATAAATCTAAGATATTGTTAACAAAGCAATGTTAAAAGATCATATATGATATCATATGAAGGTATATGATTCTTGTATAATTTAATAACAATTATTTCACCATTATACAAGAGGTTAACCTACCCCAACAAAGGAAAAGTACAAGTTAAGGGTTTACTTCACAACCTCTTCATTATCCAAGGTTTTTTATACATAATTATCTACTGGGACCTCGTTATAATCCAAATCCATGTTTCTTAAAAATTTCTTTCAAAACATTTTTACTATTAAATGGAATATGGGTTAAAGTCATTTATTCCCTTATACTTTTTTGAAAGGAATCTTACCGTCGTTTTCCAAACAATGTACTTTTTGATCTTTTTGGAAAATATAAGGTAAGAATGTTTTTTTAACTTATACGACGGGTGCGACTATTTTCCGCCATTATAACTTCGCCGAAGCTTCCGTAACAAGCTTAGAAGAACATTTTCAAAGTAAATTTATTATTTTATAATTATGGGACTTTTAAATGATTTCAAAAAGGAGAGATATTTCTCTCAAATAGCTTTGATTTCATCTATGTCAACATCCTTTGATGGGTTTTAAGTTTAATTGAAATTGATTTATGATACAAAACATTCATTGAACATTTTGTGAAATATTTGACTATGGATGTGTTATTTTTATACCATCCATTGTTTATGGAGAAATTGTTGACATTTCGTATGCTAGTTTTAATACGAATATTTATGTTATGTTTAAACCTATTCATATGAGGAATGTATTGGACTTAATATGTGACGGGTGGAGCCCGCTATAGCTCCTCGATGCATCGGTAGGTCTCATGAGACAACTAGACGTGGAATTGGCCGAGGCCCTTTCCCAATTTGATTTATGGTTTTGGCCGAGGCCTTAATCATATTAGACGTCTTGGCCGAGGCCTTGACAAAATGTTTCAGAATGTCTAGAATTATACATTCCCTCATTATGAAAGTGGTTATTGATATTTCATGTGATTATTCGACCAGTAGAATATCCATGTGAAGAAGTGAATGGCATTATCTCATTTTACTTTTGCCATATTATGTTGATGTTCAAGTTTAAAAGGCTTTTGTTTTATTTATACATTGCCTTAATTTTTTTTGTTTATTTATGAAAGCTTCCGCAATATTGTTATCCTTACTGAGCATCTGATCTCACCCCTTTCAATGTTTTAATATTTTCCAGGATGTGAAGTAGTATTTTATGAATGACCTTCAGGGATAGTCAGAAGAGGATATGAGTGTGTACTATGAAGACTTTGTTATTAGTTTTTCACTTTATGATGTAATGTAACATTTATGAATGTATCTAGTGTTTCCAAGGCAACTAAACTAATTGGTCTTTCGAGACTTGATCTTTTGTGATCATGCCAATGTTACGAAGTAATGCACCGACTCTGGGTAGCTGGGGTCGGGGCGTTACAGTTGGTATCAGAGGCAGTTTTGTACTAAACTTGGAAGCTAGATTTAGATAAACTCTGATTAGAGCACATATCCCGAAGATAGACTTTGAGGATTAGTATAGAATAACTTCCTGGAATTTTGGTATTGTAGAGATGTTGTGAGTTTTCCGAGCAATACATCCCTGTCTGGATACGAGCAGGTAGAGGCGGCTCTGGGACAGATGTTCCTGGGGGTAAAACCCGAAAACACCGCTTTGAGCTCGACTCGAACGGGAACTGGTGCACGACAACGGGCCTTGATGCACTCTTGGTTACAACACTCCCTGGGGATATTCTTAGGATAACTCTCATTTTCTCTACAAATCATTATGAAGGGTTTATGAGTATATACTTCTCAAAGAAAACATTTTTATGATTATGGATTATATCCATAAATAGTTCAATTTATGTTAAGTGTTTTATAAGTATGGGATTATGTATTTTGATTCATAAACTGATCTACTTTATGCCATTGTTTAGAAATGGCGCCTAGTGGAAGAAATGGAAACCGTATCAATGCACGCACTCCATGTAGGGATTTCCCTCCTGCTCAAGATAATTATAGTGGGGCTGGTGATGCAACTGGTGCCGATCAGCTAATCACCATACTGGGACAACTTACTCAGGTTATGAATAATAACCTTACTCGTATGGAGCACCCTGATCCGCAAAGTGGAGGATCAATGCTAGACCGTTTCATGAGGCAACAACCACCAACCTTCAATGGGAATACAAATCACTTAGTAGCCAAGCAATGGATAAATTCCCTAGAGAAGATATTTTAGGCTTTGGGGAGCAGTTAAAGGGAAAAAGTTATCATGGCAGTTTACCGCCTCACTGGAGATGCTGATCAATGGTGGTCACTAATTCAAAACACAAAGGAAGATGATGAATTAACAAACATGGAATGGCAGGAGTTCAAAGAGTTGTTCTTAGAAAAATACTTTCCTCGAGACCATCGAGCGGATATGGAAAGGCAATTTCTGAGTCTGAGGCAGAAGGAGGATGAGAATGTCACAAAGTATGAGGCTAACTTTACAAGGTTAGCAAGGTATGCTGTAGATTACATACGTATCCCAAGAAGTAAGACGGGTCGTTTCTTTTATGGGTTGAAACCATTTCTCCGTCGAGCTTTAGTATCAAAAACCTTCTCTTCATACGAAGGTATTGTCTCGTGCGCTATCAAGACAGAAAAGGAATTTTCTAAGTCTTATGACTTTAAATCAAAGCAAGATAAGAAGAGATCCACTGAAAACTCTGGGAAAGGAAATAAGGAAACAGGGAAGAAGGGTAGAAATGAATTTCCACCCTGTGATAATTGTGGTAGGAAGCACCCTGGTGCCTGTCTAAAAGGAAAAGGAGTATGTTACAAGTGTGGTGAAAAAGGCCACCAAGCTCATGAATGCAAGGGAAAGAAAGAGGCTGTTAATGTGGAATGTTATAATTGTAGATAGAAGGGACATTATGCAAATGAATTTCCTAAGCGTCAGGGGAACTTACCTCAAAAGAGGCCAAGGGATCAAGGCCAGGCTTATGCTATCACTACTGCTGAGGTGGAAGCTCCGAAAGACATGGTGGCAGGTAATTTAATGGTTTCCTCAAGTTTAGAAAATGCATTATTTGATTCTGGATCATCACATTGTTTCATATCTTCCCAGTTTTATAAGAAAATTAGATATTTCCGATATGATTTAACAAGGGAGTTGTCGGTCAAAACCCCTAAGGGAAGTATTGTTGCAACAATGTTTTGTTGATTAGTTCCCATTAGAGCACCTAAATGTTCTTTACCTGCTGATCTCATCATCATACCCATGATTGAATTTGATATAATCCTCGGTATGGATTGGCTTTCGGACCATGATGCAAAAATTTATTGTAAGAGGAAAGAGGTTACGATTCTTGATGATGATGATAAGGAACACCTTATCTTTAGAGCAGAATCGTCACCACATAATTCTTATCTAGATCCACCCCCAGTAGCTCAACTAAATTCAATTATTCGGGAGGAAGAGAAGGAAATTACTGAGGATGAGGAAAGGAATATTCAAATAGAGGATTTACCTATTGTGAGAGAATATGTTGATGTGTTTCCGGAAGATTTACCTGGACATCCTCCAGAACGAGAAGTTGAGTTTTCCATTGATTTAATTCCTGGATCAAGGCCCATATCGAAGACCCCTTATAGAATGGCCACTGTGTAATTAGTTGAACTAAAGAAACAACTTGAGGAATTGAGTAATAAAGGATTTATTCGCCCTAGTGTTTCTCCTTGGGGAGCCCCTGTTCTTTTTGTTAAGAAGAAAGATGGATCTATGAGGTTGTGCATTGATTATAGGGATATCAATGCTATAACAATAAAGAATAAGTATCCCCTACCTCGCATTGATGATTTGTTTGACCAACTGCATGGAGCTCAATACTTTTCAAAGATTGACCTTCGGTCTGGATACCATCAGTTGTGTGTGAAAAAGGAAGACGTTCCAAAGACAGTATTTCGAACAAGGTACGAGCATTACGAGTTTACAGTAATGCCTTTTGGATTGACTAATGCACCCTCTTTTTTCATGGATTTAATCAATAGAGTTTTCAAGGAATATCTTGATGACTTTGTAGTGGTATTTATTGATGATATCTTGGTATACTCCAAAAGCCACGAAGATCATGAAAATCACTTACGCATTATCCTGAAGACTCTTAGAAGACATGAATTATATGGGAAATTAAACAAGTGTGAATTCTGGCTTCATGAAATTTCTTTTCTTGGCCATATTGTCTCTAAGGATGGAATTTCCGTTGATCCTTCTAAAACCAAGGCAATCCAAGAATGGCCAGCACCGATAAGTATAACTGAGGTACGCAGTTTTATTGGTTTAGCAGGTTATTATCGACGTTTCGTCCAGAATTTCGTCAGATTGGCTAACCCATTGACAAAGCTCACACGTAAAGGGATTAAATTTGTCTGGACAAAAGTGTGTGAAGAATGTTTTGAATAACTAAAGAGAAGATTATTCAATGCCCCTGTATTGACTCTACCATCGGGCAATGATGGGTTTGTTATTTAGAGTGATGCATCGAAGAAAGGACTCGGTTGTGTCCTTATGCAGAATGATAAGGTCATTGCCTATGCATCACGACAGCTAAAAATTCATGAGAAAAACTATCCTACTCATGATCTTGAGTTAGCAGCTGTGATCTTTGCTTTAAAGATATGGAGACATTACCTCTATGGTGAAAAATGTGATATTTATACTGATCACAAGAGTTTGAAGTATATTTTCACACAAAAAGAACTCAACATGAGGCAAAGGCGATGGCTTGAACTACTCAAGGATTATGATTGCACGATAAATTACCACCCGGGGATGGAAAACAAGGTGGAAGATGCTTTGAGTAGAAAAGACCATGGAGTTTTGAATGTGATGAGAATTGAAAGGGATCCAATTTTCTTGGATCTAGTGAAGATGGACATGGGAATAACTAGGGAAGGTGAAACAACAATGCTTTTTCAAATGGTTTCCAAACCATCATTACTAGAAAGGATTAAGAGTTTTCAGACCAATGATGAAGAATTTCAGAAGAAGATTAAAGGTGTGAATGATTGAAGATTGAGGGACTTTGTGTATAAGGATGGAATTTTGAAATTCGGGAAGAGACTTTGTGTAACCGATATACCTGATCTAAAAAGGGAATTGCTGGATGATGCTCATAGTTCCAACTTCTCTATACACCCTTGGAGCACCAAAATGTTTAGAGATTTGAAGGAACATTTTTGGTGGGACATTATGAAGAGGGAGATTGCTGATTTTGTGTCGAGGTGTATGGTTTGTCAACAAGTGAAAGCAGGAAGGCAACATCCTGGTGGAGTATTGCAACCTCTTCCCATACCTGAGTGGAAATGGGATAATATTACAATAAAATTTGTCATGGGACTACCAAAGACTCCTAGATGGAATGATGAAATATGGGTCATTGTTGATCGACTTACAATGTCAGCACATTTTCTGGCTATACAGGTGGATCTACCACTTGAACGTCTAGCAAGACTATATATTAATGAAGTTGTAAGACTTCATGGAGTATCCCTATCGATTGTTTCTGATCGTGATCCTCGTTTTACTTCAAGATTCTGGAAAAGTTTTCAAAAGGCCTTGGATACTGAACTTCGTTTGAGCACTGCCTATCACCCTCAAACAGATGGACAATCAGAACGGACTATTCAAACCTTAGAAGACATGTTGAGATCATGCTCTCTTGACTTTCAGGGTATGTGGGATCAATATTTACCACTGGTAGAATTTTCCTATAACAATAGCTTCCATTCGAGTATTCAGATGGCACCATATGAAGCGTTATATGGAAAGAGATGTCGTACACCAACCTGTTGGGATGACGTTGGTGAAAGAAATCTTGTAGGCCCAGAACTGGTGGAGGAAACGGTGGAAAAGGTGAAAGTAATCCAAAATCACATCAAAGCAGCTCAAAGTAGGCAGAAGAGCTATGCCGATAATCGAAGGAAGGATTTGGAATTTCAAGTCGGTGATCATGTTTTCCTGAAGGTATCTCCAGGGAAGGGAGTCATATGTTTTGGTAAGAAAGGTAAATTGAGTCCCAGGTACATCGGACCTTTCGAAATTCTAGAACGAATTGGGGCTGTAGCTTACCGTTTGGAAATTCCGCCAAGTCTCTCCAAAGTTCACGATGTGTTCCACGTATCTCTGTTGGGGAAATACATGCCTGACCCACCGCATGTACTCACCTATGAGGAAGTAGAACTGGAACCCGATCTTTCCTATTGTGAAGAGACCGTCAGAATTCTTGATGTGAGGGAGCAGGTGCTGAGAAACCGAACGACTCGTCTGGTGAAGGTTTTGTGGAGAAATCATAAAATGGAAGAGGCAACGTGGGAACCTGAGGAATTTATGATGAAAAAGCACCCGAGTCTTTTTATGCAGTAATACCCTAGAAATTGCGAGGACGCAATTATTTGAAGGAGGGGAGAATGTAACACCCCAAGCTTCCACTGTACGTTTCCCTTCGAATAACGCAATAGCGTGTGTTGTACGCAACCTCGAGCTCTAACACACACCACAACTAATTAAACTAGCCGTTGTGAATAGTAATACCTACTTTTTGAAATTTTATAAATTTTATTTATCAAAATAGACCTCATTTTTGGATTCGGAATATTGAAATTATCCTATGTTGAATTTTTGGTATTTTTCTGAGAACTTCTAAATTTTTATGAATAGTGAAAAATACTTAAAAAAAACTTTTTTAATCAAAATAATTTATAGTGATAAATTATAATATTTAGTGGTTTTAAAGTATAATTAGAATATATTTTTACCATTTTATCCAATGGTGGTCATTATAATTAATTTAACATTGAAATTGGACATAAACAATTGCCAATCTTTTGATATAAATTGTTTCTTAAAAACACGCTATTTGTTGTAACATCGGGAATTAATTATAAAATTAATTAATACAACTTATTTGTTTGTAATTTTGTAAAATAGAAATCATTTTTGAATTCGGAATATCAATTATAGCTTAGGGTGAAATTTTGGCCTTATTCTGAAAAACTTCAATTTTTGATGAATAGTGAAACCACTAAGAGGTAGTTAAATAACTGATTTTTCATTTAAATGAAATATTACCACTTCTGTGATTTTATTTTCAAAAATCCGACATACATGGTTGTCATTAAGAAGTAAAATGTGGTTCAATGAGATTAAAATAATTTTTTGGTGAATAGTAACTTTTAAGTTCTTAATCGCGATTAGAGGTAATTAGTGTAGTTTAAGGTACAAATAATGTTTTAATAATATGAGATGAGCATGACACTTGTACTACTCCTATTGGATGAGTCATGGCCGACCAATACAACCCATGGGTCAACTTGGGGACCCCATGGAGCCACTTTAGTTGGAAAATGACATTAATATATATTTATTTAATGTTAAAATTAAATTGACACAAACATGAGTTATTTTACTAAAACAGTTTTTAAGTGGGGTTACACAAGTCCAAATTTTGACTATAAATATTAATTAGAAAGCTAAAACTATTTACTACATCATTTTATTTGTTTTATAATTTTTAGATATTAAATAAATTAAATTATTTATGACATCATTATGATGCAGTGATGACCTCATTATTTAACGATTTAAATAAAATGAGAAGATAATGCAAAATCGAAGGATTACACTTGTCCAAAGCCTATTGGATGAGGAGATTTCGAACCCTTATCACCTTAGCCACGAATTATATAAGTGTGGGACCTTTAGATTCCGAAAAGCATTGTATAATAATGTAACATTTCAATCTTTCCAAAAGAGCCTCTCCTCTCCTCTTATAAAAGGCCCCCACCTCTACCACATTATTCACACTTCCAAGACTTTTGGTTCGGCCAACCTCTGCCCAAATACTCTCCCAACTTCTCTCCCTTAATCCTAGAAGCATTACTTTAGTCAGAAAGCCATCCTAAGGAGTCCTTTTGATCAAATCAAAAGGAAGAATCCGAAGAAGAGGTAACTTTTTTATCACCCTCTTTCAAGTTTCTTTCTTCTTCCACTCCCTCTTTGTTTATTATTTCAATTCTAAAATTATAACTCCAGTATCTTCTATATACTGTGATGTTATTATAAATAATTAACAACCATATTCAGTATTCTACCCATCATTTGAATGACATGTCACCATACGTGCGTACGTACGGCTTACCGTCTCCACGTCGTGGTGTAATTGTTATTCAATATATTATTATTTAGATGGGTATAATAATGATATGTAATTCATGTAAATAATAAATATAAAATGATAATGATTCTGTATATATGATATAATATCCAATTATATATTATTTTAATCTCAAAATAATGATATTGTCGCTCGTTCGTACGTACGGACTACCGCCTCCACGAACGCGATGAGATTCATTCTCCGTCGTATCCATTCAAGTATAATTATCATTTGATGATTTAAAAATAATGTTTAAGGACATGATATCATTCTGGATATGAATAAGATACAACCTATCCATGAAAAACACGACTTACGTAACAAAACATATAAAAGAAAATGAGTAAGTTAACACCCGAAACAACGATAAATCTAAGATATTGTTAACAAAGCAATGTTAAAAGATCATATATGATATCATATGAATGTATATGATTCTTGTATAATTTAATAACAATTATTTCACCATTATACAGGATGTTAACCTACCCCAACCAAGGAAAAGTACAAGGTAAGGGTTTACTTCACAACCTCTTCATTATCCAAGGTTGTTTATACATAATTATCTACTGGGACCTCGTTATCATCCAAATCCATGTTTCTTAAAAATGTCTTTCAGAACATTTTTACTATTAAATGGAAAATGGGTTAAAGTCATTTATACCCTTATACGTTTTTGAAAGGAATCTTACCGTCGTTTTCCAAACAATGTACTTTTTGACCTTTTTGACAAATATAAGGTAAGAATGTTTTTTTAACTTATACGACGAGTGCGACTATTTTCCGCCATTATAACTTCGCCGAAGCTTCCCTAACAAGCTTATAAGAACCTTTTCAAAGTAAATGTATTATTTTATAATTATGGTACTTTTAAATGATTTCAAAAAGGAGAGATATTTCTCTCAAATAGCTTTGATTTCATCTATGTCAATATCCTTTGATGGGTTTTAAGTTTAATTGAAATTGATTTATGATACAAAACTTCCATTGAACATTTTGTGAAATATTTGACTATGGATGTGTTATTTTTATACCATCCATAGTTTATGGAGAAATTGTTGACATTTCATATGCTAGTTTTAATATGAATATTTATGTTATGTTTAAACCTATTCATATGAGGAATGTATTGGACTTAATATGTGACGGGTGGAGCCTGCTATAGCTCCTCGATGCATCGGTAGGTCTCATGAGACAACTAGACGTGGAATTGGCTGAGGCCCTTTCCCAATTTGATTTATGGTTTTGGCCGAGGCCTTAATCATTTTAGACATCTTGGACGAGGCCTTGACAAAATGTTTCAGAATGTCTGGAATTATACATTCCCTCATTATGAAAGTGGTTATTGATATTTCATGTGATTATTCGACCAGTAGAATATCTATGTGAAGAAATGAATGGCATTATCTCATTTAACTTTTGCCATATTATGTTGATGTTCAAGTTTAAAAGGATTTTGTTTTAATTATACATTGCCTTATGTTTTTATGTTTATTTATGAAAGATTCTGCAATATTGTTATCCTTACTGAGCATCTGAGCTCACCCCTTTCAATGTTTTAATATTTTCCAGGATGTGAAAAAGTATTTTATGAATGACCTTCAGGGATAGTCAGAAGAGGATATGACTGTGGACTATGAAGACTTTGTTATTAGTTTTTCACTTTATGATGTAATGTAACATTTATGAATGTATCTAGTGTTTCCAAGGCTACTAAACTAATCGGTTTTTCGAGAGTTGATCTTTTGTGATCATGCCAATGTTACGAAGTAATGCACCGACTCTGGGTAGCTGGGGTCGGGGCGTTACACATTCATATTAAAACTAGCCTATGAAATGTTAATACTTTAACTATAATCCATGAATGGTATAAAAATAACACATCTATAGTCAAACATATCACTAAACATTCAATAAAATATATAAGATAGTATCATAATAAATCAACATCAAGCAAGTGTAAAATACATCAAAAGAAGTTGACATAGATGAAATCAAAACCATTTGAGAGAAATACATATTTTTAATTTTAAATCATTAATAATTCACATAATTATAAATGAATTTTTTATTTTGTAAATACTCTTATAAAAAATAAGGGAAGCTTTTAAGGTGTTATAACGAAGGAAAAAAACCGCACCCGCCATATAAATTATAAAAACATTCTTACGTTAATTTTTCAAAATGGTGCTAAAGTACCTTGTTTGGAAAAAAATGGAAACATTCCTTTCAAACCATTTTTAAAAAATTCAAATTATTGTATAAATTAATTTAACCTATAGTATAGTAAATATTCAAAAATTTGAAATACATTTTTAACAATCATAGATGTGGAGGATAAAGGGGTCCCAGTAGATACACTTGTATAAACAACCTTGGATAATGAAGAGATTGTAGAATCAACCTTTACCTTGTACTTTTCATTGGTTGAGTGTATGTTAACCTCATGTATTATAGTTAAATCATTGTTTTTAAATTATAGAAAAACCACATACATATATATGATATCATATATGATCTTCTAACATGCTTCGTTAATAATATGTCAGTACTATCACTGTTTTGGGTGTTAACTGATTTGTTTTTCTTTATATGATTAGTTACATAAGCCATGTTAGTTAGGGATAGGATGTATTGGATTCATATCTAAAATGGTATTCTATTCATAAAAATTATTTTTGAACATAAAATGAAAATTATTATTGATTGGTTACGATGGGGTATGAATCTATCACATTCATAGAGATGGTAATCCGTATGTACGAACAAGAGACAATATTCATTCTATTGATGGTGAAAAAATATATAATTGTAAGTTATATCATATATTTAGAATCCTTAACATGTAATATTTATTATTTACATCTGATATACTCATTATTATACCCATCCAAATAATGAAGTGTTTGAGTAACAAACTACACCACGACGTGGAGATGGTAAGTTGTACGTACGCATGTATGGTGACTTTTCATTTATAGGATGGACAGAATAATTAATATGGCTATGCCATATTAATAATAACATCGTAGTATTTATATGGTACTAGCATTATTATTTTGGTATGGAAACAACAAATAAAGAAGTAGTAAAAGAAGAAAAGAACATTGAAAGAGGTGGTGAAATTATTACATTTCCTCTAGAGTTTCCTTTTGTGTTTATCAAAGGGGATCCATTAGTTGACTTTATAATAAATTTATAAACTCTTAATAGAACAGAGGATTTTTTGGAGGATATTTAATCAGGGTTTGGACAAGAAAAATGGCTTTGCAGGTGTGATTTTAAGAGAAGGCGATGTACCCTTTTATAAGGAAAGTGAGGGTCACTTTTGGAAAACCTTTAAATATTATTTTATTATACAATCATATTCGGTTTATAATGGCTCGCCAATTATTTATTTTGATTATAAGGTGGGAAGGGGTTTAAAAACGATCCAAAAATAGGTTTTAGATAGATTTTGGTCACTATATTAACCATATCTTTTAGATTTTACTCTTAGTTAAATAGGTTAACTGTTACCATGTATTCTTGTATTATTATAATAAATGAATAATAATCTTACTATAAAATTCCAAGGGAATTGAAAGTGGTTCATTAATTATATATCAATAATGATATAAGTCCTTTGGACGAACCTTATATTTTTAGGACTATTATATTATTTCATAATATATTATTTGATCTAAAAACACATTTATGTCAATTTCGACACTATTTAGTAATTTATTTTTGTGGAAGTTATAATAGCATGATTACTTCAAAAAAAATTCATTTAATCCACCATAAAATGTCATATTAATCTTTAAATTTTGGGTAATGCATTAAAAGTCTCAATTTACATTTATTTGGATATTTATAACATCAATTATTTTAACCATTCATTAAAAAGGTAATTATTACATCATCATTCTGCCATAAATAAATTTAATTATTCAAAGTCTAAAAATTATAAATAAAATACCATTATGTAGGAAATATTATTTTCTTTCTAATTAATATTTATATTTGAATATATCTTATGTATAATCTTAAATTGAAAATGTTTTAGTTATAAGAAATTTTTATGTAACACTTTTAAATCTTTATTAAACAAAATAATCAAAAATGTCCTGATATAATCCAAATAGTCCAAAAGGATCGTACATTATTCCTATGGTTTATTTTGATCAAAAAACACTTATCCAATATAATTAAGAAATGTGTTATGGTAATTATAATATTATTTTTACATTTAATTACCCTATTTACTTTAACCATGGTAAACAAAAGTCAAAAGTTACTATTCACAAAAAATTATTTTCATCTTATTGAACCACATTTTACTTACTGATGTCAACCATGTCTCTTGGATTTTTTAAATTCAACTCACAAAAGAATTAAAATTAAGTATTATGCAAATTTTCAAATGCTCATAGAAGGTGGGTAAAAAGATGGCAAAAAGTTCAACAAAATTTTATATATCCGATATTATTATAAAATTACTCCAATAAATTAAATTAAATATATATAGGTATTTTTTATATATTTTTAGCTAATATAATTTTAAGTAAAATAACTAATTATTTACATAAAAAGTGGATTTTAAACAAAAAAAGCTGTGTTTTTTACTATTCATAAAAAATTGAAAGTTTTCAGAAAAATACAAAAAATCTCCCTAAGTAAATTTTGATATTATGAAACAAAAAATGAAGTCCAATTCAAAAAAAATTTAAAAAATTTTAAAATTAGGTATTTCTATCATAATAGCTAGTTTGATTTGTCTTGGTGTGTTAAAACTACATCTTGAATACAATGCAAGCCCCCCCCCCACGAATGGACCAAAGGGCTAAATTTTTTTTATTTTTTATAAATCCCATATCAAGGGATGAAGGAGAACCCTTATAAGGCCCGTAGGATCAATGATTACATGGCCCATAGGTTTAGTAGATTACATGACTCGAAGGTCATAGGGAATTCAACCAGACTATATACATGGAACTGCCCCTCCCCAGCTTCTACATCATGATAGTAGCTCTCCACCTTCGCATGGTTGTCTGGCTAGGCTTCCCATGCAAGAATTGGCTAGTCTCGATGGCATAACCATACCCAATTATTCTGAAAAATCCATTTGGATTTTTCTCTTATGAGTGCACCAGCTTTGAATCCTAATCTAGCGATTCTCCTTTATATAGATTTTGTATGGGTCAACTTCATGTGACATGAAAGCCTTGAGGTGGCCTGAAGGCCCTACTAACAAGAAGGCCTGGGTGGCCCTAAAGCCTTAAGGACTCTAGGCACAAACTGGTGGCCCAATGTGAATAGTTTTAGATGCTACAGTACCTTCTACAGTACCTGCTACAGTACCCTCATATTGTACAGTTCTGCTACAACACCCATATAGTGTACAGTCTTCTACAGTGCCCACACAATGTATAGTCTGCTATAGTTCCTACTACATTACTGCTACAGTACCCCAGAAATATGCCTCAGCCTGGTTTTGAACATGGGTCTTTTGGATGCACTTAAAGATACCTCACTAACTGGGATGAGGCTCATATGTGTACAATGTAAGATATTTCATTATCCAAAGGGAAATGTACCATGGAAGCATGGGGTGCTACATTCTTTCCTCTTATATAATTTCATCCTCAATATTTCTAGAATATTTATGCATAATATGATTTGGGAGGTTCTTCATCAAATGTTCCTCGGGTTCCCACGTTGCCTCTTCCATCTTATGGTTTCTCCATAGATTTTTTACCAAACGAGTCACCCAGTTTCTCAACACCTGTTCTCTAATATCCATAATTCTGATAGACACTTTACAGTAAAAAATGCTGGGTTCAAGTTCTATTTCTTCATAGGTGAGTACATGTGTGGGGTCATGAATGTATTTTCTCAATAGTGATACGTGGAACACATCATGAATTTTGGAGAGACTTGGTGGCATTGCCAAACTGTAAACTACAACCCCAATTCATTCTAGACTTTCGAATGGTCCGATATACCGAAGATATAATTTAACCTTATTACCAAATTGTATAACTCCATTCCATGGAGATACCATCAAGAAAACATGATCTCCAACTTGAAATTCCAAATCCTTCTTTCAGTTATCAGCATAACTCTTTTTCCTACTTTGAGCTGCTTTGATGTGTGTTTTGTTAACCATCACCTTTTCCATTGTTTCATCGACAAGTTTTGGGCCAACGAGTTTTCTTTCACCAATAACATCTCAACCAGTTGGTGGGAGACATCTCTCTCTCTCTATAAATAATCATATGGTTCCATATAAATACTTGAATGGAAGCTATAGTTATAGGAAAATTTTACCAGAGGTAAACACTGATCCCACATACCTTGAATGTCATGTGAGCAGGATCTCAACATGTCTTATAAGGATTGAATAGACTATTTTGATAGTCCATCAGATTCAGGGTGGTAGGATGTTCTCAAATGAAGTTCAGTATCCATGACCTTCTGAAGAAATTTCCACAGTAGTGATGTAAAATGGGGATCACAATCAGAAACATTCAATAGAGGTACTTATTAAATCCTTAAAACTTTATTAATATATAGTCTTTTAAAACATTCAAGTGTTAAATCATGTCTTATAAAAAGAAAATATACTTACTTGGTATAATGATCAACAATGATCCATATATCATAATTCCTTCTAGGATTATTTGGTAGCCCCATGAAAAACACCAATGTAATATCATCCCATTTCAACTCAGGTATTGGAAGAGGTTACATGACTCCTCTAGGATGTTTTCTTCCAACTTTCACCTGTTGAAAAAACATACATCCGGACACATAATTAGCAATTTCTCTCTTCATGTTGTCCCACCAAAATGTTTCTCTAAATCTCTGTACATCATAGTTCTACCAGGGTGTATAGAGAAATAGGAGCTATGAGCATCATCAAAAAATTCCCTTTTTTGATGAGGTATATCATGAACACAATGTCTCTTCCCAAATTTCAAAATCCTATCTTCATATATTATGTTGAAAAATTTTCCATCATTCATAACATTAATTTTCTTATGAAACTCCTTGTCATCAGTCTAAGAACATTTTATCCATTCTATTAAAGATGGTATAGTAACCATTTGAAAAGGTACTGAGGTTTCAACTTCCATGATTATTCCCATATCCATTTTTACTCAATCCATGTACATAAGATCCCTTTCTACTCTCGTCTTGTTCAGAATTCCATGATCCTTTATGCTCATTGCATCTTCTACATTATTTTTCTTCCTCAGGTGGTAGTTTATAGTGCAATCATAATCTTTGAGTAGTTCAAGACATCGTATTTTCCTCATGTTGAGTTATTCCTATGAGAAAATATACATCAAACCCTTGTGATCGGTTTATATCTCAAATTTTTCACTATAGAGATTGTGTATCCATATAATCAAAGAAAATATTACACCTGCTAACTCAAGACCATTAGTGAGATATTTTTGTTCAAGAATTTTTAGCTATCGGGATGCATATACAATAACTCAATCATTATGCTTAAGGACGCAATCTTGTCCTTTTATTGAAGCGTCACTGTAAATAATAGACACATGATTCCCCGATGGTAGAGTCAAGATTGGAGCATTAACTACTCATCTCTTTAGTTCTTCAATACATTTTTTACACTCTTTTTTCAATTCAAATTTAAACCCTTTATGTGTGAACTTGATTAATGGGTTAGCATGTGGGGAAAATTTCTAGACGAAATGCCGATAATAACCTGCTAAACCATTAAAACTACATACCTCATTTATACTTGTTGGTGCTGACCATTATTATATTGCTCTTATCTTATAAGGATCAATAAGGATTCCTTCCTTAGAGAAAATATGGACAAGAAATAAAATATCTTGATTCTGGGATTCACACATGAAAAACTTCTGATATAATTCATTTCTTCTGAGGTTTTTCTCAATAGTTTTCTAGTGATTTCATGATCTTCATAGATTTTTGAATATATCATGATATCATTAACAAATACCACTACAAAATCATCAGGATATTCCATGAAAACACTATTCATTAGATCCATGATTACATAGTGTGCATTTTTCAGTCCAAAAGGCATTACTATAAACTCATAATGTCTGTATATGGTTCGAAATGCTGTTTTCGGAATGTCCTCCTTCTTCACACACAAGTGATGATATACATATCTAAGGTCAATATTTGAAACAAATTGAGCTCCATGAAGTTGATCAAATAAATCATTAATGTGAGGTAGGGTATTCTTGTTCTTTATTGTTATAGAATTGATCTCCCTATATTCAATTCACAACTTCATAGTTCCATTATTCTTCCTAACAAAAAGAATAGGGGCTCTACATTGAAAACACTAGGGTGAATAAATATTTTTTACTCAATTCCTCTATTTTTTCTTTAGTTCCACTAATTCCACAGTGACCATTCTATAAGGGGACTTTGATATAGTCCATGAACCATGAATTAAATCAAATTAAAACTCAATTTCATGTTTTGTAGGATGTTTAGGTAAATATTTTAGAAACAAATCAACATATTATTCCACAATATGTACATACTATATTTGAACATTCCTTTCCTCAACCATAGTTATTTTATTCTATTTCTCCCCAATAATTGAATTTAGTTGAGATGCTAGTGGTGGGTCTAGATAAGAATCATGTAGTGATGTTTCTTCTCTAAAGATAGGGTAATCCTTATAATCATCAAAAATTGTATCCTCTTTCTTATTATAAAAAAATTTCACATCATGGTCCGAATTCCAATCCATTCTGAGGATTATATCAAATTAAATCATCGTTATGACCTTGAGATCAGAAGATAATGAACATTTATATTCCCCAATGGGAACTGATTCACAAAACTTGGTTTCAATGATAGTTTCCATAGGATTTTGGACTGTCAATTCCATTGTTAAATTAAATTGTAAATATATAATTTTCTATGAAAATTGGGAAGATATGAAACAATGTGATGATCTAGAATCAAATAAAGCATTAACTGAACTTGATGAAAGCATTAGATTACCTACCACCACATATTTTGGGGATTCAACCTCAACAGTATTGATCACATATGCATGACCTTGCTCCATTGGCCTTTTCTGAGGTACATTTTCTTGGTGCTTAGAAAATTTGTTTTCATAATTCCACTTTTCTCTACAGTTGTAGCATTCAACATTGATAGCCTCTTTCTTTCCCTTGAAATCATGAGCTTGGTAGCATTTTTCACTACACCTGTAACAGAATCCCATTCTCATCAGGAAGGTACGAGGGTGTTTTTCCCACATTTATCATAGGATGGATATTCAAATTTTCCCTTCTTCCCTTTATTTCCATTTCCCAAGTGTTCAGTAGACCTCCTATTGTCTTACTTTGCTTTAAATTCATTAGACATAGAGAATTAATTTTCAATCTTGATAGCATGTGAGACAATATCTTTGTATGATGATAAGGAATATAAGACTAATTCTAGATGGTTAAATTGTCTTAACTCATCAATGAATCAATAAATATTTCTCCTTCAATATGTATTTAATTTGGCGGATGTCTTGATAACCTTGTAAAGATAGCCCGATACATTGGAACATTCTCATCCTCCTTTTTCCTAAGACAAAGAAATTGTCTTTCCATATCCACTTGATGGTCATGAAGAAATTATGGTTCTATGAAAATCTCTTTAAACTTCCTTTATTCCATATTTTATACATCTTTATCCTCCTTTCTGTTTTGAATTAATCACCACCATTGATCTGCATCTCCCATGAGGTGATAAACTACCATGAAAACATTTTCCCATTCGCTACTCCACAAAGCATGGAAACTTTTATCTAATGAACTTATAAATTTCTCAGATACAATTGGATTTTTAATCCCATTCAATTTTGTTTGTTTTATGCCTCATAAAGAGGTCTAACCTTGATCCTCTTCATTGTGGATCCAGGTGCTCCATACGAGTAAGGTTATTATTCATAACATGTGTGAGTTATTACATTATGGTGATAAGATGATCAGAACCAGGTCCATCATGATCTCCAATATAATTATCTTGAGTAGGAGGGAAATCCCTATATAGATTGAATTCTTCGATACAGTTTACATTCCTTCCACTAGGCACCATTTCTGAAAAATAGTTTACCCTAGATTAGTTTGTGAATCAAAATACATAATTCCAAACATATAAAACACATGAAACAAATAGAAAAGTTTATGGATATAATCTATAATCATAAATATGTCTTCTTTGAGGAGGTATATACTAATAAATAATTCATAATGGGTTTTAATGAAAATGTGAATTATCCTTAGTATATCCCCCGGGAGTGTTGTAACCAAGAGAGCAGAAAGGCCCGTTGTCATGTACCAGGATACCCTAGGTCAACCCTAAAACTCCTTGTCATAGTTTTCACTCCTAGGTACATCTATTTTAGAGATGCCTCAACCTTCTCCTATCTAGATAGGGATATATTACTTGGAAAATTCACAAAATCTCTTAATTACCAAAATCCTAGGAAGTTATTCTATAAAAATCCTCAAACTCTATTATAGGGTATGGTTATCTAATCATAGATTTCCTAAATCTAGAATCCAAGGTTTGTAATAAACGTACTATGATACCAACTATAATGCATCAACCCATGTTACCCAGATTCATTGCATTATTACATAACATTAGCATGAAACAAAGAATCATGTCCTGAAATTCCAATATGTTTAGAATCATTGGAAGTACTAGATACATACATAATTTTTATATTACATTATAAAATAATAATAAAAATTGTGTCCTCATTTTAATACACTTATATCCCTTAGCCTATTCCTACAGGTCAATTGTAATATACTTCTTCGCAACCTGAGAAAAATAAACATAGAAAGGGGGAGCATAGATTCCCAGTCAGGATAACAATATAGCAGAAATATTTATATATAATCATAACAATTTAAGGAAATGTATAAGAATAAAACACAAATATTTTAAACAAAATATATTTCATAATATGAGGAAAATAAATCCAATAATTCCATTTTATTATTCACATAGATATTCTACTAGTCAAATAATCACATGAATCATTAATAGCCAATTTCATAATGATGGAATCCATAATGACAAAATTCATAACAACAGAGTCAAGGCCTCATTCCAAGACTACAAATAAGGTTTTTTCAAGTCATTGTGCCAATAAAATAGTTTGTCTCATGAGACCTACCGATTCATTGGAGAGCTATAGCGGGCTCCACTTGTCACTTACTAATTCCAATGCATTCCTCATATGATAAGGTTGAAACATAACATAACCATCATTATTAAAAATTGCATATGAAATGTTCATACATTAACCATAAACCATGAATTGTATAAAAATAACATGTCCACAGTCAAACCTATGACAAAACCATCAATACAATATTGAATATTGTATCATAACAAATCCACTTCAAACAAGTGTAAAATCAATCAAAGGATGTGGACATAGATGAAATAAAAACTATTTGAGAGAAATATCTCTTTCTATTTTGAAACCATTTGATATTCATATAATTATAAAAGAAAAAATTTATTTTTAAAATAATCTTATAACCATGTAAGGGGAGATTAGAAGGTGTTATAATGGTGGAAAATAGCCGCACCCTCCGTGTATGTTAAAAAACAATCTTACCTTAATTTGTCGAAAAGGTCATAATGTACCACATTTATGAAAATGATAGAAAGATTCCTTTCAAAAAAAATTATAAAAAATAAATTGATTGTATAAATGACATTAACCCATAGTCTCATAAATAGTAAAAATGTATCTAAATACATTTTTAAGAAACACAGATGTGGAGGATAAAGAGGTCCTAGTAGATACTCACATATAAACAACCTCGAGTAATAAAGAGATTGTAGAATTAACCCTTACCATGTACTTTTAATTTGTAGAGGGTAAATTAACCACCATTATAATAGTTATATAATTTTTATTAAATTATACATTAACCAAAAACATAAATATGATATCATATATGATCTTCTAATTGTTCTTTCTTAATAATATTTCAGCAGTATCAGTGTTTCGGGTGTTAACTGATTCATTTTCCTTTATAATCATGGTTACGTAAGCCATGTTTGTAATGGATAGGATGTATTTTATTCATAAATAAAATGATATTAATTTCTTAAACATTATTTTTATTCATAAAATTAAAATTATTCTTGAATGGTTAAGATGAGGTATTAATCTTATTGTGTTCGTGGAGACGGTAATCCGTACATAAGCACGAGAGAAAATAGAATTATATTGGTGGAGAAATAATATGAAATTGGATGGTATATCATATATAGATAATCAATATCTTTTTATATTTACTTTTTAAATTAGTTATACTCATTATTATACCCTTCCAAATAATGAAGTGTTTGAGTATCAAACTACACCATGAAGTGGAGATGGTATGTCGTAGGTACGTACATATGCTGACTTGTCATTCATAAGATGTATAATATAATAAATATCATTTTAAAATCTATATAATGACATAAAAATTTGTATAAGGTACTGGATTTATTGTTTTGTTATGGAAACAACAAAGAAATAGAAAGTTGAAGAAGAAAATAACTGTGAAAGAGGTTTTGAAATTATTATATCTACTTCGGGTGTTTCCTTTAGAGTTGTTCAAAATGGCTCATTTGGTTCACATTATAATAAAATTAAGGACTCTAGGTAGAATTTAGGGTACTTGAGAGGAAATTTGAGCAGGGTTTGTCCGAGACAAATGGCATTGGAGGTGTGATGTTGAGGGAAGGGGAAGTATACTTTTATAAGAGAGGTGAGGGACACTTTAGGAAAAGCGTGAAATATTATATTATTATACAATCATATTCGGTTTGTAATGGCTCAAAAATGAATTATTTCGAGTCTAAGGTGGATATGTGTCTAAAGCCTCTCAACCAATAGGTTTTATATTGGTATAGGTCACTATATTATCCTTATCATTTTGTTTTAACTCAAAGTCAAATAGTTTAACTTTTACCATGTATTATTGTATTATTATTATAAATGGTTAATAATCATAATATAAAATTCCATGAGAACCAATTTTGGTTCATTAATGATATATATATATTTATATAAGTCATTTGTCCGAAAATAATATTTTTAGGACTATTATATCATTTTTAATATAGTATTTGTTTTAAAAAATCATTTATGTCAATTTTGACACTGTATTGTAATTGATTTTCGTGGCAGTCATAACAGCATGAATACATCGAAAATAATTCATTGAATCAAACCTATCATGTCATATTAATCTATTAAATTATTGGAATGCATCAAAAGGATCAATTTACATTTATTTTTATATTTATAATATCAATTATTTTAAACATTCATTAAAAAGGTAATTACAACATCATCATTGTGTATTAATTAAATTTAATTATTTAATATCTAAAAATTATAAATAAAATACCATTATGTAGGAAATATTTTTAGCTTTTTAATGAATATTAATAGTTGAATTTATCTCATGTATATCCCTATATTAATTTTTTAGTTATGAAAATTAGAATTTAACACTTTTTACTCTTCTTTAAATAAAAACATAATAAATGTCCTAATCTAATAAAAGTGGACCACAACGATCATATTTTTTCCTTGATTTTTTTTGGTATAAAAAAATTATCCAATAGAATTAGGGCATGTGTTAGTGTAATTATAATATACTTTTTCCATTTTATTAACCTATTTACATTTAACCATGGAAAGTCAAAAGATACTATTCACCAAAAATTATTTTCATCTTATTTATCCACATTGTACTTACCAATTTAAACTGTGTCTCTAGGATTTTTGAAATTCAACTCACAGAAGCAGTGAAATTAAGATTGATGAAAATTTTCAAATGCTCCAAGAATGTGGGTAAAAGATGGCAAACAGTTCGATAAAATTTTATATATCCAAAATTATTATAAGATTAATCCAATTAATTACATTAAACATATATAGGTATTATATATCTATTTTTACTAATATAAATTTAAATAAAATAACTAAATATTTAAATAAAAATTCTGTTTTAAACAATAACATGGTGCTTTTTCACTATTCCTTAAAAATTGAATGTTTTCATAAAAATACCTAAAATTCAGCCTAAGCTAATTTTTATATTATGAATCCAAAAATGAATTCATTTTTGAAAAATAAAATTATAAAATTTCAAAAATTGGGTATTACTATTCATATTGGCTAGTTTGATTGGTCGTGGTGTGTCAAAACACCAAGTTTCGTACAACGCAAGTTATTGCATTATTCAATGGTAAACGTACCATGGAAGCTTAGGGTATTATGTCTAGTATGTACATTCATAAGAGGGATACATGGAATGTATCATGCACTTGAGATAGGTTTTGTTGGAATGCTAGTCGATAGGCCACTACTCTGATGCTATTAAGGATATAAAAACGGCTGATGTACCTTAGAATAATATTTCCCTTCTTCCCAAATCTCATAAATCTTTTCCGTGGAGATATTTGGAGGAAGAAAATCTCTCTATGGTCAATATCTAGGTTTCGGTTATGATTGTCGGAAAATATTTTTTAAACATTGATCCTCTTTGATATGTTATTGGATTGTCATATCCTTCACCACAATTTATTCTACAATTCTGGGATCTCAATGTTTTTGTTCCCAAACTTCATCCCAACATGCCTATGTTCTTCACCTCTTCCCGGAAAATGCTTTATAGGGAGCCATTTGTATGCTCAGGTGGAAACTGTTATAGTTAGCGAACTCCACCAAAGAAATATGTTTCTCTCATCCTCCATTGAATTCAATTGAAAATCCTCTCAACATTCCCTCATGTTTTTGGATAGTCTTATCATATTGGCTATCTATTTGAGGATGAAAAGGAGTACTGATGATCACCTCAGTATTTAGAGAATGCATGTTATTTTTTCAAATCATTTTGGTGAGTCATGGATCATGATCCGATATAATAGATATTGGTACTCTATATAGTCACACCAATTATATAATGTATATCCATGCCAATTGATCAATTCATATATCCTCTCGAAAAAAATTTAATTATGTATTCTTTGTATGATAATCCACAACAACCCATAATGAATTATTTATCTTTTATATCACTTGTTGTCCTGTAATAATGTCTAGGGTAATGTTTTTCCATTTCCTTGTTGGTATGGGTAATTACTACATCATCCACTTTGACTTTTTCATTTAAACATTCACTTGTTGATATACCTAGAAAATTGATTTATAATCATCAGTACCCTTCTTTATGTTATCCCAAATATAGTTCCATCGAATATCTTGATACATCATTGTTTTTCCCGAATGAATAAAGAAATTCAATATTTGTTCATCATCCAAAATATCATTCGTTAACTAATAATTTGTTGGAACACATAGTCTGGATGCAAATATCATAATTAATTATTAATTAGTAGTGAACTTTGAATATTTCCCTTTTATGATAGTTTTAACTTTCTTCTAGATTTCCATGTCATCGTTATGAGCATCATTTTTCCTTTCAAAATGAGATTATTGGGAAATAATTTGTGAATGGATTTTGCAATATTCCATTAATTATGATTTCCATGTACATCTTCATCGAATATAATTATATCATATCCCTCTCGATTCTTATCAATGATTGATTTATTGGGTCATTTTTATTCGAGAATCATCTACCTTGTTCTCTATCACTAGATGGTAGTGGATTGCGAATTTTTAATCCTTGGTGATCTCTAAGAATATTTTTGGTGCATCTTTATTGATTTCTATGTTAATATATATTTTAGAATTTTGTGGTCCATATTTATTTCACACTTCTTCGTAAATAGATATTTCCATGAATTTTTCAACAAACATATCACAACTTCCAACTACAGATCATCCTTGCCATAGATTTTGTCAATAATTTTCAACTACCTTGAGTCATAGGAAATGCCTTTTTGGTTGTTCATCAATATACATCCTAATTCCCTCATTGAATCATCAATGAATATTATTAAAGGCAACCCACTTGTGGGTAGTGTGAGCACATCAGCTGTGATAAGACTTCTTTTCAACTCTATGAATCTATGATCATATTCATTATTCCATAAAATCATAAATCCCTTATTTTTTATCTAATTAATAGTTTTCAAATATCATGAGACACTTCTCACAAATCCGCAATAATATCATGGTATCCAATAGAAACTACGGATATCTGTAATGGTTTTTGGCCTTATCCATCCCTCAATTTTCATTTTCTTATGAAGCATCCATATATATTCCATTAATTTAGATGTTATTTTGTGTTAATGATTCTTAAATCAACCATAACTCCCAATTTATTTAAATTTAATAGATTTTATCATTACCCAAGGCCTTTAGAACAGTGATCAGATACTCCTCATAGCCCTCATTGGTTTTGGGAAATATTAGAATATATTCGATAAAGACTACCACAAATATGTAAATGTAATATATAAAGACTCTATTCATCAAAAACCTGAATATTTTTAGTTCATCAGTGAGTCTAAATGGAATCACATTGTACTCAAAATTCATGTAGCTTGTATGAATATAAGTCTGGTGTATATCTTCCTTCACCACCCATACTTGGTAATATCCTGACTATAGATCCACCTTAGAGAAGTATTTTTATCCATGTAGTTTATCGAACAAATGATAATTTGATGTAAAACGATACTTGATATTTAATGTGATTTTTTTAGCTCATGATATTCATTGAAAATATGTATTGACTCATCCTTCTTCTTCATAAAGAGGACTGCTGCAACCCATGGTGAAGCACATGGTGATTTAAACCCTTTATGAAGATTCCCATAGAGTTTTTTCATCAAGTCCTAACGTTCCAAAAAAACATCTTATATGATGTATTTGATGCTATTAAAGAAAAACGTATAGGATCAATATGAAATTCAACCTCTAGGTTAGAAGGAAGACCAGGATATTCCATGGGATACACATCAACATATTCCATCATAATATGAATGTCTTAGTGTATGAAACTCTCCATAGACTCAATAATTAAATCATGATACACGTTTTCATAGTGTAATAGAATCCATTCTTGAAATGATGGTGCAATTTAAGATTGATCTGCCTCCTTCCACTAGGATATAATCATAGTTCGATTCACCATATGGAGAATGATTTCCCACTCATGGAAATTAATATTGGCTCTTTAAATAGAAATACAATCTCTTCCCAAAATTATAGAAAATTACAACAAGCGAAGTATGACATGGTTTTCCAGGAATATCAATAAAAAAATTGTGAAAGGGATGAACTTCTATACATGGGATGAAATAATTTCCCCAGTATTTATTTCCACAGAAATATCCACTTCCATGCTTTGTGGTGGTGTTTTAATAGTTTTAATAAACATTCATGGTATATAGGAATGCGTAGAACTATAGAAGATTGACCTACCATTAAATATTTTATTCAACTTATACTTTATCCAATATATACAATGGTATGACTATTTTTAATCTATTGATCACATAATGGTGAGTCTAATGTCATTAAACGGATAACTTATAAATTAGATTTATCACCTTAAGTTATGAGTTTCTAGAAATCAATATATTTTGTACATGATTTATTTAATAAAATATATTATTACTTCTATTTTTGTTCCCATAATAATTTTCCATATTGAGATTTTTTATTTATCAAATTATATCTCATGAGAGTGTCAAAACAGGTGCATAGTAAGGTTCTTTGTCCTGTACCAGGTTACCCTAAGTCTTTCTAGGAACACCATGTCAGAGTTGTTACGTCTTGGTACATATGTTTCAAACATTTAGTATCCAGAAAATAATTAATTTTCTTGAAAATCCACATGATCTATACTTACTAAAAATTTGGTTTGATTTCATGAAACTTTCTTTTCACTAAAGGGTTTCACTGGGGTATTATAATCTTAATCCCAAAAAATAACTAAACCTATACTCTGATACCAACAATAAAAACCATGATCTTAATTTAATTTATAAGAATTATTTATTACATAAAATTTCACTTAATAAAACCCAGAAGATATAGAGGTCTAGTTTCAATTGATTTTAGGTAAATTAAAAAACAATATAAAACATGAAAAACATCATCTTTATTGAAAACATCATTTTCCTGACCAAAAAATTCATTCATATAGAACACATAAAAGTATAACTAGAGAGAATAAATAAAAATGGGGGAGATATAAATTCCATTAAGGTAATAAACAAGTAATAAGATGTGGAATATGAAAAAAGTTAGACTGTATCCATATCAATAAAGCATAAATGGAACATTAATAATATGGCATGATATATCATGATAATCATAACATGGAAAATGTGTCATCAACATAAAATAGTCCATCATAAATATATCAAGGCTAAGTATATCAAAAAACCATCAGGGAAAATTTCCCATAAATGAATAAAGTAAATCCCAACTCCCAACATGATGTATCATGAATCTAAATAGTACCCAATGCATTGGAGAAAAATCTGGTAGCACCATTCATAATCATTTCATTCTCAGGTTTCAATGGGCCACATTGATCCGTTAACATTGATTACATCAGCATAATAATTTTTTAAAAAATATATGCATGTGAAATTCTTACATATATGTCCCTAATCAATAAGTATATATTCCTAATGGGGACTACACTTGATTGAAAAATGGGTATTGAATTCACTACATGATGATTTTTTCCGGGAAAGACATGGTGAATTTTTTCGAAGCCTAAAGACATCTTATAGAAAATCATAAAATGGTTTGATGAGAGAGAAAGATATATCTCAAAATTTAGACATGATATGTAAATTAATAAGGATATTTAATAACATATACCATAATATTAAAATGGAATTTAGAATCCATAACATAAAAGGAATTGTTGATAAATGATGAGTGTGGAAGATTCCTTAGAAAATTTCGACATAATAACAGGTGTATATAAAGTATTATAATAGGGAAAAATGAGAGTGAAAGGAACTCCAATAATTTAGAAATCAAATGGATAGTACATGTAATTTTTATTAATGTATCCCAACTTATTAAAATGGAAATCAAAAGGAATATCACAAATGAACTGATTGTTACAAAGAGAAGAGATGGAATCCCTTATAGAATTTCAGCATATTAACGGATTTTATGAAGGTAAAAATGAGAGAATATAAATATTATATCATTAAAATAAAAACAATTGGATAGTTAGATAATACTGTTAAAGTTATTAAAACATAAAAAATTTAAATTATAAAGGATAATATCCAAGAAGATAGTTCAATTGAGAGAAAAAGAGGAATTTGAGAATCCCATACTGGATTTTGTGACACCAAAGGCTTTAGAGAGGCTACTTGGCAGATTGGGGGAACCTTTTATGGAATTTATTTAGTATTGGATAGAGTTTGGATGATTATAAAATATTCTAATTGAAGAGAAATGGGTGTTTCATGGGTTTACATATGAAAGGAGTTGGTTTTCTTTATTTTTTTGGGTTTTCGACAGTACATAATAAAATATTCAAAACGAAAAAAATCCCATGGTTTTTCCCATGGTTTAATGAAAATGGGAGTGTATTAAAATATAATGTATGGCTTAGAGTCGAATATAAAAGTATATTTCCCTTTCGTATGTGATGGTGGGTCACACTTTCAAATCAATGATTTTAAAATCGTAAAATATGTTATAAGTCTGGGAGGATTCACTATGGTTTTATAAAATAAATAAAAGTAACCTAAAATATAATTATTCAAAAACGAAATGCATATATTTTGATAAGGATTATTTATAACCTCATTATAGGGTCATTATGATATCGTAAACCACATTGTATATTTATATGATATTTAATTTTTAACCAATAATTTGACTATCTCAGAAAATTATGAAATATTAAAATTTGGTTAATTTTATAATATTTATTCCAAAAATTATATTCAATTTGTAAAAATATTTTTCTATATAATTTAAATTTCACTTTTAAAATAAAGAATAACATTTATTGGAAAATGGATGATTTTTTACAATAACAGTTCACAAACCATGATAAAAAAATATTTGACTTCATAAAAACAATATGATCATTTATATTTAAAAATGAATAATAATTTGAATATTTTATTAAAATACTATTTATTTATAAATTATAATAATTCATCAAAATATATTTCTTAATGGAATTTTATTATTAACTAAAAATATTATTTATTTATTAAAATTAATTTATAAAGTCAAAATAATTGGAAGAATATATATTAAATATTATATATAAAAATATGTCCATATTCCTAATGATAGGGTCTTTATATCGATTTATTATTCGAATTTATGATCTAAGAGTAAGGTGGATGGTGGTGGCGAATTCATGGGGTCATTCAGTGAACATGGTTTGAGCTATGATCTCGATTAGATGAAACTACTTCCATAAAAGGATTCACTTATTCTTAAGTAGGCAGATCTCACATTTTTCAAAATCTAGGAAATTTACTAGATATTCTATCTCACTTATAAGCTCTGATATATGGCATTCATAGATTACGATCCTACTATTTGGGGCCATCACTTCCATTATCATTGCAAAAATATTTATTAAAACCCTTTATTTATTCTAGTAATGTGATAAATACTAATGTCTACATTATCAAGGGTAGTGATACATGATGTTCATTTAAATTAAATTGGATATAATAAAACAAAATAATTCAATTTGTTTTCTATTTCCATAATATATATACAATTAAATTAAAAAGGGATATTTTATTCCTAAATGTTGTGGTTGTTACATCTATTATATGTCTATCATGACAAGGTTTCCTGTTTCTCAGATCTATTTATAATTCATATTCTATTACCATATTTAGATAGTATATAAAACAATTAACCTTGTTTAATGATTTTGGATTCATAGAATTATTAATTTTATTCCAAGATTTTATATTTATTTTCTTATTTAGATTCTTTCGATGTTTGTTTTTCAAATATATATACCTTTTTAGCATGTTTAACTATGTCCAATGTCCTTTATTAATTATGGAAACTTTTTGGTCAAATAATTGAATGGATCAACCGATGTGGTATTTTTCTTCAATGTTTGATGGTGGGATACTATTTGATTAACCAACTTAGACATGATTGACTCATGCACCAACAGTTTCATGGGATGAAAAATAATGTCTGTTGTTATGTGAGAGCTATTTTTCTACCTATAATGTGAATGAGAACATTAAAAATTTGGAAATGGTACCCATATAATCATACCCTCTTTTATGACAATGATATACCTAGAAACCATTGTATAAATGTAAAATATTCTAAACATTAAATATTACATAAAATTTTTCATTATGACAATTTTTCATGGCTTTAACAAAGTAGGTCAACCTTGGTATGTTATATTTATGTTATGGAACCCACTAATTTTGTTTTAAATCATAGTTTTTCATGTGCTAATGTTGTATTTTGATGATCCCAAAATGACATATTTTGAACCTCCTAGTTTTTATTGTTTTGAAAAGCCTTCTTATTTAACCCCGATGGGTTATGTTATGTTATATAGATATCGTGATTTAATGTGTCCAAAACCTCCAATATTCATTCACGTATAAAAATATGGTGGAATCATACATGATGAATCACATTTCTAATTAATTAAAATCAAATTATCTACTTTTGAGATGTACTCATATGAGGTTTTAGTTAATTAAAATTCCAATTAATCCAAATGGTTTTATTACTATAAATATTATTAAGGACATTTTCTCTAACTAACACCAATTTTGAGAACATTGTTGATAAATAAAATAGTGAAAAGATATTAACGTGTTAAAATTAATAAATATGATAGTATTTGAATTAAATAATTAATGATCAAAATGAGTTTAAATATAACACTACTATGTTTACTTATAGAATTTTCCATATAATGTACCAATATTTTTTCTTATGAATAATCCCTGTTTTAATTAATTGTGAATTTTTTAAACTGTTTAATTAAAAGCTCAATGGGGTGATCCTAGTGTTGAACTATTTATAAGGGTAGTGTAAATATTTAATTTAGTACTTCCTATGTTGCGAAAGATTATATTTTCAATAGGTATCTATTAAACTTTCCTTATATGATGAGGATAGAGGTTTTGATTGTAATCATAGGGACCTTTTTTATATGAACAAGCCTTATATACAACCCTTGTGACTTATTAAGGGGACAATTCATTTGTGGTAGATCTACAAAAATATAAAGCCTTTAAATATTATTGTGATCAATTTCAGATGAAGGTTTCATTTTGGTAATGTTGTTCTTAACTATGACCCTTGTACTCTAAAAGGAAATCAAATAGAATGGGTTTTCCATAATTAAATTGACCCTTTTTATGGATGTGGGAATCAGGTAATGCTCTTGTTCAGCATGTTAGACATTCCTATGGCATGGTCGACTACATAGGTCATGTGTCTTTCATTCCTCTTTAGTTTTGGGTGCATTAGAAATTAATCATCTAGATTAACTGTCATATGATATAATTGGACTGTTGGATTAATCTATTAAGCAGTCCATTAGACAGTGAAATTTATTGTCCCAATAGGCCAATGGATATTATCAAGGATATTCTATTATTATATTGAAATCCTGGGGTTTTATAAGTTGATACACATGGTATTCTTTGAGTTTCTAAAATTTTACATCCCAACATATGAGTCCTATGGTAATCGTTAAATCCACATGTAGTTACAATATTTTTGTGGGTCATCTCTATATTAGAGTGTTTAATAAGTTTGACTAAATAAGAAAAATCCTAATTCTTGGGTTTATGTTTCCAAATGATTATGTTTTTTTACAAGAAAGTTAGTTGGTTTTGTATTTTATACCTACTACAAAGGTGGGAAAAGTTATTACATGATAGGAGTTTCAAGAAGACATCTAAATAAAATATGTCATAATGATAGTGTATAAAGATATTATGGATCAATATTTGTTATAAAGAATGTAAAAACATGTTGGCCACCATTAAGACCGACAACTAGTGTTTAATAGAGCATGATATTTTGGATGGATTCTCCTTTTTCAAAAATCCAATTATAAGGAAAATCCCATTGTGGGGAGCATCACATCGATAGTGGAAAATATGGATCCATCAATGTAGAAGGTACAAGACTAAGGAGGACCACATGAAAATGGTAAATAGTATTTTTTTCTCTTTGGGCAAGATTTTTTAGAAATAGGTCAATATTTGTGATGCAGTACTACGATGATATGGTTGGTTGGGTAAACAACCTTTGAAAACATTGTTTCCAAACGATGGAATCTAGTACTTCTGATTTAGTATTCTGAGAATACCCTCCTAGTGAGAGAAAAGTGATCAGTTAATGATGACACGATAGTAGAAGTCTCCGAGTTCTTCTAATCAAAGCGACTATAGGTAATTTGACTATCCTTTCATTGCATATTTTAAGATTATTTGTTCAAAACTGTATGAATAACATCATATGTTATGTTGATGGAGTGTCTTAGGTCATTTTTAAAATTCACTAAAATCCTATTAGTGTACTCATGGGTTATAAATAAAAATCTCCCCTATAAAAACTGGGGATTCAGTACATGGTATATAACCTATTTTTTAATGATTAATTATGACCTAATGTGAATAATGTTTGATGTCATAGCGGTATAAGTGGTGTCCGGGGATTTTTGGAGCACAAAGCCCAACTTTATGTTGAAATCATTACATATTGCTCATTATTTTTTGAAGCCATGTGGGTAAGTATGCACAATTAAAAATAAGTTTTAAAGGTTGGATAATGCAATTTAAGAGCCCACATTGTTTGATAAACTACTCATTTTTGGGTGAACGACAATGAAAAAAACTGTAGATTTTTTTTCTAGAGGTATAAGACATGGTTCGTGTATAACGACCCATACTTTACATACATTTTTAATACTTCAAAAATTGAAGCACACTTATTACAACATATGATAAAACTACAAAGGACCGTATAGGTATAGTGTCTTTAGAAACTGGGAAACATAAACAACTGGTTCATAAATCTTCTACAGTGTCTCCCATTTATTTCATCATATCTAGGGTCCCTTTTAGCATATTCTACTTAATATCCATCTTCCTGACCTGGGGAAAAGAAAACATAAAAGGGTGAGCTCAAATGCTCAGCAAGGGCAAATAAAGGAAATAAAAATCATATCATATCTTTATGAAAATCAAAACCTGCAAAAGAGATCATAATATCTTAACATGGAATAAATCATAGAAGTGAAAATGAGATCCCCATAATCATAACATAAAACTTGAAACTTTGTGGCATGCACACATAATCATGGAAAATCATTTCTTGTTAGTCATGACTCATCGCCAAGACTATCTTAGTGGACAAAGTCCCTTTCTGAACCGAGTTCACTCCTCGTTTCAGTCCTGTATCACTGAACCGAAATAACCTTCCGTTCCAGCCATGTCTATCTCATGAGATATAAAATCTTTACCCAATGCATTGGAGGGAGATATAGGTCCCACCCATCTTATAATGAATCTTTTCTTATGTGTGCCACATAATCATAAAACATACATCATCGCATAACACATGTAACAAAAATGGGATTCTTGAAACAACATGACATCATAAATCAATTCATATAAGATAATGGAATTCATAAAAATAATTCAATCACAACATGATCAAATCAATGTAATAATAGGGACAAAAACAGAACCCTTTATTATCTTATATGGAAAATAATTTTGATAAAACACTTGAACTCTATTCCTAAGGAAAATATCCTTTCTTCTTCAAAAACATTTTTCCTTTCATAACATGTCATACGAATTAAAAATAAAAGAAGTTGATTAAAAATAAACTTGTAAAGGAAGATTCTTGGATTTAATGTTTTAAAAATCCATTCATGCCGTATAAGTTAAAAAAAGCATTCCTCGTACTTTTGTCGGAAAAGTCAAAAAGTACCTCGTACGAAAAACGACAAAAGATTCCTTTCATATCTTTTACAAAAAAAACTTACCGAAGGGTAAAATTGGATATAAACTATTGTAGAAGGAAGGAAATAATATTACATATCGAGGGAACATGGATGTGGATGATAAAATACACCCCAGTAAATACTTACGAATAAACAATCTCGGATAAAAATGAGATTGTGATATTTCCCTTACCTTAGGTCCGATTAGCTTTGTACGTGTCCGAAGCTCCTGTATAATGGTTTAAATAATGTTATTGACTTATTCCAGAATCATACATATTTATATGATATCATATATGGTCATATTATTAGCTTCTTGTTAGTAATATTTCATTGTTACTTGTTACTCGGGTCTTTATAACTTTTTGTTCTTATGCGTGTTTTGTCGAATAAATTCTTATTCTTATCTTTAGGTTATAGATAATTCATTTCCAGAATTGTATTAGTGTATTATATACCATATTCATTCATTCAATTCATTTATATAATCATTATGAAATGAAGATCATGTAGAACGAGTCGCATCACATCGTGGAGACGGTATTCCGTACGTACGCACGAGTGATGATATCGTTCCTATGATCGTGGAATTGTATTGGAGTATATATATATATTATTTCAGTACCAATATTACTTAATAATAATCATATATAGTTACTGATTACACCATTATACCCATCCTTGTAAGGTGATGGTGGAAAATAGATTACACCACGGCGTGGAGACGGTATTTCGTACGTACGCACGCGTGGTGATTTCATTTTTCCGTAGGATGGATAGAAGGTGAAATAGGGTTGTTTCATATTTATAATAACATATCAGTATGTAAGTAATACTGATGTTATTACTTTATCATGAAACAACTAAAGAAGAAGAAGTTGAAGAAGAAATAAATTGAAAAGATCGGTAATGGATATTACCTCTTCTTTGGAACGCCTCTTTGAATCCTCCACTTAAGGAACTAAGATTGGTCTTTGGAGAAGACCAGGACCTCTAGGATTATTCTAGGGAAGTGGAGAGGAGAAAATGGCAGGGGTTGGCCGAGCTTGAGTGCTCAATTTGGTGTGAGGAGGAGGGGGAGGAGGTGCCCTTTTATAAGGGAGGAGAGGGGCACCTTAGGAATATCTCAAAATATTATTTTATATTAAAGTCAAAATCGGTTTATAATGGTTCCAAAGGGTCTTATTTCGAAGATAAAGTGGGGAAGGGTCGAAATCCTATCAACCAATAGGATTTAGACAAGTTTAGGGTATTATTTTAACCTTATCAATTAGATTTAACTCTAAGTTAAATAATTTAACTTTTACCATGTCTTTTTGTTTTCTTTCACTATATGGTTAATAAACTTACTATAACATGCCAAACGAACCCCAAATTGTTTATTATTAAAATATATATCCTTATCTAAGTCATTTGGCCGAACCTTAGATTTTTAGGAATAAAATAACAATTAATAATATAATATTTGATTTAAAAACTATTTTGTGTCAATGTTGACACTATTTGATATATGATTTTTGTGAAAGTCATAAAAGAATTATATGTTCGAACCAAGTTGATTAAATCAACATTAATATATCATAGTAACCTATAAAATTAGTTTAATTCATAAAAAGTCTCAAATTACATTTATTTTTGTGTTTATAACATCAATTATGTCAATATTTCATTAATAAGATAATTACTGCATCATCTTTGTGTCATAAATAAATTACATTATTTGATGTCTAAAAACTACAAATAAAATACCATCATGTAGGAAATCTTTTTAGCTTTCTAATGAATATTTATAATCGAATTTAGCTTATGTATAACCCCATATTAAAAATGATTTAATTATTAAACTTTGATTTTAACTATTTTAACCCTTCTTTAAATAAATTAATAATAAATGTCCTAATCTAATCCAAGTGGGCCTAAATGGTCATATTTTATTCCTAAGTTTGTTTTTGGTCGAATTACACTTGTACAATAGAATTAGGACATGTTTTAGGGTAATATTAATATCATATTTACCCTTAGTTACCCTATTTACTGTTAACCGCGGTAAAAAAAATAAAAAGTTACTATTCACCAAAAAATTATTTTCATCTCATTGAACCACATTTTAGTCCTTGATATTAACCGTGTCTCTCGGATTTTCGAAATTCCATTCACAGAAGCGGTAAAATTAAGTTTTATGCAAAATTCTATTTTTTAACCTACCACTTAGTGGTTTCACTATTCATCAAAAATTGAAAGTTTTCAGAAAAATACCAAAATTTCACCCTTGGCTAATTTCGATATTCTGAGTCCAAAAATGAAGTCCATTTTGAAAAATAAAATTTATAAAATTTTAAAAAGTGGTTATTACTATTCATAATGGCTAGTTTTAATAGCATATTGTTGTTTAGTGAAACTCGGTATTGCGTACGACGCAAGCTATCGAGGAAGGTCGCGATTGCGTGTAAAGAAAGTCAAGCAAGTGTTGTGTAGAAAAAGATTCTTTTGATAATTTATATAACATAAAAGTCTCGGGTGTTACATTCTACCCCCTTTAAAAAGAATTTCGCCCTCGAAATTCGTCACTTTGTAACAAACAGATGAGGATACTTCTCCCTCATCATATCCTCAAGCTCCCATGTAGCATCTTCAAGTTGGTGGTTCCTCCATAAAACCTTCACTAAGCGAGTGGTCTTGTTTCGTAGGACTTTTTCGCTATGATCCAGAATCTCTATCGGTTGTTCTTCATAAGAAAGATCTTGCTCCAGCGGTACAACTTCTGAGCTGAGTACATGTGAAGGATCTGGTATGTACTTTCTCAGGAGAGATACATGGAACACATCGTGAACTTGATAGAGATTCGGTGGAAGCGCCAATCGGTAAGCTACCTTCCCAACACGATCCAATATTTCGAAAGGACCGATATATCTAGGGCTCAACTTCCCCTTCTTTCCAAATCTCATAACCCTCTTCCAGGGAGATATTCGTAAGAACACTTTATCACCCACTTCAAACTCTAGGTCTTTTCTTCGGTTGTCGGCATAGCTTTTCTGTCGACTCTGAGCTGCTCTTATGTGTTGTTGAATAGATCTGACCTTTTCTGCCATTTCATCAACGAGATCAGGTCCTAATAGCTTTCTTTCCCCAACTTCATCCCAGCAAGTTGGAGTCCTGCATTTCTTTCCATAGAGAGCTTCATAAGGATCCATCTGAATACTGGAGTGAAAGCTATTATTATAAGAAAATTCTACCAAAGGTAGGTGTTGATCCCAACCTCCTTTGAAATCCATAGAGCAAGCTCTCAACATATCTTCTAGGGTTTGAATTGTTCTCTCAGACTGACCGTCTGTCTGGGGATGATAAGCAGTGCTGAAACTCAACTCTGTATCCAGAATATGCTGAAGACTTCGCCAGAACTTCGAGGTAAATCTCGGATCTCGATCAGATATAATAGAAAGTTGTACTCCATGTAATCTTACCACTTCCTTTACATATATCCTGGCAAGCTGATCTAGAGAGAAATCCTCTCTAATAGCAATGAAGTGTGCAGACTTTGTAAGACGATCAACTATGACCCAGATAGCATTATTGCCTTTGGATGTTTTAGGAAGTCCTGTGACAAAGTCCATAGTGATGTTTTCCCATTTCCATTCGGGTATGGGTAATGGTTGTAACATCCCCTTAGACTTCTGTCTCTCAGCTTTAACTTGTTGACAAACCAAGCATCGAGAGACATATTCAGCAACATCTCTTTTCATGCCATCCCACCAGAAGTACTCTTTCAGGTCCCTATACATCTTCGTGCTTCCAGGATGAATAGAGAATGATGAACTGTGAGCCTCATCCAGCAGCTCATTCTTTAATTCGGGGATGGGAGGAACGCAAACCCGATTCCTGACCTTTATTATCCCATCACAATCAAGGTTGAATTCAGGAACATTTCTCACCTTCTTTTGTAACTCGACATCTTCTTTCTGTGCCTCTTTAATCTTCACATGTATAGATGGTTGAACATTCATTTGAGAAAGATAAGATTTTTCCCCTTCCATTATAATTCCAAGATCCATCCTTTGTAAATCCATAAATATTGGATATTTTGTGATCCTCATCATGGATAAACTAGCATGGTCTTGTCGACTTAATGCATCTGCCACCTTGTTTGCTTTCCCAGGGTGGTAATGGATTGAGCAGTCATAATCCTTAATCAGCTCCAACCATCTTCTTTGACGCATATTCAACTCCTTTTGTGTGAAAATATACTTTAAACTTCTATGATCAGTATAAATATCACACCTTTCACCATAAAGGTAATGCCTCCAACTCTTTAATGCAAAGATTACCGCAGCCAACTCCAAATCATGTGTTGGGTAATTTTGTTCATGGATTTTCAACTGTCGTGAGGCATAAGCTATCACCATATCATTTTTCATAAGAACACACCCCAATCCCTTCTTGGATGCATCACTGTAGATCACAAACCTTTCTCCACTACAAGGCAGTGTGAGCACAGGTGCACTGGATAACCTTCTTTTCAACTCCTTGAAATTCTCTTCACATTCCTCTGTCCAGACAAACTTAACTCCTTTCCGAGTCAACTTGGTGAGTGGATTAGATAATCGTGAAAAATCTTTTACAAAACGTCGATAATAACCAGCCAAACCAAGAAAACTTCGGATCTCAGTTACTGTTGTTGGTCTTGACCATCTTTCGATAACCTCTGTTTTTGCTGGATCCACAGATATCCCCTCTTTTGAGATTATATGACCCAAAAATGCAACTTTTTGAAGCCAAAATTCACACTTGGTAAATTTGGCATAAAGCTTCTCCTTTCTCAGGGTCTTCAATATAATTCTCAAGTGATCTTCATATTCTTCCTTGCTCTTTGAATAGACAAGAATATCGTCTATAAAGACTACCACAAATTGATCAAGATAGTCTCTAAAGACTCTATTCATTAGATCCATGAAGATAGAAGGGGCATTTGTAAGACCAAATGGCATCACTATAAATTCATAGTGTCCATACCTTGTACGGAATGCCGTCTTTGGTATATCCTCCCTTTTGACCCTTAATTGATGATACCCTGAACGAAGATCAATCTTGGAAAAGTATTGAGCTCCGTGTAGTTGGTCAAATAAGTCATCAATGCGTGGGAGAGGATATTTGTTCTTGATAGTGATCTTGTTAAGTTCTCGATAATCAATGCATAGTCTCATTGATCCATCTTTCTTCTTAACAAATAGAACAGGTGCTCCACAAGGTGACGCACTAGGGCGTATGAATCCCTTATCAAGATTCTCTTGGAGTTGCTTCTTCAATTCCTGCAACTCAATTGGGGCCATTCTATAAGGTGTCTTTGAAATAGGCAAAGCACCCGGTACGAGTTCTATTGAAAACTCAACTTCACGATTTGGTGGAAGACCCGGTAATTCCTCCGGAAATACATCATCAAACTCCCGTACAATGGGCATATTCTTAATCGTGAGTTTCTCACCAACCATTTGAGATAAATAACCTTCATTTAGTGGAATCAATACCCATAAGATGGAAGAAATTTCCACTGGAAGGTTATGTTCATCCTTGCATTGGTATACGATCGTAGATTGATCTAGAATATGAAATGTGACTTCCCTTCTTTGGCAATTGATATGAGCTCCATGTAGAGAAAACCAATCCATGCCAAGAATCACACCAAATTCCACTAAAGGACGGATCACAAGATTTGCAGGAAGCACTTTCCCACAAACTTCGATCGGAGAAGAATTATAAACTTTTGATGCGATTGATGTGCCATTAGGTGTTGTCACGGCTAACTCAACGTCTAATTGTTGAGGTAATACGGTGATACCCTTAGAAAAGTCTTCAGAAATAAAAGAGTGGGTGGATCCAGAATCAAATAAAACATTTGCTACTTTAGAGTGGATGGTAAGTGTACCTTTCACCACATCGTTATCGTACTCCACATCGCTGATAGAAATTGCATGTGACTTTCCTTTGTCTTTAGCCTTAAGATTTTGTTGACGTCGACCATCATCATCAACCCTTGGATTTGGGCATTGATTGGCATGATGCCCCATCTCCTTGCACTTGAAACATTGAAGTGTAGTAGGTTCATTCTGCGTATCCCTTCCTTTGTTTGCATCATTAGACATCTTCTTCCCATTATCACGGCATTCAAATGCCCGATGACCTTCCTTTCCACATTTAAAACATTTACTTGTCCCTTTAAGACAACTCCCTCCATGTTTCTTTCCACACTTTGAGCATAAGGAAAAGCTCATCTTCTTTTCCGTGTGCTCTTTATATTTTTCTTTGAATTCCATCTTCCTCTTCTTATCAAACCCATGTGACTTATGGGTTACTCCAATCTCCATCTTGACTTTGAGAGAACATCGAACGATTTCCTCGTAGCTATTGAAGTCCCTTATGGATAACGCCCTTCGAAGACTTGGTTTTAAGCCACTAAAGAATCGATCGATCTTACTCTCAGGTTGGATAATAATACCAGAAGCATACCTTGCCAGTCTTGTAAAATTTGCTTCATAGGTACCAACAGATTCATCATCCCTTTGCTTCAGTTCAAGAAACTCTTTCTCCATCTTTGTTCGGAGAATACGAGGGAAGTACTTATTGAAAAATAAGTTCTTGAACTCATCCCATTCCATAGACTCAATTTCATCCCTTTGCCTCGTATTCTTAACAAGATTCCACCATTGATCAGCATCTCCTTCCAAACGATACACTGCTAGGATGAATTTATCATGTTCAGAACATTGAAGAACTGAAAATATCTTTTCAGTAGTACTAATCCATTGTTCAGCAACTAATGGATCAGTAGACCCGCTGAAAGAAGGTGGACGCTGCCTCATGAAGGATTCAATAGAATGTTGCTCCCTCCTTTGCTCGTTTGGAAATCCTGCATGATTCATAGCTTGAGAAAGTTGTGTGAGCATGGCTACAAGATTTTGCATTCCAGCTCCCATATCGTTTGGTTGCTCAGGGGGACAATCATTGCATTTCCCATCGCATTCCGCATTAACATGGTTCCTTCGGGATCCAGCCATTGACTAAAACCAAGAAGAATAGTGTGAGCAACACTAATTATAATAGGAAACCACATAATTCAAGAATAAAATTTTCATGCTTATGGTCTTATCCTAGGTTATTCAAGGCCATTTCTAAAACACTAAGATTGTGTACTATGCTTAGACTTATCCTTAGGGTTCTTACTAAGGCTTTCACATCCTAGTTTCCAAAGGTTGACTATACCTTTCCTCTGATACCAACTATAGCGGTCTAGAATTACTTCCAGTGGACTACAATTGATACCTATCAGGGCACTCCATGGGCGGCTACACCCCCTAGGCGGGACACACCACCATCCCCAGTGGCAGCCATTTCCTCATGAAGCCCTTGGGCGGAGAGCCATGCTTCGTCCAACGCTCACATGTGAGAGTTCGCAAGGATCGGATACATTCCTACCTCCTTTGCCTCTGATACCAACTATAACGACCCATACTTTACATACATTTTTAATACATCAAAAATTGAAGCACACTTATTACAACATATGATAAAACTACAAAGGACCGTATTGGTATAGTGTCTTTAGAAACTGGGAAACATAAACAACTGGTTCATAAATCTTCTACAATTTCTCCCATTTATTTCATCATATCTAGGGTCCCTTTTAGCATATTCTACTTAATATCCATCTTCCTGACCTGGGGAAAAGAAAACATAAAAGGGTGAGCTCAAATGCTCAGCAAGGGCAAATAAAGGAAATAAAAATCATATCATATCTTTATGAAAATCAAAACCTGCAAAAGAGATAATAATATCTTAACATGGAATAAATCATAGAAGTGAAAATGAGATCCCCATAATCATAACATAAAACTTGAAACTTTGTGGCATGCACACATAATCATGGAAAATCATTTCTTGTTAGTCATGACTCATCGCCAAGACTATCTTAGTGGACAGAGTCCCTTTCTGAACCGAGTTCACTCCTCGTTTCAGTCATGTATCACTGAACCGAAATAACCTTCCGTTCCATCCATGTCTATCTCATGAGATATAAAATCTTAACCCAATGCATTGGAGGGAGATATAGGTCCCACCCATCTTATAATGAATCCTTTCTTATGTGTGCCACATAATCATAAAACATACATCATCGCATTACACATGTAACAAAAATGGGATTCGTGAAACATCATGACATCATAAATCAATTCATATAAGACAATGGAATTCATAAAAATAATTCAATCACAACATGATCAAATCAATGTAATAATAGGGACAAAAACAGAACCCTTTATTATCTTAGATGGAAAATAATTTTGATAAAACACTTGAACTCTATTCCTGAGGAAAATATCCTTTCTTCTTCAAAAACATTTTTCCTTTCATAACATGTCATACGACTTAAAAATAAAAGAAGTTGATTAAAAATAAACTTGTAAAGGAAGATTCTTGGATTTAATGTTTTAAAAATCCATTCATGCCGTATAAGTTAAAAAAAACATTCCTCGTACTTTTGTCGGAAAAGTCAAAAAGTACCTCGTACGAAAAACGACAAAAGATTCCTTTCATATCTTTTACAAAAAAAACTTACCGAAGGGTAAAATTGGATATAAACTATTGTAGAAGGAAGGAAATAATATTACATATCGAGGGAACATGGATGTGGATGATAAAATACACCCCAGTAAATACTTACGAATAAACAATCTCGGATAAAAATGAGATTGTGATATTTCCTTTACCTTAGGTCCGATTAGCTTTGTACGTGTCCGAAGCTCATGTATAATGGTTTAAATAATGTTATTGACTTATTCCAGAATCATACATATTTATATGATATCATATATGGTCATATTATTAGCTTCTTGTTAGTAATATTTCATTGTTACTTGTTACTCGGGTCTTTATAACTTTTTGTTCTTATGCGTGTTTTGTCGAATAAATTCTTATTCTTATCTTTAGGTTATAGACAATTCATTTCCAGAATGGTATTAGTGTATTATATACCATATTCATTCATTCAATTCATCTATATAATCATTATGAAATGAAGATCATGTAGAACGAGTCGCATCACATCGTGGAGACGGTATTCCGTACGTACGCACGAGTGATGATATCGTTCCTATGATCGTGGAATTGTATTGGAGTATATATATATATTATTTCAGTATCAATATTACTTAATAATAATCATATATAGTTACTGATTACACCATTATACCCATCCTTGTAAGGTGATGGTGGAAAATAGATTACACCACGGCGTGGAGACGGTATTTTGTACGTACGCACGCGTGGTGATTTCATTTTTTCGTAGGATGTATAGAAGGTGAAATAGGGTTGTTTCATATTTATAATAACATATCAGTATGTAAGTAATACTGATGTTATTACTTTATCATGAAACAACTAAATAAGAAGAAGTTGAAGAAGAAAGAAATTGAAAAGATCGGTAATGGATATTACCTCTTCTTTGGAACGCCTCTTTGAATCCTCCACTTAAGGAACTAAGATTGGTCTTTGGAGAAGACCAGGACCTCTAGGATTATTCTAGGGAAGTGGAGACGAGAAAATGGCAGGGGTTGTCCGAGCTTGAGTGCTCAATTTTGTGTGAGGAGGAGGGGGAGGAGGTGCCCTTTTATAAGGGAGGAGAGGGGCACCTTAGGAATATCTCAAAATATTATTTTATATTAAACTCAAAATCAGTTTATAATGGTTCCAAAGGGTCTTATTTCGAAGATAAAGTGGGGAAGGGTCGAAATCCTATCAACCAATAGGATTTAGACAAGTTTAGGGTATTATTTTAACCTTATCAATTAGATTTAACTCTAAGTTAAATAATTTAACTTTTACCATGTCTTTTTGTTTTCTTTCACTATATGGTTAATACACTTACTATAACATGCCAAAAGAACCCCAAATTGTTTATTATTAAAATATATATCCTTATCTAAGTCATTTGGCCGAACCTTAGATTTTTAGGAATAAAATAACAATTAATAATATAATATTTGATTTAAAAACTATTTTGTGTCAATTTTGACACTATTTGATATATGATTTTTGTGAAAGTCATAAAAGAATTATATGTTCTAACCAAGTTGATTAAATCAACATTAATATATCATAGTAACCTATAAAATTAGTTGAATTCATAAAAAGTCTCAAATTACATTTATTTTGGTGTTTATAACATCAATTATGTCAATATTTCATTAATAAGATAATTACTGCATCATCTTTGTGTCATAAATAAATTACATTATTTGATGTCTAAAAATTACAAATAAAATACCATCATGTAGGAAATCTTTTTAGCTTTCTAATGAATATTTACAATCGAATTTATCTTATGTATAACCCCATATTAAAAATGGTTTACTTATTAAACTTTGATTTTAACTATTTTAACCCTTCTTTAAATAAATTAATAATAAATGTCCTAATCTAATCCAAGTGGGCCTAAATGGTCATATTTTATTCCTAAGTTTGTTTTTGGTCGAATTACACTTGTCCAATAGAATTAGGACATGTTTTAGGGTAATATTAATATCATATTTACCCTTAGTTACCCTATTTACTATTAACCGCGGTAAAAAAAATAAAAAGTTACTATTCACCAAAAAATTATTTTCATCTCATTGAACCACATTTTAGTCCTTGATATTAACCGTGTCTCTCGGATTTTCGAAATTCCATTCACAGAAGCGGTAAAATTAAGTTTTATGCAAAATTCTATTTTTTAACCTACCACTTAGTGGTTTCACTATTCATCAAAAATTGAAAGTTTTTAGAAAAATACCAAAATTTCACGCTTGGCTAATTTCGATATTCTGAGTCCAAAAATGAAGTCCATTTTGAAAAATAAAATTTATAAAATTTTAAAAAGTGGTTATTACTATTCATAACGGCTAGTTTTAATAGCATATTGTTGTTTAGTGAAACTCGGTATTGCGTACGACGCAAGCTATCGAGGAAGGTCGTGATTGCGTGTAAAGCAAGTCAAGCAAGTGTTGTGTAGAAAAAGATTCCTTTGATAATTTATATAACATAAAAGTCTCGGGTGTTACATCGTGCATGGTTAGGAAATCCTTAAATGAAATCCATGAAAAGTGATCCTCCTTACAGTAGTGGGTTTATGATTGGTGCACATTTTGGCCAATAGTGTGGACAACCTTATTGGCCTACTTTTTTTGTATAAAATTACAAAACAATTACACAAAATTTTTATATATTCAAACCTATTTCTATTTCTCACATTTGGTGTCATTACCCATCCCATGGGCCCAGGACGTGACTACACCAAGCCCACCTTCCATAGGCAAGGGACTGGTGACCTGCACCGAAAAGGCGTATCCCTATAACAAGAAGACATTTCCTTTAAAACTGTACAATCACAGAGAGTAGAACACAACATGGTGAAACCCTGAAGTAAAATGATGTATTAAAATGAGTGTTGGAAGTAAAGGGTCTAGAATACAAGCCCAACTATAAATTTATAAGTACAACAGAAAGGTAAAAAACAAGTGAAAATGGGAAAATAACTCATGGGTTGTCCTCCGGGGATCCTACCTGAAGGGTAGGTACAGATCACCTCCACAGCACTCCACATCCGCTCATCTCCTCCGATTACCGCCTAGCCCTGGCTCCCTGAAATCTCAATCAATGTTGTACATCTTCTGCACGAGACACAATAAGGATCCAGTGATGACCATGTAGGGTTGAGTATAATGATAATTAGTAGGGACCCTGAGACCCCATGGGTCTCCTAATGTTCCACGAAAGAAATACCACAACACAAGGCTCAATCACAAAGCACGAAGTAGTCAACAACTCTACTTAGTTATATCCCCATACATATACCTATGTTATAAAGATATCCTCATCTCAATCATGATGAAATAATATCACAATGGTATCACAACTAATGTAACACCATGTATGTAAAAGTACCACATAGGTAACACTGTGAAGATAACACCACAAAGGAAGAAGTGCCACCCATGTAACACCATGAATATATGACCACAAAGGTAACAATACCACATAGGTATCACTACGATGATATCACTACAAAGGTAAAAGTAAAACACATCACCACGAATATATCACCACCAAGATAAAAGTACCACAAAGGTATAAGACTTAGTTCAAACAGAATCTAGGCTCAAACCAGGTTTTTTAGTGAAGTATAGAAGTATAGATGATTAGTAATGAAGCTAGATCATCTTATTCTGTCAAGTGGAATTTCTTCTAACCATACTGAGTTTGACCCCCACTGGATCGATAGGTACCAACCCCCGCAATGATCCACACAGGATTTGACCCACCCAGAGTCGATAGGTAACTAACCCCCATAGTCCCACATAGCATCTAACCCACATAGGACTGGTATGAACTAACCCACATAGGATCGCTGAGCACTAACCCACACATGATTGGTAGCACTGACCAACACAAGATCACTGAGCACTAACCCACCAAGGATCTAACCCACACAGAATCTTTATGTGCTAACCCACACTGGATCGCAGAGCAATGGCCTGCGTATGATCTGTCTCCAAACTCTACCTCACTGCCTGCCACAGGATTCATTTCACTCGATGTGATTGTGTTTTATATAATTTTACCTCAAGATATCGGTCAAAACTCAACTTCCACTAAGATCTAAAAAGGAGTAACCCAATTAATGAATTTTTCATAAGTGTTCCAATGCGACAGACGATGCGTTAATCAGACGCCCGGTCTTTGTGTTATAAGCATTTTAGTTCTGATGGCCTGGTTGGATTGGGTTTAGATCCAACATTGTTGTTCTCCAAATATCTCCAAAACTCAATTGGAGTATACCAAAAAGTACCATCTTGATCCAAGGATCCCAACGCCATAGATAGTTCATCAAATGGACATTTGGTTCTCAAGATATGGCACTTTATGAATTTTTGGGCCCGGTTGGCCCGGGGCTGGTCCGACCCGGCCGAACTAACATGGCCTGACCTAGTTTGGGGTGGGATACAGTGGGTTCAGCCCATTGGGCCGAGATATGGCTTGACCTGAAAGGGGGTGACCCACAAAGGCGGCATGCAAGGGCTGCCCGAACTGTAATGGGCAGCCTGCAAAGTGGCAGCCCGACCAGCATAGGGCACGGCCCGTAATGGGGCGGCCTGCTCAGTGGTGGTCCGCTGGGCTAGCGGACTGCTAGGTGGTGGCCTAGACACAAGTGGCACGACTCACAAGGGGGTTCTTCCCTTACTGCCACCAGGGAAGAGACCTCTGGTTTTCCAGAAGGGCTTAAGTCCATTCGGTCTTCTACGCAACGGAGGCACCACGTGGCGTCGCTAGGTGGAACGTGGGACACGCTGGAGTGGGTCCTGCCAATTCCGCCACGGCTGGACGGGGTCCCGGACAGCTTCTCTAGTGGGGTGTGAGGGCGCTCTGCATCTCCTCTGCAGCAGGCCTATGCCGGCCGCTCTGTTGACCACCACATCTTTGTGTGGAGGCCCACTATTGTGTCGTGTGTGGACGTGCAATCCCCAACATAGCCAGTCAGTGTCGCTGCATTGGTGGTCTTCCATGGAGGCGCAAAAATATCAATACAATGGAGTGTTCGAGACAGGTTCATTAGGCACATGACCTCCACGTTAGCTCGTAAACATGAGGGGGATTATGGGTTTAATAATCAATTGAATTAAAAAGCAATCAAAACCCGGCAAAGAAATCCCTCAACATCCTCCCCAAAAACGAATGAATCATGTATCAACCCATTAGTCGGTTGGTCCTTGTTCTTCATATTATTCTAGAATGGGGAAGATTAAAACATTTAAAAAGAATAATTTAATAATCCCCAACCTCAATAACGAAGGTGAGAGCATATTTGTGGAAGCTGTTCAGTGTTCGTTATCCTCCACAACTAGTTTCCAATGGTGCCGCTCATACGTCGATCTGCGGTTCGTAGTTCAGTGACGCTCGTCACTGCATGCAAGGATTGGCTCTATCCTCTAAGGTATATCCATCACAACACTCCTTCAACTCTGCATTACAATGAGAAGCTACGCCGACTCCTCCCCCAAGCTCTAAATAAATAAGAGAGCGAGAGGGTAAGTAACTATGTGAGAAATTAATGGGGGCTCATTAATTTGGAACCTTCCTAGTTCCCCAACGATGTTGTTACCTAATATTACTAGGTCGTTCCATTTATTGTCTTAACAAATCATTGTCCCCACACTCCGCTTGTCCGTTGGTGGTGACAAATAAAAATCAAATAAATAAAATTATTTTATTTCATTTCTTTTAAAAGGTCAAGAAATATAATTTTTTCTGCAGACCTACTTTGTTTAAAGTAATCTCTCCTTTAAGCGAATCCATGTGCTGTGAATTCAACAGGGCCCTTGGATTTTTAATCTGAGCACTGGTTCAAATGATAGAAAATGTCACTCGCGCGTTTACTGAACATACCTTAAAAAGTTCAATAAATTAATAATGTTCGACCTTGACCCACTTTGAATGGGGTTAGGCACCACCTAAGAGGAAAACACCCCAAAAAACACAATGGTACACTTAGATTTTCAATCCGAGTTACTATTTAGAAGTTATGGATTTTACAATAAAATAATTTTCACTAAATTATTTTATTTATGACCAAAAACTAACATTCACTAGTGGCATGAACTAGCCAATGTTAGTATCTTCCTAAAGAAAAAAAGCCCTCACATGTTCAGCAGTGGTCTCATATTTTTAATCTGAGTCACCATTCGTGGGTTATAAGAATTTGAAAAATAAAATAACGTTATTTTATTATTTTATTTACGGTTATGCCATTTTCAGGTATTCTCACTGAAAGCCCGCGACAACTAAACTGAAGTCACGTTTATGGTAAACTCGCCATCCTAAACACAATGGTGGCCTCGAAATTCTAATCTAAGAAACCATTTAAGATTTATTCTACTTTTTTAGGAAAACTACTTATAGGCGCTAAATAAAACATACCAAAAATTTTACGGATCATTCTGAGCACTCCGTGCCTTGGAATCACACACTGTCATGTTTCACAGTCTTGAAATAATCCCATATAATTAAAACAAATATGGTAAACTTGGAACATTAAATTCTCCCCACTTTAGGGCATTACCTCCCCAAAATCCAAAACAAAGTAAAATCAAACAAAAGAGGGTACTAAGCACAAATCTGAGCCTCCTGCTACTGTGTGCTCTCCTAGAGGCCTCGTGTTGCCACCAAACTCGCAATAGATGGATGAATCATCCATGAAAAAATCACTCCTATCGATCCTATATTTCCACCAGGAACTCTGTAAATGTCACCCCATGATCAAAGTTCAACTCTCCCTAGTCGATAACGTAGGATGGATCATGCACACTTATTCTCAGCTACGACGCAAGGAAAAACTAATTCACCCAGTGTATATGTGGGGGGGAAAGATAGATGGTAAGCCACCTTGCTCACTCATCTGAGAATCTAGAAAGGTCTAATGAACGTTGGAGATAGCTTTCTGCTCCATCCAAACCTCTTTATACCTTGTCGATTTGATACTTGTAGTAAGATATGGTCACCCTCCTCCTAGAGGTATAAGTCTTCGATTGGCTCTGTGTAGTATTAACTTGCTGACAGGTGAGGCATCTTGATACAAACTCAACCACTATATCTTTCATCTATGGCCACCATTACAGACCCTGGATGTCCTGGTACACCATCACCACTCTAGGATGTACCACTGATGGGGTGTATGGATCTCCATCAACACCTCCTCATAAAGTATCATTGGTTCCATACTGCATCCTCTTAAAACAATGATGTTCTTCAAACCATCTAAAAATCTTTTAGGAGACCTCCATGAAGATGTCTTAGCACATTGGGCCTCATAGTTCACTACTCATGTTGTGCCCTCTGAACTCGTTGAATAATTTTGGGAGTGACACTCATAGACTAGAGGTAAGTTTCTCCATCCTTAACCACATAGGATATCCACAGTGCGACAAGCTGCTCTGATGCATCACTCTGCAGTTGTAGACCAGAGCTCCGGTTGAGTGTGTTTTCTACCATGTTCCCCTTCCGAGGAGTAAAAATTATCTCAAATTCATAGTTCCGGATGAACTCTAGAAATCTTTGATGTCTCAACTTCTGAAAGCTCTGCTGACACTTCTCCGTCCAAAGGAAAGGCTCCCCCTTCTTCTTCATAGATGACAAGGGTGTCGCTGCCCTGGAGAAGTCTAGTTCAAAATTCATGTACTACATAGCCAAAGCTATAGTCCCTTTCTTTTTTAGGAGGTAATGCCGGAAACATATATGGAAAATATTTCCCCACACTCTTCCACTCTTGTTTGGAATTGAAAACAAAAAACTACCATTTCCATGAGGGTATGGTTGGCCGACTGAAGAGTGATCGGGTGCACCCTCCTATGCATGAGTTTATCATGTCCAGCATAGGTTTCCTTTTTCACCGACAAAGGAAACCCCAATTCCAACATTTTAGATAAACCAAAACATTTTTTCTCAATATATTCAATCTGAGTATGAACTATGGATGTTTGTTCCATACCCAAACTAATGATGTAAGGTCCAGATGCTTCCAACAAGAGGTTCCAACTGAAACTCACTCCTTGAGGGCCAGATCACACTATCTATATAAGTGTGATTTTAGAGTCTCCTACCATGGGTATCTCTAGATATGAGGGTGAAGTCAATGGTTTCACCAGAAACTCTTGTTCATGAACAAGATTCATGGAAAAATGAATTATTATTTCTTATGTCTACTAATATAGCAGCTACTAGTTGACATGGACCGTACCTCTAATTATTCCTAGAGCCCTTAGGTCACACCCTTTGACCACATGCTCCTACTCCCTTCCCATATCCTCCAGCTCCCTTAGTCTGGTGGGGCCACATTGGGGTGGTGGTTGTAACATTTCAAAATGAATACCACAAGATTATGCTCTCCATGTTCCACTTCCACATCTTCTACCCTACATATTCATCTGTCCCTATCACTTCCTCTTCCAGAAACATTTTACACGCCTAATTCTCTAAGACTAGTGTCGGTATTTTTCTTTCCCACTGTTAAAATTCATTGGTTGTATCTACTCATCCAAAGAACATTCAAACACAAAGGTTCTCTCTAACTCCCTAACATATGTAAGAGTGCACAGAAGAAATGTGCTGGCTTGGAAGTCCCTAAATTCACCTTGCTCGATGGTCTGAGCCCTTCAGCACTGACCATATTATATTTATCGTGAACTTGGGATGGTCGGTACACCATATTGAATGCATAGATACTAACATTCCATCCTTCTGAATGTTTAGAAGCTCTGGGGAACACTCACCCCTTATCTTTTTATGGAAAGAGACCCCCTTCCCTAAGGAGGGTTATCAAGCTTATCCACAAAAAATTCACCTCTCTGCAAGATACGGGAAATCATGACAATATCATCATCCTACTGAACAATGTAAAAGGCTCTCTACCAGGATAGTCATCTGATTGAATGTTTCCATGTATAGGTGGAAACATGGCCACCACCGCTAGCCAGTTCTTAGCTGTATAGGGATCTGTCTCGATGTGAATCCTCGAAGATCTTTTCCACTGAAACTCGTGTAACATTCTTTGTCGACAAGAACACTCTGCTGGTGGGTCTGGTAAAATATGCTACCCAATTGGTGGTGGTAATACTAGTGCACCTCTCGAATGTGATAACAATGTAAGAGGGCCCAACATCGAAGCCTCGTCGCTCAGTGGGACGTCATGTTGTACTCTCTCGGGATCCTGTATGGTTTTCCATCTGGCGACATCCTGACAAGGAATAGATGAACCTTGGTCATTACATTATAACTGGTGAGATAACTCCAAAAAACTAAGGAAATACATTTACAAAACACACTCAATCAGTGTTCTCATTCACTGAGTCGGAAATTAGAACTCACTATCCTGGTGTACGGATACGTCGGCCTCCACACCAACACAAGATTTCCCAAACTGAAAACTACACCCACAACACTTAACACTGTTTCCATATAGAAAGGATCAGACTCATAGTTCTTCTGTAGAATAGACTCCTCTGATACCACTTTTTCATGACCCATCCCCCACGACCTGTTCCTTGACTGCCCCAGGCCCGTCTTCTCTAAGCTAGGGGCTGGGAACTAGCTATTCAAAGGAATATCCCTAAAATGGGATGGTATTGACTTTAAATGTGTAGAAACACCTAGAGTAAAATGCAACAAGATGAAACCACGAAGTAAACGACTGTAGTAAAAATAGTTCTGAAATTAGAGGGGTCAGAATATAAGTCCAAATATAAATATACAAGTACAACTAAAAGGTACAATAAAACTAAAAATGTGATAACATCTCAGGGGTGGTCCTCCGAGGACCTTACCTAAAGGGTAGGTACAGATCGCCTCCACAACACTACCTGTCCTCATATATCCTCTGTATACCACCTGGTCCTAGCTCCCACATATCTTGACCAACATTGTACGTCATCTGCACAATACAAAACAAGGTTTGGGTGAAACCCATGTAGGGTTGAGTATATTGTTACTCAGTTGTGACCCCGAGACCTCGTAGGTCTCCTAAGGTTCCCCGAATGAAAACCGACAAAATCAAGGCTCAATAACAAAGCATGAGGAATTCAATAACTCTACTAAGGTATATTATTATACATATACCTATGGTATCAAGATATACTCGTCACATACATGAGGGAAGAATATAACAATGGTAACACCACAAAGGTAAAAGTGCCACTAAGGTAACACCATCAAGATAACACCAAGAAGGTAAAAGTACCACATAGGTAATACCACGAAGATATTAACCCGAAGGTAACAGTACCATGGAGGTATCACTAGGAAGATATCACCATGAAGGTAAAATTACAACATAGGTATCACCATTATGATATCACCATGAAGATAAAAGTACAACGTAGGTGAAAGACATTGTTCAAACTATGTCTCAGCTGAAACTAGGGTTCTCAGTAAATATAGAAATACAGATGATTAGTCGTGAATCTATATCATCATAGTCTATCAAGAGACACTACTTCTGACCATATTGATTCTAAACCACGTAGGATCGATAGGTACTAACCCTCGCAATGATCCACACAGGATTCGACATACCCAGAATTGATAGGTAACTAATCCCCATGGACCCAAACAAGATCTTATCCACACATAATCGGTATTCCCTGACCCACATAGGATCGCTGAGCACTGACCCACATAGGATCAGTATCCTCTAACCCACATAGGATTGCTGAGCACTCACCCAGACAAGATCTGACCTGAATAGTATCAGTATGCGCTGACTAACACATGATCATTGAATGTTAACTTTCGTATGATATGTCTCCAACCTCCACCTCACAGTTAGCCACTGCATTCCTCGCACCTGGTGTGCTCGAGTTCTATAGAATCGACCCTTGAGATATCAGTTATACCTCGATTCCCACTGAGCTCTTCAAAGGTGTAACCCCATGAACCACCATGACATAAGGGTTATAAAGCGACAGACGATGCATCAATCGGATGCATGATCTATGAGTTATAAGCGTTTTAGTTCCAGGGGCCTGATTGGATACGAATTCGATCGAACCCATACATACTCAAACTATCTCCAAAACTTAATAAGAGTATTCCTAAAAGGACTATCTCGATCCACGAATCCCAAGTCTGAATAAGGATTATAAAATTGACATCTGGTACTCAAGATATGACCCTTTAAGTGTTTCTAGGTCTCATTCGCCTAGGTCTAGTCTAACCCGGTCGGGGCTGGGCCGCGGCGGGCTCAGCCCGCTGGGATGAGGTCCGGCCCGGACTCTAATGGGGAAGCCTACAAGGGTGGCACGACCCACACTGTGCGGCCCATGAAGGGAGGCCCGCAAGGGGGCAGCCCGCAATGGGTGGCCCGCAAGGGGGCGGCCCGGCCCATGTAGGGCATGGCCCGCAAGGGGGCGTCCCACTGGGCGGTAGCCCGACCACGTGCAGTGCTACCCGCAAGGGGGTACCCTGTAGCCGCCACCAAGGGAGAGACCCCTTGTTTTCCTAAATGTTCAATGTTTGTTCGGTCTTCTTCACAACAAGGGTGCCACATCGTGCCACCAGGTGGCATGCAGGACCCGCTGAAGCGGGAACTACTGAATTTAGTTGTGGTCGGACGGTGTGTTGGCCGCCTTCCTCCGGTCGCCACTATTGATGACCTGCAGCCCCATTTTCTCAACGGCGTCTGGTAATGGCTCGCCGCAGCTCCTCTATGGTCGGTGGTTGATGGCCAGTCCGATTACCGCCTCAACATTGTGTAGGAGCCTCCTCTTGCGGTGTGCATCGATGCGCTATCCCAAAAATAGCCTGTCAGTATCGTCAAGTTTGAGGTCTCCCATGGAGGTGCAAGGAAAAAAAGATAGTGGTGGGTTCAGGGTGGGTTCGTTAGGCCCATTCCCACCACATTAACTCATAAACATGAGTGGTATTAAGGTTTTAATAATCAATTGAATTTAATAACAATAAAAACCCTACAAAGATACCCTGTAACCACCTCCTACAAAAAATGAATGAATCATGTATCAACCCATTAGTCAGCTTGTTTGGGTTCTTTGTATTATTCATGAATGAGGAAGAAGAAAACCTTAAAAATTCATAAACTAATAAACTCCCTACCACATGAACAATAATGAGTGCGTGTTTGTAGATGCAGGTCGGTGTTCGACATCCACCGCCACTGGCTTCCAATGGCACTGCTTATATGTTGATCTTAGGTTCATGGTTCGGTGTCGCTCATAAATTCCCACTGGGATCAGCTCAATCATCTAAGAGTTCGGCATCACGACAATCCTTCAGCACTTTGTTTCTTGAAAAAACAATGACGAAACCTATCCCCATGCTTAATATAAATTGGAGAAGGGGAGGGTAAGTAACGACGTGGGGAATTAATGGGGGCACATTAATTAGATACCATTCTAATTCCCCAATGATGTCATTACATAATATTGACTGGTCAAGCCATTTATTGGCTTGACACATTGCGGGTCCCACCCTCTTCTTGTCCGTTGGTGGAGAAGAATTAAAATAAAACAGCAAAATTATTTATTTTTTTTCTTTTAAAAGGTCACAAAACGTAAATTTTTCCCCAGACCTACTATGTTCAAAGTAATATCTCCCTAAAGAGAATCCTTGTACTATAGATTCTACAGTACCCTCAGATTTGTAATCCGATAAATGGTTCAAATGTTATAAAATTTCGCTCATGCGTTTGCTCAATGTACTGTAAAAAAATATCCATCAAATTAATAATGTTCACCCTCGACCCATGCATATCATGGTTAGGCTCCCCCTAAGGGGAAAACGCCGAAATGAACTCAATGATACCCTCAAATTATCAATCTAAGTTTCCGTTTATATGCTATGTATTTTACAATAAAATAATTTTCACTTAATTATTTTATTTAAGGCCAAAAACTAACTTTCACTAGTGGCCTGTGCCAACCAATGATAGTATCTTCCTAAAGAAATCATACCCTGATTTGTTCAGTGGTGGTCTCATATTTTTAATCCAAGTAACCATTTGTGAGTTGTATGCATTTGAAATATAAAATAACATTATTTATTTATTTTATTTATGGTTATTCCATGTTTGGGTTTTCTCCCTGGAAGCATGTGGTGACTAAACTTAAGTCGCACCTAGGGTAAACCTGTTATCCTGAATGCAACCCTATCATCAGAATTCTGATACAAAAAAACCATTTAAGATTTATTTCTCTTTTTTAGGATACCTGCTTAAACGCACTAATTGAAGATTATAAAAACATCAAAAGATCATTCTGGGCACTCCAGTCCTTGGATTCACGTACTGTTAGATTTCACAGTCTCAAAATAATCCAATATAATTTAAAAAGTTTGTATAGAAAATCTGGGAGATTACAATTGGATAATATTAGACGTGTGAGAGATCCTCTTTAATCTAATATATATCTTTTGAAACTATTTCTTATTGTAATTCAGAAAACATGATCAGTTGGTCTCATTTGGTCGACATCAGTGACAAATCAATTCATTTTGTGCCATTCTATGTTCTTCTTGGAATCATTTATGTTATTTAGGTAAAAGGTAGGTTTCCTAATTTATAAGTTATTTGGATATTCATCGTATGTCAACTAATCTAAGTTTAATCTAAATTTAATACTAGATGGGAACTCTAATGCAGTCCTATAGTATGTGGTCTATAATTTTTCAATTTGGTTTGGTGTTTTAAAACTTTTGTATGCCCCCCCGCTAGACTTTCTTGTGAGATTATAAAATTAATTTCAATGATTGAATTAATGTAAATTGAAACTGTTAGGGATTCACTTTAGTTCATTTCATATGTATTCATGGTTTTTTACCCAAAAAAGGCCACACATGGGGTGTTTCATATAAATTTATTATGCATATTCCTTTGATTAACCATATATGGGGTGTTTCAAGTGCATTCCAAGTTTGAGGTTGTATGTAAATAAATGAATTGATTTTAATTTCATGATTATGAGATGTTTTTACTCCTTTACATGTTGAAGTTTTTGATTAAATGGTTTGAATGAAATTGTTTATATGTGTGGATAAAATCATGGTATGTTTATTAATGCGAATAGTGATATGAGTGGGTATACTCACATAATGGGATTGTGAATTTATGAATGGTTTATATTGGATGCCCTGTGTGTGGTACGTCATGGGTCATGGGAATTGTAGAGAATGACTTGGACCAGTAAGCTCCTTGGATTCTAATTTTGTAGTATTTTTAGGGAATTAATACCCCTTGGGTCCATTTTTTATTGGGCTCATAGTTGACATGGTCTGTATACATGGTCCTTGTACCCCAAATCAATACTAATTGAGTTTCCATCAAAATGATCCTTAGACTCATCAAGGATTATATGGTCCACTATACCTAGGATCTGGCCTTGTAGGGTCTAAAACATCTGATATACATAGTGATTTAAGAAATTGTGATATTATTGATAATATAGCATGGCCATGGTAAATAGGATATTCTTGGTTACATGGATTAGCCATTGTTCATTAGACACCTATGGTTAAATGGAATGGTCATGGATACCAAGATCTATGAGGATTTATAGTGAGTACATGTTAGTAGTTTTTGTATTGTTATTAGATGCACTATTATTGGATTTTGACCCATGTTTTTTAGGGATCCTTCTTGAAATTATAGTATGACTTATTCTATAGTATACATCACATGGGAACGTACTTTTATTTATGATTTCCATGTGATATAAATTTCACTCTTCTCTAGCATTTTATATTGAATAGATATTATTTTTCGTAGACCATTGGGCAGTTATATGTTGGGATTGTACCTCAACCCATATTTAGGACACCATTGGGCACCTAGATAGAAAATTTTGTTATACGTAGGGACCGTTTAAATAACATATAGTCAGATTCATGACATTGTTCCATGCATAGGTTTAAGGGAGCATGGGACCGAGCTGAGGCTCCAGATTCTATTAGGAGATAGTAATTTTTGGCCATTTTTGTACTTTGATACATTTATTTTATTTATTCCATATAAACAAGTATTTGATACATTACATAGACATGACATGTTCATCAGTGAATATGGATTTGATTACTTCTGGTATAGTATATATATTTAATGTATTGATTATTATCTATTTTTTTAATTTTATAATGGTTCCTCTATTTGATTTATATGAATGATACCACTATTATACACTCTGATAATAGGACATAGTCTCCGTACAGTCTCACCATATACCCTCTCTTATAGTTGGAAGACTATGTCATTTGGGGAGTTGTTATTAAGGCCATATAACCAATGTGATCAAGGAGCCACTGAGTGGCATCCCGGACTAGGACATTACATAATGGAATCAATGTTTTATTCTTTTCTTCTTTATGATTTTAAGATAATGGAAAGGATAATAAGAAGAATTGGAATTTGTTAATGAGTTGGGTCTGGTTGTTCCTAACCCTTGTACATGAAGAAAAAGAAATGCCTCAAAAGAAAATTGATGTTTTCCTAGTTTTTTTACTATTACAGTTGACTTGATTCCACCATTGGGTGATTCACGTGAATTGATATGTAATTATTTATACAATTTTGTTTTCTATTTTTTTTAAACCTAATGATATATGGGTATTCCATGTCATGCATCATTCTAGAAACATTTTAGAAATCACGTTCCATGCATTATTCCATTCCATATATGATGTATTTCTTGTTTACATGATGTTATTACTAGTGTTGTGATATATATAATTTATATTTTGATAGACTTATGTATAGGGAATTTAGAATTATGGCTGGTACATAGTGTTCAAACCATAACCGTAAAACAGTCTTCTAGAAAATGCTACATCAAACATAATGAGTAGTAAATTGTGTATTGTTGAGTTAGGGACCAAGAGACACATGGACTGGAAAATGCTATGGAACATTTTATGTGAACGCTATATTTATTTTAATGAATAGTGGAGACATTATGGACCAGAAGTGGTGAACAATTTTTCTCAATAATTATAAATGCAATGTGAAATGAATATGAAATTTATATTGAAAATTGAAATGATAAATACAGAACTCCACAAATAACCTAAATTTGAAGAATAAATATGAAGTGCCTATAGTGAATTTTATTCATTTTAATTTTTATATAGACCCTAATTTAGGGGATGTATTTTGGGTATAACATACTTAGATGATCTTTTTTACATATACTATGCTTTCGTGGAGATAAAATTGATATCATTATTTTCATAGGCATGTGTTTGGATTTGTATAGGCATTCCATAATGAAAAAATCTGATCCTATGAGTGGAGGTTGGTGATGAAAACAGTCTAGAGGATGTGGTCCATGTAATAATAATGGATACTAATTTAGTGCTACATGAGGAACCTAAAATTTTACAAGAAACGTGTACTAAGGAATATTTATGATAGGTAGTTTTATGCTTAATGAAAACTTTTTAGGGAGCACCATTGTCTTTCCTATCTATGGATAAGCTGACACATGTGTTCTAGCTGAAGAGTCCTCCCAAATTTTATAGGGGTGGAATTCCAAAGGCTGTTAAGCTATGTATCTACACTACATTTCCGATCTTCATGAATTTGAAGACACCTCCGGATAGGAGAGTGAAGCTCGCAACTTATATGCTTCATAGATCATCAATGAACTGGTGGGATGTTCTAAACATTGATGGAAGGTAGTGAGATATGTTGTGGTTTTAATCAAAAACCCGATTCCATGAATAATTTTACCCAAATAAATTAATGGTAGTAAGGAATAATGAGTTCACGTTTTTTGAGTAGGGCTCTATGACGATTATGGAGTACTCGACACACATTATAGAGCTGTAGTGTTTTTGCAGTGATGTACATTAAGGATGAGTTATAGAGGAAAATATCATGGAGGATTGTCTCAGGAAATATTTCTTATCTCATTTCAAGGTGTTTGGGTTGATAAAAATTAATGATATAGTAAATCATGTGCAAATTATATAGTGGAACCTGAGGGACTCTATGGACGCAGAGTAGAGCAGTGTAGTCTTTCGACCTAGTAGTTCTATGTCTTCATGTAGGAAGAGATGTTTTGAGGCTTCCGTGTGATGAGTAACAGTCCGTAAGTGATCATTGGTAGCTCAGTTCTCCATCATCAGTGTGATAGATGGAGACACATGATGAATCATTGTGATCGTGACTTAGTCTAGAACTGATGTTGCCGCAGGATGGGATACATGCCCCATTTTTGAAGGACCTTACCTCCAGTAGTGAGTTTTTTGGGGTAAACTATAACACCTAGTTCACGAGAATGTTTCACTGCTCCATGTAAAGTAAATATTATAGAATTAGTGGTCATTCATATGAAGGTAGTGGTGGTCAATAATAAAGTTGCATGGAACCAGCTGTAATGAGACAATGTAGCTAGCCTATTCTATGTTGTGAGGTTTTTACATAGGGATGTGGTTAAGTCCAGATTATTCTGTATAGCCCACAAAAAAAGGAGAGAGGTTCCAATACATCTATATTGATAGGTAAAATCATAGTATCATCTACTATTGTATCTTCTCTTTTTGGCACGGGTGAATAATATTGTTTTGTATATTTATGTATTATATAGAGAATCAGGCTCATGATTTCATTTTTTATGGATTTATAATTATTGATAATATGATGCAGAAAATAATAGAGAATTTATGTCAGAGAAGTGAGTGCCTAATTAAGGTTTTTAGTTGTAACATCATCTGGAATCTTTTTTTCCACGATATTCCTGGGATTTACGTCATACTAGAGATAGAAATGCTAGTTTTTTTAATGAGAATACTTTGATTTCTTTCACTACAGGGTGATTTTTAAATCATAAAAGGGAATAATTTATATTTTCAAGGGAGAATGGTATGTTATAGAGAGGTGACATGGACCACAACATCATGGGTTAGGCAGATTGTAATCCTGGATTTAGAGAATTTATCTGAATGATTAGGGATAACATCAGTCTACATCCCTCCAGTGGTTGATTATTTTAGATATGTATTCTCAGAAAACATTTCGAGATTATCTCCTATGAGAGAGTTTTATTTCTCTACTTTTCAAGTTCCAAGATCTTCACATGTATCCATTCCACCTTAAAGGATGTGAACAAAAGAGTTTCAGGAGCCTGAGAGGTAGTTGGAGGATATGGATTCAAAAGGGTTTAATCAAACTAGTACTTCTCTATAGAGTTCTCTATTAGATTATATGAAAAGGGAGTATAATAACATTAGGATATGTGTGTTTTACCCAAAATTTATCTAAATTATGGTTATTAACCTATATACCTTTTCAAAAATATATGATCTTTTTGACCATCTTAGAGGAGTTCAGGTATTCACATAAATTGATTTGTGGTTGTGATATCATCGGGTTCATGTTTGACCTATAAAAATATTTCATAAGTGGTTCTATAGTATATGTAGTCTATAAAATTATATGTTTATGCTATTTGGGATCACTAAAATGAATGTAGTTTTCAGGGCTCTGATGAACCGATTCTTCTATACTTATCTGGATTCGTTTGTAGTGGTTTCCATGAATGATATGTTGGTATATTATCATAGTGAACATGAAAATTCCAAAATTCGTGATGTTATTTGGGATACCCAAAGAGTGCATCATAAATAAGAAAATCTCAAAAATTACCATGTATAGATGGATTAGATTCTCTTCTAGGGTAACATTATCATAGATATAGGTGTGTATGTAGACCCAATTAAGCGGAGGTCTGTAGTTTCCTAGTAGCATCCTAGGAAAATCATTGATATATGATGATTCATTTTGATGGATATTATTATAGGTATTTCCTATAGGCGTTATCACACTTATAAAAACCTTTTATGGGCTTGTTTAATTGGGGTATGAATTTTGTTTAGATAGATACAAATAAGATAGCCATTTATGAGTTGAATGGAAGATTGATTTCATCATTGGTCATAATTCTGTTAGAGAATTTATAGATCTAGAATTTATATTGTGACACATTTGGATTAAATCTAGGATAAGTGATGATGCATGGAGATTGATTCATGGCGTACATATCATGGAATATGTGGACACCCATGAAAAGTTACCTTACACATGATATAGAGTTAGATAAAGTAGTTCATACTTTGCAATATTAGATATATTATTTATTACAAGAGTGTTTTGCGGTGTACACGGTCCACAAAATCCACATGTATATATTTAAACATAATGATATGAATCTAAGGAAATAAAGTTTTGTTGAATACCTAAAATATATTAACATTGAGCATCCATACATGCATGGGAATGGAAATTTTGGAGCCAACACACTGAGCAGGAGGACTAAAATACCAATAGCTCAATATGATTATAGCGAGTGGTTGATTATGAAATTGTTCTATAAGATTCACATGGTTTTGAATACCATTTTGTTCTAGAAATATTTATCATATTTAGGTATGAAAAATAACACACACGGTAGAGTGAGAACGAGAAAGCTATAATATTTTTTGGGCCCAGTCCTGTAGGAGAGTGTGAATGGTGATGCCCCACCTCCTGCTTAGAACATAAGAAAGGATTAGATATTTCATATCCATGGTTGTGTATAATATTTTTTGAAAATACATGAGGATGTGATATGGGAGTTCCATGAATCATTTTGGGTATTTAACCATAGAATTATTGAGGTTTATCGAGACATAACCCATCAATAGAGGTGGTTTGGTTTGAAAAGAGAGATAAATGATTTAGATATGAGATATTCCACATATAAATGGGGTAAGTCATAAGTATAGTGACCAAATATACTTTTAAAAAAATTAAATATTCCCAAGTTGAAATGGGATGATTTGGTAATGAATTCTTGAGCATTTTTTGAGGTCTCCTCGAGGAAGTGATTTTTTTTGTTTTTGTTAACTTGCTCTTGTAGGTTTCTAATTTCATGCTGATTAATTAAATTCTTAAGGTTGATGATATTTTGAGGTTTTATGTCCATGAGATAATAATAAATCACTAGGTCTCACACACTATAATTTTAGATAAAGATACCAGATTGACATGTCATTTCTAGTAGAGTTTGCAGAGGTCACTAGGTAGAGTGGTGATACTGATCACAATATACCACCCTTATACTTATTTCTAGTTAGAGCATAAGATATAGGTTCGTAAGTATATGTTGTGAGCATGAGTCATATATTTTGGGATCTTGTCAGAGATTCATTTACCTGTAGTTGAGTTCACATACAAAAATAGCAATTAGGATACAATACAGATGGAACCTTATGGGGATTTTATGGTAAGATATATCTATCTTCCTTGTCCTAGTTAGTGGTAGGTAAAGAGACCTTACTAGGACCTTATGTCATGATGGGGACTTCTATTCTAGTCCAGTTGATCATAAATAGGATTTCTACTACACAATATCAACAAAAATGTTACACTAATCATCAATGATGACCTATAGAGTGTGGGTTTTGGGATCAAATATTTTTATGTATCTCACTAAGGTTGGGACCCATATGGAACAAGAGATAGGATGATAGTACACCATGATATTTCAATACATTCATGATTTTGTAGAGATTCAAGCCAATATCCTGTTTGTTGGAATTTCCACAGAATTTTCTAGCCAAGAATTTTGTCTTCCACGTTTCTCAGCTGCCTTTTTACCACTTTGACCCATCTCATGTTTTGCAACATGAGGAAGTTGATTTATAGGTAGAAATTTCATTTTACTATCATAATATTCATGTTTTTGATAGGATAAAGAAGTTTCTATGTGTCTATTTATTTCCTTAGGTATGGATGATATGTGAGAATAGTAGTTTTTATGATGTGACATTGAAAAGGGAGGCTAGAATATATACTCAGTGTTGAGTGTTATTATCAGATTAATCTTGACAACCCATGAGATGACATTTTAGGGATGAATTATTTTAAGGGGGATTATAAGAACCCATTTTTTTCTATGAGTTAATAATCATTTTTCATATGGTTTATATTCTTGATTATGACCTAATATAAATCACTTTTGAGTGATGGGGGTATCAGGGGTGTCCATGGTTTTTTCAAATCATGAAACCCAATTTCATTAGGTAAAAACGGACACATCGCACATTTAGAATAAACTACCTGGGACTATCTCATTGTTATTAAAAATTATGTATGAATGGATTGTGGGCTTGAGGATCCCATGTGTTTGATAAAATATTGTATTTGGGGAACATATACATGATGTGAGTACAGATGTTTTATAATTTGGTTGAGGCATGGTGTGTTAAAGGTTAGGGAAACTGTGGGTGAAAGCTATGCGTGGTGCCCCTACACAGAGTAGTGGGAACATGGTTGGTGCATGATTTTCAAATAATGTGTCCAAAATGTGAGTTTTAGTGTGTTTGGTTAACATTTTCAAATTTACCAAATAATTGTTTATAATTTATAACAAAATTCTATTCCACAATTACTCACACATGGATAGCAGTTGACATGTGAGATATCCTCTTAAACTGAATTTGAATCTTTTTTCATCATTGCTTCATCTAATATTGGAATAGAGAAACATAAATCTCATTGGATATATATCAGTGATTAATCAATTCCTTTTTTCGATTTATCATTCTTCTTAGTATTTGCTGCATTATTTTGGTGCATTAAATTTTTTCATATTTCTACTTTTTGTTATCCTATTATTATTTTAGTAGTGATATGAGTCTAATAATGTGTAGATAATTTATGAGAACTCTTCTACAGACCTATGGTAAGTGGTCTATAATTTTCCCATTATATTTGGTGTTTTATTAGGCTATTGGTCATTGTTAAACCTACCAGGAATTCTGGTGTATCCTGAAAATTATATTAAATGATTGAAATATAATAAATGGAACATATCTGTGATTCCCTTTAGTTCCTTTGAGATGTATAAGAGTTTTTTACACCAACAAAGGCAACATATATGGTTTACCATTTAAATTAAATTTTCTTATTCCATTTATAAACAAAACATGGGGTGATTTTAGTTCTTTCTTAGTTAGAGAAATCCTGTTAATGAATGAAATGAAATGAATTGGTTTATTATTATAAGGTTTTCCTCCTTTTCATGTTGATGGTTTTGACTAAATGGTTTACATTGAACTATTAATATAAGTGGGTAAAATTATGGAATGGATTTGAATGTGAATTTTGATATGAATGAGTATGCTCATCATACATGATTGTGAATTGAAGAATGATTACATATTCTCTCATATGTGTGTTCTTCTAGGGTTTATGGAAACTATAGAGAATTAATTGGACATTTATGCCCATTGGACTATGATTTAATATGATGAATTGGGACATGATACAGAATGGATCTGGTTTATCTTGGGATCATAGTGGACAAGGTCAATACACATGATACTTGGACACCAAGTCAAGCATAACCGAGTTTCCCTAGAGATTCTACACGAATAGGATGAGGATTCCTTGGTCAACTATAACATGGATATGGCCTTTTAGGGTCAAAAACTTTTGATAAATCATATTCATTTTATTAATATAAAATTAATAATTTAATAAAATGACATATTTTTAGTTATATGGTTAGAATATGGATGATTAGACACCTCTACTTATACGGAAAGGGTGTGGTTGACTTTATATGTATGGATTTATGGTGAGTCCATGTTGATTGTTTCATGTATATGTTGTAGCTACCTTATTATTGGATCATGACCCATGTTTTTCATAGAGCATTTTTGGTCTATATAATATCACTTGTACTATAGTATACATGAAATGGGAAATTATTTTTTTATTGTTTAGTGATTATATGTATTTCACTCTGATTTTTGATTTTTTATTTCAAATATTGGATTTAATATAGGTATTTTGAAGTTATCTATTGGGATTGTATCTTATAGCCAGTTCGGGCCACCGTTGGGTACCCAAACATAATTTTTGATGCATGTATGGACTGGGGAAACCACCCATAGTTTTATGCATAACATTATGCATGAATAGGATCCTGGAATCTTGGGACAGATCTGAGGCTATTGATTCTATCAATAGATAGTGATATTTTTCCTTTTTCTTAATTTGATTCTTGTATATTATTGATACCATGTATACCTTTTTTTTATTTCTTTTAGACACATGACACGGTCATCATTGTATATGATATTACCTATAAAATATTTTAAATATTTATTATATTGGTTATATTTATTTTAATTAATGTTATAAAAACTCATCTATTTTATATGTATGATTTCAACCACTGTGTTACACTCTGATAAGAGGGAATAGTCTCCCATAATCACACCCAAGGACCTCACTTCTTGTCTGATGCCTCTAGAGATTAATGATATTATCTTGAGATCTTATATCCAACAAGGATTAGGGAACTGTTGAGTGGAATCTATGTCCAATATGTTACATCTCCTATCTTGAAATGGATTTTGTGCACTTAGAAAACGTCCTTTGTAATCTGATCCAAGGAAGGGAATTGTTATTCCATCAGTCTTGTGGAATAAGGATCAGCAGAGTTACACTAAGGTAACATGGAAAATTATAAGAGTCATGGTTTTTATGACTGATATGTGGTTTACAGAGTGTAAGTGATTTTTATGAACACATTGAAACCAGTAATTAATTTTTTTCATGGTCATTGGGAATATCCCTCTTTCAGATTAGTTAGATTTATAGATATATATATTTTTTGGATATGTACCAACATGTTCCTTTTAATAACAGATTGTCATATATTATTGAATAGTTCCTTGTAATCAATTTATTTATTTAAGGGACACCACTAAATTGCATTCAGGGGAAGTTATTTTATGTAAGGGGATATGATCTGAAGGTATTGTGTCTAAAAGGTTTTAGTGGTCGTGCCGCGTCATTATAACAAAGATCAACATGTGATGTTTTATCTATAAGTAGTCACTATAATGTAGATATATTTGTTATTTGATGTGGTCCTGGTAAATATTTTGTTCCTTAGTATAAGGAATATTTTTTCAGGTTTTGATATGATAGTATCTCAAAAAATGATTTTTATAATAATTAGTTAGAGGAATTTATATTACTTTCCCTATTATTTTTTTAAATGCTTCCAGTGAGTAACTATTTATGGAACATCATTGTTTTTAGGTTAATGTGCTTTTCGTCGTATAAATATTTTATGATAATAGATATGGACAAGGATAATTAGGTCATTTGGTATTCGATCAGTTGATCAAGATAAGGATCAGGATAGGATAATTAAAATAACTCTATGAATACTCAAAACTAAGAAGTTTTCATGGTCTAGAGTTCCATGTATAAAAATTATCAAATAAATGGTATATCCCATGGTGGTAATTTCCATGGGATTGTTAATGTTGAAAAATATGATGGTGTGACTTTGTCTCGTGTAATACAGTCTCAAATATTCATATTCTCAACATTTCTATTTTATAATTTGAATCGTGACTTGAGTTTCAGGGGTTTATATACAATTTTCAAAAATGGTTTACATGGTTGTGTGTTGGTCTTTTTGAAAATAAACACAACCATTTTATGGAAACAATATGGATTAAGTAGGTCAGGTGATGTTTTCATTGATTCCATGGATCCTTAAGGATGAATAAGTTCTATTGTAGGAATAATTTTCTATCCCTTAGTTTGGAACCAAATGAAATTTCCCAATGATTTTTTTATGTTTTCTTATTTTATGGGTACATTATATTTCAGGAAACAAATAGAGGCTATGAAGGTTCGATAATCGATATCTTATTTTTTGTACATGGTAATTTTTTCAATGGAAGCCTTGAGGATTAGAGCTAACATCAGAGGAAGGATAAATGACCCAATCTTCCTAAAATAATCCAACCAAAAATCAATGTTTTGTAGTGCTTAAACAACATGACATGATTTAATGAGGTGGTAAGACTCATGAATTCACAAGGTCTTATTATAGTGATTCATACTGTGTACTATGTTTCAAAATTATCAAACTAATTCATGATGTGAAAAAGTTATTCATTGTGAAACTAGTGGATAGTTATTTTTTGATGGGAAATATGAGTTCAACATATTTTTTCTCCTTGAAATAGAGGATTCCCATGATTAGCTATGGATCCTTTCTGCTTTCTAGTATTCTTCTGGTGTCTATATTGTTTTATGTTAGTTTGTTTGCTTTAATATCAGTATAATCTTTACATCTCTACATTCTATTATATTTTTGACCATCTATCATTGGAATTAGTTTGGTGTGAGATAATACACCATATTTTCATGGAGTTTTTCTTATATAATGTTTTTTAATGAACTGACTCAAATCAAGGAATGATATCTGATGACCAAAGAATCCTAAAAAACATGTAGGGGGTCCAAATATTTCTCCATTAGATTAATTTGTTTATAAATTTTGATGTTGTGTCATGCTCCAGCATTACTATGTGACACCTATCAAAAATTTGGACATAATATAAAAAAATGTATGCCATGATTTAATGGTAATAGTTCATTAATTTTGTATCATGGAGGTCTATCTATTCGACTTAATCTATGCCCTCATGGTTCATTTTAGAAATACCATATTAAGTAATAATTTTTATTAAAACATCTTTTTTCTGGTTATCTATCTTATAAAGTGTATTTACGCATATTAAGTGACTTGTTATCAAGAAAGATAATGCATTTTTTTAGATCTATGGATGAATCCACAATGCTATAGTTCATGATTGGTTTTGGTTCATTTTTACAATCTTCCATCAATATGGAAATTTTTTTCCCCATATAAAAATGGATTGATATTTATATATAAATATATTCCTACTATCATTAATACTTTATTTGTGCATTTGGATCACAGTTTTAGATATTCTGGTATAGGCTGAAGGTTGTATGGTCAGTCAGGTGTCCCTAAGGAAGCTAATTTCTACATGTTAACTTATTCATTTCTTGCTAAACTGATTATACATGAACAATTTTTTATTTTATATTCATGGACTTAATATCTATATACCCCCATTGTCGTGTGATAATTTGTATATATGACACCCTTTTAAAGATTCTATTAGGTGGGGTACCCAAAATGACCTCATGTTGGCAGGTTCAGTTTTGTGTAACATTATTTCCTACTGTTATATTTCCATTATAATATTGTTTATAGATGTATAGGATGGAGCTAGTGGTCACAATGATATTGGAGATAGATATTGGGTCATTTACTAATTATTTACTAGTTCTATTTATATGTTTCATATTTTATATTTATTTATTTATATTATACAGACGCACTTAGAAATGAATGAATATTTATATTTTTAGTGTCAACCACTTCATTATTTATCTTTATCTTATGAACATGTGTTATTATTTTGTAATGAGTCCAATAATAATTGATTTATTATCTCTTATACAATTTTTATATTGTGCTCATGAGTGTATATTCTTCCCACAATACTATCATGGGACCCTCTCTTCCAGTATTCTGCCTTTAGCATATGGGAGGCACACATGACACCTTGTGACTCACCGTAATAGGGTACAATTTTAGTGGGTCCAAGGTTGGGATGTTACATGGGGAATTCCATACCATATAATGATAATTTCATTGTTTAGAAGCCTCGATGACATATACGATTTATTGGTTTAGATTCATTGATATTATTTGAATAAAATAGTTGAGATGGTTTAGTGTTTGATATGATGAATTTGAATAAGGCCAAGAATTTTTGATCATGATGATTTGGAACTAGACCATGATTGTAATATCATCATCTCTGGGCTCAAGGATTATATTCCCTCACATTATTTTTTCCAGAAATAAGGAATAAATTATTTTTTACCATTTTATTTTATTCTTCATGAATCTATTATGTGATCACGATATTAAAAATATGACACATTTATTAATTATTTATTCTACAATATTTTATTATAGATTATGTGTTCATGATATCATTGTCTATATGAAAAAATTACTATTAATTTTAGTTCACACATTATTATGTATTGCTCACCCTAAGGTACCAATAATTGAAATTAAAAATATTTCAAGGATGTGTTAAATAAAATACACTTATTTTCTGATGCTTACACTATATTATTTATATTTCTAGTTTTATATGGAAATAATATATGTATATAGTCTAAAAAGGAAGATAAATATAATGGCCTATTATGATATGAAACACTGCATCATTCTCTAATGTAACAAATTAAACACATGATTTGGGTTACTAGGGTCATTATTGATAAGATTTTATATATTTGTATATAATTTTGGTTTTATACTTTTATTAATTTCAAGAATGGAAGATAGTTTAGTGGATGGTTTTAACAAATGATCCTCATTCATTTCCCACTATTAAAATGAATTTTTTAACCCATTTTAATGCTATTCTTTTATGTAGATACCCATAAAATTATCAAAATATATCCTTGGGTATAGAATGTTCGGGTGGTTGTTGTACATGAATAGTAGTGGACATTTAATTAATTCAGATAGATGGGTGGGAGAGCCCGTAGTTTATCTACTTGATTTAGTGATGTCTTTTTCCATTTGGAAATGAAGAAACGAGGACAAGTGTACATATTATTATAATTTAGTTTTACATTATATTAGATTAGAAAAGAGATGGTGTAATGTGAATGATATTGATCCTTTATATTAGGTTATTTTTAATCATCAATTAGTCATTATTATAAATATTAAAGAGTCACATATCTTGGAAATCTCCCTTAGATTGATTATGGATCTCTATAAAAATATATTCATCATTTAACATTACACATAAAATCTCACCAAACCCACATAATTTTTATGATTCCAATTATATAGAAAAATGTAACCGAAATGGGGAAATATGAAAAGACTCACTAACTGAATAACTAAAACCTTTGGGAAATAATAATATATTGTAAAATATTACATTTATTATGATATAAAAAATAATTTTAAAAATAGTAAGATAGTTGAATCAACTTGAATTATTTAAATCCAGGAAAAAATATTTTTCATAGTGATATAAATCATTTGGTACACCACATAGATTGGAAATTCATTATGATATAATTAGAGAAAAAAATTAAACTCATTTTTTAGGAACCCTCAACTATTTATATTTATGGATGTTGTGTATAACACCTCAACATTTTATAGTTTAATAATATTCTAAAAACACTACCTTTTCATTAATTATTTGATACCATTAAGAGTGACTCAAACATTACATTCCATAAAGAAAATATCAATATCAAATAATGATTAACATTTATACCCAAGACCTTTTTGGTTAATAGTTTTATACAATTGGTATTTTTTAACAAAAACAAGCCTTTAAAGGAATCATTCTCCCCCATACCCAAATGATCTTATTTCCAAACCAGACTTAAAAATTTACCACAAATGTTTCCACAAATTATTCTTCCTAGAAAATCATACATAATAATCATCTCAATAACCAAGGAAAATTAAAACATAAAAAGGGTGAACTGAAGTTCCCTGTATGAGTAATCATTGATATTAATGGTACTACATCAGAAGTTAGAATATGATGATTATAAGGGTAGTAATCATAATAAAAGTGCATGGAATATATATATGATATTCATACCAATAACATGAATTTTAAATCATGAATCATGGAATAAATCTATGTAATAACATAAAACGAAAGCCATATGTGAAAAAATTTATAGTCCTGTAAAATAAACTATTTCACAAGACAACCATTAATGATATTATAATTTATAGAAAACCCATTATGTTAGAATTTTATTTCATATCAATCCTTTGTATTAACTCTTCCAAATTATAGTTTCTATAAAATAAATAATTAGTTAATTTTAAAAAATTTCTAGAGAGTAAATAATATCCCAATGCATTATAGAGAAATATTCAATGATCATCCATCATAATATACAATTTCAAAGAACTATAAAATGTATAAAATAAATAAATCATTACATTTATATAAAATCCTGACAAAACTGTCACAATTCCTTCATTGCATTATTTTTCCATTGAAAATAAATAAGTTCCATTAATATTTCCTTAAAATAACAAAATAATAAAGAAAAAGAAATATATTGGATGGTATAATTATATAACATGTATATTAGGTCATAAGAATCATTAAATTTTAATTTCTTAAATATAAAATAATTTTATGAAATCATTTGAAATAGGATTTTTGAAATTAGAATAAATACACTTTTAGTTAAGTAACATTAGAAAAATAAAAAATTCATATAACAGTGGGAATATTCTTTTCATTGAAACTACAATAAAACAATGAAATTAATAATTATATTAAAGAATGATCAAGATGGTGGGAAATATTTTTGTTGCGTAAATGTAATAAAACACTCTCTTCAAACCATTAAAATATAGTAAAAAATATCCCATAAGGAAAAAATTCAAAAAATTTCTTTTAAATACTTCATAAATAAAGTAAAATATAGTTATTATTTACCATAAAAATAATTAAAAAAGGAGACGAATAATATCAAATTATCATAGACATGTAGGAAAAGTATTTTGGAAAATGACTTCAAATACATTAAAATAATTATTTATTGAAGACACCTTTATAAATTTTTATTTAAAATTATCTTCAAAGAAATGACTTGAAAAGAAACTTCAGATACCACGAATAAAAAAATAAAAATTATATACGATGTGAAATAATAATTAACACTAGTATAAAAAAATGATTTTCACAATAGAATTTTGGAATTTATTTAAAAACCCAATTTGAATAATGATTTTTACATAGTTTTTTAAAATAAAAATGTTAATATAAATATAGAAAATCATTTTTTTAAAGTAAAGGTTACAAATATACATTTAAAATTATATTTTTAAGAATGAAATTAAATTTATCCATTATAATATCTTTAAAATACAATGTTAAAGGTTTAGGTGATATTTTTTAAAACAAATGTTTTAAACTTTTTAAATTTTTTAAGTCACACACCTATTACATTTTTCCTTCCTATATAGGAATTCATTATGTAACATCAAGAATTTTCTTATCTCCCATAAATACATCAACCTGACAACAATTATCAATATCATAAAAACATTTTAATTATCTCACTTTGTAATTTGATGATCTATTCTGATTTAGTAATTCAATTTATTTAAATTGGTAATCTATTTATATATTAGTTTTTTCCATTTTAATTTAATTATAGATTTTTTTAAAAAAAATCAATTGTTTTTTTACTAATAATGATTTTAAATGCCATCAATTATATATATGATGTCTATAATCCATTTTTCAGGATTTGACAAGAGAAATTCACTCTGAATTAAATTAATATAAAGAAATGGTCTCTGTTGTATAAGGAAATAAGAGAAAGTAAGGTGAAAAATGAAAAATATCAACTCTTGATTTTTCATTGTTTTTTTAAATGTTTTTATTTTAATCTTATTTTATGAATTATGTAACAATTTGTGTATAAATATTGAATTTTAAATTTTTATCTATTAACATTGGTATTCCAAATAATATATGTGAAATGTTTTTTTCAACATCATTTATTTATATAACTGATGGGAAAATTTATATTACACTGCATTTATATAGATAATTTTTTTCAAATGTTTTCTTACATGTTAGTTAGGTGTTTCTTTATTCCATTCTATTTTGGTTTTATTTAATTGACGCAAAAAGTTATTTACAACATTGAAGGTAGTAATATTGGTTTAAAAAGTGGTTAAAATTAATAAAACCTTGTGCAAACATTTTTTTTAGTTTATTAACACAAAAAAAATTAATATTCATGAAAAATATTTAACATATCTCAATGAACGAAAATTTATTTAAAACCATACAATGATTTTTGTAACCCTTGACTCAAAATTCCCATAAAATATAGAACATGAAATAAAATAGGTTAATATTATGAAACATGTCCAAATGAATTGAAATCGCTATCAAGAAACCCTTATGAACATTTTATCATTTGATGTATGAAAAATTCATTAAATATATTTTATAAAATATACTTAAATAGATATTAATTGTTTTAAATTAGATTAATATCACATCTTATAAAACACATCATATTATCATAATATAGTAAATACTATAGTGATATAACAATTACGATTATATTGAGCTAAGAATTCCCTTACATAAAACTTGATCAGAGTATAAAGTGCTCCAACTTTACTTTATAACAAATCTATGTTTAAAAATAAATGAATTCTAAACTTCTTAATTGTTATTTTAAATTATAATATATATTAATAAATACTAATTAACAAAATATTAATTATTTATTATTGAAATTTTCATTTTGATGTTAACTATATCATTTCCCGTATAAGATCAATTTTATGGACTTGATTCCACGAGATATTTTTATGTGTTAATTAAAAAAAGTTAATTTTTTTAACGCATTTTTTTGGTATAATTATGAAGTGTTTCTGTAATTTCATGGACCATATATTTATAGTTACATGAAATGCTGAAAAGTTCCCTTTTTTGGTGATTATTAAATTAATAATGAAAAATTATATGTAAACTTTTTTTTAGAACTGAAAAATTATAAAAATTATAAAAATTATAATTATTATATATTATTACCAATATTTATCTTTTATAATTCATCTGTGAGAAAAAATTATAATGACAGTCATGTAGGTTTTAAATCTGACTAAAATAAGAGCATATTATAAGAGTTAAATAAGTAAAAATATAGTTCTTTATAACGATAGTAAATCATTATTATAATATTAATTATCTTATTTTTTTATAAATATGATCAATTAAATATAGTAATAGGTAGTTGAGTATGTTAAAAATATATAATATGTTAGTAATTAGAAATTTTTTCATCATACATGTTTTTGTTGGTAAAATTTTTCAGTGACTGTTTATTATTAATATTTTTAATATAATAGAAAATTTAAAATTTTATGTAATTAATAATGTGTTATGTGAAATATTTATTCATTAAATACATTTTCAAAACAATATATGTAAGGAGATTAAGAGGAACTAAATATTTCATTCATGGAGGTAGTTTTCCACACGTAACATGATGACATTTTATTTTTTCTAGTAGATTTCAGGGATGGTATATAATGGTTCTTCAATCAACCTAATTAAATTTATATAAAATATATATACGCATTTTATTATTTTATGGTGGTTATATATGATTTAAAAGGGGGGGAATAATAATAGAACATGAAATAACTCTATTATAATGACTATTTCATCATTGGTTACCCTCCTTTGGATATATCCTTAAACCTTCTTAAGATGGTATTTTTCTGAGATGTAAATATCAAGGCTATTTATAATTGTGTTTGGATGTTCTTTTTTAGATTTTGGTGGATATTAGGTTCTTAATTAGGGTATTGAATTGAGGGGGCAACAAGATCCATTTATATGTGTGAGAAGTGGAACCTTTGTAAATACTCATAATTTTAAAATACTGCCAAAGTGAGTCTAAATATAAAGATGAACCATGGGAACTAAATTTTATTTATTGGATATTATATTTAAAAAAATTTATCGAATAAAATTATACATAGAAATTTTCTAATATTGTTTTTTCTTAACTCATAATTATTCCATTTTTAACCCATTGAAACCATACCTTGGTGAATCAAATTAATTATGGTAACATAATATGTTGAGTAAAAAATTAATGAAAATTATTAAATAATTTTAATATTCCAATTGCATATATGTGATAAATTTTTTTATTTAATTTCTAGGTGTGTTTAACATTAATATTAATATAAGAATACTTAATATGTAAAATTCAATTTTTTAATCAATTCGTCTTTAATCATTAAAATGAATTTGGTAAATTTATTTCATAATAATAACCATTATAGGAATGTGACATTATATTATTTGAAAAAATTATTATTAAATTCATATAATATCATTAATCTCCAATTATTGTTTTTATTTATTACAATACCAATACATAGCACAAATAAAAATAGTTTTTTCATAATATCTTTTTTTACCATCATATAATTTTATCATCACATATAACAATTGATAATAAATATCTGAATAATTATTCATTTTACAACAAGTATAGAAAATAATTTTCAATAATGATAATACTGAATTAAAATAAATTTTACATTTAAATAAAAAATAAAATAAAAATGTTATTAAATAAAAATTATATGAATATCAAATATTTATTAGATTGGTATTCTTTATAATTAATTACGATTATCATGGATATTTTTATTTTATTTTAATAATTATCAAGAACATATTAATCAAAAAATATTATTTATATAATTTATCAAATATTAATAAATATAAAAAATAAAGTGTTCATTAATATATTTCAAAATTGAATCTATAGAGTCATTAATAATTTTTCCAAATACAATATGAACCATTTATTTTTTAAACTAATTTATTTTATATTACTGATATAAAAATATTGTAATGACGTTCATTTTGTGTTTTAAAAAACATCATTCAGTTAAATGTGGTGTTACCTGAATCAGAATCAATCATAAAAAATGGTTTTATTTAAAATAGAAAGAATTCTAAAATATCATGGTATTTGTAAAGACCTAGATATTGCAAGGAATTTTTTTTCTTAAATACTTTGGAATTCTACAAGTCTGTGGTTTCTAACGTCACTTGATTCCGAGGCCCGGTGTGCACAGAATCAAGTTCTGATGTTTTTTCGGGTACTTTAAGTAAACGTACGTGCATGTTTTTCTATCTTTTTAACCGGTGCTCGGAAATGAAAACTGAGGACACCGATAAACTCACAGCGCCGATATTCGCTTAAGGGAACCCTTACCACAGTTGAGTTTTATGATGGTTGAAAGTTATATTTTGAGGAATTCATACTAAATTAATATAATTGTTGTTACACAATTTTATTATTTAGTGGCGGTTATTTCCTACCAAGAGGAGTTAGAGGTGGGGCCCACACCCACATAACCTCTCATTATAGGATTCATTATGGTGGGGCCCACAAGAGCCCAAATCCTTTCATCTCCCCTTAACTCCCTTAAACCACCCTTAATTAATTAACTCCTCCCCTAATTATAGTGGAGCCTCTCCACCTCCCAAACGTTGATGATTCCAAAACATTTAATTATTAACCATATTAATTAATTGGATCCTCTCATTTGAGTTAATTTGAATTGCATGAAAATTCATTAAAATTTGAGAAGTCTATTATAATATTAGCCTTAGGAAATATTTTGATGGGGAACCATTGGAGAATTAGAGGAGCTTCGTTTTTCCACAAAGAATGTCATCCTCTCTCAGCAAAGAATGCTCCATGACTTCTCTTACCTTCTTCTTCCTCTGCGTCAAGGGAGAAGACACCGCTCGTGAGAAGCGTCACCTACGTCAACGACTCTTCCTCAAACGTTGACGGGACACCACTGTTCTCCGGGACACCATCTTCTGTGACAGCCGACTACCGTGATTCTCATCTTCCGCAGCTTGTGGACGTGAAACATCAATTATGAGGTAGGGGATTGCTTCAATTTTAATTGAATAAAATTGTTCTTTGTTCTTTGTTGAAAACATGTTTTATCTTCAGACATATGATACCTCTTAACGCGGAGGGCGCGGGCAGAATGAACACGGCCCGACGACCCTCCATTGATCCTCATTTTATTTCGATGGAAGAGGTGGCGGCGACCGGAGTAAGTGGAGGCAGTATGCCAGCCACATGGAGAGGAACCGCAGCCCGCATCCATCGGACTCTCAGCTGAAAAAGAACCGGCTGGCCAGGCTAGTGGAACCACGGCACCCCATGGGGCCGCGCTGCGGAGGACCGCGGCCCGCGTTCCCCGGGCCGCTCGGTGAACAAACCGGCCAGCAGGCAGCTGGCTATGCTGGGAAGACCCCACGGTGCCAGGAGGGTGTTGTGCTAGGGTAAAATTAGCCCGCCCGTGTGGGCTTCTCACGCCGGGAAGACCGGCCGGAAATAAGGGCGGCCCCGCTCATCGCCGCCGGTTCAGGAAACCGGGGGGTTGCCCGCCCCCCCCCCCCCCCCCCCCCCCCCCGCAGCACTGGGCCAGCCGGGCCATGCCTCATCGGGCTGGTCCACGCACTTCACCGGGCCGGGCTGGCCCCCCTACCGGGTCGGACCCGCTGAACCAAGTCGAGCCGACCCGCCAGCCCACTGGGCTTGACGTGTCGGGTCCGTTTCACTTAAACGTGAATAATTTTATGACGGCGCATCTGATCGAAGCATCGTCTGTAGCACTTGGATTCACGTAATGATGCGGTCCTTTTTCAATACTCTAAGTGAGTTTTGGATGACTTTGGAAAAATGTACGGGTTTGTTCAAAACCAAAACCAACCGGGCCCTCATAGGAGAAACACATATAACATAAATACCAGACATCCGATTGACGTGTCGTCAACTATGTTGGTTTCCATTTGGTAAGACGGTTCTTTTGGAAAACTCCACATGAGATTTGGATGATATTGGCATATGGTCGGGTTGGTTTTAGCTTAAAAACCAACCGGGCCCCTAGAACGGAAAATCCAATAACTCACAGACCGGGTGTCCGATTGACACATCGTCTATTGCGTTGAGACCCCTATGACGAGGTGGTCCTTTGTGATACTTCTACATGAGACTTCGTGAAACCTGGAGTATCGGCTTGAGGCTCGTGTGGCGGACCCTCCCGGTGACGAGCGAGCTGATTGCAGAGACCTAGTGGCTGGCTGAGACTTGACGACTGCTGATCGATCAACTCGGAGTGATTCAGATGGCCCAGTGAGGATCACTAGGTTGTAACAGCACATCCATGGTGGATGAGTGCGTGGCTGTAGCGGCAGACCCACTGTACTCGATAGAATGAGTACCTCTATAGGCTCTGAGGTGGAGAGTTTGGTAGTAGTGGCATACCCATGGTGGGAAGCCCTTGGCTGTAACAGCAGGCGCACAGTACTCGACAGGTGGATTACTTAAGCAATCCAAGGTTAGTGGGAAGAGCTTGGTTGTAGCGACATATCCACTGGACTCGATAGAGGAGGAGTTCTCCACTATCCGTGGTTTTTACATCGTGAATAAAAATCCTCGTTTGAGCTGAGTCAATGACCTTGTGTTTTCCTCATGATTGAGATGGGTTACTTGATAAATTAGGTATATGTATGGGCATATACGTAATTAATGGTTACCCAATGAAATCATAGTTTGTGTTTTATCATTGTTGGATTTTGTGAGACCTGGAGGGTCTCGGCGTCCCTACTATGTATGTTTATACTCACCCCTGCACGGGCTATGCACGCACCTCATTTTGTTGGATGTAGGTGATGGACAACTCTAACGGAGGACGAGAGAGCTAGTACTGGATGGTACCCTGAGGTGGACCATTCGGCGTGATGGCACACAAAGTGGACCGATAGACGTGGAGTGCCGAGGAGGGCATCGGTAACTACCCTTCAGGTAGGAACCCAGAGGATGATCCAGGAGCTGCTTCCACCATTCAGTCGTTTATCTTTTTCAGTAGTACTTTCTTCAGTTGTAGTTGTATCTTTTTGTTGAGCATGTATTTCTAGCCCCTTTTTACTTTCAGCACACTTTTTATACATCTTTACATGGTGTTTTATTTCTCTTGTACTCTTGTTGTGTATGGCCATTAGTTATAATGGCAAAGACTTCCCAGTTTTAGGGAATTATGCCTTTGGTGCTAGTCGCTAGACCCTGGCCTATGGAAGGCGGGCATGGGGTAGTCACGATGTGGGCCCTAGGGGATGGGTCATGAAAAATTGGTATCATAGGAGTCGGTTCTACCATAGAACTCAGGACTCTGATCTTTCTTTCTGTGAAGCAATAGTGTTAAGAGTACCGAGTGTGGTTTTCAGTTCAGGGAGTCCAGTGATGGTGCGGCAGTCGACGTATCCGTACACCAGGACACTGACTACTGATTTCAGACTTAGTGCATGAAAGAACTGATTGTGTGTGTGTATCAAAACTTTCCTTTAAGTCAGATCAAACCAGGTCATCTCACCAGGTATAATATATTTATCGTGGAACACCTTTTTCTTTTTTAGGATTTCTACACCTAGTCAGTCAGTGCGGGTTCCGAGTGGGGATCATGATGGTAGCCAACTGGCCAGGGAGGCCACGGTTCAAGGCCCTATCACCGTGGAGGTATCAGCAGTACCAATAACCACTGGGATACCTTTTCCACCATCCCTAGCAGCAGAGGGTGCACGCCGCTTGAGCGCATTGCACGAGTTCCTGCAACAGAGGCCTCTAAGGATTCTACCCGAGACAGATTTTTAGATGGTCAGATGCTGGCTGGAGGCTGTACAATGAGTTTTCCAAATAGTTGGGACACCTACTGACTTGATGGTGTACCTAGCTGTTAGTCTCATTTAGGGAGCAGCCGAGAGGAGGTGAAGCCTGATGCTCCAGTTTTACGATGAGGCGACCCTCACCTGGGGAGACTTCGAGGGTCATTTCAGGGCGGAGTTTGTACCAGCAACTCTATGATATGTTTGGGCTCAAGATCTACTACTCTTTCCGTAAGGCTTTCCGACTGTAGAGGAGTCTTCTATATCAGAGATTAGACAGATTACACATAATTCCAAGAGGACTAGACCAATAGGTGGGAAACCTCAGGATACATGTTCGGTTGTGTGAGGCACATGAAATAGAACCAGCTATCCGAGGATCATGAAGTTCTATGCATGCAGAGGGCATAGTCACATGGCTCGAGACTGCCTGACCGGTCCTTCAAATGAGAAGCAGGAATTAGAGGGACCTTCCAGGTAGAGGAAGAGGTTTGACCATGGAGGTCCACCGGGAGCAGGCGAACGTCACAGTGGAGCTGGTCGAGCAGTAAGCGGACAGGATCATGACTAGCTCTAGTCATCTCGGCCTTTGTTTATGATGATTATAGCATCATTTATGTCATTGTTGGTGGATGTTTTGTGTCTTTGTACATTGATCTATAGTAATGAAATACACTTGTCCTTGTGACATTTTCATTCCTGCCTTTTTTCATGATTGATACTGAGAGGTTCCGGTTAGAACTGTTGACTTGACCATCACGTTCGAGATTCTTCTTAGAGGAGACCCATTGACCACACACCGATGCCAACAGTGTGACTCAACCCTTGGAGGTGAGATTAAATATTGGATCTCTTAGTATTAGCGTCGAGGCCTTACAACATAGTCCATGGCATGAATTAGCACCGTTCATGTTAGGATTGACTGTATTTGGCAATGGGCGTGGTTCATCCAGGGGATGAGACATGATTTCTCTTTTTGGCAATGGAGTAATCTTAGGAGCTCTTCTAGGATGTACTATGGTACCAGTTTCACTATAGGAGGAGGTGCTGAGGTTGTTCCACACTTCCCCTCTAGTGGTACATCCAGGAGTGGTGAAGATGTATCAGGACCTCAGACGACAGCATTGGTGGCCGGGTATGAAGAAGGTTGTAGCAGAGTTTGTATCATGATGCGTCACATTTCAACAAGTGAAGGCAGAGCACCAGGTACAAGAAGGATTGGTGCTGCCCTTAGTGGTCCAATAGTGGAAGTGGGATGGCATATCGATGGATTTCGTGATGGGGCATCCACGTACATCCAGAGGACACGAGTCTATCTGGGTGATCGTAGACTGAATCACCATATCAGCCCACTTCCTACTGATCAGAGAGAAAGCCTCATTAGAGAGATTGGGATGCCTCTACATTCAAGAGATCGTATAGCCTCATGGGGTGCCATCATCTATCATTTATGATCGAGATGCTAGATTCACTTTCTGGCTATAGAAGGGGTTACATGAGGCTTTTGGGATGCATCTACGTCTGAGAACCGCCTTTCATCCCTAGACGGATGGTCAGACTGAGAGGACCATTCAGACTCTAGAGGACATGCTCCGTGCATGTGTCCTTAACTTTGTTCGTAGCCGAGAGGATCACCAACTCTTAGTGGAGTTTGCGTACAACAACAGTTACCACTCCACCATCGGGATTGCCCCTTACGAGGCCCTGTACGGCTGACCTTGCAGATCAACTCTGTGCTGGACTGACCCAGGGAAGTCAGCACTTGTAGGACCAAAGATAGTTTAGGAAATGACAGAGAAGGTACAGATCATCCAGGAGTGAATGAAGTCTGCACAGAGCAGATAGAAGCCATATGCTAATAGAAGAAAAAGACCACTGGAGTTTGAGGATGGAGACCATGTCTTCTTACGGGTCTCACCTCGACGAGGTATATTGAGATTTGTCTAGGGAGGAAGTTATCTATGTGTTTAATTGGACCTTTCTAGATCCCCAATAGAGTAGGTGAGGTGGGTTACCGCTTTTCCCTTACACCTTAGTTGCACCGGGTGCATGAGGTCTTCCACGTATCTTAGCTGAGGAGATACGTGCACGACCCGAACCACATCACCGATCACGGTGAGAAGGACATCGATGATGGGGACACATTCACAGAGTTCCTATTAGAGATCAAGGATAGACAAGAGCCGGTCCTATGGATGGTCGATTCCTCTGTTGCGCATTTTCTAGCAGCACATGAACCTCCAGGAGAGCACTTGGGAGAGGGAGGCTCAGATGCAATCTCAGTACCCCCATTTGATTCCCTAGTGTGTTTTGTAGCTTCATAGGGACGTAAATCCCTGAGATGGGAGTAATGTAATGACCTGTAAATTTCATGGAAATTTTTCTCTTAAATACTTTGGAATTTTACGAGTCTGTAGTTTCTGACAGTACTTGATTCCAAGGCCCGGTGTGCCCGGAATCAAGTTCGGATGTTTTGTTTTGGTACATTCAGTAAACGTATGTGTAGGTTTTTCTATCTTTTGAACCGGTGCATGGAAATGAAAACTGAGGACACCAATGAACTCGCAGTGCTGGTATTCTCATAAGGGGACCATTACCGTAGTTGTGTTTTATGCGGGTTGAATGTTATATTTTGAGGAATTCATAATAATTTAATAAAACTGTTCATACACAATTTTATTATTTAGTGACGGTTATTTCCTCCCAAGATGAGTTAGAGGTGCAGCCCACACCCACATAACCTCCCATGAGATGATTTAGTGTGGTGCGGCCCACACTAGCCTTAATCTGTTCATCTCCCATTAACTCCCTTAAACCCCTCTTAATTAATTAACTCCTCCCCTCATTATGGTGGAACCTCTCCACCTCCCAAACTTCGATGATTCCAACCCATTTAATTATTAACCTTAATAATTAATTGCCACCTCTCCTTTGATTTAATTTGAATTTCATGGAAATTCATTAAAATTTTTGAAGTCTATTATAATATTTTCCTTAACAAATATTTTGGTGGGAAACCATTGGTGAGTTAGAGGAGCTTCATTCTTCCATGAAGAACTTCATCCTCTCTAGGCGAAGAATGCTCCACGACTTCTCCTACCTTCTTCTTCCTCTGTGTCAAGGGAGAAGACACCGCTCGTGAGAAGCGTTTCCTATTTCAATGACTCTTCCTCCAACATTGATGAGAATACACCTTTCTCCATGACACCATCTTCCGCGACTCCCAACTATCGCAACGCTCATCTTCCACAACTTGTCTATGTGTGATGTCCATTATGAGGTAGGGGATTTCTTCATTTTTAATTGAATAAAATTGTTCTTCATTTTTCATTGAAACCATGTTTTATATTCAGACATATGATACTGCCTAACGTAGAGGGCGTGGGCTGAACGAACACGGACCAATAACCCTCTGTTGATCCTTGTTTTATTTCTACAGAGGCAGGGATGGAAGAGGTGGTGGTGACCGGAGGAAGCTGCAGCTGTATGACGGCCGTGTGGAGAGGAACCGCAGCCCGTATCCGCAGGCCGCTTGACCGAAGAAGAACCGGCCGGCTGAAGCCGGCCGGGCTGGTAGAATTGTGGCGCCCCATGGTGTCGCGCTACGGAGGACAACGACCCGTGTTCCGCAGGCCGCTCGGTGCCACCAGTTCAAGAAACTGGGGGGGTTGCCCCGACCCCCCTAGCTCTCGGTCGGCCGGGCCGATCCACGCACCACCGGGTCGGGCCGCGATGCGTCCTGTCGTGCTGGTCCATGCCCCCTCATGCTGGGCTGCGCCTCATCAGGTCGGGTGCATGCTTCACCGGACCAAGATGACCCCCCTGCCAGGTCGGACCCGCCGAACCAAGTCGGGCCAACCTGCCCGCCCAGTGGGCTTGACTGGCCGGGTCCGTTTCACTTAAACGTGAATAACTTTATGACCGCGCATCCGATCTACGAGCCATCTGCAGAACTAGGATTATCGCGACAAGGAGGTCCTTTTGAGATACTCTAAGGGCGTTTTGGACGAATTTGGAAAAATTTCCAGGTTGGTTCGAAACCAAAACCAACCAGGACCTCAGAGTGGAAACGCTTATAACATAAGGATCGGACTTCCAATTGACATGCCGTCAACTACGTTGGTTTCCTATGGATAAGATGGTTCTTTTGGAATACACCACATTGGATTCGGATGAGATTGGAGTATGTTCTGGTTGGTTTTTGCTTAAAACCCAACCGGGCCCCTGGAAAGGAAAAGCCAATAACTCACAGACCGGGTGTCCGATTGACGCGTTGTCTATTGCTTTGACACCCCTATGACAAGGCAGACGTTTGTGATACTTCTACATGAGACTTCGTGAAACGTGGAGTATCGGATTGAGGCTCATAGGGAAAACCCACTAGGTGATGAGAAAGCAGATTGCAGAGACCTAGTGGCTGGATGAGACTTGACGACTGTAAATTGATCGACTCGGAGTGATTCTGATGGACCAGTAGGGAGTACTTGGTTGTAGGAGCAGACCCACATCGTATGAGTTCTTGGTTGTAGTGGAAGACCCACGGTAATCGATATAAGAAATACCTATGTAGGCTATTAGGTGGAGCGCTTGGTTATAGCGGCAGACCCATGGTGGGAAGCACTTTGCTGTAGTAGTTGGCCCACAGTACTCGACAGGTGGAGTACTTCACCAGTCCAAGGTTAGTGGGTAGTGCTTGGTTGTAGCGACAGGACCACTATAATCAATAGAGGAGGACTTCTCCAGTACCTGTGGTTTCTACATCGTGAATAAAAATCCTGGTTTGAGCTGAGTCAATGACCTTTGTGTTTTCCTCATGATTAAGATGAGTTACTGGATAACTTAGGTATATGTATGGGAATATACATATGTAATGGTTATACATTGAAATAATACTTTTTGTTTCATCCATGTTGAATTTTGTGAGACCTTGAGGGTCTCGAGGTCCCTACTAAGTATCGTTATACTCACCCCTGCACGGGCTACGCCCGCACCTTGTTGTGCTGGATGCAGACGACGAACATCGCTAAAGGAGGCCGCGAGAGCTAGTACTGGATGGTACCATGATGTGGACCATTCAACGTGAAGGCTCATGGAATGGACCGATATATGTGGTGTGTTGAGGAGGACATTTGTACCTACCTTTCAAGTAGGAACCCGGAGGACGATCCATGAGCTACTTCCACCATTCAGCTATTTGTTTTTTTCAGTTGTACTTTCTTCGGTTGTAGTTGTACCTTTTTGTTGGGCTTGTATTTCTAGACCCTTTTTACAATCAGCACACTTCTTATAAATATTTACTTATTGTTTCCTTCCGCTTGTGCTCAATTTGTGTGTGTTTATGAGTTAAAAAAGCAACGCCTTCCCAGATTTAGGGAATTGAGCCTTTGGTACTAGTCGCCAACCCATGGCCTAGGAAGGTGGGCTTGGGGTAGTCACGATGTGGGCCCTAGGGGACGGGTCGTGACAGTATTACATTCAGTTTCATATGGTGTATTCCTTAAAAATATAATTTCCTGCATCCTTGTAATTCCATCAAATCATGGATTCCATGAGGGATTGATCTTCTAAATCAATTTCATATTTTTTTCATTACACTTATTTACCTAAAAATAAATTTGAGGTGAAATCATTGGTTAAGATTTATCTAACATTCCAATGTATTTGTGTTCAGTGTGTCTAGAGTCCCTATATATCTATAATAGAGTCATATAATATAGAATCATGTCATTTTACATTATCTATGGAAGGTTAAACTAATCATTTCCATTCATTTATACTACTTACCACACATGATGGTTTTCTATTATGTTTATATTCAGAAATAGTTTTTTTATTTTTTTATGATTTTAGAGTGGTTATTTATTTTGATTATAAAAATATATATCTTCATCATACAAAACCCCTTTTTTATATGAAATTTCATCCACAAATGGTTTTAAATGATTTAATTCATTAAATTTTATATAATGTTTGATTTATTTATTACATTAAATTATACACATATAATTAATATTCATGACTATGAATTATTGGATTTTAATTAGAAATTGGATTCTTCTAGTAATGAATTAGTTAACATCTGACTAGATCACTAAGAGGGAGAGTGTGAATCAATTATAATTTTCCATTACATATTTACTCCCTTTAGAAAACCTCTTAAACCGGTGAATGTCCCCAATCCACTTGAATAATCTATCTAAATTCCATTTATGAAAAAATAAAATATAAATTAGAACACATGATATTTACAAGGTTAGGCTACTGATGCCAAATACTTTGTCTATTGGATAGTCCGTCCCCACATTAATTTTCCTATATTCTAATAACTTCTTAAAATACCAATTACATCATGTTATTAACACTTCCAAATTACATATAATGATGAAACTCTTTTAAAAATATTATATAATAATGAAATGCCTTATACAATTGTTTGGTGATATATACACCTATTAATGACAATCGTCCTATATGAAGATATGGATTAATGTATGGAATCATTTATTTCTTTTTCAAGAATATAAAAATATAAGGATTTGTGACTAATGGTATTGAAAAATAAACTAGATATATGATGTTATAGGAATTCGTACAATATCAACTTGATTCTAAGATTATATTTCCCCACTTATTCTTCATGATGATTGTTCACTTCACACAGAAAACAATGTCAACATCTCTTCTCTCTTCTCAATTTTTCATGAGTTAACCTTAATTTCGTATCATATTAGTCAACCCCCTCTTGAAATAGGGTGACCATACCCCACAAAATTTTACACCAATAAATATCATGATTGGAAAATAATACCTTCCAAAAATCATTTAAAATATACATCCATGATCTCCTCCAATATTAGTCAATGTAACTGATCCATAGATCATTTATTTTATGTTACAGTGTGAATTAAAATGCTAATTAGGTTAAAATTTATATCAATGCAAGCTACTTTGAATAATAATATTATCATAGGAAATACTAAAGAATATGATTAAATAATCATTCAAGATCTATCCAATAATCATCAAAATTAGTTCTATTGGTTCCGACACATCACATATCGACACACCCTTCAGCATGGTTTGGTGAAAAATATTCGTCTATTTTTTCATAATATGAAAAGCACTATAACATGTTCCACTCCACATTCCATTTTTTCATATGGGAAAAACTTATATTTTCATTGAAAATATTACACCACTTTAGATGAATATCCAATAAATATAATTAAAATTAATGCAAGAATAATAATGGTTTAGTCTCTTTGGAAACATGGATATGTAAAAATGTCAAATAAAAACTATCGACAACATATCCAACATATTTTCTCACAACTGGAACCCTTATTATACATATCATAATTTTAAACATTCAATATATCCTAGGAAAATATAAACATAATAAAGGGTTAGCTCATATCTTTAGTAAGGTTAAACATGAGAGATATCATTGATCAATTATTAATAACATGAGAACATATTTATTGGAACAAGATATTAAAATTTTAAAACAATAAAAAGTAAATCATATATCAAAATATCATGTTATTGAATAAAACCTATTATTCTAGAAGTTATGAATAATAAATTAATCAAATAACACAACCCGTGAGAGTATATTATTGATATAAGATCATACTATAAATTAATGTATTTGATTATGGAATAATAATAAAAATAATAATATCATCTCATAGAAACACACAATTATATTCATCATATGTTATGTTTGGAAAAAAACTAATTACCTATTTCATTCTCTATATATCATGTAGTATACATTATTTGGTTTTTGGAAAATCTCCCATGTAACATCTTTTGGGACTCGAATAACATCACTCATAATAATTTATCTCATAAAAAATTATTCTTTAACCAATAAATTAGGAATCTATAACAAACCCAAACATTAGGTAGTCATAATCCACTCACATGTATGCATAAATATTCGGAAAAAAATTCATTTCATGGTAGATTATCCCATAGAAAAGAAAAAAATCCATCCGTGATTCAACCACATAATCATAAAAAATAAAATTACATAATATGGAGCATATCATAGAATCATATTAGTTGTATAGGATAACTAAATTCGTAAAATGTTATCATATATGGAAAATTATTTTAAGTGATCATTTGAATATTTATTGAGGAAAATAACATTTTATCTTTGGAATCACATATCTCAAATATAAAAATATAAGACATAATAGAGAAAATATACTCTTTTATAAGAACTATTGAAACCTATAAAAAATATATAATACCTTGATTGGTCTTGATGATAGAAAACTCCATTCATAAATTATAATTTAATCAAATATTATGCACACACCTTTGGAAAATAATACCTTTTTCATAAAATTGTCTGAAAATTCCATTTCAACCATTGTATTTAATGTTAAAAATGTGTAATAATTTATTTAAACAATTATTATATAATATTAAAATAATTCTTAAAAATATTTAAAATAAAATATAGTCATTAATGAAAATAGTTCACAACTAAATAGAAAAACAAGGTCAATTTTTCATAAAAATATCCTTTATAACTTTTGAGTACTTTAGTAGGGGAATATAAAAGGAAACAATCAAATCAATAAAAATTAATGGAGTAGAAGAAATGATATAATTTTTTGATAGATATATCACATGACATCTTCATCACAAATTTAACCCTAAACAATCCCTATAAAAATGATACTTCCAGAAAAATTCATCACCTCATGACCATCATTATTCACAATCACTCTAACCTAATGTATAATAAATTAATTTTTATTTTGATTATATTCTAGAATCATATTTATACCTATAGTACCATCTAGGGTCCACTTATAACATGTCAACACCAATTTTGTGATATCCTGAAACCAGGTCAGTCATAAATAAATGAACCCATGGGTCTATATGAACTCAATTGTGCCTCCTTATACACCAAATGTTACAAATTTTCATTGAGGGTTCATGATGAAACCATGGAGAGAGTAAATCCTCATGGTTAGAGTGTTGAAAAAAATAATAATCCTATAAATAAATATCAGAAGAGTAATCATCCATTATATATATATATATATATCTAGTAATCTTTTCCATCAATTTCATATACAAAATTGTTACCATGGAATGACATTAAAAAATTATGTACTCATACAAGGGAAGAGGTACTCAAACATACATGTATTCCAAAATAATTAATAATTCCAATAGGATATCTCTAGATAGCTTCATGTTCCATATATTGATCTAATTCTTCCAGGATCCCTTTCAATAATTAATTTATCACAAAAAACCTAAAAATTCCTTTATATATACATGCATCTATTTATTATGTTTGGGTACTTGTCAAAGTCATGAATATGGTGTGACATATAGTTAGTGTTCCATAAGAGATAGTTTCTATTTTTGTTCAATACATGAATATATGATAAATAGTGTGATGTTAATAGTATAATAAGTAAATTAAAATATGTAACTAAATAACCCACATCAGTACCACAACCAATAGAATACCCATCCCCTACAACAAACTTTTCCTAAATCTTGAATATCTCTTAGTAAATTATTATTCATGATTTAATTTATGCTAATGTATCATGACCTCGATCATATCTGAATCATCCCTCGTGAATAATATATAGGAAAGAAATGTATAATAAGGACACCATAAAATTAAGGGCCCGAATAAATCCAATCATGTTCATGGATTAGGATACACACTGTATAATTATTTTATCACCTAACTTGAATGCACCATGATCCCATACCTTTCATTCCTAGTTATATTCCAATATATCGATCCAAGCATAACAAGAACCCATCACCTTATAATCCCACCCTATAAATTCCTCTTTAGAAACCTATTATATCTTTAGGTGTGGTATAAAGTCAATGCCCCATGAGTTCATCCTTGGTGGTCCACGATGGAGGCCTAAATGTCACTTGTGGAATATAGAATGATTTTCCTTCAACGACTATCCCTGGTAGTCAACATAGCAATTTCATGTATCACTCATGGTGAATAGAATGCTATTACCTCTAATCGTGCAATTGTTTGTCCACATCGGGAGTCCAAGTGTCATTCGTGGAATATATACACCAGATTCCAAGTTTTTTTTGTATACCTCTAATAAGATAGCCCATGTTCCATTCATGGTCCATGAAAATTTCATTATTATTATTTTAGTAAAATGATCCCAATGATTCCATTAATAATATCCATGATCTGAACCCATTTATCACTAATGTATCGAAATATGAGTGATCATGGGACAAATGTTTCACCATACCATTTATGTTCACATTTAAAAGAAATTGTAAAAAAATTAATATTGGTATTTCCCATACCATAAAAGATATAGAAATTCATTATATAAATTTTAAGGACTAACATCCCATGAATTATATCATTAATATCAATTTGTAATTTTTATTTTGATGAAAATTACATACATAATTGTTAATGAAATATTGAAAAGGGTTGGGGACATGGTTTTCAATTATCTCATTCCTTCAGTTCAATTTAAATTTAGGTCAATTCATTTTACTATCACTAACAACTGGTAAAGGGACTAACATAAAAAGGTCGATCTAATCTATAGGCCATGAAGGGTGGTTTTGTCCAATTTGTAAACAAACCCAAAAGATGGTTCCCTTCATGTTCACTAACCACTCAAAATATATAAATGGTTGTAAAAGAGTCCTATAGGTCTAAACTATATATTTAATTTAAGAATAAATCAATTTAACTGGAATTGCGTAGAAACAACTATTCTCAAATCGATGGCATAATACTTAATCAACAAGAATTTACGCAAAAGAAAAAGACTACCTACCTTAGATTGGTTGTCTTCTCATTGTCCATTTTTTGCCTCTAAACTAGGATAAAACAAAAAAATAGATAAAATATAGAAGGATCCAAAATATGGCATATGATGTCTCACTAAAATAGCTATATTGATTGGAAGATATATCAAATAGGTGCACCAAGAACATTGATCACACCAATGGGTAGTCAATTTGACAAATTTCAGTCCAATCAGAGTTCAGATATAAGAGAATCATTAAATCCTAACAGTATTACAATGGTGAGATTCTTTGGATTGTGGGGTAGCTATGTGTGTGAGAGAAAAGAAAAGGATATAGGGTTTAAATAATAAAGGATGGTAAATCCATCATTTTCCCCTTTTAAAATGTTATCATGGTTTGACTACAAGTTCGTCCAATTTTCCTCCCATTACTGCCCCAAGAAACACCTTAATAGGCTTGGTGTGATATTTTATTAAATGTTCATAGACCATGTATAAGAACTCTATTGGTAGGGTTGTATAATATACAACGGTGTGTCATCTAGGATGCATAGTTAGACAAAACCATGAATCCCTGTATATAGAACTGAACCATCTATCATGGTTTAATCAAACAACAATGATTGGGTCACACAATTTCAAATAATCATGGAGCCCTCCTATTTCACCAAATATTTGGTGCTCTATACTCCATACATACCTTGTTTTGCATTGAAAATCCCATGTCCCATTATTAAAATCCATAATGTCATATTTTCTCAAATTTAATTGATGTAAAATGGTACCATAAGTCGATGGAAATACAAGTTATTACAATAATCCCCACCATTAGTGATACTCATCCATGATTTATACTTCTAAGGGTGTAAAAGATTTATTTGGTACTAAATCTAGCTAATGGGAATATACATCATCCTCCCTGTCCAATGTCTCATCATGTGCATAATTGTGCTTCCATAACACCCGTACAAGAGGGAATGATCTTCCTCAGAGAACCTTCATTCCTCTATAAATAAAAAATTGGATACTCATCAAAGGATTCCCATAAAAGGACCAATCTACATCTAATTATGCTTCCCCGGGATGAATAATATTGAATGTTTCAAAATTATATCTGTGAATATGACATACATTGAATATTTCTTGTGTAGCTCTGTACCACTCAAGTAACTATAACTGATAATCTATTATCCTAACTCTCCCTAGAATATCAAAAAGAATAACGTAGCAATGTGATATATTCCATTTCTTTAAATAAATAAATTTACATTTCTAGGTGAAACATATAAGAAAACTATAATATTCACCTCAAACACTATTGGTCGATGATGAATAGTGGAAACTGACTTCTTCCTATGTTGAGATATATAAATTCTCTTGTTGTTAATTTTAACCTTATACAAAGTATATTTAATGAGATGTGGATCCAATAGAATTTCCCCTCCTCCCTCCAAATATCACATGGAAAATATGGTAGAACCTATCATATATGACATCATATAGATACATCTGTATGGTTTCATGTAATATATAATTGTAATGACACTCATTTAGAGATAAATATTTATCTGATAAACCTCTAAAATCAATTATGAATTCTTGAATCATGTCCTCCAAAAACATGTACTACTCTCTCAGACTAAAAATCAATTTATAGGTGATATGTAGTAATTAGTAGTACATATTAACCTAGTTCCTTCAGAAAAACACGCTAGAATCATGACATGAAATGAGCATCTCTATTCAAAATGATATAAAAATGGACCTCATAGAGTCAAATGATATCATGGATGTAGATCATCCGAAGATCAAGAATTTAAAATTTCTCCCAAATATTACAGAAATTGTAGGCCCTTTTCAATCTATATACAATAACCCATATGAAATCACTTCCCTGATTTGATCTACTAAATACCTCACAAAATCCATAGTGATATAATCTCACTTCATCCCAAGAATAGGTGCTGGTTGTGAAATCTATACTAGTTTTTGGTGTTTATCCTTTACCTCCTAAGAGGTGGAACATAAAGTAAAAAACCCATCTATTTACAATTTCATCTCTATCCATGTGAATTGGTGGGTTAATTCACATTAGATCATGTTAAGAATATGATTTACATACCATATATAGTAATGATACTCTTGAATCAGATCATCTTAGACATCTCTATAAACCCTAACGGGTCAATGAGTTTATGATTTCTCATTCTCATCAATAACCAAACTAGAAGATAGGACATCATTATCAATTCACTCCAATAGATGCATGGCCATGGTATGTGATAGCTACCTCATCTTCTCACTATCAATATTTTAATTGGTTACTGATAATGATGTGAGTAAAAACAATCCATAATGGTCCTAAACCACTATTTCCAAAATATAAAAAATTACCTAATGCGTACACTCACATATTTCCCCTTGAACTACTTTTGTCTATGTCTACTTTCTTAGGATGTCATTAACTACATTCCCCTTCCTGAATTATAGGCTAGATCGATGTCCAATGAATGTAGGTATTTATCCTATATTCATTTACTGATATTCAAGTCAAACTCTAAATGTACATACATGATGATTTTTTGGTTAATATACACGCAAAAAAACAATATCCCACTTAGTTATTAATCAAGTAGTGCATGCCATGGAAAATAATGGTTATCTCAGTGTTATTCATTGGGTAGTTCATCTCAGGTGGTCTCAACTGACAAGACACATATAACACAACTCAATCCTCCTACATTAGCACTATTCCAAGCTTGATTCCTGATGCATCACTCTAAACCATAAAGCACATTCATAGCTTTGGAAGAATTATGAGTAGCACTAAATTCCTTTTACCTTTTATAAATTTCAAGTATTTTTTATAGACCTGTAATCATATGAACATCACAAAATTATTAGTGAATCCTATAAGAGGTTATATATAGAGTGAAATTTCCTAAATGATGAGATTATAATTACTATATAAACCCTAAAAATTATAAATCAAATATTTTCCTATGTTGATCAAATCATACTACACATCTCACCTTATCTAGGTCAACTGATACTCATGTATCTGAGATAATGTGACCCAAGAGGTGAATTGTTTCCATCCAAAAGTGGCAGTCTATAATCATAAAATATATATGATTATCCCTCAGGGTACAAAAAATTATATATATTTTTTTAATGTTCATTTCATGTTTGAGAATATATCATTATATCATCCACAAATAACACCACAAATGAATCCAGATATAGGTGGAGAACCTACTTCATCAGTTCCTTAAATAGTGTAGTTTTATTCATGAGACTAAATGAACTGAAAAAATACTCATATAATAAATATCTTTAATGGAATGATATATGTGTTATATCTAAGGTTCTATCTCAAACAATATGATAACATATTCTCCGACTAATTTTAGAGAAATCCCATATTACTCAAATATGATAGAATAGGTTTTGTGTAAAATGTAATAGATACAGGTTCTTAACTATAATTAGGTTTAACCAATAGTAATCCAAAATATACTTATGGTTCCATCTTACATAATGGAGAAAAATATCGGCCAACCCCAAAACAAAGTGATATGTCATATAAAATAGTTAGATTCCAAATCCTTTCACTAATTCTTGATCTTTTTAACATATTAGTAGCTATACTATAAGGAGGAATGAATACTATAGTATCTCCTAGAGCTATGTTGATAAAAAACAATACCACTCTCTCTCTAAATACGTAGTCCCAAAATTTTATCCTAGAAAAAATCCTTTAAAAGGTCTACACCTAGAAGAAAGACGAATAATAAATTACCTTATTAATCATAAAGAAATTAGCAATCTAGGTTTTCAACCAACCAAATGTAATATCCCAAGGTCTACATTGTCTTTCCCAGAAATTCCATTAACCCATGAGAATACAATTACATCACTCTGGTAAGATAAATGTGGCCATTCGGTGATAAAAAAACATAATTGTGTTAGGGAACTACCCAATCCACCTATATAATTATGTCAAACATTGTTTTCTCAAGACCAATTAGGTCCAAAATTATGTGATACCCACCTATCTTAAGGGGAAACTCCCTAAACTAGTGTACACACACCAATAAAATAAAAAATAGAGTAAAATGTTTCATGACTCCATAATAAAACTGAAGATTGATCCCAAGGCTATCCACAATTGGTACATAAATAATGGAATCAAGAAGATCGTATATTAAAGATAGTAAAACTAAACTAATGGAATCTATTATAGTAATTACCATTATAGAATAACCAAAACTCCTCTTTTTATGGATTTGTAGCATTACATTTATCAAGACTGATATGAGAACTTGAAATATATCCTGGATACCCTGAGATGGTATGATATACAAACAATTATGGGTTCAAAATTCCCTATCCATGACCACCACCATGAACTTATTGGTCGTTCTTACTCTAGCACCCTACCTAATGTGATTTTATTGAGATTTCTCCTAAATTTATATTTTTTAAGGAACTTATCTCATAGGATTTTGGAGAAAATATCTATAAAATATATTTACATGACACCTCTTTTGGTAAGACAAAAATTTGAATGGGTCCCTATTACATGAGTGTTTCATATGTCCGGGTCTATAAAATTGATGCCATATCATCTAGGTACCTAACTAATCACCCTTAACACTAATATCATAGCATAGAAGATTAAAATTTTCCTTCCTATTGTAGTTAATTATAGTTCCAAATTAATGTGTCAATCATCCCTAACTCATACCCCAAGTATCTCTCATGTTACACTTTGTGATAAGCACATGATTCACTATTATAGATATAGTTGTATAATAATACACATTAACCTAAAATTAAATTCCGCACATGATACTATCCAAAAATAACCAATAATTAGATAAAATGAAACCTAGAATAATAATTGTGAAACATTACAGATTTTAAAAATTAAAAAATAATCCATGATTGGTGAATCATCATACACCATGTGCATAATCTATCTTGATATATCATCCGTCAATGTCTTATGATATAAATAATCATGGAACGTGTCCTAAAAATCCCCCCAATAAATATCCCTATAATGATATATATTATTAATAACATCCAACCATCAATTTGATAAATTCAAATACATACACATGGAGAGAGTCACTCTCTCATCGATAGGTGTCTCATGATACTCAAAAACTGATAGCATATCCTTTATTCAGGACGAAACAATATTTGAGAAACCATTCCTCAAAAACATGGATGGATTATTCTATTATAACTCATGTGTAAAGTCTTCCATATTCAGTTAAGGGCATAAGGACCCTTGTGTAATCTATATATAGCATATAAAAAACTTTTGAAATAGATAATCAATTACCATATCAGGTATAATTTAGTTTGAAACATTTTTTATTACAAGATGTTATACTAGTGACCAAAGGCCACAAACTCTATGGAATGATTGTTTACACCCTACAGATTCATGAATCATGGTCATTGTGGTGGAATGTCACTATAAATTCCTAATAAACATAGAAATACACTATTTAATAATTTGTAGAAACACATATATATACATAGGACTGGTATGAGACTCCCTATATGAGAATCAAACTACTATGACTTCTCCTAAAGCTAGGTCTGGGAGACATGAATATTACATGAAAAAACAAGATATACTTTCTCCCTTAAACTATTGAGGTCATTTCAGGGTTAATATCTCTACTATAAGACAAAATTCTTGATATATAGAGTTCCAGTTGCATTTTATAGAGTAAAACACTCATTATGTTGTAATTTAAATCCCCATATAATTATTAATATTATAATTAAAAATTACATTTCCTTCTTATTCATACAAATTGAAATACAAAATCTAATAATTTTTTGAATTATAAAGATCACGATTTCCAATTTATAATGTCCAATACAATAAAATAATTCATATGTGGCATTTTTTTAATCAGAATATATTATTTTTACACTAACTATATGAAATGATAGAAAAATGCCACAGAAATAAAAAACCTGGAAAAATGATTTATTAAATTCACGTAATAACATTAACAGTTAATTAGAAATTCAATAATTATAAATCCATATATTCCTATTATGATTCCTGATGCGATTCATCCATTTTGTATCAGACAAGGCTAAAAATAAATAGTCATAAGGAACATCAAACATCACATTCATCACCCAAAATTTAAATAAAGGAAATTGTAATAATCATAATATAGAACAACATGTCAAATATTAGGTAATTTTGATTTTCATTATACATGGTTCCTCCAATCCATGGAATAATCTTAGGATGAAATGTTGTCACTACATATTTTTCTTTTCCTCCATACCAATTAGCGAGATAGGAAAGTAAAAGAAAAGATACTCCTATGATATAAATATTTGACACCCAAAATTTGATTTACTCATAATAATGAAAAATAGTTTTCCACATGACATCATGTGTTACTCCCCATATTCCATAGGGTGACAGCTAGTAGTGAGGGTCCATGGTGATAAATTGGAGATACTATACACTCATGATCAGAGTATAGCACAATGGTATAATAGTATCAATCAAAATAAATAAGAATAATATACAACTGAAAAATATTATGTTAATCATAAATCATATATATAATAACATAGTAATAACATCCAACAATGTCATATACAAAAATTTATTCACACAATGATATAATAAAAGGAAACATGCGGACATGGAAGAAAGTATATAACAAATAGGAATACCAAAAGAACCAAAAAAATGAATGATTATCCCTAGATAGAATCATGTGATATATCTTGGTCTATTTCATCCCCACTCCCAAGCTACAATGAATCAACCATCGATAATATATCATTTTTCTAGGTCCCTACTTCCATATATGAAGTTCGCCCACGTACTAATCAACGTCTCGATTAGGGTTTGATATATACATAGTTGGACACCAAAAATGGTGTTAAATTACATCAACTATTTGAATATATAATGAAAATTATTGAGGTTATATTACAAGGTATAAATTATTATTGGTATATAACTAACCCACATAGGTACAGGTTCCTGTAGAACACACATCTTTTGTTTCTTGTTTTGGCCAAATTTATAATATCTCTATGTAAATAGTTGATCATGATTTAATTTAGGATAAATTTCAAGGACCTGGATTGTATATTAACAATATCCAATGAATCTTATCTTGGTAATACATGTATAATAATTCCATCAAAAAATTAAGGATCTTATTGAATCAAAGCTTGAACTTTCTCTTGGAAGTTTTTCCATATAATCATTTTTCAATTCAATATGAAATCATCTTATGTGGATACTTGGGGATCCTAAATTGGAAAATAGGTGTCTTTCCAGACAAAAAATAACCCCATCACCTTATAGGAATTTTTTAGTAATTTTTTATATGAAACCTATTATCGCTCCAAGTGTAGTACAAATTCAAAATCATTTAATTGGATCACAAGATGCCCTCAATAGGAGGAAAAGTGTCACCCATGGTGTATATATATTGATAATACCTCTAATTCCATTCATCAGAATTCATAGAGGGTTTCCATGAATCAATGATGTCATATATAATGATTATCACTCAATTTCCATCATTGGTAGTCAATATAGGGTCTCCAAGTGTCACTAATGGAATAGATAAACCAGATTCCAATATATTCTTTCCATGTAATTTATATGATAACCCATGAGGGGCCCATGATTCATAATAATTTCATTAAAACCCATTTAATAAAATACTCCTAATGAGTTTTTCAGGGTGTTTATGATTGGTAACCATGTATCACTCGATGAATTAAAATATGAATTTTCATGGGCCCAATGTCAAACGATGCCATTTTTCACATCTATCTCAATTGTTTAGAACATATATAGAACTATTCCACTCAACTCATTAAGTGGGCCAAATCATCACAAAGGATTGTAAATCATGGCTTCCCATGAAATCTCTCATTCCATTCAATTGTAAATTTTTATTTTAAAGAATGTGTAAAGACTATGTGAGAAGGAATAAAGTCTATTGGCATAGTTACATTTTTTAATTCCTCCTTTCATTCAATATACTGTACATTTTGTTCAATTAATTTAAAATATAAAAACAATGGGTAATGGAACTCACCTAAAAAGGATAATCTAATTAATAGTCCACCCAGAGTGGGTAAATTGAAATGTCTCTGATTTTTCTGTTTATTATTTTAAATATTATATGGAATTATTTCGAGACTATGCGTGAAGATAGCACATCGTTCTGTGGTCCAGTGATCCCAGAATGTTGGTTTCATCTTTTTTTAGTTAAGTGAGTCGGCACTTGTGCGCGGTTGTGACAGTTTCTAAAATGGATGCTCGGATTAAAAATCTGAGTGCACTGTTGCGTCCAAGATGATGACTTTACCTAAGAATGAGGACAACCTCGACCGGCCCAGGTCGAGGGAAAAGGTGAATTTTAGGATTTTTTAACGAAAATAAAAATAAAATAAATTAATGAGTTTATTTAATTATTATTTAAGAAAACAGCTGCTGCAGTGCGGCAACGGCGCAACTGTTTCCTAAATTAATGACGCGTCATAATAACTTCAAAATGGTGAGTCAATGTCATTAATTCTGCCACGTAATTAAATGACAATAGGTTTCCCTTGTTAATGGGTTAAGAAATTGTTGATCATTGGAAACGGATGAGAGGAACCTCTACGGAATCCGTGAGGCATTGGAGGAAATTCTCGGCGACGAACGACGACGGATCGAAGTCGAGAATCGCTATGCCCACAACGTTGATGGATCCTGACGACAACAGCAGTGCGATGACTTCGTCAAAAATCGATGCTTTCGAAATATAGGGGTTGTTATTTTTATTTTTTTCCCCATATTTAAGTTTGAATAACGAACACGGATCAACCACGAACTAGTTGATCCGTGGAATCGTACGTTTTTGCAGGAGGGATTTTCTTCGGGAAGATTATGGGGAATTGATCCATGATTATGTTGTTGTTGATTCTGGCTCAGTTTATGCCTATTAACGCGAGCGGATCAATTTTGTGACGAATGGTGGTGGAGGTTCGTTCCTCAATTTGTTTATTTGGATTTTGTTCCTCCTTTTTCCCCCATGCGTTCTTCGCGTTCTTCGCGGGGCGATGAATACTGAATCCTTGTGCATCTGTTCAATGACGCAATGATCAAAAAATGAAGGTTTGACACTGCAACGACCTTGTAGAGGTGCAACAACGATGGCAGACGATGAATCGGACCGGATCGGAAGGGGCGTTCTTCGAGCGTTCTTTGTGCGCGAAGATTAAAATGCATTTTCGGAGCCGATTGAATGTCTGAAAACTCTAGAAGCGGATTTGTTGAATTGGGGTGACCAAAACCTAAAGGTTTCGTGGTGATCAGACAGCTGGATCAATGTTCGGAGCAGCACGGGAGGCGTGTCGGAAAAGAGCGTCGTTTCTGGAAATTTCCAGAATACACGGTGTGTACATCCAAAAAACACGCCATGTAGTACTGGCGGTAGCGGCTAGGGTTTGGGGTCAGAGAAGAATCACACGGCGTTTTGGACCTTCCCCAAAGCTCGGTGTGTACTTTGGGTACTACATGGACACAGGATGATATACACAGCTTCAGGCGGCATGGCGTGTATAGCTTGGCAGAGGCGGCTACACAGAGCTCGGTGTGTATCCCGGGGATACGCGGACACGGGGTGGAGTACATGACCATGTACTCCATCACACGGCCAGGTGAATCCAGCAGCGTGGGTCACCCCGTGTTCAGATTATATGGGTCGGAGTACACGGGTTGGTGACCGTGTACGGGTACATTTCCAGAGTACACGGAGCCAACCCCAGTTACCGAGACATGGTGTGTACTCTGTACTACACTCCGTGTACTATGTTTTTCTACACGACCAGCCTCATGACATGGGCTGTTGTACACGGGCAGTACCTGGGGTCAGACAACATGACGTGTATCATTTCTACATGCCATTTACTTTTTGGAAAATGGCTTGGTCCTTTTGTTCACCATGCCTTGAACATCTTTTGTTTGGGTTAGTGCCCATTCTTCTTGTTTCCGTGGGGGTCAGGCATCTTTCCCTCACGCAGTAATTTTATCCCTTCAGCATGAATTTTTGTGATAGATTCAGCCATCCATTCGAGAGGCTCGGATCGATATCCTCTATCCTTTCAAGTCCCTAGGTAGAGTCAGGCATCAACGTGACCAACTCTACCGGGTGTTGATCCTCTACCTAGCAACTGAATTCCGGCTGAGTCGTGGTATCCGCCATGGCCCAGGCAGTGATCCTCATATGTGTATCAAGATCTTCCCACTCAGGAGTGGGTCTCTTGTAATGAGTTCTTATATCTACCGTAACCTTTCCACTTAGGAGTGTGTCTCCCGTAATGAGTTTATCCATCTCTCTTGACAGTTCCCGATGAACAGCACTTCCCATACGAACGTCATCAAAGCTATAAGACTCGTGGAGTGTATTATCCCGGAAACAGCGCATCACGGAATCTTCGAACGGAATCCATTACGGGGGTATGTGGTTGTGTGACTTGTCTCTAGACCATGGGTCTGGGTTTTGGAGTATATCTGGTTTTTTTGATATGTTCTGTAAACATATATTGTGCATAGCTGACTGTTCCATTACTTTGTATTGCTTTGTGGTTATCGGGGTCGTCCACTGAGTATTGTTATAGTCACCCCTGCACAGGCTTTTCCCGCACGTCTGGTGTCTTCTGTATACGAGCAGCCTTTTGACAGAGTCCAGGGCGGACCAGGACAGGACCGAGCTTTCTGAGTTCCTTACAGGCGAAGGCGTTCCTACGGCTATGAGCGGCAGTCCCAGTACCTTTTGAGCTTACATGTTGGACTTTGCAGTTTCAGACTCTTGTTTGTTTTCATTTTAGTGGGCTTGTATTTTTGGCCAAGTTTACTTTTACAGTACTCTACCTTTAATCGTACTCTGATAGTTGGGCTTAGTTGTATGCATGCTTTTTGTTCCTTAGTGTTTTACATTTCAGCATTTGTGGGCTTGGAGATGTGTGTGTGTGTACAGGTACTTAGGCAATGCCTCCCATGTTTGTGATATGCCTACCCGGTGCTAGTCAGCAACCCCTGGCCTATTGGAGGCAGGCTTGGGGAGTCACGACATGGGCCGTACTGGGACGGGTCGTGACATTTATCCAATTTAGCATCATTCCCAAGGTATGGTTCAATTTAGGTTCTTTAACCTCCCATGATATATAAATGGGTCTCAGGAGTAATATAGGTAAACTATATAAATTAAGTTTAATACTAAATAAATTTAACAAGAATATCTTGAAATATCTAATGTATGGAAAAATAGTAGAACACATAAACACCAATATTTTAATGGAAATTAATGAGACCACCTACCTTATCATGGTAGTTGAATCCCCATCCTTATTTTTCCTCTAATACATGGGAAATCTAAATAAATTGTGAATATAAATAAATTCATTGAAGAGAGGGTATATGTTATTGTACCAACATTAAAACCATATACATAAATATTACAAATTTTAGAATTAGGAAAGAATATATTACTGATGTCTATCCAATGTGAAATACATTTTTTTTATCATAGTCCATATATAAGACAATCCTAAACACCAGGTAGGATTTAATGCGTGAGATCCAATGGATGAGGGGGATATTGTGCATTGGAGTGAAAAGACAATATCAAAGAGGTTAAATTATAAATAGGGGATAAATAGTCATTTTCCCCTTTTAAAGGGTCAGACAGTTTGGTCGTATGGTTGCCTAAAACTTACAACAACCATGATCCCAAGACCTCCCTCATACACCCCTCACATGGGCAAGGTACATGGTTTGACTAACCATGTCTAGCCCATGATAAACCCCTCTATTATTAGTTCATTATCCCTCACACGGTTTTGGATAATGGGATAGATGGTTAGATAGAACCATGCATCCCTAAATAGATCATTGATTCATCTGATTAATTTAGATCAAACCATGATTTTTGGAGTGGATTGGTTTATACTAATAATGTGACCCACCCAATAGTCTAGGGATCTGGGATCCGTATGTGCCAGAGACACCCCCAAAACACTCGTGAACACAAAATAAAAATCCATTAGGATTAAAAAGTTTATATGAAATAAAGAGGTCTGGTAGATGGGAGAAATTTTTTGTTCTCAATCATTTATTAATTATTATTAAATAAAATCATTATTTTCAGATGTTAGATATTTCATTTATTTCATGAATGTTTTAGAATAATAGCTTTATTCATTGATCATTGATCATAGTTCTATAATATTTTGAATATTAATAATGATATTAATGTCATATATAATCATTCTACATGTATTTATAAAAATCCATAATATATAGAGATAGAAAAATAAATTAAACCGTTTATAGAGATGGTAATCTGTTTGTATGCAAGAACCTTGTTTTTATTTTCAAATGATAATAAATAAATTAATATTAAAAATATTTCATCATTATTATATCACTAATATAATATATATATATATATATTTAATCAATCATTATATCTATTAACGTGATTTGGAGATGGAAAATAAAGCATATCACTACGTAGGTGTGGGAGGCCACATGTACGCACGAGTGATACCTTCATTACCCATTTGATGAAATATTAGTGGGAAATGGTTTCCACATCATCATAATAATATATAATTATATTTTTTATTCTTTATCCATAATTTAATGATGTATAAAAAAATTTTAGATATGTTTGATGAAGAAATAAAAGTGGAAGCACTTAGTTACAATTAATACAAATTCTTTGTGGGAGATCTGTTGCCTTACACATTAATTCTTAGAATTTTTGTCTTATGAGAAGATTATGGGACCAATTATGAATGTAAGAAAATATGTAAAGTATTATGTTAGGACTCTAAGTCCATATTTCTCTAAATATATGAATATGGGGGGAGATAAACTTGCCTTTTATACAATAGGGAGAGGAAAAGCTTAGAATTACATTAAAAAATTAAACATAATTAATTTATTTCTCAAGTATAATTCATAAAATTGGATAATAATTAAATTTTATGACAAAATTTTGTCAAAATATCATCACATAATGAAAATTAATGAATTTTACTTTCAATCATATCATTATCATTATGTTTATCCCACTAGTAAACTTGTTATAGCATATTTTTACTATTCTCTATGACTGAAAATGAATGTTCCCAAATTACCAAATTAGGACTGAAAATTAATAACTATGGATTCAATTTCATCAAATTTAATATAAATATGTGGATGAAATTAATTTTACAATAAGGCTTTTGAACACAACAAAAAACATATATATAAAAATCAATTCTTAATATTAAAACTGAATTTAATTTCATTCCTTCCTTAGTAAAAACTATAAAATAACTGATAAAATATTATATCAAATATATAATTTATAATTTAAATTGAAATATTCAATCAATAATTATTTATTGAATTTATTATGGTAAAAAAATCCTTGCACACATAATTTTTTATACTTAAAATTAGTATTTTTCCCTTTAAATGATTTTATCTTCATTTCCTACCATTAAAAAAATAAAATATGGATTTGTATTCATATGTTACTATTAAATTTAATTATAAAAATTATTTATTTAAGATTATTTTATATATTCTATATAATAAATCATAAAACCTATAAAAATTCATTTCATTGAAAATTGGGTATTTTAGTCATTAATTGATTTTATTTAAAACATCATTGATTGTTTATTATGAACAATTAAATTAATTAAATTTTAAGAATATATATATACATTATAGTTTGTTTAATCCAATTTTTTCCCACCAATCTGATTACCATGTAATAAATTTATAATATATCATAGGAGCATTTACACATAGGGTTGTGCATAAATAATTCTATCAAATACTTCATGTTTTGTAAAAAATAAATACAAAAAAATGGGGTGATATACACATAAACTCTATCATCACATAATTTTCATCACCATAGGTTGTTAAAAAAATATTGTGTATTTTCAACTCACCACAACATATTATATGGTGTGTTTATCTATTTCGTGATGTGTTCCTCATCTCAATCATCAATGCATTCCACTACTTATCTATAGACATTTTGGCCTTCCTCATGTAACATAGGGAAACTACTCCACCACTATTAAAAACACTATGGCATAGTACATATGGTGTTAAACCTAAAATACTAATTTCTTCAATGAATTAAGTCATTTAAAAAAGGAAACCACCATTATACCCATGTGGGGTTTAATAATGATTCTCAGGTGATCTAGGAAATCAACATGGGGAACACAATTGTGTAGAAGATTTTCAATTTCCCATGTTGGGAATATCCTACTATACCATGAACATTTGAATGTTGTGGTCTCACAAGGTTACACATTCACCTACACTAGGCCCATTGTAATGTATGTTTTTATTCCAATATTGGGAATTTTCCTCTCAACATGTTCCATTCCATTGGCATAGCCTACTTGTTCCTTGCCCATTAATAGTATTTATGACTTATTCAAATTATCTAAAAATTATTAACATCAACATTATATTCTCTTGTTTATAATAACTACAATAGCATCTAATAAATCTAATAAACCCACCCATTGAATTTGTTGGTAATACAAAGATATTTTACAAGGTCATAAACAATAGAAACTTTTTTGAAAATAAAATTATAATTTTTTCCCCTCATCACCACATTCATTTCCATATCCCACTTATTATAAAAATGATGTATTGGTCAAGTAACATGGTCATATAATTTATCATATCACAAAAACAACTTTAGTATCATTTAAATATTTATGGATAGGGATGATATCACATAGTCCTTACGAAATATTATGTGATTAATATACTAAAATTATACATTATATAAAAAATAATTGAAAACAATAGTTATTTGACCAAGGTTATCTATGTTATCGATCATTTCATATCCTGTGACAAATTCCTTATTATTTTTTTTTATTTTAATCATTGAGGTTTCATTAAATTGATTTAGAATTATTCTTCTATAGGCATAATAACACAATATTAATCAAAATTCATGTGAAGAAAGATAACTCCCCATTTTTCTCACCAAATGATCAACCAAAACCCCTTATTGATAAATATATTGAATATAATAAAAAAAATGTATTAGTATTGTCATTTTCATAGCCCATTTTAAAATTTCACCATGTCATAGAAGAATATATTTTGTAAAAGCTTCTTTTTATACCCCTCTACTGATATAATGAAATTATTTTTATAATGGATATGTAATCCATGATAAATCAATGTTATTTTCAATCAAGAACTTTTAATATAAACATTTTCCTTTGATTCAATTCTTGTCAAAAAATATATTACATTACAAGAATAATGAGCGACCTCTTTGTCCATCATAGAAAAATATATGATAGAGATTTTTCATACAATATACTTCATTATTGTTTTATAACATAAGACTATTTTTTGTTTAAAATATTCTTTTATAATGTAGTCATATGAAGATAGGATGTTTCTAGTGCTTTCGCATTATTATTAGACAACTATAACTATCTATATAGCAATGAATTTTATTTTTAATCTATATATCCTAGAATACTTAATAATTAAAACATGTCACTTCTTCAAAATAATGTTTCCACTGATTATAATATTATATTCAGTCTATGCCTTCATGGTGGTATTCGTATCAACACTTTTGTTTTTTTAGTCCACAAAAAATCATCATGTATGTTTATTTTTTATCCATATACCATTGATTAAAAGGTATTTCAATTCTTAACCAAACTAAGAATTATATGATTCCTTCAAATATTTTCATGTATTTAATTTTTATGACATTATTTTTATGGATTTTGTCTTTAAATTACAAGAAAATAATTATATCTTATGCAACATTTTATCTTATTTTATGTTAAAATATATCCTAGCATTAAACTATAATATTTTTTATTAAAACCACAACTCTCTAGGACACGTCATAGGTAATAGATCTTCATTGATATTCTCCCATAAAACATAAATTATATTTTTGGTTTAAAATACATTTTAACACACATATATTAAATATATTTTCTTTTTTACATGTACTATAAAATGAATATTTAAATTTACATAAAGGATGATATGGGTTTTAGGATAAATTCATTTTGGAGTATATTAGTGCATGATGAGTATATAATCTCATGATATTCATGAAAAAATTTATTATTCTTACCAAAACCGTAGTTCTCAATGAATTCCATAGTAGATTAATATATATTCCCAATAAAATTTGAAGGTCCACCATGTCTGGATTCAAGAATTCTTATCATTACATTAATTTCAAGGTACTTCATGATGAGTGAGTTATTCTCATCCCCAAACAATTATATGTTATCTTCATGATCTTGTTTTATCTTTTTTTATTCTATCATCATTCATTATTTTAAATTATTTTAAATAATTGATGAGATCCTTTATTATGTTTTCAATAGATTCTAATTAGGAATAATTTACATCAATATAGTTTTAATTCCACTTTTAACATGCATGAAATGACTCTAAAAATAAAATCACAGAGTTAAGTTTATCATAAAAAATAATTTTTAATTATTAAATATATTTATCAAATCATTCATTTCTATGAATGAATAAATTAAATTTTTTTCTTACTAATTCTGTGAGAGTGTTTTATGAGCTGATTTATTTAGTGAATTCATTTTACATTGGTTTAAAATATTCATCAGGTTGTATTTTTTATCTTTACGTGCCATCATATTTCAAACAATAGAATTTACTAAATCATTGGGAACATTCTCGAGATTATTCTTAATCTACGAATGATTTTTCCTATATGATACATCATTATCACTTCTTAAAAAACATTTATCATTAGAATAATTTTTAAAAGAATTATTTCTACGTAAAACATTATAGTTTCATTCTATTAGGGGTGTATCTACCTTTATTTTTTTAATAATCATATTCTTATGATCCATTATTTTTATCATTTCTTTATGAGTCCTGGTTGAAAACACCATTTTTATATCCTTATGATGAAAATCCTTTTTCTCCATCTATGGATACTAAAAAATTTCCTATAATATATAGTTAATAAAATAATAAAAAATAAAATAGGTAAAAAATTTATATTTATAGTAATGCATCCCTTTATTACCATTAATTTGAATTCAATTTAATTATTAAGGGGGTGAATCATTGAACCATTCTATTATGTGAGTTACTCTCTTTTAAACTCAAACTTTTGAAATGTTAAAGGTTCTTGACCCACTCCAAAAATATATCAACCATTCCTCATTTGTATGGAAAAAATAATTCGAATGGACCCTGTTATTTTTATGGTTTGGGTACTGACTCATACTCATTTCCATATTGGTCAGTTCCCCCATCATGGATTCTACACTTTTTTCATAAATTTCATAATTTATAATCTCTGATGTGTCCTATACACTTTTGGATTACACTATATGAAAAAACAATTTTACAAATAAGATAAAATATTTAATATCCTTTTATAAATAGATAGTGATATTTACATTTCATGTTGGTGGGACACTTCAAATAATATATGTGTCAAGGTATCTGCATGTTAATTTCATCTACAATATCATTAATAGATGATGATGCATTCTTGTTGGTCATTAAATCTCAAAAAAAAACTTGGGGATATGGGTCTTCTCTATTTATGACCATGATATATTGACTATGTATCCTCACATCATCCTCATTATCAATATTATAACCAAATCTTCTCCATTATTAATTATTTCAGTGTTACACTCTTCATTTGATTAACTATTGGTTGATCACCCTCTTGAAATTGGGAGGCTATGAACCCAAATATTTGACACATGTTATTATCGTTATAGGTAATTAAACCACACATTACTAATCCATTAAAATAATAATCTATTGAATGTATTTTTAATCAATGTTAATGATTCATGGATCATTTATTTTAAATTAATGAAATAATTAAATCGCAAAATAAGTTAAAAATATAGATTCCTAAAAACATATTTAAATTATTATAAAACCATTTCCTAAAACCAAATCACATGATTAGGGAAGAATTTGACATCCATCAAAGAATCATAGAAATTAGTTCTCAATATTTTTATTGGTCCCCTGCAAACAATTCCTTATACATTGTGTGGTTAAAACCCATAGATGTTTGGGAGTCAACATAGTTAACACTGTAACATTAACCTCTCTTATTTCCAAATTCTCATAGGGAATCCTCAGCCATACCACAATTATCACCATGGCATAGTGAAAACCCATTGGCCTTTTTTCACTCACATTGGAATGTAATATGATATATTCATCACATTATAGTCATTTTTGATTTATTTTACTTCAAATAATTCAATAGATTCATGAAAACCATTCTATAAATCACTGTGTTACACATGGAAACACCTTAACTACCACATAATCTTCTATGGTGTGGGACAAGCCATGTCGGCCTCTACAAACTCATTCCTTTAATGTAGTATTTCTTCTTAAAACCATGACCACTATTATGCCCATTTTCCCAATTTTTGGGAATTCACTTCTTTAACGTAACCATTATTTTTGTGTGGTCACACATTGATCCACCTTCACCTTCACCACACTCACTAACAATGCTGTGGTGTGGCCCATGTAAAGACTTTTATTCTTAAAACATCATATAATATAGGAATGGCCAATACTATACCTATCTTAAAATAGTATTTTTGAAATCTTCATCTCATATCAAATCATATTAAAAAAACTATAATCTATTATTTTTAATAAAAAAATCACTCCCCATAAACCCAATAGGGTTTTCAAAGCTGACATGAGTGATTTTTTTTTCATTGATTCTAAATGTTGGGTTTTGATACCTCATAGTTGATATATGTATTTATTTGGTGAAATTTTTATTTTAGTAATTACTATATATATATTCAACTCAAATTGAATTTTATATTATGTTTTAACTTTGAATAATTAGAATCCCTATTTATGATATCGGTCAAACTATATTGGGAACCCAATATGTGAAACACCAAAATTATTAAAGAATATATATTTATTGAATAGAAAATTTGAAATGATAAATTTAGATTTGAAACCCCAAGGAAAACATTAATTTAAATTTAATATGATCAATATCTTGTGAAAAATTCAACCCTAAGTCTAAATAAACCACAATATATTATACCATTATAACATAGCCAAAAAATGGGAGTATGACTATTACAAACTCAATTATGAAAATTATGTGTTTCATATATTTATAAAAAAAACTACATTGATTTAAAAAATTTACAAATAATATAATAATCATTCGACAAAAAAGATAGGTTTTCAAGAAAAACTATTTTTAAAATAAAACTATTTTGTAACTTCTATCACAATTATGATATACTTTTTTTTAATTTTATAAAAAAAATTATAACATGAAAATAATTTTTGAAATAATAATATTAAAATTATCTTATGGTTAATTTTTGGATTTCCTTGGAGTGATTTATTTTTGAATGAGTAGTGAAAATATTGATTTTTTGTTTGAAAACTTCCTTTCCATTTATTTTATTTATAAAGAAGAATTAATTTTTAAATTGGTTTTTAAGTAATAATATTCCAATTATATTATAATAAATATAATTTAGTTCATTTAAATAAATATCATTTGTCATTACTATATTGAATCCATATACACATATGACAATTCTATTCTTAGAAACAATGTAGTTCTTTTCAATTATTGGATTAGCATTAGATTTAATTTTTCCACTTTTTTAATTTTTTTTAAATGGTGCACTTATATAAAATTATAATAATATATATTTTTCTAATAATTTATATATATTTTTTATGCTAATGAATTGTTAAAAAAGTAAAAATTATTTACCATGATTATGTTAAAAATGGGTTTACTAGGGGGTTTGAAATTTAAAGGAATTAATAATCCAATAATATGTTTAAAATTAATTTTATTGAAATAATTAGATCCTATAATGTTTAATTGTCAATAATGATGAATTCTTACCCTATTGTATGGTGAAAACGTGGTTAAATATTTTGTTTTGTAAAAATTACAAGTGTTCCAATCACCTCACATATAAAAGGCCACCCCATACCCACTCTTCTTGAAACCATAAAAAACAGTTTTTCTTCTCCAAGACCTTACAAAATAACTTCCCAACATCAGTATAATCATCCAAGAATCCTTTAATTTTTTATCTATACATTCATGGAATAATTTATGTATAATTATATATATGTGGTCTAATAAAAGTTAAAATTCTTAACTATGCGTTTTTTTATTATTTATTTTTACACCACTTTCTGATTTTCATTATTTATTCATGTAGAATTAAAAAAATTATCTCTAATATACTGATATTTATTTATTTTCAGATAATTTTAAATATCCAAATCCTCTCAACTTAAATGGGATATGAAAATGTCACTCCTTTATATAGAGTTCTATTGCCACGTGAACCGATATGAAAAATTTTCCATTAACACCTCTGATTGTTTGATGTGATGATTAATATGATGGTTATATTTCTGTGTGTGTGTGTGTGTGTGTTTTATATTTATGACATAAATATATCTACTATTTCTTCATATTGTAGATATTTTTTAAAATTTTCATGATTTAGGGAATACGATAATCTCACTCCTATGTATGTCGGACTGCCGCCTCATTTAGCCATGTGATTTGTTTTAACTAATTAATTATGTGGAAGGTTATAGTGATATATTTAATGAATATATGTGATATAAATAAAATAATAATTATATAAATGGATATTAATTATTCTAAAAATTAAATATATCATTTTCATTCTTGCATTTTCACTCGCTGAATGTTGATAATGATGTTCATGTATGTGTTTACTTTTACCTTAATGAACCAAAGTGAACTTTTCATCACCAATTCACACCTATGATATATTTAAATATTATATAAAAAAATATGGAAATTAATATATTTTTATTATTATATAATGATAAAATATAACTTCCATCCTCTATATAATGATTTTTTAAAAAATTGGATTGCTTCTCAAGTGTAAGTACGACCTATTGTCTTCATTATCATAACATATATCATTTATAAAAATAAAAATTCGTGATTATTATTTAAATTATAACTTATTCATAAATATTATAATTATTTTAATGTTACTATTCTATAGTTATTGAAAAATTCACATCATAGACCAATTAGTAAACTATCAATTCCATTTTTTCACAAAAAAAGTAATATATCATTGAAATATCCGATGTAAACTAAAATGATTAAGTAATTGTATATAACATGGAAAATATTGAATTTAATGGAATAATAAACATTACAATTTTTCTAAATTAATTAAATAGTTAATATAAATTTTATTATTCAAGAAGATAAATAATGTACATGATTATTCATACTCAAGGTCATAGAATCTTTCTCAATTATCTTTCATTGATGTTATAGAAATGTTATGCCACAATTATATTTCTTATGGTGAATATACATAAAATTTAAAATATAGATCATTATTAAATTATAATTCATTATATTTTATGTTTTAATTTTAATAATTTAATCTTCCTGTATTTGATGTTAAAATTAACTAGTGCCGGTGAATTTCAAAATTCAATTCCTTTTCAATTGGTTAAATTACATATTATTTATATTTAATATTCTATTATTATGTATTTATTTAAATTTTACTATATTATATTGAATTTAAAATTTTTCTATGTGTATTTCCATTTGATACACATAATCACTTCGTTGATTAATTTTCACTTCTACCTTTTAATCATTGTAAGGGACTTCATCGAAATTTATATTCATTGATATAAATTCGAAGGTTATTCACCTAAAACATTTATATGGTTTATATATATCCCATTTTACAATAAATATCATGATTTTTAAATAATTATGGTATTTTATATTTTAATTTTAAATATTTCATCAAAGGGGATTATACATTCAAATTTCAAAGTGATGAAGAATTTCCAAACTCTACATATTTTCATTGAGTTATATTACTTTTTAATTTTATTTAATATTCTATGATTGTGAGTGTAATATATATTTATCAAATTATTTTTAATAGAAATCTGTCTTATGTGTATTTATATTTTATACATTTAATAGATTAATTAATTAATTATTATTTCAAAATTATGATCATTATAAGCGATTTTTTCACATTCCCATTCTAAAATAGATGGTTCATTTTTTAACATTTATTAAAGGAAATTATTTGATAATTTTATAATAAAACCATAAATTTTTTATCCTCTTTTTATTTATGATAATATTTAGTAATAACACAATATCCCACAGTTTGGTACTTTAAATAATTCGAAATTTTTCAACAAATCAGATATCATTTATCTCCTTAGTCGAAAATCAATACTCTTCCAAAACCATTTTTTTCCAAAAATGTACTCAAAAATATTTTTATCATTTTAAATTTTAATTTTAATGACTTTATTTAATGAATTAATACTTTTTATAAAAACATTAATGAAATATTCATGATGTTTTGGAACAAGTCCTATTTATAATTAAACAAAAATTTGAAAGGAATATTTCTTTTCATAATCATAATATATGAAATTTCCTTAAATCATTACAAATAAAATATTTTAAATAATTTTTTTATAAGATTCAAATTATAATAAAAATTAAAATTATTTTGAAAATTTAATGTTAAATTATAGTTTCACAATTTTATGTTCAATGTCAAAAGGTTATTTTCCAAAATAATTTTTAAAAAAATATTTTTATGGAATTTCTTATAATCATTGAAAACAAAACATATTATAATAATTTCCCATTGGGGATATATTGTATTGAAATTATCCTTATTCATTTCATGTATGTTTTATAAACATTTTAATAATGAAACTTTTTTAAATTTACATTCTTGATTCAATTCTGTAGTCATTACCATTAACATGAAATATTGATATTCCTTTGATAATTGTATAATAAATTTATCATTAATATCTATATTATATATTAGGTATATGTTTACTTATTAAGTCACTTATCATATTTACACAAAATTTTCTACTCTCAAATCAATATTTTTATCTAGTGAAATATTATTTAATTTATTTTCTTCATTTTATAATGATATTTAATGATATGGTATACTTTTCATGAGTTAAATTAATTATTCAATATACGGGTAATGATTAGGACATAATATGATGAGTGGAGAAAATAATTATATATCCCTTAGATATATCAGTACTCTCTGGAGTGAAATTAGTAAGCTAGAATTAAATGATTTTCTACATGTAGTATAACATATCTTTTGAAGTGTTTTTATAGAAGAGGTATCATAATGATGAGAAACTGATTTCCAATGATTATGAATTTCTATCAGTAATAATTCAGGTATATAAGATATTTTTACAATGATATTATATTTCAGTGAATTTAATAAATATTTTATTGATTAAATAGATTTTTTTTATTTACCTTATCCGTATTGATTATTAATTTTCATATTATCCTATAGATTATCACTATGATATTATTTATTAATGAATTTCATTCCCAATTTATTTATTAAATGGAATTTATTTTCAGTAATTTCTCTTATTATATTTTTTGTGCTTTAAATTACGATCCATGATATTTATATAATTATATTATCTATGAATTCATTTCATTCATTGTTTTCTGATTAAATGTCAGGTGTTTTTTAGTTATTTTTTTCCATATTGATCATTTTATATCATATCATGATATTAATTTTATATAAATGGAATATGTATTCACTAATTTACAATTACATGTAGACTATTCATTACCATATCATGATAACCAAGTTATATAAATATAATATATTCTAAATTATTTACCTTTTCCATATTGGTTATTCTTATTAATTTATGATATCTTCCATTGTACATAAACCATATTGACCATTTTGGAATGCCATTATTATTTTTCCTTTCCCAGAAATTCACTAAGTGCACTATGATTAATATTAAAGGATATGCTATATGGAATTCAATTATTCTAACGAAAATGTTGTAATTTTTTTCTAATGTAATTTGGGAGTCATTTGTGTATTTAGTTTCCCAAGACTATAAAATAATTCTGTCATGTATGATGGAATTACTTATATATCATACCAATGTATTAAAATAGACACCATATCGAGGTTACTAGGGACATGCTAATTTAAAATGGTATGAAATCATTTATAGTAGAAACTTTGAAAACTAGTATTCATAAAACATTAATTATAGATCAATAACCTATTATAGAAATTTAAGATATAAATAGATGTAAATCCTACTGCTTTAGTAAAGAATATATTATGTTTTGTTAAGAAATAAATACCATTCTGGGTAATGCAAGTAGATGTGGTTCCTGAATACTAACACTAAGAGGGAATTACTCTAAAATGGGAGAATTTGGTATTACCTGATCATCACCTAATGCACGCAAATTAGCCTTACCACACACCGTATTTGACAGTCATGGAGAAAATGGTTTGGATAATTTACATTCTATTTACAAACCATTATGAAGTATTTGAATACATAATGAGAATGAATGTTCTAGGTTAAACCTATTGTGTCATAGATAAAAAAATGGACATGCTCTAAATGTCCAACAAATGATTATATGTTTTTTCCAAAATGTTTATTATTTCTAATAGTATACTTTTTGTCTTTATTCAATGGATGGAAGTAGAATAGATGGTGTTAACATTAAACATGATGGAAAATGTGATGACTATGTGAACACAAATGGGTTGATGATATGAGTGAAATATATCATTAACCAACTCTAAAACTCGTCCAATAAAAAATTATGGATTTATTAAGAACTCAAGTGGTGGAGACCATGGAAGAAATAAGGATCAATATTCATCATGTGAGAAATGAAGAAATATAAACACAATACTGTATCTTTATAGAGTGGGAAAATTATTATTTTTTAAATGAATTGAATAATGCAATTAATTTCTATGGAATGATGAATAATATTTTGGATGGAGACAAATATCATCCTAGTGAACCATTTATTGATCATTGTCTTAAATGTGGAGAATATGTGAGATATCTGAGTCAACTCCCCCTTCTAATGGAAAACCCCTCGACCGTGGAAGGATATATGATGAAATAAATTGGTTCATGTATTTATCTATTGGGAATCAATAATTAAATGGTATATAAATTTTTTACCAACAATATTTTTGTTATAGTATTCATGAAACTTCTACGAAATGTGTTAAATTTCATAAGAATATATATATTAATTAACTTAAAAATAATTTATACCATCAAGTGATTGTTAATCTATAATTTATCATATGTTAAAGTATTAAATGACCCTTTTATGGTGTTATGTGATGGAACCCTAAATTGATTAAGTATGTTTCTGGAAAACATTAGTGGGAATTTATAATTTTTATTAGTATACGAAGGAGTTATTTTAGGAATAATGACTTTATATTTTATACTTAGGATTGTAGTTACTGGTTCCCTATGAGGTTTATCTAATAATAAATGTTGTCTCAATTATGGGACATCACAAGCTGGGAACATTATATGAATTATATTAAAATAATTTCGTAAAATTGAATACTCGTTGTGTCTGATGCAGGACACAAGGGAAAAAAACAAAATATAAAGAGGATTAGGGTATATCACCTTCCACTATACTTTATTATTTCATGAATAGTATATATTAATTTTATGTTAATTGATATTATATATAAAAATATATTTTCATTCACTTTTTAAGATCAACTACCTCTATATTTATATAAAATTATATTTGATTTTCTTCCACTTCTATTTCTTCACTATCCACGAATGATCCCCAGATTAGAAACATAGTTTAGAGATATTGCATATAAATTTTTTATGTACCTTTATAGATTATTTTTATTAATTTTTTAATCATTTTTATAATATTTGGTTCTAAAAAATGAATTTTCAATTATCAACCCCTTTATTTCTGAGGACAAGTTCAAATTGTGAAGTTGAAATTTATTTAATGTTTAAGGAATATGAGTCCCTAAAATTATAAATGTATAAAATTTTATATGATGTATATTTTCACATGAAACACTGGGCTGAAATAATACAAGAAATATATTTCTTTAAATTTAATATCTACGATAGATTATATAACATGAAACCTTGAGATTACATGAACTATAATATAATAAGTCATTATAACATAGCTTTTAATTTATAGGGTATCAATATATTAACCAAATAAATATAATTATATATTTTAAACATTTATAATGTGAATTAAATTGAAATATAATAATTATAAAGAAAATAGTAACCATTATATAAAAAAAAGTGTTTTTTAAAAATCTATTTTTTAAAAAGAAGATAGTTTCATTATTTCATGCGCTATTTTGATTAAATTAATTTTTCCACTTTTTGAAAATCTATTTCATAAAATAACCAATATATTTTAAATAATTATATTAAGATTATCTTAGGTTTATTTTTTTGGTCTTTTAAAAAAATCAACATTTTGATTAATATTGAAAAATAATGTTTTTTATTTCAAAATTGTCTTTTAATTTAAATTATTTACAAAGATAAATTATATTTTCAATTGGTGTTAAAGTATAATTATATAAATTATAATAACCTAAATAAATATCAGGTCATTTGAATTTAGTTTAATACTTAATTTTTATATTATAAACATCAATACTTATGTGAATTTTCCTCTCCAAACCCCACTTTCTCATCACATATCTCCATTTTATTTTAAATTTTAATCATTAATATTCAATGAAATTAATTAAATATAATTGATTCATTATTTCGAATAATTGTATTTTATATTTAATAATATTTTTAACATAAGGTTTTATAATAATGAATTGTCGAAATAGTAAAAATTAATTAACAATTTTAAGGTAAAAATGGGTTTACCATTAGTTAAATAAAGAAGATAATGGGTAAAATGAACTAACTTTTTTTAAATATTTTTTTTTCAAAACATGTCACTTTATAATGTATATGAATCAATAATAATCAATATTGGATTTATTTTTCATGTGAAAAACATGGGTACACACTTTGGTTAAAAAATTACGAGGGTTCTACTCAACTCAATTATCAAAGGCCACCCCTCCCTTTACATCTTCTCATTTTAAAAACCATTTATTTCCGCCAAAAACAGTAAAATTAACTTTTAAAATTTTATCTCATCATCCTATATTCATTTTTTTATCAATCCATTTTAGTAATACTCTTGGTATAATCCTAAATTGTTGGTATAATAAAAGGTAATCTCTTTAAAGAATCATTTTTTTTCTATTTCATCTTCCACCTCCTTCAAATCATATTCAATTTTTCCTATATAATAAAAATCATATAATATATTATTATATATTATTATTTTATGTTCCTTGTTTATATCAATATATAATTCTCTAAAATGGGAAATGTTAACGTCGCTCATGTGTTTGGGGAAATGCCTCCTCCCAAACCTATGTGACACATTATCCATAACCACCTCACATGATTGGGTATGATGATAGATAAAATGAATATATATATGAAATTTATAACATAATAAATCTATATAATTATTATATCACATATAGTTTTTTACTTTCCACTACAAATGGTATTCAGTAGCATTGCTCATCTGTATGGTGGACTACCACCTCACGAAGCGATACGATTATTTTTTCACCAATGCATTATGTGAAAGGTAATAAAGATAATGTTAATTACTATATGTGATATAAATGACCAAATTATCATATCAATGTAATATGTATCATGTTAAAATGATAATATATCATTTTATTTATTCCCTTTTCACTAACTAAAAGATAACAACATCGTTCTTGTAAGTATGGACTACCGCCTTCACAAAGCGATGTGAATCAGTTTTCATCATCACACCTCCTGAATGATATATGTATTTCAATTTAAATAAATATATTATTTATAAATTTATTATCATTATATAAAGATAAAATATTACTTACCACCTTTCCAGATTGAACGTTGAAAATTTGAAATGTTACTCCTGTGTATGTACGACCAACCATATGAATTATCATAACATAACATATTCAGAAAAAATAAAACCACATGATTAGTATTAAAAGTATTATTTAATTAAAAATATTATAATAATTTCATGATAATTATTTTTTAGATTTTTAAATAATATACTCTTATACCAATAGTCAACCTACAAAAGTGTTTTTCGAAACAGAAGTCAAATATCATCGAAACCCTCAACATATACTTAATTGACAATATAGTTATATATAATAAGATAATACGTGACGTAAATGAAATAATTTATTCTAATAATTTATTAATAATGAAAATTAATAACATAATCTTATTATCCAAAAAGATTATGAATGTGTGTGTTGAATTGAACACAAAGTAATGGGCTTTGTCTGAATTTCCCTTTATTGAGGCATATTGAAATATTATGCAACACATTTCATTAATATGGTGTATTTATTCTTGTTTGACTTATAATATCATGATTCCTCAATAATTAATTTTATTTTATGTTTTTTGTTGAATTATTTCATCTATGTTGATTTGAATTTAAAATTACCATGTTGTAAAGAGTTTCATAACTCTATTTCTTTTAATCGAGTGAAATTAATTTTACATTATCTTAGATATTCTAGGATTAATGTATTGTTTTGACTATATTATGTTGTACTTAATATTTTTTTTATTTAAATTTGATACACATAATATATTCATTTATTAATTCTAACTTTAGCATTATGATCATTGTAAGTGACTTTATCTCAATTTAACATCTGTGAGACATATTATAATGATTTGTACCTATTTTCATTTAAATGATATATATATATTACCACTTCAAAAGTTAATATCATTCTTAATTAATATTTTTTTTATTTTTTGTTTTAATTTTATTTATTTCACTTAGGTGATTTTATATAAAAATTATAAAATGGTAAATAATTTTACTACCAAATTTTTTCAATGGGTAATATTACGTTTTCATTGTATTTGAGATTAATTGATTATTTTTTCATTTAATTTTGACTATTTTTTGTTTTATAAAGTTATATTTTAAATGTATTTACATTTTATACACATAATTGGATCATTTATTATTTTTTACGTGATCTTTCTGTTCTTTGTAAGGGTTAGTTTCATAATCCCATTCTAATAAAGATTGTTTATTAATGTATTTTTGTTGAAAGAAATTATTTTGACATTGTAAAATAAAAAAAATTTATTTTCTTATCCTCTACATTTTTATGATAGTTTCAAGTAATATTAAAATATTACCAACCATTGGTTCAAAAAATTATTGTTATATTTTTTTAATGAAAATATTACACCATTTCCCACTTCGGCCAGACATCCATTTTCCCCCACAACCATATTTTTTAATAATTTTTTCACTTTTTTAACAATTCCAAATTAATATGTTGAATTAAGTTTTTTAAATCTTGAATTTTTACAAAATATTTTGAATATATTATTCTTGTAATTTTACAAAAAATGGCTAATTGGATTTTACAGAAAATTTAAATGGGATCTTTTTTAACATACTTAGGATATATATAATTTAATTCCTCCATGAATACTAAAATGTTTTAATGATTCATTTATAGGATTAATAAGTTATATTAATTGATTAATTAATAATATTATATGAAATTTTAGTTTTAAATTTTTCTTTTCGAACTGAAATGGTTATTTTATTTGAGAATGTTTTAATAGATCTTTTCATTTAATTTCTATTCATAAATGACTAAAAATTATATTATAATTATGATACACCATGGATTTGTTTTATTCATTTCATACTTATTTTTTCTAGGGATGGTTTATGATAATTTGAAAAATGGAAATTATTTAACATCACATTCTATATTCATTTTTTATAGTCATTAACATTCCCTTGTAATATTCACAGTCCTATTAGAATTGAACATTGAATTCCCACTAAATATCATTTTCATTTATAATTAATATATTTACTTCATAAACCATATATCATTTTTATATATGGAGTTTTATATTGAATATTATTAAATTTTTTTTAAAATATAGATATATTTGTATTCATTACTCAATGTGTATATTTGTTGATAAAACAAATTGATCGTGAATTAAATAGATTATTCGATATATGATTAATGACATTTTCATATAGTGATGGGTGAGGCCCAAAATTATATATCCACTCTATCCATCAGTAGTATCATCACATGAACCATTACACTAATAATAAATAGTTGTCTGGCCATAGTATAAACTATATTTTGAAATGACTTGATAGTATATGTATTGAGTGATTGAGAACATAATGTCCAATGATTAATAATTTAAATTATTAAGAATTCAATTATCCATTATATTTTATCAATGATATTTTATTTGGATTTATTTCTTTAATAGTTTATTAATTAATTGGCACGCGTTTTCAGTTACTTTTCCATATCTATTGTGGATTATTTAAATATTGATTATATTATCACAATGATATTATCTCTTTATGAATTTAAATTTTGGTTTCTTCATTAAATGGAATGTGGTTTCAGTTATTTATCTATCTATATTTCTTATTCCTTATCATATTTTCCAAGAGATTTTCATAATGATATTATCCTTATATGCATTTCATTATATGATCATTGGTTAAATGGAACACGATTTCAATTATTTACCATGAAATATTGACTTTTCCTTATCATATAATGATAGTAAAGTTATTTAAATATCATAGGTGTTTTTTAATTTACCATTAAATATTTAATATACTATAAAATTTCAATACAGTAATTTAATTTAAATAGAATTTATGTTCAGTTATTTACATTTCAATATTGATTTTTCCTTTTCATATCATGATATTCATTTTTTGAGTAGAATGTGTGTTTAGTTATTTACCTTCCAATTTTGATCATTCATATTGACTCTTGGCATATTCCGCTATACATAACCCTTACGAAGTATTTGAACTCACAATTAATTTTTTTAATTTCATAGTCAACTATTGAGTATACTTGAAATTGACACATTTCACAATGAGATCCACCATGCAGTTTTTTATATAACTATTTCCCAATAATGTCAACTTAATTCAACACACCTATTAAAACACTCAATTTCTTATCACATTGTAGAGTCCTTCCTCATTTCTCTGTTCAATTTATTTCTCTATATATTACTATAGGAATGTTTTGTGAATTCATATTTGATATAGGGGAACTTCCAATAAACCTTGATATGCTCCAGGTAATTTTGATCTCTATATAATTATTGTAAATCTATATTTCTTCTATATGAATCACAATACAACCATGAAATAAAAAAATTAGATTAATATTTATCATTTTACCCTTATTAACTAGAACTCCACCATTTGGTCCAAACAACATGGTCATTTCTAGTTTTCCCATTTTGGTGAAATCCTATATTAATTTCTATATACTACAGTATAGTATTAACCTATATTTCTATGTGTTTCCTCTAATAGTTCTTCAGTGAGGTGCCTTGAGAAAAACAAACATATATATTAAAATATTTAACATAAATATTCCCTCTATAACATTATGATCCATGAATTAACCATAATGGTTTAATATATGTAATGAATAGATATGTCTTATTTCATGAATAATCTCCAACATCTCTAATAATGATCATAAATCATAGTAAAAATATATTTCATATCCTATATAGAATGTTTATTCCCATCTTGTAAAAAAATACAATAGTGGATGAGCTCAGATTCTGAGTTAGGTTAAATTAAAAATAAATAAATAAATGCTCATAACTAGGATATAAATAAGCATTAGGGTGTGAAAACATGATCATAACATTAAATAACCATAGTCAATTTTTTAAATATCATTAATCATAAATCATATCATAAGGGTTTTTCATTACAATATTCATAAGTAATTTGTATTTGGAATCAGAACTTATCAATCATAAGATTTTAGAACATATAATAATCATAAGACATATGTTTTTTATAACACATTCTTCTTATAATTATATCACAATATGTAAAAATTATAGAAAATTAAAAAATATATCATAATTTGTTAATATCATAACCCATATATATTGGATGGGTTTCACAAACAACACATCATAATTATCATAAAAATTTTAGAGTGTGAATAAGTATGGTATCATTAAATCATATACCTAATAAAAAATAATTATCATCAATGGATGTTAACATATATGCTCTTATTAAATATCATTGGGAAATTTCGTCATGAAAACACCCGTAAAATCTTTAAATAACTTATTTAATATAATTTATTTAAAAACTATTATGTAATTTTTATAGAAATTAATTATATAAAATTTTATATTAATCATTAGATCATCGAGTTGTCTTGAAGACATGAAATTGTTTTCACACCATATTCATTACTTTTTTTCACTTTGTTTAAAAAATTATTCATAAAACAACAAGAAGATTATTTCCAAACCATTTTGAAAAATTGAATAATTAGTGAAAATTATATTAAAAAATATTCAATTAATATTACAAAATATTCTTGAAATTTCTTTGGAAAACACTGATACATAATAAAAATATTTCTTAAATAAAAGGGAATAAATATGACCAACTTTTATGAAAAAATCATTTCTAACCCATTTCGATTAACATTGTGATAAAAATTATTCTAAAACATAATAAGTCTATAAATAAATAGATTATCATAAAATATTAATGGGTTTATCAAATAAGGATCGTAATAATTTTCATAATGTAAATTCATGTATAACAAGTCCTGATTAACATATTTGTGAAACATAACCCCCTTAGCTAAAGTATCGTCTACCTTTTTATATAATTAAATATCATATATAATAGTTATAAATTCATTATAAATATATTATAGAATTATATTCATTCATGTAATCCTATATAAAATATAATTATAACATTTTATCACCTTGTTAAAAAAAATTCATCATAAAAATCATGGTTCTCAGAGAAAACCGCTTATTTTTTAGTTAGATGGGTCAGTTAATTATCACTTGGTAATGTTTTCAAAATTTCTAGATTCATAATCAATACCTAAATATGATATGTATTCATTATATGCACTTTTATATCTATTCTTATAAATTAGTTATGAATATTGAGTTACATGAAATCATGGAGAAAATAATTCATACATTCATATGAGTGATCTTTCCAATTTTTATGTTTGGAAAAAAGGTAAATAAAAATTACACTTAAATTTTTTATATATATCATATTTATCATATTTATTCCATAAAAATATGATTTCTTACATCCAAAAAAAAATGATAAAATAAAATATTAATCACATATATTATTGAATGTGGTAGAACCCACAAATGCATAAGACACATTATAATTTTTCAATGGATTGAATGGTAAGAAAAAATATATGATATTATAATTCAGGAAGTATAATCATACCACATATATCAGGTATAGAAATTAAATCCACCACAATTACAATCCATTAATTATTTATATAGAGAATTAATCATATCACTACATGGAGGTTTTAGTCCAAAAATATGTATGAGAAATAGTTTTCATTTACTACTTTATACAAAAGATGTTATAAATGAATAATCTGTCAGAATAATAAAACTTATATATATTAATGATATTAAAATAATTATATTGTAATGGTTTTCAAATATTTTGTGGAGGTAATAAAAAAATAAATTAATAATCATTGAGAAATATTATTACCTCTTCTTCAGTGGACCACATATATATCCCATATTATGGACCCTTATAATATAATTTTATGAATAAAACACAATAAATCATCGATAAGGAAGATGAGAAGATAATTGGATTTTCATTGGGGAAAATTTTTGGATAAAAGTGGAAAAAATAGAGAATATGGATTTCCATTAATAATTGGTGAGGGACACACCTTGAAAGTTTTTTAAATATTAAAATATTATTATGTCAAATTCATTAAAATGTGTCCCATAATGTAACACCCAAAGAGTTTGTGAAATATTTTCTTCAAATAATTATTTGTTGTTAGATATTTTAGGATAGAAACAAAACTACGATTATATTACATTTCATGAAATTTCATGTTTAGATTTTTTTTCCTGCAACAATGAGTTTTTCTTTCATTATAAAAAACATTGATCTTATCTTGTGTTATATACATCATTTAGTTTAACTGAAACATGAAATACTATTAAAATATTATTATTTGATATGTTAGTTATCACCTAGCCATTGGAATTTATGGTGTAAATATTATTAACTTAATTATGATAATATATTCTTTACACATATATATATATAAACCTATATGGTGAACAATAATTAAATAAATTAAAATATAAACCATGTGAAAATAAATAGTCTTTTTTTAAAAATCTATTTTATATTCAAAAACTTATCATACACCAATGGATTAGAAAAATTGTAAATTATTTTAATAAAATTTATATATTATATATTCAATAAAATATTTATCATTCATCTTATATTCTTTCTAGACAAGATATATGAATAAATGTAATTTTATGTTAAAATTGTATGTTTTCAAAAACCCATTTTGTTTCCATTTTTTGCTTTTGTTTTCAAAATAATTTTTTACTATTTTATATAATTTATTTGAAAAAATAAAATTGAATTTGTAAATAATAATTTCAAATTTATTACTTACTTAATTGTTTTGAATTTTCTAAGAACAGAAATGTTTCGATGAATAATAAAAATTTCTTCTTCTTATTTATGGATTCTTTTTTACTTTATAGAAATTGAAAACATAAAAATTATTTTATGAAGTTTATATTAGTAAAATTTTTAAAATTAAATATAAAAATAAAATATGGGTTACTAGAACAAATTTCATATTTATGTTTGATAAATTATTTTAAAATAACAGTTAATCATTTCTCTTTGTAAATCCATTGTTTCATCATGTATGTTTGACTAATTTTATATTTAATTATTATAATTTAATTAATTTAATTTAATTAATTTAATTTTAGACAATGGAATCCTAAAATGTAATCAGAATAAATGTTATTATTTAATATGTTCTAAAACATAATGAAAAATAAAAATAATACAAATTAACTACCACAAATGAGGTTAAAATGAGTTTACCAGGGTTAAACTAAAAAGATAAAGAGTGTAACAACCTATAATGTTGTAATGAAACATTTTATGTCAATATTTCAACACAATAACCACTATGATTCTCTAAAGAAATATTTTGGAGTCTTCCGGAATGTGAAAAGTTGGGCACACTGATTATTTTCAAAAATATCTAGTTTACCAGTCACCTTACATATAAAATTCCACTAATCATCCTCTAGTATTCACACATAAAAAACCATTGGATTTTACAATACCAAAGAAAATATGATTTGTTTCCATCCATACTTCCTATATTCCTTGGAAATATGATAATGTAAATCTAGTAATGAATTAGGCTAAACATAAAGTGTATTTCCGAAGAAGAGGTAATATTTTTAACTATGCCTTTTTCAATTCATCTTATAACTATAACAAATATTTTATGAATATGGAAACATAATGGAACTAGTATCTGTAATATACCTTTATTTTATTATGTGAGTATAAAAATATATGTCTTTCTCCACTTGAATCAAATGGGATATAAAATCATCACTGGTGTGTATGAGGGACTACCAGCTAAGAACCAGAAGTTATTCATTTTCCATGTCAAACTTTCATAAATGGATATAGTGATGGATTGAACATTTATATAATATATTTAGTAAATTTTTATATCCCTACAACTATAACACCACATATTATTTTTTACCCCCAAACCTATTGGAAATTAAAAACATCGCTCATGTGTACGGACTTCTGAACTGATAGGATGTGTTTTTCATTTTTATTCAACATTTTTTCTACTATGAATTGATTAAATAAATATATATGATATTGATAGAATATTTATACATCTAGAGTTTTTATAAAACATATATCTCTTAATTATCCATTCAACGAAAATTTTATAATGTTGCTCATGTGTATAACGAACTACCACCTCATGAAGTGTTGTGATTCATTCATAATGTAAAATTTACATGGATGGTAATAAGATTTTCTTTAAATAAAAATATGTTAAATATAAATATATATATGTTTATTAAATAAAAAATATTTATGTAATATAAATATCTTGCATTACATTATTTCGTTCAATATATTGTGAAAATGGAAAACATTTGTATGGGTTTGTACGACAGAGTGTCCCCATGAACAGTGAATTCAATTTTCTATCGCTAAATATTATTGATTATACTAAATAAATATATAATAAATATATATTACATTTATACAATGTTTATAATTCATTAAATTATGGGACCATGAATAAAGTAAGAGGATCGAAAAAAACATACATGAAAAAAAGTACTTATTATCCTAAAAATTAATTTAAAAATAAATTGTTAATAATCTAGATATAAAAAGTCATAATTAAATAATATAATGAATAATTTATATATATGGTTATGTAATATATTTATAGTAAAAATAAATTTATTATAAAATATTTTTGAATGTGTGTGAAATATATCAAGACTGAAGTTATGGATTTTCTACTCTGTCTTTTATTTCATAGAGACATATGACAATTTACAACTTGTTTCTTTTGTGTGGTATATATACATCCCCATTTGAATTTTATATAATTAATATTATTTTTTAGTGATATTTATAATTTTATTTCATGTCATGCATTAGTGATGAAAATATTAAAAGGATTACTAAATTAGTAATGGGTATTCAACTCACATTTTTACTAGGAACAACAAGACATATTCACCACATGCTTCTATTATGTGATTTATATAATTAACATGATTTATTTTTATGATTATTATCCCAAATATTATTAGTTTGTAAATATAAAATTTATCATCCACTTATTATGTGGTTTAAAATTAAATTACACTAATATGGTAATAGCATTATTATATAATCTCATCGTTTATCGGGGTTTTTTATGAATATGTTTCAAATGATGAAATATTATGATTCATCTCTATATATGGACAAGAATTTTATTCTCTTGCAGTTATTTCAGTAAAACCCATTTGTCCCATAATTTTACTCATTTTATGTACTCAAATTTTCAAATGAATGTTTATTTATGAAAAATAATATTTATTTATCTCTTTGTTAAAACACACATTTTTCATCCATTTTTTTTTAAAATATTGATTTTTTTATAATTTCATAAATTATATATTAAATAAATACATAATTAATGTTTCATTTCATAATAAATTATTTGAATATAATCTTCATATCATTTTCTAAAATTTTAAATTTTTTAATTAAAAATATTAATGGAATAATTATTTTATCATCTAAGACATGAACTAAATTTCTTTTTGTCATGTCTATAATTTTATTGAAGTAATCAATTATAATATTCCAAGGAGATATAAAAAAATGTTTCTAAAATATTTATTGAATTATTTATTTTAAAATGGTGATTTTCAATGAACTAATTTTCTTATCAAGAAACATTCAATGTGAGTTTTCTTACAAAATAATTTTCCATCTAAGATGTCGTCCAGTAATATTACATAATCTTTACTACAAATATGATCCAAGGATACCAATATTATAATTTATTAGAATGGTTTAGGATTAATAAAACATGATTCATAAGAAAAAAAAATATTTTCCATGGGTTATGATTTTATGAAATGTTGAAATGATCATTAATAGAAGTTAATTTCTACAGGTTAGGTTGTGGAGAATAGTTTATGAACCCCATTTCTTTTCTTGGGTTCCAAAATTTTGAATCGAATATGATCTTATAGAACATATATGTATCATTTTTATTATGTGATGGTTGGAACCTATTTATTCTTACAATTAATTGGGTAACGATAGAAAAATATTATGTAAATATTATATTCATGAACATGATTACACGTTCAAAATGTTATTTGTAATCCTAATTATATATTCATGGTGTTATGTGTTGACTTAAATTTCATGGTTATAAGGTAAAGTGTGGACCTATTTTCATGTAAATAACATTATGTGAGTACCTAATTTCATGTACATAACATAATGAGAAAACTTTTATCTTATTATGCATGTTCACAATGTTATATGATTATAAGTATTCGATAAAGATATTTCATATTCCATTTTTCTTTTGTCGTGTAATATGATTGTTTATTATATTATGATTCATGTCTTATGATATACCAATACTTATTCTCTGAATTAGGCTTATGATTTATGATATATAGGGTATGAGTTTCAAATGTTATTCTCTTGTTATCATGCCCTTAAACTCATGATATGTCGATATCTCCCTTATTCACCCATATTGATCATCTTATCTCACCCTTTATTATTTTTCATTTAACCATGTTATGATGAAAATTATTATGTATGATATTTTTATTATGGTTTATATTTATGAAGAACATAGTGAGAGAAAACATAGTTCACTTATGGGCCAGTTGTTTATGTGTCCATTATTCCAAAGGCCTTGAACATATATTATTTTTTCTTAGATCATTATGTAATATAATAAATATTCATCTTATAAGATATAATATTTTTGAATGAAGTATTTGGGTATTTACAATTTTTATAATAGAACAGTTTGTATAACATTTTCGAACAAGGATGGAAAAACAGTGGGATATATAGGGATATTTAAAAGGATATATATAGGGATACATCAAGGGAAATGTCTAAAGATGATTCATAGTAAAGGAAAATGGTTGGGAATTTTGATAAAGGATAGAATGAGTAAATTCCATTAAATTACATCCTATTATAGGCAATATAAGTGGGTGTGAATTTGGAATAGAGTTACATAAGAATAATAACTTTCATACTAACACATTGAGTTCGAATTAATCATCACCTTGTGTACAAAAAAATCATTATTTCACACTTGGTTCAAAATTATCGATGGATTTTATTTGGAAATTAATAAAATCATTATATAACACCATTAATATTTTAATAATAATAATTATTGACATTGTTTAAGCCTAAGGTTTCGTATATTAAAAAACGTTTTAGTGATTTAGATATCCTATAAATGATTATTCAGGATTATATGGTTCTCCATTAAGATTTTTGTTTCATACATTATGAATTTTTGTTTTAGTCAATAGTGGAAAATATAAAGAGATCAATTAACATTGAATTTTATAGAAAAATTTTTGAGAAGAAAGAAAATGGGATATTTACTTGAGTAATGGGTATTATAATTATGCTTAACATTTTATCGCAACTTATTTTTAACAACATGAATATTAGCCAAATCTTAGCCTCATGAATTAAGTGAAGGATATCTTTTATTGAGTGTTCATGTGGTGGAAACCATGATGGAATGATTATTCAGATCCCTGTATATAGATAATATAGGAATGATCTATATAGGGAATGTATCAATGGAAAAAGATGATGTTTTGTGTGTGGAGAATTAAGAATCATATTAAGGGATTGTAAATGGAAAATATAATGTTAAGTTAATAAAATGGTTGAAGATATTATTTTTCTTAAGGATTATAAATGGATGAAGGTTAGAAATTTGGAACAATGATTATTATAAAAATCGTTGTCTAAGGGTGAAATATCATGTGTGAGATGAGAAAATTATTACTCATAATTGTTTTTTATTAACAATTATGGGACTACAAATTACATATAAAAAGAATGAGGTGTTAAGGAATAAGTTCATGAAGCATAGTAAATCGTTTAAGAATTAACTGGAATGATTTAAGTGTTTATGTATTGGAATTCAATAATTTTTAAATACATAAATATTTTTTGTTATAATTATTTCATTAAATAATTACAATAATATGTTGAATGTTAAAAATTAAATAGAAAATTGATTTAATAGAAAGGAAATATTTTACAAAAAACACATACTTAGGAGAAGATAATATTTAATGAGTTCTTAATGCAGATATAATAATAAAGAGATTACATATATGAATAAAGAAATTTGGATAATATTAATTACCATTGAACATATAAATGATATAAGGACATGTGTTTTATGTTGTAATTGATGTAGTTTATATCAATATAGGAAAAATATAATATATTCAATAATCAATAGTATTAGTTAAGTAATGAAGATGTATGTATGTTTTTTTTGATATTTTATTTCAACTATTGTTATTACCATTGATTAAGTGAATATATGTCCAAAGTATCAACATATATATCATGTGACCATTAAGAGATACTTAATGAAATTTTTAGGATCAATGTTTAGTTGGTTTTGGGAAAATTTATTGATCATATCATAAATTTTGAATTTCTGAAGGGTGAAGAGGTTATCCATTTCTAGAATGGTTTATATTTATCTTTGGATGTTATTTTAGATTTTAATGTATAAAACCACTATATGATGATTTATGAATATCGAATAACCTGAGTTAATCATTTAGTTATGATGAGAACTTGGGATAGAAGAAATAACATATCATTCTATTATAGATCTTATAACCTGTATGTGCTTCAGGAATAGATAAATTTCATACTCATTTTGGGAGTAAGTTATTATATTAGAAGTTATTGTATCATAACTAAAATAAAAAAATTATTATATATAATAAAGTTAATATCCAGTTATATAAATCCGATAAATATTATCGATCTTATTGGGATATTATCATATCATTTGGATCTTCCATGGAACTGATATCTAGTTTATGATATGTTCAATGTTTCAATCATGAGTTAGAATATTCATTATCCATCACAAGTAATAAACTCACAGTTCATAATATAGAAGCATGATATTTATAACAATGAACAATATGTAGAGACTCCAAATCATTCAAACAATGTTCTATGGAAAATAACCACTCAAATGGTAAATGTTTTTTACAGAAACTACCATGATGAGGAATTATTATGGGAACCTGGGTATGTAATTTTGTCGAAGTATCATCAGATTCTAGTAAAAAATTATTAAATTTTGAGGGTAAAATTAATTTCAAATGTGGTTATAAAGAAACACCGTTATATTTTCTAAAATATATATATTTTTACTGAAATTTATTATTTTTTATGTTTTACATTACAATGAATGCTAAGATTATCGTAAGTTCCATGAAATACTAAGTTTATATTTAAAAACGTAAAACAGTGAGTTTATCATATGTTAAATTCAAAATTTGTTTTACAATTCATTACATGCAACACCATGTTTGAATGAAATGTGATATACTATTAAAATAATATTATTTAATATGAATATTTTCACCTAGTAATTAGAATGGAGGGTATGAATATATTTTAATAATTTATGAAAATATATAGATTATAAATATATAATGAAATAACTTTTTTGGTGACTAATTAATTATAATTGAAAATAATAACCATGTAAAAATGACAAAAAAAAATTTAAGAAAAAAATTTTTGGTGAAAAAAAGGAGTACATCAAAATTTTATATAATCATTTTTGTTCAATTATTTACATAAAATAAATATTATATATTGAATAAAATTTCATCATTCATCTTATGTGTTTTTCATAGACGAAATATAAATAAATCCAATTTCATTGTTAAAACTGTATTTTTTTTAAAATATGTTTTGTTTCGTTTTTAAAAAATAGTTTATAATTTATTTTTACAAATTTTATAAAATTCATTCAAAAAATTAAAATAGATTTTTTGAATAATAATTTCAATATTAAATTTTAATGATTTTATAGAACATTCTGATATAATAATTTCTTTGAATAATAATTAAAATACTGGTTATGAGTATGAATAATCATTTATTTTAAATAATTAAAGGGAATAAAAAGTATTTTTATGTGGTTATAAATGTAAAATTACTTATATTATATGCTATTAATCCATTTAAGGTCATCAGAATCAATTTCATATTGATTATTGATATAAAAACCTATTAAGAATTTAAAACAATTTTCATTAGAAAACCACTTTACCATCAAGTCTACGAGTTTTATTATAAGTTAAATATTTTACAAATATTAATGGAATTATTTATATTAGACTCCATAGTTGTAATCATAATATTTTATATAATCTAATAAGGAAAAATATTTTTTCTACCATAAAAAAAAATATTAAAATTGAATTACCATTGTTACGGTCAAAATGCATATAGTTGGGGATTAAACTATAAGGATAAGGGATAAAATATCCTAGAGTCATGGCCAAAACACATAGGATGGACATATGTTTATAATATCACCACTATGTTTTGTGAAAGGCCCATTTTGGATCATTGTTTTATGTAAAAAAACAAGGGTACACCATTTTAATTTAAAAAATATCTAGTCTGCCACTCACATCACATATAGAAAGACACCATATATCCTCTAATATTCAAGAATCCAAATCCATTTTTATTGGATAAAAAATAAAAAATATTATTCCATAATTCCCTAACTTAATTTTAATGTAATGTTTAAGATCATAAATCTATTGAAGGAAGGCATTTTCTTAGTCTTTAAGATATTATACAAAGAATAAGTAATGTTTCTAACTATGCATTTTTTAACTTCGTATTTTTAATCCTTCAAATATTATCCACCTCTGATTAAATAAGAAAACTATTATATGATATTTTATAAATTTCAATTTAAATATATATATATCTGTCTTGAATACCGTTAAATGAGATATGGAATCATCATTCTTGTGTATGGCGGACTACAGCCTCAAGAACCTATGCTATTTTATTTAATAACAACATATCACAGATAGTTAAAAAGATGAATTTATTTATTGTAAATATATTTATCATATTATTATATATTTTTAATTATATTAAATCATAACCCAGAACTAATTTCCAAACAATAATGTCGCTTGTTTGTATGCTAGACTGCAGCCTTGTGAACTAATATGTGGTATTCTACATTTATATTTTAATTGGATGGTAAAAAGTATAGATTAAATTAACATATATGATATTGGAAACATATTTATATTTATGGAATTATTATATAACATATACCTAATCACATTATATTTTGTGGGAATATGATAACTTTAATCATGTGTATGGTGTAATACTACCTCACAAAGCGTTGTGAGTCATTCTACAAACACTCTTTACACGGAGGGTAATAAGGATGTGTTTATATAAATAAATGTTATATATATATATATGAAATTAAATTGATTACAAAATTAAAATATATAAATTACATTTATTTTTTTAATCCATCAGGAAAAATTGAATCAATATTCTTGTGTACGTACAGCCTACCATTTATGTAAATAGTGTATTTTATTTTCTATGAAAAACATTTATCGATTAATATTAATATATATATATAGAGAATATATATGATATTTAAACCATAGTTAACATATGGGTATTTTTGAACCGTGATCAATGTAATAGGATCAGAAATAACAAATCAAAACATATAAAAAATAATAATTCGTTATGGTATGAAACATGATTTTAACAAGGCATTGGTAACAAATGTTAATATGTAAATAATATATAACAAGATAAATATAATTATAGTTATTAATAAATTTATAATAAACTTTTATTTATTATATAGTAGGTTTTAATGTTTGTGAATGAATTTGAGACTTAAGCTATGGAATTTATAGTCCTCTATTTATTGGGAAACATAATAAAATTCACTACATGTTTATTTTTTGGTCTATATAATTCAAATTTTAAATTCCATATAACAAATCTATTTCTATTAATTATATATAATGATTAATTTTATTTTATTTTGGGGGGGCTTCCAATTCAATTGATCACTAATGTTGTATGGGATCATCCTTTCACATTTATTTTCTGCGAAACCAAAGTCAAATTCCCCATGTGATTATTTTATATGGTGCATATACTACCCGTTGATTTATTTTATGAATATTATTCTTGGTATTTACATATAAATTTAAGATCTTTCTATCAGGTGGTTTACAACTCAATGTCACCTAATTGATAATGGTTTTATTATATGATCTCATCATTATCAATAATTTTTATGAATATGATTCTGATAATTAAATGTTTTGTTCCATATCTCATGAAGCACATGATTTTTTTATCCTCCAGTTATTTTGTGGGAAGAAATTTTTTACCATAATTTTCCTATATTATGTGAAGAGTTAAAATACTTTTTTATGAAAGATAATCTTTATTTATATCATCATTTAAAAAACATTTCCTTATAAAAACTTTTTTTCAAAAAAAAATTTCAAAAATGTATATCACATTAACTAAATGATTTATTAATTAAATAATGACAAATTCTTTACTTTTTTATAAATTTTTTTCAAAGGAATCTTCATTTCTCTATCAAAATTTTTTTTTTTATTTTACAAAAAATGTGAATGAAATATTCTGTTTGATGTGTATGGCGTGAATGTGACTTATCGACTTCATAAACATTGTTTTATTTGAAAATACATTATATTTTTTCATGGTTATTAACCATGAAATTAACTTCCAAACTATTTTATTAATTTTTAATATTAAAATTATTTTCATAAAATATTTTATAGATTTCTCAGGAAACATCCTCATTTATTTTTATGAAAAAAAAATTATCACACATGATATCCCTTGATGTTACTTGTTATTTACTTGGGATATTATCCTTGGATACAAATGTTATTATTTGAATTAATGTTTTAGGATTAATGTTACATGATTCATATAAAATCCAATTCTTTTATATGGGTTAAACCTTGAAAACATGATAACATTATTATGAATCATGTTTATTTTTCATAGGTTTGTTATGATGAAATGTTTTTAAATCCCATTTCACTCCATGGGTTCTGATATGATGACTATTTTGTTACATGTTGGAATAAATATGTATTTTTTTCATTTTTTGATAGGTGGGACCAATATATCTCCACAATTCATTCGTCAAATATGGATAAATCATTATCCAATATGATATTCATGAACTGGATTACATGCTCACAATGTTACATATGAAACTTATTAAATGTTCACATTATCTAGTTTAGACCTAGATTTTCTATTTATATTGTTATGTAAGGATCTAGTTTCATGTATATAATTTTAAAAGTAGGACCCATTTTCTTAACTCAATGTCTGAACTTGTTTCAATTTATACATGGTGAAAATGTTGTATGCATATGTCTATGCAACAAATATATACCTTTGGATAATGTTATGTTATCACAGTTCATGTTCAATGATTATAATATGATCCATGTCTTATAAATTACCATGATTGATGACATTAATAAATTTTATGATCTATGATATTAATTCTATAGTTTGAAAAACTTTTTTTCATGTTTTCATACCCTTATGCTGATGATATGTTGGTATCTCCCATTCATAACCATATTGATCATCTGAGATTAACCGAAATTAATTTTCATTTCATTGGGTTATGATGAATGTAATTATTCAAGATATGTCTAAGATGTGTTCTATTTATGATGAAAATAGTGGGAAATTATTTATCTCACTTATGGAACAATCGTATATGTGTCCATATTTCCAGTGGAACTAGACCTAAACGATTATGGAATGGATCATTATGTTATGTAATAAATATTCATTTTTTCAATGTAATATTTATGTGTGAGATATTTTGGTCATTAAAGATGAATTAAATTTAAGCAGGGGTGATAAGGCTTAAAATCCATATATCCAATAATAATTAAGATGAAAAATTGAAACCATATCATTTAGTTTAACCTTAATTTACATGTTTTATCCATTATAATAATGTAGTAATCTTTTTACATTAAATAATATTCATAATGAACAAAAACTATATGAGATGCATTTTTAAATTTTTAAATGATGATTAAAAATATTATATTCATTTTCCATGATTCAATATATTTGAATAATATAAATTGTGTTTTCAAAAAAACATAAAACACAATGAGAAAGGGTTTTCTGAAAAAAGGATTTTTTATGTCAAAAAAAATTTATACAACGATCAATCTAATGGTGATCAAGAAGCATTAAATTTAATTTTTATAAACCATATGAAAGAAAATATATTTATCGTAAAATCCATATGAAAATGGATCTTTTAAAATACTAGAAATGAAAATGTTGTTCTTAACAAATATTTTTATTTTATCTATTCACTCAAAAATATTGTTTTTCAAAAAATATAATAAAATAACACTAAGATATTTATGACATTATTATTTAAAAAATTAATAATTTTTTTAAAAAAAATCAAAAAAATATGGAAATAGTTTATAAATCCTATGAATAGATGCAATAAAAATCATTTTAGAGGAACGATTATTTTTGAAACATAAAATATATTTATCTAAAATTTAGTACTTCATTAAAAAATTTGATTTTATTAAAAAAATAGTTTAAAAATATTTATTAAAATTCTGTTATTCCTATTCATATCTCTAATTTATGGAATTGGTAGTAATAATATATTATATTATTATTCCTTAAGACTTAGGGTTGCGAGTTTCTCATGATATAAAATAAATAACATATACTTGAAGATATATATATACCAAAATATTAAAGGGAAAAATTCTAACCCCATTATAGTAATTTCACTAGAGAAATTATATCACAGTAATATACAAAAAATTATTGTACCTTTCCTCATAACATCATTGGGTTCCCTCATAACTTCTTCAAAATTATGGTTCCTCCACAAAATATTAATCATGTGACTAGTATTATTTTACATAAAATATTATATTCAATCCAGAATCTCTTATGATTATTCCTCATAAGAGATATCATTATCCAATTTTATGACGTTTGAGTTCAATAAGTTCAAAGGACCTGGTATTTACATCCCCTAGAGATATACATCAAACACATCATTAACATGAGGGAGATACTGTGAAATTTAAATTTGATAATAGAAATTACATATTAAATTTATAATTTGAATGGGAAGGATATATCTAGGGATCCACATTTCTTGCTTCCAATTCTATTAATCTTCTTGTAGAGAGAAATTCCTCTTATAAAATTCTCACTAACATAAAATTCTAGATTTCTTCGATGAATGTTATTTTAAAAGTTATGTTGACTATATGATTCCTTAATATACTACTAATTTGATCTGAATTTTTCAACCATTTCCTCAATTATCTCAAGTCCCAGTAACTTTTTCTCTCTAACTTCATCAAAACACATTGGAGTTATACACATCCTAACATTAATTGCTTCATGTGGAGCCACATTATGCTCGACTAAGAACTACTATTATAATAAAATTATACCAAATTATGGTTTTAATCTAAAACCGATTTTTAATCCATATATAAATCTCTCATCATGAATTATGGGATTCGATTTGTCCCCTAAGACAAAACATATGTATGTGAATGATATTAAATAATGAAACTAAACATTATTATGAAAATCATTTAGAGTAATTCCCTAATATAATGATGTAAACATTAGATCAAAATCAAATACCACAGAATGTGTTACTACATACAACCACACAACATCATTATTATATATCTTGAAGTTTTTATGAAGATAGAAAGGTTATATGATTGAAATAAATTGAAATTATTTCATAAGTTGATTGACTAAAACCCAAAAAGACTTATTCCCTTTATAAATATGAAATCATTGGTAATGTATTCTCATTACCATTCCAGTAAGGGTAATGGTTACAACATTCCAATTGACTTTTTTCTATTAAGATTAACATAATAACATACCGCAAATCAGGATATATACTCTGAAATATCTTTTTTCATGGAATCTTAATATAATAAACCTTTCATATACCTATAAATATTAGTAATTATACTATAAAAAGATAATGATAAACTCATATCTTCGTCTTACAGTTGATTCATTAGATTTATAATTTTTGGTTCACGTACTTAGTTCATGATCTATATCATTTCATCCTATTGATGGTTCAAATCAGGATCATTTATCACCTCCTTCTAAATTTCTAAATCCATATTCCACACCTTTTTAATCCTCACATGGAAGTATAGTTGAACGTTCATCATTAAGAGATTCCATTTATCCCATTTCCAAAGGATTTCAAGATCCATCATTTTAAAATCCGAAGATATTGGATATCCTTCATTCTATATAATGGAAAAACTACCATTGTATTTCTAGCATAGATCACTAGTCACCTTGTTCTCGTTTCAATGGAGTTAATTTATTGTTTATTAATAATTTTTTATAAACCCTAGATATCTATTTTAGTGCATTCTCAACTTAATATTCATGAATATATTCAATATAAATTTTTGAACAATACATATCTCATTATTCACTATAAATATAATACATTTATATTTTATAATTCAAAAATTATTAATATCAACTCAAAATCATTTTTAGGAACCCTTGTTTTAATGGTCATAAAATTATAAAATCATGATTATTATGTTATTAATGAATTTTATTTTTTATAATTGAATTTATTTTTTGTATGTAATTTCAGAAAAAAATTTCTAAATCTAAAAATGACTCACCACAAAAAAATGAGTCGCCTCTAGGAAAGGAACTCTGGTAGAATGGAATTTTTTTGATGTATTGGAAGGACTCGCAACCATTATAGATGAGTCACCCTTGGGATGAAAATATGTCTATGTATGGAAAAGATATACCACCATATTTATGTCCCTGCCAGGATAACCCACTATTAGAAAGGGATATTTAAAAAGTGTGGAAAAGTCCAACTACTAGAAAAGTCACATAGTTTAAATGAGTCATTATTCGGAATGACCTATCTTTAAATGTCCTACCATTATCCTGATTCAATGTTGTAAAAAAATCTTTATCAGAGTTTTCTCACAACCATAAGAGTCACCAACACTATTTTTGGGATATTTATAATAAATGTTTTCAAATGACTATATTATAAAATATATTTTTGATTATTATATAATAAATTTTAAAAAATAATTGAATGGTTGAATCAAATTGCGTGTCATAGTTTATTATGAGGAGCATTAGATCTGGATTATTTTTCTCAAAGAAATTCTCCTTTATGATTATGATATATTCAAAATCATTACCCCTCATGCGTAAAAATAAATATTTATGATATTGAACAATATTATAAGAACATAAATATTGATGTGAAGTGAACCCCTATCTTAAAATCATATATGCGTCATATTTTCTACATATGAATTTTTTAAATTATAGAATAATAAAAATATAGATCATTTCATATATAAAAAACAATAGTTATTATAAATCTTTTATTTTTTGTGTTTTTTAGAAATGACACGAATTTCAATCCAAACTATATTCTAGGAGTCCCAAGATTTACGGAACATCAGAAAGAGAAACAGGTTTATTTTTTTACATCCTCTTTTTAAATTATTCATTTATGTTCAAGTAGTGTGTTCTCATCCCCACAAATTAAAAACACACTAACTCATGTGCAATAAATTGAAGATAAAAAATATCATAATAACACTATTTAATTTTTTTTACCCATGGTGTTGTGGTAGAGTTCTTTGTGTGCATTGTGCATATTTTATTCCCAATAGTTTTTGTATTAGTGGTCCTTGTATGGCCTGGATAGATGGTTAACTATTTTGTATTCTCAATCTGAGTCGTACATAAAGATTTTTTTATATAATACTCTTTGAATTAGGTGATTTCCAAATAAAGTGCATTAGGTCTCAACATGATAAGGAACAACTTGTCTTAATTATGATGTGGGTTTTGTTTTGTTTCACGTCAAATTATTAAACTAAATAAAATTAAACTATAAAAAACCCACTATTTTATAGTTAATCATAATTATTTTTCATGTAACTTTTTTTTCAAGTTAATTCATTTCAAAAGTTAATATATTTTTCATATTGTCTAAACTGAGACTTAATCTCTCTTGAAGAACAATTTTAAAATATCAAACCATATGTCAATATATTCTTTTGGTTAACTAGGTTGTTATTATTTATCTTTTGGATTTTATTTTAAATTATATTTAACATAAATGTTTATTAGGTAATAAATTCATCCCATCTTGAGATACCAACTCTAATAAACATTTGTTATCACAGGAAGTTCAAAATATTTTCAACAATGATTTTATTTGTTTTTTAAAGATCATAAATTTTTGTCAATTCTAAATTTCATTCTTTAAATTTGTAATTGAAAAAAATATTATCCATTCAACAGAACTACTTTCCATAATATAAATAAATATCCTAAATATAAAATATAAATGAAAATTCATATTGAATGCATAGGTTTTGAAATATGGTGTCCTATATAAGATAAGTATGAATTACCTAATACCACTATGAATACATGGAATTGTACTAATAAATTTTTATTAAAAAAATAAAATTCATGAATGCTATTTACAATACCTTAAGATATAAATAGTTTAATTTGATATCTTCTAGGACAATTGCTTTTAAAATTTGTAATACATGAGCCACTTATCAATAAGGAACTACTAATGTTAAAAAATAATATTTAATAATTACAATATTAAATATAATACCTTCATGATTAAAGATGAAGAGATAATTTGTAATTTGTATCTATGGTTCCATAAAATAGTGACCATAATGATTACCTTGTGTTAAACAGTGTCAGACAAAGAACAAATAGTACGACTAATGAGATTTATTCCATAGAAACGAAGATGGAAATCGGTTTTAATAAGAGAATTAGGTGGAATCAATAAACTACCAGTGAATCAATTGATTTAGAAGTTTTTGATGTACGAGGAAGAGCATACGTTTAATTTAGAAACGGATGATGCACCAAAGAGGAATTCATGGGCCTTGAAGAAAACTCTATCAAAAAAGAAGTGATTGTAGAAAATTACAAACTAGAATCACATGTGATGAGGAATTACAAAGAAATAGTTTTAAGGAAATGGATTATTTTGGAAAATTTTTTAAGATTATTTATAAGAAGAATACGTTATTTTGAAAACCTAGTAGTAGGGTATTGTATGATAATATAGGTAATCTTAATAATGTTTGGAAAATAGATAATAATTTGACAGATATTACTTATTCTGAGTGTAATAGAAATGGAAATGTTATCGTCAACTGTCCAATTTCAATGTAATAAAATAAGTATGATGACAAGGATAAAATGTATCTATGAGCAATGAATTTCAACTATAGTGCTTTTGAGGATATCTCTAGAGTATCAGACTCAACTCAGGATGAAAATCAAGATAGTGAACATATTTTATTAATAAAAAATAAATATGAGGTACTTATAGTATCTCTTATGCATATTTCCGATCATAATGTAGAGAAAAATGATGGTTGTATATCAAAAAATTAAATTTTTATATCTTTAAATATTCTTTAATATTACATTAAATATCTTATATAAAAATACAAAAATCATATGGAACATCATGATTTATATTCTAATATCAAATAAAGTTTTTTATAGAGAAAGAGAAAAATGATAAATTGTAGAATGGGTTGAAGAAATTGATATTTTCAAACGATTTGTTAAAGAAATACATAGAGATATTTAGAAATGGAAGAGAACTCCTCCCTAAAATTAAAGGAAATGAAATTTCCCATTGAATATATTACTTTTCTAGGTTACATACCTACACCAAAAAAATTAGAGAACAGTAAATCCTAAATATAATTCTATAAATAATACAGCTAATTTTCATTCATGTTGATGGAATAATTTTTTTATTTTAGGAAGATTAAAATTTTATTACGGAATATATATCATGAAAATATGGGATTAAAAATCCCTATCACTATCATACAAGGACACAATAAAATATGGGTACAAAACTCATTATTGGAATAAATATTTTCCTCTTGGGAAACTTATTGAAAATATAATGTCTAAATATTTCTTAATTCGTTAATGGAACTTCCAAACATATGAAAGGATATTATTAAGGTTTTAATGACATAGATAAAGGATGATGGTGGACATACCATCTTTAGGATATTTTTAAAGAGTAATTTACAATATGTGGAGATATATGTAACTCAAAGAATGTTTTAATTTATATTGTTCTTTTAGTTAATGTTTTAAAATATAATCTTCTTAAAATCCCACTTCTATGCGATGATAGATTTCATGTGTAATTTAAAATATTAGGCATGTGATATTTTTTATTTAAAAAATTAATTTCATTTTTACTATAATGACAAATGAGTCCTTCAATGTTGGTAATGTTAATTATTTAATTTCACATAATGTTGATTACATGAGTGGATTTCATAGAGGATCATGGCTTTGGCATAAGATCCAATGCCACTATAATATTCACTCACATAAAAATATTATTAAGAAAGGGATATTTTGGGATCTACCACAACTTAAAATCCAAAATTGAAAAGTTTTTAACAACTTTAAAAAATGGAAGAAACAAAAAATATATTTCAAATTAAAGAAATAAGTTTTAACATATCCACATATTAACTAGGTTTTCATAGAATTGTTTTGTTCATTTAAGGTATCTAGTTTAAATTGTAACCATTATGATTATGTAATTCTAGATGAATTTTCTAGTTATACACAACTAATACTTTTATCTCAAAATATTTAATATTAATTATACATTACCAAGTATGATAGATCTTTAGAAAACCATAGTGGACCTAGAATTATGATCCTAAGAAGTGACCATATATGTGAGATAATAAATCAATAACATGAATCCATTAGCTTAAAAAATACCTTTAACCATAAATTTTATTCTATTACGGCCACTAAGTACAATGGAGTTGTAGAATCAAGATAAGTTTGTCTTCAAGATATATCTAGAAAAATTCTAAATAAATATAAATTACCAATATAATTTTGGGAACACAATCTACTACATAAATAAGAGATATATAATTTTACCTATCTTAAAGTAAGACCCTTATGAACTATGTAATAATAGAAATCATAAGGATAATTACATTAGAGTTTTAGTTCCAATGTTTTTACTCATAATAACAAGGACAATATTTACATCTTTTCATCCAGAATTGGTGAAGGAATTTTCCTTGGTTATTCAACTTCATGTAATTCATATAGAGTTGTTAACAAAATAATCATGTATGTGGAAGAGTTTTTTCATTAAATCATTAATTATAAAGGTCAAAACGAACATAATATTAATTTAGAAAACCTTGTAGAGGTTTTATCCTCTTTCAACATAATAGAAAAAACACATAATCCTATTATAAAACATGTATAAAAATCATCCAATTTGGGAAAAATTATTGAACGAGAAACAAAATTTGAATTAGACAATGAAGTTACAAACTGTTATTTTTAATGATCTATTTTTAATATTTAATATTTTACTTCATATTATGTAGTTTATATTAGCACCAAGATGATTATGAAATAATATCATTCTCCGGTATTTTCTTTTATTGTCAGGGAAGTTTGAGAAGAAAGGAAATCACTTCACATTGTATAAGTGGTCGATGGGAGATAGGGAAGATAAAATACTTCCAATGGTTACTATGAAGATGAAATTTGGATTTTTATTTCACAAATATCATAAGTTTATAGAACTTGTGATGTATGCCTTATGAAAGATAGTGGGAGTAAATAAGTGTTTTTGGAAAATCAATGAAAGTGGAGTGTAATTCAAAAAAGTGGTGTGCTAGTCAAATAGAGGTGTGCAAGTGTGGCATGAATGTTTAAGTGACATGTAGGTGTATGTTGTGCACAATTAATATTTCAAGATCATCACATCAAAATATGACAAAGGAATTAAATAGGTGCGCAAGTCAAGAAGTTGCGCACAAGTGTGGTGAGCAAGTATAAGCGGCACACAAGTGTATGTTATGCAGAATTATTATTTCAACATCATCACATACAAATATGACAAACGGAATTGTGTGACTCACAAGTGATGGAGTGTAACGCTAGTGATGGAGTGGAGCGCAAGTGATGGAGTAGCGCACAAGAAGGAATGGAACACAAGTTTATGTAGTACGCAAGTCACCCGAATTCCTATAAATAGACATCTAGCCTCCTCATTTTTCAATGCTCAACACTTAAGAGAAAATTTTATCTCTGATCATGCAATTGGTAGAAAGTGGAATTCAAGATGAAGTGTCGCACAAGTTGAGAGTTATTAAAAAAGGCACTCAAGTAGAGTGGCGCACAAGAAGAGTGGTTTGTAAGAAGCAGTGGTGTGCAAGTTGTAAGAGTCATGAAAGCATGGAGTTGTGATCAAGAAGTGTGAAGTGTATAATCCAAAAGAGATGTTCATGTTGTGAGTTTTGTATATAAGTGGTGCACCCGAAGGGTGGTGCGCATATAGGGTGGCATGAAAGTTGGGAGGCGTGCAACCAGGGAGGCATGCATGTAGGGAATGGCCCACAATCTGTTGGCCCCATTAGCTTATTAACAATTTCATGGTAGGAAAGTGAATAATTTTTTTTAATGATTTTAATATTGAAAGTTAATTAAGAATAACATATAAATTACATTACCATATTTTTTGTTAGAGGGAGCACATGCACAATTGTATTGTTTTCAAAGTGCAACACGAGTGTAAGGGAATATCCTACTCATTTTATTCCAAATCAAAGTATTCTTTTCTAATAAACTGTTTGGTACTAGTTTCTTTATGTATCATACCAAAGACATAGAAACTCTTGTTGAGTAGTGAACCTTATAAATCTTGTTTTCTTGTGGTTGTGTGTGTTCAGTAGGGAAAAAACTCTCTAACAGGAGGCAAAAGGTTGTTTCAAAAGGAAGGAAACATAAAACGGGAAAAGGTGTCACTTATTCACCCCCTCTACATCTCAGTGATACTTGGATCTTGACTAGGAACTATAATTGGTATCAGAGCGAAGGTTACCATTGTTTTTTCTTTGCTGAAATTTTGATGATGAGTTTTGTTAGATAATCTGGATTTCATGAACAATAAAGAGATTCTGATATTTCATGGAAACAATTATCATATTTGGAAAGATATAATGATGCATTATCTTATTTACCTTCAGTATGAAGTTCCTGAAACTACCACTGATGGATTTACTCCTTTTGATGACAAGGATCCTCTAACACTTAGCAATAAGAAGAATCATGAGAATAATGGAAGAGAAAAAAATGCATTACACTCATCTCTTTCTGAGATTGTGTTTTTATGAGTTAAAGGTGTTTCTCTATCTAAAGGCATCTGGGGTAAGTTTAAGAACATCTATGAATGAAATAAAATGTAAAGAAGGAAAAACTATAGATTTGGAGGCTGAAGTATTAATAATTGAAAATGGTAGAATCAAAATCGGTTGGGGACTTCCTTACTAGACTAAATGAAATTATAAGTAAAATCAGATGTCTTAGTGAAACATTGGAGGACTATTGAGTCATTCAAAAGATTTTGATAATGATTCCCAACATGTTTGATGATAAAGTGTCTTTATTATAAGACGTAGACTCTGAAAATTTATCTCTAGATGATTTTCATAGAACCACAATTACTTATGAAATGAGAAGGGAGAAGACTGTGAAGAGAAAAATAAAAGCTGATAGAGAAATGTAATTCAAGGATGAATAGAGAGAGGATTCAAAGAAGGCTATTATTAAAGATGATTCTAGTGAATCTGATTCTGAAGATGAGGCATCTAAAATTTAGATGAAATTTTATCCTTCTTTTCTAAGAATGTTAAAAATAGTTATAGGGAAATAATAGGGGAAAATTCCCACGAACTTTTTTGAGAGTGGATTCAGCAGTCACATTATGGATAACATTCCTCAAAATAATAAAGAATAAGATATTGATGATGATGATATAAGGGCAAGATGGGCATTGAAGAAACAACCTGAAAAAGATAAATATTTTTCAAAGGAAATGATAAAAAGTTCTTCAAATCAAAATGAAGAAGATTTTTATCTGAAGGTGAAGATGAAGAAGATAATGAAGACGAATCCTAGAAATCATTTTCTAAGAAATATAGAGAGAATACCTTTATTGCAGTGGTGAATAATGAATATTATAGGAGAAACCGTTTTGATGAAGAAGAAACTCAAATTGAACATCATATGAATGAAGACTTGAATGCATGTTTGAGAAAGATCGGAAGGCTGGAGAAAGAAAACAAGAAGTTGATAAATGAAAATTACACATTAAACAATTATGATGGTTTTACTAATTAGATAATAATGATGGAAAAAATGATTAATGATCTGAATAATTATCTTCAGATTGAAAAGAGTCTTAATGATCATCTTGAAGTAAATATTAAGGAAAAATAAAAAGAGTTGGAACTTTTCCAATAAAAACATTATAAAGCTAAATAAATGAATATTTGTTTCAAACAATATATCTCATTAATTGGTGAATGTTCAAGTACGACTGAACCAAAAAGGATCCACAAATTTTACCTTCAAAGGTTGAGAGGAACGAAGGAACTGGTTCTTATAAGAACTTAATTGGAAAGGCTATGTTTGTGGAAAAAGTCTTCAATGTAGAGAAATTAGAAGTACATAAAAATCCTAAATTAAGAAAGAATTTTAATACTTCTGGTATTGATAATTCTTAATAGATATCTCAGTTTTAGAATAATTTTATTATTGAAAAATGTAAGGCTGATGGTAAGTAGAGTTTTATTAAGAATTTTTTTGTGAATCATTCTCACAACTCCGCTCAGTATAGAAGTTTTATAGGGAAATATTCATTTTATGGTTATTGTGGGTATGTTGGTGTATTTAGACTCACATCAAACATGTGTTGGATAAATTAAGAAATTAATAATATTCCACATTTTATGGATTACATGTATTTAGGGGGAGTTATTCCTTTCAAAAAGGGAAGTATGAGAAGTATATTCAGATGAAAATTGAGAAGGATGGTGTGAAAGTTGAAAATAGGTTCCAATAATGTAAAACTATTTGTAAAAGATGTGAATAACCATGAAATTTTTCTATGGGATATCTTTTTTGGTTTCAAGCACAACAAAAGGTTCATAAAAATTCATAGAAGTTGGAGGAGAATAATGAAAAGTAAAAAACAAAAATCTCTTGATGTTGAATCCACCTTGAAAGCTACAAAAGGATAATATCCATTGATTCTTTATAGTGGGTGTTCTTCTAATATGAAAATATAGTTAATATTTCTGAAGATTGTGAAATACTTCAAAGATTGAATAGTTACATTTGGAAATGTTGAGTCTCTGGGGATCCAACGTGATAGATCAGCCATCATCAGGAAAGAAAAAAATTAAATCACTGATAACATTATATATTGATGGGTTGAAACATAATATGCTGAGTATTTTACAACTCTTTGATGAGGGAAAAAATTATCTTCAGAAAATATGGGTTTTTGGAAAAAGTAAAAAATGATGTAAAGGTAGTTACAAGAGGCCAACATACAAAGTGGACCTTTTTCCAAGTTGGTGATATACAGAACTCTTGTTACATGGGAATGGTGGATGAAAATCGGTTTTGGAAAAAAAATTCTGGGACATATGTGTCAATGATACATGTTAATTTTATCAATGTGAGATAGTCAATGAGATATTCTGGATTTCTCAAGAAGAATTGATTGGCGTTGCACTATTTTTGAAAAAGGAATGATTAAAAACTCTAGGCATAATAGAGTTGACATTCGTTAAAGAGAACCGTTGGAACTTATACATTCTGGTATCTGTGGACCAATATGGAAGCAATAAAAAAATGGATATAAGTATTTCATTACTATCATTGATGGCTTTACTCCCATTACTTGTGTTATATACATTAGACATAAGTTAGTTGCTCTGAAAATGTTCAATAATTTTAGATGGAAAGAAGAGAAAGAATGTGAGTATTTAGTGAAACAGTTAAAAACTGATAATCGTGGAGAGTATAAGAATGAATAATTTTAATGTTACCTGGAGACACGTGTAATTTGGTATGAGTTTAGATCACCATACACACCTCAACAAAATGGGGTTACTGAAAGGAAGAATAGAAGTTTGGTAGAAATGTGGACAACATTGTTACTTGAACATTGTCTCTCTCCTTATTATTGGATGCAATCCATGAGTAATGAAGTGTATATTCAGAACTTTTGTGTCTACAAGAAACATTTAGCTATGAATATATATTAAATGTTTTATGAAAAAACTCTATGTTTGAAACTCTTAAGTGTTTTTGGGAGTCAATTCATCATAACGAAAAAGGTGTAAAACTTGTAAAGTTTCAACAAAGAGGAGATGATCGATTTTTTCAAAGCTATGCTCTAGAAGGAAGATGATATCAATGACTCAATAAATAAATAGGAAGAATCGTCAATTCTATTGATGGGAATGTGGTTTAAAATGTTGAGATAGAAATGAAGACTTTTCTAATATATAGGATGATCATGATAAAGAATTCCTTGTTAATAATTATTGATAATGCTACCACTAGTTTTAATCCTACTCAAGAAGTATAATTAGACTCAACAATTTCAATTGATGGTGATGAAATTGAAACAGCTCATCCTAGGATGAGGAAGAAAGTAGAGGCTCATAACATTATTGGTGATCAACGTCAGAGAGTTCAAACAAGAAGAACAACAAATGTTGTTACACATACTTATTTCTTTTCAAAAGTGAATCCAAATGATGTGAATGATGATTTGGAGCATCTAGAATAGATTCAAGCTACTAATTAAGAGCTTGACCATATAGAAAATAATGATACATGAGAACCTGTACCCAAGCCGGGTGACAAAAATGTTTTTGGAACAAAATGGATTTTTTTGAACAAGTTGAATGAATAAGGAAAAGTTATGAAAAAGGAAATGTTGGTGTGAAAATGTTACTCACAAATTTAATGTGTTGATTTTGATGAGACTTTTTATCTATTGGATATATTTTAAACAATAGGATTATTTCATTCTATTTCGGAACAATGAGGTTAAAAAAATTAAATGAATGTGAAGTCCACATTTTATAATGGAAATATTGATGAATAAGTTTATATTGAACAACCTCATAGATTTTTTGTTTGGAAAGATGAATGTTATATGTGTAAGCTGTAGAAATCCTTGTATGGTATAAAACAAGCTCTAAGGGAATGGTATTCCAAACAGGATACTTTCTTAAGGGAGATGAGTTTCATGAAAAAAAGAGTTGACAACAATATTTACATCAATGAATGTTAGGATTATTATATAATTGTAATTGACAATTTTATTGAGATTATCTTTTGTAGAAATGATGAATGATATTGTGAAAGATTTGCTGAAGAGATGAAGAAGTTTTTTGAGATTTCCTTGCTAGGAGAAATGAATGAATTTCCTGTGTTACAAATCATACAGTAAAAGAACCACTTTTTTCTTTCTCAAGAGATGTATGCTAAGGAACTTCTGAAACGGTTAGGCATAGAAAATTTGAAACCAGTTTCTACACCAATTTCATTGGGAACCAGGTTATCTAAATATGGAGAATTCTAGGAAGTTGATCAGAAATCATTTGGAAAGCTGATTAGATGCTTATTAAATTTGACTGCCTCAATATCTGACGTTGTCTATGTTGTTACCTTATGTGGAAGGTTTCAGAGTGATCTGAAAGAATCACATTTAATTGTTTGAATGAGTATTATTAGATATATCAAAGGAACTACAAATTTTGGAATTAGGCATGATGGTGCAGAAAATATTGATTTGTTTGTGTAGTAAGATTCTGATTGGGAATGAAATGTTGATGATAGAAGATTCACATTTGGTGGAGGTTTCATTGTGGGTAAAAGTTGTGTTAGTTGAAATACACAGAAATAGAATTCAATAACTCTTATCACGGCTAAAGATGAGTATATTTCTTCTAGTCAAGATGCTACCCAAATTATGTGTATGAAGACTCAGTTGGAAGATTAACTTGTTGATGTGAAGATAACTTAACACTTGGGAAGTGATAATCAGAGTGAAATCAATCTAACAAAGAATCTAGTACAACATTCTCATTTGATACACATTGAAATAAAGTACCACTTCATCAATGAGTAGGTGGAGAGGAATGAATTGAATCTGGGATCCATTCCTATAATGGAACACGTTTCTTACATATTCACAAAACTGTTACCATAGGAAACCTTTTGTAATTTGAGGTTGAACGTGGTTGTCCAACCGCCTTCTCATCAAGGTTGAGGTATTTGTGTTTTTCACCTCTCTCATATTATATTTGGATTTTCTTCTCAAGGGGTTGAATTTTTTTTCATTAATCTATTAATATGGTTGCATGCATAAAGGTGGAGTTGTGGGTAATCTGTGAACTCATCATGTAAGTGTGTGAACTATTCTAATATCTTGATGGAGTGGTTATGGGAAACAGATTTTTTTTACTAGGATTTAAAGCGGTAGAAGAAAGTTCAAATTAAAAAGAAGATGATCAATTTCTGGAGAAGGCTGTAGAAGAATGTTATAGATGATTCATAGTCACTAATTTTTTACAACATTGTTTTTCAATCAATAATTTTTTTTTCATACAATTATTTTTCTCACATAGGCATAGAATTGTTGATGAGTAATCCATTTCATGAGATTTTAAACATCAGTGATTTATGAATCATTTTTGACATAAAAATTCAACGGGATAGATTGTTAGTACCAAGCTAATTAAGAATAATATCCTTCTCAGGTATTTCCATTTATTTTCATTGAAGTTTTTGAATAAAGGAAATCACTTCACTTTGTATAAGTGTTTGATTGAAGATAGTGATGTTACACTACTTCCCATGGTTACTATGATGATGGTTTTCTGATTTGTATTTCAAAAATATCATAAGATTAGAGAACTTTTTATGTAAGACTTATGAAGAATAGGGGTTAAAGAAGTGTTTTTTGAAGAGGAAAGAAGTTTTCATGCATGTCAATGAAATGTCGTGCTTGTCAAAGATTGGCACAAAAGTTTAGTGTGTAAGTATAAGTGGCATGTAGGTGTTTATTGCGCGCAATTAAAATATCAATATAATCACATCAAAATATGAAAAAGGAAATAAAGTGTCGTGCAAGTCAAGAAGCGACATGCAAGTGTGGAGAACAAGTATAAGCGGAACACAAGTGTATTTTGTGTGCGTGTCATAATTCAACATCATCACATCAAAGTATGAAAATGTAATGAAAGTGATGCACAAGTGATGGATCATCATGCATGCAGGAAAGGCCTGCAAGTGTATGTGGTTCACAAGTCACCAAAATACCTATAAATAGACGTCTAGCCTCCTTATTTTTCTATTCTCAACACTTATGAGAAATTTTGAGCTCTGATATCCCTAGTGGTAAAATGGTCCACAAAAACAGAATATTTGCACATGTCGGGAGTTATTCATAAGTCGTGTAAGTAGAGTGGCGTTCTAGGAGAGTGGAACATAAGCAAAATTGGTGTGAAATTTTTAAGAGGAACACAATTAAAGAGTTGTGAAAAATTAGTGTATAGTGTATAAGCTAAAGTGGTGTGCAAGTTGTGATCTATGAATAGAAGTGGCATGCAAGTAGTTAGTGGCACACAAGCAGGGTGGCATGCAAGTAGGGTGGCCCATAAGTAGGGAGGCACAAAAGCAAGGAGGCACCAAAGTAGGGAGTAGAGCACACACTGTTTTCACCAGGAGGTTCTTACCAGCTTCTGGGTATGAATGTGAATAATTTTTTTGAATGATTTGATTTTTGAAATTTCATTATGAAGCACAGAAACATTACATTACCCAATTTGACCTAAGAGGGAGCACATACACTATTGGATTGTTTTCAATATGCTACATGAGTGTAAGGTCATATCATACTCCTTGTATCCCACATCAAAGGACTATTTTCAAGTAGATTGTGTCGTATTGGATTGTTTATGTACCATACAATAGACTTAGCTACTCTTGTTAAGTAGTAAACCTTGTAAATATTGTGTTCCTCTGGTTGTGTGTGTTCAAAAGTGAAGAAAATATCTAATAGGAGGAGAAGGTTGTTTCAAAAATAAGGGAAAAAAGGAAAAAGATATCACCGATTCACCCCTCCCCTTCTCAATTATACTTGGAAACTGAATGGGAAATATAGTTAAGGAAATAGATAGAGGTAAAAATGGTAAATCTTCTCTAATAAACCAAGTTGAACATCAATATTTCTTGTAACATCTTGAACCTAAGAACACTAACGATGCAATTGATGATGAATTATTTGTAATGGATATGCAATACAAATGTAAAAAATTTTAAAGAAATAATTTTTTTGATATTATTTATAGATCCATGGATTCCATTGACAATAGAAACTTAAATGGTGTTAAGAAACAAGGTTGATGAATTTTGCACAATAGTAATAAATAATGATATACTACATTCACATGTTTATAGAAAAAAAGATGGTATATACTATGAGGATCCCTTTTAACCTATATCTAGACATAAATCCATTAGAATAAATTTTTCTTATGTAGAACATCAATATTTAAAACTATATCAAATGTTTTTTATAAGAGAAATATCATGGTTTGGGTTGTTTTTTTTTGAAAACATCCCGGCATCCAAACCCTCATTTTTTCAAATCTTGTATTCATTTTAAAACGTAATTATATTGTTTAAAAGAACCTCTAAGAGAATGGTATGATTGGAACTTCAATATTATTAAATCAAATGTATTTTCAAAAGGTATAGATGATCCTAACATTTTTATAAAAAAAATTATTTTTTTTAATTATTCAAATATATGTAGATGATATTATATTTGGATCATATAAAACTTTTTTATGTAATGATTTTTAATGAATGATGCCAAATGAATTTGAAATGAATTTATTGGGTAAATTAAAATTATTTCTTGTTTTTTATATTTTTTAAAATTAATATGGATTTATTTTAAACAAATCTATATATTTTAAATCCCATTTAAAAAAAATTCCTAATGAAGTAAGAGTAGTGACACTCCTATGAGTACAGCATGTAATTAGGATCTTGATATAGTAGGGAAATCAGTTTACCAAACCAATTAGAGATGTTTGATTGAATGTCTACTCTACTTAATATCTAGGTGACATGACATTATGTTTACTGTGTGTATGTGTGCTAACATTCATGAAAAATAAAAAGAGTAAATCTTAGTTTCATTGAAAATTATTTTTATATACCTTAAGTATAGAACCAATTTATGATTTCTATGCCTTAGATCATAAGAATGTGGCCTATTTATTTATTCAAATAATAATTTCAGTGTCTCCCAGTTTTATTGAAAAATTAAATCTAGAATATGTCATCATTTTTGAAAGTAACTAGTTTCCTTTTGTAGTAAGAAACAACATTTTGTTTTATTATATACTAAGGAAAATAAATACCTAGATACATGTAGCTTCTGTGCTAAATTTTTTTGGATGAAATTCCCTTATCAAAACAATGGATACCAATTCTAACATATACCTATAAATTGTGACAAAAAAAGATCTATTATTATTTTTAAGAAAACTACATCAAAATATATCACTAATAAGTTTAATGTATGTCATCAATTATTTGGGGCTCATTTTAAAAATGGTGATATAAACTCATGAATACATTTGTACTAAAAATTAGTTTACTGATATTTATAATAATATATTGAATTATAAGAGAATAAATTACATCAAACATGAATTAGGAAAAATTTTTTTAAACATAACATTCCAGGACCTGATGTTGGTTATTTACACACCGTTTCTGATTACCCACTAATAGAATTGACCACCATTGGATTTTAACCCACCGTTGGATTTTTACCCACCATTGTTCTTTACACACAATCCTTTGGAGTTTTACCCACCATTAGTGTATACCCACTAATAGAGATTTAATCATCATTGGATTTTACCCACCATTTGGAGTTTAATCCACTATTAGAGTTTTCCCACCAATAGAATAACCCACAATTAGAACAACCCACCATTGAAATAAACCACCATTGATTTTGGATCCACAATTTCTTATTCTTATTTATGGATTAAATATTTAAGTTATATTTGATTACAATTTTATTTTATTTTTCGATTTTCAAATCCCAATTCCCTAAATGATATAAATTAAATCTTATCTAAATTTTGATGCTCTCTCTCATGCCCCTTTTCCTTGGAACCATGCAGCAAATCATTCCCTCACATCCCATCTCCTTGAATAATAATCATCCATACATTTTGATCCATTATATATGGATAGAGTTAAGTAAGATATAGATTTATACTTTCACAAGTCACATCCTTCAAATAAGTAGAAGGGAGATTCGATCCATCTTGCATTCGTTCTAGTTAACCAGTGCCTCTTGAATTGGATTTTAATACTTCAAAATGAGGTTCATGGTAAGTGTTTAATGCTATGAAAGTTTTTCCTTTTGAATGTTATGCTAGTCCTAGGGTGGGTAGTCTGGATCTCTAAAAATTTGAGGGACTTCTATCAAAGGTTAGTGAACCAGTTTTTTTAGTATGTTGGGTTTAACTTTTAGGAAGATAAAGATAAGTTTATATAAAGAATAAATAAATTAAATTAATTTTATATTCGGGATAGTGGGAGAGTTGTTTGAAATTCCCTCATGAGGTTTTCTCAAATGACTATCAAGGATCAATTTCGATTGATATTCATTACATTGTGTATTAATATTATTTGGAAGATATGGTTATATATAGTGTTATAAGAAGACCAGTTGTAGCTATGATTTATAGAGAATTTCATTTTATTTCCATGTGTATTCATCATATGTTGTCACTATGGGAATGTGATTTCACAAAAATGATGTATCAAGATGTATATCTATTATATAATATAAATATAGAAGAAAAAATAATTTTTATAAATATCTAATGACACATATTAAGGAGATGTGAAAGGCATATTCCTGATAAAACTATTGTTTACACCCTAAATTCATCTCAGTGATGCTAGAGGCCAAGGGATTGTATGATGGGGACGAAGAAACCGTCGTAAAATTTTGATGTTTTTTTCATACATGAGACATTTCTATGATAATGGTGACATGTTAGAATGATTGGAAGAGGAAATGGGTTGATGATATAGAATGAATTTTTGAGAACATTAATCCTATTAGTCACCCAACTAGGATGAAGAATCCTGAGGATCCTACCATGGAGTTAGATAAGGTGGTTGAGCACATAGATGAGGATGAATAGGAGGATCATGCACCCTTAGATAATGAATAATTTATTTTATTTGACAAGTGTAGTGAACATGATATTCCCAACATTCCAATGGTTATTTCATTTAGAGATCCCAGTCCACCTGGATCACTCCCCAATCGAGAGACTCCACTAATGGAAGTATGTGCAGAGGAAGAAACAATGGGTTTTTAATGCATTTTTGGATTATATAATTATGAAAATAGATAAAAAGTGAGTGATGATTAGAATGGTGAGAATTTTTATGATAAATATAAAGATGAAAAAGAAAATGATGATGGCAAAGAAGAAAAATGAAAAGATGAGGTAAATTATAGTGATTATGGTAGTGAGGATGAAGATAGTTCATATCATGATAGTCATGATCATCATGATATTTTATAGGAATTTTTTTTATTCTCTAGGATTTTTAGTTTTTTCTATGTATAAGTAAAGTCTAATTAAACATAAAATAAATTGATAGAGAGGGAAGAAATGATATAGAATAATATATTGAGGGAGAGGAATCTCCAATTCTTGATAGTCGGACTATTTACCATATCGATGGTGACTTTGGTGAGTCTATAGTTATTAAACATATAGTTTTGAATACTATAGTTTATGATCAGGTTGTCAATGAAACATTTCTTGTGTCTTCATCTAGGTTAGATGTAACAACCTCTAAATAATGGAAGGCATATTGTAGATTTATAAGGAAACTCAACTTCATTTCTCAATTTAGTCAAAAATATGTTCTCTTAAATTCATATGATTTCTAAGAATGTTTCCATGGATGTTTTTAAGAATGACCAATGATTTTTAAATGTTATTTTTATACATTATTTAATTTTTATTTTTTAAAAAAATTAATCTTATTTTTGTTTTTCGAATATGGTACTTTTGACATCTTAACTGAAAATGGGAACCGAATTTTTATTTTATCTTTTAAGGCATGAATATAATTTCCCATAATTATGAAATCTCAATTAATTTAAGATTCACTTAAATGTTTAAAAAAATATTTTAGAAGAAATTATTTTAATTAATATTTTTGAAATATTTATATATGTTATATCAAAAGGAATGTAGTATTTTCCTTTGGAAATATTCCAGAGAACCTTTTAAAATAATTTTTATCTAAAATAAAATCATTGGTGTTAATTATTTTTTAATGGGGATATCATCCAATGAACCCAACATTCATCATTACATAAATGATTTTTTATTATAATAACGATATATTTAAGACACCCACTTTTTTAGGGATATTCTATGATGTATTGATGAAATAGTTTTGAATCCATTTTTATTTACATGGGTTATATTATGATTATATAATAAATATTATTATGGTATTATGGAACACGTATATATGGTTTTCATTATGTTCTAGGTGAAACATGAGTTATATATCCCCCCAATAAATTTTGTAATATTTTATATATAATGACATAAATATGGGAAACAATTCTATGTGCTTGATCCATTATGATAATCAAGTCCATGTTCTTGATCTGTTATGGGAAAGAAGATTTTCTTATTGATCCATTATGGAAAACATATTGGTCTTATTGACCCTCTTTGGAAATAGGATTTGTGGCCAGATCCATTGTGATTTTTTCCATGGTAGTTAGAATATAAAATATTTTATATACTAATTATAGTTAGAAACATTTAGGACATGAGATTCTGGGCCATGATTGATTTATGGTGATTTATCACTCTTATTATTCACATATTTTGAAATGATAGATATTTATTTCATTTCAAACGGTTATGATCATTGAATGATTGGGTTTGACCATTGTATGTTTGTTCACGATCTTATTCCATTTTTTTATATTATAATTTCATATTATAATTGATTTATATTTTTTGTGTTTACAATTTTCGAGAATATGAGCTCATTATTTTTAATGTTTCACTTCCACAGGTTATGAATAGAGTCTAAAGTACGGGTTTTATATGAAGTGTACTATATGCGAAGAAAAGGGTTGGGGGATTATTAATATAATTAATAAAATATAATTTTTTTTCAACACTCTAATGACACTTTGACTTTATGGTCCTTAGGAATGTATTTGTAAAATGCACTAAATATTCATTTGAGTTCTTTTTATAACCCTTTTTGGTATATGTCTTTAGTTAGGCTTAAAATTCATTTTCTAAAAATAGATCTTTAGTGCATAATATTCCTCTAATTTAATTGACTGAAATAATCCATAAGAAGCTGTTAATAATTTAAAATTTAAATAATTTACATAAAAATATATGAATTTATATTCATCTATTAATTTTTATCTATAATATAGTAAATGTTAGTTCAACTAAATATTGACAAATGAATTTCTTGAGAAAAAACTTTTGAAATTATTTGTTTGTATTTTTTAAAACTAAATTATGAAAATGAGGTGAATTGGAATTAATAAAATTGGATTCTATATGTTTAATCAAATTAATTAATATTATTTAGTATGTTTATATTGATATTTGGTAATTATTATTGGTAAAAATAGTAAGAAATTTATTAACTCGGTTTAGGATAAACACTATATTATTCTTCTAACGTGATTTTGTTATCACTAATTATAAAGACACATAGAATTTTTCTTTGATGAATTTTATATTATATTTATAATCGTTGGTTAGATATTATCCAAAAATGATCATTTTATTTTTATTTTTAATGAATAATTTTCTTAGGGTAAAAACATTAGTTAATGTTGTGAAACTCAATTGGTAAAAGTAGGCAACCATGGAGTTAATGTAATTAATGTTTTTTAAAAATATTAATTTATTATTTTTGCGATATTTTATCAACCATATAATCCATAAACATCTTATTAACAAATTATTTAGCGCATAGGTTGAGTGTGACTTTCTATTATTGAATAGTTTCAATATTGATAAAAATACCACTCCTCATCCATTATAAAAGGGAACTTCACCACCTTACTTATTTATAACTATGAAGATATTTAAACAAATGAATTAATAAATACCTCACCAATATCCTTATAAATTTTAAAAGATTGATAGTCATCACAAAATTACACTCCAAGGGACCCTGATAAGAGATTCAAAGGTTGTTCTATTAATAGAAAGTAATTGTCTCCATTAATGTTTTTATTTTATCATATTATTTTTCCAAATTTAATTTTATCGTTCAAATTACAATAAAAAAACCATATTAAATAAAATACAAAAATTATTTTTCATATTTATTGAATAATATTTATCCATCTTCTCCTTTTTAAGAAGGGAAATAGCCCTATCACTCGTGTGTTTGGTGGAAATTTCTTTGTGAACAAAAGTAAATTTTTTTAATCATCGACCTATATGGATAGTTATTAAAATGGAAATAATAAATATATATGATAATTATGACAATATATTAATTATATAAAATTTATAAATTGTCAAATTTATTAAACATTCACTAATTAAGGGAATGATAATTTTTCCCATGTGTTTGTACAGCCATCCATCTCTATAAAGCAATATAGTTCATTTTTTGCATCCAAATTTCATGAATGGTTCTAAAAATATATCTAATAAATGAATAATATATTTATAATTTTATATATTATTTAATTATATATTATAAATAAGAACCATAAAAATCATGTAAAAATATATACGAGTAAACAAGAAATTCCAACATGATGTAATAATAATAAAAAAATATTGTTAACAAATAGGTGGTAAGTTGTCATAATAGACTAATATATAATATTGAAAGTATAAATATAGATCTATTATAAATTAATTTCATTTTTAAATCAATTATACATGAGGATAATTCATTTTTTTAAAATGGAAATACTTGGTAATTGATTCTATCTCAATTTCATCACACGAAGCCATATTTTAATGTTCTACAAAAAGTTAGTTTATATTATTTAAAAACTACCCATTTTATGTACCATATCATGAATAATTAATAATTAATGTAATTTTAGGTTTTAGTTCATATTATTTCATCAATGGGTATTTCACTTAAAATTCACCAAGTGTTAAGTGTTTCTTAACTCAATTTCATTTCATTAGTTTATATAATTATTGTATTGACCCCTACACTAGGATCTCATAGCTAGTGTCTAATTATTTATATTTTTATAAGATATATGGAGTCTCATCATTATGTATTGAATTTTTTTTATTCTTCATGGACAATATAAATACATTATTCTCATAATACAATTCAATAAAAAATTTACAACATAATTATGTTGAGTATAACTTTATTAGTACTAGAAAATCCCTACATACCAGTAAAAGTAAAATTAATGGAATCTAGGGGAAATGAAAAAATATTATGGTGATGTAAAATGATCAAAAAGTGTTTTGTATAGTGGAATTAATCCTTCATAACTGAAGCATAGTTATTAATGTATAAAAAATATTTAAATTTAAATATTTGAACAAACATTCCATTGAAATAATTGACAAGAATGATCAATGGAAATGTAAATAATAGGAAACACATTCCATTGAAATAATTGACTAGAATGATCAACAGATATGTAAATAATAGAAAACTAATTCCATTAAATCAATAGTATTACTATCATAACTAGACAAGGAATAATAAATATGGAATGATATATAACTAAAAAAATATTTCGTTAATCAATATTTGAGAAAAAATTGTATCTATAAATAATATCATTGAATAAATATCTAGGATAATAATAAAAACAGAAATAAATGAAATGATTGATTATCATACTACTCATTTCTCAATAACATGATACCTTTTTCAATAAAGACCATTAAAAGGATGTTTTAGAACATACTAGGTACAAACCAATTTGTTTTGACCAATTATATCACTATTGTCAATAACAATCTCAAGATTGTTTATCATTTATCGTTAAAAATGTTTAGGGATTGTCTAACGCCCTAACTCGAGTTACCCAGAGGTGGTTCATTATTATATAACATTGGAATGATCACAAAATATCATGTCTCGAAAGACAGATTAGTTTAGTAGCCTTAGAATCACTAAATACATTCATAATTTTCACATTACATCATAAAATGAAAACTACAACAACATTGTCTCCATATTTCACACTCATATCTCCTGATACTATCCCTGCAGGTCATTCATAAAATAATTCTTCACATCCTGGGAAAAAAACATAGAAAGGGGTGAGCTCAGATTCCCAGTAAGGATAACAATATAGCCGAAACTTTCTTAAATATGCATAAACATTTAAGGCAAGGTATAACTAAAACAAAAGAACTTTAAAGATGAACTTCAGCATAATATGGTGAAGATAAAATGAAATAATTTCATTTACTTATTCAAATGGATATTCTACTAGTCTAATTATCACATCCAATATCAATAACAACTTTTGTAATGATGGAATTCATAATGCTAGACTATCATAACCACATAGTCAAGGTCGTGTTCTAAGACTACTAATAATATTTTTTTCAAGGCCTTGTGCCAAGACAATAGTTTGTCTCATGAGACTTACCTATGCATTGAGGATCAATAGCAGGCTCCACCCATCACTTATTAAGTCCAATACATTCCTTATATGAACAGGTTTAAACATAACATAAACATTCGTATTAAAACTAGCATACGAAATGTTAGTACTTTCTTTATAAACCATGAATGGTATAATAATAACACATCCACAGTAAAACATATCACAAATCCTTAAATACAATATAGAAGTTTTTTATCATGATAAATCAACATCAAATATGCTTAAAATCCCACAAAGGATGTTGACATATATGAAATCAAAACTATTTGAGAGAAATATATATTTTTTTAAATCATTTAAAAGTCACATAATTATAAAATAAAACATTTACGTTGAAAATATATTTATTATCTTATAAGGGAAGCTTTGAAGATTTTATAATGGCGTAAAATAGCATCACCCCCCGTATAAGTTAAAAAAACATTCTTACCTTAATTCGGTCGAAAAGGTTAAAAAGGAACTTGTTTGGAAAACGACGGAGAGAATCCTTTATAAAAATCTTTTAAAAATTCATAAAGGGTATAAATGACATTAACCCATAGTCTATAAAATAGTATGAATGATTTGAAATACATTTTTATGAAACATGGATGTGGATGATAAAGAGGTCCGAGTAGATAATTACGTATAAACAACCTGGGATAATGAAGTGATTGTGAAATAAATCCTTTACTTGTACTTTTCCTTGGTTGAGGATAGGTTAAAATTCTGTATAATGGTAAAATAATTGTTATTAAATTATACAAGAATCATTTACATTAATATGATATCATATATGATCTTTTAACATTCCTTTGTTAATAATATCTTAGTATTATCATCGTTTCGGGTGATAACTTACTAATTTTCATTTATATGTTTTGTTACATAAGCTATTTTTATGGATAGGTTGATTCTTATTCATATATAGAATAATATATAGTCCTTAAAAATTATTTTTAATCATCAAATGAGGATTAGAATTGAGTGGATATGATGGGGAATGAATCTTATCGCGTTCGTGGATACGGTAGTCCGTACGTACGCACGAGCGACAATATCATTATTTTGATATTAAAATAATATATAATTGGATGTTATATCATATATAAAGGATCATTATCATGTTATATTTATTATGTACATGAATTACAAATCATTATTATACACATCCAAATAATAATGTATTGAATAACAATTACACCACGACGTGGAGACGGTAGGTCGTATGTATGCACGTATGGTGACATGCCATTCAAAGGATGGATAAAATACTGAATATGGTTGTAAAATATTTATAATAACATTATAGTATATATAATATACTTTAGTTATTATTTTATAATGGAAATAACAAAGAAAGAAGATGTTGGAAAAGAAAGGAACTTGAAATAGGGTGGTGAAAACAATACCTCTTCTTCGGGTTGTTCCTTTTGATTTGTTCAAAAGGGCTCCATAGGTTGGAATTATGATCAAACTAAGTCCTCTACGATGAAGTTATGAAAGTTGAGAGAATATTTGGGAAGGTTCTGGCCGAGCCAAATGGCTTTGAAGGTGTGAAGAATTGGTTAGAAGTGGTGTCCTTTTATAAGGGGGAGGAGGGGCTCTTTAGGAAAAACATAAAGTATTACTTTTTAATAAATTAATATATGGTTTATAATGGCTAAAAAGTGTATTATTCAATTTATAAGGTGGGGATATGTCAAAAAACTCAACCAATGGGTTTTATATAGTTTTGGGTCACTTTATTAACCTTATCTTTTAGTTTTAACTCTTAGTTAATTAGTTTAACATTTACCATGTCACATTGTATTTTTATATTTTATTTTTAATAAACATATTATAAACTTCCAAGAAACCCTCAAGTGGTCCATTAATAATACATTTATCATTATATAAGTATTGTTTACGAAAAATATATATTTTAGGAATATAATATCAATTAGTAATATAATATTTGTTTTAAAAACTCATTTATGTCAATTTTGACACTATTTAATAATTGATTTATGTTAAAGTTATAACAACATTATTAATTATAATAAAATTCATTTAAGTAATACTAACATGTCATATTAACCAATTAAATTCGTGTATGTCATCAAGACATTCAAATTATATTTATTTTGACATTTATAATACTAATTATTTGATTCATTCACTAATAAGGAAAATATTGCGTCATTATTGTGTCATAAATAAATTTAATTATTAAATGTTTAAAAATTATAAATAAAATACGATTACATAGGAAATATTTTTATATTTCTAGTTAATATTTATAGTCTAAAATATAACACATATAACCCTATGTTAAAAAATTTTTTCTAAAGGATATATGCTTATGGCATTTTTATATTTACTTTAACTTAATTAATATAAAGTGTCATTATCACTTACAAGTGGCACCATGGTGTCCCAAAATCTACTCAAAGATTCCCATGGTCGGACATGTATTACCCAATAGGGTTAGGACACGTTTTAGTGTAATTTAAGATTATCGTAATATTATTTTTTTACCCTTATTTACCGGATTTACCCTTTAACCATTGTAAATAAAATATTTATCGAAGTAATTATTCAAAATGTCTAAAAATAAAATTTCCCTATTTATACAATATGGACCACCTGATTCTAAATATGGAATCCATTTTTTTAAATTAAAAACACATAGGTGGCAAAAATTAATTTAAAATTAACTCCCGTTGTTAAAATAAAAAGCGTGTTTTTAAGAGATAATAACTATCAAACGTTTTACACTTGTTTATGTCCGGTTTAAATGTGAAATTATGTACAATGACCAAAATTGTATTAAATGGTAAAAATATATTATATATATACTTTAAAACCACTCAAATTCAATATTTATCATAATTAATTATTTTGATTAAAAATGTTGTTTTTAATTAAAATTTAGTGATTTTCACTATTCATAAAAATATTAAATTTATCAAAAATGTACCAAAAAATCACCCTAAGATAATTTCAATATTCTAAAAACAAAAATGAAGTCCATTTTGAAAGATTAAAAGTATAGAATTTCAAAAAGTGGGTATTACTATTCATAACGGCTAGTTTGATTGGTTGTAGTGTGTGTTAGAACTCGAAGTTGTGTAAAACACACGCTACTGTATTATTCAAAGAGAAGTGTACCGTGGATGTTTGGGGTGTTACATTATCCCCTACTTCAAATAATTTATTCCTTGAAATTTATAGAATACTACCTCATGAAAATAGTTCGGTGGTTCTTCACCATAAATTCCCCAGGTTCCGACATTGCTTCTTCCATCTTATGAATGAATGAAAAAACTCATAAATGTTTAATGAGTTCAATAGACATTGATTAATCAGATATAGAGGTAATAGGATAAAAGTTTTTTTTTGATATCATTTTTTCAATGTTAATAATTTTTCTAAGACCTAAAAAATAAAGGAATATATTCAATTAAAATATTTATATTTCATAAGAACAATTTCATGCTTCAGTTTTACTCTGATTAATTTGGAATTCACCTATTACTCCAAAAATATTAATAACCAATATCAATTATATATGTCTATAGAAAAAAAATTACTTTTAATGGATCATAAGCTCTATTAAAGAGTGATAAGTCGGTCTGTATTTCTTCAAATACATACAAAAAAATGAAAATATGTTATACATTATTCTATTTTTTTTAATGGTTGAGGTCCAATGGCCTCTTTTATTGAAACAAAAATAATTACAAGAGGGGGAGAATATAAACAAAAAGTGCACCGAACTAGAAATAATGGAACAATACATTTCAAGATCCTCTGGTTCGCATGCTCATACTTTGTTGTGGACAACGTTCACCCCTACCACGCGGATGTCGATGCCTCTGATAAGTTTTCTCATGCAGCCATGGCTCCCCTAGATCATTTATTACAACATCTGAAATTTCCTTCACGAAATGTATTCAATGCATATCTTCTTGACCAAGACCATCTTCTTCACTTCTTCTAGAGGCCAAAAATCCAAAGGATTTATATGTACTAACATTTTCAATCTACTTATCTTTCAACAGTGGCTTCATTACAGAAACAATTGACGCATCAACGGCCTTTTTGTCTTCTCTTCCGTAAGCATGATCATTATCCCATCCAAAGACTGGTTGCAGTGCTTGAAAAATGGGTGTTTTCAAGCAATCATAATTCCTATGAATATATTTTAATTCAAAGGATCCATCTCCTACATTATGTGGTGCTATCCCTATCAAGGGTTGAGTCTCTGTGCTCACTAGTGTCTTGACCTAAGCATTTTCTAATGACATCACAACTTCTGGCACACTATTAGTGGCCATAAAACATTGTGATGATTCCTCCTATAGTTGAAAAGATGCAGAAGAATACATATTATACCTAGATGTAGTAGATATACTTGTCTCATGAATATCCATCCTTTTAGTCTTTAATTTTAGAGAATATTTTGTCTTTTCCTTACCTTAATGATTTTTTGAAGCAATGACTGCATGTTATTTCCAAAAATCCAGGTCATAAACAGCCTCTGCATTTATTTCTTTGGCATCTTGGATGTACTCTGAGTCTTCACCCGAACTTGAAACTGATATGCTTTTTGATAAGGCATCCTTGAAAGAAATACCCCCAAATACTAGTTGGTTATTGGAAATGTCCACCCACAATTGTAGTTTATGTTTACTTTGTACAGAGGATTTAGTGTCAACCACATCTTAAGGAGGCGCAGTAGATTTTGGCACTGATTTTTTCCTTACATCCCAAATTCTTTGGAATGTCATCTAGTCCATTCGGTGGAGTTGGATCATCACAGACCAAGGTAAGAATGTGATTTTCAGCATATTGAAAATTGTGTGAAGCATCAGTTCCTTATATTTGAGACAGTAGTCTAAACATTGATCTCTATGATGAATTTTATTTCTCTTCATTTAAATCATCACTTTTCTACAGAAATTATTTTCTTTATGACCTACTTTTCATCACAGAAAAAAATTTCCAATACATTTTAGAAAATATAATGGGTTTAACATTCAACATTTTTTACATTAAGGAAATTGATCCTTCCTAAATCTATGGTCTCCAAAACATTACCTCTTAGTAGACTCCATCATTTTCATCTTTAGTTATTCCAAGATATTGTTAAGGAATAGGTTTTTAATCAAATATCACTATAACTAATTATGAATTATCGAATAATATTTCACTCTAATATTAATCCCATAAGATATTTGATAATCACCACTATGTACATCATATTCATTGTTAAAAAGATTCAAGAGTGTTCCACCCATTGACTGAAACCAAAATTCATAGTTTCAGCTACTATATTTTTATTATGAAACCCATATAATCATTTATAGTATGTCAAAATCATAACACTTACATTTTCATATAAAACTCCATATGTTTAACCTAGGTCATTCATTATCGTCATATATTCAAATCCTTCATTATGGATTGTAAATAAAATGTGAAATGTGCTTAGAATATCCCCACGAGAGATTCTAATTAAGAGCGTAGTGGGGACCATTTTAATTCACTTGATACAGATTGACTCGAATTCCAATGCACCATTTTTTTACTTATTAACCCTATTTATAGCTATTCCAGAACCATAGAAACTTTTATTATATTTAACAATATGTATTACTAGGAAAACTGCATAATCTCTTCTATAATAAATAATTAGGACATTTTATTATACTTTTCCTCAAATTATATCATATGGTTATGTTCCCTAATATATTTTTTATAAATATTGTTCCCAAGGGTTATACTAAAATACGATTTATACTAGATTTAATGTAGTATCCCTAGTAACCCAAAGTTGGTGGTTACATTAATACTTTGGAATAATATAAAATTGATCACATCCGAAAGGATATAATAATATTATAGTCTTAGTATAATATATAATTAAAATAATATCACATTTCAATTAAGAACATAAAAAATATAGTGAGTAATAATTCTTCATTATTAAACTCAATCATAGATTCCCACTTCATATAGTGAGGAAATAAAGTAAAAAAGTTCAAATAAGATTATTTATAAGGCTTTTGTACAATGGAATCTATCATGAATCAATAAGGTACAATAAATATATAGAATCAAATAACAAAAAACAAATTACATTTAATAACAATATTTTGAATAATTAATAATTTGGCTTGAATAAATGATGAAGAAATAATTAAACATATATAATCAAATAATATTGAAGTTACTCCATGGATAATATCAATGTAGAAATATCATGTATTATAATAACTTAATTAATAATAAATATAATGATTATTATTGTATATCTTGATCTCATACATAATATTATTTTTACCATCAACAATTGGATCTAGGTAAGTTTATTTGATGGATCGATATACACAAAACTATCTTATATAAGGATAGACAACTAATTTTTCACATGATTCTGCTGGTGAATCAAAGAGATACTTATAATTGGGCCCCACCCATTTATGTATGTTCACTTAATTCCACCTATATTGATGATCAACTAAATTCATAAAAAATATTCTTTATGAATAAATATATATATTCTAATTTTCCTTAACAAATCAAATAACTTCCATAGTCTAACACCATATATAGAAATGATATATGGTTTCATAAGTAATCATATCCATGATAGAAAATTCACATATTTAGGTTAAATTTAATGTTTAATGTCAAAATAAAGTGAATGTTTCACAGTAATGTTAATGATTACAATATTACCCATGAATGTGAATAATAATAATGTCGTTGATTAAAATAAACATAAACCATCCAAAGAATTTATAGGGGTAATTTGATTACAGCTTATTCAAATTTTAGAATAATTAAAAAAATGTTTTTTAACGTAATGGAATATAAATACCATAATAAAATCATTAAAAACACTCTTGAGGATAACATAATTTTAGCTTTGAAAATTACTTTTAAAAAACATGTCAAAATATGAGGAAAATAATTTTATTTGAAAAGAACCATGGAATCTTGTGAATTAAGATTCAATGAAATGAGTGGTCAGAATGGTTTGATAGTTCTGTTCATGTTAAGTTTGTCAAAATAATCATTCATCTCACATATTTGTAAGAAAAGAAAAAAAGTGCTTTCTATGGAAAACAAGAGGTAGACTCGTTTTTATTTTATTTATATAGAAACATAAATCATTGGTAATAATGAATTTAAATAACAATAGGTGATGTTTATTAATATTCATTAAATCATGTTTATAAAACATGGATTAGGGATTAAAAATTATTTTAACCGAAGAGTGAAATAATGTTGGATTCTATTAAAAAAATATTTTAAATAATTTTAACTACTAAAGAGAATAAAATAGTAATATTACATGAAATTTTCATGAATATCAAGAAGAAAATAAAATTAATGGGGTTTATTATTCAATTATTGAATAATTTACCTCAATATAAAATTAGTCATAAATACCCACGATTAAATTGAGATTATATTATAAACCCTTACCACTTGGGTGACATTTGAATCATAACCCCAATAAAAGAGATAAAATAAAATATAGCATTAAATACCATCAATGTAAAGAGACCAATGATAAAAAATATTAAAATGTAAAGAGACTCACCTTGTAAAAATAAATAAGTGCCAAATATGAAATATATCTCAATTTAGTAGAACTTAATATAGAATCTATTAAAAATATCACAATGTTGAATATGTAATTAATAAATTAATTGATTATATTTATATAATTTTAATTCAAATAAAAATATTTGAAATAAAACATAAAATAATCAACAAATATTGCTTGCATAATCTTAGAATATCAACGAAAATTGGGATGTAATATAACATAATGTAGTGAAATTGATTCAGAAACACTTAACACTTAGTAATATTCGAGTCAAATCCACTTGGAAAAAATAAAACCATTTCCAAAAAATAAAAGTTATAATGATTTATTCCAAATATAAAAAACAATATTAATAGTTTATATTCTATAAAAAAGAAATTGGTGCATTACATTAAAATAATTCTAAAAAAAATAAAATTGAGATAGAACCCCTTTTATTCTTATTCACATTAGTTAAACATGAATTATCCTCCTATATAATGTTGTTAAATATATTAATATTATATTGATGTACTATATTCGTATTTATAATATTATTTATGATACTTATACAACATCTTTACAGCAATTCATTAATAATATTTTATTATTATAATTGTTCTAGGTGTTAAGTGCCTTGTTTTCTCATTCACGTTTTGACATGAAATTTAATGTTTTTATATACATAATATAGTTCCATAACATGAATAGTTATATTAATGTTAAAAATATCATAATTTTTCATTATATACATTTTTGAGAACCATTCCCGAATGTTGGGCAGGGAAAATGAATGGCATCGCTTTGTGCAAATGGTAAGTCGTACGTATAAATGAGAGACGATATCACTTCCATTATAGTTTAAAAAATAAATAATTAGATTTTATATTAATTTTTAAAAAATTATTACTATTTTATATGTATTTTTTTCATTATTTTAATTATTTTTCTTATTCATGTGAGTTAGTATTTCAAAAAATTTAATTGTTTCATGAGGTTTTAGTTCATCAAACGCATGAGAGATGATTTTGTAACCCATTTGATGAAAGAGTACATGAATAAATACCATGAAATAAAAATAATAACACATTATTATATGTGGAATTAATTTATGATATTTTAATCTATAAATTTTGTGGAATAAGGAAAAAGGAGAAGTAAGAAGAAGCTGTTTAGTGAAGACAGTTAACATCAATTAAAAGTACCTCCTTTGGATCACCTATAAATTTCCATGTGGTGGGTATTTTAGGAACACGAGAACCTATAGAACATTAATAAGGATTATATTTTATTCATTGAGCAAAATTTATATAGAGGTGTTAATAAGTGAAGTGAGTAAGTTACCTTTTGTAATTGAAGAGGAGAGGCATTTTTTTAAATACCCAGCACTATTAAATAATTGAAATTAAAACTCAACCGTAGTACATAATTATTGATAAGTAATGGACTATATGAATTAAAATGTGGATAAAAACCACCAATTTTTTTTTAAATATTTTATATTCATTAAATCCATTGTTACTTGTTTTTAAAAGTTTATTTTTAACCAATGTAACTAATGTTTCTACCAAATGTAAATTATTATTTAAGATGAAAAATAAAATAAACCTTATTAGATAATTTTAAACTAATTATTAAAATTATGATATAAAATTTCATAAATAAAAATTATATGTCTATTGAAAATTAATTATAAAAAATGTTCATGTAATGTTGATAACATTATTTTAATGTTAATAGAGTTAATTATTATTTTATTTTTTCTAACTGATCATTATGGAAAAAAATTAAGTTCATATTATTATATTATATTATATATTTTAATTCCAAATATTGAATATATTTTTTTAAATATAATTCACATGACTTGAAAATTATAGTTTAAAAATAAACACCCATATCGTGTTGAGAAACAAGATTTGATGAAATTCACTTTTCAATCATAGGATGATCTTATATTTACTATATGATTATTAATGATAATTATATGAATTTAAATTCATATATTTAGATATATAATATATAATTTTCATTTATATATTTCCTAATTATGTGTAATTTTAATTAATTAAAAAGGAAAAAATTTATACAATTAAAAACTTTTTTTAGAAAATGCGTTATATACCTAAAAAAATCTTAAAACAAAACCAAGTATAAAGATGATTCAAATGAAATTAATTCTATTAAATATTAATAAATAGTACTTATGTGACCTTTAATTAAAATTATGATCATAAGGATACAAATAAATTATTTAATTTATAGAAAATAACTGATATTTTTTAAAAATGTGGTATTTGTCACTATTTTCTAAAATTAAATTTTTCAGAAAAATCCAAAAAAATTACAATAAGAGAATCTTAAAAAATTATATTATAAAATAAATTTTCTAAATTTGGGTAAAATTGATTTTATTATTTTATCACAAAGTGGATTAAAAGGAATATTTGATAGAAATATATATTTTTTGAATAATAAATTAACTATACAAAGAATTTTATAAATATTATCAATAATTATGTACTGATAAGGACCTATATTTATATATGATGTAATTAATTTAATCATATTCATTGCCCCAAATCCAATGTCTAGGTTATAATGGTCATAGTTTAATAATATATTTCAAAGTTCATTTATGATTGGCGTTGCTTGTATTATATGACATCAAACATAATATTATTCTTTTAAAATCATGGGGTGCTACATTTTGTCTATGCTAGATAACTAAATGTGGTAAAAGTGGATAATATATGGGTACCTTTTTTTGTTTAGAGGGAGTGGTCAAATTTTGATTTTCTTAACTTATTAAAATATAATTATATCATACTCACAAAAAATGATTCCAAATAGATAGATGATTGAAGATGAGATAGAATGAGTTTGAAATATATCTCTAAAAAAAGAATTAAAAAAATCAGAGGAAACTTTACCCCTTCCTCTTTGTTTTACCACAAGTTAACTCGTTTTAACTATAATTGTGATGGAAATTTTTGGTATTTTTCACTCTTTATTACAACCACTACTACAAAACTATCCATTAACAATGATTTCCTTTATAAATGCTAGAAAAATAAATGCTAAAGGTGCGCTTTATTAGCAATAAAAAGTTGTTGATAATTGATAGCTTGAATCAGTGCTAAATAAGTGACGATAAAAGGTACCTTTTATCAACACTTTTTTGTCATAGATAATAAATAACCATTATCATTTATTTTTTCTATAACTGATAAAAGTTTCCCTTCAACACCACTTTATATTTGGCACTAATAAAGGCCCCAATAAACTTTAATAATTAAAAAAAAAAATATAAAAATGGGTATATTAAAAGTAATATTGAATATTCGATTGATTAAATAAATAATTAAAAATATTTAATATATTTAATATAAGTATATATTATAAATATTAGATAATAGTATATATTAAATATATAGGAATGTAAATTGAATAAAATAAAATAAATAAAAAAATATAGATTCAAGATGATCTAATTGAGAAAATTATTAGACATTTTATAAACTAAATAATTATTTATAAAAATGAATATATTTAATATGAATATTTATAGATTATATATATTAATAAATATAATATATTAATCATGGATATATAAAATGAATTAATTTTAATGCATAAAGAAAAAATTTAAAATGAATAATTTGTAATAGCTAAATAGAAAAAATAGAAATTAATAATTTAAAAATTTATTCCAAAAAACTTCTTAATGAAAAGATTATTCATAAAATTGATATTATATATATATATATATATATTATAAATTATAATTAATAAGATACATTAAATAAAAATATTGAAAATGAATAAAATGGAAAAATTAAAGTCATACTCATATCATATTCATTTTTAATGGTTTTGTACATAATTATTAATTTATGAATTTAATAAAGATAAATATTGATATAAATTTCTATATATATATATGTCAATGTATATAATATTTCTTAAAATATGATTCCTATATTATAGATCAGTTAATCATGCATTAAATATGTCACATATTTACTAAAGAAAGGATTATAATAAAAATTTAATTTTAATTTATAATACTAACTAGTTCCCTCGAGTAATGGACATAATTGGTCTTCGTTTGATTTTAAAATTTAACATATATCAAGCATGGGTTATAATGATGTCACATATACATATAAATAATTAATTCATTTTGGTAAAGAACACACACAATCAAATATTTATGTAACTAACAAAATATTATATATATATATATATACATATAATATTTATGTAAGTTATTCAAATTTTAGTATTGATTTTATAACTCCATTATAACATGAAACATTTAATATATTATATTTTTAATTAGAAAATTTTGTATGATTATTTTAAATATTATTATAAATGGGTATTATTTCTTTAATTTAATAATTATTTTTTTATTTAATAATTTTTTAATATATATATATATATATATTTACAATATTTCAGTATTTCAAATAAGTATTCATCTTTATTTTAATATATATGAACATTTTTGAAATTTATTATATTTAGTTAACAAAACATATACATTTTTTCAATATTTTTAAAGTGTAATCATTATTAATTATTCAATTTCACACATTTTGTAACATGAATTCCTTTAAGAATATATATTCATTAATAAAGTTAAAAATAAAATTTTAAATAAAATATATATAAATGAAATATTTATAAATGTATATTTTCTATATTTACAAATTTAAAAAATTGTAATTATAAATAAGTTGATATTATTTAATAACAATTATGTAGACTATTATAAAAGAATAATTATATATATTTAAATAATTATAAATTTATGATAAATTTATTTAAATAATGATAATATTTACAATAAATATATTAAATATGTGTATATATATATGTGTGTGTGTGTAAATATATAAATTTATATTTTTTAAAAATTATTTATATAATTATAAATAATGAATTACATATTTAGATAATTATATAACTATAATGAATATATTTAAATAGCGAAATTTTTTACAATATTTATTTTTAATATTTTTATATATTTATTATTTAATATATATATATATATAAATGTATATATATTTATATAAATATATTTATAAATGAAATATTAAATATAATATATTGAAAGAATGAATATATTTACAATATATATATTTTTGATTACATATATTTATTTGATATATATAAATATATATATATATATAATTATAAAAAAATATTGAAATACAGAATATATTTACAATATATATATATATAATTATTTATTTGTTACATATATATATTTATATTTATATTTATATGAATACATATAGTTATATAAATATATTCTAAATTATAAATAACTAATTATAAATATATTCATTAATATATTTTTTATTTTATATTTAATATATTAATTAAATTTATATATATATATACATATAATTATAAATAAAAAATATAATTTTTCAAAATTATTTATATAATTATAAAATATATATATATATATTTAAATAATTATATAATTATATTAAATATATATAATTATATAAATCTATTTCTACTTTTTAAATAATAATTATATACACTTTATCCATTTTAAAGTTTTAAAGCTGATATTGTTGACTTTTATCAGTTATTCTATAGCGCTGATGGAGAAACTTTTATGAGTTATTATTAATTTATAACTGATAAAAGGTATCTTTGTCTGCCCTTTTTAGAAATGTTAATAAAATTATCCATGTTTTACTTAAAGAAACCTCACACACTAAATTTATTAGTGATATATCATATTTTTTCTAATGTCCCCTACTGTCCATATATTTAATCACATGTCAAATGAATCCTTGATTTCATGATATATCTATTTTTTTTGGAGAATAATAGCATGAATCTATTTTATGTTATTTTCTCCTCCTCCTCATAAGTTGATTTGTTATTTTAGATATGTGTAATGTTCTTCTTCCTATATATTTTCCAAGAGTCACACAATTTATGACTTTTAGTGGTTTCATTTATTTTTTCATTCTTTTGTTCATCGTCTCTCACAATTCATTAACTATTTTCCAATGTGGTTCCATTTTACGAAATCTAAATTCTATTTTATTACTTCAATATCCACGGTAGTTCATTTATTTTTCCATAATTTATTATTGATTACTTCCACTCAATTTCACTCAATTTGGATCTCCTCTAGACCCTATATCACATGACCATTCAAAACGATATCTCGTATAGTTTCTTGCCCATTTTATCTATTTTTCTATATATTACACCCATGAATTTAAATAAATTTATTAAGGAAAATAATAATTTGACACCAATTATGGGTTCATAAAAAAAATCAATTCTTTCTATAGAGGCCATAAAGTATTTTTATGGGTATTAGATACTTTTTTATAAAACAATTGTTATATAGTTTTTATGCCTTTTTAAAAATGTAGAAGTGAATATATTGAATGAATAAGATGAATGAAAATGGTTTTTTCCCAATTTTGACTACCAGTGTATGTAACCTATGGTTATAATTATTAACAAAAATAATTTCTATAGTTATTAATTGACTTTAATGAGAGGAATGATTTGTTTTCAATGTTTTAATACATATTATGTTTTTAAATGATAATTATAAAAAAAATTACATGATGAGTTTTATGCATATTTTAAATTTATATATGGTATCATTAATTTATAACTAGTATGGATTTGAAACAATATATTCATACATATAGTTATTAAAGGAATGTTTTCACGTTATTAAAAATGTTCCATTGTTATTTTTTCAACCTTATTAAAAAACCCATGGGTTATTGTTCTTATTCGCTATTTCAATTTTATAGGATGTGTATTTATTATTATTATTATGTGATTAATTAATTATGTGATAGTTTAATATTTCATAAGATTGTTTCAGAGGTAAGACAAGGTTTATTGTTTATGTTTTACTATTAATTTATAAATCGATCATGTTTATATTTTTTCTCACATCCACTTTTACTATGTCATGTGAAACCAATGTTACTATGTTAGTAATCTTTTTTGTGTCTTATTGTCTAGATATGATTTCTATATTTCCTTTCCCAAACCATTAATGATGTAATAACCAATTTTCTTCACATATAGTGTTAAGGGTTTGATAGCCTTATTTGTTTTATAATAGCATCTTCATAGATGGGAACCATTGCGATGTTGATTTTAACAGTATATATTTAATATTTTCACACCAAAGGATCCGTGAATATTCTAATGATGATATTTCATTTGATGATCATAGCTTAGAGAACCAGAATACACACATTGTTTTCATCGATTTTTATATTTCATGGTCAAGTTTCAAAAATTTGTTTTTTGTTTACTATTACTAAAATCATTTTTATAATGGATATCAATTAATTTATATTCTATATTTCATTTTTGGTTGAGTTTTCTTTGTGTTTTTATTATAAAAGGTGTTTTGATAGATGTATTGAATAAAGAATCGTGATTTAGATTTCTTCACAAGCTATGAAGTCCAAATGTTTAAAATTTTATAATGTTTTCATTTTTAAATGTATGATTTCAACTGTAGGTTGTTAAATATTATATTTTGAACAAATTAATTTAAAATATTTTTTATATCAAAAAAAGTATATATTTATTGATCTTAATCATGATTGTATTTTATATTAACAAATGTCTTTTCCATGGTATTTTGAAAAGAGATGAATATATAATATTTCATTCCTTTATAATTTTTCTTTTTTATTTTTTTAAATGGTTTTCAAAATAGTTTTTATAAAATTATTTATAAATAATATTTAATATAATATATGATGATATCTTACTAGGTAAATTTATCTCAATACAAGCATAAAAATATCCTTAGCGCTATATATAAAATTTATTATTTTCATATTTTTTCTGAGGATATTATCACAATATGTATTTCATTAGAGTATTTCATTTATAGTCTTTTTTAGGGATTTAAGTTATCATGAGGCACATGGTTATGTTTGAGATGTGGATTTAATATTAACATATTCTAGGATTTTCTTTAATTTGGAAATTTAGAAATTATATATAAATTAATTTTATATTACTTTCAAAAGGGAAATATTTTTTTATTTATCTAATAGTTTGTATAATAATTGAGTTTGTTGTTATTTTAAAATGAATCCTTCATTATGCTTATTTATTTTTAACTATTTTTGTCATATGCATGGATCTATAATGTATTGACACATTGTTAAGGATACTCAGAAAAGTATGCAATTTTTATTTAATGTTATTAATTGGTGAAATAAATACCAACTGTATATATACTAATACCATGGTTCGTTCACTACTATAATAACATATCCTCTTAGTAATGTAAAACTATTATTCAGTAAAACTTATTAAGGAATGGAAATACCTAAGGATATAGTTTCATGGAAAAAAATATTTATTTATGGTAATTATATAAAACCAAATCAATATATAATTATTTAATAAAATAGAAACATTTATTAGTTAAATTTCTCTTATTTTAGTTTAAAAATGTTGATAAAACATAATAAGTTATCATAATAAATTGTTCTTTCATACATACACAATCAAAAATGAGATATCCTTCCCCTCTTTATTATCTTGAGTTGGGGAGGAACTGTTACTTTTCTTTAAGAGACATCCCCATGATGAAAAAGGATGGTGATAAATGAAAACAGATTCATAATAAATTGGTGGAATATTTTCCCTTTTATAGTAAAATAAAAAAATCAAGCATAACATATAAAAAACCATGAAAACAAGCAGGAAAACAATATAAGAAAACTCAATGTATATAAATCAACCAACTATATCAGATTACCAAGAATAAACCATGATCAATACAAATCATAAGACTAATCCAATAATACTCAATCCTTAAATGACACAAACTCTATATATCCCACGAATATCCTGGATCAAACTCCATTATCTATTCCTAATTATCATGATACACCACTAATGAAGTGTGATACGTTACCCTTACCAGTGGCCCAATAGAAAATATCTTCCAAAGCAACAATGTTCCAATGTATGGGTGAGTAATGGAACTCTTAAGGTTTTCCCTGAATGAATTCCCTACTCATGACACTAGGAAAGAACATGATAATAAATTTATATAAATAAATTATATAAAAAATTTTAAAATGGTTTATATCATATCCCAACCATTCCTATGTAAATCCATTTTAATTCAAAAATATTTATATAGACCAAACATGTTCCCAAGGAAACCAACAAAACAAGACTTTAAATAACATCACAATTCCCATTTTTTTATAACCCATTTCATTACACATATCCCTACATACACACATACACGCCTACACACATGATTGTTGATTCCATTGATTTTGGAACATTATTTCTACAATCTATCTCTTTGGTGGTGGTATTTCACAACCACAATCCATTACATTAAACACATTCTTAAAAAATTAAGCGAACCATATAAAAAAATCATTGTCAATAGATTTCAATAAAAGTATGATTTTATTAAAAAAAATATTTCATCAAAAATATATAACTATTTTAAAATATTCATTTTAAACTCATATTATCACATTGACATTCCACTAAAACAACCAATTTTCACAACTCCAAAAATCATCTCCAAAGAGATTTTCCCTCAATCATTACAAAAGAATTTCGCAATAAATGTCATGAAACTAAATCAATTTGAAATAAATACTTCTTATTCTAATTATAGGAGTTGAGATTGAATCCTCCTACCATGAAACTTATGGTTGAAGTGAAAAACGACACAAATTCCTAAACAAAAATGGGTTAAATGTCCAAAATCCACCCTTAGATATCATTTTGTAACATAAACACAAGAAAATAGAATATTGAATAGAATCTATGATCTTAGATATATCCCCAATATTCTAGATTTATGAATCCAAAAATATATCATAGATTTAGATCTAAGGAAAAAACAAAAAATGAATACTTACAAACGGAATTGGGCTTCAATGCACCACGATCTTCTAATGTATCATTATTGAGTCGATCGGGAATGTCTCCACAACCTTCAGTAGGAATAGTAAATGATTTAGGATAAAAATATACAAAAATAAATGGATTTGGGGAAAACCTATTCTAGAACCACTTTTTTAGGATCTAACTTTTAAATCTTAATGGATGGATCATAATCCTAGACAAACTATGGGCTAACCATGATTTTCCCTCTATTACACATTAAAAGTATAATCGAAGGTGGATACATGGCTTGGAAAAATGATACACCTACCAAACATAACTTGTCTCAACTTATATATTTTCTCGTTGTTTTTTCATAGTTTCTAATAACTATGAGAAAATATTTCTCCTCTAAAAATCTCCAAAAATAGTCCACAAGTCTTCCAAACCCTCCTAAAATTCACTCAACCAGATTAAATAGAAAAAAATATGTAAATAATGGGTTAAATAAATAAATATTAGGGTACAAAAGCCTTGCCATATTGGTCTATTCATCACTAGAAAGTAGAAAACCAATTTTATCCTGAAGTATTTTAGGTTATTGCTCTACTATTTCCTTCTCTCGTTCCCACGTCTCTTCCTAAATCCAACTATAATTCCACACTATCATCACTAGAATGCTAATTTTCCCATGGAATGAATTCTATTTCATATCCACAATTAGTTCTGTAATATGAACCAATGAAGCACTAATATTTAAGTAAACATGATCCCATCAAATCACATTTTCAAGATCAGGTAGATACTTTTTAAACTACGATACATGAAAAAAAAATACACTAAACTAAACCATCATGGAAAATCCAATCAATATTCTGCCTCAGAAACATAGTCAGGTTTCTAATAAGTTATTATGTATCAAGGAGATAACTTTCCAAATTTCCCAAAAGTATGATACCCATGCCATGGAGATATTCTTGAGAACAAATGATTACTCACCTTGAATGAAAATGTCTAGAAGGATAATCAGCATATGATTTTTTATGACTCTAGGTTATCTCTATTCTCTTCATGACGAACTGAATTATCTCCAATACCTCTTTGATATGTCTTGTCCCAACTATTTATGTCTCACATACTTTCACAAAAAAATGAGTAGAACTACAAGGAATCCCAAACAATGATTCAATAGGAGCCATATTTATTGATACCTAAAAATATTATTATACGAGGAATCCATTAATGGTATCTGAGCTTAACATGAGACACAAAATCCATTACACAATCCCATAATATGTATTCAATTGTATATATCATTATTTTGGATTTTCCATCTTTCTGAGGATTGTATTGGATACTCATATTCAACTATGTTCCTAAGGGATTTTTATATGGATATCCCAATACAATACGTGATCCTAATATCCATACCTAAAAATATAGAAAATCGTATTCCATTCCTCTTTAACACTTCTAGAAGTGTGATTTTTTACAAGTCCTCTACAATATGATATTTCAAAATTGGTATTAAATGGGTCGACCTTGCGAGACGACCCACTATAACCCATATGGTATGATGTTTCCAAACAGTACATGGGAGACCTATTAAAAAGTCCATGGCTATAAAATCCCATTTCCATATAGGAATACATTAGTACAACAAGATACCTACTGACTATTGATTCTTTTCCATAACATATAAAAATGTTATGGATATTGAAACAAAATAATGCACCTTCCTTATCTTTCTCACCCACCAAAATTGTGCTTTCAACACATTATACACCTTTTGTATTCCATGATGAACAACCCATCACGAATGGTGATAAATATGAAGATGTTATTCCTATAAAATAAATTGTACAAGAATCCAATTTTGAAACAATAAAACTGAACTCCCATTGTGATTTCATCCCTAATGGTCTCCACAACATTGAGTTTTTATATCATTGAAACACATTATGAATTATACATTAGTTCCACTTTAAATTATTCCACCAAATCATGAATGAATGAAACTGGATATAAAAAAATTCCCCCTAATATTCATATTCCAAGTGAATATTGTTTATGAATGAAATCAATTTCCATTGATTTGATGCCTCTTTTTCCATTTGATAAATAATCTTTTTTTATACATTTTTTACTGAATGTACTTTAATTTTTGTATACATAAATTCAAATTCAAACATTAGGACATACTCCATAAATCATTTTTACATTAAAATACATTTTTGTGAAAAAAAAATTCAACAATTTATCATTTCTAAATACTATAAATTTATCACAAAAGAGGTCATGAAACCAACTATTCAAGGATGGACTATAGATGATAACTCCAGATCATTCATCAGGTATTTATTCTAATGAAACCATAACTACCTTGAGAAATAACCCACAACATGATCCCCTTAATTTAGAGCACATCCCATCCCAGATCTAAAAGCTTCATAATAAGCCATGTACAATTGTCCTAATTCTAGCAGTATCAAGATCGATAGAGATGTAAGGTGAACCATTATACCTTGAAAAGGATTATAAAATTCCTTTCCCCATAGGAATGAATCATTATTCCTTGTGAATGTGGTCATTAGTGAGTATGGTCTTGAAAATCAGGAACAATTCATCGGTATCAACCATCCAGACAAAGAAAACTATGTATCTCCAATACATTCTTTGGTTGTTCCCAAGAGATAACACATTCTATCTTTTATAGACCCAACAAAAAATCTATTTGAGATAATACATGGCCTAGGAAAAATACCTCTTATATCAAAAAATAAAATATTGATAATATGGCATACAATCGATGATCCATAATGATTCCCAACACTCTGTCTAAGTGTTCTTCAAATTCACCCCTAATCCTTGAATACACCAATATTTCATCCCCAATCTCCATCGATTAAGAATTGAAATATTTCTAGAATATTTGATTCATGTACCATAAATAATGCTGGTAAATTTGTACGAAAAAATTTCATAACAATATAATCGTAATGGATATATCTCCTTCTGAATTTTGTTTTTGTAATATCCTATTTCTGAACCCACAATTGATGATATCCTGATTGCATGACAGTTTTAGAGAACTAATGGGATCCACTCAATTGATTAAATCGATCGCAAATTCATAGAAATAGATACCAATTATTTTTCATAACTTGGTAAATTTTAAAAAAATCCCCACATAACTGAACGGTTTCATTTACCCTTTTGAAAAACAAGACTATTATTGGCCACTGAGATGTGCTCGGTCGAATAAACCCTTTTCCATACATATTCTCTAACTGAAAATTCAATTACCTTGAATTTATGTGTCCCATCAGATAAGTAGGAATCATTATAGTATATCTACTAGGAAGGATATCAATACTAAACTCTACTTCTCTTTTCGGTGGATTCTCTAGGAAATGCTTTGGATATACATCTGAAAAGTAATCAAATTTTTTTTTAAAACTGATATTCTTAGTCTCCTTCATCGATTCCAAACTCGTAGATTTCATGTGTTATGCAATCATTCCAACAGATAGTTCCAAAAATTTCATTGTACCTACTATTACATTTGTGTCCCCTTTAAAGAGATGATCAATTCCATCATTAGTCATAAAACTAGCCCATCTGGTATGTGAATCGATATGATCCTTGAACATTTTCCTCCAATATATTCCCAGTATTATGTCATAAAAATCCATATCAATCCCATAGAATTTAAATATCGACTCTTCTCCATCAATAGTTATAGATTACTCTTTACACAAAAGGATCTAAAATCTCTTTGACCATGAGAATTTTTATGTTTTAAAAGATAAGGTGCCATTTAAACATTTAAATATATCAAATCAATAACAATAGAATCAATAAATTAGTTGGATGAACTTATATAAAAAATAATTCATAAGGGTATAATTCTAAATAATCATACCTCACTCTATTGATTGTCTAGACTAACAATACATGGTAACCTTCTTGGCTTCCTATAATTTCATACTCAATACACTTTTTTTCTTTTTTTTCCTTGTAATTCCCCTAGTTTAGGAATAACGGGGTTCCTTGAATCACCATTTCTAGCTTGGCTCTGCAGATGATAGGTATTCTGGTACCCCCCATTTTATCGAATAATATAATGGCTAAGAAACATGAGATTTATCCTAAACACATGACCTTGGAGAACTACAACTGTAAAACAGATGTTTCCCCGTATGATTTTAATTGTGGAATTCCCTATGAAGTTTTATAGAATATCGCTTCTTGGGGTCCAAATAACCACATTGTAAACAACATTTCTTACCCTTAGGTTATAGAGGATGATTCACCGATCTAGTTGTCTGATTTTTATCCATTACACTACCTTGGAAATAGGTTCACCTCTTCGAATTTCTACTAATATTATATTTCCCACCATTTCTAGTAGGTATCAAAAAGCTTCATCTACCCGTAGATTCAGATATGTCTTGTTCATCCATCATCACTCTTTTGAAAATATATGTGTACATTGTTATAAAAATCAGAATAATATTCAAGTGAGATCATGACTCAGTATCGATTCAAAAATGAGTTCCCTTATAGAAAAACATTCATTAACATTGGGCACAAAATATACTAAATTCTGAAGTTTATCTATATACTCTATCACTGGAGGCTCTACAGCTTAAAGTATAATTTTTTTTTATATATCTAAATATTGAATGTATGAGGATAGAATTTATTGTTGAACAATTCTTCAAAATAATCCCATGATTGGCCTTGTCCAGATTCGGTATTAACTACTAAATACACCATTGGAATGCCAGATTATACAACATATACATTTCCACCATTACATGTAGCTTGTTTGGTGTGCCTAGAAAGTTGAATATTTGACTCATCTTATTGATCCAAAACACTTCCTTCTCAAGATTTTAATCACCCTGAATAATGGGAGGATTATACTTCTAAAACTACATGGATTGATATACTTTACTTGGATTATACCCCCTCTTCCCTTTATCCATAACATGTATGGAATTAACTATACTATGAACTAGTTGTTGGTATACCTCTGTCTCATTTGCAGCCACATTTCAAAATCTTCTTCCAGTTTTTTTCATCTACACTAACATAGTTCCACTTCAATAAACCCAAAAAATGCCTTAAGTCTCACTCGATAGAAACTCAATTATTAAAAATTTAAAATTCAACCATGTAACAACTATCATATCATTACTTTAAAAAAAATAAAAAACATTCCTTTTTCAACATATTTTTTAAAATTCCATCATGATTTGAAAATTGAACCATTTTCCGAATACCAAAACCATGGAACTTTCAAATTCAAAAATTTAAAGGAACATCAATTTTTGAAAATCCAAACACTTTCACAAAATCATAAATCATTACTCAATATGAAAAATTTACTCTGAGTGGGATGTTATTTCCATCAATTCCTGTTATTCTCTTCTCATTGACTAAAACCGTGACAATGAGATAATTCTCTTATAATTGTCTCTAAAACACATATGTATAAAACTCTCTAGTAACATGATGTTCTACATAAATAGGTTTGATATGTCATTTTTTTATTTTCATTTCATTTCTAAACAATTCGAATATTTTCTACCATACCAACTCAAAGACTAAATACACTAAATTTCAACTCCAAGACCAAAAAACTAATACCATTTTTTCAAATATATTTGGACCGAACAATATTTATACCAATTTCATGTAAAGGATAAAACAATTTGATTACATTTGTAACATCTCTCTCATCTTTATTAGCTTTAATCAAGGAGAGAATTGTTACTTGGACTTAGGTGACATCCCCATTATGTGAGGAAGGAACAAAATTCCATGTTATTCATAAGAAATTGGGCATTGATTTACCAATTTTATAGTAAAAAATAAAACAAATAATAAATCATCCAAAAAACCACAAAATTATGCATGACCGTAATGAAAGGTAACTGAATGTTTAAAAAATCAACCAAATATATAATATTACCAACATGAAACCATGATTACTACAAAGAGGAAGACTAATAAAAACATTCGAGACTCTGCCACATTCTCTATAACTCCAAACAAGATCCAAGATCACACGCGATCTTCCATGCCCAAGAATCATGAATAGCCACTAATAAGTTTTGATACATTACCATTACATGTCTCTTGATGAAAAATATCTTCAAAAGTATCAAGTTAGAATGAAAGGGTTAGTAATGTAACTCAGTTTGTTTTCCTCGAATGAATACACAACATATAAAATTGGGATAGAACATGTTAGAAAATTTATATAAAAAGTTGAAGTGAAACACATTATAATTGTTCATATCAACGCCTAACCATTTACAAGTAAAATTTTTTTCATAAAAAAATACTTTTATAAATTGAAGTAGTTTCCAAGGAATGAAAAAAAAAACAATCCTTTAAACCATTTAAAAATTACAATTTTTCCTAACCCATTTCATTTAACATACCCCCCCCCCATGCACATACAACCACACAAGGATGGTGTTATGATTGATAGTGTGATATCACATCCATACTCCATCCCATTGGCAGTGGTGCTTCATGAAAAATATCCATCTCATTCAGATCATGCTTAACTATTCAAGACAACCATGTCAATAAAATATGAGCGAAACCATTTCAATAAAACTATCCTTTTATCTAAACCACTTTTCCATGCATCATAACCAAAAAACCATTTTAAAATCATGTTACAACTTTCACATTTCACCAAACCACCTAATTTTCATAACTCCATAATGATTCAAAATATAGGGTTTTCATCAAACATTACACAACAATTTCACAAATAAATTTCGATAAAAATATTATTTTTTAATTAAATCTTTCAAAATATAATAAGTGGAGTTGATAGTGAATCCCCCTACCTTTGATATTTTGGCCGAAATGATGAATCATATGAATTTCTCAACAAACCAGTTTGAACTTACAAAAAACAACCTTAGATTACATTCCTAATACAAAAAAATACAAATACAATAATGAATTGAATTATATATCATATATATATCTGAAACAGACTAGATTAATGAATAAAAGATACCGAATAGAATTATATCTATGTAAAATCAACTAAAACGAAGACATACCAATGGAATTGAGATTCAACTCACAATGATCTTCTAACATATCACTCTCGGGTCAAAGGGGAATGTCATTAATACCATTATAAGAAAGAAAAAATGAGTTTGGTTTTAAAAGGATGAAAAAGAGTATATTTGAGGTAAAACCAGGTATGATTCAAATTTTTAGGATCTATTATTTAATTTTTCATACTTTGTATGGATAGTTAGCCAAACTATGAGCCAACCATGAACCAACCACTTCCTCCTAACAACCTCCACATGGTTTGAATCACATTGTTTAAAAAACCATTCACTAAGCATGTATTTACTTTACTCTACATTCCATGGTTACTTCTAGGTGGCCATATGGTATGGAAAAAGCAAATCCCCAACCGTAAAACTACCCAAAATCCCATGTCCCACCTTGCACATTTTCCAGTAGGAGATTCAAGGTTTCTACGATCCATGATCTATAATGAACCAAACGTTTATCAACAGAATATATATCTTCTTATAGTAAGTCACATAGAATAAATCACAGAAATAACTCATATACTACAATAAAAATTTTATAAATGAAGAATTAATGAAATAGGTTGTATTTCTAGAAGTTAAGAAACTGAGACTGATGAAATAGTTACTTGACCTTATGAATAGTAACATGACTTATATAAATAATAAATAAAATAAATGATTAGTATTTTCACCAATAAAGTTATAGGTAAAATTTTTTATCTTATAAGTGAAAATATAATATAATTATATCATATTATAAGTACGTAAATGTTAAAAAATTATTACATAACTATTGCTATTTTAATAAGTCAGAACTATTTAAATACAATTTATGATTAATTACTTAATATAAATGAAAATTGATTTCAATAAAATGTTTTCATAAATTAATATTTTTATGTCTTATTATTTTATGATAATTTTATGATAACTTAATTAATTTTTCAAGGTGTAATAAAATCAGTTATAATTTTAAAATATTTATTTTCTATATAAATGTCGATTTTAATTAAAAATTAAATTACTCATATTTAGAAAATTATTTTCATAAAATTAAGTTCATTTTTGAATTCCACACATTTATATATGGTTATTGTGTTTGTCTTGGATTTTTCTGAATTATAGGTATATTTGGTGAATAGTAAAATACAGTAATGTATGGTATATATACATAATAAGATCAATACACAATTTATTGAGTTATCTCTAATGTAAGAACCATTGTTTCAATATATTATGATCTAATTACTCTATATATTCTCAATAATCAACAATACTACTTGTCTTGAGAAAAATAATATACTAATCAATTAAATAAATAGAAAACACCCCTCTCCTCCACTATAAATACCACCCCTCACACCCTCTTCTCCTCACACCACTAAAGCATTGTTCCTCTCCCAAATTATCCCCAAACCCCTCAACAATATCCTATCAATAATTAAGTTTCTCTTGGTTTTATATAAAGAAAAAAACCTTTTCCCTATAGTGGTTATCGAGGACAACATGTTTATGTGGTAAAATCCTCTTCCTTTTTCTACTAATTCCTTTTTAATTTCACTCATTTTATTCTCATATCCTGAATATAACTTATCCAAAAATATTTATAACTAAATTATGTTTGATATAATATAATTATATCATTTTATTTTAAAATAAATCAGAAAATGAAATTTTCTTTCCCTTTTATTCTACAAATGAAATTTTCACCTTTGATGGGTCAATTTACAAGCATCGTGGTCGATGCACTCTCATTTTCCATTAAATCCTTAATGGTTTTAGATAAAAAAAATATAAAAGTTGAAAAATATTTTAATTTTTATTTTTAATAATTATAATGTTATATAAGTGACGTATACATGTAATTCTAAATGATAAAAAAATGAGTTCTTTGTGATCGAAACCTCCCAAAATTAACCGAAAACAATAATAATTAAATTTTATCTAATGATTCATCTTCATTGAAAATAAAAAAAATTAATTTTAAGATAAATTAAAATTCTATAATATAATTAATAAAATATAATAACAATTCAAGATAGTTATCTATATTTTACACAAACATCCATTAATGCATACAAGAAAACCAATCCCGAAAATCATGAAAACGATTTCTCCAGAATAATGAAATTAAACACTATAACTCATACAATGAACAATAAAGGAATATTTTAGAACTATAATGAATCAAATTATCTTATAAAATCTTCTTTATTTTAAATTAATTAATATAATCTTATTTTACATGATATTAATGTGGTGGAATCATTCTGACACAAGGTTCGGGGAATTCTCGAACCCAACTCTCTTTCTTTGTGTTTTCCCTCTATCATCCCATTTTCAGAATGGATATTCCTTAAATATAATTTAATTATAATTATCATTCCTTTTTTAAGATATTTGTGTTTTATTCTTGAGTTTAAGATAAAAACAATGTTAGATCTCTTCTTTCACTAAGACAGAACTTTAACCTAGAGAAGTTGTTTATTCATTACCCAAGATTTATGATTCTGGTATGTTACCCCCTCTTTCATTTTGGAAAAACAAATTTATGAATTTATTCATATTTAATTAAACTGATTTCATTCCATGGGATGTTTTATTTTAAATATTAACATATGTTCTACGGGACATGCATGATAAAGTAAATATTATGATGTGACGGGTGTACTGGAAATTATATAGCACAATTTAAATTTTATGATGTGATGGGTGCACCCATAATTTTTTATAACTCAAAGTAATTGGGTAATGTGATGTATTTTAGGGTAATAGTAAAATATTTGTTAACATGATGATAAAATTTTTCATAATAATGTGTAGTATTTCACCACTAAAACATGATGTTTCATTTTTATGTACTGCCACATTTCATGGCTTTTCAATATGCTTCCTCTAATTATTATGATTCTATACTTATGTAATGATAATAATATTTATGATGATTGTTTCGGTGCGGATGTGCGTCGGGTTACGCTGTTCCGCCAGGACGCGTTCGCGCGTGCACCCGTCAACCCGAGGGGATGGGCGCGCGGCTTATGGTCCCGCAGTCCCGCTTTCCAAGGGCGGGCGGCATTCGTCCCTTATTCAGGGGCGTCTGCTCCTTGATCGAAACCGGGATGATGGGATGTCGGCTCCTCCTTCCTTGGACGTCTCCTCGGAACTCGTCGCCTAATCCGGGTCTCCCTCATATACTTAAGAATGTTCGTGAATCTCGTTCCCGGCGCCATATCTTCATGGACACAGGTTAATTACGCTGCTTCCGCCCGGACGTTCCAAGGAGTCTGGTCGGGGCAGCAACCTGCGGTGAGGAGGCCGAGTGGCTTTGGGTGCTGGGGGCGTGTCGTAACACTGCGGCTCCGCACGTCTGTCTTCCGTCCCTAATAGGGCTTCTCGAAGGCATGATGGCCTGAGGCATCCCGCACTGGGTGCGGGGAACTGTGTCCCCTGAGGTTTTCCTCAGCTTCCCATGTTTAACACAGGGTATGCCGCGAGTTTAACGTCCAGCGGGGACGGCATCGGACTGATCAACACAAAGAGTGGATCAGATGACAGAACCCCTTGCGGGGAACCTCCGACGCTGGGGCCAGCGCATGGGCGGCTTCCCAAGTAACGTGGAGTGGAGTGAAGTGGCATGACCCCACCGGGATGTGGCGGCCCGGGTAAAGATCAGGATGGATGACGGAGTGAAGAGCTTGGACCCCGTAGGGGCTTCCTACGTACCGCGCGTTAGCACGGATCAAAGTCAACGTAGTTCGGGTATACAGTTTAACGTCATGCTGGACGTCGGCAAGCCGACTCACGAAGAGGTCTAGGCCGCCGGGCGGAGGATTGAACCGAACCACCTCGCACAGAGGGGGATGGAACGGCCGGGTGGATCACAGTTTCACGTCATGCTGGACGATAAAAGGAGAAATGGAAAAAGGGGCTGTGGGGAGGCACAGTGGAGATACACACGGGCAGTCTCCCACAGGGGCGGATTCATAGGTGAATCGACGCAAGCGTGAACCCTGTAGGGGTCCACTGATGGACGAACCGACGTAAATACGACCGGGACGACCAGGTGGTGGGCTTGGACCTCAGGGAGGCTTCCTACGTACCCTGTTTAGAAGACAGGGATCAAAGTCCATGAAGTTCATTCTGTCAGGACATACGCACTTGAGGCAGCCCGGATGCGGCAAAACTCAGTTGGAAGGGACTTGGACCGAAAGTAGGAGTCACCTCGATCCCAGTCACACCCTCTACTGGTTTCGGCAGTGGGGAGGCGCAATGGAGATACACATGTGCAGCCTCCCACGAGAAACCAGGGGTTTGTAATACCCTGCCCCCGTAGGGAAAAGCCACTCCCATTAAATCATCCCAAAAGCGGGACAATCCCGACATCCCTGCAGAGACGAGAGGGTGGGGGCTACATCCAAACCGGGGGATACCCTGCTTGCAGAGCACGGGATCGGATGATGCGGACGGTTTGGTGTCTTGCCAGACGAAGTACAGTTTAACGTCGTGTGTTGAGGACGAAGCGGACGGTTTAACGTCTTGCCGGAAGAAGCACAGTTTAACGTCGTGTGTTGAGGACGAAACACTTGGCAGTTTAACGTCTTGCAGCGCGGAGGATGGGGGCTAGGCAGTTTAGCGTCGTGCAGCTTGGACGGATGTGCAGTTTAACGTCATGCTGGACGTATGGGCAGTTTAACGTCATGCGGGACGAATGCGCAGTTTAACGTCATGCTGGACATATATGCAGTTTAACGTCATGCTGGACATATATGCAGTTTAACGTCATGCTGGACATTGTGCAGTTTAACGTCATGCAGGACGAATATGCAGTTTAACGTTATGCTGGACGATTGATTGCCGCCGATGGGTCTGTGTCACTTCGCACGAGCCTGGAAGGCTGCACGGGAAGACAGCGCACGGTTCGGGCACCCAGGATGAGGATCATCGGGCGCCACACAGGCGGGTACCCTCAGGGGGTCAAGGGAGGCGACCCTGGCGGATTGCGCGCAAAAGAGGAGCTTTGCGCGCAAAACCGCGGGTCGGCGCGCAAAATGGCGGGCTGGCGCGCAATTGGGCTAGCGCTTCGCGTGCGGATGATTGGGATTGCGCGCACCGGGCTTCGGGTAGCGCGCGGGGGCAACGGCTCATTCTCTAACGAATGGCCACTTTGAAAATGGGGGGTGCACGCAATCGGGCTGGATTGCGCGCACCCGGGGGGCAATTGCGCGCAAGAGGCTTCTTTTGCGCGCAAAGACCTTCAGGTTGAAATTTATTCAAAGGAAATGAGCCAAGGGGATTGCGCGCGAAGGAGGACCCCAAGGCTCTATTGCGCGAAAGAAAGGAGGTTACCTGAAGATCGGAATTGCGCGCGGAGGGGGTCGGATTGCGCGAACGAGCGACGCTTCGGATTCTGGCAACCTCCAAAACGTCGGGGGTCGCCTTATATTTATAGGCAACCCCGGGCGCGGAATCCGGTCTCGGGCGCGCAATTCGCTTCGCGGGCGCGGAATCAGGACCCGGCGCGCAAAGGAGGCGCGCAGGCCACGGCGCGCAAAATAGCGCGCCGGCCCGGCACATTGCGCGCATCCCGGGAGGATTGCGCGCCGCGACTCAACTTTGCGCGCAGACCTCTGAAATTTCGCGCAAGTCCTCCGGGCCCTCCGGAACGTGCCTCTGACTCCAAATATCACTTCGCTTTCCGCATCCGGAGCTTCGTTTGGGAACAACGGACTTTTCCGGCATCTACAAAAGCCCCCCCTCGGAATCTGATCGGCGAGAGGTCGCAACGATCGGGTTCCGAGGGAGACGCCGGAATGCCGAAGTCCTGGGCGGCGCGGGACTTAGGCGCGCAAAAAGGGGCGCCGGGCGCGAAATTCGCCGTTGCGGTCGCGCAAAGCGCTTTCCGCGCAGCGCGGTCCCCGGCCTCGTCTATAAATAGGGGTCCGGGGTTCCGCGTTCCGTACACAGGCCATCCGCGCGATAAGCTCCAACGCTCTCGTGCGCGAAATTGCCTTTTCCGGCGCGAAATTCGCCCGATCGGCGCGCAAAACCATCCGGATTTCGCCTGTCTTTGCGCGAAAACCCGGAACTTTGCGCGACATTCTTCCCAATTCCGCGCCGTCCGCTTGGATTGCACGCCAACCTTCAAAATTCTCTACCAGCCTCGTCCGATCCCGCACGCTTCATCCCTTTACCCGCACGACTCCCGAAACTTCTGAGATGGCCGCGCACATAGGAAATGAGGGGGATGCCGCCACCCGCAGAGCTGAGATGGCGACGAACGAGGAGGTTTACAGAGCCAAGGAGATTGTTTCCAACAATCAATCCATGTTCGACTTGCTGACGCCGGCCCAGAAGACATATCCGCTGTCGGACAACCTGCCGCTCTGGAACTTCGGCATCCTAGATGAGGTTCCGGTGCCAGGGTTCGAGATTGATGCGCCGCGGACCTGGGTGACCTGGGAGGACGAGCTTCTCCGCTATAACATCACCAAAAATGGGCATCCTGCCAGGGAGACCAGACACTTGGATGTCTATGTCCTGAACCCGAGGACGCGAACCATTGACGGGGGTGAGCCTACTGCGGAGAATTCTCCAGCCCTCTACTCGAGCATATATCGCCAGAGCGTCACGGACGACACCAAGGGCTGGCTGAAGGACTGGGACTTGCGGTCTGGGGGCAATTTCACCAACGAGTGGGCCTGGGCGTTCTGGGTACGCCACACTTGCGATCACTTCGCAGAGGAGCTGCGGTACATCGGCCTGTTCGAAGCGGTGTGGACGTCGCAGTTCCATTTCTACCAGCAGTCCGAGCTCGGGCCGGAGCTGTTCACCCACTGGTCTCCGGATACCAACACCTTCCATCTTCACCATGGGGAGGTCGGCATCGGTCTCTGGGACATCCACTGCATCGGAGGTATCCCGCTGGAGGGCTACCAATACGATGAGTTCCTGCCACCGAAGAACACCTGGGAGGACAGGTCACGGACTCCCATCCTGACCTGGCATCTGCTTGACCTGGCTACGCAGCGGCTCGGGATCAAAGACTTCCAGAAGGACATAGCCTACAAGGAATGGTTCGGCCAGTTCTTGGAGCATGACCCGGCGGTCAAGATGCCAGGCAGGGGGAAGCGGTGCCCGACTGCAGCTCAGAGGAGCCGGAACGGGTCGTACTGGCGGGTCCTGGAGACGGGCGACTACCGCTCATGGGGGTACCGCGTCATCGAGGCCCGGGACCCAAATGTCCGGTACGCGGCGTTCCTGGCCGCCTTTCTGAGTGGGTGGCTCCTGCCAGTGCGGGACGCGAGAATGGGCGTTCGCCCGGCGACTCTGGTGATGGCGGGCGCTATGGCCGCCAACAAGAGATACAACCTCGGGGTCCCAGTGTTGGCGAAGCTGTATGCCATCCTGGGACGCATCTCGCGAGGGGGGTCGCCACGAAGGATCTATGGGCCCTTTCAGTTCTTCCACGGCTGGGTGGCTGCTCACCTCGGTGGGTACACGTTTCCGAACGCCATCATTCCTCCGGGCAACGGCCTGCGACCCTCCCTGCTGAACATCGCGGGGGTCGCTCCGATGACCCTAAGTGAGGAGGGCGTGCGGATCCGGATTGGCAATCATGCCAACTTCAACTTCAGTCCGTTCCCCACTCCCGTCGGCCAGATGATCGACAATGGGCAGGGTCCGCAGGAGCAGCATGAATACTTCCTGAACATGCAGGGCGGGGTGCTCGTGGCTCGGATCGACGGGAAGGTGATCTGCGAGCCTTACGTGCCGACCCGGTTCGCCAGGCAGTTCGGCTGCCTTCAACGGATGCCGAAGAGGGTATTCACTGCTGTCCGGGAGGAGACGAACCCTGGCGTCCTTCGCCAGATGTCGCTGATGTTTGCCGCTTTCGGCTCTGGCGACGTCATCACTCTCCCTCCTACCGGAGTTGACGCAGGCTTGGCAACCGAGTACGCCGAACACTGGGCCATCGCGTACCCCGAGGGGCTTTTGCGGAAGCTAGTTCGGCGGCTCGAGGTTACCCGTGCGGAGACCGGGCATCAAGGAAGGAGGCGAGGCGCCACCACACGGGGGAGAACGGAGGCGCGCCAAACAGCGGAGCCGGCGCGGGCAGGGACTTCGGCGTCGGGCACATCGCGAGCTGCCGCCACGACCTCAGCGCCCAGAGAGGGGGCACGTGCGGTGGTCGATGAGCGGCCCGGGAAGCAGGTGAGACGTCTGCTCGAACCTTCCCATGATGCGGTCTTCCCGGCGCTGTGGTCGGCCTGGATGACTCTGCGGCAGTCACTGGGGACCGACGCCATCTGGCGAAAGATACTCAGAGAAGGAATCTATCTGCCAGAGGTCGGGCGCCTCCAGATTGCCGACAGAGTGGACTTCAACCGGCAGTATGCGTATCTGACGGCCATGGACGAGTACGCGCGCCAACGTGGTCAGCGCGCGGAGCCATCCCTTCTGGTGAAGGTGATGCTCGGTCTCGAGCCCGCTCCGGAACAGATGCCGCCGGAAGAAGATGACAGTAGTAGCGACTCCGAGGAAGAGGAGGAGATGGGGGAGGATGAAGGCTCCGAGGGAAGGTCCCATCGGGGGAGCCCACGGGAGAGCGGCGAGGTGGCCGGCTCTGACAATGTTGACGTCACTGAGCTCCTCGAGGTCCGCTTCTATCCCTACTCAACCTGCTTCATCCATTCTCTTATGCAGCTTCTAACCCGTTTCCCCACCTTTCTCAGGAGCACACGGATGTTGGCCAAGCGTCCTCAGCAAGAGTAGGAGAGGCGCCAGCAGGACAAGGCGGGGGCCAGACACCCATCATTGAATTGACAAGCGCTGAGGGGTCCCCTACTGCAACTGTTCCTGCGGCGGCCGGGGCAGCGGAAGATGACGCTTTGAACTCCCGTAAGTCTCCTTACTTTACTGCTGGCGCTTTCCATTGACGATCCGTGACTAACCACGGCATGCCATGCGCAGTGATCCCAGGACTGGAGGCTCGTCGGGTTGCCGAACCCGGGCCATCTACGAGTGGACCAGTGGTGGACATGCCGCCTGCTCCAGAACAGACTTCCCAAACCGAGCCGGCCCCACCAACTGCTGATCAAGGGGCTGCGGACGTCAGCGGTGCTACCATCGGAGAGAGGTTGGGGGCTGACGAGGGTGTCAGCGCCGCTGGGGAGAGAGAAGAAGGTCGCCCGGATGTTGGGGAACCTATCCCTCGTGAGGACCTCCCAGGGGCGGACCCTGCAGCAGACCTGCTGGCTGCCTTCCCTGCCTACCGGCCTGCCGATCCCGAGGAGATGGACGACTCAGACACGGAGGCGGTCGAGGAGAGCCGGATAACGCGCCGTAGGGGGTGGAAGTGCATCCAGCGCTTCCTCAAGCGAGACCCATCGGAGTGGCTGGGGCGCATGGGATCACTTCAAACCTGGCTGCGCTTCCTGTGTTCCGGGGGAGCTGATGCTCAACGCCTCCATCTAACGGTCCGTGATTTCATGGCCGAAAAGATGCGCGAGAGCTGCCGGCGTGCCGACATCACACAAATTCGGGACATGTCGGAGAGCACGCGGGCGCTCCTCGCGGCGGAGCAGGAAGTCCGGCGCCTCGAAGGGCAGGCGGCAGAGAAGGAGGCCTTCGTCGCAACGTGTACCGAGCTTGTGGAGCAACTAGCAGCCCAGCTGGTTGACGCCCAGGTACAGCTGACGGAGGCGGGCCAACAGACGGTCACAATTCAGGTCGAGCGGGAGCGTGCACAGGCCAGAATCAACGAATTGCGCGCTGCGACCGCCGACGAAGAGAGGGCACGCAGAGAGCGAGAAGCAGCTCTGGAGGCCACCAGCCAAAGGGTAGCGGCATTAGAAAGACTCATTCAGCACGCTAATCCCTAAGGGCTTTGTTTTTCCATTCCCAAAACATTTGCTTCCGCTACTTTGATCCATTTGTATGAATCAATATATTTATCTGCATCTTTTGGCTTAACATGCTCAACCACAATTCGTTGTCTTGCGGGAGTGTTAACCAAGCATCAGGCATCCATAATTGGGCCTGGATTTCTGGAGAAAAGAGGGAGGTCATTCCTAGGAAAGGAGACCTCAGACCTAATCAATGTATCATCCCCCCAACTTCTTCCAACACACGAGCGGGACAACGCTAGGGGCGTTGAGATTTTATCCGAACATAGGGAAATGAGAAAGGGTGAATCGCGTGTCCCGAATCCGGACATCCACAACGGTCGGCCTTCCAGGAAATGCCCAAGACGGTAGGCGGACAATGGGTCGACCATAACAACTGCAATAGACGGACCGAAAAAGGCCATCATTCATATTGCAGGAGGCGGACCACATGTCATCATGAATACCGCTTTGGGGTTCCTTCAGACACAAGGGTGGAAAGCCCGATCAACAGGGCATGCGAAGCGTGGGGCGAAGTGACGATTTGTTCGGATAGAATCCAACGCTCTCAAAATTGCGCCACCGTGGGGAAAGCGTATTAGGCGGATGCACTAATCCGGCCGTGAGTCACCCCAATTCTCAGACAGCTCCTCTTTGACGAGGAAACTGTCGCTTCCCATCATTGCGATGGGGCATCCCGAGCTGAATCGGGGAGAATATTACGACTGCACCACTCTACCCGAAGTCAGGCCAGACGGCCGGCGACGAGGAGGGGCGGGACTTAACGATCCCTGAGGCTGGACCCGAGTTGAGATGCCCGGGCGTTCCTACGTACTCCATCAGGCTGGAGATCATGCCACACGTAGTTCTGAGAGTGCAGTTTAACGTCATGCAGGACATAGGACCCCATTTGGGGAGATCTTAGTTTAGGGTCGTAGAGCTCGGACCATAAGGGGAGATCTTAGTTTAAGGTCTTAGAGCTCGGACCATAAGGTGAGATCTTAGTTTAAGGTCTTAGAGCTCGGACCATAAGGAGAGATCTTAGTTTAAGGTCTTAGAGCTCGGACCATAGGGAGAGATCTTAGTTTAAGGTCTTAGAGCTCGGACCATAAGGAGAGATCTTAGTTTAAGGTCTTAGAGCTCGGACCATATGGATAGATCTTAGTTTAAGGTCTTAGAGCTCGGACCATAAGGAGAGATCTTAGTTTAAGGTCTTAGAGCTCGGACCATAAGGAGAGATCTTAGTTTAAGGTCTTAGAGCTCGGACCATAAGGAGAGATCTTAGTTTAAGGTCTTAGAGCTCGGACCATAAGGAGAGATCTTAGTTTAAGGTCTTAGAGCTCGGACCATAAGGAGAGATCTTAGTTTAAGGTCTTAGAGCTCGGACCATAAGGAGAGATCTTAGTTTAAGGTCTTAGAGCTCGGACCATAAGGAGAGATCTTAGTTTAAGGTCTTAGAGCTCGGACCATAAGGACCTCAAAGCACGCCGCATCGTGGCCATATCCCCTGGATATGCGAAGATGCACTGAGGGATAGTGTCAAGAGTGTCGAGGTTTCACCTGGCCGGAATGGGAGGTGGAAAATGTGAATCATGCGGCCATTCATTCAAGGATTGGGGGCACCGGCGTAACGATATGGGAGTACTGCCGACCGTGGCAGAAAAGTAGCATCAATATCGCACTAACCGTTGGTGGAATGAGGCAGAAAACGAGCATCGACCGCTCAATCGCAGGATTCATATCGATTTGCTGCCCGAGGTCATTGGGGGTACCGGCCCGAGTCGGTGGGAGAGCACTGAGGCATTGTGTCCGAACCGTTCACGGGGGCTCCACCCAGGGCGTAGACGATGGGTCCGAATGAAAGGGAGCACGAAGCCTGAAAAGCGGAGGAAACCTGACCAAGCGGATCCTGACCCTCCTGGCAATAAACCAGAGTACTCTTGACACCGGTGGACCACTGCAAGGGGTCGGGGAACACGCCTTGAGGGTGACCTGAAGGCGGAGGATTCCCCAGAGAAGGGGGAATCTCTAAGAGGTGGGGGGCTGGACCCGAAGTTTCAAACATCCGGGCGTTCCTACGTATCCCATAAGGATGGGAATCAAGCCGCACGTAGTTCTTGAAGCGCGGCGCAACACAATCGGGCACCAGTGCGGGGAAGAGTGCGGGTCTGACCCTCGCACACAGAAGGAGCGGCATTTGATATTTCTTGTTTGTCCTTAAAGATGAATGGTTTTTCTTTGTGCGGCGACACGCCTGTGATTGAGAAATCTCTGGCGTCGCCACAATAATCAAGCCATGGAAGGCATTGATGAATGGTGTGGTTATTAACCAGCGCCCAACATGAGTGTCCCCCGAGGAGAACATCACGATGCAGTGCCGTTTCTCGTCGGGCAGCCAAGACGATCACAGTTTACGGTCGTGTGGTAGGACCAGACAACACAGTTTAAGGTCGTGTGGTTCGGACCATGGAGGAATCCGCTTATTGCGGTACGGTGGACACGGCGGAGGTGGGAACATACCCAGCCCTGCGGTCACGCACGATTCCCGGAGAAGAGTCTTGGGATAGGGGTCTGCATATGTCCATCACCCTAGGGGCAGAGATGCTAGCCTCCAGATATACTGGGCCAAGAACGCGATTGTTCGAGCGACTCCTTCCTCCTTTTGGGGACGAGGGTCCAGCTACGCATGGCCCTTAGAGAGGATATCCACATATATCCTTGGTGCTCAGATCATGGGAGCCTCGAACGACATCATTACCCTGGTTGGTCTGCCGAACGTGTAGAGGTGTACTGAAGGTTAGTATGAAGAGAGTGTCGAGATTCCACTACAACGCACAAAGGCGGAGTGTGATGAGGACTGCGCAACCAATGTTCAGAGCCTGTAAGAGCCGACATGGCGATCAAGGATGTTGCTGACGCATTCGCAACACAACATCCGATCGCGTCAGCCTAAGACGGGGCAAGCAAACGAGCATCAACCGCTCAATCGCAGGATTCATATCGATTTGCGGCCCAAGACCCACCGGTAAATCGACCCGGAGCGGTGGGAGAGCACTGAGGCATCGTACCCAAACCGCTAACGAGGATCCCTTTGAGTGAAGGCTCGAACAAGAGGGAGCGCGAGGCCTGACAAGCAACACAGGACTTGTCGGGATTGAATCTGACACTACGAGTCATAGACCGAAGTACCCAAAACATGTTAACAGATCACCGGAAAGGGTCGGAGGACTCACCCTGAGAGCAACCAAAAGAGGGCAGATCCCCGTGATCAACCAAGAGACAGGGCTGGACCTGGGACACAAGCGTCCAGGCGGTCCTACGTATCCCATAAGGATGGGAATCAAGCCATACGTAGTTCTTGAGAGGCAGTTTAACGTCATGCAGGACGATGAGGGGTGCGAGGTAGTATCACACACGGGGGGAGGCGTACGGCGCGACCAGTAGACCAACGCGAATGAGGACATAATCCCCCGCTCACGCTACACGCCTCGACAAAAAGGAGGGGAACTGGGGCCAGAGGCCCAACGCGGGATAGAGATTCCCGAGAAATGGGGCTGGGCCTGAAACATGAATGTCCAGGCGGTCCTACGTATCCCATAAGGATGGGAATCAAGCCGCACGTAGTTCTTGAAGTGCAGTTTAACGTCATGCAGGACGAATGCTGAACAGTTTAACGTCTTGTAGCTCGGACGTAGTGCAGTTTAGCGGCATGCAGGGAGAAGCACTTGGCAGTTTAACGTCATGCAGCGCGGACGAATGCTGAACAGTTTAACGTCTTGTAGCCTGGACGAATGCAGTTTAACGTCGTGCAGGACGTGGGCACACTCAGACAAAGTACTTCTTGAGGAACCTAGCGTTGGTGGGAGGAGTGACACGCTCACCATCCATAGTCGCTAGGGAGTACCCGCCATTGGGATAGACCTTGTGGACAACAAAAGGTCCCTCCCACTTGGGCTCCAACTTGGGCGGCTTCCTGCCGGGGATCATCGGCGCTCTTAGGGCTAGCACTAGATCACCCTGCAGGAAGGAGCGGAGGCGAACCTTCTTATTGAAAGCTCGAGCCATTCTGCTTTGATGCCTCTCTAAGTTGTGCAAAGCGCGAAGTCTATTCTCATCCAGTGCTTCCAACTCGACTAGACGGGCTTCAGCAACTCTGTCCGGCGCTTGCTGGTCGTAGACCGCAGTGCGCAAGGACGGAAACTGGATCTCGATGGGCAGGACGGCCTCAGCTCCATACACCAGGGAATAAGGGGTCATCTGGGTGGAATTGCGAGTCATCGTCCGATAAGCCCAGAGGGCGTTGGGGAGCTTGTCCGGCCAACTCTTCTTGTTCTGACCAACCATCTTTTGCAGAATGTTAGAGAGGGTTTTGTTAAACGCCTCGATCTGTCCATTCACATGCGCATGATAGCGAGATGTATGGTTCGAGCGAATGTTATACTTGGCGTACAACTTCTTCAACTCGGATGCTCGGAAATTGGTTCCGTTATCCGTGAGGATAGCGTGAGGCACTCCAAATCGATAGATGATGTTGGAGGTCACGAAGTCAGCGATCGAACAGGATTTGACCTCTCTGAGCGGAATCGCTTCTGCCCATTTGGAGAAGAAGTCTGTGGCGGTCAGAATGAACCGGCACTGGCGAGCTGTCGCCGGTGGGTATGGTCCCACAACTTCCAGTCCCCAGACTGCAAAGGGCCAGGAATACCTTGTGTTATGGAGAGGCTCCGGCGGCCGATGCACAAAGTTCGCATGAACCTGGCACGCATGGAACCTCCTGGCATACTCGATGCAGTCATGGATCATAGAGGGCCAGAAGTATCCCAACCTCCGAATCTGGTGGGACAGCTTCGGCCCAGTCTGGTGGGCGCCGCATGAACCAACATGAACCTCTTGCATGACTCGTGGGATCTCAACTTCCTGAAGGAAATGGAGGAGAACACCATCAAATCCGCGTTTGTAGAGGATCTGCTCCAGGCCGGGACTGCTCTGGAGGACGAACTGCGATGCGCGGCGTCGAACTCGCTCGCGCTCGGCCCGATCCGATGGAAGAATGCCATGTTGGAGGTACTCAACCAAAGGCGTCCTCCAATCAGGGGCTGATCCGACTGTCATATCTGGGGTACTCGGGGCTCCGGGCATAGGGGCAACCGGGGTGAGGTTACCTACCAACGGGCCGCGATCTCCTTCCAGGATAACGGGAGCGATGAGCCTGCGGCGCGTCACGCGGACGATCAGGTTGTCCTGTTCAGGTTCCGCAAGTGACGCAGCAAGGCTAGCCAAAGCATCTGCTCGACCGTTCTGCGACCGGGGTATATGGACAATTTCCGGCCGAGAAGGGAACCGGGCCATCAGAAGGAGGGTGCACTCCAACAATGGCACAAGTTCCGGCTTCCTGACAACGTAGTCACCATTGATCTGCTTAATGACCAGCTCGGAGTCCCCTTTCACACACAGACGGGGCACGTCGATCTCGAGAGCCAACTCGAGGCCGGTGATGAGGGCATGGTATTCCGCCTCATTGTTGGTACAACCCTCTGACAACAGGAACGAGTATGGCAGCACGGCTCGCTCCGGGGTAATGAAGACGATGCCCAAGCCCACTCTGTTGAGCTTAGGATTATCGAGTCTTCTACCGGTGGGGCTCCGGGAGGCACCGTCAAAGTGCATCTGCCAGCATGGATCGGCTCGATCAACCGAGAGAATGGTCTCATCAGGAAAGCCTAGATCCAGCGGCTGATCCGCGGAGGTCGGGTGAGCGGCCAGAAAGTCTGCCAATGCTTGCCCTTTGATGGCCTTCTCAGACCCATACCTGATGTCGAACTGCTGGAGAATCACAGCCCACCGCGCTAGACGGCCAGTCAACATAGGCCGGCTCATGATATATTTCAACGGGTCTACCCGAGAAACCAACTGTACCTCATGGTGCTGCAAGTAGTGTCGTAATTTCTGTACGGCAAATACGAGCGCCAGGCAGCTCTTCTTGATGGGGGAATACCTGACTTCCGCGTCGAGGAGCATGCGACTGAGGTAATAGAGGCTATTCTCCGTTCCCTCGTTGTTCTTCTGGGCGAGAAGGGCACCCACGGACCGTTCCAGGGCGGTCACATAGAGGACCAGCGGCTTTCCGGATACAGGCGGCATCAGGACCGGAGGTTGAAGCAGGTACTGCTTGATTTCCTCGAAAGCGGTCTGACACTCTTTATCCCATACATAGGTGGAACCTTTCTTCATGATCCGAGAAAAGGGCTTACACTTGCCGGCCAGATTCGCGATGAATCGGCGTATATAGGCTAAGTGGCCTTGGAACCCTTGCAGTTCCCGGACGGTACCTGGGGGAGGCATCTGGCTAATCGCCCTGATTTTCTCTGGTTCGATCTCAATACCCCGGTATCTTACCACAAATCCAAGTAACTTTCCGGAGGTGACCCCAAAGGCACACTTCAACGGGTTCATCTTCAGGCAACGAGACCGGAGGAAGCCGAACACTTTCTCAAGATCTTTGAGATGGTCTTGACGCTGGCGTGATTTGACAACCAAGTCGTCGACGTAGCATTCCACCAGTGCGCCGAGGATTGGCTTGAATATGCGGTGCATCGCCCGTTGATAGGTGGCACCTGCATTCTTCAGGCCGAAGGGCATGACCCGGTAGCAAAAGGTACCTTGGGGGGCCCTGAAGGCAGTGAACTCCTCATCCTCAGGGGCCATCCGAATTTGGTTGTATCCGGAGTATCCATCCATGAAGGAAAGGGCTTGGAACCCTGCCGTGGCATCAATCAACAGCTCTGTCACTGGAAGGGGAAAATCATCCTTCGGACAGTGGCGGTTGAGATCGCGGAAGTCGATGCAGACTCTAATCTGCCTGTTCTTCTTCCTGACCGGCACAATGTTGGCCAGCCATTTGGGGTACTGAACTTCCCTCACGAAGTTGTCTTTGATAAGCTTGTCAACTTCGGCCTCAACCATGGCACCGTGGGACGGGTGCATCTTCCTGGGAGGCTGCTTGAACCCATGATGGTTCGCCGGGAGACCAAGGCGGTGGACGGCTACCTGAGGATCTAGCCCCGGCATCTCGTCATAGCTCTAAGCGAACACATCACGATGCTGCCTGAGAAAGTCCACGTACTGCTGCCGCTCCTCAGAGGGCATGGCGACACTAACCAATGTGGGTCTTGGATCGACCTCGGTTCCAAGGTTCACCTGTATTAACTCATCGACCGTGGCGGGGACGCCCTCCTCAAAGGCTGGGGGTGCGTCTTCCATATCCTCTCCGCTCGGGGAGGGATCGTCCACGGGAGAGACTGCGTTGGAAACTGCATTGGGGCTACCAGATCCTGCTGGGCCACTGGTGCTGGCACGGGCGGTCGCGGCCATCTCATCAGGAGACTCGCGGACCGTCAAGACCATGACGACGTCCAACCGGTGAATCGGGAGGACGTAAGCGTCATCCAGACTTGCCCAGGGATCGCTTGCAACAGCGACAGGCTCAACCTCACCTGCCAGGATATGCTTATCCTTGCTCTTGTAATAGTCCGCTTCCAGATAGCGGGCTTCACACGAGGCAAAAGGAGAGGCATCTCCTTGAAGCACGCCTACTCGACCATTAAGGGAGTATTTGAGGCATTGGTGGTATGATGAGGGAACCGCCGCATGAAGGTGGAGCCATGGCCTGCCCATCAATGCGTTATACGCAGTGTCCTGAGAGACTACCATGAATTCGGTGTCGGCAACCAAGTCACCGAACTGGGTCTTCAAACGTATCTTGCCGACCGGAGTTTTCTCGGTGCGGTCGTACCCCTGGATCCTGAGGTCGGAGGGAATCAAGTCATCCTCAGACAACCCCAATCTCCGGAGCGTCCGTGTTGGAATCAGGTTAATCCCGGACCCCGTGTCGACAAGACAGCGCCGGACTTCAAGGCCATTGAACTGGCCAGTGACATACAGCGGACGGATATGTCCCTGTATAGGAGGGTCTTCATCCTTACCAGAGAACGAGATAACTTCCTGACATTCGGCGTCCTCGATCGTTTCGGCGTGAAAGGCCTCTGCAGCCGCAACCTCTGTCTCAAACTGGAGGGGGCTTTTCAGGGCTTCAACGAGTGCCTCGCGCATCTCAGATGACATGCGCAGGGCCTCAAGGATGGAGAGACTTGCTGGGATGTCATCCAAGTGCTTCAGGACATCATACTTTTTGGCCAAGCGCAAGCCCCTGGTTGCAGGAGGTTGCTCTGCGGTTGGAAGCATGACGGGCCTTGCCGGTTGGATCGGCGGCCGACTGGTACTTGGCGCATCTCGTTGTTCACTGGCTGCAGTCCGGGAAATGGTCACCGTACTGGGGTCAGGAGGCCGGGATGGACTCGTGGCAGGGCGGAGCTGATCGCGACGCGGCTGAGGCGGTTCTGCCTGGTCCCACACCACAAACAGTGGCGGAGGCGAATCCGTCATCCCCGGATGGGGGGCCTGCGCACGCCGAGCTCGATCTTGATCCTGCTTCCTAGTCTCAGTGGCGTGCACGGCCTGGCTGGAGGTACCAACGGCTGTGCCCCGGCAACTCCTGCTACTGCGGTTCTTCCGACGGTAGCGACGACCGGGGACACTAGGGAGGTCCACCTGGTGTTCTTCAACGTCGGGAACCGAGAAGGGATTTACCAGCTCGACGGTATTAACCGAAGCGTACCCAATACTGTCATCGGACGAATCATTCACCACGGGGTGGATCCGAGGAGGGATCCCCATCTCCGGGGGCATGAAATCACCGAGAGTGCGGGATAGTGGCGGAACTGGCGGGGCGTGCTCTTCCTTCTTGCGCTGCCGCCGTTTGCTCCTTTTGGAAGAGGCAGGCTGGGACGACGATGCCGAAGCATCACCCGCAGATTCTGGGGGCTCAGGCTGATTCAAGCGCGCACGGATGATTCCATGGGCGCGAATGATCGTCTTGCGGGCCATCCAGTTTTTATACTTCTGGGACCCGCGGTCGGAGACCAGCTGCCATTCGTCCTCATCGCCGCTATCGTCATCTGATCCCACGAACACGCCCGCCACTTGTGCTGGAGCTGGGCCCAACCTGATTACATTGTTGTTAATCTGGTCTTGGAGCCAATCCTTAAACACATAGCACCGCTGGATGGTGTGCCCCAGGGCTCGATGGTAGGGGCAGTAGCAGGGGTTATTCGTAAGATGTGCCTCCTCTGGCTTCCAACACTCAGGCAGTCGCACAATCCTCTGCTCCAGGGCGCTCCGGAAATAACTGGGGACCTGATCCTCATGAAATGAGTAAGTCAGGTGTCGCGGGCCCCTGGGAGCGTGGTCTTGACGAGGGGCTAGAGGGGCCGGCCAAGGAGGTGGACCCTGATTATCTCGCCTGGGTTGTGGCGGTACATTACGCAGAGGGGCCGGCCGGTTCTGAGGCTGCCGCTGCTGGGCCGGGAACTGAGCCCGTGGAGGCGTATTCCTGTGAGGCTGTGGAGCTGGTCTCACCGGCAGCAGCTCCAACGGCCTGGGAGCCTCTATCTGGGCCACAGCAGCGGGCTCAGCCCTGCTGGCTCTCCTTGCAGGAATCATAGGAGGCAGCGGGTGTGCCTGGCTGACCTGTTGCAGGGATTCCTCAAGACGTTGAGCTTTGTCTGAGAAGTCCCTGAACCCTCCGGGGTAATTTTGAGTGATCAGGGAAGGGACCAGCTCGGTCTTGACGTTCCCGACGCACATTGTCAGCAACTGCTCCTGAGTCAATGGCATGTCAAGGGAATACGTGAGACCCTTCCATCGGGCGACGAAGTCCGCGACTCGCTCATCAGGCCTCTGCTTGCACTTGAAGAGGTCTGCGATACTTGTCTTCCGAGTCGTGGAACTGAACTGGTAGAGGAACTGTCTACGGAGGTCCTCCCAGCTGGTTACCGACCCGACGGGGAGCTGGCTATACCAGACAAATGATGGCCCTTCCAGTGTCTGAACAAAGCAGCGAAGCTTAGCGGCCTCTTGCTGCGCCGGAGTCCCCAACATAGGCCCGCACCTCGAGTTGAAGTGGGCTAAATGCTGTGGTGGATCTCCAGTCCCGTTGAAGGGGGAAAAAGTGGGATTCCCGAATCCCGGAGGTGCCGGCATGTCATCCACCCATGCTGGGTAGGGCTTGCCGTCCGGTGGGATCGCCACCTGCCGAGTCTCCAAGGCTTCCAAGCGGGCAATGAGTGCCGCCATCGGATCGTCCGGACATGGGTTCCAGTCCTGGCGAGGATCTCTAACCACGAGCGCATTACATGGCCCTTCAATCGGGTCGTCGACCGGATCGTCGAACTCGGCAGCTCGTGGGATGGCGGGCGGAGCGGCCCTTGGGGCAGCGGGAGGAATCCGAGCGGGGTCTCTCAGGTAGTCACGCCGCTCGGGAGGGTGTGGCGAAACATACCGCGCCCTCTTGCCGTAGGCAATGGCCTCTCTCCTGTCGGCGAACACGGCGTAATCACGGTTGCCCGGGAGAGTCTCATCGAGGAGCGGTTGTTCCGGTCCCTGCTGTCCTGGCCTGGGATCACCGTAGTCAGGTCGCCGTTCTGCAGCGCGCTCGGCGAGGAGCTGGTCAACCAGCTTCTTCTGTTCGGCGAGCTGCTGACGTAGCGTAGCCTTCTCGGGATCCTCCTCTGCCCTCTGCATGGAGGCAGATGGGTCGGCGGGCTTTATAGCCTCGTTGTGCTCTTTTCCTTTGCTGACGTTTCGGCTCAACGTCAGTGCTTCAGTGGGTGCGGGGAGCCCCAGGAGGTTTCTCTGATGACGAGTAACTCTCACTGATGGATCTGACGACGGCTTGTCTTCGGGGGGGAAGCCCCCGTCGAGAAGTTCCAAGTCGTTCCCCTCTCCCGACAGGTCAGCCATATTGACCGTTCCTATCCCTGGGGATATACCCTCAGGGCCACCCAGCGAATCGGGCTGTCGGGCGATCACACAGAAGCGTAGGGCAGCGTACTGCCCCCATCCACGGATATACACGTGGGGAGTGGCTTCCTCGATAACTTTGCGGAGTACTTGAAAACACTCGACGCATCGTTGTTGGAGGGCCTCATGGTGCCCAAATGACCCGGGGTGCCGAGCCGCGGGGAGCATGGCCAAGTCAATTTGACGGCACTGCTCACCAATATCCTCCAGGTGCGCTTGACTCCCGGGGTATGGAATTTGTAGGCGGTGAAGACAGGAGCGAGTCTCCCGGAGAGTTCGGCGGAAGCATTCGAACTCATCCGGGGTGAGCGATTCGGGTGCATCAAAGCCCGGTCCTGAGACTGGCCAAAACTTCTCAGGGAAGTGGCCCTCTGCAAGGACGGTCCAGAAGTTCCACGACTCAAACTCGGGACCAGATCTCCTTGGTCCTCTTCCATGGCTGGGAACGGACGGGGAACCGGCAGTGGTGCCGAGGCGGGCCGCCGGGCTGACGGGCTGGCCGGCGGTGAATACGGCGAACAGGCCGATTGGCCTCCATATCCCGGGCCGCCCTCTGAGGGTGGAGGTGCCCTGGCTACCACATCACGATAGGACGGGCCGGCGAGCGAACATCCTGCCGTAGCATCGGTGCTCGCCGAGGGTGCACCAAATCGTGGTTCGACCGTCGGTCCCCAGAAAAAGTCTCCGGCTTCCCCGATCGAGAAGGAAGGCACTTCCGGAGGGGCCGGTACCAACCGCAAGCTTGATCCTTGGGGGTCTACCAGGCCCTCGTTATTCCGGATATACCTTCGGAGAGAAGCGGGGATCACATCGATCTCGCTCTCGGGGAGCACGAGGCTGACGTGCCGCATTCCTACCCCTGCCCTTGACTGGCGGGATTGGGGAAGGGGCTCGGTCGCCGAATCGTACTCCGCCTCTGAGTCAGAGAATCAAACCGGTCGGATCTCTGTCCGGAATTCCGTAACATTCTTCCCTCGGCGTCGACGCCTTGCCTTCCTGCCCCTGGGTGGTTCTTCGGGGCAGGGCTGATCTCTGTCCTGGCGTCCTCCGGCCGCACTGGTGCTGGGGCCAAGAGGACTGGGAACCAAGGTGCGAGGGGCACCGGGACAGATATCAAAGGGGACGCGGGGAGAGATGATTTCGGGCAGGCCTCCGGGCCGGGATCGGAAGGTGGGATGACCCATGCCTCCTGGATCGGCCACACGGAGTAGATCCTGCCGGTGAATAGCGCTACCGCGAGGTGGTCCGCGGCGGCTACTGCCTGCACCAGCAACCGGGAGAGTCGACCCAACCTGCCTTTGGGGCAGTCGGGGCCTCGATCCAGGTCGGGCATAGGAGTTCCCCTGCTCAGGATGCGCAGAGGCCTGGCGACTGGAGCCAGCAGTGGCTTGGGCCAATGCGGCCGCTGTTGCTAGAGCCCCAAGGTGGGCATCCTCTTCCGCTCGTGCCCGACGTTGGCGTCGAGACAGACGAGTCGGGATGAGCGGCGCGGGCAGGTGGAGAGCCCGCTCTTCGACTGGAGAGGCCTGGCGGCGGTGTCGCCGTGGCCTGGCGGGAGTCCTTACCGTAGATCCCTGGAGCGAATCCCGGATAGGGTGATCCCGGGCATCTTCCACCTCATCCGCATAGGGAAGGGAACTGTCAGAGCGCTCCGGGGATAAGCTCCCAAAGCGATTGGACGTTGAGGTAGGCAGCGGTGCCTCCCTGCGCGGCCCTCGGGGGCGGCGGTGGTGGCGAGGTGCGGCCTCCTCAAGGTCTAGGCGAGCCATTTCCCTAGTGGGGATGACTCCCTCTTCCTCATATCTCCGCACCAGGGTGTTGATCACCCTTCTCTGGATGACCTCCGAGGGGGAGAGAGGGCGTGGTCGTCCCGCAATTGCGGCTGCTGGGACGGCTGTGGAACGGGCGGGGCCGCGCGGAGTAGCCGCGTCGGTGTTTCCCCTATCCCTGCGCCAGTGGGCGGGTGGCGATCGGGCACTGGATCGGGCGACCTGATTTCTGAAAGCAGGGAGAAGAACCCATTAACACTGACAGGAAAAAGGAATCGACAACCAACCATTAGCGCCACGACGCCTTCCGTGGGGGGAACCCAGGCCCTCGACGTTGCGAGACGGAGTGCCCGATTTCACTTCCCCAGCCCCTGGCGGGTAAGACTGAATGCTTGGCCGGGCAACATGCCGGTCTTCCAACACCTCTGAAAGCCATCAGTCTTCGTATCGAGGAGAAGAGATTCACGTCGGGTTCACCATTTTTCTGTTTCGGTGCGGATGTGCGTCGGGTTACGCTGTTCCGCCAGGACGCGTTCGCGCGTGCACCCGTCAACCCGAGGGGATGGGCGTGCGGCTTGTGGTCCCGCAGTCCCGCTTTCCAAGGGCGGGCGGCATTCGTCCTTTATTCAGGGGCGTCTGCTCCTGGATCGAAACCGGGATGATGGGATGTCGGCTCCTCCTTCCTTGGACGTCTCCTCGGAACTCGTCGCCTAATCCGGGTCTCCCTCATAGACTTAAGAATGTTCGTGAATCTCGTTCCCGGCGCCATATCTTCATGGACACCGGTTAATTACGCTGCTTCCGCCCGGACGTTCCAAGGAGTCTGGTCGGGGCAGCAACCTGCGGTGAGGAGGCCGAGTGGCTCTGGGTGCTGGGGGCGTGTCGTAACACTGCGGCTCTGCACGTCTGTCTTCCGTCCCTAATAGGGCTTCTCGAAGGCATGATGGCCTGAGGCATCCCGCACTGGGTGCGGGGAACTGTGTCCCCTGAGGTTTTCCTCAGCTTCCCATGTTTAACACAGGGTATGCCGCGAGTTTAACGTCCAGCGGGGACGGCATCGGACTGATCAACACAAAGAGTGGATCAGATGACAGAACCCCTTGCGGGGAACCTCCGACGCTGGGGCCAGCGCATGGGCGGCTTCCCAAGTAACGTGGAGTGGAGTGAAGTGGCATGACCCCACCGGGATGTGGCGGCCCGGGTAAGGATCAGGATGGATGACGGAGTGAAGAGCTTGGACCCCGTAGGGGCTTCCTACGTACCGCGCGTTAGCACGGATCAAAGTCAACGTAATTCGGGTATACAGTTTAACGTCATGCTGGACTTCGGAAAGCCGACTCACGAAGAGGTCTAGGCCGACGGGCGGAGGATTGAACCGAACCACCTCGCACAGAGGGGGATGGAACGGACGGGTGGATCACAGTTTCACGTCATGCTGGACGATAAAAGGAGAAATGGAAAAAGGGGCTGTGGGGAGGTACAGTGGAGATACACACAGGCAGTCTCCCACAGGGGTGGATTCATAGGTGAATCGACGCAAGCGTGAACCCTGGAGGGGTCCACTGATGGACGAACCGACGTAAATACGACCGGGACGACCAGGTGGTGGGCTTGGACCTCAGGGAGGCTTCCTACGTACCCTGTTTAGAAGACAGGGATCAAAGTCCACGTAGTTCATTCTTTCAGGACTTACGCACTTGAGGCAGCCCGGATGCGGCAAAACTCAGTTGGAAGGGACTTGGACCGAAAGTAGGAGACACCTCGATCCCAGTCACACCCTCTACTGGTTTCGGCAGTGGGGAGGCGCAATGGAGATACACATGTGCAGCCTCCCACGAGAAACCAGGGGTTTGTAATACCCTACCCCCGTAGGGAAAAGCCACTCCCATTAAATCGTCCAAAAAGCGGGACAATCCCGACATCCCTGAAGAGACGAGCGGGTGGGGGCCACATCCAAACCGGGGGAGACCCTGCGTGCAGAGCACAGGATCGGATGATGCGGACGGTTTGGCGTCTTGCCAGACGAAGTACAGTTTAACGTCGTGTGTTGAGGACGAAGCGGACGGTTTAACGTCGTGTGTTGAGGACGAAACACTTGGCAGTTTAACGTCTTGCAGCGCGGACGATGGGGGCTAGGCAGTTTAGCGTCGTGCAGCTTGGACGGATGTGCAGTTTAACGTCATGCTGGACGTATGGGCAGTTTAACGTCATGCGGGACGAATGCGCAGTTTAACGTCATGCTGGACATATATGCAGTTTAACGTCATGCTGGACATATATGCAGTTTAACGTCATGCTGGACATTGTGCAGTTTAACGTCATGCAGGACGAATATGCAGTTTAACGTCATGCTGGACGATTGATTGCCGCCGATGGGTCCGTGTCACTTCGCACGAGCCTGGAAGGCTGCACGGGAAGACAGCACACGGTTCGGGCACCCAGGATGAGGATCATCAGGTGCCACGCAGGCGGGTACCCTCAGGGGGTCAAGGGAGGCGACCCTGGCGGATTGCGCGCAAAAGAGGAGCTTTGCGCGCAAAACCGCGGGTCGGCGCGCAAAATGGCGGGCTGGCGCGCAATTGGGCCAGCGCTTCGCGCGCGGATGATTGGGATTGCGCGCACCGGGCTTCGGGTAGCGCGCGGGGGCAACGGCTCATTCTCTAACGAATGGCCACTTTGAAAATGGGGGGTGCGCGCAATCGGGCTGGATTGCGCGCACCCGGGGGGCAATTGTGCGCAAGAGGCTTCTTTTGCGCGCAAAGACCTTCGGGTTGAAATTTATTCAAAGGAAATGAGCCAAGGGGATTGCGCGCGAAGGCGGACCCCAAGGCTCTATTGCGCGAAAGAAAGGAGGTTACCTGAAGATCGGCATTGCGCGCGGAGGGGGTCGGATTGCGCGAACGAGCGACGCTTCGGATTCTGGCAACCTCCAAAACGTCGGGGGTCGCCTTATATTTATAGGCAACCCCGGGTGCGGAATCCGGTCTCGGGCGCGCAATTCGCCTCACGGGCGCGGAATCAGGACCCGGCGCGCGAAGGAGGCGCGCAGGCCACGACGCGCAAAATAGCGTGCCGGCCCGGCACATTGCTCGCATCCCGGGAGGATTGCGCGCCGCGACTCAACTTTGCGCGCGGACCTCTGAAATTTCGCACAAGTCCTCCGGGCCCTCCGGAACGTGCCTCTGACTCCAAATATCACTTCGCTTTCCGCATCCGGAGCTTCGTTTGGGAACAACGGACTTTTCCGGCGTCTACAATGATCCCATGTTATATTTTTTCTTGTACATGTATATCCTCTTACTGGGTTTCTATCTCACCCTTTTTTGATGTATATCCTCATGGGATTACACGCACTATGTAGAATTCAATGCCCTATAAGAAGATAGAGAAGTAGTAATTAAATAATTATTTATGTTTAATTTTTTAAATTTTATTTATGGTCCTAGTTTTTCAATGACATTAAACCTTTTGATCCTTGTTTTGTAATTATTTTATGTTTTTTCTTTTAAATTGTATTTATAAGATATGTACAAAAAAATGGGGTCATTATAGTTGGTATCATGGGAAATTCCCATCATGAGAGAATACTGTTATGTATTTCCAAAAGAGTTACCCAGAATTCCCTTTGACTATGAGGCAGATATCTCAATATATTTCATACTTGGATAATATCTTATGTAAAATTGTCCCTATAAGATGGTTCCTATTGAGATTGAGGAGTTAAAGAAGAAGTTGCAAGAGTATTTGGACAAAACGTTCATAAGCCATGCTGAATCACATTCGGGAGAACTAGTGTTATTGGTCAAGAAGAAGGATGGATCAATGAGGATGTGTGTCAATTATATGGAACTAAAAAAGATAAACATAAAGAACCTGAGTCATCTTCCAAGGATTGGTTACTTGATCTATCAGCTGTGGGGATCTTAGTTATTCTCCAAGGTGGATCTTTATTCTGGATATCATCAGTTAAAGGTGAAGAAGGAAGATATCCATTATACTTCCTTTCATACAAGGTATGGAAACTATGAATTTTTTTATTCCCTTTTGGACTTACTAATTCCATAATTTCAGCACGGTTTTTATTAATATGTTTTTTATACATTACCTCAACAAATTAATGGATGTTTTTATCAATGATATGATCATATACGCCAAGAGAAAGGATGGACATGAAGAACATATAAGGCCTGTCTATGTGATTTCAATGATGTTAAAGTTGTAAAAAAAGTTTAGCATGTGTGAATTTTGGAGGTAGTAAGAAAAATTCATAGGATATGTAATCCAAATTGAGGGAATTTCTTTGGACCCTTAAAAAAAGGCAATTTATGAATGGACAAAACCATCTATTGTCACAGATATCTATAGATTTATTGGCTTTGAAGGGTACTATTGACGTTTCTTGAGACATTTTCCATGATTCTCATGCATGATAACAAGGATAACACTGAAAACGGTAAATTATGTCTGAACAGAAGAATGTGAGGAAAACCTCATGAAGCTAATGAAGAGATATTTTACTGTACATGTACTCACAATAATAAAATGTGAAGAGAGTTTTGTGATATATAGATATTCGTCAAAAAATGTTTTGGGATTTTTATTCATGAAAATTGATAATGTGATAGCCTACGCACAATGATAGTCGATGATCCCAAAGCAGAACTACCCAATGAATGATATAGAGTTAGAAGCTATGATTTTTACCCTGAAAATGTGGAGGCACAACCTACATGGTGAGAAGTGTGACTTATATACCGATCACAAGAGCCTAACGTATATATTCACCCAAAAATATGTTAGAATGAATCTATGGAGGTGTTTAGTGCTAATTGATGAATGTGATTTCTCTATTCATTTTCATCTTAACAAGGAAAACATGGTAGGTGGTGATTTTACTATAAAACAACTTGATACTTTATCCATGTTGAGGATTGAAAAAGTCACTAAATTTGTGGATATAAAATGGTTGGATTTGGAAATCATATTGTAAGGGAATAAATGTTAACCTGCCCCAATTATTTTCCAATGGTTAATCTAATAGATGATTAAGGAGGTACAAAGGTATGATCTGGAGTTACAAAAGAAGATGAATACATTCAAAGAATGAAATCTATAAGGGTTTTATATTGATTATGATGGTGTGATTCAGTTTGTAATGACTCTTTGTGTGCCTTCACCCCTAGGATAAAGAGGGATATATTGGAAAATGAAAATATCTAAACTTCTGTTATCCATCCCAAGAGAACAAAGTTGTATTTTGATTTCTGAGAAAAATTCTTGTGGGACAACATATAGAATGGGATTGTTGAGTATATCTGATGGAACCTAATATGTCAGAAAGTTAATGCCAATTGATAGATGAAAATGAAGATTATGCATCCATTTTTTAACCCTATGTGGAATTGAAATAATTTCACTATGGACATTATCATAGGTACATCGATGAAATCCAAAATATGTAGTGTGATATGGGTTTTGGGGGACCGACTCACCATGCCTGCACACATTATCATTATTTAGGATGAACTCTAACTTGAAAGACTAACAATGATATAAGTGAATAAATTTATGGTACTCCATGTAGTTCCACTCTCAATTCTCCTTGATCATGATCCCAATTTCACATCCAATTTTTGGAGGAGTAATCAACTCCATTGAGTACTTAATTAAATGTTATCATGACCTATCGTCCCCAAACTGATGTTCTATCTAAAAGGAATATTATGATTATTGATGTTATTCATAGTTCCTTCTCATTAGAATTCAAAGGTGAATGGGATCATCATCTCCTAATGGTTAATTTGACATTAAAAATAGATTCCACCCAAATATTTAGATGGCCCTATATGAAGCTCTATATATAAAGTGATCAAGATCTCTAACCTATTTGGATGAAGTTGGAAAAAGAAAGATATTTGGACCTGATCTTGTGCATAAGATAACATTTAAGGTTCAAGACATCCATCAACATATAAAGGATGCTCATAGTCAAAAAAGATCTATGTTGACAACAATTAAAGGGACTGAGAGTTAAAAAATGTAGATAAAGTCATCCTTTAAATATCACCATGGAAGAGTTTCATTCGATTTGGAAATAATGGGAGGCTATGTCCAAGGTATACTGGCCCCTTTGTGATCCTTGACCACATATAATCTATGGACTATTAAATTTCCACTCCACTGAATATGTATAACGTTTAAAATATATTCCACATATCACTCTTTAAGATGTACATAGAAGATCTATCACATGTATTGGACATAGAGGTGGTATAGTTGGAAGATGATATATCTTATGTGGAGCATCCAGTAAATATTCTAGACTAGAGATATAAGGTTCTCCACAAGAATAAAACCCACAATGTAAAAGTGTTGTGGAGTAACAATATGTATTCATAAGAAACATGAGACCCAGAGGAGGTGATGAAGGATAAGTAACCTCACATGTTTATGTAAAATGAATTTTCGAGAGAAATTTGTCAAAATGAGGGAAGAATGCAAAGACGCAAAATTTTATCAAAGGAATTTATCCCTTACTATAATAATGTAACATAGTATAAATCACATAAAATCACTCGTAGACTATAATTAAAACATTTTAAATGAATAATTAACGAAAAACATAGTATTTTTAAATTTTAAAGAACCAATACTGATGAAATAGTAACAGCACCTTAGGAATAGTAATATGATCAATATAAAAAGTAAAACAACAAAATGAATTGTATCCTCAGAAACAAAAGTACAAATAAAATTTTGGCATGATATAATTGAAAATATAATATAATTATATCAGAGAATATGTATGTAAAAATTTTAAAAATAATTAATTAAGTGTCTCTAATTTTATAAGTCATAAAAATTTAATTAACATTTTATGATTTATTTAATAATTCAATAAAAAATTATTTTCATAAAAAATATTATTAAATAAATAATTTTTTTATTTTTGTATTATTTTATGAGACCTTATTTAATTATTCAATGTGTTATAAAAACAGTTATAATTTTAAAATATATATTTTCCATGTAAATGATGATTTTAACTATAAATTAAATTACTCATATTTTGAAAATTATTATCATAAAATTGAGTTAATTTTTAAAATCAACATGTAGAAAAAAAATATTGTTATTTTTTAGATTTTTTTTGAATTAATTGAATGTTTAGGGAATAGTAAACTATGGTAATTTACGGTATATATACATTATAATCTAGATAAAATATTAATTGATTCATCGATGATGTAAGAACAATTGTTTTTAACTGTCTTGATATAATTTCTATATTTAACCTCAATAATCAACACAATATTTGGTCTTCATAAAAAATTAAACTAATGAATAAAATAATGAGAAAACATCCATTTCCTCTATTATAAACACAACCATTCAAACCCACTTTTACTCAAACATCTCAGGATCTTATCCTTTTCAAAAAAAATCACAACCACACCCTAAACGCCTTTCCCACTAACAAGTTATCTTGGTCTCATCAAAATACTCCACTGTTTTCCCTATGGAGGATCATCAGGAGGAGATATATATAAGTTAAATTCATCTTCCTTTCTCTACTAATTTTTTTTAATTTCATTTATTTTATTATCTTATCATAACCTTATATTATGGAAAAAGTAATTATAAGTCCAATAAGTTCTATATAATGTAATTTTATCATGTTATTATAATATCTATCTTCAAAATCTGCTTTATCACTCTCTCTTTTTAATGAAATCATCACCCGTAATGTGATGATTTACTGACATCGTGGGCGATTGAATTTAAATTCCCTTTAACTCCTTAATGTTTTTTAATAAAATCATTATTATGGTTGAAACCTTTTTAAAATTTTAATTTATAACCCTTGTTATGTTCTATATAACTAATACACATAATAAAAAATGATAAACTAAAATGAATTGATTTTGATCGAAAACAAAACCTAAATTAACCTACAAATCATCATTAAATTTTATCTAATTATTCATACTAATAGAATTTAAAATAATAAATTATAAGATAATTTAAAATTATGTAAGATTATTACTAACATAAATAAAAACTCTGGAGTTTTATCCACATTGTATATTAACTTCCACTCATGCATACAAGAAAACGAATCATGAAAAAATGAAAGAAAATGCTCTCAAATGGTGAAATTAAACTATATAACACATCCAAAGGCCTATAAATAATATTAATAAAACAATACTGAATAAAATTAATGTATAAAATGTTTTTAATTTTTCATTAATGAATCCAATGTGATTATATTATATATTAACGTGAATGATGCTTTTAGACACAAGGTAATGGGAATTCTCAAACCCAACCCTTTTTCTTTGGGATTCCCTCCTTCATCCCATTATCAGTATGGATATTATATAAATATAATTTATTTATCATCATATTAAATTTTTTATGATATACATGTTTTCTTCAAGATTTAATAATAAATACAATGTTTTCCAGAAGAACCATAATTTAAAAAAAATACCTTTTAATTCTCAAGGTTTTGTCTTATTCACTCAAGGTTGATTGTTCAAGTATGTAATTACCTCCTTCATTTAGGAAACTAATTCTTATTAATGTATGATTGTGAAATTATACAAATTCATTTCAATGGGTTATCTTATTTTCAATATTGATATTTCTTCTTTGTGGCTTACATGACAATGTAAATATTATGATGTGATGGGTGCGCCTAGAATTATATCGTGTAATATAAATGTTATGATGTGACTGGTGTGCCTAGAATTATATAATACTCTAATTCATTAAGTAATGTCTATTATATCATGATAAAAGTAAAATATTCATCAACATATTCCTATATTTGTTCGCAATAATGTGTGGTTGTTGACCACTAAGACATGATGTTTGGTTTTTATGTATTTCCAAATTCCATGTGTTTTAATAACGCTTCCTCTCATGATTATAATCCTACGCACATGTAATGATGGTGGAAAATATTCTAACCCCATTTGATATTGTTTAAAGTTATTATCTATCCTCTTGTTGGGATATTAAATCACCCATTTTTCATGTATATCATATTGTTATTACTTATACTAAATGGAATTCAAGGGCCAAAATAAATCTAGAGAAGAAGGAATTTAATAAATGTATATCTTTTATTCTATAAATTTCATGTATGCTCCTAATTTTCCTATGACAGAAATTGTGTAATGATATTAGGTTAATTTTTATTAAAATGGTGTAAGAAGATATGTAAGAAAAAGAGGGGTCTTTATATGCTCCAAAAATTCACCTCTAGAAAATCCCCAAAACATTCCAAGTGTCTTCTAAAACATTACAAAATTCATCTAACCACATTATGTATGTAAAATAATATATAAGGGGTTTCCAAATTGAATCATTGGGTGCTAAAAAACCATTATCTCATCATATATTCCATCACTAAATCATGATAAAGTATTATTCATTTCTTTTTAATTCATTTAGGTTATATTGGAAGGAAAATAATATCATTGTAATATAGAATAAGGTATGAAATTTAATAATTATGTAAGTATATTGATACCAATTAAATTCCTCATTATATTAAAATTTAATATTAATAAATTAATTCCAGATATCAGAACATTAATATGTACAAAATTGTAATTTCCCTTCTCGGGAAAAGGTGTAGGATTATTGAATATCTATGTTACATTATCAAAATAATGTGAGGAAACAAAACCTAAGAATATGATATCTAAATATCTATAGGGATATGTAAACTATTTTTGGATTATATAATTTCTAAGAATGAACTTATATTTATTAAGGTTTGTGAATAAACTAAAATAACACACAGTCAAAATTTTAATTTCATTTAATAAATAATATTAAAGCATGTAAACATGTATAATATAATTTGCATAATAATAAAATCATAAATATTTAATTTGAAGAAAACATGTGATGTGTTTTCTATCTCACCAAACCCTATATCATGAAAAGGAATTATTGATCCCTCATCTAGTAAGATATTCAATAACAATGCCCATTTGACCCATCCACATGTTATTTCATTGCTCTGTCACAAATCTGGAACAACTGAATTGATCAAAAGTTCTTCGAAACAGCCACAAAAATATAAAAACCTTATAGGTAGTTTAACTTCATTGATTATTAAATAACAAAGAACAAAATACCCTATCATTCTATCACCTTGGGTACTATAGCACCTACAATTAAAATCATGTAACTTAAAATCAAATCAATCCTAAGCCTGCTATCACACATGGACTCCCAATAACACATCTTGATCTTTTGAAAAATACATTTTTAGGCAATGAATATTTTTAAAACCTTATTTACTTTTATTATTGAATAAGTTTGATGGAATGTGAAATAATGGATTAGTGGCTTATATAGTAAAATTTTATGAAACTGTATTATGATAAATGAGTATTCCCTTGAATTAATTTTGAAATAATTTCATGGGAACCTTAGGGTTTAGGCATTTTTTCCATGATTGTCATGTTTGGATTAAATTTTTTAATTTATTACATTCTTCATAAAAATATTTTATTCATTTCATATTTATAAAGAAAATAATGAAATTTTCAACAATATAGATTTGATTTAGACTATTTGCAGCCCTTCTTATCATTTTTTCTTGTCATGACTATTTTAAATTTTAGTTTCGTAACAGGAAAATTGGTTTTAAATATTAATGTGGATGGGAACTATGAACTTGTAATATTTTATTAACACTTATATCAATCCATTTTGTTCCTAATAAACTTTTCTACTTCATGATACAAACTCAGAAATGTTTTCCACCACTTTGAAAACTCTTAGCCTAAGATACTATAAATTTAATGAGATAACTATCATCGTGATCATGTACATATCATGAATAGTAATTATTAGTTTTTTTATTGAGACCCATCCACCATCTATCCTAGAAATGAACATATTTATCTTGAACTACTCTAAGTATTAGTCATCCCATATTGGATACATTTGATGATTTTGGATGAATTCATAGGATAAAACCAATTGTAGTGGATTAATTATTTCCTTTAATTTAATTAACCATTTACTTTAAAGAATAATGAAATTATTTGAAATAATAAAATCATAGGTTGTCCTTATTATAATTATCTATAAATATCACATATAAAACCAAATATCTTATGAGTATTTTTTATATCAAATGAAATTTTTTGAACCTCATAGGATGGATATGAATTGAAAATGGATACTGGCTAATATTATAAAAAAATATTTATGATGATACTATTAAATAGTTAAGGATATTTTTAATAGTTCTTACATACAAAACTTCTCAAATCATTTTTTCATGTTTACATGTCTTTTATATGATAACATTGTACAGTATAGTTGGAAGAACATTTTATTTTTCATTACAATGATTAGTGTTTTAAATGTTGGAGTAAATATGGTGAAAAGTGAACATGAACACTGGTTGGGATGATAATTTGGATTATGGGTCATTTTATATGAATACCAATGCAAATGATAATATAGATCACATAGAAGAAATGAAAATCGGAATTCAATATGGCTATTTTTTCAATATTTTTTAAGAAGTTAAAATAATTTTTTAAGAGACAATTGTATACCCATTCTACTGGATTAAAATACTCTAAATTAAATTTTTAAATACTCATGAAAATAACATCTTCTTCCCATGATGATCTTACTAATACTGGGTAATAAAACATTATTGATGATGAAACTATAGAATTATTAGGGTATCATCAACACGTTGTTGAAAAAAAAGAGTGATGAAAAATCATAGTGTTGAATAAAACTATCCAGGAAATAATTAATGGTACATAATTTGAAGATGGCTAGAATCAACTTGTCTAACCATTTAACCCCAACATATCAATGTTTATTAGTTTTGTTGGAGTCACAATGAGGATGAATGTTCTAATAGATATATATTTTTGGTGCCACTTCAATATTGTAATAAAGGAAACCCGTTGGGATTATATAAAGGTATTATTATGATATAATTTAAAATTTTTATGGATAAATTATATAATGAATATTTGACTCTATTTTCATTATTCCTTGAAAATTTAATCTACTTACAATATTCCAGTAAGAAATATATCATAATAGATTATATAGGAATCTACCAAGGCTTTTAGAATCTTTATACCAAGTAATATATTAGGGATAATGAGGGGAATTTAAATCCTCACCCATGAGTTAATTATAGACACATTATAATGTGGGAAACAAGGAATGATTACAACAGTTATCATGATGAGAAATAATTTCTGGTTAATTTTAGCCAAAAAATATTATTTTACATTAATTATATTTTCAAATTTCTTATGAAATTGTTAATTTATGAAACCAAAAATGAGTTCTGATAATAAGGAACATGAATAAAAGTAAATGTACCTCTATCGTAAATCAATGATGGGGTACACATAACTATAAATAAATGGTTATTATTTTAAATAAATAATAAAATATTTATGTGATATGAAATAATTTAATTTAATTTTCTTATATATGGATTGATGAATCAAAATATGATGCCACTTCCATCCCATATCATATTCTATGGAATGATTCTTGGATAAATATAGATGGTAAACTTGTTTATGAAAACACCAAATAATTATGGGAAACACTTGTAAGTATGAAAAAATATTAAATCATAATGAATTATAAATAAATTAAATAATAATATTTTTTTATTTTCATCTTTTTCATATGGTTTAGACATATGAATTAGGAGTGAATATGAAACAAGAAAAAACTAAATTAAGTATCTTTGATGTGGCCATAAAAATATGGCCCTGTTAGAGGAGTTCATTTTGGTGTGTTTCCATTAAATTATTTAGAAAATGAAAAATGATAAGTAGATACATTTATGATTTGAATAAGATTGGAGAAAAAATAAATTCTATTCAAGATATTATTTAATCGTTTGGATTGAGATACCAACATATGAGAAAGGATCAAATAAAACTAGTTGTGGAACAATGATCTGATCACGAAGAACTAAATAACCCAACTATAATTGTTTATATTCATTCCAATAAACTATATACCTTGTGTGAGGTAATCAATTTTTTCATTAAACCTACTCTTAGATGTAAGTAAAACACCTTCTGATAAATTTATATTAGTGAATTTCTATAAAGAAAACTTTTTTTAAAAGTTTTATAATTTAGAACCCATGAACCACATTGTTTTTAGGGGTACAATGTATAATATTCTAAGAGACTAGATACATAATAATGAACTTTAAAAATATCACATGATATTAGGAGTTTATTGAGATTGAAATCGGACAAATGAGTGATTATTCTACATGATGATATGGATATTATAACAGTTAGTGATGTTATTACATCATTCATATCATGGCCATATAATCATAAAAAGATACATGAGGTGTTCATTTAATAAATTTTATCTTTGGAAATACATGTAATAGTTTATGAAAATGGTCCATAGTGGGGTAGGGTATTAAAAACGGATAAATTCATAGAGAAACGAAAGGATAGATCAATATAATCTACTAGATCGAACATGAAATCAAAAGGACATATATGATATACATTCACCCTGATAGTTCCACAAAAAAATTAATATTTTGTCAAAATAATATAGAGAAAAAATTAATATATGAAAATATTTATTACATTTCATATTTATAAGAAATATTTGTAACTTTATATATAGAAAAAGTTGGTCTTGAGAGTATAAATGAGATTCTCAAGTTTGAATGGTTGGGAGGTTCAAAAGTGAATACATATATTAGTTAAATATTTATAATATGTATATAAATATAGTGAGAAAATATGTTCAATAAAGTTAATAACAATTCATATTCCTTATAGGTATTTATATTACTACTATATAATGGAAATATTATACCAAGAACCATTTAGATTCATTAATCCGTGCATCATTTCTATTCCAAGAACATTATTGGTGTACTCAGAAGTTGATAAGAATAAAAATGAGTTATATGATACATTGGTAAAAAATAATAATAAAAAGAAAACACTTTTTGATGCCTAAAATTTATTGGATAAACTCAACAATTTTATCAGATAAAACATATCTTAATTTTTAACATTAATTATTCTTTTAAGGATCACAAGATGATTATCGCAGTCAATCTAGATACCCAAGATTTTTATTTTTTTGATCCAATGCATGTATATCCAAAAAAACCACATATTATGTGTATTGTGAATTTTTAATACTTTTAAATCTTCATTTTATATATAAACATCGAATTATATGATTCAGTATGTGTTATAGAAAGAAATTTTTATTAAATGGAGATCACTAAATACAGGATAAATAATGGCATGTAGTCGGTGACTGAACATTAAAATCATGTGTATCACTTCAAATTGAAAAATATTAAGGTACTTATAAAAAAATTTAGCTATAAAAAATTATTTCAAAATAGTTAACTTTTTTGGTGAATTTTTCTATATTTTTCAAAGAATGATAATGAAAACGCTTGTGGATAGTATGTTAGAAAATATATAGAAGACATAATAAACCTTTAAAATACTAATAACCCCAAACATGTAATTTCCAAAGTTAATTAACATTTTATTAAAAATATATCATACTCATTTGTTTGTAAATATTTTATTAGTAATACCAATAATAATACAATTAAACTAATCACCTTTCTAGGGTTCTATAATGTGTGTTGAAAAATGATAGATGAAAACAAAAAATATAGTGGCATCAATTTTTTGTGGGGATTTGTTATTTGGGATATTTGATCATCAATTATATGCATGATATATTATCACATTATTTTTCAAATAAATTCAAGTAACACATAATTTTAACATTTGTGAGATCTATTAACTAATACTGATTTTTTTTAATTTATATAAAGTTAAACTAAATCATCCCTACCAATATATTGAACATAGAATCAAAATATTTACAAGAGTATCATTGATTAAACTATCATTATCATTTATATAGTTACTTTTTCACTTAATCTCCATTACAAAATCCATCCACAAGTTCATCACAAAATATGTATGTCCACATTAATTATGTAAAATGATTCATTATCACAAGCTCATTAATAAAAAATCCTCATTATTATCAATAGAAAGTAAAATAGAATAGTGTTGTCTTATTTTGATGAAAAAAATAATGATGATGATGTGTTAAAGATTTTCATTACAAATACTATTGAATATGATATACTAATCTATAATACAATATTGGTATAGTTAATAGATGCACTATATTTAAGTGTCATTTTGATGTTATAATCGGATATATTGATATTTAGAAGAGTTAAAAGTGGTAAAAATTATAATGAAGTTTAATGTTTTCAAAAAATACATAATGGTCACTCCAAAAAATTTTCCATAAGATAAGGTGAATGGTTTATCATGGATATTTTAGTATATATGATGGTTAAAAGGAAAGATATATTTTTTTATGTTCCATAGAAACTCAAATGTATATATTTATTTTAGTTTAGTAAAAGAACACTAATATGTTTAAATAAATGGCTAATTTTATATTTGAATAAATATTGGGATACAATACTTTATATTTAGGAATAATTGTTATAAATAATGGGAATATGAATGCATTATTTTATATTTATGTTTAATTTATTTCCTTATAGTATTACTCACAAAATATTTCTTTCTTATAAAAGAGGATTATTTATCTCTAGTTGGGATGGTTTGTTCCAAGATACACATGCTCGTGAAAGATTTGAATTAAATATTATGAATTATGTAATGACAACATAAAAATGAGTCAGGAATGTATACAACCATTATGAAAAGGTGAATTACTATTACTTATTTAATTAATTTAGAAATAATTTTATATAAAATTTTTTAGGTAAATTCCATATCAATATTATTAAATACTTATTTTCTTATTTCCATATATCTTTTAGTATGTCATATTATGATTTAAACTATTTTTAAAAATTCATAAATAAAAGAACATGATTATTTTTGATGGAATGGGAAACCCCATATGTCCTAAAACATGATGTGATTGAGGAAACATAAGGTTTCCTTTTCCCTAAAAATGGAACGCACTATCTATTTTCTTTATATTTTGCAGATACATTAATAAAAAACACATTTCACATACTCAATTAGTTTCATGTCAATATGATGCCCAATGTTCTTGGTATAACTCAAACATTATGATTTTACAATATAAGATAAATTTTAGTTCAGAACACACATCACATCCAAAAACTGGGAAAACTCATTAGCATTATTTTTATACATTATTAAAAAACTACATATGATGTTTTTTACATGTATGAATTATTTTCTATTAAATTTGGTGCAAGTTGTAGCTGTTACAACTTCATGTGTGACATATTTTTTAAAATTATCATTACTTTTAGAAAAAAAATGAAAACTGACATACTCTTAAATGAGAAAATGAATTTGGATTGTTTTCATACATTATTATAATGATCCATAATTAATTTTTGACATGTATAAATATATCACACATCAATATGATACATAGGGTGAAGTTTATAACTCAATGTAACGATTTTCATTTTAAAATTGGATTTTAGTTCAAAACGTATGTCATTCATTGAAAAAGAAGAAAACATGATCATATTTTTATTAAAATTTATGAAGAAGGTTGATAAGTAATTTTTTGAAATCTAAGAGTTTTTGTCACATTAAACTTACACATGATGAGACAGTTATGACTTAATGTTCTTATTTATAGTTTAAAATTACATTTTCTTATGAAAAAAACTCAAATACTAAAAAATGAGTAGAAAAAATTTGATTGTTTTTTAATTTAAAAAAATATCCCTATATAGTTCTTATATGTTGGAAATAAAATCACCTTAATCTGATTCAAGTTGTGACTGGTAAGACACCAAGTGTGGATTTTTATATAAAAATATTTACAATTTTTTTGTAAAAATGTCAATTAATATACTCAAAACTGGGAAACCACATTCAGATTATTTTTATACTTCTGGAAAATAATACATAAACAAACACTAATGTGTGGGAATTTGCAACAACTTGATCAGATATGAGATGTTATTGATATGGGTCAACGTATTTTTCATTAGTTTTAAAATTACAATTTAGTTCAAAAAGTGCCACTCAATGAAATCCAATAAAACACACTCTATTATATTGATAATTTAAGAAAACTATTAATAAAAAATTCATATATATATATATATATGAATTAGTCTCATGTCAAGTCGACACACAATGTGACTAGTATTACTCCAAATGTGTGTTTCTAGTTTTGAATGAAATTTTTGTAAAATAGAAAAATGAGGTACTCAAAAATGATAAAATACATTCGATTTATTTTTATTCTTTAGGAAAATTATTCATAAGTCATTTTTGACTTGTAGGAATGATTAACATGTCAATCATATTCACAGTGTCACCATTATAACTCCATGTGTATCATTTTATTTAAAATTAACATCCATTTTATTAAATAAGAAAAGTGACGTACTCAAAACCGTTAAAACACATTTTAATTATTTTTATAGTTTCCTAAAATGATTCAAACATCATTTTTGATGTAAATAATTTTTCTTAACCCCAATCCAGTACCTTATTTTCTTATTATGACTCAATGTGTATGTTGTTGTGTTTAAATATTCACTTTAGTTCAAAGACTCTCACTCATTGAAAATAGAGAAAAAATGAACCAAGTTTATTAAAAATTTAAGATAATGGTTTTTATGTAATTTTTAAAGTGTAAGAAATTTTTTCTTTTCAAAATAACTTATGATGAAGATAGTGTTACTCTAAGTGCGTGTTTCCAATTTGAAATAATATTTTATTAAAAACACAAGTGAAATACTATGAACAAACCAAACACATTCTGTTTCATCTATAATTTAGAAAAAAGATACATAAGTCATTTTTTATGTGTAGTAATTATATTCACCACAATATGATGCATGTTGAAATTGGTATGACTCGAAATGTGTCTTTTTATTTAAAATTTATTTTAATTAGTAAAAAAAGTATGTGAGGTAGTAAAAACCTGAGAAAAATCTTTCATATTATTTTGATAAATTCTGAAAACGATCCATAAGTCAATTTTTAGGAATAAGAATCACTGTTACTTCAATCTGATACATGATGTTCTCTATATTAATCAATGGGTCCATTATCGGTTCAAAAAATGATATTTTAAGTCGAAAGGTTTCATTCATTGAAAAGTATAAAAATATGTACATAATGCATTCATAATTTTGAAATGTGATTCATAAGTAAAATTTTATCTGTAAGAATCAGTCTCATGTCAAACCAAGACACAATGTGTCTAGAATGAGTCAATGTTCATATTTCTTGTTTAAAATGACATTTTAGTATAAAATATATGTAGTATAATTATAATTGAGAAAAAAATTATTGTTTTGATATATCAGTAAAATGATCCATTAGTCATTTTTTATGTGTAGAAATTTGACTCTACTTAATCGAACACATGGCGTGACCATTATGTATTTATGTGTGTATTTTTATTTAAAATTGACACATTTTTAAAAAAAATACAATTAACATTCTCAAAATATGAAAAACACAATAAAATAGTTTTTATCATTTTGGAAAATGATGCATAGTTCATTTTTAATGTATAGGAATCAGGATCACATCAATATAAAATATAATGTTTTTCCAATTATTAAATGTGTTTGTAATCTATTTAAAATTGACATTTTAGTTCAAAAAGTGTCAATAAGTAAAAAAATAAAAAACACATAGATTTTAAAAATAAATTATGGAAAAATAATACATTATTTTTACACATAGAAACCAATCTCATGTCAAACAAACATAAAAACAGTCGGGAATGACTCAACTTCTGTGTTTCATGTTTATAATTACATTTTAGTAAACATTCACAAGTGACATAATAAAAACCTTCAAAAAAATTTAATTGTTTAATACGTTAAGAAAATTATAAATATATCATTTTATGTGTGTAGGAATCATCTTCTCCTAAATATGATGCACATTGTGACTAGAATGAATCCAATATTATCATTTTATATTAAATTGACAAAAAATTTATTAAAAAATACAACTGACATACTCAAAAAATATCAAGAACATTCGTAATGTTTCTATACGTTAGTAAAAAGATCCATAATTAATTTTTTTAGTTTTTTAATCATATTCATCACAATCCAATTAATTATATTCCTGCTAAACACAATGTGTTTTTTATTAGTTTGAAATTTTCATTTTTATTCAAAAGTGTCACTGATTAAAAATTGATAAACACTTCTCAGAATATCTTGATAATTTAGGAAAACAATCAATTGGTAATTTTTTATGTGTTGTAATTATTCTAATATCATAACAGCACATGATGTGTCTAGTATGACCCAAAGTGTGTTTTTCTAGTTTAAAATTACATTTTATTAAATAAACACTAGTGGGTTAGTTAAAACCAAAAAAATGAATTCATATTGTGTTAATATATTAATAAAAAGATCCATATGTCATTTGTGAAATGTATGAATTAGCATCACCTCAATCAGACATTGTGGCCGATATTACACAAAGCGTGTCTTCTTTATTTAAAATTGACATTTAATCCAGAAACAAATATAACTTACATTATTAAAAATGTGAAAATGCATTCATATTGTTTTAATTCATTCGATAAATGATCCATATTTCATTTATGATTTTTATGAATCATCCTAACCTCAATCTGATACATGATATTCTGGATATAACTAAGAGTTTATGTTATTAGTTAAAAATTGACATATTAGTTTTAAAAGTTCCACTCGCCTGAAAATGATAATATATCTTAAAATTTTATTTATAATTTATAAAAATTACTCATAAATAATATTTTAGATTTAAGAATTATCTAAACCTAAATTTGAATCACTGTGAGACTGGTATGACTCCACAGTTGTATTCGTATTTACAATAGACATTAATTTTAGTAAAAGAATAGACAAGTGACAAACTCAAAACTAATAAAGTAAATTAATATTGTTTTGATATAATATGAAAATGATCCATAAGTTACTTGTGACATGTAGGACTAAACCAAACCTCAATCAAAGATGCTACGTTTTTAGTTTGACATAATGTGTCTATTATCATTTTTAAAATGCGATTTTGGTTCAAAAAATGTTACAAACTGAGAACTAGGAAAAAGTTCTCAGACTGTATTGATAATTTTTTAAAATTATTCATATGTTATTTTTCACATTTATGAATCAGTCTCACATTAAAATAACACCCTACGTTACCAATATGGAACAATGGGCTTGTTTCTAGTTTAAAATTAAATTTTAGTAAACAAAATTGACTTACTGAAACCCAATAAAATGAATTCAAATTATTTTGAACCATTCAGAAAATTATCTATATTTCATTTGGGATGTTTATAATGTTTCCAAACCTCAATACGATAAAAAGGTAACTAGTATTACTCCATGTTCATGGTCAAAATATATAAGTTTTATTTTTGTTCAAAACAAATTTCACATCACCCAATCCTAGAAAACAATCCTAGAACGGTGTCTCATAATTTTACATATTATAACATAATTTATTTCCTTATTATTTTTATCTTATACATATTTAGTTATCATTCATAGAGATAATTGTAAAATAAACACACACAAAATTGACTTTTGACAAGAAAGAACCAACTTCAACTCAATCTGAAACATAGTATCCTTATATGACTCAAATTTAAGTTTAAAAATTAAAGGATTCTATTTAATTTTTTTTATTTATATAATTTATAACATAATAATTATTTTACTATATTGGTTCATTATTTTTATGTAGTGAGGGTGGTTTTATAGAAATAATGTGATTTGGGGTTAGGGGCCGAAGAAAAATTTTCAATAATGTTTTAGAATATATGTGATAATTTTTTCTTACACATGTAATTGTATACCCATTATTCGAAATCTCTATAATATAGTACTTATTCATGTATTTTATTTTGAAATTTTATTTCATTTATAATATATATTTGTATCTATTATATGTAATTTCTAGTTCAATAATTTGCGATAAATTTATAATTAAACTGTAGTGTCCCTCTTCATTAATGCTAGACAAAAGTGGTGATAAAATCCTAGTGTATTTAATCATGCTCTAGTAGTTAGAGCACAATTGTGTTTGCAAAGAATGTAAAATTTTAGCACTTATAAATAATTTTTTTCTATTAGTAAACCAAAAATGAATATAGAATCATTTTAAAATTTTGATATAATGATTAAAAATATTTAATTAATATTATAAATTTAAATTCAGCCAAGTGAATGAATTTATTTTAATATTCAGCCTGCCAAATGTAAAGAAAATAATGTATCCTAATGAAAAAAAAAATCATAAGTATAAAATGTTTTTATACCAAAATTAAACAACAAAATAATTCAAATGACCTAAATTTCATTATTATTAATTTAAAGGAACTAATTTTACATTTTAATTAATTTTCAAAAATGAATCATTTAATTTTCAAGAAACAAAAAACAATTTTCAAAAAAAATTATTATTTTCCCTATTAAATGAAAAATAAATATTTATAAAAAATTATCAACATTTCATTATATGGTAACATTTAAATTGTTATTTAAAAAATTATGTCCACTTTTTCAAGTAAATTTGTTTTTAGTGGCTTGAATTTATTATATAATTTTCTTAAAATAGATAATAAAATCCATTTCTCTGGAAAAAGATATTTTTAAAGAATATAAAAAATTTCCAAAAAATTGAGTACTTATTTATTCATATGTTTTAATTATTAAAACAATTATACATTTTTTTAAATATTTTGTTTTATATATTAATTATATAAATTTAATTTCTATTTTATAGTACTATATAATATTACAGTTCATTTATAAATGGGGTTATGTGTATTTCAAGCTGTCAAGAAAATTTAATTTAGTGGAAGAGAAATATCACATTACGTATTGATTTGTTATATTATACCCAATAAAATGGATTTGTACCATGAAAATCCTCTGACTAATACCAAAATAAGAGGATATTTCTATTTCACCATTTGATCAGGTCCCCATATAGATTTTTTGATTTTCTAATTCCTCCTTAGAGTATTTACTAGGAGGCATATATTTTTAAATAAAACTGTATCTCAATTATCATAGATTTTTACTAGTTGTTCATCATAAGAAATGTCATTATCTAATGAGAAAAACTCTATGTTTAATACATGTAATGGATCAGGTATGTGATTCCATAGAAGAGATACATAGAACACATAGTGATCATATGAGATTATTAGTGTAAGTTTTAAGTTATAAGATATCATCCCAACTCGATCAATAATTTTAAAAGGGATAATATACCCATGGAACATATTTCAATAATTTTATGAACCTCATAAAAATTTTCAATGTTTAGATTCTCCTAAATACCTTCTTAGCAAATTTTAATTCCAAATCTCATCGATGATTATCAGAAAAAAATTTCTCTCAACTCTGATCTTCTTTAATGTGATTCTTTATAGATCAATCCTTATCTTCATGTTCATCAGGGGTCCTAATTGTTTTCTTTTTCAAACCTCATCCCATAATGCCGGGGTTGTGCACTTTTTCTATTGGGGGATTCATAAGGACCCATTTGAATGATCAAGTGAAAACTGTTGTTGTAAGAAAAGTCAACCATAGGATGGCATTGATCCCAACAACAATTAAAATATGGGGATAAATATCTAAACATATTATATTGGGTTCTAATGATTCCCATATACTAATTCTTTATCATTGGATAATATGTTGTAATGAAATATAACTATATATCAAATTTTCACATAATAATATTTTAGAAATTTGAGGTAAATTTTGGATCCCAATTGAATACAATAGAATGTGTAACTCTTGGTATCTTTTTGTTTTCCTTAATTTATATTCAGGAAATAAAATCAATATATAAATATTCTATTATTGTAATGATGTGTGATATATTATTAAGGTGATCAACTATAAGAAAAATATAATTATATATTTTATATGTTTTGGGAAGTCATATATCAAAATCATTGCTGAGGATTTACCATTTCAATTCTAGCATGGTTAATGGTTATAACATACCCTTCAGCATTTATATCACAAAATTAACATGCTAAAAAACAATCACCAAGAAACATACACTATAATATATATCTTCATGTTGTCCCACCATAAATTATCTTTCAGATTTCTATAAATGTTTTTACTTCTTGGATGAATAGAGAATGATGAACTATTAGAGTTATCAAATAACTCATTATTCATGTTTGTTATTGAAATAACCCATACAAGCTTCCCAAAACATATCACACTATCATAATCGTGACCGAAATCAGGAACATTTATTACACACATTTTAAACTCTTTATCCTCTATTTATTACTGCTTAATCTTCAATTGGATATATGTTGTAACATATATTAGATAAATATATGATGTATCTCATTCTATTATAATTTCAAAATCCTTCCTATTAAAATCCTAAAATGATGGATCTTTCAAGATCATCATAACAGATATGCTATCCTGATCGTTTTGACTTAGAGTATATACACTGTTTTTTATTAACAATGGTGGTAATATATTGTGTAGTAATATTATATTATAAACTACAAGAACCTTCTATAAAACATATTCAAATATTACATAATAAATATATAAATTAATATTTTTATCTATATATATTTGACACCTTTCTCTATAATGTTAATTAATCCATATCATTAAAGAATAAATAACCAAAACAAACTCTAAATTGTGTGTTGGGTAATTTTTCTCAAAATAATTTAATTACCATGAGGACTAAGATATAACGATATAATTTTGCATGAGGATGCATCCTAGTCCCTTATTAAATGAACCAATATAGATTAGAAACCCTTCATCAGTTTCTAGTAGAACAAGAAAATGTTTGATGAGTTATATTCTATTTAGTTCCTTGAGATTTCCACACATTAATATTTCAAAAGGAAATTGTCTCTCTAATGAGGTGAATTTTTTAATGGATTATACATCTATTAAAAACTATCAATAATGTTGTTATAATATATAACAAATGAAAACAATATATTTTTTGTAAAACTCGTAAATTCTAATGTATGAAATTTATTTTCAATAGTGTGAATGACTCATGAAACCAAGTGCACAAGGGGTAGTAAGACAATGATACTTTAAAACATAATTACTATTTTAAATATATTTGCGAATTTTGATATTTTTTAATTCACACATATCCAAGATAGCTTGTGTTACACTCAGGAGTGAACTTCTTCGATAGATTGTGTTACACTCACGACTGAGTTTTACAAAAAAATAATAATATATTATTAAAAACAATTATTTAATATAAAGAGATAAAAAATAGTTGTTATAAATAGTATTCACTAAATTTTCAAATAATATGGATTAGATGAATATAAAATGACATCATGGGATACAAATTAATGAGGAAATAATAAGAACCAGTTGGATATAAATTGAAATATTATTATTATTTTAATCTAAAGGAGTTTTATCTTAATAAAAATAATTAATTGAAATTAATTAATTAGTTTATTGAAATTTATAGATTATATTTTCAATATAAATTTTTATATTCATAAATTATGTTTTATGTTTATAATATAAGAACAAACACTATTTTACACATTAAAACCTATATGTTTATAAATTCAATTTCAACGCCTTTTAATGGAGAACCCATTTTAAATATATATTTTGACAGTTTAGTTTTTTTAATATGTCAATATAAATTTTATATTAGAAATTGAAACCTAAAAATCAGGTTACAGAGAATTTTTTATATTTTTTCTGAAAGATTTCATTTTTAATGAATAGTTATAATTACTGAAATTTAGTTCATAATTTCTTTTAAATATAAATTATTTATAATGAGACAATATGTTTTGGATTGGTTTTAATGTATAATTAGTTCATAGTTTTACCAATTATTTCAATATAGTTCCCTGTGAACAATTTCACTTTAAAAAAGGACTATAAAAACATAGCAAATATTTGGATGTTATTACTTTAAAACCCAACATTGTCATCCCGCATGCGGGATGAATTTAAAATTAATTTATGTCAATTATATGATTTTGATTTGGTAAAATGTATTCCATAATTTTAATATTAATTATATATAATTTAAAATAAGGAATTTTTTAACCAATAGGATTAGTGATAGTAATTAAAATTAATTAAAATTATCAAAATAAAATTAAGCTTAATAAAGGGATAAACCATTGATTTAAGGGTCCAAATGACCTAGATACTTGTAAAACTCCAATTTTATTGTAATAAAAATTCCATAAATCTAACATATTTTAGTTTTATTGGTGGTTTCTCACTTTTTTAGGGAGTAACATATGTACACCTAACTTGTATCAAAACATTCTCAGTGAGGCATTTTTCTTCCCTATAAAATGACACCACCTATCGCACTTATTAACACCTCTTAAGACACTAAGGTTTATCCAAGATCTACCAAAATAGCCTATAAAAATCTATCCCATATACCTTTAAGACTTCTATTATTATGAAATCTTTCCAGGGAAGACTTTGGTATAAACCCAAAGAAGTTTTAATATTACGATATAACATATTCTCACAAAAATTTTGGTTTATTTTCCATTCAACACTCCCTATAATCCTTATATTATTTTCTTGTATAAATAAATATATTAAATATACAAGTATTTTTTTACAATAAGGTTTTTACCTACACTTTCACACACCTCCATCTAAGGGTCAATGTATGTATTGTTTCTGTTTAAGACGAACTACTACATCATGAAATGATGACTGTTCATTTTTCCCTTAGCACCTATCATGTTGTAAATTATGATGTAAAATCTTATTATATATGATATATATGATATTTATTATATAATTCTACTTTTTCAATTTTTTATAACACATACCTAGATACATTACATTTTGTGTAAATACAATTATATGTCTAGTGGAAGTGTTGAGTAGCAAAACCTCAATGTGATGTTATTTGTTCATGTTAAACATGTAATGTAATAAAGAAGATATTAATAAATATATTTGAAATATATTAAATATATATTATAATGGAATTATAACGTATATATTTATCATTTATTTTTCATTCTCTTAATACGACAATGAAATGAAAGTAGTGTGCATGCATACATATGATCTAATATCTCCATGAATAGTGCATTTCATTTCATATATCCAAAAAATATAGATTGTTCTAAATACATGTAAATGAATATATATGATAATATAAACTTGATATAAATTCTGAATGTGACTAATCTATGATTCAAATAATAATAACAAAAAACAACAAGTCAAAACATATTTGAGAAAACTAATCAATTAACACCCAAAATAGTCAAAATAATGATAGATTATTATCAAAATAGTAATAAGATGTTATAATAAATTAATATATAATATTATGAATATGATAATGATTTTTTTATATATTAGTAACATATTTTAAACCACTATGAAAGAGTATAAAAACCAAATCATAAATAAGAGGTTAAGGTAATGGATTTTGTCTAAATTTAATTTCCATTGAGACTTATTTGTAATAGAGATACAATTCCAGATTATATAGTGTATTTAATTAACATTGAAATGTTACATCATGAATCTATTTAACCTCATTATATTCTATATTCATTTAATATTATTCCTTCATGGGGATTATGATTTAAATGATTCAATGTGGTACGAGTCACATTGAATTTTTAAAATGTTAATTCCCTCAAGATTGTTGTTGTAATCTTTTGGTGGTATTTGAATTCATTAATTTCGAAAAAAACATGTGGTTAATTTACCTCCACTAGATTATTATTAAGAAATACATAACTTTTATTCCATTTTGATAGTTTTATAAGGCACTTTATTCATGACTATATAGAAATGATTTGGAATAGTAAAATATTGTTAGGTCATAATAATAAAATGTAACACAAGAGGGTGGGGTAAATTGTGTATTTTCAAGAAAACTCTACAATTCTGGATTTTGAATCTCCTCATGAAATATGCTAATATGTATTATTTTTTCTGTATGAAATAAGAACAGAGGATAAAAAGAAAGATAGAACACAACTCATTTTATGTGGTTCGGGTCAATAACTTCCCCTGGTACACTCCACCAATTACACTCCTTATGATGTTGGTGAATTTTACTGGAAATGTTCTCTTATCATAAGTCCACAAATCCAACATTTATTGTAGGTAGTTAAATTTTTTACAAATAAGTCAAAAAAACATAGCCTTCTAGAACTTTTACAAGGAACCTGGTATCCACATCTTAGATCTAAGAGTTGATACTACACCACAACGGAGTACAAGTAGTTGATACTTTAATAAATCAAAATAGCTTGATTTTAACGTAAAAGTTGAACATCATAGTTGTAGAATCAGAAATTGGAAATATATGTTTATTCTTCTTTATAAAATAATGTCTTCAAGAAAGGCTTGTTCTGATGTGATCCAAGTCTCAAAATGGTTTTCAAATAAAAGTAGAAACAGTTAAAATTAGTAATATAACAGCAACAAAGGATTGAACATATTCATCTCCAAAGTGAATCTTCTTTCATAATCAATCATTTTTTGAAATAGAATATTAAAATATCCTTATGAAAAATAAATCATATAAAATAATATGTGAATTTTATATCATGTATGTTGAAATGATACACCGGTAGAATATATAAAGCAGAAACCCAACTTCAAAATTCTAGATCCAAAAAAGTATCCTGAAATATCATGAATATTCAAATTAAAAAACAACTAGATGACTCATAACATTCCTTATATATATAACATACATATTAGATTGAATAAGATTAATTTAATAATTCATACCAAGAGTTTAATTTTTTTAAAATAATCTATGAATTAGCTAGTAATTCTTTAAAAACTGTTGGAGAAATAACAGATAATATTGTTAAATTAAATCTACAATGTTAAAAAGTAAAATGTAGGGTTCCTTCATATAATGAAAAAAATACTAAACTTAGGGTTCAAAATCATAGTTTACATTCATTTAATATATGGTGGATCATAAATTTAAGGCTGATGAACCATACATTTGGGTCCTCATATATAGAGTAGTTTACTTATGTGTGGTTAATTAACCATGATTTATTATCATTATAAACACAATGTTAAGTCCAGATGTATGGTTCTTTATCCATATGTTCCAACCAACATAGTTATGATCATCCATACTCACCTTATTATACTAAAGATTGAATCCAAACATAAGGATCATGATCCATATGCGACGTTCCAAGCATAGGGTTTATTCATTATGTTACATTATGAACGTACAATATGATCAATGTTTGTAGAATACACATAAATGTATTCCAATCACTTTAAAAATATTCCATGTGAATAAAAATCATGAATATAAATACATAATAACAATTGTAATAAATATTAATTTCCTTAAATGCACTAAAAGTAATATCATTAGTCCAAAAAAATGGTATTGGTGATCATCAAAATATATTATGATTTATAGATTATTATTGAGAAAATATTTCCCAAAATATCCCCCTTTTTTATTATCACAAAACCCATAAAATATCTTATAAAAAATATATATAATTTTTTATTTATTTTAATATAAATTATTATATCAATTTCACAATAATATGTTGTTAAAATATATGTATAATTAAATGTTGTATTTACCAAATTTTCTCCACTTTTTTGTGGTACTGAAAACCATGTATAAGAAAAAGTTTTTAAACAATTTTAATTTTTCATAGAACAATAAATGAAATTGTAGAGTATACATTTTGGATAAATAAGGCATTGATTCTAGAAGTATAGAAAATAATCTAATAAATAAATGATAAGGATATATAAAATATAAGAAGAAAATGTAATTTCACTATTTATAAGTTTGTAAATATAGTAGAGGTTATGGATTGAGAGAAAGGTTTAAATAGATGATATGTTACAAGGGGAAAGGGTTTGGCCAATATCATGTTATTGTTTAGCATTATCCACCTGAATATTTTCTTCCAATTCATCGATATAATATTGTTTATTCTCTGTACATGTATAAGCAATATTTATAATAAAAATCCAAAAAACATGACATAATTTAATATTTTCAATGACATTGAATTTAAAAAATTAATGTAAGATATTATTAATTTTTATAAATATTGATTACATGACACTAAAATGAATGAGTTGAAGCCTGCTGCTGGGTTCAGTTGGAGTGAGTTACTCATAATGATATCTCTGATTGTCTAATAGCACTATTATGGGTGCACTATTTCCCTAAAGATCCTGATAAATGTCATTCATATCATCTATAATTAAGGTTATAGATTGAATCCTTCTAATTAAATTTTGTGATGTTAATATGGTAGATGTATAAGCTCCATGTTGGATGATACTTACCATTATGGATTCATACAAACTCCCCAAATACCATTTCTGATCTACAAAACCTATTATAGAAAATTTTTTCATAATTTTTCTTCCCAATCTGATCCAACATCAATCATTTAATATCATAAAAATATATTTTTGTAATAGAATGTTATCTAATTTATTGAATTTTTTTCATCAAAGATTCTATTTCTATTTTTTTAGAAGTTAAATTTTATACATCATGAAATTGTTTTCTTGTAGCTTCCTTTATTTATTATAGCTTTTAAATCCTAACTGATATAAGAGTTATCCTCCTGAACATTATTAAACATATTCACAAGATATTTAATAAGATTTTCCTGTGAATCATATTTCCCATTATCTGGATACATTAACTGATTATTAGAATCTTAAATAGATAAGGGATTATGAGAATATTTTTCTATAGACTTCTCACTTGAGAAATATACATTATCAATAACTTTTATCCTTTCTCAAGAATTAGATGTAGATATCTCTATTGAATAATAAATTATTAAAATAGTATAATTCCCAAAAATCTCAGGGGACCCAGTGACTGATTTGGGAACTAGATATTCTCCTTCAGTAGCTTCTTCTTCCTGGTTATTAGGTGGAGGAACATCTTGAGGCTCGTGAGCTTGAATCTCTTCTTTTTATCCTCATCTAGATCTGGGTCATCCAAATAAACTGAATGTATATATTCTTCAAATCTTAACAATATTTCTTCAAGCTCTTCTTCTCCTCTGTTCATATGTTTTGATACATGTTCTTCTTGAACATATTCTTCTTCTCCCACAACTATATCATGGTTTAAATAACAATCAAATCTACGTTTTTCTAAGTATATTTAGCAACAAAATTTGTTCTCGATTCTCAAAATTAAAAATTTATTTAATTTTTTACCACATGGAGAAAAAGATTCATATTTTTATTGTTCATTATCACCAATATTAATTAACATTCCTTTCAGTATACTCTATTAAAAACTAAATTTCTCTAGATTACCATCATTCAAAAGAATTGTTTGATGAAATTTAATTCTATTACCTAAATGATGAACCTTGTTATTTATAAACCAGATAAAAGATTTGATCCTTTCATAAAGATTAAATTAGATTCCTTCTTATGAAATGACATTCTAACTTAAATATCTCATCATATATATAGGAATATTCAAATTGATATCACATATAAAAAAATAATAATATACTTATCCCGGAATAAAATCTCCTCCTTCTCAGTAACTCGCAGATCAATTACAGTTTGAATAAATTTTACCAAATTTTTTTTATCTACATAAAGATCCTTTACACAAATTTTAATGATGTTCATTAAACCAAAATGATAATACATTATATATGCAGACTTGTAATCTATATTTCCAATTTATATAAGATCAAAATGGAATACTCCATCATGAGGAAATTTTAAATTTTGAGTGATTTTAAATGAAGTGATTGAAAATTCTCTAACATTTATTCGAGAGGATATCATGTCTTTTAAATCACAAAAACAAACCTAAATTTTTCTATAATCATGCTTCTTTTCTAACTCATAAGGAAAATTTGTATTCTCTCCACTGAATAGAAACTCTACACCTAGAAATCCTAGAGCTTCTTTGAGCAGAAGGTTTGTCTGATACAGTTATTCAAGATTGAAAAACATTCCTTGAAGCCCCTTTTTGGAGATAACATGCTAAATCTTTATATCACATAGTTCACCTTCATCGAATCTCTTGGCCTTCTTCATTCATGAAAATTTGATAGTCTCACAATTTCAGATTCTACGTTTTAGGAAATTTACAAGGGTTCTAGAAAGAGAAATGGTTCATAAATGATAAGGTAAGTCAATTCAATGGGTATTTTAATAGGATATGATATGTTCTGTTTTCTCATATCGATTAAAAAAGTTAATCATATATTTTTTTTATTGAAATCATGAAATTTGAAACTAATAATGAAAAAAAATTAATTTTATGATATAAACGAAATACTAATTTTAAAATAAAAATAAAATAAATGACTAAAAACAAATTTGACCGAAATAAATTGAAACCATCTAAATTAAAATTCTTAATATAAAATATAAATATAAATTTTAATTTCAAATTAAATATTCCTAACTCCCCCTTTATAAAAATAAAATCCTATAGTACAATGTGGTTTAGTGAAAATATCAGTTAATTGATAATCATTTTTAAAAATTTCTAAAGATATATGCTTTTGAATAACTTGATCTCTTTAAAAAACAATATATCAATATTCATAGTGCTTCAATGACATATAGGTTTTTTGAAATATTAATTGAACTAGTATTATCATATATATTAGGTATACTATTAAAATTAAATAAAATTTCCAGTAGCGTGTTTTTCATCCTCAATAATTATAAACAAAAATTTCTCACGGACATAGATTCTACTTAATCAATTGATAGGGAAACTGGGTGTTGTTTCTTATTTGACCATGATACTAATGATTTTATTAAAAAGGGATAGGATCTTGAGGTTCTATTTTTATCTAATATTAATCCTCTAAAATTTTCATCTGAATATGAAATTAAAAAAACAATGGTTTGGGGTAAAGATGATATTGAAAAATTGTTCCTTTTAAATATCTAAAAGTAATTTTAACAGCAGTAAAATGAGATTATGTTGGATTTGATTGAAATCGATCATGTTAGCATATTGAGAACATAATGTCTATTATAATAGTTGTATAATATAAAACACTAATAATCGTTGATCTATATAACTTATTGTCAAAAAAATTCAAGATGCATCCAAATAATGTTTTATATTTGTACACATATGAGTTTTGTAGGACTTTATATTCTCAAGTCCAAACATTTTCAATAAATCTATAATATATTTACATTGATATAAAACTTCTCCAGAATCATATTTATAAATTTGTAATCCTAAAAATAAAGTCATTTATCCCATCATACTAATTTCAAATTATTTTTTCATTAGTTTTGATTAATCATAACAAATATTTTTATTTGTTAAACCTAAAATAATATCATCAACATGAATTTTTACTAATAAATTATTTTAAAAAATATTTTTCATAAAATATTTGTATCTAATAATTTAATAGTAAATTCATTTTTTTAAATAGATGATCATAATCTTTCATAAAATGTTCTAGAAGATTTGTTAGGTTTATAAAAAGATTTTCTATGTTTAAAAATAGAATTTGGATTATATGTATTTGTTAAACCATGATGTTGTCCAATATAAACATCTTCCATTAAATATCCATTTAAAAAGGAAGATTTAACATCCATATAATATAATTTAATGTTAATATATGACAATTAATCTAAAAGGATTCTAATCGATTCTAATGTAACTACAAGGGGAAAAGTTATAATAATAATCTATTAATTTGTCATCATTATATCCTTTAGCTAATAATCTATATTTATTTATGGTAATGATCCCATGACCATCCTATTTATTTAAAAATACCCACTTAGTTCCTTTGATTAGATAGTTTGATGGTCATCCTACTAATTCCTAAACCTCATTCATTTCGAATTGGTTTATTTCTTATCACATTGAAAACATACAAGTCTTATATTATTAGGGGTTTTCAATATAATTCGGTTATAAATGAGATATAAAGGGGTTTAATTTTTCTAGGTTTCGTATATTTCATCTAGTTATAATTAATGTATCTTGGTCTCTTATAATAGTTTCAAGAGGACAGTTATTTAGGGTTATACATTATTTAGGCATGATACTTTTAGGTTCTTCAGTATCATACCCTTCTGAACTAAAGTAAATTTTATTAATATCATTTTTAAAATAATCTTTAGGGTTTTCAAATCTCATGTTATCAAACCAATCAGTAACATCATATTTTTTTATCATTTTCTATAATGAATGGGTCAGTTTCATCAAACATCACATGAATGGATTCTTCAACAATCATTTACTTTTTATGGAACACTCTATAGGCTTTAGAAGTAGAATAATATAATAATAATATTTCATCATCATCTTTTAAATCAAAAATACCAATATTATCAATGGTATTGAAGATATAAACATTTCAACCAAAAACATCAAAGTACATTACTTTTGGTTTACTATTATTCTAAAGACCATATGGTGTGATTTTGAAAAAAGGCCTTATTAAAACTCTATTAATGATATATAGTTTTTTCCCTAAAACTTCGTTCTAAAATTATGTAGGAATACTATATGCATTCAGCATAGTCTATAGCATTTCTTGAATAGTTATATTTTTTCTTTTGATACTTCAATTTTATTGAGGTGTTCTTGATAAAAATAAGGTGTTTAATACCCAGATTTGAGAAAAAGTAATTTAATTCATGATTCTCATATTCTCCATCATTATCACTTATTAATTAGGTTATTTTAATTCCTTTTTAATTTTGAGAAATTTATCAAAAACATTCAAAAATTGTGAATACATAACGTTTGATTTTTATAAAATACACCCATGTAAATCGAGAATAATGAACAACTAAAACATAAACATATAATATACCATCCATACCTATTACATTGGATAGTATAAAAAATCCATATAAATAATTTTTAATGGTTTCGATGTAGAAATATTGTTAATATATTTGAAAAAAGTTCTATTTTTTCCAAATTTGGAATGCATCACAGAATTTTTCATTACAAAATTTATGACAAGGTAAATCAAAAACTAACTTATTTTTAGATTATTTATATAAATAATTAATATTACAATGACTATGTCTCCTAGAAAAGTTCTCGGAATCTTTTGTCTTAGTAGTTAAACGATTCACATTATGTTTACACACGGAATTGAAATACAAGGTCTCAATAGTATTAGTTCTTGATGCCCTATATTTAAATAATTTATAATTAAAAATAGATTATGATTTATTTAAAAAATAAACATAAAAATCATAATATTTTTTTTGGAAATACTTATCATATTAGTTATTATCCCTTACATATATAGTACTTTGTTGATTGAGATAGTATTTGGAACTGCAAAAGTTCCAACTCCAAGGATCTTTCCTTTTTCATAATCACCAAAAGTGGACAGATATCCATTTATTTTAGTTATTTTATGAAAATCTAGTGAGTCTCCACTCATATCTTTGGAATTTACAATGTCCATATACCATAGATATTTTCCATTCCTATGGCATTATTAAGGTAAAATAAATTAAACAAGTGTTTATTTTGGTACCCATAATTTCTGGTGTCCTTCAGTTTTAGTATGAATTTATCTAGGGATCCATATATTCTTTATTTTTCCATTATTCATATAATTAACTTCAGATAAACATTTCTAAATAAAGTATTATATCATACTACAAATTTTATGATTTTATAAATAGTAATTATTAGTTTAATGAACTTTTGTTCCACTATAATAACATATAATATTTTACGAATTGGGGGAAAAGTAATTTTTATACAGTTTTGAGTTCTCACCCTTGATTTATATTTCAAATATTTTTCTTTTAGTGAAATTAATTACAAGAATTTAATTTACATCATTATCTTCATTGATAAAATTAATTGTATTTCTCTTATAAGATTATACTTAATATTGAAATTCTTTAATCAACTTTTCATGATTATTTTAGTTTTTTGTAGATGGGTTTATTTTTTCAAAGAGTTCATTGTGGTTTTTTAATAGTGTATCTTTCACAAAAAATTGTATTGTGAATTTTTTTAATGATTAATGATTTATTATTAAAGAATAATGTTTTCCTTCTACCATTGAGCAGTAGGAAACTAATGTATTATTTTAGAAACTACTAGATTCAAAAGTAGAGGAGTAGTATGATTGAACCACTTCTTATTCCTTCGATATAAAACACATATTAGATTTTTTTATTTGAATCAGATTTTGATGATAAACTAGAGTCTTCGAATACAATACACTTAGATTTTATTGAAAATTTAACTTTATTTCTTAATCATCACCATTAAATATTTATTTTCAATCATTTTTCATTCATCTATAAATTCAAGTAAATCATGTCTAATATGGCCTAAATTCATGAATTCGTAGCATCTATTTTCTATGTGTTATTATACATTTTTATTATATTAATATCTCATGCCTCTTTTCTTCCTTAAACATTTATAAACATTCTTTCTAGCTGATCAAGTTCCATTTAAGAATTTAAGGAATCTAAATGTTTATTTATTTTATCTTCTTGTTTTTTCTAATATAATTATGAGATGTCACATTGGGAAAAATATTTTACCTTCTCACTGAAATATTTTGATCTTAATATTCATCATGAATTTATTATTCATACATCATAAATGTTCCAATTACTTATTTCACAGTCAGATCCTTGATAGGTGGGGATTGACAAATAGTAGAAGATATTCCATTCCATTTTTGAGGGTTGTACTTCGAGTACTTTTAGAGAATGATATTTTTTTGATGGGTTATCCGAAGGAAGTAAAATTATTGATGATATATATATGTATTCCATTCATCTACATGATGATTTCACAATCAGTCAATCAAAGGTGAAAATGTTTATCTTTGTTGTAGCATACCTCAACTATCTTACATAGTATGTTCCTTTATTGGAAACTGCAATTGTTTTCGACATATCATATTTCATCGGAATTGTGATACATGTTAAAAAACATCTATTCCAAGACCAAAATTAATATAATTCATATATTTTGAAATAATATCATAATCTTCTTCTATTATTTCATTCCATGTCTCTGGTTTTTTAGGATTCTAATAATGAGTGATGATTTTTTAATAGACTCTGAATCCAATGTTCTTAGAAAATATGATCATACAAGATTTCTAGAATCCATAGTTTTCACCATTATGTAAGAAGAATGAACTATAAGTATTCCTTCTCTTGGATCAACCACTTAAACTTTCTTTGTATTGACATTTTTATTTTTCTCTTGTTATTTATTTATTCCAAAATCTCACCTCTAATACCAATTGTTAGGATGGAATAATAAAACATAAAACATTAGGTGGTGAATTGTTCCTTATCAGAAAACTTATACAATTCTTTATTTTTAACCCCTTTATACAATATTTAGATATGATTATATACAGAATTTTTCTTCTCTATGAAATATGACTAGTGGAAAAATAGAAAGAAAAACATTTCATATTTATATTGTATTAGGTAAAAATTTCCCCTAGTACACTCCACCAATTACACTCTCTATGAGATTTTTGAATTTCAATAGAAATGTCCTCTTATCATAAGACCACAAATCCAAAACTGAGTGCAAGTAGTTCAAGCCTTTACAATATGGCAAATCACAGCGACATACGGTTCTTTTATAAGGTACCAATAATCCACATCTTAGATCGAGAAGCTAATAATCAACCACAAATAAGTATGAGCAGTTGATACTTCAATAAAATCGAAAGAGTTTAATTTTAAGGTTCTTATTAAGCATTATATTTAAAGAAGTAATAATTTATTATAGATGGGTATTCATCATCAAAAAATAAATTCTTTATAAAAGGGTAGTTCTAAATCGATCCTAGTTGAAAAATGATCTTCAAATAAATGTAGTAATAGATATTAGTTGTAATATTAAAATAGTAAGAGATTAAAAATATATGTATCAAATGTGTGCCTCTTTTTGAATAAATAAATTTTTAGAAGCACTATAAATTTTTTTTTTCTGAGAATGAAATCATATATAATAATATGGGAATTATATATCCTATAAATATAAATGACATAGTTCTCGAATATATAAATTCAAAATTTTACATTGAGATTACAGATAGATGAACATCGCATGAAATATCATGAATGTTGAAATTCAAAAATGTCCAGAGGAGTCATAACATCCCTTGTAAATAAGAGTGTAGTTTTACATCGAAAATGGTATATTGAATCATTCATAACAAGAATTGAATTAGTTTAAAATAATATTTGAATCGTCCTTTAATTATTTCATGACTACTGTATAAATAATGAATTAAATATCGAAAATTAATATCCATCATTAAAAAGTAAAATAAATGGTTCCTTCACAAAATGAAAAAAATATGAAATGTAGTGTTCAAATTCATTATGTTCATTCTATAAATATAAGGTTCATTATAAAAGTAATTTTGATGAACCTAAATTTTGTGTCCTCAAACATAGGGTACCTGGATTACATAGGGTAAATTACCCATACATTCTTATCTTTAAAAACATATGGTTACATCCAAATGTAACATTCATTATCCATATGTTCCTTCCAACATAGGTTTGATGATCCATATTTACCTTCGTCTAACATAAGTTTGAATACAAATATATGATTTAAGATCCATACATGTTGTCCCAAGAATAATTTTTATTCCATACATTACATTTTGAACATAATGTATGAACAATGTTTCTATAATACACTTACGAGTGTTCTGAGCTCATTAAAAATTATTTCCTTCAAATTAATAAAAATAGTATACTTCCAAAATAAACATTTAAATAAATATTAATTTATTTAAGTATACATACATTAATATCATTAGTAAAAATAATAACAATATTTTTATCATTATAATTAATTAGTATTTATATATTATAGTCGATACAATACATTCCCAAAAGTCACATGATGTTACCTATAACAGATACCACATTCATGGGTTGATAGTATCTGGATATGAAATAGTTGGAAAAATTATATGGGTTTTCACCCGATAGCTAAACCATCTAGTTGAAGGTCGTGAAAGTAAAAGCTCCATGTACCAAGGAAAAATGTAATCCAATATATAATTATTTCTTTCATTTGGATTCGGTTATTATTTATCCATGTGATTTTGTTTTGATATATCTATGGACAACTTTTTCATTTTATTAATTTATATGGACTTAGTTTCTGTTTTTTACATTTCCATATTGATGTTTTCGTTTCTAATTAATTGAATGGAATGTTATATCTATCGTTTACCTTTCCATGTTAATTTATTCTCATTGATTCATTATTTCTTCTATAATATTTACAATTACTAAGAATTTTATCTCACACTTATTATTTTTCCTTCACTCGAGTTATGATGAATAAATCAATAAATAAGAATTCAAGAATATTCATTATTTATTTTTATTATGAATCATGTTTTTTCCCAATGTATTATGGGTATCATGTATGAAATATGGATTTCCGAGACTTCTAAACTGGATGATCCTTCCTGATTTGATTCCTTGTAATCATGCCAATGTAAAAATAATATTGACTCACCTTCATGATCCTAGGGTCGGGGTGTTACAGTTGGTATCATATGATGTTTAGCTACAACCATGGAAGCTAGATATAGAAAACATATATTCGGGAGCATAAAACTAATATAGACATTGAGGGTAACTGTACAAGAACATCCTATCATTTTTTGAGGTAGGTATAATGTTGGTATTCCAAGAAATAAATTAATGTCTTGATAATACATGGGGATGTGGTCCTGGAATAGATGTACCTAGGAGTAACAACTTTGAGAATGTGTTCTGAGATAGACTCGGGGTATCCTTGTACAAGACAACAATTGTCACTATGCACCAGTTTTGACACTCATATGGGATATGTTTACGGTATTTCATATTATCATTACAGACCATTATAAATGATTTAGATGTAAATATTTCCCAAAAAGAAACTAAGGATTGGGATTCTAGGATTTACATTTCATAAATTTATGTTATGTCCTATACCATGTTTGGAGTTATGTAATGTCCATAATTTTGAGAACTATTATAGTATATTCCATTATTTAGAAATTCACCTAGAAGGATGAAAAATGTCAATGCATGTGGAAGATGTAGAGATTTCCTTTTTGAGGAAACCAATACATTATGTATTAGAACCAAGAATGTCATGGAAATAGTAGGGTAGCCTAATCAGATTATGATATGTAACATTTACCCGATGGAAAATCTAGTTACACAATGATATTCTATAATGTTGGATCACTTTAAGCAGTATATGCGTCGGTAATTTATTTGGGTTATATTTTAAATGGTAGTTCCTCAATGGATTAAGTCTTTTCAGAAAATATTCATCGTATTAGGATTTTCTGAAAAGAAAATGCATAAACATTCAATATATTTTCTAAATGATGATGAAGATAAATGGTGGTCTTTAATCAAGAATACAAGGGATGAAGAAGTAATAGAACTCATGGAATTGGGGAATTTTAAGGATGCAATGTTTGATAAATACCTCTTTTGTGATTAAAAAATTGATATGAATAGAAATTTAGATATCTTAAATCCAAAGAAGTGGAAAGTATTATAGATTATGAATCTACTTTACAATGACATCTAGGTATGCTATAGAATACAAATGTATCCCGAATTGAAAGATCAACCACAAATTTGAAGGACTTAATCCCAATATATGAAGGGAACTAATTTAATAAAAAAATTATTCATATGATGAAATAGTATTAGGTTCCATAAATATTAAGAATAATTTTCAAAATAGTACACATTAAAAAGAAACTAACATGACAATAGGTCTTCTATGCATAAAGAAAATTGAAAGCATCAAATAAGAAGATGATGTTTGAGAAAATTCCATTTTGTAAGAATTTTCAAATGAATAACCCTATAAAATTCTTGAAAGGAATGGAATTTTTTTATAAGTGTGGAGAAAAGGTTCAACAAGAAAAAGAATATAAAGGGAAGAATAAAAATGCTACTATTACTTATTAAAACTCAAATAACATGGGTCACCATAAAAATGATTTCCCTAAACATAAAGAGAATATACCTCGGAAGATGTTAAGGGATTAATTTCAAGAAGATGTTATTGACACAACCAATCAATAAGGATTAATGAACATCTATATTTTGATCTATGAAATATATTGTAAATGTAATTTTTTCTAATTTTTTCTTTATATGATTTATGTAAAATATAAAGATTGTACTCAATTACTTATTTGTTATGTATTTGAGATCTTATTATAAATTATACCAAGGATATTTATTCATTATAAAGTTAATCTTTTTAGAAAAAATAAGTTTTAGTGAATGGAAACCCCTAATATATTCCAAATGTTGAGACAATAATGAAGAAATTATTTATTTGGATCAGTTTTAACTACCTTAAAACTGAATAATATTTTTTTGAAAAGTGTTATATTCTATCACTAATGGATTTTACAATACATATGTATTTAAAAATTATATCCAATAACATGTGTATTACATAATGAATAAGGAAGAATTCATGGTTCTAAAATTTTTTATGGTTATTTGTGTTATTACCATATTTTAAGAGTATACATGATTGAGCTATTCACATGTTTTAAATGTAAAAATTTAGTGTTTATTCATGTTTATTGAACACTAATGAAAAGATTATTTTGGAAATTTTGTGACTCTTCATCAAAAGTGATTGGATCATAAAATTTCAGAAAAGATAACTAGTTATAAAATGGTTTAAGTTGGTCATTAGATGAGATTTTATAGTTTAATGAATTATTTCTTCATATGTTGCATCAGGTGTAAAGATATGATGTAGAGATATTTTTGAGGCATTAAAAAAGGAAAATACTATATTTAAAGAAAAATATATTTACTTTTATTATTATATAGTTAAATTAATCCTTAACTATTGGAAAATTGGTTTTGAAAAAAAATAGTGTCTTATTATCATCATTTTTATGATATCATTATCCATTATTCACACATATATTTTATGGTTTTCTGGTCAACAACATTCATTTAAACGTGTTCACTATCACTCTCTATAAAAACATTTTTGGTTGATGTTTTTACCCATATCCATGATTCCATTTCCACTGATGTTCTCCTACTAGAGAACCTAGTTACGCGAAAGTTTTAATTTCCGTTATAGTTATTAATAATATGTTATATTAACCTTATCTACTATGTGTTTCTTTCAACAATAGTTTATTTTCAATCCCTCTATCACTGATTTCATTTTTAAATTGTGAGGACACAATTTAATTAAGGTGTGAAGAATGTAACACCCTGAAATTATAAAGTATGAACCTTATATTTGATAGCGTGAATGAAATGTGACACCACACGCATAATTGGATATAATAACACAAAACATTAAATTATTGTTACTATTTTAAATTGATTTTATATATTTTATATTTTTCCATTCACACAATGCCAATTTAGCATTTGTTACAGTCAATAGTGAACCTCTTCGATGGCTTGCATTAAATGCAAGAACAAGTTCTACTGAACAATAATACATTATTGAAATATTATTATTTAATATAATAAGATATAAACTACCTGTTATAAAAATTAATAACTAAACTATTAAAATATATGGTTTTTATATATAATGAATACATCGGATTTTAATTATTTTGATATGAAAATAAAAACCATTTGGATATGAAAAAAATATTTTTATTTTTATGATTCAAAAGGATTTTTATCATAATAAACGTAATTATTTACAACTAATTAATGATTTTAAGGAGATATATATGTTATATTTTCAATAAAATATTTTTTATATTAATCCATTAGGTTTGATATGTAAAAGATAAGAACAAACCCAATTTGACACATTCAAAACCATTTTTTAGAAAGGAGTTTTTACTACATTTTAATGGAGAACCCATATTAAATATAAACATTTAAAATTTAATTTATTTAATATGTAAAAATAAAATACATATTTGAAATTTAAACATACAATTTTGGATAGGGTGAATTTTTGATATTTTTTGGAAACATTTCATTTTTTAATGAGTTGCTAAAAATACTACATTTTAATACAAAACTAATTTTTTATCTTATTTATTTTATGTTTTAGATTGTTTTTAAAGTTTAATTAGGTAATATTTTTTACAATTAATAAAATATAGGTCATTTTAATCAATTTCACATTGAAAATAACTATAAAAACATAAAAAATTTATAGACATTTTTTCTTTAAAAACCCACATTGTCGTCTCACCATCTGTTGAATTTCAAATTAATTTCTACCACCTATGTGATTGGAATTTGGGTAAATTGATTACATATTTGGAATAATTATAATATATAATTTCTACTAATATTATATATTTTTACAAAAAAAATATTAGTTAAAGTAATTAAAATTCATTCCAATTATTAAGGTAAAAATATTCTTAATGAAAGACTAAAACATTAATTTAAGGACCCATAAAACCTATCCATATGAATAAACCCATATTGTGGACACATAACGGCCATAAAAATTCATTTATTTAGTTTAAATGGTTTTTTATGAATTTTTGTAGGTAATAACATGTTTACACCAGACATGTTTCTAATGATTCCAGGTGATTCTTTTTAATTTCCTTTAAGAGGCCACCAAATATAACACTTATTCACACCCCAAAAGCCATATAGGATTAGTGAATATCTTCCCAAGTAGCTTCCCAATATCCCTACCCTAGTCCTTGATTCGTCCTATTGGGATGAAATCCTTCCAACAATGCCTTTTCTATAAACCCAATGAATTACAGTCTTAAGAGGTAATGTCTTCTATGAAGTTCTTTAGTTTCATGTCCATTCTCCCCTATATATATACTTTTTATTATATTTAAATATAAGAAAAATAGTATCCTTGATATACTACTATTTTTTTATGCTTATATTTCAACCTACACTGACACAGAACACCATAAAATGGGTAAGGAACATACCTGTTTCTGTGTACGGAGAACTACTGCTTCATAAAATGATGATTGCTCATTTTTTCCTTACCACAAATCATGGTGTAAATTAAAATAGAAAATATTATTATATATGACATTTATAATATCTTTATGATTCTAAAATTGATTTATAAAACATAAATCTATACATTCCATTTTGTGTAAATACGATAACATCGCTTATGAAGGTGTGGACTACCTCCCCCTCAATATGATATGATTCATTAATGTTATACATGGAACAAATTAAGGATGATATTTAAAAAATTAAATAGATATGATACTATAATTATAGTATATAGATGTATCATTTGTGATTTATTCTTTTACCAAGAATGTCTATCAGAGGTAGGCCCCTGAATATTTATTAAAGAAAAAGAAAAGTACAGAAAACACATACCACAAATAAGAAGTCGATTACATGTCATAAACATCAAACCCATCACAACCTATAGTAGATACTCCTTACACAGTGGCCATCTCCCATTCCGAGCTTTCATAGTGCCTTAGGATCTTGGCATGCTTCTTTATGAGGTTCAATTTATCCAATGAGATCAACTCCTGCAGAGATTGTTTTAGAGAGGATCTAGTGGACAGCGGCTTCGGCAACTCAGAGTAGTCTTTATTCATCCTTCGGCATGTTGTGGTGGGCACCTCCTTTCCAGATTTCCTCTTCCCATCCTTGAGAGCCTCACAATATAAAGGTTTCACCGTCACATTTTCCTTGCCACTGTCCAAAACATCCCCCCACTTTCTAGTAATCAGAACATCATGGAAACCATCCTCCACCCCTCTGGTCTATTCATTGCGCCTGTTACAGTCATTAAGTGAAAAAATGGTGGCTTTCATCCAAAATCCTAGCTAGCATCCACCTCCATCAGTGCATCAGTCAAGACAAGCTACATGTTGTTACTTTCCTTCATTGAATCACCCACCTCCACTTGATAACATTCTGCAGGTTACCCCATTTCACTAATCACTTCATCCTCATTCTGAATATGTCTACCGGATTCCACACAGTCAGCCTCCAAACCATGAAAGTGGTTCCCTGTGGACACCAAGGGAATCACCTCAATAGCTCGTCGACATACTCCTAACTCCTCCCCTGGTAGACAAGCATCACAGTCCAGAACTACAACACAAGTCCTTCTATCCTTAGCTTCCAGCGAGGACCCCTACCTCCCATTTCTCACCTTTCCACTACTACACTCCCACACCACATCAGCAGCTCCATCAAACGATCCACATTTTTGGACGTGATCAAGAGGAGCACGGCCATCGTCAATCACCTCGGTCTCCTTCTGTCTCTCCCCTACAGCCATCAAAATTCCTGAATCTATTCCAATAGCAGTATCACTTCTATCTGCATTTTCAGGGACAACATTCAGCCATTTCAGGTCCTGTTTCTGCTGGTTTAACACCACAGACACTGGAGGGTTTGCAGGAATTTCACCTGGCATAACAGCTGCAGCTCGGGGGCCAGGCCCTGCTTTTCTTACCCGATTATCCATAGTATACATTCCCCTCCTATCACCAGGTTTTCCTAGCCTTTTCTCCATGCATGGCGACCTCCTACTATCACCTCCACCATGACACCTATCATCCGAATTCCCCAACCTATTATAGGTAGAGAAGTAGTCAATCCACGACTCATACACCACTGCCTACTTCCATATGAATTTTTGACCCACCAAAATCCAGACCCAGTCAACTGGCGGTCTCGATACATCCACCTCAATAGACAACCGAGGATTTATCGGATGAGTCACTGTTGTTGTTCGAACATCAGAGCACAAGAATCTCCCAACTAGGTTCCCAAGCATGCGTATAATTGTAGGGTTTTGTAAAGGTAAAGGCAAGTGAGGAAGACTTACCCAAATCGGGATGGTGGTCATATCGCGATTCATACAGAGATCAAACCTCCTTACCATCACGATATTAAATGTTTCATTTAATATTATTCCTTCACATGGTTTTTGATTTAAAATTTTCAATGTGCTATGGGACACACTAGAATGTTTAAAATGTCTTTTCCCAAAATAATGTTTTTATGATCATTAAATGGAATTCTCATTCATTGATTTCCTCAAATGTATTTTTATACAGCTTATAATAGGGTATTATTGATAAAATCGTATATTTTATTTAATGTGTATATTTTTGACAAGGAACATTATTCATGATTTTGAGAAATTCTTGGGACCAGTATATCATGGGTGGGTCCCAGTTATAGATATCCATTTGATTCATTAGTAGTCTCATGAGATGGAATAGTTGGCCAAATTAGATGGGTTTTTACCTTATAGAAAACATGTCTAGTGATTTTTTTAACGATACTATTTCCATATACCTAGGAAACATGGTTTATGATAATTAAGAATTTCCCTCATTTAGATTTAGTTATTATTCATCCATGATAATTTTCAATGACATTTATATGGAAACATTTCATTATCTGTTTATTGATTTAGATGGAATGATTTTTAGTTTCATACATTTCAATATCAATATATAATTATCTAGTAATTTGAATGGATTTTCTTATTAGTTATTTACATTTACATGTTAATTTACTATCATTTATTCATTATTTATTCTATTTTATTTAACCTTACATAGGATTTGGGATCACCCTTATTATGTTTCCTTTCCCCTAGTTATGAAAAATAAATCATTAAAAATCATTCAAGGATGTTGTTTATTTAATTTCATTATGTATCATGTTTTTATTTTCTATTCCCGATGTATTTTAGGAATTATAAATGTAATTTTTCATTCAAATACAACTAAACTAAGTGGTCCTTCAGGATTTAATTCTTTTTAATTTGTCTAAAGTAATAAAATAACACACCGACTACAGGCATCTAGGGTTAGGGTGTTTCAGTTTTCATTAATGTGGTTGGTTAAATCTAAAGTTCAATAACTTTTTACCTTGATGGATCCACATATATACCCTCACATGATATTATATGATGGAAATAATTATACATTTTTTGTATCCCAAATACACACTTCATAAATATTTCATTCAAATTATCATTTTTATGGTATTTCATACAATCCTCATGTAATCTTCATACTTCTCATATTTCATATAATATATTTGAATATTTTCATTAAATACAACATAAAACTAATAAATGTAATCTCAAAGGAATATATTCGTTAAATCTGTGATGATAGTGGGATAATTGATAAAACTAAATGGAATCACTAAAAATTTCTAGTTTCCACACATCCTAAGGAAGGTTGTACTAGGTATGTGTTCACTTTAGACACATAATTGATAGTATCTAGATCAAAGATCAATCATGGAAAAATATTTAACTCCTTCCATATGATCAAAAATATCATCAGTAGGGGGAAGATGATACTTATTCTTGATTTTGATAATGTTATGTTCTTGATATTCAATAAAGAGTCTCTTTAATGTATATTTATTATTAAAAAGAATAAGTGCACCCAATTGTGACAAACATGGTTCAATGAATCTCTTTTCATTATTCTTCTAGATTGGGTTTTCAATTCATGTAACTCGAACATTATGATCCCATATATGTACTTTAAAATAGGTGAATCTCAAGGTTTGTGTTATATTTAAATCTTAACTTCTTGATTCAATTAAAAACTAGAGAACTATTCTAAAAACATTAAAAACTATCTTAAAAAAGGAATAACTTCAATATTTATTTTTTACACAACCATATGAGATAAAAACATCATTTTAATTGGAATCATGAACCAAATAATTGGTGTAATTTCAATTGTTTGTTTATATTTTTTATCAAATTGATAGATGATCATAGGTTGGTTTAGAATATCAAATGTTACATCCCTTTACTAGAAATTGATGTTATATTTATGTAAATAAATCCAATTCATTCCTAAAAAATGGTGTTATAGGTAGAATAAATATATTTATAATATACACATTCCAACTAACATCATTTACAGAAGAATCATAAGTTTTAGAAGTGATCATCACACTATAATCAGTTTTTACTAAAAAATAAACATATAATCAATTGGGTGGAATTATTATCCCTTAAACTATTCTTCTTATATAAAAGAGTTGTTATATCCAAAATCCAGTAAAATAATTATAGCTCTATAGTGAATGGTATGTGTACTGTTTACCAAGATGTTATTATATGCCACATCAACACCTGCGATCACATGAGGTTTTCCATTATCCACAGTCTTGTGAGGTTTCTGATGTCGATCATCATCAATAACCGTTATATTTGATCATTGCTCAGAATAACTCCCATACTAATAGTATTTAAAAGACTAGACTATGGTTTTTTCATTTGGTGGTAATTTATATCCATCATTACAAAACTGATTATTCTAATCACATGGGAATTTAACTTCCCATGAACATACATTATGCACATAAATCATTTACTAGTCCATTCATTACAATTTACTCCTTTCTTCAATCCACACATAAAGCATAATGAAAATCTAATATTCTCCACTCTATGGTTTTTATTTTTAAAATTTCAATTGAATTCAATATATATATCATAACGATCATATTGATGCGTAACTCCAATGTTTATTTCCACCTTGATAAGACATCAAATGATTTCCCCATATCCACTGATGTCCCATATGGATAACAACCATTAGATACTTGGTTTTGAGATATTGAAGTTATGGTCATTATTACATTTATGTTGGATGATAATACTATAAGAATACATCACATATTTTGTAAAATTTTCTTTATAAATACTAATGGATTCATCATCCTTTTTATTTAACTAAAAAAATACTACTCTATTTTCATAAAATGAATAAAAGGAATGTAATTGATGAAGAAAAACCTGCTAAACTCATCACAATCTATTGGGACAATTTATTCCTATAATATCATGTTCTTAAAAGGATTTCCCCATTGATCTTCGTTTCCTTTCAAACAACATACATTCAAAATATATTTTTTGTTTTCTCAATAATAGGAAATGAAGTATATTTTCATAGTAGTTCTGATCCACTTATCAAAAACTCGTTTATCGATTGACCCACTAAATGATGTTGGATGTTGAATCACAAAAGACTTAATAGAATTTGGTTCCCTCATTTTTCACTTTTTAAGTTCATCATGATTCATATGACGATAATTTTATGCATGCATAATAATAATATATTTCAATCAAGATCTCATAACTTTTGGTATATCGATATAAAAATCATTACATTTTCCATCATATTGAGTGCTAACATAATTTCTTCAGTTTCCATCTATTGACTAAATTCGAATTGAATAATGTATTATATATATATATATATCATTGTGAGAAACCATAGAATAATTTATAGGATGTCAAAATCATGGTATCTTCTATGAAACCATAGGTTTAACCTAGGTCATCCATGATTGTAATTTATTAAAATACATCATGAGGATTCATTATGAAAATTAAAATTAATACATTAATATCACATGAGAGTGTCAAATAAGGTGCATAGTAACTGCACACTTGTATTTCACCATAATGATGATTGAGATATACATGAACAACACTTTTTTGTGCTTTTATCCCAATATGAATCTATGCTAAATCCAAATAAACATGTATTATCTAGATATAAATTTTGTTTAAGAAAACTACACTCATTTATTTACCGTAATATAGGTTATTCTCATATACAAAAGATTATCTTAAGAGTTACCACTCAATTTTTCTCATCCTATTTTCTAAAGGTGGATTAATATTCGTTGATATAAAATATAGTGGTCCAATTTTTTCATTCATAAATGTTACATCTTATTAGATTAATAATAAAAATATAACCCTAAAATATAACCTATAATTGTATATGACTTATTTATTTAGAAACATGGATACATAAAAAACATTTTCATAAGATATCTACATAATGTCCCACTAATTTATTAATACCAATAACACTTATTATATATATATCACATAAAACCATTCATCATAACTTAGGGAAGGAATCATAATAATGGGTGATAATATATGCTCACTAAGGGTAAAAATGGATATATCAATGAACATTAAATCATAAAATATTAATAATTGTATGATTACATTATATAAAAATTAGAAAAATAGTAAACAAATTCATAAATTATAATCCTAAATCATGACATAATTATTGATATTTAATTATACATGAATTTAAATGGAATCAATGAATACGATCCATGAGATCGTAACATTTCATTATGAAATAATTTTTTGGTAAAAAATAGTCATAAGAATGAATTTCTTAATCATTTATCACATCCATGACTATTATAGTGTATTGGGTTCACTGGCCATTCCATCATATCTTTAGTAAATATTAACTCCTAAGACGATAATTGCTTAAATATTCATATACCTAACTTGTATCAATCCATATTATATTCAATATGGTCCCATGAGATATACATCATTACCTAATCCACTGGTGTGATATTTAATAATATTCCCACCACAGAAATAATTAAAATCATGAATATATGTTCTAAAAATAATAAAATCTTTATCATAGAATACGCAATGGAATGTAAATGGGATTCATAATCATTTCATCACAACATAATATAATAACCCATGGAAAATAATTTATTTTCATAAATGTTTCATCCAAACATAATTAACAGTTAGAAATAAACAGGTGTCATTGAATAAACCTTAAATCAACATCATAAGTAATATAAAAATGAAATTGGATTGTATAATTGGATCATATCCACTGTAGAGATTATTTAACTTTAAATTATGTTTTCATAAATGAAAATGAATTTAAATTATACTAGAAAACTTTTTTAGTAAAACACACTTTTCAAATTAAAATACATTACTTAAAAAAATAAAAAATTCTCTAATATTAAGGAACACTTTTCTTTGATATCAATATTTTAAACATTTATTGTATTTTTAAAATTATTAATCGATCATTATGGTGTATAAATCAATTCATGCTGTGTAAATTTAAACAATTGCTTATTTAAAATTTTCTATAAAAATTAAAAGTCCATCATTAAAAAGTGTATAAGAATGTTGATTTAGTTTTTTTAAAAAAATAATCTTGTGTAAAACATAATTTTAAAAATTCATATTATAATATAAATAAGAATTATTGAAATCATTTTTGAAAACATGTATACATATACTAAAGTATTTTTGACCGATCAAAGTAATAAAGTCAGTTTTATAAAAAAATATTATATCATTTTATTGAGTTATTATGGAGATAAAAATGAAATTAAAACATTTCATCCTAAAAATACCAATTGGATATGACAAATCATGGAATTATTCAGAAGTAGGTCATAAAATTTCATTAATGGATACTTAATAATAAAAAATCCCAATAAACAATGATATTATGACATAAATTGTATACTTAAAGATTAAATTTCATTAAAAGATTACTAACATGATGTATAATAAATAAAATTTTATAAAAAATCTAAAAAATATACATTAAAATAATTATAATGTCATATATAATTCAAAAATAACATTTCAATACCCATTTATTAATAATTACTTATAAAATTAATCATTATTTAGGGTTAACGTTTTTGTTTTTCATGAGAATTTCTATTTGGCGGTTCTATTATATATAATTTAATCAATTTTAATTTTCTAAAAAAAATTAATAATGATATTATTATAATGAATATTAATTATATATATTTATAGTCATCAACAAAACATAGAGACAAAAAATTGAATTATAATGTTCATAGAGACGGTAGGCTCTAAGTAAACAAGAACAATATTTTCACTTTTTAGAAGATGGAATGAATGGGTAGTAAATAATAAATATACATATATTATTATTATTTTGTCATAAATTTCAAATATATTCATTAAATATTTTCTTTATTTCCATCCATGTAAAGTAGAAATGAAAAACAATTCACAGCACAAAGTGGAGGTGGTGGTGCAGACGTACACACAAGGTATGAGGCCTTAGCCTTAAACATTGCGTAATCTTAAGTGAAGTAAATAATTTTACTTTAATTTACATTTATTATATTTTAAGCTTTATATGTTTAGATAATTAGGCCCTAAATCTTATATAACAACTTAAATATTACAAAGTAGAAACAACTACTCACTATCAATTTTTTAATAAAACAAAAACAATTTAAAAATAAACAAGGTTTTTTAATGTTTAAACATCATAAATTTTCCATGTCCACATACATGAATCTATTATAATTTAATTACAATGAAAAACATTTCAAAACATATGAGGTGTATAAAAATATCAGAATGGGATACACAAATAAGGAAGACTGTTATCTTTACAAAGACATGTAAACTATGAATAATTTATCATAATGTAATTATTTTCACATTTATGAAGTAGTAATTACTCTTAAATGAATATAAGTTAATTTGTTACTATTTTTTGTAACAAAAATATTACAATGAAACACAGAAAAATAAACATATATAAAATAATTTTAAATTTGTACATAATCATACTTAAAAATGAATAACCATATGGTCAACTTCCGCAATTTTCACTAAATATAATAGTAATATGTCTGACATCCTTACCCAACGCATTGGAGGTTATAACTTAACCACTCATCCTTGGATTAATATAAAACCCCCGGTCTTCGGTTTATCCCATAACCAACCATATTTGTATTATCATTTAACCACCCATCAAATTTCCATGTACCATTATATAATCATAACAAATAAAAGATTGCAATTATGAACATTTCACTAATAAAATTTCATTTTCAATCCAAAGAAATAATTTCAACATATTGAATTATAAAATACACTTTGAAAACCAATTTTGATAAAAATATCACTCAAAAATGTAATAAGGTATTTCATTTTGTTTAAAAAAACTTATGGCTTATTGAGGAAGCCAAATATCAAATAATGATTACAATGGAAGAATAGTTATTGGTGCTGTATATGTTAGAAAAATTCATTTTTTTAATTTTTTAAAGATATTAAAGCACTTCATATATAAAAATTAATTTTTAAAATCATTTAATCAATTTAAAATTCATAAGGATTTTTTATACACCTTATAAATGAAGGTGGTATATTAAAACATAATATGAGTCAATGAATGGAGATTGAGATGAAGTCTCTTACCTTAAGATTGAGTTTTCACATATGTTTCTTGTTCTTACTGAATAATAATATTAATTTCATTTAATTATTATTGAGAACCTTTTAATTATTATTGTTTCATTTATATTACCTATTACCTTGATATAAAAATTATATTATTCTTTAATTTCATATTGTATGTTATGTTGATATTCAGTGCTTGAGTCAAAAATAAACTTATTTTAATGTCAATAGTCCATGAGGACATAAATCAATCATCCATATAAAAATATCAATGTCATAATAACAATTTTTATATATCAATTATACTTTTTAAATCAAAACATTTATTTATAGTAAGAAAAATGAACAACGTTATAATCATGGAGACGGTAGGTCATACTTACGCTTGAGTAACGTTTCAATTATTCATTGATCCTTATGGAAATAAGGTGATTATTATTTTATCTTTCCATAATGATAATAATATAATAAAAAACATAGTAATAATTTAAATATACTTATATATATCATATAATTGATGTGGTGAATAAAAACGATTCACATCACTTCGTGGAGGTTATAATTCACATGTATACACGAACGATGTTATCATTTTTATATGTATGGAAATTTAGAACATAATTGAAATATTATTATATTTAAATTTAAAATATGTCATTAATATCATATATAATCATTGACACCATCATTATAACCAGTCTTGACAGACGGTAATGAAAAAACTATATCGGTTTGCGTGGCGGTTGTCCGCAGTACACAAGAACTAAATGATCATTTCCTAGTTGATGAAATTGGAGATGGATTTAGGTGATGATATTAAAAAAATAAAATCTTAGTAAATTTAGGATACTTGATTTATTTTTTCATCATGGGTGAAGTATATTTAAAGGAAATTGAAGAATAAATAAAATAGAAGCACTTTTTAAATGATACCTCTTCATAGGTTGATCAACTTTGAAGAACACCTCAACACCTGTAAGGAAGGTGTAATGCCTAAAATAAGGCCCTAGAAATGTGTCGAGAGATATTAGAAATATTTTTAGGCATATCATTTCATATGAAAAAGTCTTTGAAAGTATGAGTATTATAGAGGGGTGGATAGATTTCTATAGGAGAGGGGAAAGGCACCCTTGGAAATTCATAAAAAATTAAATTGATATAAATTCAATATCGGTTCCAAAAGGTAAATTTTCATTTATATAGATGATAAAATGATTTTGGTTCGAATCCCTATAATAAAATTAAAATTATAAAAGTTTTGAGTGTTTTTTAATCCCTTTCTTTTCGGTTTAACCCTTATTTTAATCTTTTTTATCTTATTTGTATATCATGTAATTTCTTCTTTGTGGGGTAATCTAATTACCATAACATGTCAAACGATCAAAAAAAGTATCATAAATGAAATATTAGTTAATATCCTAAAACTTTTGAAAAATATTATATTTTATGTAATTTTATAGCATTTAATAAACTATTTTATATTTTAAAATACCAATAGTATCAATTCAGACACTATTCATTAGTTGACTTTCTAAAAATATCTTAATTGAAAGATAATATTGATCCAACACCTTTAAAACATCACCAATATGTCAAATATATCCATGAATGTTTTTTATTAAATAAATTACATCATGTAATATTTAAAAATTATTTATATGATTCTTTCATTAATTAATAAATCATTACACCACATTTCTGTCATAATTTTATTTAATTATATAATTTCTCAAAAATTAAAAATAAAATATCCTGATGTCGGTAATATTTTTATATTTTAATTAATATTTATAGTCAAATTATAAGGCCCCAGTCATAAATATTACATAATCTTTAATTAATTAAAGAATTTACATTAAATATCTTTTCAGATTTAGATTTTTAGTGAATTAGGCCATAACTCTAACGTTACATCCGGAATATTAAATGTAGACACTACTACTCAGTATACATTTTTTTATAAAATAAAAACTATTAAAATAAATTTAGAGTTCTTTTCTGGATATAAATCTTCTTGAATTCTTCCTTTCTCTTACCCTTCCTTATACCCTGTGAAAAACATTTCAAAGACATCGAATGAGCATAAAAATCTCAGTAAGTGTTACAAAAATAAAAAAAGAAAACATTTCTCCATCAATACATACAAAAACTAAGCTCTTTGACATACCTCATGAAATCATAAGATTTATGAATAACATATTGTAATCTAAAATCATAAAGGTAACTTGTTGTCACGACCCCCTCCCCACAAAGTGTACCCCTCCTGGGCCGGCAATGTGAGAAGGGAGATAATGACTCATGTGTCCCACCTCCAGTAGGCCTCGGGTTGGTGACTAGCACTGAGGGTATAATAAACACACAAATGGGAGTCATTAACCTCTAAGAGAATACATGCAAAAAAGAGATATAAGATAGAAACCAACCAACTCCAACTCAGAACTGAAATATAAAAGAAAACCCAAGTGAACATATGTAATTTCAGGCAAATGTACTATAACTGGATGGGAAAAAACTGCAAGTACACAAAAGAAAGTAAAATAGTAGCAACCACAAGCCCAAACAGCTCCTGCAACCACAAGCTAGTAGTAACCAAACTGATCTCCAACCTGCTTTAATTGACCTGAAAAATAGTTTATATATACATAGGGTGAGTATAACAGTATAATCATTAGGATCCTCCCAAAATCCTCTCGTGAAAAAGTAAAGAAAGCACGCTAAAGCACAATTAACAACAAGTGAAATTAACTCGTCTCCTAAACAGGTATACTAAGTTCCCTACCTCACCATGGCTACCCTCACCAAGTATCGCATACAAGAATATATCATATAGTAAATAATATCAAGGGTACCACACTACTACTTCCCCACTGCTTTTCCACTTTTCCCCAACGTTGTACGTATTAAGCATCTCTCTCCTAAAAGGCTTGCCCGCAGACACTTGGGCGAAGCACCACAATATGCACCTCGTGAAACAAAACCACCATGTTCACACACCAATGTAACCCAGTAGTTTCCAGGATCCACCACAGCTCGCATAACGTGTATCATACGTCAGTTATTATACCTAAATCCATTATATCACATACACCAAGTAAGGATCCTCAAGCCATCAGAGCCTATACATGTTACACCTGTAGTAGTCCATAGAAAACTATATCCAGAATATATGTGTGTGAATAACCACAATCCATTACAGCCCTCTAAACACATATATGGGGAAAACTAACCAATGTGCTTTCCAGCACAGGTAACTACTAAGAGAAGAGAGCAGAGCCAAAGGGGGTAGTCATCCATCCATTCTCCCACTAGAATGTTGGGTAAAACACCACCCACCCACCCCCCCCAAAGGCTCAGAATTTCAAGGGTGTCAGTTTACCATACTAACAGGGTGGAGTAGTGTATAGAAACACAAAAAGTACAGAATATACTATAACTCACAAATACACTATGGGCATAACCTAGTCTTAGACACAAGTTCAGCTAACATCTCTCAGACTCTGGGAAGCTACTTCTAAGATTAGGTATCATATAAGCACAGACCAATTTAATGATATTTATTAGATTACTTCATTATTTTTTTATCAGATTCACATTATGTTAACTAATTATTTAAAAAATTATTAACCATGAACAATTATACAATAAATTTCATTAGCATCAAACCCAAAGTCCATTGTTCCTTCAAAATTACAACCTCATCATTATGTTCCTGCAACTCCATCCCCATGGGTTAACACCATTTATTCAATTATTCATTACAGGAAAACATTCCCACATTCCCAGGAATTATAGAAAAACTTTCTATGCTACTAAACACAAGGGGGATCTACACAGTGAGTATATGTACTACCATTCGAGACTTTTCTGCTTATAGCAAGAGCATATATACTTCCTTCCTTGGGAAGCTAAACACGGAAAGCACGTGGCATACCCCACGTGTCTTCGCCTCTTTCAAAAGAAGGGTAAGTAAGACAAGCTTCCATGAGCAGTGGGGAAAAGTAAATCAGATAGACAACCAAAGAAACAACAAGCATCCAACAATCACATCCATCCCATTCCAACATCCCTAGTGTCCTCCCCGACACCCACATGCATTAACTGATGCATCTTGCCACTCAAGGTTTCATCTACTTCCACAACCAAAAAGGCCTCCATGCCTCCACATATTACCATAACCATCATGGATCACATAAAAACAGAAGCATTAGAAAAACATACATCTTTACAATTGGTCTCTTGGCCCTTAGACAAACAAGATATTAAATTATAACCCTTCAAGCAATTATCTTTTAAGGACCACTAGTTCTTTAATCCATCTTGGGTTAACCGATTTATTATTCATTGGTTCCAAATTCGAGAATCCTAACCAGTAAGATATCACAAATAAATAAAAAAGCTTACTACACCAATTTGATTATCATCAAATTACCACAAGAACCAGATTCGTTTACTTGCCTCTTTATCATTATCCAAACAATTATCAATTAATCCTGGTTTACATTCATTTAGGATTTCCATCAAGAACAATCCTAAATCTCACACTATCTAGCAAAAACAGGAGGCAATAACATATGATTGAAATCAGTTTATTTTTATTGTTAAAATAATTATTATGTAAATTCCATTGTCATCTAGTGGGATAAAACATTCTAACGATATTGTTTTACATAAAATAAGAGAGAAGCAACAAATACCCTACCTCAAACAGTTCTTGAAGTTCTTTATCCACACAACGGTTCATGATCCTCCTCTCGTGACAACTTCATCCCCCTGAGGATGCCACATTATGACCACACCAACCGATCCCTAATAAAAATAAATTAGAATCATTGAGATTATATTCTATAATATGGAAAGGACAAACAGGGGAAGATGAACACCAAAAGAACGACGATGAAACATACCTTATATCGAAGATTGATCAATACAACTTAGTTACATCAAAATAGAGAGGAACAAATCCAATGAGGGAAATTTGATTGCAAAAATCCTATGTGAATGAATGAAAGGTTCCAGCGTCTCATAGATGAGAACAAAGAGAAAGAATTGGGGAGAATGATATCATGTCCCTTTAGAAGAAGTAATGGAGCGGTAGGTTAAGATACACTTGATTTCCCATTAAAAATGGATCGCATTAAACCATGTAGTTTAACCAAGTAAATACATGTCGGTACATAGTAATAATTAATATAGGATTTATGGACATTTAATCAGCCTTTAGAGTCCTTAAAATAAGGCATTCAATGTGTTTTATGTCAATGGAAATGTCAAATGGGTGAATCTGTAGGAAGTAGAAAACAATGTTCACATACTCAAAATTTGGCAAAGGAAAAACAATGTTCATGAACCTCACCATTATAACCTCTCCATTCTAGAAACATTGTACACCTACCATTAATGTACACCTACTGTTAGAGGTTACCAATAGAGGTTATCGATAGACCTCATCATTCTGGAAACATTGTACACCTACCGCTACTGTACATCTACCATTACTATACACCTACTGTTAGATGTTACTGATAGATGTTACCGATAGACCTCACCATTCTGGAAACACTGTTCACCTACCATTACTATACACCTACTGTTACTGTACACCTACCTTTAGAGGTTACCGATAGAGGTTTCTGATAGAACTCACTGTTCAGTAAACACTGTACACCTATCGTTACTGTACACCTACCGTTAGAGGTTACCGATTGAGGTTACCTATAAACCTAACCGTTCTAGAAAAATTGTACACCTACAATTACTATACACCTACTGTTACTATACACCTACTGTTAGAGGTTACTAATTGAAATTTTCACCAATGGAAGTGTTCACAGAATTGAAAATTTGGTAACGTTTTGGGGATAAGCCACCTTGACCTCCCAGAACACCTCGAACACCACATTTTCACAATGTAATGGACCAGAGAGGTCCGAGACATTACATCAAATACCTATCAAAACATTCTCATCCTAGAGAATTAAAAACCCACATAAAGGGGGAAAAGGAAACGGGGTCTGAACAACCACCCATTGAGATACCTCTCAAAAGATAGAAAGCCAAAAAAGCAAAAACAGATATTCATAAACAAAAATTGAAAGTTCTAACCACAAAGGGAACATAATTACATGAAAAGAGTTAAACATCAAACAACTTTGGTTACTGAGCATGTATCTGTGACTCACATTCCCAGGTACTCTCTTACATGCAACCGTGTCGCCACAAGACACGAACCAAGGGAATAGAACGCCCACGAAACACCTTCTCCTTGCAGTCTTGGATCTCCACAGGTCGCTCCTCAAAGGTCTCATCATCATCAACATCGATCTCTCCCCTATTGATGATGTGAGAGTCATCATGAAGATAAAAATGGAGTTGTGATACATGGAAAACATCATGTATCCAACTCATATGTGGGGGAAGTTCAACTCAATATACCACAGCTCCAACATGAGCTAACACCTCGAAAGGACCAACAAACTGGTGAGAAAGATTACTTCCACGACCAAACCTTCACTTCCCACGACGGGGAGTCACCTTCAGAAACACATGATCCCCAACATTAAACTCTAAGGGTCTCCATATTTGATCAACATATGATTTTTTATGATCTAGGATTGTCTTCATCCTCTCACTAATCACCTGGACCATATATGTGGTATTCTTCACTAATTATGATCTGAGAATTGTTGGCTCTCCGACCCTAGTCCAGTACAATGGAGAATGGAAAGGCTGGTCATACAAGGCTTCAAATTGCTCCATACCGATGGTGGAGCGAAAATTATTATTGTAAGAGAACTCCACCAAGGGTAAGTGCCTCATCCATGAACCCCTAAAATAAAGAACACAAGAGCATAACATGTCTTCAAGAGTATGGATGGTTCACTCTGTCTGACCATCCTTTTGAGGATGAAAAGTAGTGCTAAGGCATAGTTGATAACCGAAAGCATGATGGAGACCTCTCCACACCCTAGAGGCAAAATGAGTATCTCAATCATAAATGATCATCCTAGGGACTCCATGAAGTCTCACCACCTCCTCTAGATACTGACTCTATAATAATTCCACTGATCTCGTCTCCGTGATCTCTATGAAGTGGGCCGATTTTGTTAAATGATCAACTACCACCCAAGTATCATCATACCCTCCTAGAGCTCGAGGTAAACCAGTAACATGTTCTATGGAGATGTCCTACCACTTCCACTGAGTAATGTCTAATGGATGGAGCATACCACCAGGAACATGGTGTTCGACCTTTGTCTTCTGGCAGACCAAACATTGAGACAAAACTCTGCAACCGCACGCTTCAACCCATGCCACCAAAACTGGCTTCTTAAGAATCGGTACATATTTTTCACGCTAGGATTCACCGCTAAAGGTGAACAATGAAACTCTATGAGAACCATCTCGCACATATTTAATGGAACAAAAATCCTTCCATGATACAACACTTGGTGTTGTTCGTCCTCATTCCAACCATTAGGGGCCTCGCAAAAAACAACTCGGTCTCTCCAGACCTCCACCTCAAGATCCCCCAAATGGGCCTCTTCCACCTTCTGTATAAGGGATGACTTTAACATCATTTGAAAAAGACAACCTCTATCCCCAACTTCTCCCATATCAAGATGTAATGCTGACAGTTCTTCCATTACTCTCCAAGAATCACCAGATTCACGCACAACATCAGTACGCAACTTTCGGCTCAACGCATCAGCTACAACATTCCCTTTTCTAGGTGTATACGATATTTTAATGTCTTATTACTGTAAGAAATCCATCCACTGACGATGTCGTATGTTCAAGCCATGTTGGGAGAAAACATACCTCAAACTCTTATGATCGGTGAAAGCCGCAAAGTGCTCTCCAATGAGGTAATGTCTCCACAAATTTTGAGAAAAACCCACAGCTGCCAACTCAAGATCGTGGGTGGAATAGTTGAGTTATTTGGAATACAACCACCGAGACCCATAATAAACAACTGACCTCTACTGCATGAGAACACATCCTAACCCAAGATGTGAAGCGTCGTTGAAAACATCAAACTGAAGTCCCTCAGCTTGAAGATGAAGGACTGGAGAACATACTAACTTCTCTTTTAGATTCTCGAATGATGTCTGAAACTGATCAGTCCATATGAATTCTTGATCCTTCATGGTCAAAGCTTTCTGTGGAGTCACAACTCGTGAGAAATCAGCTACGTTCCTCCTGTAGTAGCCTGCGAGACCATGGAAACTTCGCACCTCTGTCACTATCTTTGTTGCTTCCCAAGACACAACTGCATCTATCTTCGATGGATTCACAGCTAATTCCTATTCGGACACAACATGACCCAAGAAACAGACTTCTCGAGCCCAAAACTCACACTTCGACAACTTCCCAAATAGCTGATGTTGACGAAGAACTCCCAAAAGGTCTTGTAGATTCTCTGCATGCTCCTCCTCAGATGTGGATTACACAAGGATGTTGTTGATTAAAACTACCATGAACTTGTCCAGGAACTCACAAAACACAAAATTAATCAATCCCATGAATACAGTTGGAGCATTCTCAATGCCAAATGGCATTACCACGAACTCATTATGCCCATGACGACAACAGAATGCAGTCTTCGGGATATCCTCATCCTTCACACACATCTGATGACATCCTGACCGCAAGTCGATCTTTGAGAACCAACTTTCACCCTTAAGTTGATCGAATAAATCATCAATATGTGGAAGAGGATAGCGATTTTATATTTTCACTTTGTTTATGTGATGATAATCGACACAAAACCGAAAACTGTCTTTCTCCTACTTCACGAACAAAATTGGTGCACCCCATAGTGAAACACTTGGCCAAACAAAACCACACTATAATAGACCATCAAGCTGTATACGTAGCTATCATAACCCAGAAGGGGCCATCCTATATGGATACATAGATTTAGGAGATGCTCCTTGCGGTAGCTTGATCCCAAAATCGATCTCTCGTCGAGGGGTTAATGCTACAACTTCTTCTGGAAAGACATCAGGGTACTCCTCTAAGACCCTAGGAAACACCAACTACTGATCCTTTAAATAACTCATCATCATCTCAGCCATCATGGATGATAAGGATGGAACACTCCTATGACCCATCCGAGGATATCGATCACCAACAAACACAATTGGCTCTCCATCCGCACCAATGAAGACGAACTTCTTCCTAAAGCAATCCACGATAGCCTACACCGAATAAAACCAATCCATGCCTAGGTTGAAATCATATTGTTGTATTCATAAACATAGGAAGTCTCCCCAAGAGTGGTGTTTCCCCAGCACTAGCTCACAGTCTCTACATAATTCAAATAAGTCAGCTCGACCTCTAACTCGCATAGTCAATGCCAAGGGAACTAGAAGCCTCTTTAACTCAATTCCCAATGAATGGACAAGGGTAGGTGATATGAACGAGTGTGTCCCTTCTGAATCAAACAAGGCATACACCAAGGTAGAAAAAAAGCAAAGGGTACCTCGAACGACATCTGGCTCACCTGGAGCTCGCAACCCTAGAGAATGAAGCTGACCGTGACCTCCAACATGGCCTCTCTGACCCTAATGATGACCACCACCACGGTCGCACTCTGATCGCGGAGGATGGGGAGCATCATGGGGTTGTCCTCTACCTGCCCCATATACCATTAGCTAATCTAAAGCTGGTACAACCGGCTGCTACTGCCTCGGCTTGAACTACCACAACGGAGGAACCTGGATCATAGCACCTGGTGCACGATGACCACTCTAAAATGTCGTGCAGTCCTGCTGCTGATGACCACGACCACCACAAGAAAAAAAACACTTGATACCTTGGCATAGGCCTGAGAGTTGCTGCCTCTGGAGAAACGAGATGCGAAGGCCTAGGACCTACCCCCGGCTGAATGGAAACTCTTCTAGCCTAAAAACCGAGAACCCTGGACCACAACCCTGCTTCATGAGGAATCATGCTGAGTCCCCTCTCATGATGATCCGGTCCTAGCCAATGTCCTCTCGACAGCCACTGCCCTTTCCAGAACCTCAAGATATGTTTTCATCATAAATGGGGTGACCAAACATTGGATCTCTAGACACAAAGCCTCCTCGAAATGTCTCACCCTCGCCTCCTCATATGGCAACAGGTCCGAAGCATATCGTAAAAGGTTCCTAAAACGGATTCCAAACTCTCGAACACTGGATCTCCCCTATCAAATGGTAAGAAGCTCTTGGTGACTATACACCTTCACAGTAGATGAAAGAAACTCAACTCTAAACTTGTCTCGGAACTCCTCCCATGAGATTGATGACTCCTCTCGATCCCCGAGGAATAAGAACCACCATTACCTCGCTGATCCACATGGAATCGTCACAACCAAGGACACCCAGTGCTCTTTCCGAGCACGAATCGAACTGAAGCCGATCTTGACCTTCTCTAACGAGTCTTCTGTGACTGCATATGAAATGGAGCCCTCATACGTCTGCAGACTCTGGTTCTAAAACTCTCGGAGTTTCTTTCTCCATGTGTCCTCATCTTCAACCTCTACCCTGCGGCAATCTTTTGGAATAGCCTACTAGACATTTTCTATGCAAACATGACGAGTATGTCAACCTGGATCCGTACCTGTAAAATAAAAAACTATTAGAGCTCATAAACCTGGAATATGGAAGACTCAACATTGATAAATTAATTTATTTCCTTTATTCATTTTAGGTTAACATATCCCAAGTTATACCCATTCAAACATAGGAAAAAAGAATAATGATGCAAGATCATTTCCAAGGTCTCTACACTGCAACTAGTACTAGCTTGTTTAGTAGCCATTGTAAACATAATGGTCCATACATTAGATCATAGGGGGCCCAAAATTCTATGTCTCATCCAGTATCCATTGTTTACCACACATTTTAAACATGAATAAAACCATTACCCTACCAACCCATGCAACCTCACCAGTTCCGAACTCCAAAATCCATCTTCTCCCTCATCCAGACCTCTGATACCACTCTGTCATGACCCCCTCCCCACAAGGTGTACCCATACTGGGCTAGAAATGTGAGAAGAGAAATAATTACCCCCAAGTCCTACCTCCAGTAGGCCCCAGGTTGGCGACTAGCACCGAGGATACAGTAAACACACAAATGGGAGGCATTACCCTCTAATAGAACACATGCGGAAGAGATAGATAAGATAGACAACAACCAACTCCAGAACATAACTAAGATATAAAAGAAAACCAAAGTGAACAGATGTAATGTCATTCAAAAGTACTACCAATGGAAGGGGAAAAATTACAAGTACCCAAAAGAAAGTAAAATAGTAGCAACCACAAGCCCGAACAGCTCCTGCAACCACAAGCTAGTAGTAACCATCCTGATCTTCAACCTGCACCAATTGACACGAAAAAAAATTATATATAAATAGGGTGAGTATAACAGTATCCCTAGTAGGATACTCCCCAAATCCTCTTGTGGAAATGTAAAGAATGCATTCTAAAGCACAATGAAGAACAAGTGAAACTAACTCGTCACCGAAAAAATTATACTAAGTTCCCAGCATCACCATGGCTACTCTCACCAAGTAACGCATACAAGATTATATCATATAAAAAATAATATCAAGGGTAACCCACTAATACTTCCCCACTGGTTTTCTTCTTTACCCCAACATCGTACATCCTAAGCATCTCTCTCCAAAAATTCCAGCCCGTAGACACCTGGGCGAAGCACCACAATATGCACCTCGTGCAACAAACCCACCATAACCACACACCAAAGTAACCCGGTAGTTTTCGGGAGCCACCACAGCTCACATAACGTTTATCATACGTCAGGTATTATACCTCAAGCCATTATAGTCCACACACTAAGTAAGAACCCTCAAACCATTAGAGTCTATACACATTACACCTATAGTAGTCCATAGAAAACTATATCCAGAATATATGTGTGTGAATAACAACAATCCATTACATCCCTCTATACATATATATGGGGAAAACTAACCAATGTGTCTGCCAGCACAAGTATCTACCAAGAGAAGAGAGCGGGGCCAAAGGGGGTTGTCATCCATCCATCCTCTCACGGGAATCTTGGGGAAAACACCCCCCCCCCCCCACAAGGCTTAGAATCCCTAGGGTGTCAGTTTCACTTACTGATAGGGTGGAGTAGCATATAGAAACACAAAAAGTACAGAAGATACTATAACTCACAACCACATTATGGGCATAACCTAGTCTTAGAAAAAACTATAGCTAATGTCTCTCATACTCTGGACTGCTAATTTTAAGATTAGGTATCCTATAAGCACACACCCATTTAAAGAGATTTATTAGATTAGTTCATTCCATTTTTATCAGTTACACTTTATGTTTATTAATTCTTTAAACATTAATTAACCATGAACAACTCCACATTAAATTTTATTATCATCACACCCAAAGTCCATTGTTCCATAAAAATTACAACCTCGTCATTATGTTCAAGAAACTCCATCCCCATGGGTTAACACCATCTATTCAATTATTCATTATATAAAAACTTTCCCACATTCCCAAGCATTATAGAAAAACATTATATTCTACTAAACACAAGGGGGATAAACATGGTGAGTAGATGTACTGCCCGTCAAGTCTTTTCCTCTTATAGCAAGAGTATATACCCATCCTTCCTTGAGAATCTAAACACGGAAAGCATGTGGCATACACCGTGTGTCTTCGCCTCTTTTGTAAGAAGGGTAAGTTAGAACAGTTGCCTTAAGCAGTGGGGAAAAGTAAAGCAGATAAAAAAACAAAGAAACATCAAGCATCAAACAGTCACATCCATCCCATTCCAACATCCCTAGTGTCCTCCCTGAAACCCACATGTATAAACCGATGCATCTTGCCACTCTAGGTGTCATCTGCTGCCACAACCAAAAAGGCCTCCATGCCTCCACATATTACCACAACCATCCAGGATCACATCAAAATGCATGTAATTGTAAAACAAACATCTTCACAATTGGGATCTTGGACCTTAAAAACAAGAGTGTAACTCAAAAACATGCAAGCAATTATCCTTTAACAACCACCAGTTCTTTAATCCATCTTGTATTTACCGATTTATTATTAATTGGTTCCAAATTCAGGAAACCTAACCAGTAGGCTATCACAAGTAAATAAAAACACTTACTGAACCAATTTAATCAACATCAAATTACAACAAGAACCATATTCATTTACAAGACTCTTTATCTTTATCCATACAATTATCAATTAATAGCGGTTTATGTTCACTACCGATTTCCATATAGAACAAGCATAAATATCACACTATCTTGAAAAAACAAGAGGAAATAAAATATGATAGATATCAATTTATTTATCCGGCTAAAATATTTATTATGTCAATTCCATTGTCATCCAGTGGGATAAAACATGATAACGATACAGTTGCATGTGAAATAAGAGAGAATCACTGAATCCCCTACCTCAAATAGTTCTTGATGTTCTTTATCCACACAACGGGTCACGATCATCCTCTCGTGACAACTACATCCACCCGAGGATGCCATGGTACGACCCCACCAACCGATCCCCAAGAAAACTCCATTAGAAGCATGGAGATTATATGCTATAATATGGAACGGAGAAACAGGAGAAGATATACCCCAAAAGAATGATGATAAAACATACCTTATATTGAAGATTAATAGATACAGATTGTTTGTATCAAAACATGTAAAAACCAATCCTAGGAGGGGAATTTGATTGCAGAACTCCTATGGGTAGGAATGAAAGGTTCTAGCATGTCATAGCCGAGAACAAAGTGGAAGAATTAGGGACGAATATATCTTGTCCCTTTAGAAAATTTAACAGAGCCGCAGGTTATGATACACTTGATTTTCCATTAGAAATAGATCTCATTAAACCATGCGGTATTACCAATTAAAAACATCTTGAGCCTTAGGAATAATTAATATAGGATTTATGGCCTTTGAAACAACCTTAAGGGTCCTTAAAATAAGGCTTTAAATGTATTCTACATCGAAGGAAACGTCAAAGGGGAGAAACTATAGGAAGATAGAAACACTATTCACATACTCAAAATTTGGAAAAGGAAAAACAATGTTCATGAACCTCACCGTTAGAACCTCACCATTCTGGAAACAATGTACACCTACCGTTATTGTACACCTACCGTTAGAGGTTACCGATAGAGGGTACTGATATAACTCACCGTTCTGGAAACACTGTACACCTACCATTACTGTACACCTACCATTACTGTACACCTACCATTAGAGGTTACCAATGGAGGTTACCGATAGACCTCACCATTCTAGAAACACTGTACACCTACCGTTACTGTACACATACCGTTAAAGGTTACTGATAGATGTTACTGATAGACCTCACCATTCTGGAAACACAGTAGACCTACTGTTACTATACACCTACTGTTAGAGGTTACCGATAGAGGTTATCGATAGACATTACCATTCTAGAAACATTTTACACCTATCATTATTGTAAACCTACTGTTATTGTACACCTGCCGCTAGAGGTTACCGATAGAACTGTTCACTGATGGAACAGTTCACAGAATTGGAAATTTGGAAAAGTGTTTAGGATAAGTCACCTTGGCCTCCCAGAACACCTCAAACACTGCATTTGCACAATGTAATGGTTAAGAAAGGTCTTGGCCATTACACTTGTGGAATCCATAACATACTTACATTGTAGCTTTCATATCTACATCAAGAGTTAAATTTCGAATACCCATCACAGAATATTACGTAAATCTCTTAGGATAAACATTAAATTTTACCTTCATCACATTAACCAATGAATTGGAGAGATATCTCATAATCACCTACCCTAGGGGTATCACAGAACCACCTGTATATGTAAATAGTTCCCATGAAAAATAATATATTCATAACACATAAAACAAATATAAAGGAAATATAACATTTCCACATTTCATTCACAATATAACATTTCAATATATTGAGATAACAAATGATTACTCAAAACCTTTTTCAATAGAAAAATAATTAAAAAGGATATATGGTATTTTTCTCATTTTAAAAACATTACATCTTGTTAAGGAAGCCAAATATAAATTTATTCCTGCGGTGTCATAAAGGTCATTGTCACTGCATATTTTAAAAAGAAACATTCCATTTTTTGTTTAGTAAAACGCTGCATAGAAAAAAGATTACATTTTAATTTCATGAAAATTAAAAGGAGTTTATAAAGAATATAAAAGAATGTTGTGAATAAATCAAAATATTCCTCAATAAAAGGAGATTGAGATGAAGTCCCTTACCTCGTGTTTGACTTGACTCATTCGTACTTTAAACTCCTAAATAGTAAACTAATGATAATTTTTATTTTCTTTAGAAACCTTTTAAATTTTATTATTCCTTTTATATAAATTATTACCATGTTATACTCATTACATAATCATTTAAGTTAATAACTGTCATTTTGAAGATATTTGATACTGGAGTCAAAAATGAACTTCTTATAGTTACAAGTTGTTTGTGTGGTCAAAAGACAGTTATCTCTAGAATGATATTCATGATTTAGATATAATATATATCATATATATCCAGTATATATGTGTGTGTGTGTGTGTTTTTGTGTGTGTGTGTGTGTGTGTGTATGTCTGTCTGTATGTATTGATAATAGTACATATCATTTTGAGATAAGAAATGAAATGCACCGTTCATGGAGACAGTAAGTCGTACGTACTCATGAATGCTACTTTCATTTCAGTTTCATATTTATTGGAATTAAAACATAATTATAAATAGGTATATTGTAATACAATTATAATATACTAAATAATTTCTTTAACTCCACATTTTATTTGTTTCGTGTTTGGCATGAACGAGTCGTATCACTTCGAGGGGGCGGTAGTCTACACTTTCTCAAATAAAATTTTCATATTTACCCATTATGGAAACCATAAAGTAATGACATAAATAGAAAATACAGAACCATAGAGACAATATAAATATAATATATATCACATATAAATATAGTTATATCACAATGTCCACCATGATAGGCAGTACGAGATATTTTAACAATCATCATTTTGGGAGATAGTAGTTTGTCGTCCACAGAAACAGTATGTTCATATCCTTTAGATGGAGGTGTGTAAAATTAGATTTTGAATCCATATCATAACAAAATTTTAGTATATTTAAGATATTTTTGTTGTTTTTAAAGCGTGGAATAAAGAGATTTTAAGGGGTTATAGAAGGAAAATAAAATAAAATAACTTGAGAGAAGATGTTACCTTTAAATTGGGTAACACCCTTTGGATTGAACCAAAAGGATTTATTGAATTGACTTATTAACTAGTTAAGGCTTCTATGTGGATGAGATGGATTTTGGAAGCTTATTTTAGTATAGGTTGGAAGATCCAAGGGTCTTGAAAGGTGTTACTATTTGGTTAGAGGTGGTGGCCTTTGGAAAGAGGGAGGAGGGGCTCTTTAGGATGTTTGAATGTATTATTTTATTACAAACTTATTTTCGGTTTCAAAAGGTCCAAAACGTATTTAATTAGACTATAAGGTACATATAAGTCTAAATAAAATCATTCCATAATAATTGGAAAGGTTTTGGATATTTTTTAATCCTTATCTCTTTTATTTAACCCTTTATTTACTTATTTAACTTTTACCATGTCTTCATGTATATTCATAATATTGGGTTAATATATTTACTATAAAATTCCAAGAGACCAAAATTGGATCATTAATTACAAAGGTAAAATAATATATTTATTTTTTTCTAATATTATATTTTTGGGGCTACTTTATCATTTCATAAAATATTAATTAATTTAAAAACTCATTTATGTAAATTTTTACAATATTCATATCATGACTTTTTTAATATCTATAACAGCTTGATGAATTAGAAAAAAATTATTAATTAAAATATAACAAGTCATAATAATCCATAAAATTCATGGATGGAATAAAAAGTTACAAAAAAATTTAAATTAGTATTTATAATCTCATTTATTTGAAAATTCATTAATAAGGTAATCATTACATCATCATTGATTCATAAATAAATTTATATATCTGAAGTCTAAAAATTATAAATAAGATAACATGATGTAGGAAATATTTTTATATTTCTAAATACTATTTATAGTAGAAAATATCCCTTATATAACCCATTATACAAATTGTTTTACATGGAGATATATTTTTATGTTACATTTTCTTTAACATTAAATTACTTTTTATAAATTTTAATTTTCAATTACAAGTTGTTCTATGGGGTTCTTAAATAGACCCAAGGATGAGCATGGTCGTAAATGTATCACAAATTGGATTAGGACATGTTATATGGTAATTTTAAAATTATTATAATATTATTTTTTGACTTTATTTACCAAATTTACCCTAAAACCATGGTAAATAAAATATTTATTGAAGTTATTATTCATAATGTCTAAAAAACATATCTATTTACTCAATTTGGACCTCATGATTCCAAATATGGAATCCATTTTTGAAAATTAAAAACATAGATGTTTTTGAAATTAATTTAAAATTTATTTGCCGATGTCAAAACAAAAAAAGCGTGTTTTAAATAAATAATAACTTTTAAAAGATTGACACTTGATTTTGTTCAATTTCAAAGTGAAATTACATCCAATGAAAAAAAGTGGATTAAATGGTAAAAATATAATATAATTACACTTTAAAACCTATTAAAAAATAACATAACCACACAAATAAATTAGATTAAAAGGAAGTTTGGAATTAAACTGCAGTATTTTTCACTATTCGTTAAAAAATTAACTTTATCAGAAAAATACCAAAATTTCATCAAAAGTAAATTTTGATGCCATTATTCTAAATAGAATTTTATTTTTTAATATAGATAATATAAAAGTGAACAAAACTATATTTAAAAAGGGTTCTCCATCAAAAGGTGTTAAATCGACCTCTTAAATTATTTTAGAGTATTTATGCTTAAATTTAGATTCATTCACATTTTAAACCACTAATGTTTATTGGATAAATTTAAAGACATTTAAAAAACTTTATAATCATATTTTAGTTAGTTCTATTCATTCCATCCAATACAATGGCTAGGCAGTATCTATCATTAAAAATAATATTATTACTATATTATTTTTCTATATAACTCAACATTGTGTGAAATGTATGATTTAAAATAAACTCGGTGTTGTGTATTGGGTGCGTTATCAAACATAGCATCCCCTTTAAAGTAAAATAAATATTTAATTCACAAATATTAATAAATATGAAAATGTCATATTCTTTATTTACCTGGGTTGTTACATCCTCCCCCCCCCTTGGAAATTGTGTGCTCGCACTTTTATAAAGTTATCAAATAAATGTGGGTATTTATCCCACCAAGCATTCTCAGATTCTCATGTTGACTCTTTAACCATATTTTTTTTTAAAAGAACCATTACATGATTAGTTAGATAATTATGAAACACTTTCTCTCTTTGGTCAAGAATCTGTACAGGTTCATCCTCATAAGAACGATTTTCTTCCAACTAAACTACCTCTGGAAACAAAACATATGATGGATCTAGCATATACATTTTCAACATTGAAACATGTAAAACATTATGTACCTTGGATAAATATGAAGTTAAATCTACTTTGTATGCAACTGATCCAACTTTATCTAATATTTCATAGGTTCCAATGAACAGCATACTCATCTTTCCCTTCTTATAAGAAACCATCACACTTTTCAATGGAGAAACATTGAGAAAGACAAGATCACCTACCTTGAATGAAATATCATTCCATTAGTTATCCACATAAATTTTCTGCCTGCTCATAGATGTTCTTATGTGCTTCTGAATCAACGTAAATTTTTATGCCACCTCTTCTAAAGATTTTGGTCCCATAAACTTCCTTTCACCTACTTCACCCCAAAAATATGGAGTTCGACACCGCTTTACATATAATGCCTCAAATAGAGCCATATGTATACTGGAATAAAAACTATAATTATAAGAAAATTTAACCAAAGAAAGAGGTTGGTCTCAAATTCCCTGTTAATCCCTTGAGAAAGCACGTAGCATATCATATACTGTCTGAATTTTTCTTTCTGACTTCCCATCTGATTGAGGATGAAAAGTTGGACAAAAATTTAATTCAGTACACAATGACTTCTGAAGGACTTTCCAAAAGTTAGAAGTAAACCTGAGATCACGATCAGATATAATGGATAGGGGAATCCATGAAACCTGAATATCTCTTTAATATATAACCGATAAAGTTTATCTAGATATAGAGTATCTTTAATTAGAATGAAATGAGTAGTTAATTCAATCGATCAACAATAACCCAGATTACATTATTACCTCGAGATGTCTTTGGTAATCCCACAATGAAGTCTATGGAATTATTTTCCCATTTTCACTCTGGAACTGGTAGATGATGAAGCATCCATTTCGATAACTTCCTCTCTCCTTTAACCTATTGAAAATTCAAAAACATCACAGTAAAGTCAGCAATATCTTTTTTCCATCCATCCCACCAAAAATACTTTTGAAGATCTCTGTATATATTAGTACATCTAGGATTAACAGAAAATGGAGAACTATGGGCATCACATAACAACTCATTCTTCAACATTGAATCACAATTCACGCATAATATCTTCCCAAATATCAATATACTATCATTATCAATGTTAAATTCATGTAACTTACCATTCTAAACCAACTCTACCTTTTTCGGAAACCCACTATCTTCCTTCTGCACTTACTTAATTCTCTCTGATAGAGATGATTTTACTACCACCTCAAAAAAAAAATATGAATTTCTTGCATCAATAACTTCTATGCCAAAGTTCATCAAATCATTAATCAAATTATCTTGTTCCAAATGTAACATGGTTAATATAGCATTACTTTTATGAATCAAAGAATCAACCACTTTATTTTATTTTCTTGAATGGTAATGAATCATGCAATAATAATCATTGATTAATTCCATCCATATCCTATGTATCATGTTATATTATTTCTAAATTAATATATAATAAAAAAAATTGTGATTAGTATATATTTCACAATTTACTCCATACAAATGATGCCTCAAACTTTTTAAATCAAAAAAACAGTATCTAATTCAATATCATGTGTAGGGTAATTTAACTCGGGAGGTTTCAACTAACTTGAAACATAATAAATTACCTGATAATTCTCCATTAGGACACAACCATGTACTTTCAATGAAGTATCACTATAGATAACAAACTCACTATTTCTGGAAGGCAATTCCAAAACAAGAGCATTCACCAATCTTCTATTCAATATTTTAAAAAATGCATCGCATTCTTTTTTCCAAATGAACATAACACCATTTCGAGTTTACATAGAAATTGGGATAGATAATTATGAAATATTTTCAACAAAACTCTACTAGTAAATTGATAAACCAAGAAAACTATGGATCTCGGTTATATTTGTGGGTCATAGACATTATTCAACAACTTTTTTTTAGTAGGATCAACAATTTTACCATTTTTTTAAACAATGTGACCAAGAAATGAAATTTTTTGTAACCAAAACTCACACTTTCTAAATTTCCAAAATAGTTTCTTTACTTTAAAGGTTTGAAAGAAACCCCTTTATTGACATTCATGTTCCTCATTACATTTGTAATAAAATAAAATATCATCTATAAAAACAACCACAAACTTATCCAATAACTCATAGAAAAATTCTATTCATAATATTTATGAATATAGTATGTGAATTGGTTAACCCAAAAGGTATAACTACAAATTCATAATGGCTATATCTATTACAAAATGCAATCTTCAGAAGGACTTATTCCTTTACTTTAATCTATTGGTACCATGATATAAGGATCTGGCCTTATAACATTACATAATCTTGAATTAAATTAATAATTCACATTGAGGATCTTTTCAGGTTTAGAGTTTCAGAGAATTAGGACATAACTATTACATCTCAAAAGATTACAATGTAGACACTTCTACACAATTTCTATTTTTTAATAAAATAAAAACTCATGGAAAAAAGGACTCATGTATCATTATTGGTTTTAGAAAGTTTGACTTTTCCTTGATCTCATCCTTGACCCTATTCATCTTTAAGTCCTGTGAAAATATTTCATAACATGGGATGATCATAAAAAGATCAGTAAGGGTTATAAAACAAAGAATAAAAACATTTGTATCTAAATACATAAAAAACATGAACTCTTTTACTTACATCATGAAATCATAAGATTTATGAAAGACATATAGAAATAATATATCATAAAGGTAACTTGTGGCGTCCATAACATACTTACATTGTAGTTATCACATCTACATAGGGAGTTACTTTGGAATACCCATCACAGTATATTCCTTAAATCTATGAGGAGAAATATCCAAGATTAACTCCATCATGTTACACAATGAATTATAGAGCTATATCATGCCCACCCACCCTAGTTTTTTCTCGAAACCACTCTTATAAGTAAATAATTCCCAAGAACCATAACATGATCATAACACAGAATGTAATCATAAAGGAAAGATAACATTTCCACATTGCAATAACAAAATATCATTTCAATATATTGAAATAATAAATCCATTCTAAAAATCATTTTCTATACCAAAATACGTAAAAAGAGTATATGGTATTTCTTTTTCCTTTTAAAAACATCTTGGCTTGTTAATGAAGCCAAAGATCAAATAATACATGCAGTGGCGAAAACGTCGTCGTCACCGCTTACGTAAAAAAATATTCCTTTTTTTAGTATAGTAAAACACTTCATATAAAAATATTCCCCTTGAATGAAATGAAAATTCAATGGTGTTTATACATCCTATAAAATAAAATCATGTATTAAACCAAAATATGCCTCAATGAAATGAGATTGAGACGAAGTCCCTTACCTCATGTCCGACTTGACTTGATCGTTCTTTCATCTCATGAATAATAAACTAAAGTTAATTTCAACTTCCTTAAGAACCTTTTTAAAGTTTATTATTCCTTTTATATCACTTATTACCTTGTTATAAACATTATGTAATCATTTCAAGTAAATAATGGTCGTTTTGTCGATATTTGGTACTTGAGTAAAAAATGAACACCTTATATTTACAAGTTGTCCATGTGGTCAACAGTCCATTATTTCCAGAATGATATTCATGATTTAGATATCATATATATAATATATATCTAGTGTATAAATTTATTTACAATAGTACATAACTTTTTGTGGTAAGAAATGAAATGCACCATTCATGGAGACGGTAAGTCGTACGTACGCATGAATGCAGCTTTCATTTATATTTCATATTTTAATGGAATTAAAACATAATGATACACATGTATGTTATAATTATAGTATAATATCATATATAATAAAGTTAACTCCATATTTTATATGTCCCACATATGTCATTAACGAGTAATATCACTTTGAGGGGGCGGTAGTCCGCACTTTCTCAAAAGAAATTATCACGTTTACCCATAACGGAAACCATAATAAAATGATATAAATGGAAAATACAGAAGAATAAAGAAAAAATGAACATAATATATATCATATAAAAATATAGTTTCATCATAATTGCCACCATGAGTGGTGGTAGTAGGTATTCGAACAATCATCGTCTCGTGAGGCGTTAGTTTTCCATCCAAAAAAACAGTATGTTCTTCAACCATTAGATGGTGGTGTCTGTAAGTGTAGTTCGAATCCTTCTTATAAAAACATCATAGTATATTGAGGATACTTGAGTTTTTATAAAATAAACTAATAAAAAGAGTATAGGGGTTAGAGAAGTAAAATAAAAAAAGAATAAGTTAAGAGAAATCGTTACCTTTAATATCGGTAACATCCTTTGGTTTGAACCAAAAGGACTTTTTGAAGTGCCTTCTGCCTAAGGTAAGGCTAATATGAGTATTAGAGGGATGTAGGGAACTTAATTTGGTAGAGTTTGGATGAGCTTAAAGGCTTAAGAGGTGTGAGATATTGTTTTGATGTGGTCTCCTTTTATAAGGGAGAGGAGGTGATCTTTAGGAAAGTGTGAAAATATCATTTAATTATATAATGATATTCGGTTTTTAAAGGTCCAAAAATAATTATAGTAGAATATAGGATGACTCATGGTCGAAATAAAATCACACAATAGAAATTGGACAGGTTTTGGACAATATTTTAATCATTATGATCTTATTTATTTAAATGATTTATTAATGAGGTAAATACTGCATCATTATTGTGTCATATATAAATTACTTTGATTGAAGTCTGAAAATTTTAAAAAAACTACTATACTGTAGGAAATATTTATATATTTCTAAAAAATATTTAACATCGAAAATATGACTTATATAACACCATATAAGATTTAATTTACTAAAAGATTATTGTTTATGTCATTTTGTTTTTTTCTTTAAATTAATTAATCTAAAGTGTCATTATCATTCATAAGTGGCTCCATGGGGTCCCAAAATCGAGCCAAATATGACCATGGTCATAAATAACTCATAAAATAAGGTTTTTACAATCTTTAAGGTAATTTTGAATTATTATAATATTCTTTTTACCTTTAATTACCTTATTTTCCTTTAACTGTGGTAAATAAAATTCAAAAGTTACTATTCACCCAAAATTATTTCATCTTATAGAACCAAATTTTACTAACTAATAAAAACCATGTATGATAAATTTTCTAAATTCAATTAACAGAAGTGGTAATTTTCATTTAAATGAAATATTCTATTTTTTAGCTACTACTATGTGGTTTTACTGTTCATCAAAAATTGAAGTTTTTCAGAAAAATACAAAAAATTTAGATGAAGATAAATTTGATATTACAAATTCTAAAATTATGTCTATTTTACCAAATTATAAACATATAAGTTGCATTAATTAATTTAAAATTAATTCTCGTTGTTAAAAAAATAGCGTGTTTTTAAGAAACAATAACTATCAAAAGATTGATACTTGTTTATGTCCAATTTCAAAGTAAAATTAATTTCAATGACCAAAATTGGATTAAAAGGTGAACATATATTCTAATTAAACTTTAAAACTAATTAAAAAGATATTATGACTATATAAATAAATTAGATTAAAACACGATTTTGAATTAAAATACAATATTTTCACTATTCATTAAAAAATGAGTTTTATCGGAAAAATTCCAACAAATTTACAAAAAGTAAATTTTGATGTCCCCATAATAAATAAGTGTTTTATTTGGTCATATACAATGTATTAAAGTGACCAAAACTGTATTTAAAGAGGGTTCTCCATTAAAAGGCGTTAAATCGATATTTTAATGTAAATTATACTTAAAATTAGATTCATTCATATTTTAAGCCTCTAAAATTATATTGGATAATTGTAAATTCATTTAAAAATAATGTATAATAATATTTTTGTTAGTTTTGTTAATTCCCGCCAATACAATGGCTAAGAGTTAACTACCATTTAAAATATTAATATTATATTATTATTGTGCAACGTAAGATTTCAAAGAAACCTGTTGTATTGTATCATGTACGCTATCAAACATAGCAGCCCCTTGAAAGTAAAATTAATATTTAATTCAAAAAAATTCATAAATGTGAAATATGTTCGATTCTTTATTTAACTAGGATGTTACATCTTTCCCCCCTTTTGGGAATTGTGTCCTCAGAATTTTACTTATCAAAATAAGTGTGGTCATTTATCCCTCGTAGCATTTTTAGATTCCCAAAATGCCTCTTCAACCATACGGGTTTTCCAAAAAAGCTTTACCTGGTGAATTAAGTTATTCGGCAACAATTTCTCTCTATGGTCATGAATCTGGACTCGTTGTTCTTCATAAGAGAGATTATCTTCCAACTGAACTACCTCTAGGCTCAAAACTTGAGATGGATCTGGTATATACTTTCTCAACATCGAAACCTAAAAAAAATTGTGTACCTGGGATAAAAATGGAGGTAAACCCACTTTGAACGCAACTGATCCATCTTTCTCCATAATTTCATAAGGTCCAATGAACCTCATACTCAACTTTCCCTTCTTACCAAAACGCATCACACATTTCCATGGAGAAACTTTGAGAAATAAATGATCACCTACCTCAATATAAAGATCCCTTCTCTGGTTATCCGCATAACTTTTCTATCTACTCTGAGCTATTCTCATGTGCTTCTAAATCAACGGAACTTTCTATGCCATCTCTTCTACCAATTCTGGTCCCATCAGCTTCCTTTCACCTACTTCATCCCAAAAAGCTGGAGTTCAACAACGCTTTCCATATAATGCCTCAAATGGAGCTATCTGTATATTGGAATGAAAATTGTTATTATATAAAAATTCAACTAAAGAAAGATGTTGGTCCCAAATCCCCTGATAATCCATTGAAAAAGCACATAACATATCCTCCAATGTTTGAATTGTCAGTTCTGATTTCCCAACTGATTGAGGGTGAAATGTTGTACTAAAATTTAATTCAGTGCCCAACGACTTCTGAAGGCCTTTCCAAAAGTTAGAAGTAAAACTGGGATCACGATCAGATACAATAGAGAGGGTAACTCCATGCAACCTGACTATCTCTTTAACAAACAACTGAGCAAGTAGGCCTATAGGCAATGTATCTCGAATAGGAAGGAAATGAGCAGATTCTTCAATCGATCAACTATAACCCATATTGAATTATTACCTTGAGATTTCTTTGGTAATACCACAACAAAGTCCACGGATATATTTTCTCATTTCCACTCTATAACTAGTAGAGGTTGAAGCATCCCTTTCAGTAACTTTCGCTCTACATTAACCTGCTGATATGTCAAACACTTCATAGTAAAATCAGCAATATCACATTTTATTCTATCCCACCAGTAATACTCCAGAAGATCTCTGTACATATTTGTACTGCCAGGATGAAATGAAAATGGGGAACTACAAGATTCACATAACAACTCATTCTTCAATTTTGAATCACAAGGCACACATAATATTTGTCCAAATCTCAAAACAAAATAATTATCAATGTTAAATTCAGGAAACTTACCCTTCTAAACCGACTCTTTATTTTTCTGCAAATCACTACCTTCCTTATGTGCTTTCTTAATTCTGTCTGATAGAGATTATCACACTGACACCTGATACAAAACAGAAGAATTTTCTACACCAACAACTCCTATTTCAAAGTTTATCAAATCAAAAACCAAAGGATCTTGTTCCATATGTAACATGGATAATGAAGCATTACTTTTTCAACTCAAAGCATCAGACACTTTATTTTCTTTTCCCAGATTATAATGGATCGTACAATCATAATCCTTGATTAATTCCAGCCATCTCCTCTGTCTAATGCTCAATTATTTCTAAGTGAATATATACTTTCAACTTTTGTGGTCGGTATATATTTCACATTTTACTCTATAGAAATCATGCCTCCAAATTTTTAAATAAAAAAGAATAGTAGATAATTCCAAATCATGTTTAGGGTAATTTAACTCAAGAGGTTTCAACTGACATGAAGCATAAGCAATTACCTGGGTATTCTGTATAAAGACACATCCAAGTCCTTTAAACGATGCATCACTGCAGATAGCAAACTCACCATTTCTAGATGGTAGTGCCAAAAACGTGATCATTCACCAATCTTATTTTCAATTTCTGAAAACAATCATCACATTCTTTTATCCAAATGAACATAAAACCTTTTCGTGTTAACTTAGTCATTGGACTAGATAATCGTGAAAAAGTTTCAACAAACCTCCGATAACAACCAACCAAACCAAGAAAACTATGAATCTTGGTTATATTTTTGAATCTTGGCCATTATTCAACAAGTTTTTCTTTAGCAAGATCAATAGTTATTCCATTTTTTGAAATAATGTGACCAAGGAAAGAAATATGTTGTAACCAAAACTCACACTTGCTAAATTTCACATAAAGTTTCTTTTCTTTTAAGGTTTTCAAGAAATCCCTTAAATGGATTTCATGTTCCACTTTACTTTTGTAATAAACCAAAATATCATAAATGAACACAACCAAAAACATATCCAAGAAGTCATGGAAAATTATATTCATAAGATCCCTGAATACAGAAGGTGCATTGGTTAAACCAAAAGGTATAAATGAAAATTCATAATAGTCATATTTTGTACGAAATGCGGTCTTCAGAATGTCTTCTTCCATTACTTTAAACTGATGGTACCCCGACCCCAAATCAAACATCGAAAAATACTGAGCTCCATGGAGCTGATACAAATTCATTTAATGGCCCAACATCTGCTGAAGTAGTTGCAAAGGATTTCACCAGCCCTTTCTGCTTGTAGTCTGGCTGCTTTCATTTGGTTGAGTTCTTTGTAGGACACTCATTTGCATAATTACCCATTTCATTTCACATAAAACTTTTTACTCACTGTAAATCAGATTTTTTCTTACCATTACCCTAATATTTTTCAGTGAAATTACGAGCCTTATGTCCCATTTTACCACATCGGTAGCACATACCCGAGTTCAAAAGACATTCCCCAGCATGATTTTTACCACAATTTTCAAAAATTGTAAACTTAAGTTTCTTACCATAAGTATTTTTTGTAGATTTCTTCCCTTTCACCTGGCACCTCAACCTCTTATTCTGTTGTTTTTTCAAAGAACACATGATCATCAGAAAACTCCATTTCCACCTTCTCCGCACAACAAACAAGTTTTCCATAAATTTTGAACTCACGAGAGGCTAAAGTATTTAGATACTTTGGCTTTAATCCTGAGTAAAAATGGTTTATTTTACTATCAAGATCTCGTATGAAATTTTAATCTTACTTTTCCATTCAAGTGAATTTTTCTTCATTATCAGCCACTGAGTTATCCTCCTACCTTAATTCCGGGAATTTTTTTTCCAACCTAAGATGAACCACCTTAGGAAAATATTTCTTAAGAAACAAAACCTTTGAATTCATCCCAATCAAGAGCATAAATCTCCTCACTATCCCGGATATTTTTCACCATCGACCACCAATGATCAGCTTCACCTTCGAAATGGTAAGCAGTGAAACTAACAATTTGATGTTCTGAACAACCGATGAAATCGAAAATATTTTCCATTGCTTTAATCCACCCTTCTGCTAGCACCGGATCAGATGATCCTCTGAATGATGGGGGATGTTGCCTCATGAAATGCTTCACTACTGACATGTTCCTCTGTGGTTGATCTGGCTGATCTCGTACATAGATACCACCACCATTTATAGCATGATTCAATTGTGTCATCACTATAACAAATTGTTTAGTTTCGATTCTGACCATCTGAGGTTGCAGATTTGGAAGGATGTCTTCCTCTTGATGTTGTCCCAACATTGCTACTATTTTTCCTCTATGGAAGACTATTCTAAACAAAGAAGTATCTTAGGCGAAGCAACATGGTAATCTGTAAATGCTATATGATTTCAATATTAACATAAATTACTTTATGGATAGTAATTTAACAATAACATAACTCCTAATGTTATCTAATCCTACTTATGATACCAACTATAAGGACCCAACCATTTAACATTACATAATATTGAATTAAATGAATAATTCACATTGAGGATCTTTTCAGGTTTAGATTTCTAGAGAATTAGGACATAACTATTAAATCTCAAAAGATTACAAAGTAGACACTTCAACAAAGTTTCTATTTTTTCATAAAATAAAAACTCTTGAAAAAAAGATTCATGTCTCATTCTTGGTTTTAGATAGGTTGACTTTTCCTTGATCCCATCCTTGACCCTATTCATCTTTAAGTCGTGTAAAAACATTCCAAAACATGGGATGAGCATAAAAAGATCAGTAAGGGTTATAAAAAATGAATGGAAAAATCTTTTTGTAAATACATAAAAAACATGAAATCTTTTAATTACCTCCTGAAATCATATTATTTATTAAAGACACATAAAAATCATATATAATAAATGTAATATGTGTCATCCATAACATACGTACATTATAGCTATCACATCAACATAGAGAGTTACTTTGGAGTACCGACCATAGTATATTCTTTAAATCTCTTAGGAGAAACATACATGTTTCCCTCCATCATGTTACCTAATGCATTGGAGAGCTATCTTAGTCTCACCCCTAGGTTTATCATGGAACCACCTGTATATGTAAATAATGCCCAAGAACCATAACATGATCATAACACATAACACAAGCATAAAAAAATATAACATTTCCACATTGCAATAACAAAATATTATTTCAAGATATTGAAATAATAAATCCATTATCAAAATCATTTTCAATACAAAAATATCTACAAAGATTATATGGTATTTATTTTTCCTTTTAAAAACATTCTGGCTTCTTAAGGAAGCCAAAGATCAAATAATACTCGCAGCGGCGGAAAGGTAGTTGTCACCGCTTACATAAAAAAAATATTCTTTTTTGTCTTTTAGTAAAACAGTTCATATAAAAATATTCCATTTGAATGAAATGAAATGTCAAATATTTTTATATAGGTTATAAAAGAAAATCGTGTATTAAAACAAAATATGCCTCAGTGAAAGGAGATTGAGACGAAGTCCCTTACCTCGTGTCCAACTTGACTCGACCATTCATTAATCTCATGAATAATAAACTAAAGTTAACTTATAATTGATTAATAAACTTTTTTATGGTTATTATTCCTTTTATATAACTTATTACCATGTTATAAACATTATGTAATCATTTCATGTTAATAATGGTCATTTTGTCGATATTTGGTACTTGAGTCAAAAATGGACACCTTATATTTACAAGTTGTCCATGTGGTCAATAGTCCATTATATCCAAAATTATATTCATGATTTAGATATCATATATATCATATATATCCCGTATATACATGTATTTACAACAGTACATAACATTTGGAGGTAAGAAACTAAATGCACCGTTCATGGAGACGGTAAGTCGTACGTACGTATGAACACTACATTCATTTCTATTTCTTATTTTAATGGAACTAAAACATAATGATAGATAGTTATATTATAATTACATTATAAAATCATATATAATATCATTAAATCCATCCTTTATATGTCCCACATATGGAATTAACGAGTCATATCACTTTGAGGGGGCGGTAGTCCGCACTTCCACAAATAAAATTATCGCATTTACCCATAATAGAAACCAAAAAAGTATTATATAAATGCAAAATAAAGATAAATAAATAAAAAATAAACATAATATACATAATATATAAATACATTTCCATCATAATGGCCACCATGAGAGGCGGTTGGAGGTAATCGAACAATCATCGTCTCATGAGGCGTTAGTTTTCCATCCACAGAAACAGTATGTTCGTCACCTATTAGATGGAGGTGTGTGTAAGTGTAGTTCGAATAATTATTATAAAAGCATCTTATTATATTTATTATACTTGTGTTTTTATAAAACAAAGGAATAAATTAATTTTAGGGGTCGGAGAAGTAAAATAGAAAAAGAAGAAGTTAAGAGAAACTGTTACCTTTAATTTGGGTAACTTCTTTTGGATTGAACCAAAAGGACTCCTTGAAGTGCCTTATTCCTAAGTCAAGGCTTCTAAGAGGTGGATAGAAATGTATGAAGCTTAGTTGGGTAGAGTTTGGGTGATCATAAAGGCTAGAGAGGTGTGGGAAATTGGTTATAAGTGGACTCCTTTTATAAGGGAGGGGAGGGGCTCTTTAGGAAAGTGTGAAAATATTATTTAATTATATAATGATATTTGGTTTATAAAGGTTGAAAAATCATTATAGTCAAATATAAGAGGACTCATGGTTAAAATAAAATCATCCAATAGGAATTGGACAGGTTTTTGATAAGATTTTAATCATTATAATCTTAATTATTTAAATCATTTATTAATGAGGTAAATGCTGCATCATTATTGTGTCATATATAATTTAATTTATTTGATGCTTAAAATTTTTAAAATAAAATTACTATCATGTAGGAAAGATTTTTAGATTTCTGATGAATATTCATAGTCTAAAATATAAATTATATAACACCATATAAAAATTAATTTACTAAAATATTTTTGTTTAAATCATTTTTGCCTTTACATTAAATTATTAATTCTAAAGTGTCATTATCATTCATAAGTGGCTATATGGGGTCCCAAAATCGACCCAAATATTCCCATGGTCATTAATTACTCAACCAATAAGGTCTGGACAAGTGTTAAGGTAATTATTAATTATTATAATATTTTCTTTACCTTGATTTACATTATTTACCTTTAACCGCGGTAAATAAAAGTCAAAAGTTACTATTCACCAAAAATTATTTTCATCTTATTGAATAACATTTTACTAACTAATAACAACCATGTATGTCGGATTTTCAAAATTCTATTCACAGAAGTGGTAAAATTTCATTTAAATGAAAAATTCAGTTTTTTTAACTACTACTAAGTTGTTTCACTATTCATCAAAAATTGAAGTTTTTCAGAAAAATCCCAAAAATTCAGCCTAAGATATATTTGATATTACAAATTAAAAAATGATTTCTATTTTACAAAATTATAATCATAGAATTTTCATTAATTAATTTAAAATTAATTCACGTTGTTAAAACAAATAACGTGTTTTTAAGAAACTATAACTATCAAAAGATTAACACTTGTTTATATCCAATTTCAAAGTGAAATTAATTTAGATGACCAACATTGGATTAAATGGTAAAAATATATTCTAATTACACTTTAAAAACAATTTAAAAAAATATAACTATATAAATAAATTAGATTAAAATACAGGTTTGAATTAAAATATAATATTTTCACTATTTATGAAAAAGTGAACTTTATAAGAAAAATTCCAAAAATTTACACAATGTAAATTTTGATGTCCCCATTCTAAAGAAGTATTTTATTTGTTCATAAAGAATGTATTAATGTGACCCAAACTAGATTTAAAGAGGTTTCTCCATTAAAAGGCGCTAAATCGGCCTTTTAATGTAAATTATGCTTAAAATCTGATTCATTCACATTTTATGCCTATAAATTTTTATTGGATAAATGTAAATACATTTAACAATCATGTATAATCATATTGTACTCAGTTTTGTTCATTACCTCTAATACAAAATCTAGTAGTTAACTACCATTTAAAATAATAGGATTATATTATTAGTGTGCAACGTAAGATTTCAAAGAAACTCGTTGTTGCGTATTGGATTTGCTATCGAACACAGAAACCCCTTTAATGTAAAATTAATATTCAATTCATAAATTTAATAAATATGAACTATGTCTTATTCTTTATTTACCTTGGATGTTACACCTGACCTCAAGTCAATCTTAGAAAAATACTAAGATCCCTAAAGCTGATCAGAAAAATCACTTATATGAGGAAAAGGATAATTGTTCTTACTAGTGATGTTATTGAATTCTCTATAATAAATGAAAAGCCTCATAGAAGCATCCTTATTGTTAACAAACATTATAGGATCACCCCATGGTTACATGCTAGGTTGAATGAAACCTTTAATAATAACTCCTAAAATTTATTCATTAACTCAAAAAGTCCAATTTGAGTCATTCGATAAGGGGATTTTGAAATTGGATTAGAATTAGTTACTAAGTCAATAGTAAATTCAACTTATGGATCAGATATTATACCAGGAAACTCATCAAGAAAACATCGAGTTACTCATTTACCACGGGCACATCATTAATTTGAGCAGTTTCTTTGTTTTTAACTATATGTGAAAGGTAACATTCATTTCCATATTTTACTATTTTCTCAGCTTCTTGATATGTTATAAAAATAAAGGGTTCATTATTTTACACAAACTAAAATTTTTTCTGAAAAGAAACCTCTTTAGATTGGTAGTCAATCTTATAATGATAAACTGAAATCTAATACATACCCAAAATAACATCAAACTCTACTAGAGGGAAAACAATAAGGTTTGTAGGTAGATTCTTTCCGCACATAAGGATGTGAAGGTTCTTATAATCTCTTTTTGTCTCAATATTTTATCCCAATGTTTTTATCATATGTTTAGGATTCATATTTTGATATTGAATTCACAACTCACTAGAAAAACTCTCGAAAAAGTATGATTGTGTAGATCCTGAATTAAAAAACACATTGTCATAATATGAATAAAAAAATATTGTACATAATACTACTTCATTAAATGGCCCAACATCTTATGAAGTAGTTAAAATGGATTTCACCACCCCTTTTTGTTTTTTGTACGGCTACTTTCCTTTAGTTGAGTTCTTTGTTCGAAACTCATTTTCATAATGACCCATTTTATTTCACTTAAAACATTTTACTGACTGTAAATCATATTTTTTCTTACCATTACCTTGATCATTTTTACTGCAATTAAGAGCCTTATTCCCAATTTTTCTACATCAGTAGCACTTACCAGAATTCAAAATACATTCCCTAGCATTCTTTTTACCACAATTTTCTCAAAATATAAACTTAATTATCTTACCATCAATCTTTTTTGAAGAGTTTTTCCTTTTTTTCTTACACCACGACCTCTTATTATGTTGTTTTTTAAATAAAATTGGATCATCAAAAAACTCCATTTCTACCTTCTATGCACATCAAACAATTTTTTAATAACTTTTGAACTCCCCAGAACATAAATCAATTCGATACATTGGCTTTAATCTTGAGTAAAAAAGATTTATTTTACTATCAAGATCTCATATGATATTTAGAGCATACCTTTCCTGTGGAAAAAATTTTTCTTCATAAGTAGCCACTTATTCATCCTCCTTCCTTAATTCCATGAAATATTTTCCATCCTACGACGAACCACCTTAAGAAAATATTTCCCCAGAAACAATCCTTTGAATTCATCCTAATCAAGAGCATCAATCTACTCACTATCCCTGATATTGCGTTTACAACCGACCAACACTGATCATCTTCACCATAAAAACAGTAAATAAAAAGACTAACATTTTGATGTTTTGAACACCCCATGACATCGAAAATCTTCTCCAGTGATTTAATGCACCCTTAAGCTAGAACAGGGTTAGATGATCTACTAAATGATGGGGGATGTTGCCAAGTGAAATGCTCCACAACTAAGATGTTTCTATGTGGTTCAACTGGCTAATCTCATGCATGGATATAAACACCTTTTTTAGTCTGAGTCAAATGTTCCATCACTACAGCAAACTACTCAATTCTGATTCCGACCAACATAGGTTGCTGATTTGGAAGGTTTTTTTCCTCATGATGTCATCCCATCATAGATGACATGTTTCCTATATGGAAAACCATTCTAAACACAGAAATATATTCGGTGAATAAAAAATGGTAATATGTAAATTCTATATCATTTCAATCATACAATAAATCAATATATGTATATTAATTTCACAATATCCTAAATCCTAAATTTTTCTAAACATACCACTAATACCAATTATAAGTCCCAATCCTCAATCATTAAATAATCCATAATTATGTCAATAATTCACATTAGGGATATTTTCAGGTTTGGAGTTTTAGAGAATTAGGCCATAACTATTACATTACATCATGAATATTAGATGTAGACACTACTACTCAGAATCCATTTTTTCATAAAATAGAAACACTTAAAAGAAAACATGATATCTTTTCATGATATAAATCTTCTTGAATTATTCATTTCTTTTACCCATCATTATAACCTGTGAAAAAACATTTCAAATACTTGGGATGAGCATTAAAATATTAGTAAGGGCTACAAAATAAAGAAATAAAATCTTTGTCCATCAATACATACAAAACATAAGATCTTTATCATACCTCATGAAATCATAATATTTATGAATAAAACATAGTAATCTCAAATCATAAAGGTAACTTGTGGAATCCATAACATTCTTACATTATAGCTTTCACAGCTATGTAGGGAGTTACGTTTGGAATACCCATTATAGTATATTCATTTAATATCTTAGTAGAAACTTTAATGTTTACCTTTATTATGTTACCTAAGGAATAGTAGTGCTATATCAGGATCACTCACCCTAGGATTATCATGGAACCACCTGTATATGTAAACAATGTCCAATAACCAAAAAATATTCATAAAAAATAAAACAAACATAAAGGAATGATAACATTTACACATTTCAATAACAATATATCATTTCAAGATATTGAAATAACCAATGATTTCTCAAAACCATTTTCAGTTCCAAAATTCTTAAAAGGGTATATGGTATTTATTTTCCTTTTAAAAACATAACGGCTTGTTAAGGATTCCAAATATCAAATAATTCTCACGGTGGCGAAAACGTCATTGTCCCCACGTAGGTTAAAAAGAAACATTCTCTTTATCATTTAGTAAAACGCTATATAGATAAAAGATTCCATATGAATAAAATTAAAATTTAAAGGATTTTATACACCATATAAAATAATGTCATATATAAATCAAAATACGCCTCAATGAAAGGAGATTGAGACAAAGTGCCTTACCTCGTGTCCAACTTGACCCGTTCATTATTTAATCTAATGAATAAGAAACTAATTATAATTTCTATTTTATTCATAACATTTTTTAAGTTTATTATTCCTTTTCTATCAATTTTTACCACATTATAAGCATTACATAATAATTTATGTTTATAAATTCATTTTGTCATTATTTGGTATTTAAGTCAAAAACGAACTTCTTATAATTACAAGTTGTCTATGTGGTCAAAATTCCATTATCTCCTGAATGATATTCATGATATAGATATAATATGTATCATATATATCCAGTATAAATAAATATATATATATATCTATATGTATGTATTTATAACAGTATATATCATTTGGAGATAAAAAATGAAATGCATTGTTCATAGAGATGGTAAGTCGTACGTATGGATGTATGCTACTTTCATTTCAAGTTCATATTTAATCGAATGAAGACATAATGATACATAGGTTTATTATAATACCAATATAATATCATATATAATTTCATTAACTCCATCCTTTATATGTTCCATGTATGGAATGAATGATTCATATCACTTTGAGGGGCGGTAGTTCGCAACTCCTCAAATGAAATTATCTGACATAACCATTTCGAAAACCATAAAGGTATAATATAAATGAAAAATATAGATGAATAGAGACAATATAAGTATAATATATATCACATATAAATACATTTCCATCATAATGTCCACCATGTGAGGTGGTGGGAGATATTTGAACAATCATCATTTCATGAGGTAATAGTTTACCATCCACGGAAACAGTATGTCCGTATCCATTAGAAGGAGGTGTGTGGAAGTGAAGTTAGAATAGTTTTCATAAAATCATCCTAGTAAATTTAAGATACTGGTTTTGTAATAAAATAATGGAATAATGAGATTTTAGGGGGTTGGAGAAGGAAAATAATAGAAAAGAAATTGAGAGAAGACATTACCTTTAAATCGGGTAACTCCCTTTGGTTTAAACCAAAAGACTATATTAAATTTCCTTACACCAAATTAAAGGCTTCTAAGTGAAATATATGGATTTTGGGAGCATATTGGAGTAGAGGATGAATAGTAAAATGGGCTTGAAAGGTTTGAGTAATGGGTTTGAAGTGGAGGCCTTTTATAAGAGGGAAGATGGGCTCTTTAAGAAGGTTTGAAATTGTTATTTTATTATAAAATCATATTCAGTTTCAAAAGGTCCCAAAGTTAATTAATATTAATATTAGTTTCATGTAATAATAATAAAATCATATAATAAAAATTGTATAGGTTTTGGATTTTTTTAATCCTTATCTTGTTTATTTAACCCTTTGTTAACTTATTTAACTCATACTATGCCTTCTTGTATATTCATACTATATGGTTAATATATTTTCTATAAAATTCCAATAGACCCAGAATGGGTCATTAATGAAATTTTTAACATCAAATTTGTCATTTGGCCTAATTTTATTTTTTTAGGTCTATTTTATCATTTCATAAAATATTAATTGACTTAAAAGATCATTTATGTAAAAACATTTACTAATCATATCATGAATTTTTTAAAATCCATAAAAACATGATAAATTATAAAAAACAAAATTTAAGCAAATATAATAAGTAATAATCATCTATAAAATTCTTCTATGATATAAAAAGTTTCAAATTAATTTTACTTTAATATTTATTATCTCATTTATTTGAAACATTCATTAATGAGGTAATCATTACATCATCATTGTGTCATAAATATATTTTTTATATGATGTCTAAAAAATATAAATAAAATACCATGATGTAGGAAATATTTTTATATTTCTAATGACTATTTATAGTCGAAAATATCAATTATATAACTTATAATAAAAATTATTTTACCATGAGATATATGTTTATGTTACATTTTCCTTAACATTAAATTAATTTTTATAAAGTGTCATTCTCACATAAAAGTGGCTTCATGGGGTCCCAAAATAAACCCAAGGATTCCCATTATTTACCTGGTATGTTAAAAAAAGTTTTCCCCAATATAAATCCATATTAATTCACTTTACATTTTAAAAACTAAGTGTAACAAAAACTACAATTCATTGAATATAATATTATAAAATCTTTAATGTCATCTGAATGGATTCAAGTGGTCCTAGAATTATACAAAGGATGATCATGGTTGGGATACACTCATCTAATTAAATTATTACATGTGTTAGGGTAGTTTTATTTTATTATAATATTATTTTTACATTTAATAACCAATTTACCTTTTACCGTGGTAATAATCATTATTATCAAAGATACTATTCATAATGGCCAAAAATAAGATGAACCTATTTACATAATTTCGAACTTAATATTCCAAATATTGAAACCAATTTTCCATGTTCTAAATATGGAATTGGTAGAAATTAATTAAAAATTAATCCATGTTGTCAAAATGAGAAAACATGTTTTTTAAAAGTAAAACCTTTTAAAAGATATATATGGGATTAAATAAAATTTCAATGTGAAATTACATAAAATGAAAAAAAATTGGATTAAATGATTATAATATAATATAAATATACTCTAAAATAAATTCAAATTATAATCTAAAAATAAAAATAATTTTGAAGAAGAAGCTATTTTGAATTAAAATGCACTATTTTTCTATATTTATTAAAATATGAATTTTATCATAAAAGTACTATAATTACCTCGAAAGTAAATTTTTTAGTCCCACATCCATATATAAAGTTTATATTTTCATAGAGAACATATAAAAGTTAAAAAAATATACATAAAAAGGGTTCACAATGAAAATATGGTAAAACTGCCTTTTAAAAATATAATAGTATTTATGATTTTAATTCGATTTATACACATTTTGAGCCTCTAGAATTTATTTGATGAATGAAAAAACATTCAACAAAAAATTTTCAAAAATAGTATAGTTTGTTCTTCTCATTCCTTTAAATACAACATCTATTAATTAACTACCATTTAAAATAATAATATTAGTAATGTATTATATTTCAGTATATCTCACTATTGTATGCAACGTAAGATTTTACAAAAACCCATTGTTGCATGTTGGGTCCATTATCGATCACAGTGCCCCTTTAATGTAAAATTACTATCTATTTCATAAATATTAAAAAATATGGAAATTTATTATTCTATAAATATCTGGGATGTTTCACACTTCTCCCCATTTGGGAACAACCTCCTCAAAATTATATATATATATCAAATAAGTGGGGTTATTTCGACCTCATTGCATTTTAGGTTTCTCATGTTGCCTCTTCAACCATATAGTTTTTCAATGAAACATTAACCTAAAAAATCACCTTATTCCAAAACACATTTTCTTTGCATTCAAGAATTTTTATTGGTTATTCCTTATAAGAATGATTCTATTCCAAATAAACTAGTTATGGACTCAAAAATTTAAATGAATTTGGAATATACATTCTTCACATTGATACAATAAATACATTATGTACCAAGGATAAACACATAGTTAAATCCACTCTGTATGAAACTGATCAAAAATTCCCCAAGATATTATTGGTTATATATAATCAAGGACTCAAAATCCTCTTCATACTAAAACACATCACACTTTTCCAAAGATAAACTTTGAGAATGACATGATCACCTACCTCAAACAAAATATCCTTACTTTGGTTATATGAATAACTCTTCTAACTACTCAGTGTTGTCTTCATGTTCATCTGAATCAACTAAAATATCACTACCATTCCTTCTACCAATTTTGGTCTCATCAACTTCATTTCACCCATTTCATCCCAAAAATCAAGAGTATGACACCGCTTTCTATAAAATACATCAAATGGTGCTACTTGTATACTAGAATGAAATATTTTATTATAAGAATCCTCACCCAAAGAAATATATTGATCCCAACATCCATGTTAACCCATTTATCATACATATAGAATATCCTAAAATTTCTGAATTGTTTGTTCTGACTGTCCATCTAATAGTGGATGAAAAACTGATTGAAAATTTAATTATGTACCAAAAAACATAGGAAGGCCTTTGAAAAAATTTTAAGTAATCCTATTATCCCAATCAGATAATATAGATAGAGTAACTCTATGTAACCTTATTATATCATTATTATACAACTGAGAATGTTGATCTTGAGATAGAGTATCTTGAATAGGATGAAATTTGGAAGATTTACTCAGTCAATCAACAATAAAGTAGATCGCATTATTACCCAAAGACGTATTTTATAATCCCTCTATGAAATCCATTGATATATTTTCCCATTTCAACTCTGAAACTAGAAAAGGATGAAGTATCCCTTTCAAGTATTTCCATTCATATTTAAACTTTCAAAGAAATCAAACATCATAGGGAAAAGTTAGAAATATCACTTTCTATTCCATCCCTCTAGTAATACTCATGAAGGTCTTTATACATCTTTGTGCTTCCCGGATAAACTGAATATGGTGAACTATGAAGTTTACATTACAAACCATTCATCAAATTTGAAAAACAAGGAATGCATAATCTTTTACCAAACCTCAAAACATTGTCTTTATCAATGTTAACATCAGGTGGTATATACTTCTAAACCAATTCTACATTTTTCAGCAACTCACTGTCCTCCTTCTTTTCTTGCTTAAGTTTTTCAAATAAATATTATTTCACTGACACCTGAAACAAAATAGATTAATTTCTATAATTTACAAACACCATTCCAAAATTCATCAAATAATTAACTAAATTATATCATTGCAAACGTAGCATGGTTAATATAGAATTACACTTTCAACTCAATGCATCAACCACATTACATGATTTTCTTGAATGGTAATGAATCACACAATCATAATCATTGTTTAATTTTATCCATCTCCTCTGTATCATGTTCAATTATTTCTAAGTGAATATATACTTCAAACATTTTTGATCATTATATATTTCACACTTAACACCATAAAATTGATGCCTCCAAATATTTAATGTAAAAACAATAGAAGATAATTCCAAAGCATGTATGATAATTTAATACATTAGGTTTCAACTGATGTGAAGCATAAGAAATTACCTGATCATTATGCATTAGGACACAAACTTTTCCTTTCAATGAAGAATAATTTTAGATAACAAATTCACAATTATTGGAAGGCACAACCAAAACAATAGCATTTTTCAATCTTCTTTTCAGTTCTTGTAAACAATCAACACATTCATTTTTCAGATGAACATAAATCCCTTATGTGTTTTCTTATTTACTAGGCTAGATAATGAAGAATATTTTTCATCATCCCATCAATAATAACCCACTAATCTTTGAAAACCATTAATCTCTTTGATATTGGTAGGTCATGGCCACTCTTCATCAACTTCTTTAGACAATTCAGTGGTTTTGACATCTTTAAGAACAATATGACCAAGGAATGAAATTTTTTGCAACCAAATTTCACACTTATTAAACATTCCATATATAATATTTTCATTTAAGGTTTGAAAAAAATTCCTTATGTGACTTTCATGTTCCTTATATATTTTAGAATATTCCAAAATATAATCTATAAACACAACAACAAACTAATCCAAAAACTGATTAAATGATCGATTCATGATATTCATAAATATAGAAGGTGTATTAGAAAACCCAAAGAGTATAACTAAAAACTCATAATTTCCATATCTCATTCGGAATGTTGTCATTTGATTATCATCCTCCTTCACCTTCATCTTATGGTACCCAAACCTCGAATCAATATTTGAAAAATACTAAGCTCCCTAGAGATGATAAAAAAAATCATCAATATGAGGAAAAGGATACTTTTCCATAATAGTGATTTTATTCAAGGCTACATAACTAATAAATAGTCTCATATATCCATTATTATTTTCTATAAAAAATAGGGGACCCCATGAAGAAGTTACATGTCAAATCAAACCATTATCATGAAATTCATTAAATTTTTCTTTCAATTACACTAGTTCTACATGATCCATTCGATGAGGGGGTTTATAAATAGTCTTATAATCATACAATAAATCAATGGTAATTTAAACCTCTTGATCAGGACAAATACCATGAAATTCATTAGGATAAATATTTACAAATTCATTCACTATGGGAATGTCACTAATCAAAATGGGTTCTTTCTTTTCAACAACATGATCTAGATAACATTCAATGCCATCTTTAATAAATTTCACAGCTTATTGGTATGTTATAAAAGGTATGAAATCATTGAATAATACATTATTAGATTTTCAATATATTTTATCATGATAAACTGAATGTCAGTCCATACCTAAAATGATATCAAATTACACTATTGTAATTTCAACATGAATTATAGGAAGAACCATCCAAATGATGATAATATGAATATTATTATAAATACTAGTTTCTTTAAAACATTCAACTGGGGTTTTTTCCAACAGTAATATATCACATTTTTTTCGGTAATATTTCCAATTTACTTGCAATGATAATTGACATGAATGAATGTGAAGATCCAAAGTTAGATAGAGTATTGGAATACTTTAAAAACCTATAACATACCTGTAACCACATAATTTTATACTCTCACATCAACTATAGTAGTAGAAAAATATTTTTGCAAACCCTTATTATTTTGATATTTTTAGTTTCCACCTTAGGTAATCAACTTTGGACACACATTATAATAATACCATAACTCATTTCATCTAAAATATCTAACAACTATTTTTTTATTTCCTTCGATATCATCTTATATATAATTACAAGAAATATGAACAATAATACCACACCAGAAGCACCTACCAGATTTGAAATTCTCTATAATTATATTTACCACACTTCTCAGAAGTTGGAAATTTAGTTTTCTAACCTTCAAGCTTCATTGATGAATTCTTTACCATTGCCTTCAAACCGGATTGCTTCTTTCCCTTCCTCTCTTAGAATAATTTATCATCAAAAAAATCCATTTCAACCTTCTCAACACATCATACAAGTTTTTTATATATTTTTCACTCATGAGAACCTAATTACCTTTGATGTTACAACTATAATCCTGAGTAAATCCAATTTATGTTTCTACAGATATCTTGGATAAAATTTGGGATGTACCTTGAAAAATTAGTGAATGTTTCTTCATATGAGGCCACTAAATCATCTTCCTTTTGAATCAACTCCAATAATTGCTTTTCAATCCTAATTCAAATGTACTTAGGAAAATATTTATCAATGAAGATTTTCTTAAATTAATCCCAATTCATGGCTTCAATCTCTTCACCTCCTCTGATAATTTTTGACCACCACTAATCAGATTCAGCTTCAAAATGGTCAATAAAAATACAAAAAAAAATTGTTTGAAAACCCCACTATATTAAAAAACAAATCTAGTTATTTAATCATCCATTCAGCTTGCACGTGTTCAGATGGGCCTATGAATGATGGGGGATTTTTTCTCATGAAATGATCTACTATTGACATATTCTTTTGCGGTTGATCTAGTTGATCTTGTGTATCAACATCATGGAAACACACCCAAGGGGTGTCCCATAAACAAGGAATCTAACCTTACACATAAGAAAAAACCCATTATCAATCAGAAAAACCATATCAGGTAATAAAAAGGGTTCAATTCCAAAACAACCTATAAACCAAACGTGTGTATGTGGCACTTTTAGAACATATAATCCAAGATAAACAACGAAAGAAACAAACAACCTACCTTTATGATGTATAATCGATATACATCAATGATAGCCCTAGAATCGGCCTAGATCAACATAGATCTATAAAAAGGTGAAAAATACAATCCTTGAATAACTCACAAGGGAGGTTGAATTAGGAAGAAGGGATCAAGAGGGTCTGAAAACTCATCGGTGGGATTCTAATTCACCCAATAGTGTCATAATGGAAGCTTGGATAGAGAATCAGGGTTTCAGAGTTCATTTTTTTCTCTAGATCCATCCTATACAAACCATGGCTATAAGAAGACTTTTTTTTGATATGAGACGCGACCCCAATCTGATTTATCCAATAAAAATAAAATTACATAGTGTTTTCATTAAAAATACACGTCGTATATTATCCTTAACTAGACCCCGACATAAGTGGGTCTTCCAGGTCACCACACGACCATGTATTCGGCTGTTACATGGTCAAAATTCCATTTTACGTGACAAGATAAGTACATGATGTGTACTCAGAAACACATCACACGTACTTATAAAATCTTATTTTATTCCTTTTTTCCCTCAAAACAACCCAAAAAAAGATCCATACCTAGAAAAAATATCTAGTTTCTTAAAAACATTCCCCCTTAAATCAATTTGTCCCCGAATTTTCCTTCTGATGGTGGCGAAGATGAATCTGTGAACAACTATGGGCACATTGATCGTACATCGGACACCCTCTCCCAAGTCGCATATGACAGTCACTCGTGCTACCATAGCACAAGTAGAAAATCAATAGATCGGTCATGGAGATTCTTTGTGTTGCGATCTGAAATCTGAATTGGGTGCTCCCCAAAGGATACATCAACCTCCAACATGACCTCCACGGGTGAAAAAACATGAGATGGATCTGAAAATTAATGTCTTTGAAAAGAAAAGTGAAAGACTTCATGCATATCCTGGTACCTCTGAGGTAACCATAACTAATAGGCTATTGGAACAACATATCTTGGTGAAAGATTCCCCTGTCTCATAAGATACCTATGTCCCAACCATGGTGTGACACACTATAAAATGTGATCTCCAACCTCGAACTCCCGAGGTTGTTGTAACGTCCCGGTTCCGGGTGCCACTCAACTGGTTATCTGAACCCGATTTTCCACATGATCTCAAGCGCATTTCCCCAAATGGCAGAGCCTGCCAACTAGCAGCAAGGGCCTAGGTCTAATAGTGGTGAAACTATGCCCTCATTTTTCGATGTGTAGCGCAGCGAAATATAATAAAAGAATACAACAACAACAGAAGAAATAAACCATACACATTTAATATTACAACTGTAGTAAAGGATAACCAACCAGATATATATATATATATATGATGCCACATGTCTCAAGTTAGAAGAAAATAGCCAGAACATTTTACATAGCAGTGCAATATAATACAGTGTACAAAAAAACAGAATAGAGAAACTCGTAGCATCGCGAGCCTAAGCCCGGTCCCATGCTCCCCTACTCCACAGCAGTAATCAAGTACTTGTATAGGGACCCTTTCCCTTTTCCAAACCTGCAGAAACGTAATCTGTTTGGGCCAAAAAGCATGACCCAAATAGGGTGTGAGAAATAAATCCCAGTAGGCACCCACCAAAGGCTTGTTCCCAACTATGTGAAAGCATGCAACAACAGTGTGCAGTTGTAAAATGAAATAAGGTAAGCAGTATTGAAAAGTAACTAACTAATCAAGTTATAATGCAATTTACATTTCCATTTAATCAGTTAATTTAAAAATATCACCACAGTAAATATTCTAAGTAAACAGCCAATGTCATCAGACACGTAAACCCCTACCCTCAGGTAAAGAGAATCCAAACTCAATAATCTTCCCACAGGTATACAGATGTTGCCCACATGCGTAATAAGAGTCGGCCACAGGCACATAATCAACTTCCCACAGGCACGGAAGAAGTTTCCCACATGCTACATAATACAGTTCCCACAGGCTAATCACAACTCTTCCCTCATTCTAAATAGGTAACCGGGCCAATCCCAACATGTAAAGAAGCAGTAACAAGATATTCATCTCAAGGAAAATATACAACCATTACATTAAAGGCATACCCTTGGGTATCCTGGCCAAATTTCTTAACAGAGGAATGCACCCCGGGTGGTCCTGGATCCAAGAAGCGATCCCAAATAGCATTTATTATCTCATTTTTATTACCTATACAATTCTAGGTATTTAATTCAACAAGGCCTCAGCCATACGACAACCCATTCATGGGCACGTATCATAACAGAACACAAAACGCACATCAGTTGAAAAATTAGACACCAAGCCACCTACCTTTAATGCCCCTGATCAGTATACTCGAACGACATTACACGAATCATCTTAGAACGAAGTAGATCTGAGGTGATAGAAAACTCATTCAACCCCAAATAACTTTCCTTAGTGAAAGAATTTGTAAGAACTATTCCAGGAGATGAGAGGGCTTACCCGCACGGTTCCAAAGAAATCATCTGAGGCGGAAACAGATTCCCAATGCTTGATCTAAATATCCTCGAAGATTCGTCCTTCCCCTCCCATGCTCCCATCCGGTTCTAAGCATTCCATGTGAACAGGGTTGGATACTGCCCATTATAAGCAAAAAAAAAACAAACTAAATTAGGTGTACTTCCGAGTACACGGTGTGTAATTATTTCATTTAACTGTTCATCTGGCGGCACCGCTAAACTGTTCATCCGTCGACATGAGTACACAGCGTGTATTTCCAACTACACTGCGTGTATTGTCGCCCAGCTGGCGGCTGCTCCCACCGCCTTACTGTTTCGTCTTCCAACTGAATACATGGCATGTAAAGGACCACTACATGGCATGTAGTCAGTTTTTACACCCTTAGTCTTTAGCTTGGCTACACGCACTCTGTACTCATCCCACATGGCCAAAAGTACACGGCGTGTAGTCCAAAAATTTGGGATTTTTCCCCATTTTCCTTATTTTCTCAAAAAAACATAAGGGAAAGAGAAAAGGAGAAACTCGTACCTCAAAAATTAGAACCGTGTTCTTTCAAACATCCCCCCTTAAAGAAATCCGTCCCCGAATTTCCCTTCCTAGGGTGGCGAAGATATAGCTGTGAACAACTCTGGCCACTAAGCACGTACATCAGTATCCCGCTCCCAGGTTTTGTTCTTCACTCGGCCATGCTTCCATAGCACCCGTACGAGAGGAACTGACCGGCCTCAGATAACCTTCATGCTCCTATCAACAGTACGAATCAGATGCTCCTCAAAGGACGCATCTACCTGAAGCTCAACCTCCTCGGGATGAAGAACATGAGATGAGTCTGAATGATAGCAGCACAACTGAGATACATGGAAGACGTCGTGCATGGATCGGTACCTCTGTGGTAACTGAAAGCGATAGGAAACCAGCCCGACTCTCTCCAGAATCTCAAATGGCCCCACATACCTCGGTGAAAGTTTACCCTGTCTCCTGATCCACCTGTGTCCCAGCCTCGGCGAAACATGCAAGAAAACCTGATCCCCAACCATGAACTCCAAAGGTCGTCTCTGGAAATCAGCATAAGATTTCTGACGAGACTGTGCGGTAGCCATCTGCTTCTGATTCAACTGGACCTGCTCAGAAGTATCATGGATGAGATGTGGTCCCAGTAAAGCTGCCTCACCTGCCTCTAACCAGCACAAGGGTAATCGGCATGGCCTACCATATAAATCCTAATAATTTGTCATCTCAATAGTCGCATGAAAACTATTATTATAGGCAAACTCGACTAGGGGTATGTGCTTCTACCACGAGAACCAAAATTCTAGGACGCATGCACGCAACTGTCCTCTAGCACCTATATCATACGCTCTGACTGATCATCAGTCAGAGGGTGGCAAGTTGTTCTCAAAAGCACCTGTGTACCTAGTTCCCTTTAAAAACTCTGCCAGAAACGAGACGTAAAATGGGCGTCCCTATCTGAAACGATAGAATGAGGGACCCCATGAAGACGTACAACCTCTCAGATATACAACTTCCCGAGCTCGTCAACTACTATAGTCTCCTTGATTGGAAAAAACTGAGCTACCTTCGTGAGATTGTCCACAACAACCCACAAGGCATCATTTCCTCTAGGTGAGCTCGACAACCCCTTCATGAAGTCCATCGTGACATCATCCCATTTCCACTTCGGGATGGGTAACTGCTGTAATAGTATGGCTGGCCTCTGATGCTCTGCCTTCATCTGCTGATAGGTGGAACACCTCGTAACAAAACTAGCTACACCTCTCTTCATACCCACCCACCAGAACTGACGTACCAGGTCTCGGTATATCTTGGTAACTCTAGGATGAACTGCCCAAGCTGAAGCATGAAACTCCTGTATCAGCTCCTCGCGTATATCCCTTGGAACCCACACTCATCCATGGAAACACAATACTTCATCATCGCCTATCGTCCAACCAGGAGAAGGGTCCTCACTGGTCATCAACTCCCGTAGAACTAGGCCTTCTGAATCAGATAGTTGTCTTATCCTCACTATATCGAGGAGGTTAGAGGTCATAGCTAAAGGTGAATGATAGGTCTGTCCCTGGCTATCGTGCACATCCAAATGAATCTCAGAGAACAAATCCATAAGCTATCATTCACCACTGGCCTCTTGCACTGCCTGTATCTGAGTCTTCCTACTCAGTGCATCAGCTACTGCATTACCTTTACCAGGTGTATAAGCAAGCTCAAAATCGAAGGACTGAAGGTATTCAACCCACATTCGATGTCTCAGGTTCAAGTCACACTGAGTAAAGATGTACTTGAGAGTTTTGTGGTTCGTGAACACCACAAAATGTTCTCCCAAATGATAATGCCTCCAACAGTGAAACTCATGCACAATTGCAGCCAACTCGAGATCATGTGTCGGCTAATTCCTCTCATGTGGACTCAACTTCTGAGACCCATACGCAACTACTTGATCGTCCTGCATCAACACAGCTCCTAGACCAATACCTGATGCATCATAGTAAACTGTATAGATCTTCCCCTACTTTGGGGGTATTAGGATCAGTACTGATGTCAACTTTCCCTTCAACTCCTGGAAGGCTGTCTCGCAAACTTCTGCCCAAACGAAATTCATTCCCTTCTTAGTCAAACCCGTCAACGGTGCTGCTAAGCGGGAGAAGTCCTGTATAAAGCGTCTGTAGTAGCCAGCCATCCCCAAGAAACATCGTTTCTCAAACACGTTCTTAGGATTCTCCCGGGAAACAACTTCTCTCACCTTCTCTAGGTCTATTGCAACTCCTACCTCCGAGATGATATGACCCAGGAAGTGAATCTGGTCTATCCAAAAGTGGCACTTTGAGAGCTTAGCATATATCTGATGCTCTCTCAGTGTACCCAATACGATCTCAAGATAGGTTTCATGGTCGTGTCGAGTGTAAGAGTACACCAAGATATCGTCCAGGAATACTACCACAAAAGAATCCAGATAAGGATGGAACACATGATTCATCAGAGCCATGAAAACTTCTAGCGTGTTCGTGAGTCCGAACAATATAACTGTATACTCGTATAGACCTTGACATCTCCTGAAATCTGTCAGAGGTATACCAGATGGTCTATTGCGCAGGTGATGATATCCCAATCTCAATTCATCCTTCAAGAACACTCGTGCTCCACGAAGTTGGTCAAAGAGATGATGAATCCTCAGTAAAGGATATCTGTTCTTGACCGTCAAGTGGTTCAACTTCTAATAATCCATACAGAGTCTGAGGGTACAGTCTTCCTTCTTCGCAAAGAGAACCGGAGAACCCCATGAATATGTACTGGGTCAGATAAAACCCTTTTCCTATAACTCCTCTAACTACCTCTTGAGCTCCTGAAACTCGGGCGTGGCCATCCTATAAGGAGGAATGGACACTAGTGCTGCCCTTGGAACATGCTCAATAGAGAAATCCACCTTACACTCCGGGGGAAGACCTGACAAGTCTTCTGGGAAGACATCCCTGAAATGATCAACCACTTGAGGGAAATCCTTCTGACAGGTCCTCTGGTCGTCCAGATATAAACTCACAATCTGGGATGTGACTCCACCTCGCCCATGATGCTCTGGTCCAGCTCGAATTGCCTGAACATCCCATTCACCATGTATAGAAACTATCCACCCTCTGGTGATGTGAAAAACACCCTTCGACGATAGAAATTCACAAACGCTCGGAATGGAACCAACTTTTCCATCCCATGAATGATGTCATAATTTTCATCTCTAATAAATAGAGGTCCCAAAGAAAATGACACCCACCAACCTCAAGGGGGAACTCCTTTCACTGGTGCACACATTTCTTTTTAGTCCCCAACAGAGTGTCTAGCATCATGATATCAGAAGAATTAGAGACATAGAGCCCAAGGCTCTCCGCAATGGGTACAGATATGAAGCTATGTGTAGAACCCGTATCAAAAATTATTGAAGTAAAGATAGAAGCTACTAGAATAGTACCTATGACTGTAGAAGGTCCAGGATCCTGCTCCTGGTGGGTCTGTTGCACTGTATACACATGCCCAGTGCCACGGCACTGCGACACAGACTGGCTACCCTTAGTTGTCCCACCATGCTGCCTCTGAGATCCTGGTGTCTAGCGACCTTGGCCACAACCACCATCTCTACCTGCACACCCTAACGTATTCCAGTTCCTTGACTTGTAAGAAGCTGCTGGTCCTACTCCCACATGCGGAGTCTGTACAGAACCCTTCTCACTATCCACTGGTGGAAACGCTCTACAGAAGCGCTGCAGATGACCCATCCATCCGTAAGCTTGGCACTCCACTGGGTCTCGTGGACATTGTGGCCTCTTGTACCCCTCCTTACCACACTGGTAGCACATGACCCGGCCACCAGAAGAATTATTATGGCTGGTACTACCACCCTAAGAGAATTCCATCTGTCTCTTCCTCTTCCCAGAAGAAATAGTACCAGAAACTGGTGCTGAACCGCCCTGTCCCACACCACTAGCTTCCTACAGGTTCCTCTCTATAATCAGCGCCTAATTCCAAATATCATGTTCTGAAGGCAACCTGAAAACATTCAACACCCCTCAGATGACATATCGAAGACCATCCTCTAAGCGTCTGGCCCACAACGTCTCATCTCCCACCAGAACGGGTGAAAAATGCTGATACTCGGTGAAACGAGCTGAATAATCCATCACCGACATAGCGCCCTGATGCAGATTCATGAACTCCTGAGCTCTATCTACCCTCAGTATCTTTTGGAAAAATAAGTCACAGAATACTGCATGAAAATATTCCCACACCATGTCTCTGTGATGCTCTGACTGGGTGGTAACATCCCACCACCTCTTGGAAGAATCACGCAGCATATACATTGCGAACATGACCCTCCACCCTGGAGGGATCTCTAAATTTTCAAAAATAGTCTCCATCGACCCCAGCCAAGATTACGCAGCCTGTGGTCCGCCATCCCCTGATAACGTCGTTGGCTGCTACTGCTGGAAAGTACATGTCATCTCAGCCATAGATGTGGCAGCCTACAGTGCTCCCTGAAAGGACTACATGAACCGCATAAAGCCTTCACGGAACATTACATCTGCGCCTGTGTCCGATATAACGGATGGCACTGCATCTGGCTCTACTGGAGGATCAACTGGTATCCCATGGCCCACCATCTCCAGAGTATAATCGTTTCCTCTCTCTTAATGAACAATGTGTGGTCATCTCGGTGGCATGACTCTTTAAGGTCAAACGCACACCTTAGAACATGATTATCAAGGATAGAAAATGGAGGGACCGAAAAGGGAACAGAAGGAGGAAGGCATTCAAATCTTTCAAAACAAGACTACATGGTGTGTATACTGACTACACGACGTGTACTTGGCTTCCCTTCCCCTTCCTGAGTCCTTCTACATGGCTAATCCACACAACTCCCGTTGAACAAAACTACATGGCATGAATATGATCTACACGGTGTGTATGGTTTAATTTTCAAACTGCTCGTGTCGTTAGTGACAAGGCCGACTACTCTCCTTGATACTACACAGCGTGTTACACCCGCACATGGCGTGTACACTACCCAATTTCCCAGCCACATGGCTAAGTACACACAGTCTGTCCTCGGTCCAGACTACATGGTGTGTCCCATAGGTACACGACGTGTTCTAGATGAACTTCGCCGAATCATGTTGTTAGTTACACGGCAGGACACATGGCTCAAACTACACAATGTGTTCTGTATACACATGGCATGTACGCGAAGGATTACCCCGACCCATGTTGTTAGTTAAACGGTTGGGTCCCCGGGTCTCAGTATATGGCGTGTTCGTCATTGACACGGCATGTATGTCTTAAGGTCTCCTCCATCTGTGTTTGTTAGTTACACGGGCGGACTCCGGGTCAACACTACACGGCGTGTACATCTGGTACATGGTGTGTTAGCCCCATGTATCTCCCTTCCCCGTGTCCCCACCCACACGGTCTATGACACGGGAAGAGACTACATGGTGTGTACTTATGGTACATGACATGTAATCAAAAACGGTTCATCTCTTCCCGAACAGAAGATCACACACGGCGTTTTTAAGGTACTACATGGCATGTATACTAGGTTTCCGGACAGTATTCCTCAGAAACTTCTCTGGAACCCATGGAATACTAAAAATACAATACCTAAGTGCGAAATTCCAATCTGTGAGGTCCCATACTCCCCGCGAATCAAATTTTTACATCTTATATGTGTTATAACCAAATAAACAGTGAATGACCCAAAACATTTCGGTCAATGAGGGCCCATACTCTCCAAATACCAAATCTTGGCATCCATTCTATAAACAGGTTCATACAATAATACCCAATCAAACAGTAGGTATTTATCTAGGCAGTTATCACAATATCATGCTTTTACTAGCCCAACATCTATCACAACAACATGAAATCTCTAATGCACCTACATGGCATGAAGACTATGCATGGCATGTGATTTCTAGTATGTACCTAAATGATTCTTGAGATGGGATGCCCTCATCTCACCAGGTTGAAAATAAATAGAACCCATGAATAAACGATAAATAGCACAGTCACAAGTGTGTCACCCTATGGTGAAATCAGATCAATTGTAAAATTGCAAAATCATTAAAATTGCAATACGAAGTAAATTGGCTTTTCCATGTACACGGGTTAGCTACCCGTGGGCACAAATTATTACCAAATACCGTTTCTATCCTATCACTGACTAAGGGTCCAAATAGTAATTAAAGAAAAGAAACCCTATGATACAACTTTTTTACGTCTCGGTTCCGAGTGCCACTCAACGGTTGCCCCGAACCCGGTTCACCACATGACCCCAAGCGCATTTCCCCAAACATCAGAGGTTCTCGACTAGTAGCGAGGGCCCAGGTCTGATAGTGCGGAAACTATGCCCTCATTTGCCAAAGTGTAGTGGAGAAGAATAAAATAAAAGCATACAACAACAAAGTAAGCAATAAACCATACACATTTAATATAACAACTGTAGTAAAGGATAACCATCCATATATATATATATATATATATGATGCAACATGTCTCAATTTCTATGAAAATAGCCAGAACATGTTACATAGCAGTGAAATACAATACAGAGTACCACAAAACAGAACTACGAAACTGGTAGCATCGTGAGCCTATGCTCGGTCCCATGCTCCCCTACTCCACAGCAGCAATCAAGTACCTGTATAGGGACCCTTGCCCTTAACCAAACCTGCAGAAACGTAATCTGTTTGGGCTGAAAAGCATGACCCAAACAGGGTGTGAGAAATAAATCCCAGTAGGCACCCACCAAGGCCTCGTGCCCAACTATGTGAAAGCATGCAACAACAGTGTGCAGTAGTAAAAATCAATAAGGTAAGAAGTACTGAAAAGTAACTATCTTAACCAGTTATATTGCCATTTACATTTCCATTTAATCAGTTAATTTAAAAATATCGCCACAGTGAATATTCTAAGTGAACAGCCAATGTCCACAGACATGTAAACCCATACCCTCAGGTAAAGAGAAACCAAATAGAATAATCTTCCCACAGGCATACGGATATTTCCCACGGGCGTAAGAAGTGTCGCCCACAGGCACAGAGTCAACTACCCACAGGCACGGAAGAAGTTTCCCATAGGCTATATAGTACAGTGCCCACAGGCTAATCACAACTCTGCCCTTAGGCTAAATAGGTAACTAGGTCAAGCCCAACATTTAAATAAGCAATAACAAGAAATTCCTCTTGAGGAAAACATACAATCATTACATTAAAGGCATACCCTCAAGTATCCTGGCCAAACGGCTAAACAGAGGAACGCACCCCCATGGTGGTCCTGGATCCAAGCAGTGATCCCAAACAGCTGTTATTATCACATTTTTATTACCTATACAATTATAGGTATTTAATTCAACAAGGCATCATCCATACGACACCCCATTCATGGGCGCGTATCACAACGATATACAAAATGCAATCCAGTTGAAAATTAAACACCAAGCCACCTACCATTAACGCCCTTGATCAGTATACTCGAACGACGTTCCACGAATCATCCTCGAACGAGGTAGATCTGAGGTGAAAGAAAACTCACTCAAACCCAAATAACTTCCCTTATAGGAAGAATTGGTAAGAACTACGCCAGGAGATGAGAGGGCTTACACGCACGGTTCCAACGAGATCGTCCGAGGCGGAAACATATTCCTAATTCTTGATCTAAAGATCCTCGAAGATTCGGTCGTCCCCTTCTGAGCTCCCATCCGGTTCTAAGCCTTCCATGTGAACAGGTTTGGCTACTTCCCATTTTATAAAAAACAAATTACATGGAGTTTACTTCCGAGTACACGGTGTGTACTTCCTTCATGTAACTGTTCATCTGGCGGCACCACCAAACTGTTCATCTATCGACATGAGTACATGGTGTGTATTCCCAACTACATGGCATGTACTGACGCCCAGCTGGCGGTTACTCCCACCGCTTTACTTTTTCGTCTTCCAACTGACTAAACGGCATGTAAAGGACCACTACATGGAATGTAGTCAGTTTTTACACCCTTAGTCATCAGCATGGCTACACGCCCTTGTGTACTCATCCCACACGGCCAAAAGTACACGGAGTGTGGAAAAGTACACGGAGTGTAGTCCCAAAATTTGGGATTTTTCCCCATTATCCTTATTTTCTCAAAAACACTTAAGGAAATGAGAAAAAGAGAATCTTGTACCTAAAAAATAAGAACCAGGTTCTTATAGTCATCTCCAACGATGAGCATAATATATCTACTGAGACTGTGTAGTTTCCATACTATTCTGAATCAATTCCACATGCTGAGTGGTCTTATGTACAAGACGTAGTCCCAAACTTACAGCCTCTCCTACCTACATCCAACATAGGGGTGATCCACATGGCCTACCATAAAAAGCCTCATAATTATCCATATGAATCATTGAATAAAAAACTATTATTGTAGGAAAAACCACCTAGGGTATTTGTATTTCCCAAGAACCCATGAAATCCTGGACGCGTGCTCAAATCATATCCTCCAAAACCTGAATCATATGATCAGACTGGCCATCTATCTAGGGATGGTAATCTAAATTGAGAAGTACCTGTGTACCCAAATCCCTCTATATTCCTTTCCAAACATGAGATGTAAATCGAGTGTCCTTGTTTGAAATGATAGAGTCTGGAACCCCCTTAAAATTTACAATCTCTCGGATGTACGACCTCCCAAGCTTGACAACTTGTAGGTCACTTTGATTGGAAAGAAGTTTGAAACCTTCATGAGCATATCAATAATATACCAAACCAAATAATTCCATCAAGTAAATAGTGGTTAATCTATCCAAAAATCCATCACAACATCATTCCACATCCACTAGGGAATGGGTAACTATTATAATAGCCCTGTCGGTCACTGATGATCTGCCTTCACATGCTGACAGGTGGAACATCTCATCACAAAACCATCTACATCCCTCTTCATGCCTGGCCATCAATATTGATGATGTAGATATCAATACATCTTGGTGAAAAAATGATGAACTTCCCATACTGAGGCACGAAAATCTCACAATAGCTCCTCCTGTATGTTTTCTAACACCTATATGCTCCCACAAAAATCCAAAACCTCATCCTCACCTACAATCAACCCAGGAGTATAGTCCCCGTCTGACATGCTCTCACGTAGGATTAGGCCTTTAGAATCTGATAGCTACCACATTCTCACATGATCCATTAGAGCAGAAGTAACAACTATAGATGAAAGAAACGTCTCCCTATGTCTATCATTCAACTTAAAATTCATCTTATAGAACAAAGTAATAAGCACCCACTCACTACAATAATTCTAAACTTCATATATCTAAGTCCTCCTTCCCGATGCATTAGCCACTGTATTGCCATCATGGGCATGTAGGCAAGATCATAGTCGAAATAATGAAGGTTCTCAACCCACCATCATTGTCTCAAATTCAGATCATTCTTTGTAAATAAATACATGAGGCTTTTTTGGTTAGTGTATAGCACAAAATTATATCCCAAGAGATAATGTCTCCAACTTCGCAAGGCATGCACAACTACATCTAACTTTAGATCGTTCGTCACCTAATTCCTCTCATTTGTCCTCAAATTTTAAGAACTGTTCACAATGAATCTGTCCCCTAATATAAGTACTTCTATTAGACTGATACCATATATGTCGAGTAAATTGGGTAACTCATACCCAGTTCTGGAAAAATCGGTATCGGTGAAAAATTCAACCTCCCATTCAGCTCCTGAAAGTGTGAATTGTATGAATATATCCATATGTAATTCACACTCTTCTTATTCAGGCCCAATAGTGGCACTGCTAAGCATGAAAATTCTTGTATAATGTGTTTTTACTAACTAGACATCTCCCAAAAAGTTCGTACGTCAAAGAGGTTCTTTGGATGCTCCTAGGAAACTACACCTCTCACCTTCTATAGGTCAACTGATACTCCTATCTCATAGATGACATGACCCAAAAAGTGATTCTGCTCCATCCCAAAGTGGCACTTTGAGAGATTACCAAATAATTAATGATCTCTCAGTGTACTCAACAAAATATCAAGATGTATTTCAGGGTCATTCTAAGAGTGACAGTATGCCAATATTTCTTCCCTGGATACTACAACAAAAGAATCCAAGTAAGGATGGAACAATCAGTTTATTAGTACCATGAAAACCATCGTCACGTTCATGAGACCGAATAGAATAACCCAATACTCGTATAAATCATACCTAATCTCAAAGGCTGTAAGAGGTATATATGATGACATATCATGTAACTGATGATAATAGGATCTCAAGTCAATCTTTGAGAACACTCGGGAACCTCGAAGCTGATCGATGAAATCATATATCCTCAAGAAGGGATATCGATTCTTGGTCATCAATTGTTTTATCTTCCAATAATCTTCACAAAATATGATGCTACCATAAGAATTATTGTAAAAAGAATATCCAAACCCCATGGAGATGTACCGGTCAGATGAAACCCTATCCTTGCAGCTCCTCTAACTGATTTTGGAGCTCCTGTAATTCTGTCTTAGTAATGCTATAAGAAGGAATGGATACTAAAGTCACCCCCAGCACAAGAATAATAGATAAATACACCCCTATCTGGAGGTAAACCTGAAAATTCTTCTAGAATGACATCTATGAAATGATCCACCAGTGTATGATAGTCCATCTGTGAAGACCCCTGGTCATCTAGATATAAACTAGCAATATCAGTAGTGATTCCTCCCCACCCATGATGCTCGGGTCCAGCTCTGGTTGACTAGACATCACATTCTCCCTTTTGAAGAAACTATATTCTCTCTGGTGACATAAAAGTCACACTATGATTATTTCTGTCAACAAAGTCCTAAAAAGAGACACACCAGTCCATTCTAAGAATAACATCATAGCATGTCATCTATAATACATAGTGGTCCCATAAGAATTGACACCCACAAACTTCAAGTGGGAACTCCTTGCATTGATGTACACTACCCATCCTAATCCCCAATAGAGATTCTATCATCACAACAATATAATATGTAATGATATAGGGACCAAGGATCTCCATAACAGAATCAAATATAAAACTATGGGAAGCCCCTGTATCAAAAATAGAAGAAGCTAAAACCGAGGCAACTAGAATCATACCTCTATCCGTAGAGGGAATGGGATCCTACTCCTATGAGGTATGCTCCATTTCCAAATTTAGACCAATACTACAGTCCTACGAATCATTCTAGATACCCAGAGCTGATCCACCCTATTGAAGCTAAAAACCTGTTATCCGGATACCATGTCCATGACTTCCTCCTCAGCCCGAACGACCTGAAAAACTCCAGTTCCCTGACTGATGAGGAACTAGTGGCCATGCTCCTATATGTGGAGTCATGAAAGATCCCCTCTCACTAACTGTTGATGAGAACATCATTCAAAAACGTTGAATAAGTCCCATCGCGCTGCAAGATCAGCACTCGACTGGGTCCTTCAGGCAATGCGGTCTCATATTCCCACTCATTCAACACTAATATCACACCACTTGGATACCTAAAGATACATCATGTGGATTCTCTTTGTGGCACTTCCTGCTATAGGTCGATGTAGTACTAGATATGGATGTTGAACTTCCCTATCTAGCAGTTCCAATATCCCTTAGATTGTTCTCGGAAATCAGTGACTGGTTTACTATAGAAATAACTAAAGTACACCAAAAAAACATTCACCTGTGATCAGATGTCATACATGAGACCATACTCAAATCATCTAGCCAGTTATAACTCATCACCCCCAAGAATAGGTGTGAAGCACTGAAGATATGTAAAGCGAGAAGAATAATCCAACACTAAAAGGGAACCCCACTCTAAATGCTTGAACTCCTAGGATTGGTCTACCATCAATTTCTAGGGGTTTAAGTAATCATAGAATTTATTAATAAACACTTACCAAATCATATCCCGATGAAATTCTTCCTTTGAGAAAAAATCCAAAAATATATTGGTGGAGTCATATAGTATGTAAGTCGCAATCTTCACCCCTCTCTCAGGAGGCATATCCAGATGCTCAAAGATAGAAATAATGGCCTCCAACAATTGTTTTGTAGCCTATGATCCTCCATCCCCAAAACAAGTGGGAGGATGTTACTGCTAGAACACTAATGTAAACTCCTTCATAGTCAGGGTAGGATGTGGTGCTCTATGAAAGGTCTGCATTATCCTCATAAAGACTTCACAAAACTATGCATCACCACTTGTGTCTGGTATAACAGTTGGTTCCAAGAAGGGCATGATATGAGGATCTTATGGTAGTCTCTGATCTGTTATTTCCAATGTCTGATCATCCCCCTATACCTGGCATACATCTAGAGGACTTATAGGTAGAATAACTCTGTAAGGTCAAGCACACACCTCAGTATGAGAGTAACGAAAACTACAAATCAGAAGAACATGAATGGAACAAGTGATGTAAGTCATTCATATTTTTAAAAATATGGTTACATTGAGTGTAGAACCACTACACAACATGTTCCCTTAATCCTTAACATTGGAATATACCCATGCCAACCTGGTTATGTAACACCCCATACACATGGTGTGTTCCTCTTGAGACATGGCATGTACTTGAATATTTCTTCATGCCCAGGTACTTCTACATGGATATAACTACACGGTTCTACTACTCTAAAACTACTTGGTCTGTTTACCCTAAGCATGACGTGTACAATAAAGTTTCATCTACCTGTTTCATTAGTCACACAACTGGATACACGGTCTATTACAACACATAATGTACTCCCATTACACGGTGAGTTCTTCAAATAGTTTACCAACCCCATGTCTCTTCTCCCACATTAAGTCACGTGGTCAACAACTACGCTACGTGTACATATGATACATGACATGTACAAATTTAAATTCATTTATTCCAGAAGATAAGAACACATGGAGTGTTTTCATAACATCACGCGCCGTGTTTTTTGGGTTTTCTAGATAGTAACCCTCTAAAACATCTATAGAACCCCCAAAATATTACATTATAGCCAAGTAATTCCATGTTTTGATCTTTGATATCCCGTACTCTCAGAGAATCAGTGTTTGGCATCCTTATTCATATCATATCTTAACCAAATTTAATTAATGTTCAAACATGATCCCCCAAATTCAGATCATTGAGGCTCCATAACACAATAGGGACCAATTCTTGGTCTCTATACAAATGAAACATTACATATACCTATACCATATCAAACATTCATGTATTTCTGTCATTGAATCTATCACAACAGTATACATATCTAGCACAACATCTATCACAATCGCATGCAATCAGTAATTCTCTCTAAATGACATGGCATGATTGCATGGCATGTGAATTCTAACAAGTGACAATACGATGCATGAGATAGAATACCCTCATCTCATAGAGTTTCAACAAAATAGAACTAAGATAATATCAATACTAATAGCACAAAACAAGTGTGTCACCCAATGGTGAAATCGAATCAACTATAATAGTTCAAAATCAAAATATTACTATTCAATTCATGGTGATTTGGATTTTCCATATACACAAGGTAGCTACTCCTAGGAAAAAATAATTAACAAAATACATTTCCTTCCTATCCCTTTATAATGTTTCCAAATAGTATTATAAATTCAGAACGAACCCCCTTTGATACCACATTGTAACATCACAGATCTGGGTGCCGCCCAAAGGTGTCATGAACCCAGTTTGTCAAATACCCTCAAAAGCATTTCCCTAAATGATAGAGGCTTCTAACTAATAGCGAGGTACAAGGTGTGATAATGGGGAAAATATGCCCTCATTGGAAGAGTATACACAGTGGAAAATAGAAAGTAAATAATAGCAGAAGTAGTTATACCATACTATATAAGTAAACAACAGAAGACTAAAAATAAATTCAATAGAATCTGTAATCTATATTTGTGATGCATGGAATATGTATTTAATTAAACAGACAAACAAGTCAAAATTCAAGAAATAAAATATAGAAACCAATGTATAGGAAAACAAAAAACTCTAACAGCATTGCAAGCCTCAGCATGGCCCCATGCTCTCTACCTCCAAGAGTAATCATGTACCTAATGATGAATGGTTATTTCCCTTATCTATACCTATAATTATATAATCAGTTTGGGTCCAGAAGCTTGTCCCAAAATGGGTGTGACATGAATCTCAATATGCAATCACAACAAATCTATTCCTAGTTTTTAGTGAATATATAGAGTATGTAATTTGAAAAAATGAAGCAATAAACTAGGAATTACTCAAAATTAAACTATCCTATAGTTTTTAATTACATTTATTTAACATTTACTATTCATATGTTGAATCATGTAACCCCAAGATTGAATCTACGCTCTATGTATCCCATGTATGTAACTTGATATGTGTCTCAGAATACCACCCAAAAAATCAATTAAGACAAAATCCAAGCTTCTGTTTGGCCTTTCTAGACACTTCACAGTCATTAATTTATTCATAAATGACCCCTTTGGGAATATTGTCACCATCAAATCCAACTGGTCTAACATAATATAAATTCATTAAATAAAGAACTTCTAGAAATTTCTCATGGTCTATCCCCCTAGGTTCCACATACCATCAATCATTTATAAATGACCAACTAGGAAAGCTCTCCCAGTCTAAACCCTTTGGTAAAAAATTCATTTAATCAAATATAAACGACCGCCTAGGAAGCACTCACTGTCTAACACTTTTGAGAAGATCTCACAGTTCATTCCCCATTTTTCAAACATTCACAATGCATATCACAAGAATTTTATATAATCAACAACTCCATCTTAACAAAGCATGACATAGAAAACAAGGGAAGACTAACATGCATCCTAGACCAAATGAACATAATCATTCAATAAAGGGAACCATGCACATGGGGTGTCCCATAAACAAGGTACTTGTCCTTAAGCATAAGAAACAACACTTTATCAATCAAAAAAACAATATAAGTTAATACATATGGTTTAATTCCAAAAAAATGAAATTCCCAAAACATGGGTATGTAGTAATTTTAGAATATATAATCTAATAAAAACAACAAAAAGCACAAACCACCAACCTCTATGTCGTACTATTGATATACATGAATGTTAACCCTTGAATCGTCCTAGATTGGCGTATATATACAAAAAGGTGAAATACTTCTAACCTATAATGACTCACAAGAGATGATGAATTAGTAATAAGGGATCAAGGGGGTTTGAGAAATCACTAGAGGGATTCCAACACAACTGATGGTGTCTCAATCGGATCTTGGATGGAGAATTAGGGGTTTGTAGTTTGTTCGTTACGATGGAGCACTCCTATATGAACCAAAACCATAAGAAGATGTTTTCGGATATGATAAGTGACCTCGCTAAGATTAATTACCTAAAAAAGAAAATTACACTAATGGTTCATTAAAACATCATGTTGTATGGTGGACTTAACTAGAACTCGACTTAAGCGGGTCTACCATGTCACCACACTGTCATGTATTCCTCCATTACCCGATAAAAATGAAGATATATGTGGCAATATAGTTACCTAGAATGTACTCAGAAATACATGGTGTGTACTTAGAAAATCCTCTTTTCTTTTTTTCCTCAAAAACCCCATAAACAAGAGCTATACCTGAAAATATGTTATGGGTTCTTACAAATGGAATATCCATTCAATCAACTTCCATAACCAATGCATTAGAGGTTATAACATAACCACATATCCATGGTTTGTCCCGGAACCACCTATTATTTGTTTATCACGTAACCAACCATCTTTAGTTAATCAAATAACCAGTCGTAAAATATCTAAGTACCATTATGTAATCATAACACAAAATATATTTCAATTATCACCATTTCATTCATAAAATTTAATTTTCAATCACAAAAAATCATTTCAAGATATTGAAATAGTCAATCCAATTTCAAAATCATTTTAAATACCAAAATACCGAAAAATTTAATAAGTAAATTCTTTTCCTTTTAAAAAAATTATGTGTTATAGTGTAATCCAAATATCAATTAACGGTTATGGCGGTAGTGAAGTCGTTATAGCCGCATTCATTAAAAAATTACTTTTGTGGTTTTTTAAAGAAATTAAAAATCTTCATATAAAAATATTACTTTCTAAATGATTTGAATGAAATTAAAATTCAAATGGTTTCATTATACATGTTATAAAATAAGGTGGTGTATAACATCAAAATATGCTTCAAGGAATGAAGAATGAGACGAAGTCCCTAACCTTAAGTTTCACTCATCATATATGTTTAATGTTATTCTTTAATTATAAACATAGGTTAATTTATACTTGAATGAAAATCATTTTCATTTTCATTATTTATTTTATATAACTTATTACCATTTTATAAAAATTATATATTCTTTATGTTAATAACAGCCATTTTTTCGATATTCAATACTTGAGTCGAATAGAAACATGGTTTTAGGTCAGTAGTACATGTGGTTATAATTACACAGTCTCTAGAAAAACATTAATGAAATAATAATGTTTTTATACATCATGAAATCTTTTTATATCTAATCATTCATTAATGGTATTATAAATTTACAATGTTATAATCATGGAGACGGTTAGTTGTATGTATGCATGAGTAAGATTTCTTTCATTGATCATTATGAATATAAGGTAATTATTATTTTACCTTTCTATAATTATCATATTATAATTAAGATAACAATAGTCATTTAAGTATAATCAGATAAACCCTAAAAGGGATTTGGTAAATAAAAACAATTCAAATCACTTCGTTGTGGTGATAATTCACACGTACACATGAATGACGTTATCATTTTTATATGTATTGAATGTAAGAACATAATTGAAATAATATTCTTTTTAAATGATTCAAATTTCATTAATATCATATTTAAGAATTTATTCCATCGTTATAACCATTCTTGATAGACTGTAATGAGAAATGAACTATATTGGTACGTGAGGCAGTAGTCTTCCATACACACGAATGAAATGTTCATCTCCCATTTGATGAAATTAGAGATGGATTTTGGTTATGATAGTAACATAATAATATCTTAGTATATTTAAGATACTAGATTTATTATTACATCATGTTTTAAGTATATTTAAAGGAATTGGAAGAAGAAATAAAATATACACATAAAAACATGATACCTCTTCTTCAGTTGATCATCTTTGATAAACACCTTAAAACCTAAAAAGAGGGTGTTATGCATAAAATTAGGCCTCAAGAATGTGGGGAAGGATTTTTTGAATGGTTTTTGGATGATATATTCCAACCCAAACGGATTTTTAAGTGTCAGTATTAGATACGAGTGGGTTCATTTTTTTTGTAGAGGGGAGGGGCACCCTTTGAAACATTTAAAAAATTAATCAAACATAAATTGAATTTAGGTTCCAAATAGTCCTAAAATAATTTATTTCTAATATAATATTATTTTTGGTCTAATAACCATAATTAAATTAAAATTAGGCAAGTTATGATTTTTTTAATACTTATATTTTTTTAACTCTTATTTGACCCTTTTTAATATTATTGTCATATCATGTTATTTACACTTTGTGGGTTAATATAATAATTATAACATATAAAATGATAAAAATATTTCATTTATAAAATATTAGGACTTATCAAAACCATTTGGATGAATATCATTTTTTATTAATTTTATATCATTTAATATACTATTTATTGCTTTAAAATACCAATAGTGTCAATTGTGACACTAATCATTAGTTGACTTTGAACACGTATCATTACAACCAGATAATTTCAAAAAACTACTTTAAATAATCAAAAAAATGTCCAATATACCCAAAAAAATAATTTATGAAATAAATTATGTAAAATAATATTTATTTTTATATTTATAAAATCATTTTTTTGATTTATTCCTTAATTAAAAAATTAATACATCATATTGGTGTCAAAATTAAATATAAATCTATAATTTATAAAAATTATTAATTAATTATAATGATGTAAGTAATATTTTTATTTTTCTAGTCACTATTTATAGTCGAAGATATCTCATGTATAAATCCATATTAAAATACTGTGCTTTTTAAAAAAACGTAAAAAATAACTATTTATTGAATATAAGATAATAAAGTACAAATGTATTCTAAGGGGATTGACGTGGTCCTAAAATAAAATGAATTATTCTCATGGTCAATATACAATCCTAAAATTAAATTAAGACTCGTGTTACGGTAGTTGTGTAACATTATAATATTATTTTTACTTTTAATTACCTGATTCACCTTTAAATGTGGTAATAAAATATATTACCAAACATACAATTCATATTGTCCAAAAAAATGGGACTTATTTAAATAATTTGGACCTTATGATTCCAAATATGTAATCCATTTTTTCCAAATTCAATACAAGTAATATGAAGAAATTAATGAGAAATTATTCTCCATTGTCAAAATGAGAAAACATGTTTTTTAAAAGAAAATACCATCAAAATATTGACATATTGTTATCTGAAATTTCAACGTAAAATTATTTCTAATGACCTAAGTTACATTAAATTATAAAAAATAATCAAAAAATAATTTAAAACCAATTCAAATGATAATCTTAAAATTCAAATAAATTATAAGAAAAGGCAGTTTTTAATTAAAATTCAGTACTTTCACTATTTATTAAAATAGGAATTTTATCAGAAAAAATACCAAAATATCAACAAAAGTAAATTTTTTATGTCCTGATTCCAATTAAGAAAATTATTTTTTAAAAATTGTACAAATAAAATTGACATAAACTATATTTAAAAAGGGTTCTCCATAAAATGGTGGTAAAACTACCTTTTAAAAATATTAGATTATTTTATGATTAAAATTGGATTTATTCTCATTTTATGAATCTAAATATTTTTTGATGAATGTAAAAAAAAATTAAAAAACGTGTTTAAACAAATTATAGTTACTTCCATTCATTCCAATCAATTCAATGGTTAAGAATTAACTAACATTTAAAAAAATAATATTAATAATGTATTATTTTTTTGTATAACTTAATCTTGTGTGAAACATAAGATTTCAGAGAAACCCATGTCTAGTACGCTCTCAAACATAGAAACCAATTAATGTAAAATTACTATCTATTTCATAAAAGATACAAAATAGTAAAAAAAATATTATTCTATAAATACCTAGGATGTTACACGATGGATGTCATCATTTTACGTAAAATTGGAAGGTAAAGAGGTAAATATAATATTACAGTTTGATAATAATAATAATAATGTCATAATAATAATTTATAAACATTAAACCCATAATAATAACAATCCATTAACTATGGTGATGTAAAATTAATTGTATCTCAACAGGGAGGCAATAGTCAACACGTACACACTAGATATACAATCACTTTTCATTTGATGGAAATGAGGCTGAATAATGGTGGTTACATAGTCATAAAAACTTTAACTATATTAATGGTATTTAATTTATTATTTTATGATTCATACTGTATATTTATTAGATTAATAATAAGAATAAACATTTATATATACTGAGAAAAAACTATTTCATCTTCTTCAATAGGACTTATTTTGATATTTTATTATGTAAAATTGAATGGTATTTTAATAAAACTATTTATTAAAATTAGTTACTCGTGATGTTTCAAATAAAATTTGATAGGATTTTTTCATTCTATATGACAAAATTATGTGTAAATAAGAGAGGGGAGTGGGGTCATTTTACAAGTGGGAGTGGACACACATGGAATTTATTAAAATTTGAAAATATGACAATTACATACTCAAGAAAAATTAAAACGAATGGATATAAGATCCAATTTTCGATAATTTGAAATCTACATATGTCCATAAAACAATATTTAGAAAAGTTTAATTTCAAAACATACCCCTATCTCTTGGTTAAAACCATGAAGAAACCATTTTATTATTAACCACAGTTTTGAACATTTGTTATTATTACTATTAACTATGATAAAAATGAAATTGTAATCATTAGAAAATATGGAAATTATGATTATAAATATCTAATATATTTTATAAAATTAAATTCAATGATGTGTATTAATTTAATTTAAAATTAATCCTACAAAATTAAATATGAATTGGTTTTCTAAAAAAGAATTTTTCTTTACTATAAATAAAATTATATGAAAAGAAAAATTAAAACAAAATAAATATTGGATTGGATTCGATTATTAATAAGATAAATTATTTAGTGATACTTTTAATTTATTTTTAAAAAGAATATAATTTAAATTTTTTGAAAAAATATAATTTTCAAGATATATTTTTATATTTAACAATTCATTAAAAAATAAATTTATTATAAAATTTTAATTAATTTACTATAAGATAATATTTAATTGATTATTTCAATAATTAAGTTCATATTATGAAATAATTTTCCAAAATGTTTCTAAAATTAAATATATTATTTGATCACAAATAACGATAAGAACCATTTTCAGGAAAAAAAATTATTCCATGTAATGAATGTAATAAAATTTATTAATTATTTATCGATATATTTTATTTTTCTAAAATATTCACATGTGTTTATATTCATTCAACCAATTTAACATAATGATTATAACAATATATGATATTTTAATTTATTTAGACTTTATGTTATGTGTAACAAAATTTATCAAGGAAATGTAATTTATTTATAGAGAAATATATTATAGAATATAGTATAAATAAAGGACCTAAAATGAGAATCAATTTTCATAATTACACACTTATGATGTGACAAAACATAAAAAGAGCTATTCCTTGAGATTGAGGGTGATACATTGCTTGACCCACTTGTTGGTGTTCATGATGAATGTAAAATATGGAACATATATTTTTTACCTGTATCCTCACTATATCCTTTTCTGATGGATAATATTATTAACATTTAAAAAATGTAATAAAATCTAGAATATAACTCATCTCACTTCATCAGGTCCAATCCAGGTCAGTCATCACATAGGAAAAGTACCTTAGAATGTTTATGATTGATCCACTTCCTCCCAAGGACCACTACTTATATTCTCCACCAGTCACTACTCGAGGATAATTTAAACATAATTTATGGACATGTAAATTACTTTTAATGGCATCAATTTCATGGTTTCTCCCATTATAGATGGGTTCTTTTGATTTTTACTCACTGCTCTTCAAATACTTTCTTTGATACCCTATTCAGTAGCCCCATTTATTTACTAAATATTATTAATTTCACTAACTAAATACATAATAATTATTTGGTTTCCTCTTAATTTTGAGGAGTCTTAAATGGAATCCCACCATTTATTCCTCTTAATTTTATACACCAAATTTATAATTACTAAATTACATAGACTTAAATAATAAATATACTCCCAAATATCTGTATGTGTTTCACTTTAAAATATTTTACAAGTGTTTATATTCCTTTCAAAAACTCGTAGATCACGAGAATTCATATCGACAGTTATCATCACTATTATGTGCCTCCAAAAACCTCCCATAACTAACTCATTAACTATTAATGATATACATCAACATTTTTTCAATGAAATAACTACTTCATGGATCCATTTCACCATCCTTTTCAATGTGAATTTGTTATTAATTAATACATCATTGAATCACCCCAAAATCCATTCATTAATGGCTTCAATTTGGGACTAAAATAGAGTTCCATGATATATGTTTAATTTAATAACATTTTATATATCATTAGAGCCCTCATCTCAGTATTTATAATACCTATAGCTAAAACACCAAGCAAAACAACTTACTTTCATACATCGTGTCCTAGATTTTTTTGTCCACTCATGATATTTCGAGCTCTATGGAATGTTGGAAAATTCTTAGTATGCTATATAACTTAAATTTATTTTTATAGGTATTGTAAAAAACCTTCCACCAATGTTATCACAAAAAAAAATTTGGTATCAATTATTCCTATAGGTACAAAATTAATTTGAAATTTCTATTTAAATGATCAATTCCATGTCACCGTGAAATGTATTCCTTCTTCCTTATCTGGTTCAATTTATTTCTCTAGGGATTTCGCTATACCAATTTTGGGATTCCCACTATTTCATAAGTTAATATAAAATGTGCCACTCTGATCTCCACATTAATTTATCTATAATTGTATATTTTTCATATCTAGATCTCCCATATGATTCATGTTTCAACCTTAAAAACTAAAATTTTTATATTAATGTTTATCTTTTCACCCTTGTTCAATATAACTACACTATATGGCCACCATTGAATCAATATTTCTAGTATTACAATTGTGGGATACTTCTACTAAAAATTCATTGTGTTATGAAATGGTCATAACCTTTATTTCTTCAAGATTATTAAAGAACATTTTTGTTCATTATCTTGAATATATTGGATTTTGGTATATCTTCCTTTATCAAGCATCACTTCACTTTTAGATGAATTTCAAACTCTATTCCTTTAACAATAATTCATTTTCAATAAATCCACAATGAATAGAAATTATGATTCATTGTCAAAATTTCTCAAGGAATTATAAATCCATCCACATTGGTATCATATTTTCGACTTTCACTATCAAAAAAATCGAATACGTACACTTTATATGTATAGAAATAATAATATTTCTAGTAATAATTTTAATAATTTATCCCAAATCACATGTTTTCATTACCTAGATTTCTATTAGACATCAAGTACAAATAAAAAAATTTAGAGGCAACTGTAAAGGGTGATTAATAATTATATGATATTTGGGAAGTGATATATACGCCATGAAAACTATAATATACAAAAACATATTATTCTGGGAAGGCATCATGACCTTTTCCTAGGTTTTATAAATGAAGATGAAACCATATGTTATGAAAACCCTGCTTTTATTAAAAACATAAACATGATTTATTACATAAAACATCACTTGATACAACAAGAAGATCGAGAGGAATAGTGTCATTGGGGCTTAGGATCATTACATAAAAACATAAAACATGAAATACAACATCTTTATTGAAAACATCCTTTACATGACCACTACATTCCCTCGTACTTAGCATTGCATGGGATAACCTGAGGACATGCATAAGAAAAGGGTGAGCTATAAAGTCCAGTAAGGTAATACACATGGAATAACATGAGGAGTACAATACATGTTATACATTAGGAATATCAATAGATCACAATAGAAAAATGAACATAAAGGCATGATAAATCATGATAATCATAACATGGAAATGTGTCAACAACACTTAACATGGAATTAGCATGAGCCAAGACTCTTTGCACATGGAGCATGAGTAAATCATCATTGCACATGAAGAACGAGTAAACCCCTCATTTAACTTGAATTATCATGAGTCAAAACTCATTTCACATGACGTATCATGATACTATACTTTACCCAATGCATTGGAGCACTATAAGGGTGCACCCTTCTTAAACATTTCATTTCATGCATATGTGTGCCACATGGATCGCAAAACCTAGATTCATAAAAAATTATCATTTATTCCACGATGAAGAAATGTGGAATTCATAAAAAAAACTTTATATCAATAAGTAAATGTTCATAAAGTTGAATACCCTTAATGGAGAAATGGACATGGTATTCACTACACAATGGCATTAGCTTAGAAAATCGGTGCGATTTCGGCTGCGTAACGACATGACATAAGAATTCAAAAAAAAATTGTTGATGATAGAGAAATGGGTTCCTAATCATATCTACATGTAATTTACAGTAAATAAGTCATATAGATACATGTCCCAACAATTGTAATGTAATTTATATTCATGATAAAAAAGTATTGCTTGAATGTAAAAGAGGAGAGAGGAGCTCCTTTCGGAATTTCGGCATAGTAACGGGAGTACATGGGAGGCATTTAATGAGAGAGAAAGGGGTCTCCCCTCATTAAAACATAAATAGGGCAGTGTGAGGGAGGTTCTAAACCTTACCCGAACATTCATTATGGAAATTAAAAGGGAAAAACAACTTAAATAAAATTGGACATGAGAAATGAAGAAAAAACTCTTACTTGGAAGTGTGTTTCCAAAGGCTTGAGAGAGGCTTGATAGAGGATTCTTGAGAGCATGGGGAACCTTGGGAGGATTCTATAGAGATTAGGGCAGAGTATGGACGAACACCAAAGTCCTTGAGTGAGGAGAAAGTGGGAGCTTGGGTGGGTTTATATCGGAAAGGTGAGGGAATTCTTTATTATTTGGGTTTGGGAACCCTTATATTAAATTAATACAAACCACAAACCATCCCATGGTTTTTTCCCATGGTCTTTGGAAAAAGGAAGAGTAAAAAAATATTTTATAAGTCCAAATTCCGAACTTCTTAAAATAATAGGTTTGCTTATTTGGAGGGGAGTCACACTCCCATGAAAAACAATTTAAAAAGACAAGGTGTTTAATAAGTCTTGAGGGGTCCATTAATGCTTTGAAAAGTAAGTAAAACAACCCCAAAATCACATTATATTAATGTTCAAATATATATTTTCCGAAAATAAAGATTATAGTATTTTATTACATCACTATTGGGTCATTATGATGTCATAAAACACATTATATGTTTAAACGGTATTTAATTTTTACCCAACAATTTTACTATCTCAAAAAATTATGAAAAATTCACCATTGGATAATTTCGACATCCTGATTATAGAAATAACATTTATTTTATCTAAATAATTTTCTAAATATGTTAATTTTTACTTTTAAAATAAAAACCGATATTTATCGAAAATTCACGGGTTTTGACAGAAATGGCTTTCAAAACTTAATAAAAATTTTAATTGAATTCATAAAATTATGAGATCATTTATATTTAATAAAAATTAATTTAATAACAATATTTTATTAAAATATTATTTAATTCAAAAATCCCTTAATTTAGTAAAATAGAATTCTTAATTAAATAATAACTAAAAACACTATTTGTACTTTAAAAACTATTTACAATCTATCAATAATGACAAGAATGTATATTCATTATTGTATACAAAAAAAAATAATGTACATGAACATAGTACTATTTATTTGTTACATAACCCTTTAAAACAGCCGCATAAGACCTAAGGGTAAGGTGTGTGATGGTGATAGACTTTTGGGGTGGCTAAGGTAACATCGCTCGAGTGGTAATTTCTATAAACTTCCTCTTCTCCCGTAGACTGTCATGTTCGAGCTTGACATGATGAAGCTCAGCTTGGGCTTAGTCAAGAGCAAAGCCCAAGGATGCCGCCTTTTTTCCAAGCTCTGACAAATGGGCTTTGAATGGGGAAATTCTACTGGATGAGGTCATCACTTCCTTTCTCTGAGTAAATTTGGATTTGTTAAAGCCCTATATTTATACTAATCATGTGATCACTGTTCATTGGCTATATTAACAACGGTCAAAATTCATAACATAAAACCAAAGAAGTAGACATTTTATATAAACATAAAGAGACATTTAATTAGATCAAGAGGTATTTCCATTAATGAAACTTTGGGTCGTTACAATATTCCCCCCTTAAGAAATTTCGCCCTAGAAATTTTCCTTTTCCCACATGAAAACAGATGTGGGTTACTCAGCTTCATCATTTCCTCCAATTCCCAAGTCACTTCTTCAAACTTGTGGTTTCACCACAACACCTTGACAAGGGTCATAGTCTTATTTCATGGAACTTTTTCTCTACGATCTAAGATCTTCACTGCTTTATCCTCATAAGAAAGATCATCCTCCAACTGTACCACCTCAGAAGAGAGTACATGTGAAGGGTCCGATATGTACTTCCATAAGAGGGATACATGAAAGGCATCATGTACTTTGACCATGGTAGGTAGAAGTGCTAGTCGATAGGCCACAGCCCCGACATGATCAAGAATCTCGAAGGGGCCGATATACCTTGGACTTAACTTCCATTTCTTTTCAAACCTCATGAACTTCTTCCACTGAGATATGTGTAGAAAAACCATGTCTCCAACTTTAAAATCAAGGTCTCATCGACGGTAATCGGCATAACTCTTATATCGACTCTGGACTTCCTTGATATGCTGCTGAATGGTTTTCACCTTCTCCACCATTTCTTCGACCATTTCTGGTCCAAGAAGCTTACATTCACTGACCTCATCCTAACACACCGGTGTTCTGCACCTTTTCCCATAAAGGGCTTTATATGGTGCCATTTGGATACTCGAGTGGAATCTGTTATTATAAGAGAACTCAACCAGAGGAAGATGTTGATCCCATCCTCTTTTAAAGTCTATTGAGCATGCTCTCAACATGTCCTTGAGTGTTCGGATAGTCCGCTCGGATTGGCCATCAGTTTGAGGATGATAGGCCGTACTAAAGTTCAGTTCAGTATTCAGAATATGTTGAAGACTCTTCTAAAACATAGAGGTGAATCTTGGATCTCGGTCAGACACAATAGATAGTGGTACTCCATGCAGCCTTACTACTTCCCTGATATATATCTGTGCCAGTTGATCCAAAGATAAATCCTCCCAAATATAAACGTAGTGTGAATTCTTTGTAAGATGATCCACAACAACCCAAATTGCATTGTTGCCTTTGGATGTCCTCAGAATTCCGGTGACAAAGTCCATGGTGATTTTCTCCCATTTACATTCGGGTATGGGAAATGGTTGCATAATCCCCGTAGACTTCTGCCTCTCTGCCTTCACTTGCTGACACACCAGACACATTGATGTATATTCAGCGATCTCCTTCTTCATATTATCCCACCAAAATTTTTCTTGGAGATCTCGATACATCTTTGTGTTCGCTGGGTGAATAGAGAAATGTGAACTATGTGCGTCATCCAAAAGTTCCTTCTTCAGCTCTGAACGTGATGGAACACATAGTCTTTTCCCAAACCGCACAATTCCTTCTTCATTAATATTAAAATCTGAGTATTTTCTTTTTTTGATAGCTTCCACTTTTTCCTGAATTCCCACATCATCCTTTTGAGCATCCTTTAACCTTTCCAAAAGAGAGAGTTGAGAAATCATTTGTAAAATGATTGATGATGTTCCCTTATTTATGATTCCCATGTCCATATTCATCAAGTCTAAGAATATTGGATCCTTCTCAATTATCATTGTTGATAGAATCACTAGATCCTTTCTACTTAGGGCATCTGACAACTTGTTCACTTTTCCAGGGTGGTAATTTATTGAATAGTCAAAATCCATGATGATCTCTACCCATCTTCTCTGTCTCATATTAAGATCTTTTTGTGTGAATATATATTTAAGACTCTTCTAGTCAGTATATATCTCACATTTCTCTCCATAGAGATAATGCCGCCAGATTTTCAAAGAAAAGATCACCTCCTCCAACTCCATATCTTTCATTGGATAGTTTCTATCATGTATTTTCAACTACCTTGAGGCATAGGACATAACTTTATCATTATGCATCAGCACAAAACCTAATCCCTTCTTCTATGCATCGATGAAAACTACAAAAGGTTCCCCACTTGTGGGTAAAGTGAGAACGGGTACAGTGATGAGCCTCCTTTTCAACTCCTTAAAGATTTCTTCACATTCATCACTCCAAGAAAACTTTACTCTATTTCCAGTTAGCTAGGTAATATGGTTGGACAATCGTGAGAAATTTCTCAGAAATCATCGATAATATCCAGCTAACCCCAAGAAGGTACGGATATCCGTTACTGATGTTGGCCTCAACCATCCCTCAATTGCATCTATTTTGGAGGGATCCATAGATATCCCATTGCTTGTAATGATATGGGCCAAGAATGAGACTTCCTTCAACCAGAACTCACACTTGCTGTACATTGCATAGATCATCTCCTTGTGCAAAGTCTCCAGTACAGTTATTAAATGCTCCTCATTATCCTCCTTGGTTTTGGAGTATATTATAATATCATCTATAAAGACTACCATAAATTTTTCTAGGTAATCTCTAAAGACTCTATTCATTAAGTCCATGAAGATTGATGGAGCATTAGTGAGTATGAAAGGCATTAATATGAATTCATAGTGCCTGTATCTTTTGCGAAAAGCTGTCTTGGGGATATCTTCCTTCTTTACCCTTACTTGATAATATCCCGACTGCAAGTCCACCATGGATAAGTATTCTGCTCCATGCAGCTGATCGAACAAATCAACAATTCTTGGGAGAGGATACTTGTTCTATATCGTAATTTTTTTTAAGTTCACGATAATCGATACAAAGCCGCATTGACCCATCCTTCTTCTTGACGAAGAGGACTGGTGCACCCAATGGTGAAGCACTTGGGCGTATAAACCTTTTATCCATATTCTCCTGTAGTTGTTTCTTCATCTCTTAAAGCCCTACAACAGCCATTCTATATGGATTGTTGGATATTGGTAAAGCCTCAGGTATATGTTCAATTTAGAATTCAACATCTCTTATAGGAGGAAGGCCAGGAAGTTCCTCGTGAAACACTTCAGCGAATTCCATCACAGTAGGCATTTCTTCAAGGATGGTTTCTTCAATGGATTCAATCATCTGAGCCAGATACGCGTGCTCATAAGGCAGTAATATCCATTCTTGAGATTATGGAACTATAGGAGATTCATCTTCCTCCTTACACTTGTAAAGAATCGGGGGTTGATTCTCCATATGGAGTGTGATTACCCTCTCTTGACAATTTATGTTGGCTCTATATAAGGAAAGTCAATCCATGCCAAGAATTACATCAAATTCCACCAGAGGGAGTATGATGAGGTTTTCCAGGAAATTCAATCCACATATTATAACATGGGAGGATTTATATTTATGAGATGCAATGATTTTCCATTTTTCGTACTCACCGACATCTTCACTTCCATGATTTGTGATGGTGTTGGGATTGTTCTTCTAAACTTTCGAGATATAAAAATATGCGTAGAACCTAAATCAAAAAGTATGTTTGCTATTCTTGAATGAATAACTAGCATACCTCTCACCACTTCATTGTCGGGGTTCACTTCTTCAGAAGTAATGGAAAAAGCTCTTCCTTGGTGCCTTGGAGGTTGTTGATTGCCTCCGAAAACCCTTGGATTAGGGCACTGATTTGCAAAATGACCTGGTTCATTTCATTTGTAGCATTGAGCAACGCGTTGAAATTCGAACTGAGTGTTCCTCTCTTCTGTTGCAGTCGCGGGTCTTTCTTACTGAAAGTTAATAGCTAGGTGCTCTTCTCTTCCACACCTGAAGCATTTCCTCGTCCCCTTAAGGCAATTTCCAGGGTTCTTCTTTCTGCACTTTTGGAAAGTGGGGTGCTGGATCTTCTTAGCGCCATTTGATTTATCCATCAAACCACCATAATTGAAGTCACCTTAAGCTTATTATCCCCATGATACCCCTGTGATTCTCCGATCTCCATATCGACCTTGAGGGCACATCAGACAATTTCCTCATAGCTGTCGAAGTCATGGATTTCTAATGCTTTCCATAGGCTAGGTTTTAACCCACTAAAGAAGCGGTCAACATTGCAATCTGGGGTAATGACAAAGCCATAAGCGTATCGTACAAGCCTTGTGAAGTTTGCCTCGTACGCTCCAACAGATTATTCAACTTTTTGCTTGAGGGAAAAGAAGTCCCTTTTCATCTTAATCTAGAGAGTTCACAGAAAATATTTATTGAAAAACATCTTTCGGAAATCCTTCCATTCCAACACCTCGATCTCCTCCTCAGGCTTCGTATTTTTGATCAACTTCCACCATTGATCAGCTTCACCATCCATACGATAAGACTCCAGGAGAACCTTCTCTTGTTCAGAACATTGAAGGATGGATAAGATCATTTCAATGGAGTTGAAACATTGTTCAGCAATTGTGGGATCGGATGATCCACTAAAAGTAGGAGGCATTTGTCTCATGAAGCTCTCGATAGTGACGTGTTCCTTCTTACGGGGGTTTGGACGTTCCTCTTGACCCTTTTTTCTATTCAAATCTTGATTTATCTAAGAGAGAAGTGTGACAAAGTTCACGACTCCCGCTCCCATTTGATTGGGCATCTCATTAGTACAGTCATCACACTAATCTTCACAACAGTTATTTGCCCGAGTCCTCCTATTACTGGCCATTGGATGGAATAAAAGGATAGTTAGGGGTAACACATAAAGGGTAATCCAATGACAAAAGTTTATGACTTATAAATAAACTTTTATTTCCTTAACTCATGAGTCTATAGGCTTTAATCTAGGCTTTTCATGATTTACTTTCTAACATATATTCTTATGGGCATTTTTTTAATTCCCTTAATAAGGGTTCATAATAAGATTTTGAATTTATCAAAACATATCCCCTAGGAGTTTCGTAACCAAGAGTGAATCAAGGCCTGTTGTCTTGCACCATTTCCCATTCAAATATAGCTCAAAACGGTGTTTTCAGGTTTTACCCCTAGGATACATCTGTGCCATAGCCGCCTCTACCTGCTCGTATCCAGACAGGGATGTATTTATTTGATAAACCACTTACTCAGTACTTACCAAAACATAGGGGTGTTTTTATTATACTTAGTCTTGTCTCTAAGTCTTTACTAGGGTTTTCTAATCCTAATCCCAAAAATAACTAAACCTATCCTCTGATACCTACTATGACAACCTTGCTTTTATTACAAACTTAAACATGATTTTTTACATAAAACATCACTTGATACAATAAGAAGATCGATAGGTTTAGTGTTTTTAGGTTTTAGGATCATTACATAAAAACTTAAAACATGAAATACAACATCTTTATTGAAATCTTCCTTTACATGACCACTACATTCTCTCGTACTTATCATTGCATGAGATAACCTGAGGAAATGCATAACAAAAGGGTGAGCTATAAAGCCCAGTAAGGGAATACACATTGAATAACATGATAAGTACAATACATGTTAGAAATTAGGCATATCAATAAAGAAAAATAGAAACATTAAAATAAAGGCATGATAAAGCATGATAATCATAACATGTAAATGTGGCAACAACACTTAACATGGAATTAGCAAGAGCCAAGACTCATTGCACATGGACCATGAGTAAATCCTCATTGCACATGAAGCATGAGTAAAAACCTCATTGAACATGAATTATCATGAGTCAACACTCATTTCACATGACGTATCATGATACTATACTTTACCCAATGCATTGGAGCTCTATAAGGGCTCACCCTTCTTAAACATTTCATTTCATGCATAAGTGTTCCACATGGATCATAAAACATGGATTCATAAAACATAATCATTTATTCCATAGTGAAGGAATGTGGAATCTATACATGAAACTTTATAATAAATATGTAAATTTTCATAAAGGTGAATACCCTTGATGGAGAAATGGGCATGGTATTCACTACACAATGGCATTGGCTTAGAAAATCGGTGCGATTTCGACAGCGTAACGACGTGACATAAGAATTCATAAAAAATGGTTGATGAGAGAGAAAGGGGTTCCTCATCATATCTACATGTAAATTACAGTAAGGAGGTCATATAGATACATGTCCCAACAATTGAAATGGAATTTAGATTCATGATACAAAAGTATTTCTTGAATGTAAAAGAGGAGAGAGGAGTTCCTTTCAGAATTTTGGCATAGTAATGGGTGTACATGGGAGGCATTTAATGAGAGAGAAAGGGGTCTCCAATAATTCAAACAGAAAGAGGGAAGTATGTGAGAGGTGTGAAACCATACCCCAACATTCATAACTGAAATTAAAAGGTAAAAACAACTTAATGAAAATTGGAAAAAAATGAGAAAGGAAGAAAAAACCCTTACATGGAAGTGTCCTTCCAAAGGCTTAAGAGAGGCTTGAGAGAGGATTCTTGGGAGCTTGGGGAACCTTGGGAGGATTCTAGAGGGAGTAGGGCAGAGGTTTGACGAAATCCAAAGGCTTTGAGTGAGGAGGCAGTGGGAGCTTGGGTGGGTTTATATAGGAAAGGTGAGAGAATTCTTTATTATTTAGGTTTGGGACCCCATATATTAAATTAATCCAAACCACAAACCATCCACTAGTTTTTTCCCATGGTTTCTGGAAAAGGGAAGAGGAAAAAAAATATTTTATAAGACCAAATTCCAAACTTCTCAAAATAATAGGGTTGCTTATGTGGAGGTGAGTCACACTCCCATGAAAACAATTTAAAAAGACAAGGTGTTTAATAAGTCATGAGGGGTCCATTAATGCTTTGAAAAGTAAGTCAAACAAACTCAAAATCACATTTTTTTAATGGTAAAACATATATTGGCCGAACATAAAGATTATTGTATTTTATTACATCACTATTGGGTCATTATGATGTCATAAGACACATTATATATTTAAACGGTATTTAACTTTTACCCAAACATTTGACTGTCTCAGAAAATTATGAAAAATTCACTGTTGGATTATTTCGACATCCTGATTCCAGAAATATCATTTATTTTATCTAAATAATTTTATAATTATGTTAATTTTTACTTTTAAAATAAAAACCTATATTTATAAAAAATTCACGGGTATTGATAGAAATGGCTTTCAAAACTTAATAAAAATTATAATTGCATTCATAAAATTATGAGATAATTTATATTTAATAAAAATTAATTTAATAATAATATATTATTAAAATATTATTTAATTTCAAAATACCTTAATTTTATAAAATAGAATTCTTAATTAAATAATAACTAAAAACACAATTTGTACTTTAAAAACTATTTACAATGTATCAATAATGACAAGAAAGTATATTCATTATTATATAAAAAATAATAATTTACATGAACATAGTACTATTTATTTTCCACATAACCCCTTAAAACAGCCGCATAAGACCTAAGTGTAATGTTTGCGATGGTGATAGACTCTTGGGGTGGCTCGGATGACATCGCTCGAGTGGTAATTTCAATCAACTTCCACTTCTCCCGTAGACAGTCTTGTTCGAGCTTGACATGATGAAGCTCAGCATGGGCTTGGTCAAGAGTGAATCCCAAGGATCCCACCCCTTTTCTGAGCTCCAAAAAATGGGCTTCATATGGGGAAATTCTACTGGATGAGTCCATCGCTTCCTTTGTCTGAGTAAATTTGGATTTGTTAAAGCCCTATATTTATACTAATCGTGTGAACACTATTCATCAGCTATATTAGCAACGGTCAAAATTCTTAACATAAAACCAAAGAAGTTGACATTTTATATAATCATAAATATACATTTAATTAGATCAAGGGGGATTTCCATTAATGAAACTTTGGGTCATTACATATATACTGATGGAAAGATCCATTAAACTATATGATACACAGTATATCATGGTTTTAATATAAAAAATATATATATTTATGAGGATCCCATGAATAAACTATCTAAAAACATATGTATAATCATTGATTAGATATCACTAGTATATGAAAAATTTATTCATGTAGTTATCAAAAAAAGTTATAAATTTACCGATGCATCACACTTGGCTTAAATGTTATAAAATATCGATGTACACCAATGCTCCTATCTTCCAATATTAAAAAATATCTGAAAATGGACCATTTTATTTACATGAAACACATATAAAGAGATATACTGACATTTTAATTGGAAACATGTTTGCTGTTAAAACATCCAAATAAGTAGGAGATCACCCATCAACACCTCATGGTCTATAATATGATGAAACACATACAATAGTTCTAAAATAAATGAAGTTAAAAAATATAGAAATTATTAATTTATAACTTAGTTGTTTATATTAATTTACTGAACAACTATAGAATTAGGTGTTAAGGTTAAAAATATACCTCTATGGAACCCAAATATATCTACTTGGATCTATACTCAAAATCCATGTCAGTGAATTTGTTTGTTGGTGTATAAATGTGAATTACATCCTTTGTACTAGTGGTATATTCATATTTAGAAGTAAGAAATTTCAATATATAAAAGTAAGTAAATATTAGAACCAATCATAAAATGTTCTTAATTTTATATGAATATTATGAGAAACTTAATTCACATGACATTAAATATATTGGATTATAGTACCCATACCATATCACACACACACACAAACTCATAAATATTTCATTCATATAATTTTTTATAATACATTCCTACCCTCATTTTCCTCATTTGGTTATGAATAACATTCATTATATTCTATACAACATGTATATAACATTCCCTCTTTAATAAATGGGCACAAGTGCACAAACAAACATATCACATGGGTAACCATTTAATTTTCCACATCTTCTATTAATAAATTAGTTAAAATAGTTTCATTATCTATTTTACATATTTCTTTCCATATACTTGTTATATACTTAAAATCCCAAATTACCATTATGTGAACACTTTTTTCCCACCTCTGCTAGGATATGGGTTTGAAACATGGTCTGAGGTAACCAAATGTCATGGGTGTTATTACCTTTAATCAACCATAATTCTTTTATCATACATACAATATCTATAATAAATTCATGTTAATTTAATGTTTAAAATATAAAAAAATGAATATATGAGAAAAATATCTATGATCAATGTAAAATTTTATATGTGAATCCCTAGATACATGTATCACATCTTAAAATTATGTAATCACAAATATTGGTATAATGATAGTGTCCCTCGTCACTAACATCTCTACTCCATAATAAATATTTATTATTCATACAAATCCCAACTCCATGATCATCCATAATCTACATTTCATTATTTATATGAACACAAGGAAAATAACATGCAATTTAATATATAGGGATGAGTATAGAAACACCAAACATGTTCATCAGGATTAATGATTTTACATGGAAAACATATAGTCTCAACATGCATAAAAAATAATTTTCTAACATATAGACACACAATGGTAACATAATTTTATCCTCATAAACACCTATAATTGGTTTTATTTAATTATCCTATAAATTAGTTTCTATATGATCTCTAAATAAAAATGTTACTTGATAGGGAAAAACATTCAAATCTCACAACCCATCATAGATATAATTCATGGTAATCTACTATAGATACATTATTCTTGAGGTGGTGGAGGATGTAAACACCCCCGTCATATTTTTAGAAATAGAGGAAATACCCATATCCTATTATCTCAAATTTAATAGAGATAGTATGCATCTCCCTTGAAGTAAAAAAATAAATCTCACCTATTTTATGTGTATAAAAGTATAGATACCTAAGGATATGTATACCTCCATAGGTAATGATATATACTTATATTCAGGAGGAAGTAACCATCACTAGTTATTCTCCTGAATAAATACTACTCACAATCCCATAGAATTGGGTAGGGAGTAGAAATAATGTCAATTTTATTATTATCTAATTTGATCCTTATAATATCGAAAAGAAGTGTTGTATCAAATTGGGTGAATTTACATTACCACAATAAGATACTGAGGATAATGGAAGAACTGAAACTCTCCACCTATCCAATCCATCGTGTCTTTTAATAGGGGACACTAGAGAAATCACATGCCTCTATTGGTCCGGTATTAAGGTAGATTGAGGAATTACTCATCCCCAAATATCACATTCATTATGTTTAATATTAATGATACTAGAGAAATTACCTACCTCCATATATCTCATAATATAGGTACTAATTGATGTTTTCATATCCACCCATATATTTGTAATATTTAATATATCTAATCCTAATGGAGTGGGTGAGTAAAAGTATCTTTGTAAGGAGGTCAATGTAATTCTCTACCTAGTGTAGTAGTTGAGTCTTGGTGTCATCATAAAAATTACACTCTAAACCCAGATTTAAATTGATTTTAAATAAATTCTACTAGATCATGTCTTCCATATAATTATCCATTTCTTATTAGCATAATCACATATCAAATAAATTGAGTATAGACATTAAATCAATGAAATGTATCATAATTAAAATGTCTCAAGACTCTTGTATGAATTGCATGATCTTCTACCACATTTATCTATAATTCCCATATCCCAAATATTGGGAGTAAATGATAATTCAATAAATATAGGATAGTAATTATTGAATTATATTTCTAATCACTTTATTTTATAATGGAAGTTATTTCCATCTTGTCTAAAATCCACAATAATTTCCCCATATTAACTTCTCATTACATATTATAGATAAAAATACTATAAAAATAAACATTTTTTCGGAATTGTTCATAGTAGAATATTATATATATTGATAATTACAAAATCTAAACTTATAGTTTCATTTTAATTATAAAAAATTACTCCACCATTTTTCAAACCATTCCCATTGGTTATATGAAACATCGTTTTCTGGTTCCTTTACCTATGTCCTAAATAATCAAGTTTCCCATATTATAATACATCATTTAAAATTCAATCAATAATAATGTACTATTTCTTTTGTAATTTTGAAAGCACACATGGAAAATTTATTATCATATGCACTATATCATTATTTAATTTTCAATTAACTTTTCATTATGGTTACTTTAATTCAATTTTTTTATTTCAATCCATTCCAATCAATAATGGTCAATATAAATAATTTAATATTTTACGATGAATTCAAAATTAATTGAGTGTTTCCAATATATATAAAAGGGGAAATAAATACAAATATACTAATTCTATTCCCATTCTATAATATCTATTTTATCTATTGGAAACTAATCTTTAACTGAATTTCACCTTCCATAGAAATGAAATCCATCAATGAAATAAATTAAATTTAAATATTAATGTTTGTAATATATTTTCTAAATATTATTATTTTATTTAATAATGATATTTTTTAAAGACATGGAAATTTCAAGGAAAATTTTTTCTTAAATAATTTGGAATTTTATGAGTCTGTGGCTTCTGACAGCACATGATTCCGATACCCGGTGTGCCCGAAATCAATTTCCAAAGTTTAGCATGGGTACGTTCAGTAAACAAACGAGTGGGTTTTTTTATCTTTTGAACCGGTGCTCGGAATTGAAATCTGAGGGCACTGATGAACTCGCAGCACTGGTAATTGCTTAAGGGGACATTTACTGCAGTTGCGTTTTATGAGGGTTGAGAATTATTATTTGGGGAATTAGTTTAAAAGAAATAAAATTGGTTTAGCACAATTTTATTTTAAGGGTGATGGCTATTTCCTCCCAAAGGGAGTTAATGGTGGGGCCCACACCCACATAACCTCCCATGGGAAGATATTTTTTGGGGGGACCACACATGACCTAAACCCTTGAACTCCCCATAACTCTCATAAACCCCCCATTAAACTTCCTTGTTTAATGTTGACAACTCTCCCATATTTATGAAATCTCTTAACCTTATCCTCTCCCATTAATTCATGCCAACGCCTTAATTAATAAATTGAATCCTCTAATTTATTAATTAAGTGTTTGAATGTTTGAATTTGAAATGAATTGTGTTAATAAAATAATATGAGTAGATTATTATTTTATTTTTGGAGGGCTTTCGTTGTGTGAAGGGAGAGAGCTCTTGGGTGAATAGTTTTCTTCTCCGGCGAAGAATGACGACTTCTTCGACGAAGAACGCTGGTTACATGAAGAACGATCGACATGCCTTCCTTTCTATTCTCTGCAATAAGTGATGATATGATGCTTCCTCCTCGGACGCACTCTGTCTACGTCTATGAATCATCTCCCCACGATGTCGTCTTCCATTTTATCTTGTTTTATTATATGGAATCAATGATCGGAGGCGGAATGCAGAAGAGACCGGCGGCGCAAGGGCCGCGGTCTCACACGCCCCTTCGGGCCAGGCCGAACCCCTTTGATATGGGCCACACCTCTTCAGGGCATGCTCCACATTTCTTCGGGCCGGTCTGACACCCCTGCCGGGTCGGACCCGCCAAAACTGGGTTAACCCGACCAGTTGGCCCACTGGGCTTAACGGGTCGGGCCCGTATTCACTTAAAGGTGAATATTTCAATGGCCATGTGTCTGATCGATGCACTGTTTGTGGAACTGGGATCCTTTAGACAAGATGGTTCTTTTGCGATACTCTAAGTTAGTTATGATAATCCTTGGAAAACATCCAGGTTTGGAACGAGTATATTTCCAACCAGGCCCCTCAAACGTAAATGCCAATATCTCTCAGACCGGGAGTCCGTTTGACACGCCGTCTGTCACGTTGAGTTCCTTTTGACGATCCGGAACTTCGGGATACATAAAATCAAGACATAGTGAAGTTGATGTATCGACCCCCCTTTTACTCGAGGAGAGGACCCTCCCGTAATCGAGTACGCGGTGTGCAGGAACCCTAGAGCTAGCTGCGACTGCGACGACTTCCCTACTGGGATACTCCGTGGGTTTCACGACAAAGACGAATATACTTGGATCCTACATGGGTTCGGCAATGAGGACGATTGTACTTGGATCCTCCATGTTTTTGGCAGTGATGACAATTGTACTTGGATCCTACGTTGGTTTGGCAGCGATGGATACTGTTCTTGGATCCGACATGGGTTCGGTAGCGATGACTTCTGTACCTGGATACTATGTGGGTTCTTCAAAGGAGATGATTCAGAGGCTACATCTAATCATCTCCTCCTCTCTTAGAAATTAGTATACATGTGTGTGCTAGGTCTTGACTTTCAATCATTAACGTTGATGTGTTTGACTATCCTTCCTGTGTGGAATGGGTTGTACATGGGCTCGAGAGTTGGAGTCGAACTGAGATTGATAACTTATGTATATGTATGGGCATATACCTAATTAGAGGTGGTTGGTTCTTCTGGATTTATTCTTTCCTTTTTAGTTTCTCCTTCAAGGATTCTGGGAGACCGTCAGGGGTCTCGGGGTCTCTACTGTGTATCATTATACTCACCCTTGCACGTGCAATGCCCACACTATGTTGTGTTGGTTGCAGACGATGGACAGCACTGATCGTGGTTGAGGCTTGAGGAGCTGGATGGTATCCGGAGGTGGACCACTAGGAGGGACGTACACAGAGCGGACGGATGGACCCGAGGTACCGACAAGACTATCTGTACCCACCCTTCTGGTGGGATTCCCGGAGGACGACTCAGTGGTTGATGCTTTACTTTACAGCTATTATACTTTATTTCTCAGTTGTACTTTACTTTCAGTTGGGTTTGTATACTGCCCCATTTACTTTCCAACACTTACTTTTTTACTCAGTTTTACTTAGTTCATACTTCACATGTGTACTCTATTGTGTTTGTTTACTTTTATAAAGGAAATGTATTCCCTTTTTATCTGGATTTATGCCTTTAGTGCTAGTCTCCATCCCCTTGCCTATGGAAGGCGGGCTTGGGGTAGTCACGACACGGGCCCCGAGGAAGGGTCGTGAAAAATTGGTATCAGAGGAGTCGGTTCTACCGAAGAACTCAGGACTCTGAAAATTTCTTCTCTATAAAGAAATAGTGTTAAGAGTATTGAGTGTGGTTTTCAGTCCAGGGAGTCCAGTGTTGGTACGATGGCCGACGTATCCATACACCAGGACCCGAACTTCTGATTTCCGACTAAATGATCGAAAACACGATTGCATGTGTGTTTCAAAAGTTTTCTTTGTGATTACTTTGTGTCAGCTCACCAGGTATAATGTACTAACCGTGGCACACCTGTTTTGTCTCAAGATGGACCCACGAAGGTATCCAGCTAGGGTTCCTAGTTACGTGCGAGATGGATTCCCACCGAGGGATGAGGCCTCAGTGCAGGGCCCTACTACAGAGGAGGCACCAGCGGTACCACTACCCACTAAGCCATTGATGCCACAAGCCCCAACAGTAGAAAGTGCACACCGCCTGAGTGTGTTGCACGAATTTCAGTGATAGAGGCCACCCAGGTTCCTTAGAGAGACGAACCCTCAGGCAGCCGAGGATTGGCTGGATGCTATCATCAGAGTCTTCAGATTGGTAGGGACACCAGCAGACCTTATGGTGATCCTTGCTGCGAGTCTCCTGCATGCAGCAGTAGGTAGATGGTGTAGCCTGATGCTCCAGGTATATGACGAGGCATCTCTACTTTGGACGAACTTCCATAGCCTCTTCTACTCGGAGTATGTTCCTACCACCCTCCGTGCGGTCCACATCTAGGAGTTACTACAGGTACGGCAGGGCAGAATGATTGTAGCCCAGTACTCGGAGAGATTTACGTACCTCTCTCCCTACTCCGAGGACATGGTACGAGACCCATTCTTCCTGGCCCGAACCTTCAAGCAGGGACTGAGGCATGAGATCAGGGATTCGATGGTCTCCCTCAGCATTCCGACGTAGGCAGGAGTACTAGAGCGAGCCCTTCTTATGGAGATCTTTCTTGCTGAGCCAACGACAGCAGTGAGACCCACCGCAGGGTGACACGTAGTGGAGTCTTCTGCAGCTGGCAGTAGACAGATGTCGCAGAGGTCCAAGAAGACCGGACCATCAGGTGGGTGACCTCAGAATACTGGTTCGGATGTGTGGGGCACTCGGAGCAGAGCCTGCTATACGTGAGGTAGGCAGTGCTATGCATGCGGAGGGCAGGGCCACATGGCTCGGGACTGCCCGACCTGCCATGCAGATGAGCAGCAAACAGTAGAGGGACCTCTCCGGTAGAGGCAGTGGTTCGACCGTGGTGGTCCGTAGGGAGCAGGTGGGGGAGGAATAGGAGATGGCCGACCAGCGGGGGGTGGACGACGCTTTGAGGCTCTAACACCACCACCACCAGAGGGACCACCACAACCACAGGGAGCTGGAAGACATGGGCAGGCTCAGCTCCAGGAAGTCGAGGCCTATGACCACGGCGCACCTGAGATGATTCACGACACTATCTGTGTCTACCTCACCCTTTCTTTAGTTCTTATAGACCAAGGAGCGAGTCAATCTTTTATTGTTTCTGCCCTTATTCGGAGCTCGGATATTCTGACAGATCCATTGGCTAGATCCTTACGGCTAGAGACTCCTACGGGAGCAGACTCGATGATTACACACTGGTGTCGGTAGTGTGAGCTTACTCTAGGAGGTGAGAGCTTCGACTGGGATCTTCTTGTAGCAGCTTCCAGGCTATACGATGTCATCTTGGGAATGGATTGGTTAACTATGGTCCATGCCCAGATTGACTGTATTAGGCCCAAAGTGCGGTTTTTCCGCACGAATGGGACCAGGTTCACCTTCACCGGTGAGAAGGGAGACTTTTTAGTGCAGGATGGACTTACGCAAAGGAGAGGGCAGCCAATAACACATCAGTTGTCTAGTCTCATCCTAGGAGTGGTTGATGTGCGGAGTCTGTGTTTTCTTGTTGTGGTGGATCAGTATGCAGACTTTTTTCCTGATGATATTCCAGGACAACCTCCTCACAGAGAGGTAGAATTCTACATTGACCTGTACCCCTAGACCACACCGATATCTACTCTAGCATATCAGATGGCTCCCACCGATCATCGTGAACTGCAGGTACAGTTGGAGGACTTACAGGTAAATGGATTCATCCGACCCAGTGATTCACCTTGGGCTTCTACGATTTTATTCTCCAAGAAGGCGGATGGGAGCTTACGACTATGTGTCAACTACCGTCGCCTGAATCAGGTGACCATAAATAACTAATACCCACTCCTGAGGATTGACGACCTCTTTGATCAGCTCAAGGGAGCATGATGGTTCTCGAAGATAGACCTCAGGTCAGGCTATCATTAGCTCAGAGTTCGATACGAGGTTGTGCAGAAGACGGCCTTCAGGTGTCGTTATGGCCACTAAGGGTTCTTGGTTATTCCCTTCGGCGTAGCCAACACACCAGTAGTGTTCATGATTCTCATGAACAGTATCTTCCAGCTTTACCTCGATCGTTTTGTCGTAGAATTCATTGACGACATGCTGATTTACTTGACTACTGAGGAGGAGCATGCCTACCAGTTACGGGTTGTGCCAGACACACTCCGAGAGCACCATATTTTTGGTAAGCTCTCGAAGTTCCAGTTCTGGATTCGCGAGGTTCATTTAATGTGGCACGTCATTTCGGAGGCTGGAGTTTTTGTGGATACTATGAAGATCGAGGCACTACTTGCTTGGGAGACACCCAGGAGCGCGATGGGGGTGCAGAGTTTCCTTGGTCTGGTTGGGTGCTATCGTAGATTTGTGCAAGACATCTCCAGAGTTGCAGCGCCGCTTACATCTTTAAAGAAGATGAGGAAACCCTTCGTGTGGTCAGTTAAATTTCAGCAGAGATTCTAGGAGCTAAGACATAGATTGACTAGAGCGCCCATCTTGAGGCTACCGGAGGAGGGTGTTGGGTGTGTGGTTTACTGCGACGCATCAGGGAATGGACTCGGGTGTGTCCTGATGCAGGAGTGGGAAGTGATCTCCTATGGTTCACGACAGTTGAGGCAGCATGAGAAGAACTATGGTACCCATGACCTGGAGTTAGCAGTAGTGGTCTTCGCCCTGAAGATGTGGCGGCACTATCTGATGCGTGAGTTCTTTAAAGTCTACTATGACCACCAATGTCTTCGGTACATTTTCTCGCAGAAGGAACTGAACCTGAGATAGCTGTGATGGCTCTAGTTCTTCTAGGACTATGACATTGAGATAGTATATACTCCTGGGAAGGGGAACGTTGTGGTTGATGCTCTCAACAGGAGATCGGGCATTCATCTACTTGGAGATGCGACAAAGCAGTTAGCCGCTTTGTAGATATCCTTCGTGGATAGAGATGGGGTAGCTTTTCTACATTCCCTCACAGATAATCTTCCACTACATCAGTGGGTCAGAGAGGTACAGCGTGGGGACATTGGCTGTGAGACACGACGTGCTCAGATTTCCATAGGATAGGCACCTGATAGATTTTTTGATGGAGGAGAGCACATCATCCTCTTCAGTGGACTTACCATGGTACCAGTTGCACTGTAGGAGGTAGTGTAGATGGAGTTTCACATTTACCCTCTAGCGGTACATCCTAGAGTGGAGAAGATGTACCAGGTCCTCAGATGACAGCACTGGTGTCCGGGTATGAAGAAGGTTGTAATAGAGTTTGTTTCACGATTCCTCACTTTCCAGCAAGTGAAGGTGGGGCAATAGGTACCACCAGGCTTGGTACAACCCTTAGAGGTTCTGGAGTGGAAGTGATATGGGATATCCATATATTTCTTGACGGATCTTCCACGTACATCCAGGGGACATGACTTTATTTGGGTGATCGTCGACCGACAGATCAAATCGGCCCACTTCCTTTCGATTAGAGAGTAGGGCTTAGTAGAGAGCTTGGGATGCCTCTATGTTCAAAAGATTGTACGGCTTCATGGTGTTCCATCGTCTATCGTCATCGATCGAGATTCTCACTTTACTTCCTGGAATTGGAAGGTGTTACAGGAGGAATTTGGGACGCATCTACACCTGAGCATCGCCTTTCATCCTCGAACAGATGGCCAGATGGAGAGGACCATTCAGACTCTCAATAACATGCTTCGTGCATGTTTCTTTGACTTTGGTCACTGCTGGGAGGATCACCTAACCATGGTTGAGTTTGCGTACAACAACAGATACCACTACACCATCGGGATGGCACCATACGAGGCATTGTACGGCTGACCTTGCAGATCACCTCTGTGCTGGACTGACCATGGGGAGTCAGCACTTGTAGGACCAGCGATGGTTCAGGCTATGACAGAGAAGGTGCAGATCATCCAGGAGTGAATGAGGAATGCACAGAGCAGACAGAAGTCCTATGCTAATAGGACATGGAGACCATTGGAGTTCGAGGATGGCGACCACGTTTTCATATGGGTCTCACCACGACATGGATTACGGAGATTTGGAAGGGTCGGTAAGGTAACTCTGCACTTAATCGGGCCTTTCCTGGTCCTCAGCAAGGTAGGCGAGGTGGATTACTGCCTCTCCCTTCCACCTCAGTTGCACCGGATGCATGAAATCTTCCACGTATATCACCTGAGGAGATACATGCACTACCCGACACACATCACTGATCATGGGGAGCTGGACATCAATGACGTGGCTACTTTCACGGAGGCCCCAGTGGAGATCGAGGATCGAAAGGAGCAGGTTCTATGTGGAAGGTCAATTCCTCTGGTGGGAATTCGTTGGCAGCACAGAAACCTCCAGGATATCACATGGGAGAGGGAGGCTGGGATGCGTGCACAGTAACCTCATTTGTTTCACTAGTTTATGTTGTATCTTTATGGGGACTTAAATCCCTGAGATTGGAGTAATTTAAAGACCCGGAAATTTCAATGAAAGTTTTTTCTTAAATACTTTGGAATTTTACGAGTCTGTGGCTTCTAAAAGCACTTGATTCCGAGGAATAGTGTGCCCGGAATCAATTTCCAAAGTTTATCTTGAGTTCGATCAGTAAACGAATGAGTGGGTTTTTCTATCTTTTGAACCGGTGATCGGAATTGAAATCTGAGGGCAACGATGAACTCGCAGCACCGGTAACTACTTAAGGGGACCTTTACCACAGTTTCATTTTATGAGGGATGAGAATTATTATTTGGGTAATTAGTTTAAAATAAATAAAATTGGTGTAACACAATTTTATTTTAAGGTTGGTGGTTATTTCCTCTCAAAGGGAGTTAAAGGTGGGGCCCAAACCAAAATAACGTCCCATGGGAGGATATTTGTGTGGTGGGACCCACACGTGACCTAAACCCTTGAACTCCCCATAACTCTCATAAACCCTCCATTAGACTCCCTTGTTTAATGTTGACAACTCTCCCATAATTATGAGATCTCTTAACCTTCTCCTCTCCCATTAATTCATTCCAATGCCTTAGTTAATAAATTTAATCCTTCGATTTATTAATTAAGTGTTTGAATGTTTGAATTTTAAATGGCTTGTGTTAATAAAATAAAAGGAGTAGCTTATTATTTTATTTTTGGAGGGATTTCGTTGTGTGAAGGGAGAGAGCTCTTGGGAGAATAGTTTTCTTCTCCGATGAAGAACGACGACTTCTTTGATGAATAATGCATGTTCCACGAAGAAAGATCGACGCGCCTTCCTTTCTCTTCTCCGTGACAAGTGAGTAGATGTCTCTTCCTCCTCGGACACACTTCGTAAACTTCTACGAATCCTCTCCCCGTGATGTCGTCTTCTGTGAGGCCCGACGTGAGATGTCAATTATCGAGGTAGGGGTTATGTTCAATTTTAATGGATTAAAATTGTGCATTGATTCATCATTGTATAAATTTAATTGTCTCGGTCTTTTGCTAGCACTAAACGCAGAGGGTGCGGGATGAACGAACACAGCCCGACGACCGTCCGTTTGATCTTGTTTAATTATATGGAATCAACGATCGGTGGCGGAACGCGGAAGAGACTAGCGGTGCAAGGGCCGATGTCACACATCCAATGAAAACGTGCGGCCAAGTGGGTCATGGCGGAGGAAGCACGGCACCGTCGCGTTGTGCCGGGGACACGGAGCCGCTTCTAGTGCAGGCCGCGGTGGAGAAAGTCGGCGCCATCGTGCCGGCTATGTTGCAGGAACCTCGGCCCGTTGTGCGGGATGCTTCATTGAAAGAACCGGTTGGCCTGTCGGCCTGTCGGGCGGAGCAAAGACGAAGTGCCAGGAGGGTGCCGCGCCGGATGATCTGCGGCCCGCCTGTGTAGGTCGCTTGTGCCAGAAGGCCAGCTGGCTCCAGCAGGCCAATTAGGGAGGGTGGTGCCGCTTGGCACCACCGGTTCATGCAGCCAAGGGGCCACGCCCCCTCGAACCGCTCACCCTCCGGGTCGAGCCAGGCCGGGCTGAACCCCTTCGGGATGTGCCACGCCTCTTCGGGCTAGGCCGCACATTTTTTCGGGCCGGTCCGACACCCCTGCTGGGTCGGACCCGCCAAAACTGGGTTAACCCGACCCGTTGCCCCACTGGGCATAAAGGGTCGGGCCTGTATTCACTTAAAGGTGAATATTTAAAAGACAGCATGTCCGATCGATGCGCCTTCTACGGCACTAGAATCCTTTAAACGAGGCTGTCCTTTTGAGATACTCTAAGTGAGTTTTGGGCATCCTTGGAAAACGGCCGGGTTTGGAACGATTATATTTCCAACCGCGCCCCTGGAACGGAAAAGCCAATATCTCTCAGACCAGGCATCTGTTTGACGTGTCGTATGTCACATTCAGTTCCTTCTAATGTGACGGAACTTCAGGATACATCAACTCAGGACTTCTTGACAGTTTATGTATCGGCCCCCCTTTTACTTGTGGAGCGGACCCTCCTGGAATCAAGTACGTTGTGTGCGGGAACCCTGGAGCTAGATGCGACTACGCCGACTACTGTGCTAGGATCATCCGTGGGTTTGAAGACGAAGACGAATGTAAATGGATCCTATGTGGTTTCGGCAGTGAGGAAGATTGTACCTGGATCCTCCGTGGGTTCGGTAGTGATGACGACTGTACTTGGATCCTACGTGGGTTCGGTAGTGATGGTTACTGTTCTTGGATTCTATGTCGGTTCGGCAGCGATGACTTCTGTACTTGGATCCTACGTAGTTTTGGTAGAGAAGATGATTTATAGGCTACATCTAATCATCTCCACCCCTATTTGAAAGTAGTATACCTGTGTGAGATGAGTCTTGAATTTCAATCGTTAACGTTGATGTGTTTGACTATCTTTCCTGTATGGAATGGGTTGTTCTTGGGCTCGAGAGTTGGAGTCGAACTGAGATTGATAACTTAGGTATATGTATGGGCATATACCTAAGTAGGGTTGGTTGGTTCTTCGGGATTGATTCTTTACTTTTTAGTTTCTCCTTTGTGGATTCTGGGAGACCATCGGGGGTCTCTGGGTCTCTACTGAGTATCGTTATACTCACCCCTGTAGGAGCAATGCCCAAACTGCGTTGTGTTAGTTTCAAACGACGGACCGCACTGATCATGGTTGAGGCTTGAGGAGCTTGATGATATCCGGAGGTGGACCACCAGCCAGTACGTACATGGAGCGGACGGATGGACCATAGGTACCGAAAAGGCTATTTTTACCCACCCTTCAGGTGGGATTCCCGGAGGACGACTCAGTGGTTGCTGCTTTACTTTGCAGCTCTTGTACTTTCTTTCTCAGTTGTACTGTACTTTCAGTTGGGTTTGTATACTGGCCCATTTACTTTCCAGCACTTACTTCTGTACTCAGTTTTACTTAGTACATACTTCACTTGCATACTCTGTTGTGTTTTTTTACTTTTACAAAGGCAATGCCTTCCCTTTTACCGGGATTTACGCCTTTGGTTCTAGTCACCATCCCCTAGACTATGAAAGGTGGTCTTGGGGTAGTCACGGAATGGTCCCTGAGGACGGGTCGTGACATATTTTATGAGAAAATCCTATATAATTATAACTACTATATCCCTATAATTTAATGACGAATGGATTATCAATAAGGTCTTCTGACAACATCCAATGGTCATGAAATTTTTATAATCATTCTTATCAATATTATATTTTTCTGTTCATCAATAATAATTTAAAAAATATTATTATCAATTAATGATAATATTTATATGATAACTAATAAATAATTGAATAGTGATTTATTAATTCTATTCTTCCTGAATTCATTCAACTTTTTAACCCAATTTCAAAGGACTGATGGTGCAAATTTGCGAAAATTGGGGGTATACTGTATCGTTTCTTCAAAATAATTTTTATGGGGAAAATGGATCATAGATGTTCCCCCACACACCCCTAGAAGTATCCACTGAATCAAGGGTACAACATATAAACCCCCACATGTCTCTACGAATGAACCTCCTACCCCCCCAGATGAATCTGAATCATCTGATCTTTTGTTCAGAAGAAATAAATTCTACTAGGATATCAATTTCCGAATTCACACCCAAGATCAAAGATAGTTATCCTATAATATGATCATATGACTAATAATAACTTCTCCCTTGACCATTCTCACCGCCCATCTTTCCATAATGTCCATATGACTAGAAATTTAATCCCACTAATTAAATAATCTATTTATACTGGGGGTGTGAACAAATCTTTCTTGGGGTAGGGTTGATGAAAATATTCTTATTAATTGTGATCATATGGAAAATATATCTATCTTTCATTTTTATAGAACACCACCACCCCACCTATTAAAGCTGCATATAAGTTTTCTTGTAGTCATATCTCCGAATAGATGACTCTCATGCCTCTACTGGACTCCCTTCATGGTCCAATGCACCACCTTCTCTACTCCACCCCCCAAAGTGGTTGAAATAGTGTTTAACACCCTAATTACACACAAAATGTAATACCCTTACTTACACTATCTATTATATTCTTGAAACAACCTTTTTTTAGGATTCATCCTCTAAATATCTCAAATTTTAAAGATATGTTTAAGAAGAGAAGAACGTCTCTATATGTTATCACCTAATATAATGTTCATATTAGATGTGTCTAATTGGGGTTAGGTTAACCTTAATAATGACTTTCTACTCATATATTATTTATTGAAACAATCTAAAACGTTATAATTTGATTTTAAAAGTTTCACTAAATATTTTCATTAAAATTATGTGAAGTCCATGAGTTAGATTTTATGGAATCCATGGGTGTTGTATTTTATGGATAGAAAATAACAACATAATCCAATTATAGACAAATATTCAATTATTTTATCATAAAATATGTAATGATAATTTTGGTAATTGATATAGGTTTCAATTAAATGAACAATACCAACATCATGTTATCCATTTATCCTCCAACAATGAACCCCCAATCTACAATTGATACTCCCTAGAGGTTTCCCATGACAGAAACTACAGTTTCCCCACCAAAATAACTAAAATATTGTTATAAATTTGGTGAATAAGGTTACATAACAAAGTTAATATTTTATTTTATTTCAATAATGGATCATCTGATATACTCAACCACTAAATGTGTCTAAAAAATTACATGACCACCTATCCCATGGTAAAAAACGTATTCTAGAATAAATTGCATAGTTTGTTTTTCAATATGACATATCATTCATGGTGAATTTACAAATTAGTTTTTTTTATTCTAATAATTATATTTTACCTGGCCATTACTCATGAATATGTATAAAAATCATTTTACACATATTACTATATTATTTTTAACAAAAATATCCAATGAACTCAAACCAATGATAGAGGCTACTCTTTTATTTGGAAGACTGCTTTTACAATGCATCATCCTGAAACTAGAAATAATGATCATTAATTAAATTTACATAATAAGATAATTAATCTCATTAACCTCTTAAACTATATAGGTTAACTTGAGGAATACCTTAAAAAATTGGAGAGCTGGAAAACCAAATAATGGAATATTCATGATAATGAAGAAAATAATATGAGTAAAAAACATAATAATATAAATGAAATATTCATGAAATATAATATTGAAGAATGAGATAAATAATAAGAAATCATATGATCATGGAACCTATTTAGTGTGGAAACAATATAAAACTAGTCATGGGAAAGGTCAAGGATAACATACAAGACAATATTACGTGGAGGAAAACATCACATCATAGATTAGGTTTACAACATAATCACATAAATGTTATCCAATTAGATATAAAAATTACCTTATTAATTAGACCACTATCTTTTTTCATCAATCATAATATGTTCTTTCATATGTTCACTATGTATGAAAATCATACGTTTGTAATAAACATAAAAAATCCCATGTAAAGTAAATTTCCTATATAGTAATGTCTTATAAAATAAGAATCTCAAAATAAATTCTATAAAATAAGATATTATATCATCCTAGTAAATTATTAGATAAAAAATAATCATAGTACTTGTAAATTACTTCTATGTGATTTGAAGATAAAATGGAGTGGTTAAATAATTTTGGAAATATTCTTTTTATTTGAGATTTTATAAAAAATGATAATGAATCATTATTATGGGTAAGGGTATACTAATTTACATAAAATGTGATTTGGGAACAAAATTCCATTATAAATTTTCAATTTAAGAAACATGGATTGGTTAAAATATAATATGTACTGGTACATAAAAAGGGTAAAGAACTAGAGAATTTCTATTTGATAAGATTTTCATGGCTAATGAAATTGATGGGGAAACCATAAAAATATGTATATCCAAAAAAAAGGAAAATATAACTACATATATTGGTGACATGAACATATATATATATATTTAATAAATATATGAGAATAACTGTGTGATAAAGATAGTTATGGATTGAAAATATTTGATCTATAATAAAGTATGGTGGTTTAGAAGATCACGTAGCATGTCCTCAGATTCATTATGCACGTGCAGATAATATCATGAATAATGAAATTATATTCCTTAATTAATTAATTTAGACATTTCTACATCTATATTAGATCTACTATAAATATATTACATTAATTATCAACCCTTTTAATAAGATATAATGTTTTATTTAGTTTTTCTGATCGGGTTTGTTTCATGGTTACAAATTCATATCGCCTGAGGATAATTATTTACGTTATTTCAGAATGGGACAAAAAATATTGAAATTAAATGAAATAGTTTTCATTTACTTAACTAAATTGAAATGTTCCCATATATCTATATGTTTTCCTACATAGGTACAATCCATTTAGTAAAATTGTTTTCGTTATACAGTTAGTATAGTTAGGCAGTTTTATTAACCATCAAAAACTATATTATTTTTAATTAATTAAAATATTATTAACACATTAAAAAAGGTAATAAGTTTTATTATACTTTTTATCATAATATTCAACCATAATAATATTTTTAGGTCCATCCTTGAAGGCATTGGGGGAAAATGTACATTGTTCATGGTGGCGATAGACCCACAATGTTTTTGTTTTTATAAGAGAGTTGCTTTTTTAGTTGATATCACATTAAAAAAATAAAATTAAAGTATATTTTTAATACATGAGTAATTATTTCATGTTGATAGCGATGTGAGGGGGATGTTTAACAATAAATTTATTTTAAAGAGATATATTGAGCATGTTACTTCTTAAATATCATCTCTTGAAATACACCTTAAGGCCCTTTGGTAATGTATTTATGTGATAACACCACTATATGGACATGTCAGATAGGTTTCAGAATATAATCTAATAGAAATATGGCGTGATCGAATGCTTATAAAGCATACGGATAGTGGGTGGTATTTATAAAGTAGGAGAAGATGGCTTTTAAGTATTAAATTCATTAGATTATTATTTCTCCTTAAGACATTAAAAAAGATTTATTATTGTTTATATATATAATAATTATTTAACATGAGTTCAATATAATGGGTTATTACACTATCCCATAGGAAATAAGTCATTTTTAATCTAATAATGTTAAATATAATATTTTTCAATATTTCAAAATTCATTAAAAATTCAACTATTTTAAAAAAAATTAAAAAATTCACCCCAAACATTTTTTTTCAAAACATAGATACATATATTCAAATCAATTTTTCAAAATTATTTTTATTAATCTATGAAATTTAATTTTTACTTAAATTCTATGTTTACTTGAAAAATACAATTTTTAATATTATAATCATTTTTTCAACCCATTGAATATTTACCTATGGCTATATAAAATCATTTTATAATTATAATAAAACATAATAATAATTTACATAACCATTTTATGATAATAATTTTTCATTTAAATCACTATATGTTTTATCAATGTGAAAATAAGAAATTAATGATTTACAAAAATATAAACACTTATTGTTCATTTATTAGAATTTATTTACTAGTATCATGATATAAAAATTTCATATAGAAATTTTATATGGTAAAATAATTATATTTTACACTCCCATAAGTAAGGATAATATTATAATGGTTACATTACTATTAATAAAGGACATATTTCTATTCCAATAATGAGATTACTATTCAAATTTTTTGATATTTAACATCTATATGGGTTATCTACATTATTTGAATACATAATATTTCATTAATTATTCATTCCATCATATTTTTTAACAAGGATATATATTTTCATTTTCACGATGAATATTTCATTACTAATATTTTTTTTAATTTATATTAATTTTTTAGTGAGACTATTACGAGGTATTAAGAAGATCTATATTTGTTTATTATGGGTACTATAATTTATATTTTTTATTTCATTATAATATTATAATTTCTTATTTAATTATTTATATTCTAAATGTAATGTTCAATATTATAAATAACATTTTATTGGCTCAATCATGTGGGGAACATAAATTATATAATACCACACTACTAAATGTGAAAAAATTATATATGAAGAAGGAAAAATTAGTTGTTATTGTTCTTGGTAATTATATATGACAAATGAAAGACACTAAGTCTTGTTATCTTTTTCAAATGATAACTAATCAACCCAAATATACTCAGATGGTTTTTGTGTTCTAAGCATATGAAAAGGAAACCTCAAGTTGAAATAAAGGTTGTTAAATTATCACCACCTTAAAAATTTTCATCCTTTAAAATAACATAGACAATAAATTAAAAATCATTATTTTCATAGCCTTCCATCCCAAATAAAAAAAGTATCCAAATAATTACTAATCAATAAATTGATGTGATCATTATCCAGATAATTCATCCTTTGAAAATATAAATCATTCAACAATATTGGTAGGATATAATGATTATATATATCTCATAGATATTATATATATCATGCTAATTCCATTAAAGAAAAATTAAGTGATCTATCTTAAAATGATAATCACATTTTCAGAAAACAAACCCATAAAATGACACACTGGATTTTAAGATTATCTATATTGTTATGATAAAAACATACTAATAAGAATCATAAACATAATTGTTCAATCATCATAATTAAATATATTATTAATTTAATTTTTCAAAATAATAAATACATCTAAACCAATTCATTCCCATCCTTAAAATACATTATCAATCAATGATGATATTTTCAATCTCCCAACCATTACTGAATATTTGAAAATTTTCATACTAATTAATCCAATTACAATCATATATAATCGAATTCAATCCGAAAGGGTTCTTATATAACATATAAATTATTAGTAATCAATGATGACTGTCATGTCATGAATAAAAAATATCAACAATAAGTTTTCTCTTAAATAATTGAAAATCACATTTAAAGATCCATCCTTAGATTGTAATTATGACCATTAATTGAAAATTCATAATATATTAATAATTTCTCAAAACATTTTTGGGAAAACCTTTAAAGTATATCATAAAACATACATCTTATAAGGTAATTTAATGGTGATCCCAAATCCCTACATAGAAAAATCTATAAAACAATTATGGGCAATTCACATCTAAAAATGAAACCACCGGTCTGGTGTCCAATAATAAGAAGAATTCAATTCAATTTCAAATGGAGATGATTATAAATATGATAATACATAGAAATTTGGCCAATTTTATCTACAAAAACATTCCTTAAAATTTATCTCATCATTAAATGTCCAAATGGTCTAACCAATGAGATAATATTCCAATCCCAATATAATTTCCATGAATTATCTCAAAAATACATTTATAAATCTACCCGTGGTAGGATCTTTTGCCTCTTTGGAAAGCACTTCCATCTTTTAATTTTCACAGAAGTTCTTAATGTATCAAAATTAACCCTCATATAAGTAAATTAATTTTGGATACTAATAAATATATTTCTATCACAAAATGTGAGTGCACAAAAAACCAATTTTATATCAAGGGTAAAACAAAAATCACTTTTCATATCCCTTATCATTAATGTAAAATTTCATGACTTAAAAACATCATCATATATTCCATTATTTAGTAATATAATATTTATCTACTACTTCAAATTGTTCTATCTGTGTTCATCAATACTCATAGTATGATCTTATGTATACTCTAGGATATCAACCAAAAATAATGGAGAAATAATATTTATTTCATCAATAAACTCATCATTAATTATTTTACAATCATAACACTAACATGCACACTGAATTCTCAATGATTACATATATGTCGAACCAAAATACATATCTTATATAAACGATAAATTTAATAGTTCATTCTTATATTGAGATTAATTGTCCTCAATCTATTAATGAATGAAATTTTTTACTTCCCATTAGAGAATTTCATCTAATATCAGTAAAATCTTATATCATGATAATAATTGATCATAAAAGTGTTAACCATCAAAAGAACATCCAACCTAACCTTTCTTCTTCTACAATATCATAATCAAAACATCAAACAATTACCAAAACATTCAATATTTGAACTCTAATTCATGAAAACATAGTGGTATAGCTATGGAATTCATCAAAATTTCAACAATGTATGAAATTACACAATAAAGAGAAATTATATTCTACTAAATCATTATATAATTTATAATGATTTTGAAAATATCAATTAATTTCTATATCATAATGTTGGGAATATGTATCACCCCATAACAAGACTACTAGTTTAGGGATATATGGTCCTCTGAAACATGTCATCTAGTGATATGTCATGATATACATCCTATTATTTATATAAAATTTATAACTCAAAACCATCGATATAATATATAACATCCCTATCTAAGAAATCCCATTGAAAATCCCCCTGAAAACATATCTACCTGATATTCACAATAAATAATGAAAAATTCAATAAATCCCCCAGTAGTTTGGAACACAGAGACTTTCCACATATGCAATCAATTAAATCAATAAATAAGGAAATAATTACCAACAACTATGTAATATATGATCACCTATTACATTCACAATTTACGTACTAATATCATAGTTATTGATTATCTGTAAATGTAAAACTCTATAATATGTCATCTTTCACATCCATTACATATACTTAAATTGAGACTATATGTACTAGAGATCCTCAGTAAAACCCATTCATGACTATAATAACTAGTTTCATGTGTTCCAAGAACCATGATCTATCATATAACTCGTATACCAATCTATCATTACAATTATTACTTTTAAGTGAACTCCCTAAGTCTCCCTCCACTAAGACAAAAATTATTAGCCCAGTATGATGTATCTAAAAATAATAGGAGGAATTACCTCTAATATAACTTGGTCCTAAAATCATATATCCAATATCATTAATAAATGAATGGAATTTTTTGATAAAAAATATTTCCAATATATATATATATATACATATATATCTCTATGATACAATTTGAAATGATATATATGAATTCACCTATATATCCACCATATCATAGATAGAAGCCATCCCAAATACAAATTACATGATGGTGAATTTCATAACGAACATATTCACTCTATTGTAAATCAACATTCATCATACATATATCATTTGTTAGATCATTCATTGTCCACATCAACTGATCAACATGTACACAAGGATAACAACACATAAGTCTGCATGAAAGGTTGAATATCATATTACCTATTTTGTTCATCACATATCGTGAGATGTCCCAATAAATATATTGTGGTTACATGCATCAATAATAAATGGTAATGTATATTGATATAAATGTATCGTGAAATATTTATCATATATATTAGTGACCAATCTTGAACAATCTACCCATACCACAATGTAACACTCCAATACTATAAAATATCATCCTTTTAGAATATTTTTTTACCTTATTGAATTATACAGAACACCATGTAATTCTTATGGTACACACAAAATTTTTTTATTCATTCTCTATATGAAACATTAAGGATAGGTTTTGTTACATGCAATAAGTAATTTTATTTGATGGCTTATGTAGCACACAGGACTGAGATTTTCTGAACAATAATATATTTTCAAAAATATTATTATTTAATATAAAAAGTTAAGTCATAGAAATTATATTAGTGTTTATGAATAGGATTTACTAACTTATGGAAATATATAGTTCAAATAATTAGTTAAAAATTAATTATAAATGAATATGGAAAGAAAACGAATATAATGTGAATGATTTTATAAAAAAATTATCTTATACACTAAAGGCGTTTTATCTTAATAAATTAAATTAATTACTATTAGATGATGATAATAACAAAAATTATATATTATATAATAAATAAAATATTTTTTATATATATCCAATAGATTTAATAGTCATAAGATAATAATAAATTCAGTTTTATGATTTAAATTATAATTTTTCTAAAATGTCAATTTTACTCAATTTTAATGGAGAAACTATTTTAAAAATAAATTTTGAAACATTTATAAATTTAATATTTCAAAATAGAAATCATTTTTTAAAGCGCAATATCAGAATTATCATAGGGTAAAATTTTGATAGTATTTCTATGAAGATTCATTTTTAATGAATTGTGAAAAATACAAAATTTTAATTCAAAACTTGTTTTTTTCTATTTTATTTTTATAGTTACATTATATCTTGATTTATTTTAAAAGTAAAATAGAGTCAATGATATATAATTTTATCAAATTAGGTTCTTTAAATTAGTTTCACTTAGAAATTTAATATTAAAAGATAGAAATCTTTTGAATATTTTTACTTTAAATACCCACTTCATTGTCCCGTATATGGGAATAGTTTTTATATTAATTTTTATTAATTATTAGATTGGAATTTTGAAAAATTGATTCCATATTTGAAATAATAATAATTTATAATTTATAATAGAGTCAATATTTTTTACCATTGATAAATTAGTGAATGTATTTAAAATTACTTACAGTGTTTAAGGTTAAATAATGCTTTACAAGGGACTAAACAATATTCTTAAGAGAAAAATTGACCTAGAAACATGTCAAAAAAGGAATATATGGCCACATTTAGGCCATAATATCTCTTTAATAAATATTGGGTCATTATTTACGAGACATTACTTGAAAAAACAGGGGTGGAATTACCTTTTAAAAAATATACAAGAATTGCACACGACATCCAGTACAAAAAAAGAAACTCATCACTCCCACTTATTCCCACCTATCAAGCACATTGGTTTATTAATAATATTCAAAAATAATATACCTGTGTAACTCACCTCATCTTATGAGCCTCACATTGGATATAAATCAAACCAAGGAAATATTTTTGTATTAACCAAAATGTGTAACGTAAATAAGAGGTAATGTTCCCCAACGATCACTTATGTTTCATTTCTTATCCACCCCATAATTTTTTATATCAGTATTATATAAAAAAAAGTATATTAAATATAAGGAGATGTTTTTATACTAATATTTATACCTATACTTTCACAAACATTCATCAAAATGAGATACATAATCATTGTTCGTGTGTATGGTGTACTACCGCCTCAAAAACTAATGTCGTTCGTTCTTCAATTTACCACCATTAAAGGTGGGAAATAATGAAGAATTCATAGTTTATATATATTATATATATGATATTTATTGTGTATTTATTCTTATTTAATCCTTATATAACTCATTCCTTCATGATTTATATTTTTGGGAATATGATGACATTGTTTACCACCTCCACATTGTGATGTGATTCGTTCACACTTTACATTGAATGTATTAAGAATGGTTTAAAAGAAATTATGAGAAATATATGAAATAAATACAATAATATAATTTTTATATATTAATATATATAATTTAATATTCATTATTTTAAATATAAAAAATAAATATAATTAGCATTTATACGTATGTGTGACCTACCATCTCACTGAACTATGTATTTAATTTATTAAGGGAAAAAATTAATGGATTATTATAAATCCATATATAATGGATTTATATCATATAAAAACAGTTTTTTATATACGATAGATGATGGTATTGTGATTTAATTAATAATAACAACAATTAACAAGTCAAAACATACTTGAAAACTAGACAATTGACCCCACGAATAGTGAAAGTAATGAAATATTGTGAATAAATCGTGATTAAGTTATTGTTAGAAGATAATAAAAGTTATTATAATATGACTATAGATTTCTTACATGTTAAAAAAATTATTAAAACCATTATACATGAGGATAAAATATGTTCAACCAATAAGGAAACCTATGGTTTGGGATTTCATCAGAATTTATATTCTGATGCGACAAATTTGTTATTATGAACCCAATAAAATTAATGTGGTGTATATAAGACATATTATCTCTTTAATATCATTATTCTCTCATACATCAGGCTATTTTTATTTTCACTTTTAATTATCTAACCTATGGGTTTTAGAATAAAATTTACAAAGTGGAAAATGTTATATTTGCAATCTCACTATCTTTTGTTACTGTTAAAATTATATTGAAACAATAACTGTATTTTTGTAATTTTACATCAAAAATTCCATTAAATATCAACATTACTATGTGAATAATATTATTACTACATAAATAATATACCATTTTTATATGTGGTTGTCACTTTTAAATTTATTTGATAAAATGTATTAGTATTTATAAATCCATATCTTTTGTTAAATATGGATATTTGATATGGTATATTGTTTATTAATTAAACTGATTACTAAATATGTGATTATGGATTTTGAAATTCAATTTTTTTTCGGGCCTGAAAATTATATATTCAATCGATGTATCGACACGTTCTAATGTGATAAATAATTTGGACAAATTAACAAAAATTCTACTTGTAGTTTTAAACCATCTTGTGAATGGTATTGACATTACAGGTTTTCATGTTCCTTGGAAATGAAATCAAATAATTAAGAATACCCATTATAAATATTTTTGTGATAATTTTTATTATCCATGATATTTTCATTTGAAAAAATCTATTAATATATTTCATTCTCTGTTTATTGACTAAATGGCATGTGTTTTAGTTATTTTGCTTTCCATATTGATTGTCCCTTATCCGATTATTTAAATGGAATGTGTGATCAATTTTTTAAAAATACATATCGATTTATTATAATTGATTAATTATTTATTCTAGTATACACAGCTTTATAAAGAATTTTTTGTCACCCATATTAAGTTTCCTTTCCCCATTATTTGAATAGGAATCATCTAAATGATTTTCAAGGATGAAATTTAAAATATTTTCTCATGTTTTATGTTTCATTTAATATTTAAAAAAGTAAATAGATTTTCATGTATGTAAACTAATTTTCCAAAATATTTGAACACTCATTCCATTTGTATTTTAGTCTATGTAATAATTCATATGTAATAAATTAATGCACCATATTCTGGATTCTTTGGTGGGGTGTTATAGTTGGTATTAGATGAAGGTTTGTAGAATCCAAGTATACTAGATTTTGGAAAATAGATATTAAGGAACATAAACCTAAGGTATAATTTAAGTATATGTATAGATTAATATCCATGAATTTTGGTATGGTATAGAATATGTTGGTGAATCTTAGAATTACTTCCATGTATGAAAACTACATGTGAATGTGGTTCTGGAAAAAATATACCTTGGGGTAATAACTCTGAAAAGGTCTATTCGGACAAACTTAAGAATAACCTAATACTGGATAATGGGACTTATTAGGCACCTGGTTGGATACATCTAAAAGGATACAAATAGGATAATTGAAATTTCTTTTCAATTCATTATATATTATTGTACGGTAATGATAACCCCAAAGAAAATATTTTTATGATTATGAAAATAGATACAAAAAAATTCAATTAATAATAATTATTTCATAGTTTTTAGGATCAAATATTACATTAAATAATGTCATTCCCTAATCCAGTATATAATTCTTTTTAGAAATGGATCCTAGAATGGAGAATGAAATCAATAATCATGGATAATTAGATGTTTTCCTGCTGATAAAGATGATATAGTATGTATTTGTATTAAGGATGTTGTGGATCTATTATGGTAGGTTAATAAGGTTTTGAAATAGAATATTTCCACAATAGATCAACCTGTTCCACAATTATATTTTCCGATGTTGGAATGATTTATGTGATGGAGGCCCCCATAATTTAGTTGGTCAACTAACCCAATTGAATAAAAACTGGTTGATTGTGTATTTGGAGAAGATATTCCTGGAATTAGGATGTGGTTAAAAGAATAAGATACAATGTAAATGTATTATATCAATGGATATACTAATCAATGATGGTTTTTGACCCAAAAGACAATGGAGAAAGAGGAAATATAACTCTTGGATTAGAAATATTTTCAAGAACATTTTTTGATAATTATTTTCCTCATGAGAAAAAATAGATATGAAGATAATGTTCCATATATTAAAGAAAAATTAGGATGAAAGTTTTTTAAAGTATTAAATAACCTTTAAAAGGATATCATGTTATGTAAAAGATTTATTTCGTCTCAAAAAATGAAAGATTGGACATTTCTTCTAAGGTCTTATTTAATATCTCTAAAGGTTAATAGTGTCTCAAGACTTTTCTCTATATGATGAAATTGTTTTATGTGGAATCAAGATAAAGAAATAATCCAACAAGTCTGTAATCAAAAGGACGTAAGATAATAAGAGGTATTCTGGAAACCATGAAAATGGATTGATTCAAAGATGATGGGATGAAATTATTTTTCAATATGTCATAATTGTGGAAATAATCACCCTAGGAAATTATTGAAATGATTAAAGGTTTGAAATAAGTTCAGATAAAAAGGTCACCATGAAAAATAATTAAAAGGAATGAATAAAAACACTCCCATTTTGTGTTACAACTATAAAGAGATATGGAAATATGAAGAAAAAATCCCCAATTTTCAAGAGAATATACTTTATAAGGAGATAAAGATCATGGTCAAGCATATGTTATAAACATAACTAAAGTGTAAGGATTAATGAATTTATTTATTTGGATTTCTGACATATATTATAAATGTTTTTTTAATGATGTTTCCATCGTGTTAATTATGAAATATATAAGGCTTATAAATAATTTATTTTTCATTAAATATTTGATATCATATGTTGAATGGTAGAAAGAAAATTAACTTGGTAGCAAGTTAGTCTTTTTTAAAATACATGGATGAGGGAATGATATGAATTAATTTGTACTTAATTTTGTGATTATGATAATTGGAAAAAGATATAGTTTATATGGATAAATAAATTATTATATTCGAGACTACCTTGGAATTGAATTAGGAGTTGTTGATAACATCATTTATTTAATGATTGTGGAAGTTTATAGAATATTTTTATTAAATGATAATATCCAACAATCTATATTCTATTTATGGAATTAATAATAATGCATGTTTTTTAAAAGGTTTTATATTAAATAAATTTATGATCATATTCACATGTTTTGTATGTGATGAATTAGAAAAACTTAATGTTGTTTGATAATTTCATTTTGAATATTCATTGACCATTTTTTTAAAGTGTTTGATCATAATACTTTTTGAAAATTTAACCACTTATGAAATGGTTTAATTTTAACTTTGGATTTTGTTTTAGATATTGATGTATTACTCCATCCTATGATGAAGCATGTGATAAGAGATGAATCATAATTAGTTTAAGTCATAACCAAAGTCTAATGTTGTGCTTATGAAATAAAACATTATCATGTAAATATATACCTAAAATTCATATATAGTAAATGAATTCATCAAATGTAGGAAAAAAGTGTTGATAAATAATTCTGTCTTATTATCATAATTTTTTATGATAACAATGGAGTTTATTCACACCCATCGTTTGTGGTTTTTTGGTCAAACAAACTTTATGAACATTTTTTCTATCACTCTCTATCATACCATGATGGTTATATTTCTCTTCTAAATACATGTTTTCACTAATGTTCTCTTATTTGGAAGCCTAGTTTTTCTAGTGACCTTCACATTACCATTTACCTCTTATTAAGAATATGTGTTATTAAACATATTTAGGATGTCGGGTTGTCAACAATATTTTAATTTAAATATCAATCCATTTATTACGAGGACAATGCTTTAATTTTTAAGATAAAATTTATTTATGGTGGGGAGAATGTAACACACCAAGGCTTTACAACATCTTAATTTTACAACAATTTTGATCACAACTTATTTTATATGACCCACCATGATAATATTATGTCATGCACAACATAATGGTTATAATTATCTATAATTAACATATAGTTTAGATTTTATTACACAAAAAAATCACTTTTTGATGTCTTCTGTAACATGTAATACAGAGTGTTACCAAAAAAGAATACGTAATTAAAAATATTATTATTTACTATAAAAAGATATATCCTATCCATTAAATTATCAATTATGAATAAGATTAGATAACATATTAAAATAAACATTTCAATTCATTTATAACCAAATAGTTATAAATCAATATATAAAGAAAATGAATATAAACGTAATTATTTTATAAAAAAATTATTTCAATGATCCAAAGGAGTTTTATCAAAATTAATTAAATTAATTACAATTTTTGATTGATATTAACGAAATATATATATAATATATATTTTTTAAAATATTTTTGATATTCATCAAATATATTTTATAAGAATAAGATAATGATAAATATTATTTTACGCTTAGAAATTTTATTTTTCAAAAAATAAATTTTTTTCACCTTTTAATGGTGCACCAATTTTAAAAATGAATTATAAAAATTATACAAAATTAATATTTCAAAATAAACATCATTTTTTAAATATATTTGTAATAATTATCTTAAGGACTATCTGACTGACTGTCAATTTCTTCTTTATATTATAAAGTGAAAAAAGGCCAAGGCCCATAAACGTACAACCAAGACACTCAAGGAGGATGAAATTAATGTAATCATAAGGCATCCCCAATCACAAAATCCCAACACTCAATAGGAAGAGTGACCAAACTACCATAAATAATGACCTTGTCCCCAGGGCTTTCAATCTTTGAGAGCGCATCCACAACAAAATTACCATCCCTCCAACTATGAAGCATGATCCAACCTTGGTTGGTCTCCAAGGCACACCTCCTAATGATGAAATCTAGTTCCCAAGGTTTGTCCATCGAGCCCTAAACATATTTAACAAAAACATCCAAATCCAACTCCACCTATGAAACCAGAAAGCCCCTGCTCCTGCAAACCATTAGCCCCGTGAGAAGTGCCTGAGACACCTCCCCCATCGGATTACCCATACCAAAGGTAGCACTAAAGGTCAGGTAAATTGATCCTACTGAAGCATGTAAAACCCCACCGCCTCTCATATTTCCTTTAATGTAGGATCCATACACCTTTAAATTGAGTCCAATGGAATGAGATTTCCATTTTACCCATATCCCTTCAAAACAGTCCAGAGCACGTGGCCTTTCCAGAAAATTGTGCACCACATCCGAGTGCTGATCCATCCTCAACAGGGAGACCAAATCATAGGCCAAAATTGCCAAATTTTCGTAGAAGCCTCTCCATAAACAATTGGATAGAAATACTCCAAACACATAATACATTGGATCAAACATAGTTCATTATGGGAGCAAGATCATGTGGAAAACGATTTGGGTGGATTTTCCTTTTCAAAATTTTACAAGAATACCACTCCATATCCACTATAAAATGGAACACACCCTCCAACATATTCACAACAATCAAGCACTTTGTCACATCGAAACACTGAAAAAAATTAGATTCCAACATCCCTAAACTCATCCTAGAATCCTCACATTGCACATACAAAAACCAAAGAATCCTTTTCTTTTAAAACCAAAAGGAGTTACCCAAATAAAAGGTAATGTTCTTCAATGATAACTTTGGTTTCATTTACTCATCCACCCCTTAAATTATTTATTTCATGATTATATAATAAAATAAGTATCTTAAATATACTTATATTTTATTATTTTATGATTTAGACCTAAAATTTCACACACATACATCAAAATGGGATACATAATCATCATTCTAATCAATGAATCTCATTTTTATATCAATAAATTATATATTATTCTAAATAAATATATAATTAATATATAGGATATATAAATCATAGTTTAAATTCTTAACAAGATTAAATAATGAAATAATTAATAGGAATAACATGTAACAAGTCAAAACAAACTTGAAAACTAAACAATTAACACCTAAAATAGTTAATGTATTGAAATATTTACTACAAAAAAACTGGACATTAATAGTTTTTGAAGTGCCATTTATTATCATTAGAAAAGCTCTAAAAATTTTAGCAGCGTTAAAATCCCATTTCTTTTATCATTGTTGAAAAATCGCTGTTAAGTGGGACATTAATCAGCTTACAAATAAGGTTTGATAAATGTTTTATTTATCATTTCTTTAATATAGAGAAGATATATAAGGTCCTAGCCTTTAACCTTGCATAATATTGAATTAAATGAATAATTCACATTGAGGATCTTTTCAGGTTTATAGTTTTAGAGAATTAGGACATAACTATTACATATCAAAAGATTATAAAGTAGACACTCCTACACAGTTTCCATTTTTTTTACAAAACATAAACTCTTGAAAAAAAAGAGTCGTGTCTAGTTCTATGTTTAAGACAGAATAACTTTTCCTTGATCCCATCCTTGACTCTATTCCACATTATTTCCTTTTATAAACATTTCAAAAACATGGGATGAGCATGAAAATCTCAGTAAGGGATACACAAAGAAGGAAAACTGTCAATTTATCAAAACAACAAATAAACCATGAATACTTTAACATAAGTAATAATTTTCACCTTTATGAAGTATTAAATAATCTTCACTAAATAAAATATCATTACATACCCTTTTTGTAAACAAAATATTACCATAAACCCATATAAAGAACATGTAACATAATAAAGGTAACATGAGACATAATCTTACTTAAATGGAAAAACCATACGGTCGACTTCCACACACATCACTAAATGAAATATCCATAGGGCTGACTTCCATACCAAATTCATTGGAGGTTATAACATAACCACCCATCCTAGTATTCACGGCACCACCCGTCATTTGGTTTATCACGTAACCACCCGTCAAAGGTCCAAGTACCAATATAAAATCATAACATATACAACAAATATTATGGAAATAAAACATTTCCACATTTCAATCACAATAAATCACTTAAATATATTGAAATAAAAAATCCATTTTCAAAACCATTTTCAATACCAATAATACATAAAAGAGTATATGGTAATTTTTTTTCTTTTAAAAATAGTACAGCTTGTTGAGGAAGCCAAAGATTAAATAATACTCGTGGCGGCGGAAAAGGTCGTTGTCACCGTGTATGTTAAAAGGAACATTCTTTTTGTCATTTATTAAAATGATTCAAAGAAAAATATCCCTTTTGAAAGAAGTAAAATTATAATGGGTTTATATACCATATAAAATAATGTTCTGTATAAATGAAAATATGCCTCAATGAAAGGAGATTGAGTCGAAGTCCCATACCTCATGTGCGACTTGACCCGTTCGTTCTTTAAAATCCTGAATGATAAACTAAAGTTATTTTCTACATGATTAAGAACCTTTTTCAAGTTTATTATTCCTTTTATATAACTTATTACCATGTTATATGCATTATGTAATCATTTAAGTTAATAACGTTCATTTTGTCGATATTTAGTATTTGAGTAAAAAATGAACGCCTTATATTTACAAGTTGTCCATCTGGTCAATGGTTCATTATATCCAGAATGGTATTCATGATTTAGATATCATATATTATCATATATATCCACTATATACATGTATTTATTATAGTTACATAACATTTGGAGGTAATAAATGAAATGCACCATTCCTGGAGACGGTAAGTCGTATGTACCCATGAATGCTACTTTCATTTATATTTCTTATTTTAATGGAAATAAAACATAATGATACATAGGAATATTATAATTCCAGTATAATATCATTAACCTTATCCTTTATACATCCCACATAAGGCATTAACGAATCACATCACTTTGAGTGGGCGGTAGTCCGCACTTCCCCAAATGAGATTATCATATTTAACCACTATGGAAACCATAAATGCATGCTATAAATGGAAAAATAAAGAATAATAAAGAAAACATAAACCTAAAATATATCATATATAAATACAGCGCCATCATAATGGCCACCCTGAGATGAAGTAGAAGATAATCGAACAATCATCGTTTCGTGAGGCGTTAGTTTTCCATCCACAGAAACATTATGTTCTTCACCCATTAGATAGAGGTGTGTGTAAGTGTAGTTCAAATACTTCTCATAAAAAAATCCTAGTATATTGAGGATACTGGTGTTGTTACAAAAGAAAGGAATAAAAAGATTTTAGGTGTTGGAGAAGTAAAATGAAAAAAAAACAATTTAAGTGAAACAGTTACCTTTAATTTGGGTAACTCCCTTTAGTTTGAACCAAAAAACTTCTTGAAGAGATTTCTGCCTAAGGTAAGGCTTCTAGGGGTAGGATAGGGATGTAGGAAGCTTAACTGATCAGAGTTTGGATGATTCAAATGGATTTATAGGTGTGAATAATTGGTTATAAGTTGTCTCTTTTTATAAGGGGGAGGAGGGTCGCTTTTGGAAAGTGTGAAAATATTATTTTATTATAAACTTATCTTCGGTTTCAAAAGGTCAAAAAAACATTAAAGATGAAGATAATATGACTCATGGTAGAAAGAAAATAATCCAATCAGAATTGGGCATGTTTTGGATAATATTTTAATCATTATAATCTTATTTATTTAAATCATTTATTAATGAGGTAAATACTGCATCATTATTGTCTCATGAACAATTTAATTTACTCGATGTCTAAAAATTATAAAACAAATAATATCATGTAGGAAATAGTTTTATCTTTCCAATTAATATTTATAGGCAAAAATATAACTTATATAACCCCTTCTAAAAAATAATTTACTAAAAGATATTTTCTTTTTTCAAACTTTCCTTTCCTTTAAGTTAATTAATCTAAATTGTCATTATCACTTCCAAGTGGATCAATGGGGTCCCAAAATCGACACAAAGATGACCATGGTAGTTAATGACTCAACCAATAAGGTTTGGACAAGTGTTATGGTAATTTTGAATTATTATAAAATTCTTTTAACCTTAAATTACCCTATTTACCTTTAACCACGGTAAATAAATGTCAAAACTTACTATTCACCAAAAAATTATTTTCATCTTAATGAACCACATTTTACTTTTGATCAAAAGAATGTATGTCGGATTTTTGAAATTAAATTCACAGAATTGGTAAAATTTCATTTAAATGAAAATGTTAGTTTTTTTAACTACCACTAAGTGGTTTCACTATTCATCAAAAATTTATGTTTTTCAGAAAAATACCAAAAATTCAGCCTCAGCTATATTTGATATTCTAAATTCAAAAATGATGTTTATTTTTCAAAATTAAAAACATATAAGTGGAATTAATTAATTTTAAAATTAATTCCCGTTATCAAAACAAATAGCTTGTTTTTTTGAAACAATAATTATCAAAATATTGACGTTTGTTTATGTCCCATTTCAAAGTGAAAAATTAGTTCCAATGAATAAAATTGGATTAAATGGTAAAAATATATTTTAATTTTACTCTAAAATAAATTAAAAAGAAAATATAACCATATAAATATATTAGATTTAAAGGCACTTTTGAATTAAAATACAATAATTTTCACTATTCATTAAAAATGAACTTTATCAGAAAAATACAAAAAAAATACACAAAGTACATTTTGATGTAACCATTCTAAAGAAGGATTTTATTTGGTCATTTAGAATTTATTAAAGTAACAAAAACTATATTTAAATAGGGTTCACCATTAAAAGGCGATAAATCGGACTTTTAATATAAATTACGCTTAAAATTAGAATCATTCACATTTTAAGCCTCTAAATTTTTATTGGATAATGTAAATACATTTAAAAAACTTGTATAATCATATTGTAGTTAGTTTCATTCATTCCTGCCAATACAACGGCTAGGAGTTAATTACCATTTAAAATAATAATATTATATTATTAGTCTGAAATGTAAGATTTCAAGGAAACCCATTGTTGCGTATCGGGTATGCTATAGAACATACAACCCCTTTAAAGTAAAATTAATATTTAATTTAAAAAAAATTAATAAATATGAAATATGTCTTATTATTTATTTACATGGGATCTTACATCCTTCCTCCCTTTTGGAAATTGCATCCTCGCAATTTTTATTCACTTATCCAAATAAGTGGGGGCATTTATCCCTCATAGCATTTTCAGATTCCCACGTTGTCTATTCAACCATATGGTTTTTCCACAAAACCTTTACATAGTGAATTAAGTTATTCCGCAACACTAGCTCTCTATGGTCAAATATCTAGACTGGTTTTTCTTTATAAGAGAGATTCTCTTATAAACAGAACTACCTCTGGGCTCAAAACATGAGATGGATCTGGAATATACTTTCCCAACATCGAAACATGAAAAACATTCTTTACTTGGAATAAACATGGAGGTAAAGACACTCTTTATGCAACTGATCCAAATTTATCTAGAATTTCATAAGGTCCAATGATCCTCGGACTCAACTTTCCCATCTTACCAAAATGCATCACACTTTTCCATGGAGAAACATTGAGAAAGACATGATCACATACCTCAAAGGAAAGATCCTTCCTCTAGTTATCTATATAACTTTTCTGTCTTCTCTGAGCTGTTCTCATGTGCTTCTGAATCAACTGAACTTTCTCTACCATCTCTTCCACCAATCTTGGTCCCATCAGCTTCCTTTCACCTACTTCATCCCAAAAAGCTGGAGTTCGACAATTATTTACATATAATGCCTCAAATGGAGCCATATGTATACTGGAATGAAATCTGTTATTATAAGAAAATTCAACCAAAGAAAGATGTTGGTCCCAACTTCCCTGGTAATCCATCAAACAAGCATGTAACATATCTTCAAAGGTCTGAATTGTTTGTTCTGACTGCCAATCTGATTGCAGATGAAAATCTGTACAAAATTTAATTCAGTAACCAACAATATCTGAAGGCCTTTACAAAAGTTAGAAGTGGACCTGGGATCACGATCCGATACAATGGATAGGGGAACACCATGCAACCTGGCTATCACTTTAACATAAAAATGGGAAATTTGATCTAAAGACAAAGTATCTCTAATAGGAAGTAAATGAGCAGATTTAGTAAGTCTATCAACTATAACCCAGATAGCATTATTACCTCGAGATGTCGTCGGTAATCCCACAATGAAGTCCATGGATATATTTTTCCCATTTCCATTCTGGCACTGGTAAAGTCTGAAGCATTCTTTTCAGTAACTGTCTCTATGCCTTAACCTGCTGACAAGTCAAACACTTCATAGTAAAATCAGAAATATCTCTTTTTATTCCATCCTACCAGTAATACTCCCGATGATCTCTGTACATCTTAGTACTTCCAGGATGAACTAAAAATGGAGAACAATGAGCTTCACATAACAACTCATTCTTCAACTATGAATCAAAAGGCACACATAATCTCTTTCCAAATATCAAAACACAATCATTATCAACATTAAAATAAAGAAAATTTACCCTTCTGAACAATCGCTACCTTTTTCTACAACTCATGGTCTTCTTTCTATGCTTTCTTAATTTTGTCTGATAGAGATGATTTCACTGACACCTGAAACAAAATAGAAGAATTTCCTGCAACAAAAAATTTTATGCCAAATTTCATAAAATTAAAAACCAAAGGATCTTGTTCCAAACGTAGCATGGGTAATGAGCCGTTACTTTTTCGACTTAAAGCATTGGCCACTTTATTTTCTTTTCCCGGATGGTAATGGATCGTGCAATCATAATCCTTGATTAGTTCCAACCATCTCCTCTATCTCATGTTCAATTATTTTTCAGTGAATATATACTTTAATCTTTTATGGTTAGTATATATTTCACATTTCACTCCATACAAATGATGCATCCAAATTTTTAAAGAAAAAATAACATCAGTTAATTCCAAATCATGTGTATGGTAATTTAACTCATTTGGTTTCAACTGATGTGAAGCATAAGTAATTACCTAATCATTCTTCATTAAGACACAACCCAGTCCTTTCAACAAAGCATCATTGTAGATAACAAACTCACCGTTTCTGGAAGGGAGTGCCAAAACTGGAGCATTCACCAATCTTCTTTTCAATTCCTCAAAACAATCATCACATTTTTTTGTCTAGATTAACTTAACACCTTTTTGAGTTAACTTAGTCATTGGACTAGATAACCCTGACAAATGTTCAAAAAACCTCTGGTAAGACCCTACCAAACCAAGAATACTACAGATCTCAATTATATTTGTGGGTCTTGGACACTCTTCAACAACTTTTACTTTAGCTGGATCAACAGTTATGCCATTTTTTGTAACAATGTGACCAAGGAATGAAATTTGTTGTAACCAAAACTCACACTTGCTGAATTTACCATAAAGTTTCTTTTCTTTTATGGTTTTTAAGACAATCCTTAAATGACTTTCATGTCCCTCTTTACTTTTTGAATAAACCAAAATATCATCAATGAGCACAACCACAAACTTATCCAAGAACTCACAAAAAATACTATTCATAAGATCAATGAATACAGCAGGTGCATTGGTTAAACCAAAAGGCATAACTACAAATTCATAATGGCCATATCTAGTACGAAACGCGGTCTTCGAAATGTCTGCTTCCTTTTCTTTCAACTGATGGTACCCTGAACATAAATCAATCTTTGAAAAATACTAAGCTCCCTGGATCTGATCAAACAAATCATCGATATGAGGCAAAGGATACTTATTCTTAATAGTGATGTTATTCAATGCTCTATAATCAATGAAAAGTCTCATTGAACCATCTTTCTTTTTAACAAAAAAGACAGGAGCACCCCATGGTGATGTGCTAGGTCTAATGAAACCTTTATCTAATAACTCCTGCAATTGCTTCTTTAACTCTAAAAGTTCAATTTGATCCATTCGATAAGGGGTTTTGAAATTGTCTTATCATCAGGAACTAAGTCAACAGTAAATTCAACTTCTCGATCTGGTATAATTCCAGGAAACTCATCAGGAAAAACATCAAGGTACTCCTTTACCACTCACACATCATTAATATGAACAGTTCCTTTATTTTCATCAATATGTGCAAGGTAACATTCATTTACATTTTTTACTAGTTTCTCATCTTCCAGGTATGTTATCAAAAGAAATGGTTCATTCTTGTATACAAACTATAAATCTTTATGAAAAGGAACCTCTTCAGCTCTGCAGTCAATCGTAGCATGATAAACAGAAATCCAATCCATGCCCAAAATAACATCAAACTCTACTAGAGGAAAAACAATAAGGTTTGCAGGTAGATTCTTTCCACACACAAGGACAAGAATGTTCTTATGTTTTCTTTTTGTCACAACATTTCCTCTAGTTGTTTTTACCGTAAGTTCTATATTCATATCTTGAGATGGAATTTCAAATTTACTAGAAAACTTCTTAGAAATGAAAGAGTGTGTCGACCCTGAATCAAAAAACACATTGGCATAATCTGAACAAACAAATAGTGTACTTGATACAACTTCATTTGATGGCCCAACATCTGCTGAAGTAGTTGAAAAAGATTTCACCACCCCTTTCTGCTTGTAGTCTGGATTCTTTCATTAATTTGAGTTCTTTGTTGGACACTCATTTTCATAATGTCCCATTTCATTACACTTAAAACATCTTACTGATGACTTTTCATTGCCTTCTTGATCATTTTCCTTACAGTTATGAGAAATATGACCAAACATACCACACCGGAAGCACTTTCCAGACTTTGATAAACATTCTCCGGGATTATTTTTACCACATTTCTCACAAGATAGATATTTAGTTTTCTTACCTCCAGGCTTCATTGATGAATTCTTCCCCTTTGCCTGCCAAGTGGACCTCTTATTCTATTGCTTTTCAAAGAACGTTTGATCATCGGCAAACTCCACTTACACCTTCTCCACACATCGAACATGTTTTTCATAACTTTTGAACTCACAAGAGGCTAACGTTCTTCGATATCGTGGCTTCAGCCCTGAGTAAAATCAATTTATCTTACTATCAAGATCTCGGATGAAATTTGGTGTATACCTTGCCAGTCGAGTGAACTTTTCTTCATAAGCAGCCACTGAGTCATTATCCTGCCTCAATTCCAGGAATTGTTTCTCCATCCTAAGATGAGCCACATTAGGAAAATATTTCTCAAGAAACATACCTTTGAATTCTTCCCAAACAAGAGCATCAATCTCATCACTATCCCTGATATTTTTCACCATCGACCACCACTGATCAGCTTCACCATCAAAATGGTAAACAGAAAGACTAACCTTTTGATGTTCTGAACAACCCATGACATCAAAAATCTTCTCTAGTGCCTTAATCCACCCTTCAGCTAGCACAGGGTCAGATGATCCTCTGAATGATGGGGGATGTAGCCTCATGAAATGCTCCACTACTGACATGTTCCTCTGCGGTTGATCTGGCTTATCTCGTACATGGATACCACCACCATTTATAGATTGAGTCAACTGTTCCATCACAATAACAAACTATTCAGTTCTGATTCTGACCATCTCAGGTTTCTGATTTGCAGGGTTATCTTCCTTCAGATGTTTTCCCAACATAGCGACCGTATTTCCTCTACGGAAAACCATTCTGAACACAGAAATATCTTAGGTGAAGCAACATGTTAATCTGTAAATTCTATATGATTTCAATATTAACATAAATTACTTTATGGATATTAATTTAACAATACCCTAACTTCTAAAGTTGTCTAAACCGACCTATGATACCAACTATAAGGACGCAACCTTTAACCTTACATAATATTTAATTAAATGAATAATTCACATTGAGGATCTATTCAGGTTTAGAGATTTAGAGAATTAGGACATAACTATTACATCTCGAAGGATTACAAAGTAGACACTCCTACACAGTTTCCATTTTTTTACAATACATGAACTCTTGAAAAAAAAGATTCATGTATTGTTCAATGTTTAAGACAGAATGACTTTTCCTTGATCCCATCTTTGACCCTATTCCACATTATGTCCAGTGAAAAACATTTCAAAAACTTGGTATGAGCATAAAAATCTCAGTAAGGGATACACAAAGAAGGAAAACTATTAGTTTCTCAAAAAAACAAGTAAACCATGAATACTTTAACATAAGTAATACTTTTCACCTTTATGAAGTAGTAAATACTCTTCACTAAATTAAAGATCATTACTTACCCTTTTTGTAACCAAATGATTTCCATAAAACCCATATAAAAAACACATAACATAATAAAGGTAACTTGGGACAAAATCATACTTAAATAGAATAACCATATGGTCGACTTCCACACATATCACTAAATGGAATATCCATACGGCTGACTTCCATATCCAATGAATTGGAGGTTATGACGTAACCACCCATCCTGGTATTCACGGCACCACCCTTCATTTGGTTTATCACATAACCAGCCATCAAATGTCCATGTACCAATATAAAATCATAACACATACAACAAATATAAAGGAAAGAAAACATTTCCACATTTCAATCACAATATATCACTTAAACATATTGACATAGCAAATCCATTTTCAAAACCATTTTCAATACCAAAAATAAATAAAATATTATATGGTATTTATTTTCTTTTAAAAATAGTACAGCTTGTTGAGGAATCCAAAGATCAAATAATACTCTTTGTGGCGGAAAAGGTCGTTCTCATCGCGTACGTTAAAAGGAACATTCTTTTTGTCGTTTAGTAAAATGCTTCATAGAAAAAGATTCTTTTTGAATAAAAGTTAAAGTAAAAGGGGTTTATACAGCATATAAAAGAAAGTTGTGTATAAATTAAAATATGCCTCAATGAGAGTTGAGACGAATTCCCTTACCTCGTGTCTGACTTGACCTATTTGTTCTTTAATATCCTGAATGATAAACTAACGTTATTATCTACTTTATTAAGAACCTTTTTAAATTTTATTATTCCTTTTATTTCACTTATTACCATGTTATAAAGATTATGTAATCATTTAAGTTAATAACGTTCATTTTTTCGATATTTGGTACTTGAGTTAAAAATGAACACCTTATATTTACAAGTTGTCCATTGGTCAATAGTCCATTATGTATAGAATGGTATTCATGATTTATATATAATATATATCATATATATCATGTATATACATGTATTTATAATATTTACATAACATTGGAGGTAATAAATGAAATGCATTGTTCATGGAGACGGTAAGTCGTACGTACGGATGAACGCTACTTTCATTTATATTTCTTATTTTGATGGAAATAAAACATAATGATACATAGGTATATTATAATTCCAGTATAATATCAAATATAATATCATTAACTCCATCCTTTTTACATTTCAGATAAGGCATTAACTAATCACATCACTTTGAGGGGGCGGTAGTCCGCACTTCCTCAAATGAGATTATCGTATTTACCCACTATGGAGACCATAAAGGCATGCTATAAATGGAAAATACATAAGCATAAAGAAAACATAAACATAATATATATCATATATAAATATAGTGTCATCATAATGGCCACCATGAGAGGTGGTAGGAGATAATCGAATAATCATCGTTTCATGAGTTGTTAGTTTTCCATCCACAGAAACATTATGTTCTTCACACATTAGATGGAGGTGTGTGTAAGTGTAGTTTGAATAATTCTCATAACAACATCCTAGTATATTGAGGATACGGGTGTTGTTACAAAAGAAAGGAATAAAAATATTTTAGGGGTTGGAGAAGTAAAATAAAAGAAAAGAAATTAAGAGAAATTGTTACCTTTAATTTGGGTAACTCCCTTTGGTTTGAAACAAAAGACTTATTGAAGAGCTTTATGCCTATGTTAAGGCTTATAGGGGAGGATAGGGATGTAGGGAGATTAATTGGGAAGTGGTTGGATGATCCAAATGGCTTGAGAGGTGTGAGGAATTGGTTATAAGTTGTCTCTTTTTATAAGGGGGAGGAGGGGCTCTTTTGGAAAGTGTGAAAATATTATTTTATTATAAACTTATATTCGGGTTCAAAAGGTCCAAAAATCATTAAAGATAAAGATAATATGACTCATGGTCGAAATAAAATAATCCAATCATAATTGGACATTTTTTGGATAATATTTTAACCATTATAAACTTATTTATTTAAATCAATTATTAATGAGGTAAATACTGAATCATTATTCTGTCATGAACAATTTAATTTATTCAATGACTAAAATTTATTAAGAAAATAATATCATGTAGGAAATAGTTTTAGACTTCCTATGAGTAATTATAGGCAAAAAGATAATTTATATAACCCCTTCTAAAAATTAATTTACTAAATGATATTTGCTTTTGTCATACTTTCCTTTAAGTTAATTAATCTAAATTGTCATTATCACATCCAAGTGGATCAAAGGGGTCCCGAAATGACCCAAATATGACCATGGTCATTAATGACTCAACCAATAAGGTTTTGAAAAATGTTAAGGTAATTTTTAATTATTATAATATTATTTTAACCTTGAATTACCCCATTTACCTTTAACAGCGGTAAATAAAAGTCAAAAGTTAATATTCACCAAAAATATTTTTCATCTTAATGAACCACATTTAACTTCTTGATAACAACCATGTATGTCAGATTTTTGAAATTCAATTCACAAAAGTGGTAAAATTTCATTTAAATCAAAATGTCAGTTTTTTTAACTACCACTAAGTGGTTTCACTATTTATCAAAAATTTAATTTTTTCAGAAAAATACCAAAAATTCATCCCTAAGATATATTTGATATTCTGAATTAAAAAATGATGTTTATTTTTTCAAATTCGAAACATAAAAGTGGAATTAATTAATTTTAAAATTAATTCCCATTATCAAAACAAATAGAGTGTTTTTAAGAAACAATAATAATCAAAAGATTGACATTTGTTTATGTCCAATTTCCAAGTGAAATTAGATCCAATGACCAACATTGGATTAAATGGTAAAAAAATATTTTATTTTCACATTAAAATAAATTAAAAAGAAAATCTAACCATATAAATATATTAGATTAAAAGTCACTTTTGAATTAAAATACAATATTTTTCACTATTCATTAAAAAATGAACTTTATCCGCAAAATACCAAAAATTTACACAAAGTACATTTTGATGTCCCCATTCTAAAGAAAGATTTTATTTGGTCATATATAATGTATTAAAGTAACCAAAACTATATTTAAAGAGGGTTCTCCATTAAAAGGCAATAAACCGGCCTTTAAATGTAAATTACCCTCAAAATTAGATTCATTCACATTTTAAGCCTATAAATTTTTATTGGATACTGTAAATAAATTTAACAAACATGTATAATCATATTGTAGTTAGTTTCGTTAATTCCCCAAAATACAACGGCAAGTAGTTAACTACCATTTAAAATAATAATATTATATTATTAGTGTGCAACATAAGATTTCAAAGAAACCCGCTGTTGCGTATCGGGTACGCTATCGAACATAGAAACCCCTTTAAAGTAAAATTAATATTTAATTTAAAAATATTAATAAATATGAAATATGTCTTATTCACTATTTACCTAGGATGTTACATGATATATTCTGTTTTTCTCAATGCCTTTAAAAGCACTGATAATGCTCCATACGGCGGTATAATGTTACAGTACACTACATCACCAGATATACATCAGATATCAACAAAAACAAGCCCTAATAAATAATTTAAATGAAATGAAATTTACAACACCAATTCCAAGAAAACACTATTATATACATTTCAAACATTGGTTTATATAATTACAGAAATAAATATAATTACATAGATTCAAAAAAATATAACATTAAATTTTACCAGCATTTCCATTGACATTATTTGTTGAACTCTGAATATTTCATGAGAAAATTTTAACAAACCACCTCAAATAAAAAAACAATCCACCTATATAAGAAAAAAATTATTATGATTAATACTAAAATGAAATAAGTTAAACATAAATATTAGATAATAAATTCTTTCTATGTGCAATTATTTTATTGTGACATTATCAATATTACCTCTATGATTGAGAAGATGAGGGAACTTGAAAGAAAGTGATAAATGTCAACACTATAGGAGTGAATGGTTTTTTGGGAGAAGATGTATGTGGAATTTTTGGTGCAAAAAGGGATGAATGATGGGCAGAGGACCTAAACTCGAACAAAAGAACCAAAAAATATATGAAAACAATTATAATGTGAGTAATACTAAAAAAAGAAAAATAAAATACATGTTAAAAAATATATTAATTCTATGGAATTTTATTTTAATATATAAACAACAAGATTACCTTTATAATTGAGTAGAGGAAGCATTGTTTATTTTCCTTTAAAATCATTAGAGGTAACTTAAATGAAAGTGATAAATTCACTACTATAGGGGGGAAATGGTTTTAACCTAAGGGGATCATGATGGCTGGAAAGAGCTCCCAAACATGAACAAAAGAAACCAAAAGCATTATAAAACAATTATTATGTGAGTAATATAAAAATAAATAATTTAAACATACATATGAAAAAATAAATTAATTCTATGGAATGTTATTTTATTGAGAAAACATTAATATTACCACTATAATAGAGCATAGGGAGTGTCATTTCTCTTCCTATAATGGCATTGGAGGTAACATGAAAGAAAGTGATAATGAACTATTGTAGGGATGAAAGATTTAAAGGGAGATGAAGAATAAGAGTTGGATAGAGCACCCCAATGTGAATAAATAATTCAAACATAATAAGAAAATAATTATTATGTGTGTAATACTAAATCAAAATAAATTAATCATAAATATTAAATAATAAATTAACTCTAGGGACAATGATTTTACTATGAAAACATCATGATTACCTCTGTGGTTGAGTAGAGACAACATCATTTATCTTCTCTAAGGAATGACACATGAAAATAAATATTATAAAATAAATACATTCTGTAGAGAATCAGTAAAATTAAATCAATGTTATAATATATAATTTTTCAGTGAAATAAAGAATGTATATCGTATCATTACCTTTTCATATATCCAAAGTTTTTCCTTCGTTATAGTTTGTTCTTTCAAGGGATCGGTAACATCAGCATGTGTAGAAGACATTTTCTACATGAGTATTCAAATATTTAATTTAGATTATTTTAATGAAATAGAGAACATATAATATTATGAGAAAAAACAAAATATATTAAAAAACACTCCTACCTTCTCATTGAACTCTCTTTATTTTTTTATTTTTCAAGTATTTTGTTAATATTTTAATAATACAAATCCCCTCTTCATGGTCCCCTCTAATGTTAAATTCATTTTCTACAAATAAAAGAGCATGAACTAATTGTAATGTCCCAATGAAAGCATCATCCTCGATTGAATTTTCATCTGAATCAACATTTTCTTTAGTTTCTAGTAGGAAAATAAAACAATTCATGATTGTAGGATCAGATACATAAAATACTTGAACATCTGGTGATTTCAATATGAATGGATTTTATTTGTCCCCTTTTACACTAAAATTCATGTTTAAATAGACCATTGTCTCAAATTTCACTCCATTGATATTGTCAACCCATTTGGAAGGGAAAAGCGACACATAAACTATGGTATAATCCAACTCATATATCAATTTGATTATTCCAAAATATGACCAATTCTAATTAATTGTATTTCTATCCATTGAATCAGATATGTGCATCTCTTCTAGAACATGTGTAACGCCACTTTTATGTAGTGTACTAAATTCATAATTTTAATTTTTATAGAATTTATAACCAGTGATTACAAACACGGTGTTTGATAAAACATTTGAATTCTGTTCTCGAGCTATACATTGAATTCATTCTATAATTGAATTCATATTTTCAGATAACAACTTATAAATTTGATCCATGAAACATCATCTAATATATTGACTATGGGTTTCATATATCCATCTTTCAACCCTTGATAGATCCAAATATCTATGAATTTCTTTGTGGGAGTCAATATATAGATCAACATCTTCACTATTATGTAATATGTAATGAATGGATCTCTACCGCTATGTCATGGTAATTGTAACATCAAATTTAAGGAAATCCATTCACCCATAAGGTGTTTTATATAACAATACATTGGGAGACTGATGATTTCATCATCTGATAGCTAATTGATACAGAATTCAATATCTTGTTGAAAAATATATCATTCTACAATACATCCTTCAGGCCAAATTCGACTCATGTCATACCCTTCCAAAATATTCATATATCATTCAATGAGGTACATTAATCTGTAATGTAGATTACCACATAGTTGAACCAATCTGACCAAGTGAACCATTAGGTGGGTCATTATATCATAGAATTATTGTTGGAAGAACAAATCTAATTCACATAATATGATTCAAATATCCTTATTCGTGATTGGAATTTTCGTCATGTCTACAACTTTACTGCATATGGATTTGAAAAATATGAAGATTCTGGTTTATGTATATCGTACATTTTGAGTTATAATGTAATAGAAAAAACATGAATTATATATTACATCCAAACTTGAATGTCTGTGATTTTATTCCTTGTAACTTCATATTACTCATTGACACGACATTCTATATTTTTGATGAATACCACTATAGAACATTAATAGTCATAATGAAATGTAAAAATTGAAATTTTATTCTTTTTGGATAGAGTGTATGCTGGTGGAGAAATAAAAGTCTTCCTTTTACCCTTCACTGGTTCCAAATCGTCCCTTATCCCCAAATAAATCAAGTATAACCTAGGACTGATTCCATCAATAATTTTTTCATAAACATTTAGTATCATTCTAATAACACTATCAAATACATTTTCTGATACATGAATGACATCATTAAAATGGATTACATATAAATAATTCCAAAATGATAATTCAATGAAACTTGTTCTATTCTTCTATACTAATTTTGTAAGGTATTTCAAAAATAGTTTACTGAAAACAGTGTCAATATTTTCTACTTTTTTGTACAATTGGTCGCCCATTTCTAGAGATGGTGTCGTAACTTCCTTGATATTCCCATTGAATTTTGTCATCCAGTATTTGTATTTATTTCATCAAGGTAAAAAATTTCACTATACTAAAAAGAAACTCTTTGAATAATTTTTCAACCAAAATGGGTATGTGTGTTTTTCACAGGTGGGAACACCCAACATGTCTTTAATGTTGTAGCCTAAAAAACATCCAGAAGTCGGGTAGTCATTTATTTTTCTATTAAACATGGTCATCAATGTGAATTATTCACTTATATGAGCATCATACATTGTAAAACCTATATCCGTAAACAATTTTATATCATATATCAATGGATACAAATACACATCATTAACATTACCGAGTTTCTTTAGTCCTTATGTAATCATAGACAACATAATTTATTTATGCTTCATGTATATCTGTGGAGGAAATTTTTAATATATCAACATTATGGGTCATGTAATATGACTACTAGTATATACACCAAAATGGATTTATTCTATCAGTAGGTAATGCAAGATGTTTTTTCTTGACTCATCTCTAAATTCAAGTAAATCAAAATCAATTTTCTTCCACTGAGGAGAATCTGTTAGATGGTGTAGGTTTCCATATTTAATTCTTCTATCTCTATACCATGTTAATTGTCTTGTGTTTTCCTGACATCAATATAGTCTCCTAAATTATAGAATAATATAAATGTACTATAAATATTTTGAAGGACTTGATTTATTTTTTTTGTATCAACCTATGCCACACTTAGGGAATTTGATAAGTGATTTATCATCCATGCAAAACAATATGAAATCCTTTGAACAAGAATTTATTTTTTAGATATCATTCACATTGAATGTAGCATTCCATTAGTGGCATAGGTTCTGATCCTAGTTAATTTTCTTCTAGTTTCATATATTTAATAAGATCATGTAGTTTTGTAAAGCTTGTGTCACTCTATCCATTTCCAGATTTAACAATATATACCTTCAATACATCTGAAAATGTTGTGTATTTAATACCACCATTATAAAATGGATTCATGGAATATCTATTTAACACCTAAAATTACTTTGGAAAATCACAAAAGTGATATTTAATTTCTATTTTCATTTCTTCCATGTGATCTCCATCATAATTTACAATGGTATTCGTATAAAATGATTCATAAATTGTAGTATCATCACAGTTAATGTCCAAATTCTATTATTCCCCATGTTTAGTCTAGAATTTATATATTTGATCTATTATATAACAAATAAAATGTTCTTCCAACTCTTCTGAACTAATATTTATAGAATAAAAACAATGTAAACATAGACATAGTATTTTAGAAGGTTCTTCTTCATGGTCCATTGAAAACATGATGAAATGTTTAACTACATCATAATATTCATTTTTCAAATGATTATAGTGAATTCATTTTCAGTTCATACCCATAATATTGGGTTCAAAAACTATTAATTGGATCAATATATAAATAAATACACATAATATATTCATTATCCAAAGTGAAAGTTATGGACAATTAAAAAATGGAAATATGGATATTTTCTTCTAGAATATCAAAGAGCCTATATATCATAAATCCAATAATAATGGATATTGGAATTTGGAAAATTATATGGAGATAAAGGAATATTATAAATGATATTATCACTAAACATTATAGGTGTAAACTGTAAGATGGATAGTGTAATGACCCTAGTTTGAATTACCCAATCAACACCAGGTCAAATCAACTTATGACCTATAACACACCTCAAATTCACTCATGGATGGTTTAAAAAATTTGTGTAAAAGACTATAAATTGGAGGTCCCCCCTAATAGAAAAAATTAGTATAATAGGTTCAATAGAATTCTAGCATGGCCCTTGGGGTCAATGAACATGCATAATTGAAATCATAATTACCAGATATAGGCATACATGATAGAAAAAAACTATAGAAATAAATTATGAAATATCTCTACAGACACACGTACATGTCAAGATATTATAAAAACTCAATCACTTATAGTCTATAAGGAATATCAAAGAGATAAAAATCTGATATTCAAACATAACATGAACTAAATGAACCATAATGATTCAAAATGTAAAGGATTGATGTGATACGACCTCTTGTTCTTAACTGGTGATGGATTCCCTAAATCAGATCCATAAGAAAACTAAATACCATAGTGATTTCTAAGAGTATCTAAGTCCTATTATACATATAACCAATATAGGAACATAAATCACTCCACTAATTTTGTTCCTAAAAAATAGCATATGAAGTTGCATATCCACTAAGGTGTCCATTAATAGTGTCATCATATATATAATCTTTAGAGAACCACCAATGTGCCTCAAAATAGTAGATAATAAAAACAATATATATGAAAATTTCTACACATTTATATACATATATGAAACAAAAATTATTTATTAAGAAGATATAAAATATATATGTAAATCAACAATGAATAAATCCATGGTTTAGTGTCATATATAAACATCGGATCATACATAGGTAGTCAATACAAAAAATGGACCAAAAATCATTCCCTAAGAAATGAATCACAAAAAAATCATAAAAAATAGATCATAAACAATAGATGATAAACAAATCATAGAAGAAGAAATGAAAAATGAAAAAAAATACACAAAGAAAATCAAAAGCCATACCTCACTAAGTTGAAGAAAATATAGTACCCTCACCAGATGTTGAACAAGATGTTCAAATGTAGTCGAGTGGTTTTATTCCACCATCGATTCACCAAGCAGAAGCACTGGTAGTAGGTGGCTTCTGCGGAAATCTACTATATTGAGATGTGTTTGCAAATGGTTATGGGTTTTCAAATAGATCAAGACACTTTTATCAGCACCTACCAGTAAGATCTGATAATGATATGTCATTATCAACGAAAAAAAATTCTAATAAAACCAATCATTATCAGCACTAAACTTATAGCACTAATATATATTAATTTTATTTGTTCTTTGATTAGCGCTAATAAATATTCATCTTTATCATCTTGAAACAAGCACTGAAAAGGATTATTTTATTGGTTTATAATACTGAAGCACTGTTAAAGGATTTATATTTATAATTATAAAAAATTGGAAGGATTTATTAATATTTAATAAATATATATAAATAAAAATATTTTAAATATATTTCTTTTTAAATATATTAATTATTATTTTATAATTATTTATCTACAAGTATAGATATATTTTTCAAGAAATATTATTTATATCATTATATATGGTTTTATAATTATGCATATATATATTTAAAAAAATATACATAAATATAAATATAGTAAATATAATCATAATATACGTAAATTTATTTGAAATTTAAATATTATTTCAATATAGATAGTTATTTATTCATAATTATATAAATAATTTTACAAAAGTAAATATTCATTTATAATTATAAATATTCAATTGCATAAATATAGTGAATTTAAATTTAAAAATATATTTATTTATAAATAATTTTATTTATAAATAAATTTATTTATAAATAATTTTATTTATAAATAATTTTATTTATAAATAATTTTTGAAAATAAATTTTTAACATTAATAATGAATATCTAATTTTTTGTGCATGCATATATATACACAATGATTGAAATTTAATAAATTAATAATATATTCACACTTTAACAATATTTAAAAAATGGACAAGTGCAATATATGTTCATATTGTATATAAAAATGAATTAATTACGTATATGTAAAATCAATATTAAAAACATTTGATCTTTATTAAATTGAAAAATCAAATGACATTTAATTATATGTGCAGAATTATGCAATTAATCACTATTTTTAATTCATTATAATTTTTTATTATATACCACTATTAAATAAATATATGAAAATTTAATGTAAATTGCATAAATATTTTGTAATATATAAATCATATTTATATACATTAATATATATATATTATTTAATAAAAATAATTATCATAGTTATCTAATTAATAAAATATAAAATACTTAATTATGTATAATTAGTCAATTCATTTTTCTCAATAATTATTTAATAAATTAAATTTGTAATATTTTTTTAATAAATATTTGTGTATTATTTATTTATTTATTTATTTCATTTTCTCAGTGCTAAAAATGTGTTGAAGAAAGGAATATTTATCAGCACTAAAAAAGCATTGATAAAGGATACCCTTTATTAGGGATAAAGATAATGTTATGATAAAGATTCCTTTATGAGTACTAAAATTAATGTATTGAAAAAAAAGTTAAATTTATAGGTTCTTTATTTAGCGCACATAAATATGGAATTTATCTTTGTTTTATCTTAGGACTAATAAATAAAATCACTGTTAAATAACTATTTAATTGTAGTGATTGTAAACAAATGGTTAATAAGATATTATAATAAGGTAATATATGATATTATAAATAAGAGTATTGTTCAATTATAAATTAATGATATTATTAAAACTAATATACTGGATGTTAAAGGATGTTAACCCAAAAAGAAAAAACAATGGTATGATATTTCATCTCAATTTACATTCCATTAAGACTTATTTGTTATTATGGACCAATTAAATTCAATGTGGTGTATATATTCCCCCATTGTCTTTTAATATTATGATTCTTTCGTACAATTGTTTTTAAGTTTCACTTTGAATTATCTAACCTAGGTGTTTTGTCTTGAAAATTACCATGTGGTAAATAAAATCTATGAAATCTCACTTTAATTTGTGATTGTTAACTTTCTCTTAAAACAACTAGTTTCGTGTAATCATTTTTCATTGGAAAAGTCTCCAAATATTCACATTATTGTGTAATGTATATTATTAATTCCCAAACTATATACCATTTTTAAATAATGGGTTAAGTATGATAGTTATTTGTTTAACTGGGTAATTATTTATATATATATATATCTTTTATTCAATTCAGATATTTAATATGGCATATTTTTTATTAATTAAATCAAATAATAAACATATGAGTAATTATTTGGACAGGTATTTATTGGTGGGGTGAAGAATTTATATAGCATCTTGGTGCATTAATAGGTTCTCTTGAGACAAATATGTTGTAAAAATTAAAATGGTTTCTAAATATAGTTTTAAACCATCTTGTGAAAGGTATTGATGGTATATGTTTTTATGTTCCTTAGTCAGGACCTCGGATAATTATGAATTTCCTTCACATATATTTCCTTTATAATATTTATTAACCAATGTTTTCTCATACTATTAAATATATGGATGCATTTAATTATAATTTTATCAACTAAATGGATAGTGTTATAGTTATTTACCTTTAAATATTTATTATACCTTATCGAGTTTTTTAAATGGAAATTGTTTTCAGATATTTAAATTTCCTTGTTGATTTATTGTAACTGATTCAAAATTTCTTCCACTTAACATACCCATATAGAGTATTTGAGATTACAGGTATTATATTACATTTCCCTATGTTTTTAAGAGGAATCCTTTGAATGAGTTTCAAGGATGCAATTTATTAGTTTTTGTTATATATTATGTTTCATGTTCAATTTCACAATGTAAAAGGGTTATTGTGTATGTATTCCAGTTTCCAAAACTACTAAACAGTTTTTATTACAAATTTAATTCCCATTAATCATGTCATTGTTACAATTTAAGGCACTGGATCTGGGAATATGGGGTCAGGGTGTCACACACAATTTTATAAGGTTCTCTAAATAAAAGAATCCTCAATAGGTAACACCATTTAAATGCCACAATGAATTATAGATATATGATCTTATAATCCACCTGAGATCCATTATAAATGATATGATGAAGTAAATGCCTATCCACACCTATATATATTTCAGTGGAAGAAATTAAAATATATTTCTATCTAAAAATATCTAGAGTACATACATATCTCATAGAGAAGAAATACACATCTCAACAACTAGAATAATATACTTTTATTAACTTCATAGGATATATATATATATATATATATCATTTTTTGTTATATATGGTAGGTTGGGATTGATATGATGAAGTAATAGACATAATGGGGGATTTTTATTTAAAAACATTGACATATTCAAAACACATATCTTGTAATGAATCTTTTCTTTCCTTTTCTCTCAAACATGTGAGATAAATGAAACTAAATAAGGGAAATGATCACAACAATGTATAGTTGTTAAGGGAATAGATTTCCCTTAGTCCACTATATCAACCCTTAACTCCACAAGCTTAGTGATTTTCACTAGGTCCTCTTTTAGTATTACCTTAAAAAACTTCAACTAAATTTTGTCATTTGATAGCTTTATAATAAGGATAAATAAATATTTATGGTTCTTTCCCAATGGATTGAATATCCACATATTATTTTAAGATGCTGACACATAAGCACAACGAAATTTTAGAATCCTTTACTCAAATAAATTAAATGTTTTTGATTTCTTTGATTGTACAGGTTAAATATCACAGCTTGTATTAGCAACTTATATATGAACGTAGATCTTCAAAATAGTGTGAAATTGTATTATTCTTCAATGTTATAACATGATTTCTTCAAACAACAATAAATAAAACATCTGACAGATGTTTAACTTAATATCTTCTAATTGGTTCTTTACTAAAATCATATTCATTATATCATAGGAATATGTAACAAATAAATGTTGTAGTTATACTATAAACAATAACATGTAATTCATATAGTTATAAAAATGTATGTCTGTAAAGTGTAACTCTGAAGAAAAAAACACACAATTTTTTCTATAAATGAATATATTTATATCTATATGTCATTCCAATAATGAATTTTTCAATATTTATATATTAAGATAAAAAATCCATGCCAGATAACTTCTATAAATATCACAAAATAAATCATAAAAATTTTTATTTAAAAATATTTAATAGAGTTGTAACTTTTCGTAAGATTGGAATCGTTTTACTCAATTTAATATGTGCCTTTAAAAAAATCTTAACAATGCCTTTAAATCATTCAAAATTCATAATTGAATTAATATTTGTTTCCTTCAAGACCATTGTAGATATATAGGATAAAATTTTGGATTTCAAACTCCATATATGAGTAGAAAAACATAGGGTTCCTCCTCGTGATGTCAAAACACATAAATTTTGGTTGAAAAGGAATGGTTTATTACCAAAGTAGGGTTGATATTCAATTTTTTTTTCCTAAAATGTAGGGTTTCATCTGAACATATGGTTGATGAAACACAATTTCAACTTTCTCAAAATTACTGTACCATACTAATGTAGGGATGATGATCCATATGTGATATTCTCAATGTAGGATTTCTTCCTTATATTAAACTTTCACATTTTGGGTAGGATTTTTGTTTTTAGAATACTCTAAAATATGTTTTAAAAATATATTCCCCACATTCAAAGTCCTAAATATATTTCCTTAATAAACACTTCTATGAATATTAATTTCCTAAAATTCACTTAATGTAATTTCATTACTAAAACAATTTTTCGTGTTTGTGAGCAAAAAATCAAATATGACATTAATGAAATCTTTTAATCAATTCATTCACAACAATATCCCCATTTTTATGGTCACATATCCAATAGTAAAAATAAGTATATTTGAATTTTTTTCTTGGAAAGGATAAAATAAATTTGTTAAATTTCTCTTTGTAAAATATTTCTTCCATAATGAAAAAGTTTCCCCCAATATAATAATTAGAACTCAAAATTCTCATATATAATATGATCATAGGTAACTATAAACTTAACCTCCTTTATAATCCTTATATATATTTTTATTAACATGTTAATAGAATTAATAATAAAAAATATTTAAAATTTCGATATAAAACCTCTCCCATTTTTTTAAATCCGATGGATTAAGGAATTAATTAACATCCCCTAATTTTATGCTTTATTTTATAAAGAATTAAAAATAGATCATTTAAATATTAAATGATTTTTTGTTCTAAAAATCCCAATAAATGATATCATTTTAGATTTATTTTTAATGAACATTTTGAATAAGTCAATTCAATAATTAGGTACATTAGTGAATAGTAAAAATAAAAAGTAAACATAATTTATAAAAGAAATAATTTCATTATTTTATACTTGAACAATATAATTTAAAAATAGTATATAACATTTAATTTTATATGAATAAAAAATAAAGAGTTGAGAAGGATTATATTGTTCCTTATAACCTTATAGAATATTAATTTTTCTACAAAAATTAGCTAAAATTCTTTACATTTCTTATAAAGTATATTGAACATTTTTATTTCTTTTATTATAAGAAGATGAATTTTATTCTAATAGAAACTAATTGAATTTATAATAATCAAAATTTGTAACAAATTAACTTCTAGGAATCTCCATTTGACTTAGTATTTCTACATTGAATGGTTAAAAATTTTCTTTTCAGGTCGAAATATATTTAAAATTCATATACTCTTTTTATAATGAACCAAAAATAGTTTTGTTAACAATGAATTTAGTTGATCATCATAGAAAAATATATTTTTATCAAAAATAGCCATTAGATTTTATTTTTGTTCATTCAAATATAAAAATTTTAATTGATGACTTTGAAAAGATATTTGAAATGAATAAACATCTAGTTCTTAAAAACTATAAACTTATCAATTTTACTCTGAAGAATTTTCACACTAATCTTCAGTAAAATAAACTGAGAGTTCTTTCAATTGGTATGAAGGATGACCTTTTGTACACTAGTAATAATTTTATTAAAATTAATTACATGATCTCTAAACAATTATATAACTTTTTTTCAATGGATGTTTGAGAAAGATATTTTGGATAATAAAAAAAAAATCAAGAAGAATACAAAATATTTTATTCTGAGAAAAATACAGACAAGGTTTTATTTTAATGAGCTAAAAATTAATGAACAATAATTTCAAAAAGGATTTTTATGTAATAATAGTTTTTCTTATTGTGTAACAAGATAATATTTTAATAAAATAATATAAAACAATTGAAAATTTTAATTTTAAAAAATTTCATAAAACACTATTTTTTTCAAAATTAATATTTTACCACGCTATTATATAATAAATATGGAAGAAATGATTTATATTATATAAAATAATATTTTATTACAACATTTATAAATAGATATTGTATCTTGTTTAAAAAAATTATGGTTCCAGAATTATACAAATATTAAAATAAAATACTTTCTCAGTAAATAACTTAAGTACAGAGGATTATTTTTAATGAACAGTTTTATATTTGTTCACTCCATTGGTAGATACTTTATCCTATGTCCATAATTCCACCACATAAATATTTAAGGATATATATTAGTTGTATAATCCTAAAAAATATCACAATGAAGTTGTCTTTTGTACCCATATGATTTTGGGATGAGAATTGTTAGCAATTAAACTTTAAGATAGCCAAACTTGACTATATTTAGTAATAATTCTACAATTTAACTAATATTTTGTGAAATAATCACTTTTGACTGTTTAAATGTTTGGTTTTCTAAAAAAACATTCACATAAGTACCATTAGTACAACAATATAAAATTTTAATAGAATACTTGTTTTTAAAATTTATACTGTGAACAAAATAAATTTTATGTTGTTTTGGTCGTTCACTATTACTTACTATTCTAAATTTTCCTTTTAGTATTTTATTTTTGAAATGTATTTTATTTAAATATTTTTTATCATTTAATTAACATAATATATAACTATTTTAAATCACCAAATTCAGTAATTAATCATTTAATATTAATCTTATGAAAATCATAAAAAAATATTAGAAGCATTAGAATCTAAATCTATAATCTATTTTTGATAATTTTTCATTATATAATTGACCAGTATTAAAATAATTTTTAGGTTTTCTATAGTATTTCTATAATTATTTATATTTTTATTTTAACATAAAAAATATTTTTTTAACTCATTATAAGAATGTTCTTCAGAACTAGAGTTTTGAGAGTAAGAGGATTGTTCCTCATCAGTACCAGTTATTAGACATATAATTGTATGCTCAACATCTAAATTTGTAGAAGATTCACTATGTGAACTAGAATAATTAATTAAAGTAGCCTTTACATCTTTTTCACATTCCATTCATAATTTAATTTCCATTTAACATTTGTAAAGGGATGTTATCTCTTTCTATGACTTATTTCCATACAGTCACAACATATATCATCTTCAGTGCCTTTCTTTTTATTTTAGTGCATCATTTCAAATTTTTCATTTAGATCTAATAGATATTTATCTTGATATGTACAATTTGAATTATATGATTCATCCATTATAGTCATGTGAGAGGCTTCAACAATATTTATATTATTTTCAACTTCATCGTTCATATCAACTTCATACATCATCATAGTTTTAATCAAGTCCTCAATTTTCAAATTCATTACTGATATATAATTACATATATCTTCATATATTCTTTTCCACATATGAGGTAGTAAACTGAGTACTTTTAATGTCTGATCGATGTAAAATTGAATTGTCTAAAGTAGAAATATTATTGAAAACCTTGTTAAGCCTTCCATATATTTGATTGATAGTTCCATTCTCATCCATTGTTAAATTATCGAATTTAACTTTTCTGTAGTTTATCATAAGTATAAAAAAATTCAATTCATTCGTAGGAAAAATAAATAGTATTCCACACCGCATATCAAGTTTAACATTGAGATACTTAATTAAATTCGTCATTTCCTACCCCAAACACAATAGAATTCATAGCTTTTTAACTATTATCATATTCACTTTCTTGATCAGAACTCCAATCATTAAAATCATCATTGGGAATCTTATAAAGATTTAAAATCTATAAATAACACCACATTCCATTATTTTTCAAAGAAATAATCATACGGTATTTCCTGAATCCATAATCATTACCATTAAAATATGGATCCCAAATCATATACATACCTTCTCTAGAACCATTCATTTCACAATTCCTTTTTCGGAATCCTTAACTCATGCAAGTTAGAGCTTGTAAAATAATTTATAGAAATTTTATATACCACTTGTTGAAATCTGATATGTAAAAGGAGAGTATACTTGATGGGAATATCCTTTGGTACCAAATATTATGTTGGGATAGATATAATGATGATAAAGACAGAATATGGGATTGGATAGTGAATTGTGGTTTTAAAAACATTTATAGATTCATAACACCTCTCATTTAATTCAATATTTCATTCTTTTTATCTCAAAGATGAGAAAACAATGAAAATACAAAAAAGTAATGCAAAAAAGTGATGTATAGTGCATCATGGTAAAATTACCCCTTAGTCTCTTCCAACAATGCTCAAATATATGAGATTTGTGATTTTGATTAGGCCCTATCATTCTATGACCTTCAAAATCAACAACTTATTATATGAATTTGACTCCTTCACAATAAGGAAAAATAAATCCTTCCTTTTCTTTTCCAATGAACTGAATATCCAAATCTTAATAAAATAAGCTAACATATTACCACGACTAAGTATGAGCAACCTAACTGCAGATAAATCAAAAGTGTTTTATTTTTTTGATGATATGGTTTCAACTTCATAGCTTGAAGTAGAAACTGACAGATGAAATGAGATCATCAAAATTTCATGAAAGCATATGCAACATCAATGTTTTCACACACTTCCTTCCAATAGAGGAAAATAAACCCCATTATAGATTTTTAATCTTTAATGTCTTAATTTTCTATCTTTTCCAAAATATTCATCATTAATTCATTTTATGATGTAATAAATAAATGATGTTTTAGGAATGTCAATGGTAGTGGGTGAATAAGATATATCAAAACAAGTATGTCTTCAAAGTGTAGCTTTAAAGGAAACAACAAACTATTTTTTCTATAAATTAATATATGTAAATCTAAATATCTTTATAATAAATAATGTCTTCATATTTATAAAGAAGGGAAAATAGCTCAAGGTCAATCCATCACCAAAAATATTACACAATAAATTTTGAATATTTAAATTCAAAAATATGTAAGTCTCGTAACATCTTGTAAGAATTATAACATTTTAGTCCATTTAATTCAATAAATTAAAAATCATAATGAGCCGTTGAATTGGTCATATGAAATCATTGAATCAATCATTATTTTTCTCCATACCATTGCAAAAATCACAGATAATATTGAGGATTTAAAACACCATTTATGAATAGTCAAATGTATGGTTCATCCACATGATGAGAAAACATAGAACATAGGGTTCACAATGCAGGTTGTACTACTAAAGTAGTTTTAATGAACCATAATTTTTTTTTCATCAAATGTAGGGTTTCTTATGAATGTATGGTTGATGAACCATACTTTCCGCTTTCTCAATCATTGGGTTTCATAATAACATAGTGTTGACAATCTATACATGCTATTCCAAATTTAGGGTTTCCTACTTACATTATGAATTCACAATAGGTTATAAATAGTGTTTCTAGAATATTCTAAATTCCGCATGGATCAAATCCTTGAATATAATTTTGGAATAAATATTTCCACGAATATTAATTTCCTGAAAGTAAATTAATTCAATTTCATTAGTAAAAAAATGTGGGTGTTTGAGAATATAAAAACCATAAAAATTATTGATTTTATTTAATAAATGCATTCTTAACAAAATCAATATAATGTTATATTAATGGAAAGATGTATCTCTTTTGTTTTTTATGAATATAGTTTAAACTAAATCTCTATGATGTGGGGGGAGTAGAGATTGAATTTCTTTCATCATTTTCTACATCAATCCAAAAGTAAAGAAATGAATTTTTTTCACTGTAATGGTGAATATTAATTACTTAATTAATATAATAAGGATGATGGAGGTATTTTATATCTTCCCCAATCCCATCCATCATGTTTCTAATCATGTAATATTGAAGAACAAATCATCTCTATTTATCATATACTAGATATATTGGAGGAATTTCCCATCCCCAATAAATGTATGCATCATGTTTCTACATCAGGAATATAAGATAAATTACCCATATCTCTATATCCCATCATGGATATATTTAAGGATGTAATTTAATCCACTTAACTTTTTGTAATATCTTATCTATATCATCCTATAGTAGTTGGTGAGTGGGAGTAGATACATAATAAAACAACTATCATCTGAAAACCAAACTAGTGGGTAAAGCTTTGTGTATTGATAATATAATCACTCTATACCTAAACAGAGAGTGATTATATAGAAAGTAAATTTTCATATCCCATAACCATCAATATCTATGTTCAATAAGCCTCATCACATATAAATAAGGATTGTATGCATAATCAATCACATTAAAGGATCCTCTAAAAAGGCATGAAATTATCCCATATTAAAATCTAGAGTTTCTACAATTCCCACCTCATATTCCCACCTCCAAAATATAAGTAGTGAATGAAAATAAAATAATTAACTTTCATAAATTATCAAAATTTTCATTGTAATGGACTCAATACACAGTTTATAGCTCTTCCCACCTGGTTAAAATTCTTAATGGCCTCCCCCCATTCAATGATCATTTCCTAAAAATCATAATAACATTATAATGATCAAAAAATTGTTGTATTATTCACCTAATAATATAAGATATAAAATAAATACTAAAATATAAATATTTTTTAATCCATGTAACTCAAAATTATACCACCATTTACCCATCTATCCTCATTGGTGACCTGAATCTACACAAAATGATTCCTCTACCTTAGTACCAAAGGTTCAAGTTTCCATTTTTATATTTCATTGATAAAAATCCATTAATTAATAATATTTTATATGTTTTTTATTTAATCCACCTATTTTAACTAAAATTAAAATAATTGGTCTTATATTAATCTTTAAATGATAATTCCTCTATAATTACTCCTGTTAAATTAATTCCATTTCTTTATTTTCATCCAATCTTATCATACATAACTAATATATAGAAATCAATCATTTACCAGGAAATCACAGAAATTCAAGTTTTCTATATATATATAAGGAAATCATTATAAACATAATTAATTTATTCCCTTTACAAAAAAACAATTTAATTTCATTAGATACTCTCCATTATCCATTTACATCTTTCTATAGTTATGAAACACATCCAAGTTGATAATTCAATTTCTCAATACATGTTCTCATAATATTTTATTAATATTTTATTTTAATGCAATAATAAAATTATATGGTTTCATCTCTTGTAAAAAATTACTTTTCTAGTCCCATAATCAATAATCTACTATGATGTTTACACGGATAATTCACTTCTTATGGTCTAGAAAATTTTACAGTAATTAAATTCCAGAAAAAATTCTTAATTTTAAAAATATTTATTTATATTTTATTATATTTCATTAATAATAATATTTATATATTCAGCAAGAATGAATGATTTACTGGTCTCAGAACACATATCCCAATAAGTTCGCTTCACTTAAAAATCCCATTTCAGTTCACTGGTCATGTTAAACTATTATGACACTTCATTTAAAAATGAAAAATTATTATTATTTTCATAATAAAAATTTTAATAATAGGTTGATATTTTTTCAAAAATGTTATGTATAAATTTATGTAAAAATTATCTAAAAAAAGTTTCACACGGTTAAGGATTAATTAAGGTTTCCAAATCAATATTTTTTTTAATAAGTACACCTTGCATACTCCTTTAGAATATATTCCAATTTGTGGTTTCCAATTCGAAGACCTCGCATACTTCTATGAATTCATCACAAACACCACAAAATTGATGAATACTAACCATATAATATATTTATATGAAGTACCAACATCTTCCACTTACTGTATTTACTATATCACACCCTATAATAAAGAAACCATCCAATATTATGGACAAGTGTATAATGACTCATACTTTACATACATGGTTAATACTTCAAAATTGAAGCATACTTATTACAACATATAACAAAACCATGAAATGACAGTATAGGTATAGTGTCTTTAGAATCTAGGAAACATAAAAAACGGGTCCATAAAGCATCTACATTGTCTCCCATTTATTTCATCATATCTATAGTCCCTTTTGGCATATCTTACTTAATAACCTTTTTCCTAACCTGGGGAAAGAAAACATACAAAATGGTGAGATCAAATGATCAATAAGGGTAAACAAAAGAAATATCAATCACATCATATTCATAAGAACATATCATGTTGAAAATCTTAAACTGCAAAAGAGATCATAATTTCATAACATGGGATAAATAATAGTAGTGAAAAGTAATCCTAATAATCATAACTTAAAATAGGAAACTTTGTGGCATACACACATAATCATAGAGAATCATTTCTTAGTAGTCAGGACTCATATCCAAGACTATCTTAGCGGACAAAGTCCATTTCTGGATCGAGTTCACTCCTCGTTTCAGTCCAGTTTTACTGAACCAGTTTTACCTGCCGTTCCAGCCATGTCTATCTCATGAGATATAAATATTTACCCAATGCATTGGAGAGAGATATAGGTCCCACCCATCTCATAATGATACCATTCTTATGTGTGCCACAAAATCATAAATCATACATCATTGCATAACCCATGTAATAAAAATGGGTTTCTTAAACATCATGACATCATAAAACAATTCATAGAAGGCAAATGAATTCATAAAAATAATTCCATCACAACATAATCAAATCAATGTAATAATAGGGATAGAAACAGAACCCTATATTATCTTATATGGAAAATACTTTTGATAAAACACTTGAACTCCATTCTTGAGGAAAATATCCTTTCTACTTCAAAAACATTTTTCCTTTCATAACATGTCATACAATATTAAACTAAAAGAGTTGATTAAAAATAAACTTGAAAATTTGTAAAGTATGCTTCTTGGAAATAATGTTTTAAAAATCCATTCATGTTGTATATGTTAAAAAACATTCTTCTCGTACTTTTGTCGGAAAAGTCAACAAGTACCTCATATGAAAAACGACAAAAGATTCCTTTCATATCTTTTACTAAAAACTCACCGAAGGGTAATATTGGACTTAAACAATTGTATAAGGATATAAATATTACTTATTGAGGAAACATGGATTTGGATGGTAAAATACATCCCAATAAATACCAAAGTATAAACAATCTCGGATAAAAATGAGATTGTGATATTTCCCCTTACCTTAGGTCCGATTTGCATTGTAAGTGTCCAAACCTCATGTATAATAAATTAAATAATGTCATTGACTTATTCCAGAATCATACTCATTGTTATGATATCATATATGGTCATATTCTTAGATTCTTATTAGTAATATTTCATTTCTACTTGTTATTTAGGGTGTTTATTACTTTTTGTTCTTATGCGTGTTTTGTCGAATAAATTCTTATTCTTTTTTTAGGTTATAGATACCTCATTTCCAGAATGGTATTAGTGTGATATATATCATATTCATTCAATTCAATTAATTTATATTATTTTTATGCAATGATGATCATGTAGAATGAGTCGCATCACATCGTGGAGACGATATTCCGTACGTACGCACGAGCGATGATATCGCTCCCATGATTGTGGAATTTTATTGGAGTGTATGTATACTATTTTATAAACAATATCACTTTACAATAATCATATATAGTTATTATTTACACCATTATACCCATCCAAGTAAGGTGGTGGTGGAAAATAGAGTACACCACAGCGTGGAGACGGTATTCTGTACGTACACACGCGCGGTGATTTCGTTTTCTGTAGGATGGATAGATGGTGAAATATGGTTGTTTAATACTTATAATAACATATTAGTATATTATTTATTCTGATGTTATTACTTCATAATGAAACAACTAAAGAAGAATAAGTTGAAGAAGAAATAAAGTTGAAAGAATCGGTAACGGACATTACCTCTTCTTTGAAGCGCCTCTTTGAGACCTCCTCTTAGGGCACTAAAAATGGTCATTAAAGAAGACCAGGACCTCTAGGATTTTTCTAGGGAAGTGGAGAAAATAATTTGGCAGGGTTTGTCTGATCTTTAAGGCTCAAAGTGGTGTGAGGAAGAGAGGGAGGAGGTGCCCTTTTATAAGGGAGGAGAGGGGCACCTTTGGAAAAACTAAATATATTATTTTATTATAAAGCCATATAAGGTTTTTAATAGCTCCAAATTGATTTATTTAGAAGATAAGGTGGGGAAGGGTCGAAATACTCTCATCCAATATAATTTAGACAAGTTTAGGTCATTATATTAACCTTATCTTTTAGTTTTAACTCTTAGTTAATTAGATTGACATTTACCATGTCACTTTGTATTTTTATATTATATTGTTAATAAACATACCATATACATCCAAGAGACCCCCAAGTGGTCCATTAATAATACACCTATCATTATATAAGTACCTTGGACGATCCTTAGATTTTTAGGAATAAAATATCAATTAATAATATAATATTTTTTTTAAAAACTATTTTATGTCAATTTTGACACTATTTGGTAATTGATTTTTGTGAAAATTATAAAAGAATGATTTGTTCGATAAAATTTTATTAAATAAATACTAACATGTCATAGTAACATATAAAATTATTGGACTTCATAAAAAGTCTCCAATTACATTTATTTGGGTATTTATAACATCAATTATGTCAATATTTCATTAATAAGATAATTATAGCATCATCATTGTGTCATAAATAAATTAACTAATATTAAGTCTAAAAATTACAAATAAAATACCATTATGTAGGAAATCTTTTTATATTTCTAATGAATATTTATATTCGAATTTAACTTATGTATAATTCTGTATTGAAAATTATTTATTTATTAAACTTTGATTTTAACTAATTTAACTCTTCTTTAAATAAATTAATAATAAATGTCCTAATCTTATCCAAGTGGGACTAAATGGTCATAATTTATTCCTAAGGTTGTTTTTGGTCGAATTAAACTTATCGAATAGGTTTAGGACATGTTTTAGGGTAATAATAATATCATTTTTACCCTTAGTTACCCTATTTACTTTTAACCGTGGTAAAAAAAGTAAAAAGTTACTATTCACCAAAATTATTTTCATCCCATTGAACCACATTTTAGTCCTTGATATTAACCGTGCTCTCAGATTCTCAAAATTCCACTCACAAAAGTGGTAAAATTATGTTTTATGCAAATTTGAAAATTCTCTTAGGAGGTGGGTAAAAGATAGTGAAAAGTTCAATAAAATTTTTATATATCTAAAATTATTATAAAATGACTCCAAGGAATTGAATTGATCTTATATATTTATTATGTATCAATTTTGACCTAAAAAAATTAATTAAAATAAATAATTATTTAAATAAAATGTCGGTTTTTAAATAGTAACGCAGTGTTTTCACTGTTCATCAAAAATTGAATGTTTTCAGAAAAAAACAAAAATTTCACCCTAGGCTAATTTCAATATTCCGAATGCAAAAATGAAGTCCATTTTGAAAAATAAAATTTAAAAAATTTCAAAAAGTGGGTATTACTATTCTTAACAGCTAGTTTTAATAATATTTTAATATCATATCGTTGTTTAGTGAAACTCGGTATTACGTACAACGCAAGCTACCGAGGAAGGTCACGATTGCGTGTAAAGAAAGCCAAGCTAGTGTTGTATGTAGTGAAAGATTCCTTTGATGATTTATATAACATAAAGACAAAATAATTCTCATAAAAGTCTCTGGTGTTACATTCTACCCCCCTTAAAATGAATTTCGCCCTCGAAATTCGTCACTTTGTAACAAACATATGAGGATACCTCTCCCTCATCATGTCCTCAGGCTCCCATGTAGCTTCTCATAATTGGTGGTTCCTCCATAAAACTTTCACCAAGCGAGTGGTCTTGTTCCATAGGACTTTTTCGCTATGATCCAGAATCTCTATCGGCTGTTCTTCATAAGAAATATCTTGCTCCAGCGGTACAACATCTGAGCTGAGTACATGTGAAGGATCAGGTATGTACTTTCTTAGGAGAGATACATGGAACACATTGTGAAATTGAGATAGATTTTGTGGAAGCGCCAATCGGTAAGATACCTTCCCAACATGATCCATAATTTCAAAAGGACCGATATATCTAGGTCTCAACATTACCTTCTTTACAAATCTCATGACCCACTTCCAGGGAGATATCCGTAAGTACACTTTATCATCCACTTCAAACTCTAGGACTTTTCTTCAGTTGTCGGCATAACTTTTCTATCGACTCTGAGCTGCTATTATGTGTTGTTGAATAGATCTGACCTTTTCTGCCATTTCATCAACAACATCAGGTCCTAATAGCTTTCTTTCCCCAACTTCATCCCAGTAAGTTGGAGGTCTGCATTTCTTTCCATAGAGAGCTTCATAAGGAGCCATCTAAATACTGGAGTGAAAGCTATTATTATAAGAAAATTCCACCAGAGGCAGGTGTTGATCCCAACCACCTTTGAAATCCATAGAGCAAGCTCTCAACATATCTTCTAGAGTTTGAATTGTCCTCTCAGACTGGTCGTCTGTCTTAGGATGATAAGCAGTGCTGAAACTCAACTATGTATCTAGAGTATGTTGAAGACTTCACCAGAACTTTGAGGTAAACCTCGTATCCCGATCAGATCTAATAGAAAGTGGTACTCCATGCAATCTTACCACTTCCTTTACATATATCCTGGCAAGCTGATCTAGAGAGAAATCTTCTCGAATAGAAATGAAGTGTGTAGACTTTGTAAGACGATCAACTATGACCCAGATAGCATTATTGCCTTTGGATGTTTTAGGATGTCCGGTGACAAAGTCAATAGTGATGTTTTCCCATTTCCATTCGGGTATGGGTAATGGTTGTAACATCCCCTTAGACTTCTGTCTCTCAGCTTTAACTTGCTGACAAACTAAGCATCGAGAGACATATTCAGAAACATCTCTTTTCCTGCCATCCCACTAGAAGTACTCTTTTAGGTCCCTATACATCTTCGTGTTTCCAGTGTGAATAGAGAATGAAGAACTATGAGCCTCATCCAGTAGCTCCTTCTTTAATTCTGGGATGGGAGGAATACAAATTCGATTCCTGAACATTATTATCCCATTACAATCACGGTTTAATTCAGGAACATTTCTCACCTTCTTTTGTAACTCTACATCTTCTTTCTGTGGCTCTTTAATCTTCACATGTATAGATGGTTGAACATTCATTTGAGAATGATACGATTTTTCCCATTCCATTATAATTCCAAGATCCAACCTTTCTAAATCCATAAATATTTGATCTTTTGTGATCCTCATCATGGATAAATTGGCATGGTCTTGTCGACTTAATGTATCTGCCACCTTGTTTGCTTTCCCGGGGTGGTAATTAATTGAACAGTCGTAATCCTTAATCAACTCCAACCATCTTCTTTGGCGCATATTCTGCTCCTTTTGTGTGAAAATATACTTTAAACTTTTATGATCAGTATAAATATCACACCTTTCTCCATAAAGATAATGTCTACAAATCTTAAAAGAAAAGATTACCGCATCTAACTCCAAATCATGAGTTGGGTAATTTTTCTCATGGATTTTCAACTGTCGTGGGGCATAAGCTATCACCATATCATTTTTCATGAGAACACAACCCAATCCCTTCTTATATGCATCACTGTAGATCACAAACCTTTCTCCACTACAAGGAATTGTGAGCACAGGTTCACTAGATACCCTTCTTTTTAACTCCTTGAAATTCTCTTCATATTCCTCTGTCCAAACAAGCTTAACTCCTTTCCGAGTCAACCTGGTGAGTCGATTAGATAATCGTAAAAAATCATTCACAAAACGTCGATAATATCCAGAAAAACCAAGAAAACTTCTGATCTTAGTTACTTTTGTTGGTCTCGACCATCTTTCGATAACCTCTATTTTTGCTGGATCCATAGATATCCCCTCTTTTGAGATTCTGTGACCTAAAAATGCAACTTTTTGATGCCAAAATTCACACTTGGTAAATTTGGCATAAAGCTTATCCTTTCTTAGGGACTTCAATATAATTCTCAAGTGATCTTCATGTTCTTCCTTTCTCTTTGAATAGACAAGAATATCGTCTATAAAGACTACCACAAACTGATCAAGATAGTCTCTAAAGACTCTATTCATCATATCCATGAAGATAGCCGGGGTATTAGTAAGACCAAATGGCATCACTATAAATTCATAGTGTCCATACCTTTTACAGAAATTCGTCTTTGGTATATACTCCCTTTTGACCCTTAATTGATGATACCCTGAACGAAGATCAATCTAGGAAAAGTATTGATCTCCACGTAGTTGGTCAAATAAGTCATCAATGCGTGGGAGAGGGTATTTGTTCTTGATAGTGATCTTGTTAAGTTCTCGATAATCAATGCAAAGTCTCATTGATCCATCATTCTTCTTAACAAACAGAACAGGTGCTCCCCAAGGTGACGCACTAAGGTGTATGAATCCCTTATCAATATTCTCTTGGAGTTGTTTCTTCAATTCCTAAAAGTCAATTGGGTCATTCTATAAGGTGTCTTTGAAATAGGCAAAGCACTCGGTATGAGTTCTATTGAAAACTCTACTTCACGATTTGGTGGAAGACCCGAAAATTCCTCCGGAAAGACATCATAAAACTCCCGTACAATGGGAATATTTTTAATTGTGAGTTTCTCACCAACCATTTGAGATAAAAAACTTTAATTTAGTGGATTCAAGACCCATAAGATGGAAGAAATTTCCACTGGAAGGTTATGTTCATCCTTGCATCGATAGACGATCATAGATTGATCTGGAATATGAAATGTGACTTCCCTTATTTGGAAATTGATATGAGCTCCATATAGATAAAGCCAATCCATGACAAGAATCACATCAAATTATACTATAGGAAGGATCACAAGATTTGCAGGAAGCACTTTCCCACAAACTTCAATCGAAGAAGAATTATAAACTTTTGATGCGACTGTTGTGCCATTTTGGGTTGTCACAGCTAACTCAACATCTAATTGTTGAGGTAATATGGTAATACCCTTAGAAAATTCTTTAGAAATAAAATATTGGGTGGATCTAGAATGAAATAAAACATTTGCTACTTTAGAGTGGATGGTAAGTGTACCTTCCACCACATCATTATCGTACTCCACATCACTGATAGAAATTGCATGTGACTTTCCTTTGTCTTTAGCCTTAAGAGTTTGTTGACGTCAACCATCATCATCAACCCTTGGATTTGGGAATTGATTGGCATAATTCCCCATCTCCTTGCACTTGAAACATTTAAGTGTAGTAGGTTCATTATGTGTATCCCTTCCTTTGTTTGCATCGCTAGACAACTTCTTCCCATCATTGCGGCATTCAAATGCCCGGTGACCTTCTATTCCACATTTGAAACATTTACTTGTCCCATTATGACAACTCCCTCTATATTTCTTTCCACACTTTGAGTATAAGGGAAAGCTCATCTTCTTTTCAGTGTGCTCTTTAGATTTTCCTTTGAATTCCATTTTCCTCTTCTTATCAAACCCATATGACTGATGGGTTACTCCAATCTCCATCTCAACTTTGAGAGCACATCGAACGATTTCCTCATACCTATTGAAGTCCCTTATGGATAACGCCCTTCGAAGAATTGGTTTTAATCCACTAAAGAATCGATCGATCTTACTCTCAGGTTGGATAATAATCCCTGAATTGTACCTTGCAAGTCTTGTAACATTTTCTTCATAGGTACCAACAGATTCATCATCCTTTTGTTTTAGTTCAAGAAACTCTTTATCCATCTTTGTTTGGAGAATACGAGGGAAGTACTTATTGCAAAATAAGTTCATGAACTTGTCCCATTCCATGGACTCAATTTTATCTCATTTCCTCGTATTCTTGATAAGATTCCACCATTGATCAGCATATCCTTCCAAACTATATACTACTAAGATGACCTTATCATGTTCAGAACATTGAAGAACTAAAAATATCTTTTCAGTGGTACTGATCCATTTTTCAGCCATTAATGGATCAGAAGACCCGCTGAATGAAGGTGGATGCTGCCTCAAGAAGGATTCAACAGAATGTTGCTCCTTCCTTTTCTCTTTTGGAAGTCCTACATGATTCATATCTTGAGAAAGTTGTGAGAGCATGGCTACAATATTTTGCATTCCAGTTCCCATAACGTTTGGTTTCTCAAGAGGACAATCATTGCATTGCCTGTCGCATTCCGCATTAACACGGTTCCTTCGGGTTCCAGCCATTTACTAAAACCAAGAAGAATAGTGTGAGAAACACTAATAATAATAGGAAAAACACATAATCCGGAATAAAATTTCACACTTAAGGTCTTATCATAGGTTGTTCATGACAATTTCTAAAACACTAAGATTGTGTTCTATGCTTAGAATTATTCCTAGGGTTCTTACTAAGGCTTTCACATCCTAGTTTCCAAAGGTTGACTATACCTTTCCTCTAATACCAACTATAATGACCCATACTTTACATACATGGTTAATACTTCAAAATTGAAGCATACTTATTACAACATATAGAAAAACCATGAAAGGACCATATAGGTATAGTGTCTTTAGAAACTGGGAAACATAAACAACTAGTTCATAAAGCATCTACACTGTCTCCCATTTATTTCATCATATATATAGTCCCTTTTGGAATATCTTACTTAATAACCTTATTCCTGACCTGGGGAAAGAAAACATACAAAAGGGTGAGCTCAATTGCTCAGTAAGGGTAAACAAAATAAATATCAATCACATCATATTCATAAGTACATATCATTTTGAAAATCTGAACCTGCAAAAGAGATCATAATTTCATAACATGGGATAAATCATAGTAGTGAAAAGTAATCCCAATAATCATAACTTAAAACAGGAAACTTTGTTCCATACACACATAATCATAGAGAATCATTTCTTAGTAGTCAATACTCGTAGCCAAGACTATCTTAGCGGACAAAGTCCATTTCTGAATCGAGTTCACTCCTCGTTTCAGTTCTGTTTTACTGAATCGGTTTAACCTGCCGTTCCAGCCATGTCTATCACATAAGATATAAATCTTTACCCAATGCATTGGAGGGAGATATAGGTTACACCCATCTCATAATGATACCATTATTATGTGTGCCACAAAATCATAAATCATACATCATTGCATAACCCATGTAATAAAAATGGGTTTCTTAAACATCATGACATCATAAAACAATTTATATAAGACAAAGAAATTCATAAAAATAATTCCATCACAACATAATAAAATCAATGTAATAATAGGGATAGAAATAGAACCCTATATTATCTTAGATGGAAAATACTTTTGATAAAACACTGGAACTCCATTCTTCAGTAAAATATCCTTTCTACTTAAAAACCATTTTTCCTTTCTTAACATGTCATACAATTTTAAACTAAAATAAGTTGATTAAAAACAAACTTGAAAATTTTTAAAGGAATATTCTTGGAAATAATGTTTTAAAAATCCATTCATGCCGTATAAGTTAAAAAAACATTCTTCTCGTACTTCTGTCGGAAAAGTAAAAAAGTACCTCGTATGAAAAAACGACAAAAAATTCTTTTCATATCTTTTACTAAAAACTCACCGAAGGTTAAAATTGGACTTAAACAATTGTATAAGGATATAAATATTACATATTGAGGAAACATGGATGTGGATGATAAAATACACCCCAGTAAATACCAAAGTATAAATAATATCGGATAAAAATGAGATTGTGATATTTTCCCTTACCTTAGGTCTGATTTGCTTTGTAATTGTCCTAACCTCCTGTATAATAATTCAAATAATGTCATTGACTTATTCCAGAATCATATTCATTGTTATGATATCATATATGGTCATATTCTTAGCTTCTTATTAGTAATATTTCATTGTTACTTGTTATTCGGGTGTTTATTACTTTTTGTTCTTATGTGTCTTTTATCGAATAAATTCTTATTCTTTTTTTAGGTTATAGATAAATCATTTCCAGAATCTTATTAGTCTAATATATATAATATACATTCATTCAATTCATTTATATAATTATTATGCAATGATTATCATGTATAACGAGTCGCATCACATCGTGGAGACGGTATTCCGTACATACGCACGAGCGATGATATCGTTCCCATGATCGTGGAATTGTATTGGAGTGTATGTATACTATTTCAGAAACAATATCAATTTAAAATAATCATATATAGTTATTATTTACACCATTATACCCATCCAAGTAAGGTAGTGGTGGAAAATAGATTACACCACATCGTGGAGACGGTATTTCGTACGTACGCACGCGCGGTGATTTCGTTTTCTATATGATGGATAGATGGTGAAATAGGGTTGTTTCATACTTATAATAAAATATCAGTATAGGAGTGATACTGATGTTATTACTTCATAATGAAACAACTAAATAAGAATAAGTGAAGTAGAAATAAAGTTGAAAGAATCGGTAACGGACATTACCTTTTCTTTGAAGTGCCTCTTTGATACCTCCTCTTAGGGCACTAAAATTTGTATTTTAAGAAGCCCAGGACCTCTAGGATGTTTCTAGGGAAGTGTAGAAGATAATTTATCAGGTTTTGGCCGAGTTAGAAGTCTCAATGTGGTGTGAGGAAGAGAGGGAAGAGGTGCCCTTTTATAAGGGAGGATAGGGGAACCTTTGGAAAAACTTAATATATTATTTTATTATAAAGACATATTTGGTTTTTAATAGCTCCAAATTTATATATTTCTAAGATAAGGTCTAGAAGAGTCTAAATTCCCTCATCCAATAGAATTTAGACAAGTTTAGGTCATTATATTAACCTTATCTTTTAGTTTTAACTCTTAGTTAATTAGATTGACATTTACCATGTCACTTTGTATTTTTATATTATATTGTTAATAGACTTACCATATACATCCAGGAGACCCCCAAGTGGTCCCTTAATGATACACCTATCATGATATAAGTGTCTTGGACGAACCTTAGTTTTTTAGGAATAAAATAACAATTAATAATATAATATTTGTTTTAAAAACTATTTTATGTCAATTTTGACACTATTTCGTAATTGATTTTTGTGAAACTCCTAAAAGAATGATTAGTTCAAACACAGTTAATTAAATCAATAATACCATGTCATATTAACATAAAAAATTATTGGAATTCATAAAAAGTCTAAAAGTACATTTATTTGGGTATTTATAACATCAATTATGTCAATATTTCATTAATAAGATAATTACTAAATCATCATTGTGTCATAAATAAATTAAACTATTTTAAGTCTAAAAATTAAAAATAAAATAGCATTATGTAGGAAATATTTTTAACTTTCTAAAGAATATTTATAGTCGAATTTATCTTATGTATAACCCAATATTAAAAATGATTTTGTTATTAAACCTTTATTTTAACTATTTTAACCCTTCTTTAAATAAATTAATAATAAATGTCCTAATCTTATCCAAGTGGGTCTAAATGGTCATATTTTATTCCTAAGGTTGTTTCTGGTCGAATTACACTTATCCAATAGAATTATGACATGTTTTAGGGTAATAATAATATCATTTTTACCCTTAGTTACCCTATTTACTTTTAATAGTGGTAAAAAAAGTAAAAAGTTATTATTCACCAAAAATTATTTTCATCTCATTGAACCACATTTTAATCCTTGATATTAACCGTGTCTCTCAAATTTTTGAAATTCCACTCACATAAATGGTAAAATTAAGTTTTATGTAAATTTTCAGATTCTCCTAGGAGGTGGGTAAAAGACAGTGAAAAGTTAAATAAATTTTTTATATATCTAAATTTATTATAAAATGAATCAAATGAATTGAATGGAACTTATATAGGTATTAGGTATCAATTTTGACCTAAAATAAATTTAATTAAAATAAATAATTATTTAAATAAAATGTTGGTTTTTAAATAGTAACCCATTGTTTTCACTATTCATCAAAAATTAAAAAGTTTTCAGAAAAATACCAAAATTCCGCCCTAGGCTAATTTCGAAATTCCTAATCCAAAAATGAAGTCCATTTTGAAAAATAAAATTCAAAAAATTTTAAAAAGTGCATATTATGATTCATAACGGCTAGTTTTAATAATATTTTAATAGCATATTGTTGTTTAGTGAAACTCGGTATTGCGTACAACGCAAGCTATCGAGGAAGGTCGCGATTGTGTGTAAATAAAGACAAGCTAGTGTTGTGTGTAGTGAAATATTCCTTTGATGATTTATATAACATAAAGACAAAATATTTCTCATAAAAGTCTCTGGTGTTACAAGTGTTTGGGAATAATACATCACATGGTATTTGTCTCTCCCACATGGATGATGTGGTAAATATATTATCCATTATATGGAACTAATATAATTAATAATGTTGAATTGGGAATAAATGAAGTAACATGGGGGTAAGGCTAATGTGGCCCTCCCCATAACACTTAATCATAGGAATCGTATGTCTCTCACTACCACCTAATTGAAGCTCCACATCCACTCAGATGATAGGGATATGGGGTACTATTCCAATCATCCAATCATTAATTATAGGACCCAAATCCATCCACCAAACTATCCATGTAGTCTGTCTAGGTTCTTCCTCTATTATTCTATCCATACTGGATTACCAAGGGTTTACAACCTTACACCAACACCAATCTTTATGCCCCTTGTAATTATAATCCCCCATGATTCATCCCTTAATTAACTCAAATCTAAGATAGATGTTTAAGAAGAGAAAAAAAAATTCCTAGATATATCATAATATATATATATTTAATTGGAATGATTCAATGTTTTTTAGGATCTTTTTAATAAGAACCTTATATCATATTCCTCTGGATTTAAAATAAATAGTTTATCATTGAATTTTATAATTCATCCATATATCTTCTCTATATAATAAATTGAAATCCATGTAATGAATTTTTTGGAATATAAGGATGTGGGATTCATTGGAAGGAAAAGAAAAACATACTAAAATTTGGTAAATAGATTTAATAGTTGTACCATATAATTGGTATAAATAATTTTCAGAATAAAATGGGAATTAGATCAAAAACCCTTATCGGTTTTGTGTTGTTCTATAAATACTAAAACAATGAACTCCTGATATTTAGACAAGATCATGTATGGTGGTAGACCATGTCATATATTATTATTTTCCCTATGAAAATGTCTACATGGCTCTAATAGGGGGATTTTGTTTAATAATAATGAAAATATATTATTTCTTTTAGAAAATCATCATTAATGCTACACATTTATTGAACGTCTACATAAAATGATACAACCATCGATATGAAGCTAAATAACTCATTACAGACTCAATAATAGATTTTGTTTCTCAATCTAACATCTCATTGATGGTGAATTTATATATTCACCATTTTAATAAAAAAATGTCATTTTCATTTAGAATATCTCATTGAGATAAATCAAAGGTAATAAGGCTCATCATTTGAATCCAATGATCTTTAAAAACATAGTTAATTAAATATGAGTTTCAATTATTGAGAATTTTCAAGTGATGTATTATATGGAAACTTGAGGTAGTATATTTAACATGACATGTTCATACTAACATATATCCAAAATATCAAAACCCCCATGATGAATTCTTATTCTCATGATTAATAAGCATATCAAATAATCCAAAATACTGAATCCAAGGTCAATTTAAATAATCAAACATAACTAATATTATAAAATTTATATATATTAAAACCAAAACCATGTTAAATATTGTATTATAAAATACCACTTATTTTAATAAAAGTTGTATGGGTTTAATCTAAACCATCACCATGTCATTATTATCCCATACATTAGAATAACACATAAATAAATGGGGGGTTACCTAATACAATCTATTCTAAAAAATCTATATATCATATGAAAGGAATATATGAGAACACAATTGATTGGGTTGACCTATAGAAAGTCAAAATTGGGATTTGTCTCACCATTAAAAAGATATTGAATTTAAGGGTAGAAAGGTTGAACTTATCTAATGATTCTTTAACACAAACGTATATCATCTCTAGATAAGGGAATAATCCAAAGAAGTGATGGATTTAGATTCTTACATAAGATATAATTAATTATTTGTTTCTTGTAAATAAAACACTATAAACCCAAAGAGAATTAATGAAGATTACACCTTAGTCATATTGATGATAAACTCCTATCGTAGTATTTCAATGGTCTAGATAAACATTTGTAAAAGCATAAAATTGTTAGGAATATGATTAGAGGAATAATAGTTTGAGGGGATCCATTTTTTCATACGAGGGATTAATCTAGAGTTAATGAGTTTTTAATTTTGATTTCAAATAAATATTTACAAATTAAATTTAAAACCCCCTAAAAATTGTACCATCTACAACATATAAGGATGTAGAGTACCCAATGTCTACACGAGTAGCTATAGTTGCACACCAAATTCCACTAGTTACCAAACACAACATCATGACATTGACAGGTGGTGATGCAAGCAGTATGATGCAGGAATGATGCTACACTAGGCCTTTGTTCCAGGTTTTGGACCTTTGTGATGTGTAATAGTCTTTATTCCCACCAGGACATCATACCATGTACATAATAAGTCTTTATTGGGGGATATCCCTTGGGGGGGGATATCGATTACCTTTCGGGCCTGGATGAGTGGTGGGTGTGTGTTTAATGTAATTATAACTCCAATCACCTAATATATATATATATATATATAAAACTATAAAATCCCTATCAACAAAAATAACATATAGAGAAGATTCAATATGAATTTTGATAAAACAAGTGTTTTCATTGATATTTAAGATCATTCTTATACTCCTATTATTTAATATACAGTCATTCATTTTACTATGAAACCCATGTTAGGTCAGAATAATACAAAGATAACACAAGAGGGGGATGAATTGTGCCTTTTCAAAAAACATCACCAATTTTATCATTTGACTTCCTTTTGAATATGTGTAGATATGTAGCTTTTTATTTTGTATGAAATTGGAATAGAGGATAAACAAAAAATAAAAAACTCAATGATTTTATAGTGGTTCGGGGAAGAAGGATAGCCCAGTACACTCCTACAATGCTCTCTTTGTGGGATTATTAAATTTCACATGAAGGTTCCTCTTATAACTAGACCTTCAAATCCAACAGTGAGTACAGGAAGTTGATACCCTAACAACAAGGGTAAACTTATCCTTATTGTTCTTTTACTAGAAGCTGGATTATCTACAGTTTGGATCGAGTATCTAATAATCTAACATGAATGTGTTTGAGTAGTTGAAATCTAACAAATCAATAGGGATTTATTTGATAATGAAACTGGTTAATCTTATCAGTTATAGTAGAAACTAAGAGTATAAGGATCTTCTTCTTTAGGAATGAATTTCTTTAGTAATGAATAACTCTGACGCACTCCTGGATGTTATTGATCATTTATTTGAATAACAGCACACAACAATATCAATCTTACCATTCTATGAATTTATATCTCCAAAGTGAAGCCACTATCAGAAAAAAATAACAGAGGTGATCATTCATTCTAGAAGTACATAAAACTATATTCACAAGAATACCTTCTTATGTGAATTCATGTGTGTGAATGTGTCTTGTATCACCCGTGTATTTAAAAGATACACTGGTAGAATATATAGAGCCTATATATTGATATGTTATTCTAGATCTAATAATGTTTTTTAATTGAACGCAGATATTCAAATCTTAATTGACCAAGAGAGTCATAAAATTCCTTTTGAACTGTAGTGATTTCCTCCGATAAATATGGTTCTTTGAATCAATTATAATGATGTTAGAAATTTTTATAAAAGAGCTTTGAATCTTCTAAATCATTCAAGATTATTTCATGAATCTCATATTATATCACAGCTTTAAAACTCCACTATTAAATAGTCAAACACAGGTTTCAACTGCATAGCATAGGGTTCCTTTGGGTAGCTTAGGGTCCCATTTCATAATTTAGTATTACTTTGTGTATCGGAGGGATGCTTTACATAGAGTTGGGTTACATCCAAAGTATGTTTCATGAACAATACTTTTGTCTATGTAACATATGGATCAAAAGAAATGTAAGGATGAAGATCCTTACATTCATCCTTTCATCATAATACAAATTATAAATGTAGAAATGATTAACCATATATTAAATCCTCCAAACATACAGTATGAACAGTAATTCCATTTTCTAATGTAGAGTTTATATTAAATACATTTTTGGTTTCTTCAAATATAGGGTATCCAAACCATATGTTAACTATTCAGCAAATCATAGAGATGATTATTCATATTCAGAGTGCTTATCCTAGCGTACAGATGATGATCCATAGATTCATTAACCAAATGTTGGGTATAAATAGTGTTTCCATAAAAAATATCAATAAATTACATTCCATCAAAGATATAAATAAAATCATGATATATTTTCCTAATACATACTTAATGAAACATTGTGAGAAAATAAAAACAGGTATTTGATCATCAAAATAAACATAATATAAGAGTATTATTGAGACAATAAATGGTCAACAATCACCGCATTTTTAATGATCAAAAAACACAAAACATAATATACAGAAAATATCATATTTTTAAACACTAATAATTTATAATAAAATATTTTAATTTCACAGTATTATTTTGATGAAGGAAAATTGATTCTTATAAATTGGGAAAGATTTTTTTTAACAAATTTTATCCTCATTTTCCCAAAAAAAAATATGTACTGTTGTGGTTCTCAAATATTCTCCCCCTTTTTTATATAAAAAATTATATTTTTAAATAATTACTGATATGCACCATAGTTAATATAGTACTAAACTATAAATGAATGTTATAGTCTAATAGGTAGAAATATAAGATATGTGATACATAAATGTTAATTTAGAAATTAATAAAACAATAAAAGTTGTATAAAACAATATGAAACATAAAAATTTAGAAGTTAATTTTGGTTAATTTAAATTAAAATAACTATCAAATGTTTTTGATAAATTTTGATTACATTGCACAATCAACATAAGAATTGTTTAAATGTATGGGATCTGGTCAAAATGATCTTATTTATAGGAATATCCCGGGGTGGTATGCGCATATGGATGAGGAAACAATTGAATATTACCATGAATCTCAAGATGATTCACTAACAGGCTTTGAAAATGATTGTTAATCACATTTATCCCCTATTGAATCATTTATTTGAGACTTTCTTGGTCTTCAAGATTTCCACCACATTCACCTTAACAAACTCATTTACTTTTTCCGGATCAAATGAATTAAATTAATCTATCTATAACTTGATGAATGATTGTTCCCAACATAGATTAATTATATGTCATATGACTTATCAAATCAATCTGATTATTTAAAGGATCATTCAATGGACCACCTTCACACTAAAGAGTGTGCACTCTATTATTGAAATCAGGTAACATGGTAGTTATAGATTCAAATATTATTATCATGACTAGATGAGTTTGATGAGAGTATGATAATTTTTTATTAATATCCCAAATAGATTGAAATTATCTTCCCAAAAAGTACTTTAGCTCATCAAAATCTGACATCATTATAGATTCATATTTCAAAATTTGGAATTTGGAATCCATCATCTTAAAAAATAATTCAATATCACATACATACACAACAATTTCCTAAACCACTGTGAGATGTCTTTGATGTGACTCAAAATTTGACTTTAGGACTGTTGAACATTAGAGAAATTAAACTCACATCCTCTCAACTTCTAAATATTGTATTAGATATAAGTTATTGTTTTCTAAATCAATACACTTATGATTCAAAGCTTCATCATAAGAGTCATATTCTAGAAAAATATGACTTGATGGTTGTCCAACCTCAACCATAGGAAATCATGGATCATTATTACCTTGTGATCTAATAGTCAAGACAGATACTTATACAAAAATAGAATCAAGAATAATTTGAGATAAGATTTTAGGGGAATGGATATCTTCCCTATATTGTTCTTTTTTATTATCCTCTCGCCCAACATTTTTTGCCACTTTATCTTGATGCATGAAATCATCTTCATCTTGATTCATAGTGTTGGGAATTTTAACTGATATTTTTTGTCTTTGATTAAGACCACCCAATTCAGGTATTGATTCGACCCCTTTTTCTGGCCTTGCTCTTAAAGAACCAAATGTTGGTATCATCCCCCACTCCCCTTGAGGAGTCTCCATCAGCATCTTTTATTGTCCCACACCAATATGTAAAATAATATTATAGGATTCCATCTAAAAATATCCCAATTTATTGAGAGTACCATCATTTAGAATATTTATGGGATGAAATCTACATCCAAAATTCAAATCTCTAAATTTAACTTGTCTGAACAGAAAAATGCAATAATACATCCATTAGGATATAGAACCATCTTTTCTTCTTTGTGACATAAATGAGTTAAATATATCAACATAATATGGAAAAAAGTCAACCTAATATGTTTCAAAAAGTGAAATAGAACAGACATGTCTTGATACAAGAATTTCTCCAACTAAACTATTGTCAGCAAAAAATTTAGTTTAAATAAACATCGTTATGAATTTTTCATTAGGAGTAGTGTATTTTGAATAATTTTTCTAATGGATCTTGTACGAAAAAATAAATCATAATCTCCCCTAATATATATTCTTCATCACCAATATTTCTGAAGTAGAAATTTCAATCCCCCTTAAATGGAATTGTAATAACACAATAATTTCTAATGAAGAAATATAAAATTAATAATTTCATAACATACAGATTTAAGGCACTTCATTTACTCTAAAATTGAACAAGGAATCTCTAATGATCTCTTTTACATCCATATCTAACATCAGAGGAATGTCTCCATTTAAAAAAGAAATATATAATCATTTAAATCTAAATTATATCTTTAATGAATGATTTTTATCATTAAAATATTTAAAATATATCACTTTACCTTGAATAAGTTTACGATACTTCAATATCGGGTATGTAGGTGCATTGAAATTAACATCTACATTTTTTCCCTTCAGTTTCCATTTAGGAAGGTTTTGAGACTGTAGGTTTTAATGTTTAGGGTTTTGGAATACTTGAACAAGATGCTCTCTATAAACTAAAAATATGTGAGGAGTAGGAAGTAGAGTGTGAGATGGAACACGGTTTTCTCATGAAAATTAAGAATGTAGTCATTAGATTTTTATTTGAAAATATGAATAAAAATAAATAGAAATGAAATTATTTTTAAATATAATCAATAATTAAATAAAAAATAAAAAAATCTTGAAAACTCATAATGATAATAAAAAATAAAAACAATTATATTAAGATCATTTAAAATAAATTAACAAAAAATCATTGGAAATTATATATTCTTAACTCCCCCTTAATAAAATTAAAAATCATAGTGGGATTTAGTTTAGTAAAAATATTAGTTAATTGATATTTGGTATTAATAAATTCTAAAGATATATCTTCTTTAAGAACATGATATCTTAGAAAATGATTCATGATATCAATATACTTAGTACAGGAATGACTTATAGTATTTTTTTAAATATTTTATGAACCATTATTATCACAAAAAATATGAATATTATTAAAATTTGTCCCAAAATCTAGTATAGTGATTTTAATCCATAATACTTGTACACAATAACTTCTAGATCAAAAATATTTGGAGTCATATATTCATAGAGAAAATGATTTGGGTTTCTAACTTAAACATGTTACTAATGATAGTCCTAAAAAGTGAAAGGTTTTTGAGGTTATTTTTCTATCTAATCTACATCCTCTAAACTAATCATCTGAATATGAAATTATACTAAATTTGATATTTTTGGATAAAAATATATTGAAAATATATCCTTTTAAATATCTAAAAATAATTTTACAACAGTATGATGGGATTCTTGGGGATTTGAAAAAAATCCCTCAAATAAAAATACAGCAAATATAATGTATTTTCTACTAGTAGTAAGATATAATAAGATACCAATATTACCTCTATATAACTTGATGTCAACCGGTTTCTTAGCTTTATAAAAATAGGGTATTTTATTGGTACACATAATAGTGGTATAAGTCTTATTGTTTTCAAATCTATACTTTTGAAATAATAATAAATTATATTTAATTTGATTTAAAAAAATTCCATAATATTTTTTTGAATATAAAATATTAAAAAGAAATTTAATTCTCCCATCATACTCATTTAAAATTCCTTTTGAATTAAATTTGAAATATAAATACAATGTTTATTATTTATTAAACTGAAAATTATATCATCAACATAAACTTTTAATAATAAGATATTAGAGAACACGTTTCTAAAAAAAATGGATCTTCAAATCCAACAATAAATTCATTTTTGAAAAGAAAAGAACATAACAATTCATACTAAACTCTAGGTTCCTGTTTAAGGACATTTCGTTCTTTAGAAAGTGTAAAAATAGAATTCGGTTTAAGAGAGTTTTCCAAACTAGGAGGTTTTTCAACTTAAAAATCCATTATTAAATAACCATTGAAAAAGGTAGATTTAACATCCATACAATATAATTTAAAATTCAAATGAGATGTATAAGATAAAATTATTATAATAGCCTCTGATATATATACAGTTTCAAATGTTTAATCATAATCTATTCCTTATTATTGACTATATCCTTTACCTACTAATCTAGAATTATTTTTTGTTATGACCCCTTGATCATCCTATTAATTTCTCAAGACCCACCTAGTTTCAATTAGAGGAAAATTGGATAGTATTTCCAATAATTCCCAAACATTATTCTTCTAAATTGATTTACTTCCTCCTTTTTTTATTACAACTAACTATAATCTTATAAAATTCTAAAATAGATTTAGGTTCAAACTGAGATGTAATTATAAAGAATTTTTCTATCTTTCTTAATTTTAAAATAGTTCTAATTCATGTATTTGGGTCTCCTATAATTGTTTCTGGAGGGTTGTTCTGTAAGGTTCTAGACTATATAGTTCTAATACTTTTAAGTTCATCAGTTTAATGTTCTTCTAAACTAGTATAAATTTTATTACTATATTTTTCAAATACTTTTTTGGGGTTCCAAGTCTCATGTTGTCAAATGAATCAGTAATTTCATCTATTTAATCATTATATTTGTTGAAGGGTTCAGTTTCATCAAACATCACATGAACTAATTCTTAAATAATCGTTGAATTTTTATTAAAAACTTCATATGATATAAAAGTATCATAATATCTCAAAAATATTCATTAAAATATATTGGATCGAATTTAAAAAGGTTTCACATAGTATTCAAGATAAACACATTTCATCCAAAACCAATAAAGTACATTACTTAATGTTTTTTATTATTCCAGGGTTCATTGAGTATAATTTTAATTATCACTATTATTAAAAATATATTCATGATATACCATGTTGTTCATATATCCTCTTCACAAAAAATAGGAAGACTATACTCATTCAGCGTAGACCTTTTCATATCATGAATGGTTCTATTTTTTCTTTCAACAATTCCATTTTGTTGAAGTTTTCTTTTTTTATATTAGTTGTGTTTAATAATTAGAATTAAGTTAAAATAATTAAATTATTGATTCATAAATTACCCTCCATGATAAATTCTTAATGAAATTAATTTAAAACATTTTTCAATTTAAACAATTTTAACAAAATCTTTAAAAACATTAAATACTTCACTTTTGAGTTTTAGAAAAATTTCCCAATTAATTCAAGAATAATCATAAACTAAAACATAATTATATAATTTACCATCCAAATTTTAAACACTTTATGGTCCAAAAAATCCATTTGGATAAGTTTAAAAGGTTTATATTTAGTATTTTTTTAAATATATTTGAAAGAAGATTTCTGTTGTTTCCCTGTACAACATGCATAAAAACATCTATAATTGTCAAACATAAGACTAATAAAATTAGAAACATTTTTTTAAGATAATTTATTTAAAGAATATATATTTTAATGTTCAATTACTATATTCCATATCCATTACTCATTTTCCACATACCATATTACATGTTTTTTCCCACAGCCTTTCTCCTAAAAAATAATGTAAACATTTTTTTCCAGATTTTTATTAGTTCTAGAAATGTTAGAAAGAAGATATTTTAGAATCATGATTTTCCTAATGATTCCATAATTTATCTCACCTAAACAAATATTATTTTAGATATAAAATTATTTTTAATTCCATTAATTTAAGGATTTATCATGTAATAGTTGTTTCTAAAATGAAATTTTTTCCATAGTAATAGTAGGTATAATTTTTGGAATTGGGAACAAAATTAATTTCATACAATTTTTATTTTTCACCCTCACTTCCTATTCATGTCGTTTTCTTTTAATAACATTATTTCAAATAATATCATTTAGAGTCATTTCTCCCTAGTTAAAATACTAGTAGCACTCTTATAAGATTCCACTTCATCCAATAAGTCTTTTATCCTTTTTTCCTTATCAATACATTTTGTTGTACATATTAATGTTTTTTTGGCATAGGTTATCAATCTCCTAAAATAGAATTTTTACTATTTTTCAATGATTTATTCTTCTTTATTAAAGAATAATACTTGTATTCTAGCATTGAATAATAAGCATCTAATTTATCATTTGAAAAACTAACAGAATTGGATGAAGAAGAGTAAAATGATTATACCTCTACTTCATAAATAGATATAAATAACGTATTGGATTATAGATTTTTTTTGGATCTTTCCCTAAATCAGATATTGAGGTTTTGTAAGTCTTTTGATAAACTCCATGTAGCTTTCATATATCTTTGTCTTTTATCCTCACAATCATAATTCTTTTGATTTCTCTAATCAGAACTTTTTCAATCATCTTTCAATTAGGACCAATAAGGTCTTATGTGAAACCAATTTATTTCATTCATATCATCGTACTTCTCTATATACATTTTCATCATTCTTAATAAATTTTTAAAGCCTCCTCTCATCATGTATAATTTACTGAAAATTCTGGATATCTGTGGAAGTTCTATTTTAGAGTCTGAGGATTCTATATTTTTTGTATTTCTTGACATCTGGTTTTGATTTTCTATCATCATTCTAGGATGTAAATTTGATAGAATTTTTTTCCCTTTTTACTAAAATCTTATGATTTTTGATTCATATTACATTTCAGCTTCTCATATAATCAAATTTCTTAATTAGTTCTTTCATAGATAAAATCATAATAGGTTGTCATTGTCAAATGGCTGTAGAAATTTCATTCTCATTTGGGGGTAGTACATTGAGTACATTCAGAGCATGATCAGATTGATTAATGGGATCTTCCAATGAAATAATTTTATTGAAAATCGTTGCTAAATTTCCATTTATTTGAATGAATATTTCTCCATCAAACATTTTAAATGTGTCAAATTTTAGTTTTTCGGAAACATATCTCATTTTTTTATATTTTCTTTTCCTTCATAAGAAACTAAAATAGTTTTCCACATCTCATGAAAAGTGTTTTAATTTGAAAATTGATTGAATTCATCAAGTATAAGCCCATATATAATTGAATTATTTTCTTTTGAATTGATTTCAAATTCGGATTTTGTTTCATCAGTCCATGTATCTAGTTTTTTTGGAATCACATAAGGATTTATGATCTTTGAATTGTATTTGAAGCCCAAATTAATCATATAAAAGATCATACATGGTTTCCATAATTAATATTTCTCACCATTAAAATATGGATCATTATCTGTAGATATAGAATCTTTTTTATCAACCAATTAAATCTTCTTTTTATAGACATTATTCATTTCAGCTTGATATATCTCTGTCACAAAATTTCTCCTTTTATACCATTTTATTGGTCTTGATAATATAATTTTAACGAAATTGGGGTGTGAATTGTGTCTTTTCCAAAAACATCACTAATTTTGGATTTTGACTTATGAATTTATGAAGAAATGCATTGTATTCTTCTGTATAAAATATCAACAAGAAATAAATAGAAATAATGAATAAAAAATGTTATATATATCCGGGGTATAAATATCCCATAGTCCACTCCACTAATGGAAGAATGAATTAATAAATTTTATAGTGATTTAGTGTACAAAGATCCCCCAGATCACTAGAAATTTCTTCTTCTCACATTAATTTGAAATCCAAAACTGAGTGCAAGAAATTAATACCTCTACATCCAGGACAAACAAGGACTTTGGATTCAAATACAGGGAACCAAAATTTCTACATATTAGATTAATAAGTTGATACTCCACCACGACTAAGTCTGAGTAGTCAAAACTCTATCGTATCGTAAGGGATTGATTTGATAATGTTTTAGGTTTATCTTCACATTTGTAGTAGAAATTGAGAGTAGAAGGATATTATTCTATATAAATGAGTGTCTTAAAAAATAATAACTCTAAAGTGATCTGGGTTGTAAATGATTTTTTATTTCAATAAAAACACATAGAAGTAGAAATATTATATCAATATGAATGTAGATCTCCAAATTTTGGCCTCTTTTAGGGAAACAATAACTGAGTCGATCCTTCGTTGAAATTGTACATAAAAATATATTAACAATAATAATTTCATATATGAATACATGTGTATAAATTTGTCTTATATCACCCATTTATTGAAAAGATAAACTTTTATAATATATATATAAGATAGCTTACTTTGGTATTCTTGATCCAAGAAATTCCCCTAATAGAACCCAGATATTCAAATATAAATTGACTAGGGGTAATAACATCCCATAAGAATAGTGGTGATTTCCTTTGATAAATATGGTTTTTAAAATCTATAATAGAGAGATTTCAGAAATCCATAAATGAGATTTGAAACATTTTTAAACAAGCTATGAATCAGCTAAATCTTTCAATACGATTTAATGAATCTATAATTATATGACGTATTAAATTTTTTATTGTTAAATAACCAAACGTAGGGTTCAAATACATATCAAAGGGTTCCCTTTCATAGAATAGGTTTCATTTTCATATTATATTGTTCCTTTTCATATCATAGGGTTCCTTGTTTAGCATAAGGTTCCTTCCAATTCATGGATCATGAACTGTACATTCATCTATGAGATGTAAGGATCCCATGAAACATAAATATGAGGATCCTTACGTTCAACCTTTCACGATAATACTAATTCCAAATGTAGCAATGATTATCCTTATGTTCAATCTCCCAAACATATGGTATGAACAATGATTCAGGATTCTAACATTGGGTTGATATGTCATATGTTTTTCATTTCACTAATCCTTGGGCTTCCAATCCTTTAGTTTACTATTCATTGATGCGTAGGGGTGATGATCCATATGAAAACTATTTAGCGTAGCATAGGGGTGATGATCCCTACATTCATTAACTCAGTATATGGTATGGATAGTGTATCCATAACATATATCGTAGCTTTTAATTCCATAAAAGATATAAATAAATTCATGAAACATATTCATGAAACCCAATTAATAAAACTTTATTAAGAAACAAACAATGTTATTTGTGAGAATAACAATAAACATAAAACAATAGTATTATTTAGACAATAAATGCCCCATAACCCCCACAATTAGAATGACATTTATTGGAGAACCTTGTCACTAAAATAAATGATTAATGTATGTTATTATAAATAGGGAATATTTTCTTCCCACTGAATATCATTAAATTAGATCACATAAGATAAGGGAGGTATATATGTGTTTAGTTTAGAAAATTTAAATTCATTTTTAATATCACTATATTGTGGAGTTAAAGAAAGTGTATATGTATTTTGTCAATATAATCCCTAATATGAAAAGGTATAATAAATCATTGTCTTTCCAACCCTTTATTTTCTATACATATGTTATACAATCCTTGGTAAAATTATAGGTAACCATAATCAAAAAATGTAATGTATAGGGGTTGTATCCTTTGAGATGTGAAAATTATACAATATTTTTGAGACTAAGAGTTATTGAGATGATGTTATTTACCCCATATAGAATGAATTTTTCATTGTAGGAGTTTATTGGAGTGAATTTAAGTTAATTTGATATGATAAGTGATGTAATTTTTTGTTAACACATCATAAAAATGAATTCAAAAATGGATAAAATTCAATTTCAAGTGAATTATATTGATTCATATGACTTTAATCAAACATTTATTCTTGTAAGATCTTAGAAGGAATATTGAAAAGGGAATCTGAATTAATTTATAGATTTTTTGGTTCTGTAGATAAAATCACATCGTAATGAATACCATTAATCCATGATGCTTCTATATAATATTAAAATTTGTTTAATTCAAAAATATATCATTCCATAATTTAAAGGTTCACATTTTGAGCTAGTTTTGGAATCTCATAATTTTTTTAAATTGTCTCACATGATGTATAGATCATTCCACACTGATTAATTGTTGATTTCTAATGTTTAAACTACTTTGATAGAGCTAGTTTATTATCCCATAGTGGGTAATGTTATTTTTTTGGAAAGTACAATCACATAAAAATTCATGAATCCATGTGATTTTTTTCCTTTTATTGATATATAGTATTATTAAATCAAGACACTATAATAATTGGACCTTACATTTGTTACATGTGTGTTTATAAGTTGTTAAAATATAGGTACAATATCATTATTTAGTGTACAATTTTGTAAATGAAGAAAAAGGTAATGACCTAATCGATGTATTCACGCTATGATGAGTCCAAATGTTGAAAGTTTTTGTGTTTTTAAAGCATTCATAATTAGTGATTTAAGGGATACTCAAAATAAAATCATAAATTATCCAAAACTCTACAATGGTGACTAAAATATCTTGATGAATCCCAGGTTTGAAAAATAAGTGAGATATATTAATGAAATATTTGACAGTAAACTAAAATTTGGAAAACAAATTTCATTAATTCAATAAGATAGTGGATGCTTTGATATTGTAGTTATGTGTAAGAGATGAGTGAAGACATAAGTGCATATATAATACTGATAAGAAGAATATTATGAATATATAAGAAGTGTAAGTATTATAATATCACTCATTATATCAAATAATATTTCTTGTTTTTGTGTGAATTAATGAGGATGAACCATAAAAAATATTGGGATGGATGTATATTCTTGTAAAATATTATATTCTGGATTATATTTTAGATAATAATCTAATTTTTAATATGGTATATATTACATAATTCTATAAGACACATTTCATATTAGGAGTATAAGAAGAAACATTTCTCACTTTATCCTAAATTTGGGATCTAGTTCATCAAATGATACCATGTTTTATTAGAGCATGAAAAAGATATATCCATTTAATTTTAGTTATGAGCTATGTAAAATATTTATACATTGTGTGTTTATATATACTAAATTTCTTAGAGACTATTTAATTCATTATAGTAAATCACTCTAATAAATGAAGATGGTTTTTCATAGGTAGAATACTAAATGATGAAATGTATTCACTTATTCACCCCCTATTAGTGATTATTTCTTAATGAATTTATATTCGTAAAAAATAAAATATTCATTCAGTGATTATATTATTGTTTAGATTTTTTTAAAATAAGTGTCTCTACTTTAAATGTTGGAAAATTTTAAAAAAATCATTAGAAAAAAAAATAATTGAGTGAACCCTAAGGTAATAGTGATTTTATAATGGAATAACTATAATATATGAAAATATATAATAATTACATTCCTAATATAAATTGTATTATATATTCTTGATGAGATTTTGATTGGTTGTTTTAGTCATTTGGAAAATAAAGTGATGAAATTTGTTGACCAGATTAATATTAAGAATGATGGTTGATATTTTAATTTAATTATATTATAATTATTAGAGAGTTAATTATTGTATATCAATGACATTATGATATGAAATGATATTTGGGTGATTTTGTAGAACATTAATGAAATAATTCATAAAATTAAAGAATAAAAATTATATATTTGATGCTTAATATATAAAGACATTAAAATACATAAAGATTGATCTATTGATAAATTCTCTAAAAGAGTTTAAAATATGGTGAGAATAATTATAGATTATGGTGAAAATTGAAATATTATAAAAACATTCAATAAATACTATACATATTACCTAAAAATTTCAATGAAAATGAATATGTATGTAAATATTGGGATTCTAGTACACTTTCATTAGACAATCTACATAGCATATTGAATTATCAGGAAATGTATAATGGAATTTAAAATACAAATGAAAATAAATTTTGTATTAAATATAATATAATTGTTGGAAACATTAAATGAGGTGAATAATTTCTTAACAAAGAAGTGGATTCAAGGAAGAGGAATGTTTTTAAAATGATTTTAACATTATGTCAATTATTTTATGAGGTGTTATATGTGGAAGAGAAAATTATTGGATAAATATTCTCATAAAGTGTCACAAATGTCATTATATTTTAATTTTACCATAAAATTTACTTTAATTAAAATAATTATAAGATAATTAATACATGGATGAGGAGATATGTATTTCCTCAAAAAATAAATGTTATATTTTCTAGAAGGTAATGTTTTATTCAAAGGGGAAGGGTAGAAGTTTCAACAACCCATTAAGAAGAATAAAATATCAAATATTGAATATATTTTTTGTATTGAGGATGAAGATGGTGTTTTTAATATTAGTGAATTTTTTAAAAACATATATATTTTATATTTGTGTGAGGAAGATATTACTAGTGGTGAGAGACACAATATTGTCAGTGATGATGAAACAAAAAATAAGTTATTAATAATGATGTATTTTAAGTTATGAAATCCAATAATTTCTAAATTATATAAATAATATATAAATTTATTGAAATTCTATCAGTCATCAGACAATGATAGAATGTTATATAAGAAAAGGGTGTCGAATTTTTTAAAGTAGATTGAAAAACATGATGGTACATACTAAAGAGATGGAATGTGATGGTTTCATGGAAGAGAAGGATATATAAATGTATAAGGAGCATTAATTTGTGTAATAAAAATTGATACAAGAGGATAAGAAAAAGAATATGTTCAAATACAAATTTAAAACTTTTTTGTAGAATTTAGAGAATCTCCATATATAAATATTTTTGAAATGATTAAATTTTCAACGAAATATCATGAATAATTGAATCCATAATGAATTAAATGAATTGATTTAATAATTAATGATGGTGTAATTTAAATGTATGATTTAAAGACACATGTGATGAGAAAATTTTTTGTTGTAGTATAGGAAAATTATTAAAAATCTAAAAATTAAGGGATTTCTTACTTAATTTTGAGAAAATATACTAATAAAAATTTATAATTGTCATCAAAGAAGACTATAATGAATAATAATGATTTTTAGGGTATCGTTGTTTTTTTAGAAGTTTGGTCCGAATGTAATGGAATGCATTTGGAGGACTGAATGTATCTATTTATTGGACAGTAAGTAGTTTAAAATGGAACACAATAATTTTATGTTATTTTTTATATTGTAGAGGCTTTAAAAACATAAAAAACAAAATTTAATTAAATTATAAATATTACAATGAAACATTAATTTATGAAAGTTGTAATTTTATGGAATATAAACCCCCTAAAATAAGACAAAATTAATAATATTCAAAAATTATGGACTAATGGTCGAAAAAAAGACTAAACAATTAGAGCTATTTTGTTTAATTTGTAACTGATTCAATGTATTTTATAAATCATATATCACTATTGAAAATTCACAACTGAGTACAAATTATAATAAAATAAATTATAAAAATGTATGATGGAAAATATAATGAATTGATTATTAAATTTTAACACAATATAACTCAAAATGGGATGTTCAAAAAATATGATAGAAATTTAAAAATCTATAGGTATATTGAAAAGTTAATGGAATAAATAGTGTTCTTTTGAAATTATACTTCAATAAGGATAATAGGATTTGATTCCTTAGTTATTATAGAGGAGAATATAATGTTTTAGTAAAACTCATTTGTTGATGGTTTGATTAAAAACATAATAATTCTTTCTGTTATTTTAGATGATGGAAATAAATTGTTTTAAGAAAAAAAATGATTTCATGGTAGATTCATTGGATAATGGATTTATAATTTCTAGAGTTAAATTAAAATAGGGTAAATTTTTTAGTTTGGTTATGATGAAAATTAATAATAATTAATCATTAAAGTAGGATAATAAATTGTGGGATTGAATAATTATCCTATTTGGTTAAATTAATTTGAGAAAGATTGTTCAAGTAATGAAAGTTCATCATAAACCAATGTAAATGATTGAATAAATTTTGATGTAATATATATTCTAAAAGTGTTTTATTTTTAATAGTTAACTTAGAAATGTGGATATTCAATTGTATAAATGATTAGAACTCATTAATTCTGTTCTTTTTCAAAAGTAAAGGAATAAACCCTTTAATAGATATATTTATTTCATTTTTTCAATATTTCACTTGAATTTTAGGAATTATCATCAAAAATCTTAATTCATAGAACCTAAATATTAATCAATGATAAAAAATAATTGTAAAATTTATTCTAATGTTGAAAATTGTTGTATTCATCATGAATTTAATGAACCGTATACACCATAAAAAAATTCACTGAATTAAAGAATAAATTCTTTGTATAAATGGGGCACACTTTGTTGTTGGAGTATAATAATTCTTGATATTTATAGATAAAATCCATTGTAATAATTAATTATATTTAAAACCATTTCATAAAATGAAAAAATTTACAAAATGTATCCATATGATATATATTAAAATAATCATTCAGTATTATCACACATCAATTTGTTTTTCAGACTTTGTATTATCAAGGTTATGGGTGAAAATGTTATTATTTTTTAGAAAATAGGTCTTGAAGGTAAATTCCTTAGTTATCCTATTAATTCATAATTAAAAAATCTATATAATGTTTAAATAAATAATATTATTGATATTTATGATGTTAATTTGATCATACATTCAAATAATAATGTCAAACATCACGAATAAAGTTCCAAAAGAGAAAATATTGAATAAAATATTATTAATAACTCGGTTGGTGTACTTAAAAAATGATAATTCAGACGAAGAATGGGTTGTAGATTATTATTCAATTATGTATTTTGATGAATATTTATATTGTTAACTCATTCGTGTTTTTGAAAATTTGTGAAGTTTATAAATATAATTGTTTGAAAATGATACACACAAGAGAAATGAAATGATTTAAATCAATTTTTGTTTGGGATTTCTTGGTATGAAACAATTAGGTTGATTCATTCTTTTCACAATGAAATGATAATAAAATATCATAAAAAATATTTCAAGTGAACCTTCCTCAGTGGATAATTTTATAGGATGTGTATATTAATAAAATTGATGGATTATTTCTTAGGTAAAATTAATAATATAATTGAATGTTTAATAAATTTTAATAGGTTATAAATAAAGAACAGGTTGTATGATATTCAAAAATTTCTGCATACTTTCAAAATATAAAATTGAGCGAGGAAAAATTAAAAATACCTATATATATAATATTATGAACAAGTATATCTAATTTTTATATTATTTTTAAATAATGTAATATTCACTTGATATTATTCATTTTTTGGGAGTTCTATTTTGAAATTATATTTATCGGATTTCAATTTATAGTAAGATGAAATATTTCTCATGATTGAAAATTTTTCAAGGGGAAGAATTTATAATTCACTCTCATAATAAGTGTCCCTATGATCAACAAAATAAAATTGGTATAAATAATTTAAAGTATTTTTCTAAAACAATTTCAATGGGAAATGTGATTTTTATGTATGAATATGGAAAATAAATTATGAAAAGATATTTTAGAAAATATTAGCATAATTTTATTCTAGTTTATGGATTCATGAAATGATTTACTACATACTATTTAATTTAGTTCTAGATCTCAAGGTGAACTCAAAAAATGGAATCTTCTTTCACTTAAGAGGGTCCTTATATGCATTAAATGCACAACCGATATTGATTGAAGTACTATAGAAATGGGTGTATCAATTTATTTGAATATTAAAATGAGGATTAGGATACATATTTTTATGAATAATAATAATTATATAATTGATATATAATTCATAGAAAAAATTGTTTCACATTGTACACAAATAAGAATAATTTCAAGAAATTGAAAATACTAAGGTAAATTGGGTTTATGTAAGGCAATAAGAAAATAAATTTTATGATTATTAAAACATAAATGGAATTTATCAGGTTATATGTAATGCAATAACTATATATGATATAGGATAATTCAAAATCCATAAATGAATAAAAACTCTATTTTATCATTATCCATCTAAGAACAACGGTATCATGTTATTTTTTATAAACTAGATGGATTAGAAATGTGTGTTAAAGTTTGAGTTTATGCCAACTGTGGTAAAAATCATGATTGTGTTCGCTAAACCATTTACAAAGTATTCATTAAATAAAATTTCATTAATGATGGGATTTAACTCTTAATATATTCATGCAAAAGTTATCGTGATTACATCCACTCTCTCAATTATCTATTGATGATATTATCAAAGGGTGAGAATATTGAAATATAAATCAATTGAAAAAAAAATTGTAAAAAGAGGATTATATATATTATTAATGGAGGTATGTAATATTATCATGAATTTTTCAAAGGGGAATGATATAAATTTTTTTTGAACAATTCTGATGTTTTTACTGAGTCTGGGTGAATGGAATCCTATTTTTTAAATACACAGGAATAATGTCACACTATATTTTTTTTGATGTGTTATTTTGTTTATTTATTGAATTTTATGATTTTCCTTTTTTAAATATAAAATATTATTTACATTTTCAGATAATTTTGTATTTATCTCTTATTGAATGGTTTTCACATGGATAGTAGAAACCTTATAAAAATAGTGAAAGTGTTTTAAAATTATTTCCAAATTTGTTATTCATAGTTTGAAAAACATTCATTGAATTCATTCGTTATGAACATGTCTATCTAGTGAGTCTTTCAATGTTGCTGTATTGTTTTAGAAACCATGGGGATAAACAATAGAAACTATTACACTCATTAAAAATTTCATTTTTCCACTTTACCCTCTATGTTTTTTACTCTAAATCCCTACTACTCCACATCCATTCACCTTCTATGACCCATGCACCACTCCCTTGGGTTTCCCCGCTACTCCTTTGACAATTTGATGGAGTTTCTTTAGATACTATAATTGTTTCTTCAATGTTATCCCTTATATACTCCTCTCACATGCTCTCTCCCTCCCTCCATCCCTCTCTTCTGGTTCATAATTTTCTCCTTTATCTCATTGCACTAGAATAGTCTGGTGACCTACTGTATTACATGAATAATTTTTAATTGAGGTTTTGGCTATATTAGTATTCCCTTTTATGACCTCTATGTTTATAATATACCTTATAATGATAGTTTATCTCAATGAATTTTGTGATCCAAGTGTTTGAGGAGGTTTATTAATATTTGAACAGTTAAAATTTTATTCATTGAGTAATTAATTATTGGAAATAAAATTTTAATCTATTTATAATTTATTATATATATATATATATTCAATGTCACCTATAAGATTTGGTTCCCACATATTTCTTTTCTCAAAAATAAATTTTATAAAAATTAGGGGCACTTGGTTCATGATTTAAACACCAAAGGGTATCTATCTCTATGGTTTTTTCAAAAAATTGAGTGTGTTTTTTTTTCAAAATATATTGTTTTTTATTGTTAGATTTATTTCTTGAAGGAATTTGATAATAGCCATGTGATTTGGTTTTAAAAGAGGTTTTATAAGCTAATTGCTTAAAGGGTGTTACTATGTCCCAATTAGTATATTCTAAATTGGTCTTTCTAAAGATGACTAGAACATTGAATTGTTTCTGATGTAAAGTTATTATAAAAGAGAAGTGTTTTTCCTATTATAGGAAAAACTTTTGTATATCAATTTTCATGAGGAAAATGTGGTCTACTTCAGTGGTGGGTGTTCTAATGTGAGAGTTTTTTTGATTTATACTTATTTTTATTTCTATTTTTAATTTGTTTTAGACATCCTCTTATTAAAATTTCATTTTTGTCCAAGAATAACTAGATTTTCTGTTCATGAACATTCAGTACACGTGTGTAGTAATTTTATCTACTAGTGACATCGAGTTGGTGTTTTTCCGGCATTAGGGAATTTACCCCAGTGTTAGGATAGGTAGGTAAATATTGAGATTTAGTGAATTTTACATTCATCAGGAAATCCAATTATGAGGGAAATTTTTTTTACTATCCTACATCTACCAATAGATCCTAGGTATACCCATGAAATTTGGTTCTTGACTATGTCATTGTTGTAACAACCCAATATTCTAGTAATCACTTTTCATTAATTAATTACCATGTGGATATCCTTATATATTGTAATAATAGAAAAAATGAATAACTAAGTTTATGATATAGCTGTTAAATGAGATGGTATCTCCAAAAGTAAAAACTTTTAAAAACTATATAAATATAAATAATAATTAATTAGTAATTCTCTACGTGGAAATATATTTTTTGTAAAAAAATTATGAGTTATTATATCTAAATTTATTTTACTAATATATGTAGTGATAATTTTAAAAAAGTAACATCATTTTTTTATCATGGTCATATTATCTTAAGATTATTTTTCCAAATTTTTATAAAATAATTAATTATTTGGGGAATACTGAAAAATATCATTTTTGAAAATAACATCACTTTATTAAGGTAACATTTATATAACTATAACCTAAATATAGTAACATTTTTATATTTTCAAAATCAATTTATTTTATATATCATTATATATTTTAAAATATCATTGTATAATTACTATCCTATATTTTATATTTTAATACACCTGAAATATTTTTGAAAAAATTGTTTTAAATACATTATACTTAGGTATTTCAATATTAATTTTTATAATATTAAAAAAATGAAATGGATTTATAATTTAAAATCATTGGTTCTAAATTATCTAATAATGTCCCATATATATAAGGCAACAATATTATGTAACATTTTTAAAAGATTAATTACCCTAAAAAATTGATTGTTTTTTAAAATAGTAATACATTTCTAAATATTGTTTATTTTTATAAATAAATCATTCATTTTTTAATTTAATATAAAATATAAATATAAAAAATATAGGAAAATGAATTAACACGAATTTAATGGGTAATAAATGTTAAATATCACTAAGAACACTTAATGATAAAAATGATATCTTTTTAGAAGAACCGATTTTCCAAAAAATATATATATATTCCTTTGAAAGTAAATTTTATCCTATTTATATATTTAATTAGGATACATAGTGACAAAATTTCGATTCATCATTATTATATTTGGTAATGAGGGGATGCTTTTATATTTGGTAATAAAATATTTTAAATAATTAATATTAAAGAAAGTGTAATATGCGTTTAAATGATTAATATAAGGTGGCTCAAATTTTCACAAATTAACTTGAAATTTAAAAATAATACAAAATATTTTTTGGTTATAAATATTTAAATTCATGCATTACCAACAATCACACTCCAGACTTAACTAAATTTATGTCAATTCCATTTTAACTGGAGTCTTAGGAATCTTTTTCTTGGAATATTTTATCTTCCTCACTTATAAAAGAGGAAACAGTTCCACCAATTAAATAATTCAATCATATTTGAAATTTACTTGAAAAACTGACCATATTTCAAATAATAAATTCTATTACACATCATTTTTCCATTATCACCACAAATAATTCTAAGTCCATCAAATATAAGGCCTTCGTGAGGAGGAAGGTAAAGGTCACATTATTTGTATCACAAATTTAATAACGTTTCATTCCAATAATCTCCATTTTGGAAAAACCATAACCTTAGTATAAAGATAACATAATGATAATGATTATTTTTAAACGGTATTATAATAATGTATTGGCCATTATTTATTTTCTTATATCTATAAATAAAAAATCATATCTATTTCTTGTGTGCATATTATTTCATCCTCAAAGTGAAAGGTATATTTTTTAATAATGACCTTGGTTATTGGTATTAAGAATGTCATTGAAAATTAAATTTCATTTATATAATTTATATAATATTTTTAAATTATAACTTATTATCCACTTACTCCCCTCTCATTTGTTGGGTAATGTAAATGTTAGTCATGTGTTGTGAAGACTTCTGTATCCAGGAATAAACTTGATTTTTTTACTTAAACATCAAAAAATTGTATGCTTTTTTTATTGGATCGGTTTTTATATTTTATAAATATAATATTTATAATTATTATATTTCTCTAGGGAAAAAACAAAAAACATTCATCGTTATAAGGTCAACAATCTATATTGGTAAATAACACAAAACTACTTCATTACCAAATTCGATTTCATAAAAAGTAACAAAAAACACAGATATAATGGAATTATAAAGTTATAAGAATTTTTAAAACAAATAATTCATTAATTTTAATTATTTTTAAATGATGATCATGGGGATAAAAACAATTATCACCAACTAGGGTCCCAATTTTAAATAGTTTAGATTATTAAAAGCCGATGTTGAAGAGAGATTACAAAAATATAATTGATGATGTCCTTTTTTTAATGAAGAGTATAATTATATATATGTGAATAAAGCTCTAAAATATGTAATTAATATTTTTATATTTATGATTCAATAGGTTAAATCATTCCATGCAAATTAGGGGTAATTATAATAGATGTGGTAACTAAAAATGCTTCAGTTTTCTTATAAAAATTGTTATTAAATAACTTGTTTCCATAAATTTTATCTCAATTGATTTAATTTTATTATTCATAGGAAAATATGTTTTTTGAACCAAAAAAATCATTTTTATATTTTTTTCAATTTCTTTTAAAATTGGGATTTTTGAAAAATGAATTGTAACTATGAATTTTACAATAATGAAAATAAAATGTTTTGGAAAAGATCATTTCATGCTTTGTTTCCCATTGTATACAAATGATCTATCTGTCATGAAGTTATAATTCATATTTTATTACATTATGTACAATATTGAATAATTATATTTTAATATCCTATGATTTCGTGGGTTATATTATTTATTATGTTTTGTAAAACCATTTATTTAAGTAATGATGATGATTGTTTTTATGTGGATCACATATATATAGATGAATTTGGATGTGGTCTTATATGACCAACCAATTTATTAGTATAATCATATATATCATGAGATACTCATTAGTGTACGTGATGGTATTTTTGACATAAGTCTAGGAAATATGAGTTTTTTCCCAATTTAAGTGTGGACAAAATGACATTGTTCACATAGATATATGTGCAATGGTTTTTGAAACACATGTTTAATTATTATTATAGATGTTCCAAATTATCACGTCTAATATGTTTTGAAAAAATTCCAAGTTATTTATCATATTATTTTTTGTTTCATGTCATATTTGATTTATATGAAAAGCTATATTTTCAAGATTATTCCTTTTTAAATATCATTCACCTTATATCATATTCTTATGTTATATGTTTAATTTAATTTATGTTCCATTAATAGACTATTTATAATATTATGTGGATGCATCATGTTTTGGGATCATCATAAAAGGTATTATGGTAATAGATATATATCTGTGTGTGTGTGTGTGTGTGTGTTTTCTTTATAATCTCATTATGATAATGATCTAATAATTTTTTATATTTCTTTCCCATGACTAAGTGTTCGAGTACATTCCATTAATATTCTTTCCTTCCATAGGTTATAAAGGTAATTAAATCATGGGAGATGTCTAAACAATTGTCTACATGTGATAATTTGTGGATCAATTTTTTTAAGTGTTACAAAAAAAGATTTTTACCTAACCAATTTCCTGAATACTAAACCATACTATCTTAGTAGTATGTGACTTTGTTTTATTTATTTTTTAGATCATAAAATTAATTTATTATTTATTTTATGTAGAGATTGGGTTACCATAGTTGGTTACTAATAAGGGTTTATCTATTTTTAAGATTAGTTTATGTATTTTTAGTATATTGATTTAGAAAACATTATAAAAAACACTAAGGACATGTTTAAGATAAAAAAACATGATATTTTGTAAAATTATGAATTATATGGGTTTCTTAGAAACAAATACTTGTCTGGATAATAAAATTGGATGTTGGTTTTAATAGTATATTAATATTAGGGTGACAACCAAGAAATTTTTAGTCGAGTATATATTGAACAACATTCTAGAGCACAATGGATAAACCATTACAGGGAAAACATTTTGACACTCCTGATAGATATTAATTAGTTAATCAGTATATCATTTAAAATAATTATAATGTAATTGAATATATATACCTATTTTAGTTGTAAATGAAATTATGGACAACATTTATTGAATCCAAAATATATGTAGTTTAATGTGTGAACTTAATTTATGAAATCCTTCAAATATATTAATTTATTCTTTTTTTCAAATCATTATTTTAAGTAAAATCATTAAAAAAATATTTTTTTCATGATAATAGAGGGAACATGATAGAACTGAGATAATAATGGGTGCAATGGAAAATTCGGTGATTATATCTATTCAAAACCTAAAGAGATTGAGGATATAATTAAAAAACTCATTATAATTCTCAACCAACTATCTCATGTTTTTGAAAATAACCAAAATCATGATTACTAGTAAAACACACCAATATGGGGGGAAAATTCTATGATGTTTTTATGAAGGTCTTATAATCCACTAGTTTCTGAGTAGGGGTTAATGAAAATGAAAATATATTTTTCATTCTCTAGTTCTCATAACATAATAAGGTTGATTTTTCAATATATCATACATAACGTGATACTAATCATTGGTCGTGTAACATTAAGAACACTATTGAAATGAGAGGACATAGAATCAATTGAATGGGAATAGTCTTGGGAGATATTTTTCAATATGTATTTTATATATAATCTTCACAAAAGAATAGATAAGGAATTCATGGAATTGATTCAATAAATATTTTTATATATTGTGAGATATGAATTCAATTTCACATGTATTATGAGGTATTACTCGAGTTTTATATTTAATTCCATGAGTAAAATCAATTGATTCTTTAGTATATTTTAAGTGAGTCTTCTAAGTGGTTATCTATAAAAGCCATTAGAAAATATGGAGATATTTTTTGATGTGCTCGTAAGGATAATATAGAGTCTAAAACCATACAATATTCTAAAGAATAGAAAATAAATGGAGTATCATGTATAAACGGATGATAAGATACTTAGGGGGAATAATGTTCAATTTTCTACATGAAAAAATAAAGATCAAGAACATGGATAGATATATAAAGGAATAATTTTAGTGTTTTGTGTGTGTTAAAATAGGATACTAGTCCTTTTACTATCAAACCACTTATAAGAGGCCAATTAATGAAAAAAAATATATAAGAAGGTAGCTATTAATAATCCACCAAAAGTATAATGCTTCATGAAAATGAAGTCCACATTTTATGTGAATCAATTCCCCAAACCAAGAACCAATGAGGAAAATAGGTCCCTTCATCCTCACAAACCATGATAACAAGGATGGGAATTCAAGGTAACTACCATTTTGTTATATCGAGATATTTAAGTTATTATGGGTACACATAATATCAATTTTAGATCCTCCAATACCATATTTTATTCAGGTTAATTTCATTCTTTAGTTGATGTTGACATATTATTGGGTATTAATTTTCAATCCCCACATAAATCATGTATCAACTTTCACGATAAGGTTGTATCATTACATATACCAAATAATCATATTATCATGAATCAATATATATATTTTTATGAAATCTATGTGGAAGAATATTTCCTTAATATCTTTTATAATATACAAAATGTATGGAATCTTAGATCAAATGATCTTTATTAAGACACAATTGATGAAATTCCAATTCCCTCAGTATATACTGATGTATCTTCATTAGAATTTCTTATAATTACCTATGAAGTTAAGGATCAGTAATCTATTAGACACATACATAGATCCATTACTACCTTAAAGAGTCCATATTGAATGGCTCCAATTAAATTATAGGAGGTAAATAAGAAACATAAATACAATTTAGAAAATGGATACATATACACTAATTCATTACTCTGAGTTTATCCAATACTATTTTTAAATAAAATAGATTGATCAAGGAATCTTTCTATCAATTAATCTTAGATTAATAAAATCTTGAGAAAATACCAATAACATATACCCTGTATCATTGATCTATTAAACCAAATCCTAAATCCCAATAATTCTTGAGTATTGACCTTTGATCTGGATATAATATATTAATATCTAAATGGGAGGATATATCAAGGATAACATTTGATACATGTCATAGAAACAATGCACTTAAAGTAAAAATGATTTTACTTATTAGATCCCCTTCTATATTTATAGATCCAGTTAATAGTTTCTTTTAATACTATCATCATAAATTTGTGGTTGTATTTATATATAATTTTCATATATATTCAAAGGGAAAGTCTTATACTGAATATCATTTGTAATTTTTTGAATGAAATTGAGGAAGGAAACATTGTTTTAAAATTTTCAAAAATGTTAATACTGGCTAAAAAAAGGTATACATTTATAGTTAATTTAGTGTATCCCACACTTTCATATATAAATATGACATCTTTTTAGGTGAAAATTCAAATAATAACATTATTATCCACAACAGAATCTTATATATTTAGTGACACTGGAATCTTTGATTCAAAAAAAAAACTTGATATATATATATATATATCATCTCCCACTATGTTCTTCATAAGTAGAACCCATAATAGACATATCATACTTAAAGCATTTCATTTTAACCAAGGTAAAGGAAAAAAAAGAAAGGGTGGGCTCAACATCTCATCAAGGGTAAATAAATAAGATATAAGTTATCACCTAATCATAACACTGGAATAAGATTATTAGAATGTGATAGTAAATTCTTGAATCCTTACACTGCATATCATAGATCATAATATTTATTCCGATAATAAAATGTGAGAGTGTATAAGACATTAATCATAAAGAAATCGATGATCATTGTCCATGAGAGCATAACATTCACATAAGACATATGTTTATGGCACACACATATGCATAAAACGTCATTTACTTAGTTAAGGACCACTTCCATGACTATAATAGTGTATTGGGATCATTCACCATTTCATTATATCCCTAGTCAAGGTTTTTTCAAAAAACTTTCATAGTGATCAAGGTTCCGTACTAAACTGGGATCTCTCCTTTTTTTTATTCCATAATATCTATTGAGATCTGCATGTTTAATGGATTTATTGGATGGATATATAATTTCATTCCCTCCCATAATATAATGATAATAATAAATATCTTTTCAAAAAGATCATAAAACATTAATCATTGAATGAATAAGGTAATGGAAATAATATTCATAAAGATTTTACCATATATTCATATCTTAATCTATGGGAAACAAACATGTTTTATTATAAAACACAATCCCCTAGAAAAGAAATGAGTTTCAAAGAATCAACCAAAAATCATCATAATTCATACAAGGAATTAAAGTGGATAGAATCATTGTATAATATTCCTTGTAATGAAAAATTAATAATAAATTATATTATTATAGATGGAGAATGCATTCAAAATATCATTTGATCATTGATTAAGGAAAATCCCCTTTATTTAACATGGAAATGAATTGTTAAAAATTAATCAAATTTTAAAATAATAAGGATAACATTTTCCTTGTAAAATACCTTAGATACATGTAATGAAATAACTAGAAAATTGAGTGGTCATAACATTGGTAAATTCTATTCATGTTGTATACGTTAAATTATAGACCCCATTCATATTTTTGGTAAAAATTAAAAAGTACCTCTTTCAAAAAAATGACAATAATATTAATTTAAATTTATAAATAAATTAAAATGTTTTAAAAATTTTATATAAAAATGCATAGAATAATATTTAAATCATTATTTTATTTTTTAACAAGACATTTATGTGGAAGAAAAACTATTTTTCACTGAATAGAGAAATAAATTTGGTTATCCAAAAAATATTCTTTCAATCTATTGAATTATTAAAAAGATGAAAATAAATGGAAAACATGTAATAATTTAAAATATTTGGAGAAGAGTAATATTCATTGAATATTGGGAGATAGTTCATAAAATTTCTTAATAAAAAACATGATCATAAATAACACATATAAATAATTAGAGTGTAACATAAATCACATACCTTAAGTTTGAATTTCATTGAAAGTGATCAAAAATAATTTATAATAAATATATATATATATATATATATATATTATTAATGGATCAAATAAATACTTATAATTTCATATATTATCCACCAATAAAATTTTAACACCCATTTATTAATAATTTCTTATTAAAATCACCATTTTCGGGTGTTAACTGCTTCATTTGTCTTGATAATTTGTAATTGGTTGTTTTGGTTATTATAATTTGGACATGGTTTCATCATATAATGAATATTAATCAGTTTTTAATTTTCATATATATATATATATATATATATATATATTCATCCAAAAATGGTAGATATAGGAATGCGAATTACATCGTTCATAGAGATAGTTGGTCATATGAATGTAATAACAATTTTTCCACTTTTCAACAGATGTAATAAAATAATTGTAATTAAAAATACATATTATATCATATATATAATTTATATTAATTAAATATATTTTTTTATCATCCTTAAAAATCTAAATCAAATAATGAATCACATCGATTCATGAAGGTGGTATTCCGCATGTACGTAATAGTGACATTAATATTTTCCAATGGAATGGAAGATGAGAAGGTAGATATGATATTATATTTATATGATAATAAATATAATTGTCGTGTATAATCATTTAATTTATCATAATGACCATCCATTAAATATTATGGTGGAAAATGAATTTTATCAGAATATAGAGGTATTATCCCACACATACACCTGAGTGATAATTTCCCTTCTCATTTAATAGAATAGAGGTTGGATATTTTTAGATTGATAATTATACTAAAACTCAGTATATTTTTTATTATTATGTAATTAGTTTATTCTTAATACCACATATTTAGATGCATAACAAGAGTAAATAAATTTAAAGAGGTTGGGTAAGAGGATAACCTCTTCCTCGATAGGCCTCCTTTAGATCATTTCAAAATGACCCATTGAGTGGTATTTTATGAAGTTTTTCACCTATAATTAATTTATATAGAATTTTAAAAGATTCTTAGCAGGTATTTGGTTTATATATATGGATCAAATTATTACAGTGAAAATAAAGAAGGGGTTTCCTTTTATAAGTGGGGGAGAGGACAGACATGGATTTTCAACAGTGTTTAAAATATAATAATTTCATAATAATGAAAAGTGAATAAACAATGACGGGGGTAAAACAAGGGATATGATGAGGTCAGAATATATCACTAAAATATGATTTAGACATTTTAAATTGTTAGGAATATCCTTATCTCTTTGATATACCCCTAGTAAACCTACTCTAACCTTAAACAGGGTGACAAATTTTGGCTATTTTTACAATTCATTATGAATAATATTAAAATGAAGCCATTAATTTTATTTTTCAATTATAATTAAAAATAAGGAATACATTTTATCAAATTTAATTTATTTAATTGTAATAATATAATTTTAAAGTAAACCAACAAAATATAATGAATCAGTTTTCTTGAAAATATATTTCTTACATATAAAAAGTTTTTATTCTACAATCAATGATAATTATTGTTATTATGAAATAAATTAGATTATTAACATTATAAATGATCTAATTTTAAATTTTAGAGTATTTAAAATAAATTATACTTTATAATCGTTCGAAATAAATGATAGTTTTTAATAAAAATTATTATTTTTCACTATTCATCATAAAATCAATCATTTCAAAAAAGTCTCACAAATTCACTCTAAAAGAATTTTAAAATATTAATTTATAAATTGATGTTAGTTTTTAAAAATAATTTTCAAATTTTTATGAAATCCATTATATTAATTTCTTAAAAATTTACTAGAAATCATTTTTGGGGAAATATATATTTTTAAAGAATATAATTATTTTATTAAAAATGGAGTGATTATTTGTCAATATATATTTTTATCTAAAAATCTATAAATATAATTTTAAAAAATTTGTTACTCATATTCATTATTATAAATTATCATCTACTTTAAAATTATATATAATATTACTATTCATTTAGACTTGTGGTTGCATGTTTTGCAAGTGATAATGGAAATTAAATTTATTTTAAGTGAAATATATATTGAAATATTATGGTGTGGAATTTAATTCCCCCATCCCAAATGAATTTACTTGATTATTTTTAGTCACTTTAAGAGAAAAAATTAGAAGACATCTATTTCATCACATCGTCTGGTTCCCATGTAGCTTTTTCAAATTTCAAATTCCTCTAAAGAACATTAACCAGTTTAGTAGTATTTTCTATTACACATTATATCTATTATAAAATATTTATACGTATTTTTCTTCATAAGAAATATAATTCTCTTTTGATAAAACCACTTAGTTCATTACAAATTTTTTATCATATATGTACTTTCTCTTGAGAGATAAATGGAACACATCATAAACCTAGGAGACGTTCAGTGGAGGCACCAAGTGATATGAGGCCATTCATACACTATTGGGAATATATAAAGGGCCAACACACATAGGGATTAATTATACCTTATTTATAAATCTCATGACATTATCCTAGGGAAAAATTAAAATAAATACCTTATCACTAACATTTAATTTCAAATTTTGATGATGATCGCCCTCACAAAATCTCTATCAATGTTGATATGTCTTTTTGTTCTTCTAAATGGATCTTACATTATCTTACATTTTCCCAACCATTAAATAACTTGTTATTATTCCTTCTATAGCATAATATTATAACATTGGATTTCAATATTTCATTATATATAGGGATTTATAAGGAGCTATTTTAATTCCCAATTGAAAAGTATTGTTGTTTGAGATATCAACTAGAGGAATATACTATTCCCAACCACCATTGCAATCCATGTAATATGAAATTTGTAGACACCATGAAATGTGTTTTCATGCACTTTTCCATAAAACACAATATGATTCTCACAAAGAAAAAAAATGTCAAGTATGAGTAAAGATGTTTTCAACAGGAAGGAAGAAGATACAGGCTGGATTTCTATGTACCAAAATACTACTCCATACCAATGCATATGTGGAATTATTACCACATCTGGGATTAGGTAGTGGAAATCCATGATTGATGATGAAAATGTATTGATTGACTAAATTAAATTTTAGTAATTCATCCAAGGAGACTTGGTGTATTCTCTATCTCAATAAGTGTAGATCTTTTCAAGATCTTCGATTTTACAAGTCACGGAGCCTAAATGGACATACAAATAATATGTTATGTCACTCAGAAGATGGCAAAAAGTTTATCCTGAAGAGCTATATGAAGGGCCTACGTGAAGTACCTACATGGAGGACCTACACGGTAGTATAATTATTTCACACCTACATGAAGGACCTACACAGAGGACCTATGCAGAGGACCTATGCAGGGAACTTCTCTGCCCAGTTTTCCATCCATGCCTATAAAGAGGACCCTTGGGCTCCCCATTTCAATGACTGAAAAAGTTGAAAGACTCTCTAAAGCTCCATTGTGTAGATATTTCTCCTAGATCCCTCAAAATAGTCCCAGGTAGCACTCTAAAACCCGAGAGAAGAGATAATTAAATGGGATAAGTATGTTTTGAATGTCTTTTACCATTTTTACATATGTTTAGTTCTTATATGTGAAACACATTCTTCAGTTATCATTCACAGCAGCACAGCATACATGTGCGCCACATCTACATGGAATACCTACATGGTATACATGTGCGGTACATCAACATAGGGTACCAATGCGGCCTACTTGCGAGAGGTACCTATGCGGAATAGATTGGTATAAATCTTACATACCAACACAAATAGCCTCTTTAAAATACATTCATAGTAGGCTATCTCATTCCTTGGTTCCCTTATCTGAAAGGGACTATGTTGAATCCTCCACCAAAACCTCATGACTTATCAAAACATTAAGAAAGGCACATCAGTGTGTCTTTTATTTGGGTTTGTATTTCCATAGTCATAGGTTTCCCACATTTTTAATATAGGGGAGTTAGGATACATATAATGTATGTGGGTTTGTATATCCATAGTCACATAGATCTTTCTCTCAAAAATAGTGTTGGGAAGTTCCCGGTTTGGAGGAGGGTTGGGTCCTGGCCTCTCCCTTATCAAAGAGATGGATCAGAACCTCATGTCTCTGGTAGGGGAAGTTACGGTTCAAACCTAATTTTCCTTTCAAAAATAAAGGAGATGTTTCCCTCTGATACCCGGATCAATTTTAGGGAAATCATCCTGGCGTAATCACCTAGTTTTTCTTGCATGAGGTAGCATCATTGCTCCCACATTCTTCCTCAGTGACCAAGACCAGAGGGGAGATGGGCACATGGACATTTATTATCCTTTCCCTCTCGAATTGGGCTTTCTCACCATGGGATTCCATTCTAGTGTAAGCCCCTTAAATTCATCCCTTCCTCTTTTCATTGGACCCTTTTCCAATGTAAAGTGAACTGAGGGAAGGCACGTCGCCTCGCCCTCTTCTCGGGTCACCTCGACCTTGTCCACCCTCGTAGCCATAGGTGCTCCTTCTTCCACCAGCGGAGGAAGAAAAGTGCATGTTTTATTATTGAATATTTCACATCCTTTTTTTAATCACATCAATCATGACTCGTGTGGGATTAGAGATTCTTGATAATTAAATCATCCACACAAACACTGATTTTGGAAGGAACTACGAGAAATCTGATTCCTATTAAAACCAAGATACGTAGGAAGCCCTTTCAGGGCCCGAGATCACTGGATATCCTCTTCAGAAATCCAACCATAATTCCCTTAATCTTGGAATCCTCCTTATGAATAATCCCCAACTTAAACCCCCAAAAACATTAAGGCATCCTTTTCAAGAAGTAAGCCCAAACTCATTTCTCTCAAAGGACTATACTCTCTTATGAGACTAATCGAACTACGTGGGCTTTGATTCCCATCTATATGGGATATGTAGGAAGCCTCCTTAAGGTTAAAATCCAATACATTATATCAACCCTATTCTCCTTGGGCCATATTCCCAATAGGGTCTGATCTAACATGGAAACCCATATCCTTTCCATGTTCCTTCGGTTGCTTCAGCATAAGTCCCACACTATGTTTTGACTATGAACCTTCTGATTAGATGTCCATACCACATGAAATTAAATTCAATGGATAGTTCCTTATCACATGACCATAAAAGGTATGTTGTGCCCCATTCATTGGCACAGAACTATGAGGGTTATCATTGCTTTTACAAGGATACATAGGTATCCCATTTTATGGGCATGATCGCAAGATCAAATCAAACATTTGTCTCCCTGGATGATTATAAATTCTATAGTGCCACACTAAGTGGCTTAAAAACCAGTATCATCATAATGATGATTAAAAGAATTTCTAAGTTATCTATGAGAGGATACCATTGATGGAGAACCTGAAATATATACGGATATCTACATTAATGAAGAACCTCGAATACATACAGAGGATTTTAAACTTTTCACATGCTAAATAAGTGATTGAAAATTCCAAGGGATTATTATGATATACTTAGTTAATTAATAAGGATTCAAAAAAATATCTTAAAGTATAAACAGATTCCTAGAGTAGACAATAATCCCCCCCCAAAGAGTGTGATGAGTCTGACCTCCCATCATCTCGACCAATGAACATTATTAAGTATCATGAAGTTCCAACTTAACGAACACCTGCCTTTGGAACGAAAGGCCCTTTTGGATAAAGAACTATTGGATGTTTCTGGTTCTATAAATAAATCCAATGGAAACTACATGGAAGCAGTGATTCTTAAAACTAGAATACTTGATTCAAGGAACTACGGAACAAAAATGGTGAACCCGACGTGAATCCTTAACCAAGTTAATAATGTTACCCACCTATTAGTCCCCTATCAATTGATAAAGGAAGGCCAGACAACGAAATCAATCATGCATGTATCCATCTAAAAATATGTTTCTTTAATGGAGTTTTTTGTTCTTTCTAGTTTTTCTCTAAATTCCTTTCACTCCAAAGTGGCTTTCTTCAAGACAACATATGTGAAAATGCTGATTGCTGCTAAAGATGGATCCCCATCCATGGGAAGGACTTCATCACCAACCCAGCATCTTCAATGATGGGCCGCTAATGTGATGGTAAAGCAATATCATTGGCATGGTACAATCCTGACTTTGGAGGCTTCTCGGTGGGCCCTCTAGGTCAATAACAATCCTTCATCATCCATCCAACAATGACCAGTGATCAAGAAGCAGATGGTGCCAACCACCGTCTTCCACTGTTTTGGGTCCTTATCCCCAGAATGAAACAATAAATCTCTCCCATAATATAGGGAGGTGTATCAAGAGGCCACTCAAGGCCTCAACTCAAGAATACAGGATTCCTTCTTGAAAACTCCCACCAGCAATCACCTCCAGCAGAATCGCACGGTAGTAAACCCCTAACAAGATGGTAGTGTTGCCTCTAGACGATCGTACCAGGTATCTATGTCTCAGAAACACAAGATGAACAACTGGGGACAACTTCTAGACAACAGGGAGTATGTTCTTACCTCTACCCCTTCCAGAGAAGCCAATCAACCTAACTTGATGGAAAACCCCAAATAAGCACATACACCCATCCATTATAGTTTTTCCATCCAACAGACTCATCTGGAAGCCACCCACCAATCCCACTAGATAAATCTAGTTTAGTAACATTAATTTTCACATACACCTTCTTACATGTTATCAACCTGTTAGTAGGATCGTCTGACTACATTTAAAGAAGCCCGCCAATCTAATGTGGTGGAAACGGGTATACAGGAACATACACATGTTTACAATCTCCAATTATTCCAATAGTCTCATCTACCAGTATTGATGGAAGTTTGTCATCCATACTTGATGGGAAACATCCATCAAGCAGATACACCTTCCAATATTCATCAAGTCTACCAACAGTCTCATTTGGTAGAACCTGAAGAAGTCAATCTGAATTCTCTGACAAAAAATATGGGGTAGACCCAACTCCCTGCCCCCATACATGAGTATTGTCAACAACCATTGATAGAAAAAGGAGGATAGGGGAAGGAAAAAAAACCTAATTCAGATATGGAATGGATGGATATTAATGTTCCAGCTTCTTAAGTCACCAAACACATTTTATCAATGGTGAAAGGGAAAACACAAATCCCTGCCCATATTCTGCAAGCATTCCAGGATGTTATAACAACCACTTTAGCAGTACCATGGAAACAGACACATAAATATATTCCCACACATGGGATGACACATCATCATGCCATCCCTAAGCAGATACATATATTTGTTTCAGTCTAGGAGGGTCATGGGGCATACTACCATGTATCATATGGACAACATGATCGGAAACATATGCTCTTTCCAATTGGAGGTATTCAGTCCATTCTAGAAACCACTCCAAGGCAGGCACGTACACTTTCCCATGATAACCACTTTTCCCAAAAAGTGGCCCCAACTAAGTATAATAGAATATTCAAAAGATGTCTCTCCAAGAACACTTGGAAAATCAAGAGCAAAGTAGCGATTTGGTTCCTCTTAATGATAGAGTTCTTGAATCCCTCACACATTTATCTGTTGCAGCTCAAGATCCTATCCTCTCATTACCAAATAATTAAAGTGATAGTATTAATTATGAAGTTCCTAATCGGAAACTTCATCATGAAGTCTTGATTCATGAAAATTAGGTCAATCTAGAGTGCCTATATCTGGATGAGATCCACAACAACCCTCTATGTGGCCAGAAGACCAAGGTGCGATAAGATTTATCCCTTACTGTAATACACCATGGTCATCCTCCACATGATGGAATTTTCTGTGAAAGTCCTCTCCATATTAGTATTTTTCATTGTCAAGAAAATAATATAATTGAAAATTTAGCGACGAGAAATCCCTCCTATCTCAAGGCACTTTCAAAAACAAGGCAAGTCAAGTCTGATTCCTTTTCATTGAATGGTGAAACACTTTCTCAACCAGAAGACATCTTAAGGTAACGATCATTCTTCAAACCTTCATTGGGTCATTTTTCTTCAAATACAGAGCATCCAAATTGGTTATACCAAGTGGAGAAACCTCTAGTGAAAGAAGATGAATATTTTTTAAACAAAAGGAAACAATCGGCTAAGGGATAAGTACTAGTCATGTTCTGGTCTTTGGATAATTCTCAGTATAACATTCTAAAATTGATGATAGAAGATATTATTCCTGATATCTGCCTCAATTTATGGAATACACTTCATCATTTGAAAACCAAAGTATTATTATATGATGAATATCAAAATCATGTAAAGATAATAGAGGGGTTGCAATGTCAAATTAACATGGAATCTCTCGTAGTTTACCAACATCCAAATGATAAAAAATAGTAGATAATCCTTCAGTGTTCATGCCTCAATGCTCTTAAGAGGCTACACTAATTAATTTCTGATTCCCCATATAGTGTTCATATCAGAGGATGGGGTGCACATGGAGCATTGCATTTCACTGCACTCCAAAATCAAAAATATCTACCAAAAGTGGTATCATGAAATGTTATTTCCCACGGTCAGCCACAATTAACAAATTTTTTATGTAATCTATTGTACACTCATGAACAAGAATCAACCAGCTCTCAATAGAGTCAGGACCAAAGAAAAGAAGTTGTTGAGTTACTTTTACATCAAGCATATGAGAATATTTAGTAGGCATCCCGCTTAGGTGATGCTAGCCGTTAGGTAATGAAAATTTCTGAAATAGGAAATCAATCTTCCAAAACAGGTGATTTGAGTGGTTGTCGAATAATTCACCAAGCTAATGTCTGAACCAAAATTCTCAAAATCAGAAGAGTCGTTGCATTAATTTTAGTCATAGCAGTTCATGAATCACCCTAGCTTGTAAGGTCGGTGGATCATTAAATTCAACTTTAAAATTCATTAAACAATGTTCAAAGATTTTAAGAAGAAGAAGAACAGGAGCATCCCCATCCTGCAGGCCTGGGAGATTTTCCACATCTGCAATATCCTCCTCAACGGTAGTCAATTTTCTCCTGATTAGAAAAGAAGCCACAAGAAAATCGTATAATTGAACTATCCAAGTATTCCCTTTAGGTTACTTTCTACCAAATAGTTCCTGATAATTCATCATATAGGAGAGAAGAGTCTCATGGAATATATAGAGGGAGAAGATCTTTCAAAAATACTGGCATAATGCCATCGATGCACTATGCATCAGTGAATGTTATTAACACCACTGAGAAAGTTCCTCCTGAAAATGAGTCTAGTTTAGGGGAATTAGAAGATGAAGTTCTTGTCCATAATATGGCACAGACTAAGGAAAATGAAGAAGGTGTGCATACCTGAAATCATAGGCTTACCTAGATCTAGGTATTCCTTCAAATAACCAACTCTCACCCCTCTGAAAGGCATCTAAAAAGGGGAAAGGAAAAAAGTCGGATTGCATATCACTTTTCCACTGGTGAAGGTCAATATTTTTTGCTTGAAGAAATATTTTCATGGAAAGAAGAGGAAATGAAAGAGTTGAAAAAACTCAATACAGAGTTACTTCGAATCAGTATTTCTACTAGACGTACTCCTCAAGTAGTTCCTTGACTTGAAAATCCTGTAGTATCTCCTCAGCAAAGAAAATTTGTAGTAACTATATATATATGGATAATAAATTCTCTACAGTAGGTATATAATCAAGGTGGGATTAGAAACATCTTGATAGGAATTTTCTCATGGGTTATCCAAAAAAATCAGCACTACCATCAGTGGTTTTGTCAGTCATTGCACAAGCTCAATTTCCAGTTTCTTTACCTACATAGGTTCCAGATCATCCAGATATTCACCAAATTCTTATGAACACAATTGAGGCACTAACGAATTGATTTGAAGCTATGGTGTAATCACACGCACCAATTCAGCCAGAAAATAGAGCTTACCCTGAATGGGTCGATGCAATTAGTCACCCGCCAAATTTTGTGAATACGACATTACCAATCTTTAATGGATTGGGAGATCCGAAACAAAACATTACACATTTTTTTTTATTTTGATCCCCGGATCGGAACTCCTCAACAATAAGAAGTAGTAAAACTTAGGTGTTCTGTGAAGTAATTACAGGGACCAGCTTTTGTCTGGTATACAAGTTTACAATCTTGATCAATTACTGGATGGGTAGATCTCTGTCAGAAACTCCTTCTTCAATTTATCTCAATGCTACCAAAGAAGAAAGTTTTTGATATTATCAGTTGTAAAAAAAGGGATAATGAAAGAGTTTCAGATTTCATTGCGCGATGGAAAGGATTAGCATATTCTTTAATTCAATCACTCCCTCAAGAATAAATGATGCCAATTTGTGTAGAAAATCTATGTGATGAGTTACGCACACCATTGATCCCTGTAAAATACACAGAAAGGTTTCGATAACTTACTTCAATCACTCAACAGATAGAAGACTCTATTATTGAAACTAAGGCTAAAACATGTTTAATTCCATCATCTCCAGGGAGGAAGATAGGAAAGGCAGAATCTACTACAGTTACACTCAAGCAAGCACCTATACCTTCTTCTACTACAAGACCTTCATCATACCGAAGGGCTCCGACTCATGAGCACCAGCAGCAATGACTGACTCATCAAGATGATCAAAGAGATCAATGGTAGAAATAGTTTAAATAATTAAAGTAAAAATTTTATTCTTTCTGGAATGAACAAGTTCTAGGTTACATCATCTCAACTCTAGAAAACAATTTGGTTTAGTTTCCAAGGCAGAAGAAACCAAATAAAGAAGGAGATGAAGATCCTATAAATTATTGTCCCTTTCTCCATATGATAGGTTATCCCATGTAGGACTGTTTTTTTTTCAAGGACCTCATCCAAAATTTGGTAGATTCTATACCAGTAAAACTAAATATTTCTTCAGCTCAAGTAGCATGTGTTACTGCTACCGATCCAGAGGAAGAAGGAGAATACAGGAAGTCAAAAGTAAAAATGTGCAGGAATATGATGATTGGATTATGAGTAAAATGATCAACCGGAATCATGCCATTTTATGAACATAGTTAAAACAACTGATGTCTTCTTCCACTCCTTCCATAGAAAACCCACATTCATTAAAAGGTCATTCCTCAATGAAGTGATGTGATCATAAGGACAATGAGCAGTCAGATGAGGATGAGCTCAAGTTAAGGCCAATTTTTTCCTTGACCCTAGTAGATTTCATGCCATTTTTTTAAAAAGAACTCCCATAACCCCTCCAAATGGCACAATCATAATTAACCTATCACTCAGAATCTTTATCAGATGAAGAATTGATCTTTGGTTCTATCAACATTATCCAATTAACGGATCCTTATTCTAATGGTGATTCTAATTATAATGAGCTAGAATTCATTATACCTAATTGGGTAACCATAGGAAGAGGCTAGGGTTGAGGATACAAGGGAAGACCCGGGAATTCTAAAAACCACCATTTAAACTATACCCCTACTTGAAATATATATGTAACAGAATCTCATGGAAGATACCTTCTGCGGGCTCACCAAGAACAAGGAGTTTCTTCGGAGTAAGAGAGGTTTGGTTCTGACACAATTATTTTGGAGGATTGATTAGAAGTGACACCATCTTCCTCTCAGCAAATTAATAGACCTATCCAGTCTAATATAACAAATCTAGTAGTATTTCCAGCTTCTGCTCCGACATAAGATACATCTACATCATAAGCATCAACTTCGAAGACACTTGCAAAACTGAATTTCCATGCTTGGAAACATAGACCTCTAGATCAAAAGTACGATGTCTTGAAACAATTGGCCCATGCATAACCAAAGTTATCAATTTTGGATGCATTAAGTCTGTAAAAAGACCTTCGAGATGCACATGTTGAGGCTTTGTCAAGTCCTCAAGAGTTTGAAACCGTAGTTGCTGCTGCTAAGGTTTACCTTATAGAGAATGACCCTGCAGAATGTCATGCAGTCGTATATTTTATAGATGAATATGAAGAATATTTTTTACATGGATGTGAAGACCCGTAAAATTCAAGGGAAATTTTTTCTTAATTTTATTTGGAATTTTACAAGAGCGCGGTTTCTGACGGAACCTGATTCTGAGGCCCGGAGTGCCCTGAATCAATTTCCGAAGTTTGGCTCGGGTACGTTCAGTGAACGAACGAGCGGGAATTTCTAACTTTTGATCCGGTGCTCGGAATTGAAATCTGAGGACACCGATGAACTCGCAGCGCCGATATTCACTTAAGGAGACCTTTTCCGAAGTTGCGTTTATTGCGGGACGAAAGTTAGTTTTTGGGAGAATTATAAAAAGTTAAATAAAAATGTGGAACACTTTTTATTTTTCTTACATGTTTGTTAACTTCTCTCAAAGGAAGTTAAAGGTGGGACCCACATCTACTTAACCTCCCTTGGGAGGATTAAGTGTGGTGGGGCCCACACGAAACCCAACTTTCCATCTCCTCTCAAAACTCCCTTAACTCCCCTTTTAAATGAAATTGACAACTTAGCTTATTAATTGGGTTGAGTTGTTTAAACTTTTTCAAACCATTGAAATTCAAAAAGGTTTGGTTGAGTAAATAAAATAAGCTCTTAGATTATTTTATTTGGATAGAATTCTCTAGCCTCTTGAGAGTTTTGAATCCTTCTTCTTCTTCTTCTTCTTCTTCAAGCTTGACGAAGAACGCGAAGAACCTTCGAGCTCCGACAAAGAACGCCTCTCCTCTCTTCTTCGTGGCCGGTTGTCTCCAAAGATCGACGACGCCTTCCGTGTCAACAAAAGGGAACGTCGCTTCCTCCTCGGACTTCCTTCGTCGGCTTACGAAGATTCGCCAACGACGTACCTCTTCGGACGTACCTCTTCGTCATCGGATTTGACGAACGATTACCACGACACCCGACCTCCGCGACGTTGTCTTCCGCGGGTCATTGACGATCTTCGAACTTGAACCCAATGTAGGGGTTTGTTGTGGTTTATTTATTTACTCTCGTTCTTGGTTCTAGAATGATAATCTTGTGATTAAATATTTAAGAGTTATCATCTAACGAGAGGGGGGTCGGACCGCACAAACACGGCCGAATTCCCCCTCCTTTGTCCTTGGTTATTTATATAATCTTGTGGATGAACGAGAAGGCGTGGTGCCGTCGTACCACGCGGGAATCGCCCGGCTTAATTACGCAACGCTGTCGCGTCGCGCCGCATCGAAGGGAACCGAAGGCACCGCGGACAGAGCGGGGCCGCGGCGGAATGGTGCGGTGTCGTCGAACTGCGCCGGACGACAAACACCGCGGCCGGTTCCGGGCTGCGGCGAAACGAGAAGACGGCGGCTCGCCGGGCCGCCGGCGTCGGAATCCGGAAAGGGGACTGGTTTGCCGGTCCCGCTGGAGAAAAACCGGCCGGCCAGGTGGCCGGCCGGAAGGTCAAATACCGGAGGGAATTTAATTCCCCCGGTCAACTCAAAAGCCACCCTTTTATGAGGGGGGGGGGGGCGGCGATTTCATTAAGGGGGGCAGGTGGCCCCCCCCCGGTTTTCCTCAAGAAGGCCCCCACGAAGGGGGCCGGTTCTCCAAAAGGCGCGGCTTAAGCCGCGACGCCTGCCAAGACAGGCGGGGGCCTTGCCCCCCGCGCACTGCACCCGTGCGGCGCCAGGCCGCCGCGCCGGCAGTCCGCCGCGTTGTCGCGCCGCCGTGCCGCCGGCCAGACCAGGTCGACCCGGTTCGGGCCGACCCAGGTGGGGTCGGGCCGGGTCGGCCAGGACCCGGACCCCCCGTTTTCAAATTGACTTCGGTGTTTTACTCATAACATGAGCTACGGACCTCCGATTGAAGAACCGTCTGTGGAAACACGATCCTTGGATTGAGACGGTCGTTTAGGTATATTACACTCAGGGTTTCGGAACACTTTTAGTTCGGCCGGGTTGGTTCGTACACGAAACCAACCGGGCCTTCGGAGCGGAAACGCTCATATCTTGAGCTACGGACGTCCGATTGACGTACCGTCCACTTTGTTGTGTTCCTCTTAGTGAGACAGATCTTTTGGCATACTCCGCCCGAGGTTTGGACGCAGGTGGAGTACGGTCCGGTTGGTTTTTCCTTAGAAACCAACCGTGCCCCTGGGACGAAAAATCCAATAACTCTCAGACCGGGTGTCTGATCGACGCGTCGTCTGTTGCGTTGAGTTCCTGTTGACGATACGGAACTTTTGGATACATCAAATCTGGACTTTGTGACAGTTGATGTATCAGCCTCTCGGCTCGTGGAGCGGACCCTCCGAACGAGCTTGTTGTGTGCGGGAACCCTAGTGCTGGCTGCGACTGTGACTACTACTGCTATTGCTACTGCTACTGTGACTGCGACGACGACAGTACAGAGATCCTGTGTGGATTTGACGACGACTACAGCACTCAGCGATCCTACATGGATCAGTGCTACAGGTCCTGTGTGGGCCCGATCATGTGTGGGTGTTTTCGCTCAGCGGTCCTGTGTGAACTAGCGCCTACAGGTCCTATGTGGGCCCGATCCTGTGTGGGTCTTTTGTGGGGGTTAGTTACCTATCGATCGTTCATGGGTCCGACGACTTAGATGGATCAGAGATCATCTTTATCGTCTTTCGAAGAAGTATAACTGTGTGAGCTGAATCTTGTTGCTTTCCTGTGTGGATTGTGTTGTGCTATCCTGTGTGGATTTCGTTTTGCTTTCCTGTGTGGAATACGTATACATTCCTATTTGGACTGAGTTGTACTTGGGCTCGGAGGTTGGAGCATATTGGAATTGATGACTTAGGTATATGTATGGGCATATACCTAAGCAGTGTCGGTTGTTACTTCGTGATTGTATCTTCCTTTGTGGTTTATCCTTTGTGGATTTTGGGAGACCTTCAGGGGTCTCGGGGTCCCTACTGAGTAGCTTATACTCACCACTGCACGGGCTATGCCCGCACTACGTTGTGTTGGTTGCAGACGACAGACAGTGTTGATCTTGGCCGAGGCTTGCAGAGCAGGACGGTACCTGGAGGTGGACCATTGGGCGGGACGTGTTCGGAGCGGATGACGAAACCCAAGGAGCAGTGGAGCTATCTGTACCCACCCTTCAGGTGGGATTTCCAGTGGATAGCTCGGTGTAGCATCTTTTACTTTACAGTTGTTGTTTTCCCTTTCGAGTTGTACTTTACTTTCAGTTTGGGTTTGTATACTGGCCCATTTACTTTTCCGCACTTTCGGTTGTACTCTGTTTTTACTTAGTGTTTGCTTTCCGCTTGCTTACTCTGTGGTGTTTGTTTACTTTACAAAGGTAATGTCTTCCCTTTTTACCGAGAATTACGCCTTGGTGCTAGTCGCCAGCCCCTGGCATATGGATGGCGGGCTTGGGGTAGTCACGGCATGGACCCCGAGGGCGGGTCGTGACAAATTGGTATCAGAGGAGTTCGGTTCTACCGCGAACTCTGATCTTTTCTATGTGAAGCAATAATGTTTAGCGTATTGAGTGTGGTTATCAGTCCAGGGAGTCCAGTGTTGGTGCGGCGGCCGACGTATCCGTATACCAGGACCCTGACTTCTGATTTTCGACTTAATGCACAAAAACATTGATTGCATGTGTGTTTCAATGTTTTCTTTGTGATTACTTCATACCAGCTCACCAGGTATACTGTTCTGACCGTGGCGCACCTGTTTCCTTTTCAGGATGGCCCCACGACGGCAGCCAGCTAGGGTTCCGAGAGTCGAGTGTGACGACAGCCCACCGAGCGATGAGGCTTCGGTGCAAGGCCCTTTGTCAGCAGTGGCACCGGCGGTAGCTCTACCCGTTGAGCCACCGATACATCCAGCCCCAGCCACTGACGATGCACGTCGCCTCAACGCACTACATGAGTTTCAGCGCCAGCGACCACCCTGGTTTTGCGGGGAGACGGATCCCGAGGCAGCCGAGGACTGGCTGAGGCAGTGGTACTTGTGTTTAGGCTAGTGAGGACACCAGCAGACCTCATGGTGATCCTCGCTGCGAGCCTACTACACACAGCAGCAGGACGATGGTGGAGCTTGATGCTCTAGGTGCACGTTGAAGCATCTCTTCTTTGGACGGACTTTGAGAGCCTCTTCCGCTCGGAGTTCGTCCCAGCCACCCTTCGTGCGGTGCGTATCCAGGAGCTTCTTCAGGTGCGGCAGGGCAGCATGACGGTCGCTCAGTACTCGGTGAGATTTACCGATCTCTCGCGCTACTCGACCGTCATGGTACGGGACCCATTCTTCCGGTCCCGGACCATCGAGCAGGGTTTGAGACACGAGATCAGGGCATCGCTGATCTCCCTCAGCATACCGACTCAGACAGGAGTACTAGAGCGGGCCCTTCTGATCGAGAGCTTCCTTGCTGAGTCTACACCAGCGCAGCGACCCACCGCAGGGCGGCACGTGGCAGAGTCATCTGCAGCAGGCAGTCGACGGATGACTCAGGGGTCTAGATAGACCAGACCCTCAGGCAGACGACCTCAGGACACTGGCTCAGCAGTACGGGGCACACAGCGAGGATCCAGTCTTTCGAGAGGCAGACAGTGCTACTCGTGCGGCGGGCAGGGCCACATGGCTCGTGACTGCCCGACCCGCCATGCCAAGGAGCAGCAGACAGTTGAGGGACCACCGAGGCAGAGGCAGAGGGTCGACCGTGGCGGTCCGCAGGGAGGAGGTGTACGAGGCAGAGGAGCTGGACGAGCAGCCAGTGGTGGGAGACGCTTTGAGGCTCTGCCACCACCACCACCAGGAGGTCCACCCCGACCACAGGGAGCTGGCGGGCAGAGACAGGCACAGCTCCAGGCAGCAGAGGCCTACGACCACGGCGCACCCGAGATGATTCGAGGTACTATCTGTGTCTATTCCACCCTTGCTGCAGTTCTTATAGACACAGGAGCGAGCCACTCTTTCATAGTCGCTGCCCTTGTTCGGAGCTCGGAGATTCTGACAGAGTCGTTGGCTCGATCCTTACGGCTAGAGACTCATACGGGAGCAGACTCGATGATTACGCACTGGTTCCGGCAGTGTGAGATTACTCTAGGAGGCGAGAGCATCGGCTGGGATCTTCTTGTAGCAGCGTCGAGGCCTTACGACGTCATCTTGGCCATGGATTGGCTATCTACGGTCCATGCGCAGATTGACTGTTTTAGGTGCAAGGTGTGATGTGTATGCACCGACGGGAGCAGGTTCACCTTCACCGGCGAGAAGGGAGCCTTAGAAGCACAGGATGGACTTCTGCGGAGGAGAGGACAGCCCATCACTCATCAGATGGCTAGCCTCATCCTTGGAGTAGTTGACGTGCAGAGTCCTGGTTTTCCTGCAGTGGTGGATCAGTTTGCGGACGTTTTTTCCGACGACGTTCCAGAGCTACCTCCTCGCAGAGAGGTAGACTTTTATATTGACTTGTTCCCCGGGATAGCCCCGATATCCACTCCAGCATATCGGATGGCCCCCGCCGAGCTTTGAGAGCTACGGGTACAGTTGGAGGACTTGTAGGGAAAGGGGTTCAACCGACCCAGTGTTTCACTCTGGGCTTCACCGATATTGTTCGCCAAGAAGGAGGACGGGAGCCTGCGGCTTTGTGTTGACTATCGTCGCCTGAACCAGGTGACATTGAGGAACAATTATCCGCTACCGAGGATTGATTTCCTCTTTGATCAGCTCAAGGGAGCACAGTGGTTCTCGAAGATAGACCTCAGGTCAGGCTATCATCAGCTCAGAGTCATAGATGAGGATGTGCAGAAGACGGCCTTCAGATGTCGGTATGGCCACTATGAGTTCTTGGTTATGCCTTTCGGCGTAAGCAATGCTCCAGCAGTGTTCATGGCCCTCATGAACAGGATCTTTCAGCCATACCTTGATCGGTTTGTCGTAGTCTTCATCGACGACATTCTGATTTACTCTACGACCGAGGAGGAGCACGCCTATCACTTACGAGTTGTACTAGACACACTCCGAGAGCATCGGCTTTATGGTAATCTCTCAAAGTGCCAGTTCTGGATACGGGAGGTCCACTTCTTGGGACACATTATCTCTGAGGCGGGAGTTGCAGTGGATCCTGCGAAGATCGAGGCTGTGTTAGCATGGGAGCCACCCAGGAGCGTGACTGAGGTTCGGAGTTTCTTGGGATTAGCTGGATACTATTGGAGATTCGTGTCAGACATCTCTAGAGTTGCGGCACCACTCACAGCTTTGACGAAGAAGGGGAAACCCTTCGTGTGGTAAGACAGATGTCAGCAGAGCTTCTAGGAGCTGAGACAGAGATTGACCAGCGCACCTATCTTGAGGTTTCCTGAGGAGGGAGTAGGGTACGTAGTCTACTGCGATGCATCAGGGACCGGACTCGGATGTGTTCTGATGCAGGAGCGGGCAGTGATCGCTTATGGATCACGTCAGTTGAGGCCACATGAGTAGAACTATGCTACCCATGACCTAGAGTTAGCAGCAGTGGTCTTCGCTCTGAAGACATGGCAACACTATCTGATGGGCGAGCGCTTTACAGTCTTTTCTGATCATCAGAGTCTCAGGTATATCTGCTCGCAGAAGGACCTGAACCTGAGACAGTGGAGATGACTCATGTTTCTCCAGGACTATGACTTTGAGATAGTATATACTCCTGGGAAGGGGAACGTAGTAGTCGATGCCCTCAGCAGGAGGACGGGCATTCAGCTACTTGAGGAGGCGACGGAGCAGCTAGCCTCTTTGCAAATATCCTTCGAGGATAGAGATGGATCAGCCTTTCTTCAGTCTCTCACAGTCACCCCTCCACTACTGCAGCAGGTCATAGGGGCACAGCTTGAGGACGCTGACTGTGAGACATGGCGTACACAGATATCCTCGGGACAGGCACCTGATGGTTTATCCCTTGGAGTAGAGCACAACATCCTTTTCAAAGGACGTACCATGGTACCAGTCGCCTTGAGAGAGGAAGTGCTGAGAGAGTTTCACACTTCTCCTTTGGAGGTACATCCTGGAGTGGCGAAGATGTACCAGGATCTCAGATGACAGCACTGGTGGCCGGGTATGAAGAAGGTTGTAGCAGAGTTCGTTTCTCGATGCTTCACCTGCCAGCAGGTGAAGGCAGAGCATCAGGTACCAGCAGGCTTGGTACATCCCTTGGAGGTCCCGGAGTGGAAGTGGGACGGAATATCTATGGACTTCATGACTGGAATTCCACGTACTTCCAGAGGTCACGACTCCATCTGGGTGATTGTTGACCGACTCACCAAGTCGGCACACTTCTTACCCATCATAGAGCAGGGCTCAGTGGAGAGCTTGGGACGTCTCTACATTTAGGAGATTGTGCGGCTCCACGGTGTGCCATCATCTATCGTCTCCGACTGAGATACTCTCTTTACTTCCCGGCTTTGGAAGGGGTTACAGGAGGCGTTCGGGACGCAGCTACGTCTGAGAACAGCCTTTCACCCTCAGACGGATGGTCAGACGGAGAGGACCATCCAGACTCTCGAGGACATGCTCCGCGCATGTGTCCTCTACTTTGGTCGTACCTGGGAGGACCACCTACCCTTGGTGGAGTTTGCGTACAACAACAGCTACCACTCAACCATCGGGATGGCACCGTACGAGGCGTTGTACGGCCGACCTTGTAGATCTCCTTTGTGCTGGACAGACCCTGGGGAGTCCGCACTGGTGGGACCGGAGATGGTCCAGGCCACGACAGAGAAGGTCTAGGTCATCCAGGAGCGGATGAGGACAGCTCAAAGCCGGCAGAAGTCATACGCTGACAGGAGGCGGAGGCCACTAGAGTTCGGGGATGGCGACCACGTCTTCTTGCGGGTCTCACCTCGACATGGTATTCAGAGATTTGGCCGAGGTGGCAAGTTATCTTCGCGCTTCATCGGACCTTTCCAGGTCCTCTGCAGGATTGGCGAGGTCGCTTATCGCCTGGATCTACCACCTCAGTCGCACCGGGTGCACGACGTCTTCCACGTATCTCAGCTGAGGAGATACGTGCTTGAACCGACGCACATCATTGACCATGGGGATCTTGACATCGACGATGGGGCGACTTTTACGGAGGTCCCAGTGGAGATAGAGGATCAACAAGAGTGGGTCCTATGTGGGCGATCGATTCCTCTTGTCCGCATTAGATGGCAGCACGGGAACCTCCAGGAGAGCACTTGGGAGCGGGAGGCTCAGATGCGTGCTCTGTACCCTCATTTGTGTCCCTAGTTTTTGATGTATCTTTACAGGGACGTAAAGCCCTGAGGTGGGAGTAATGTGAAGTCCCGTAAAATTCAAGGGAAATTTTTTCTTAATTTTATTTGGAATTTTACAAGAGCGCGGTTTCTGACGGCACCTGATTCTGAGGCCCGGAGTGCCCGGAATCAATTTCCGAAGTTTGGCTCGGGTACGTTTAGTGAACGAACGAGCATAAATTTATAACTTTTGATCCGGTTCTCGGAATTGAAATCCGAGGACACCGATGAACTCGCAGCGCCGATATTCTCTTAAGAAGACCTTTTTCGATGTTGCGTTTATTGCGGGACGAAAGTTAGTTTTTGGGAGAATTATAAAAAGTTAAATAAAAATGTGGAACACTTTTTATTTTTCTTACTTGTTGGTTAACTTCTCTCAAAGGAAGTTAAAGGTGGGACCCACATCCAATTAACCTCCTTTGGGAGGATTAAGTGTGGTGGGGCCCACACGAAACCCAACTTTCCATCTCCTCTCAAAACTCCCTTAACTCCCCTTTTAAATGAAATTGACAACTCAGCTTATTAATTGGGTTGAGTTGTTTAAACTTTTTCATACCTTTGAAATTCAAAAAGGTTTGGTTGAGTAAATAAAATAAGCTCTTAGCTTATTTTATTTGGTTAGAATTCTCTAGCCTCTTGAGAGTTTTGAATCCTTCTTCTTCTTCTTCTTCTTCTTCAAGCTTGACGAAGAACACGAAGAACCTTCGAGCTCCGACGAAGAACGCCGCTCCTCTCTTCTTCGTGGCTGGTTGTCTCCGAAGATCGACGACGCCTTCCGTGTCAACAAAAGGGAACGTCGCTTCCTCCTCGGACTTCCTTCGTCGGCTTACAAAGATTCTCCAACGACGTACCTCTTCGGGCGTACCTCTTCGTCATTGGATTTGACGAACGATTATCGTGACGCCCGACCTCCGCGACGTTGTCTTCCGTGGGTCGTTGACGATCTTCGAACTTGAACCCAAGGTAGGGGTTTGTTGTAGTTTATTTCTTTAATCTCGTTCTTGGTTATAGAATGATAATCTTGTGAATAAATATTTAAGAGTTATCATCTAACGAGAGGGGGGTCGGACCGCACAAACCCGGCCGAATTCCCCCTCCTTTGTCCTTGGTTATTTATATAATCTTGTGGATGAACGAGAAGGCGTGGTGTCGTCGCACCATGCGGGAATCGCCTGGCTTATTTACGCGACGCCGTCGCGTCGCTCCATGGAAGGATTATCATGAACGCGACGCCGTCGCGCTGCGTCGAAGGGAACCGAAGGTGCCGTGGCCGGAGCGGGGCCACGGCGGAAGGGTGTGGTGTCGTCGCACCGCGCTAGACGACGAACACCGCGGCCGGTTCCGGGCCGCGGCGGGACGAGAAGACCGGCGGCTCGCCGGGCCACCGGCATCGGAAGCCGGAAAGGGGACCGGTTTGCCGGTCCCGTTGGAGGAAAACCGGCCGGCCAGGTGGCCGACTGGAAGGTCAAAGACCGGGGGAATTTAATTCCCCCGGTCAACTCAAAAGCCCCCCCTTTTATGAGGGGGGGGGGGGGCGGTTTCATTAAGGGGGGCAGGCGGCCCCCCCCCCCCCGGTTTTCCTCAAGCAGTCCCCCACGAAGCGGGCCGGTCCTCCAAAAGGCGCGGCTTAAGCCACGCCGCCAGCCAAGACAAGCGGGGGCCTTGCCCCCCGCGCGTTGCACCCGTGCGGCGCCAGGCCTCCACGCCGCCGGCCGGACTGGGTCGGACCCGGGTCGGGTGGGTCGGCCCGGACCCGGTCCCCCCGTTTTCGAATTGACTTCGGTCTTTTGCTCATAACTTGAGCAAAAGCCCTCCGATTGACGAACTGTCTGCGGAAACGCGATCCTTGGATCGAGATGGTCATTTCGGTATATTACACTCAGGGTTTCGGAACAGTTTGAGTTCGGCCGGGTTGGTTCGTACACGAAACCAACCGGGCCTTCGGAGCGGAAACACTCATATCTTGAGCTACGGACGTCCGATTGACGTGCCGTCAGCTTTGTTGTGTTCCTCTTAGTGAGACGGATCTTTTGGCATACTCTTCCCTAGGTTTGGACGTAGGTGGAGTACGGTTGGGTTGGTTTTTCCTTAGAAACCAACCGGGCCCCTGGGACGAAAAAGCCAATAACTCTCAGACCGGGCGTCCGATCGACGCGTCGTCTGTTGTGTTGAGTTCTTGTTGACGATACAGAACTTTTGGATACATCAACTCTGGACTTTGTGACAGTTGATGTATCAGCCTCTCGGCTCGTGGAGCGGACCCTCCGAACGAGCTTGCTGTGTGCGGGAACCCTAGTGTTGGCTGCAACTGTGACTACTACTGCTACTGCTACTGCTACTGTGACTGCGACGACGACAGTACAGAGATCCTGTGTGGATTTGATGACGACTACAACACTCAGCGATCCTACGTGGATCAGTGCTACAGATCCTGTGTGGGACCGATCCTGTGTGGGTCTTTGCGCTCAACGGTCCTGTGTGAACCAGCGCCTACAGGTCCTGTGTGGGCCTGATCCTGTGTGGGTCTTTTGCGGGGGTCAGTTACCTATCGATCCTTCGTGGGTCCGACGACTTAGATGGATCAGAGATCATCTTTATCGTATTTTGAAGAAGTATACCTGTGTGAGCTGAATCTTGTTTCTTTCCTGTGTGGATTGTGTTGTGCTATCCTATGTGGATTTTGTTTTGATTTCCTGTGTGGAATACGTATACTTTCCTGTGTGGACTGAGTTGTACTTGGGCTCGAAGGTTGGAGCATATTTGAATTGATGACTTAGGTATATGTATGGGCATATACCTAAGTAGTGTCGGTTGTTACTTCGTGATTGTATCTTCCTTTGTGGTTTATCCTTTGTGGATTTTGGGAGACCTTCAGGGGTCTCGGGGTCCCTACTGAGTAGCTTATACTCACCCCTGCACGAGCTATGCCCGCACTACGTTGTGTTGGTTGCAGACGACGGACAGCGTTGATCTTGGCTGAGGCTTGCAGAGCAGGACGGTACCTGGAGGTGGACCACTGGGCGGGACGTGTTCGGAGCGGATGACGAGACCTGAGGAGCAGAGGAGCTATCTGTACCCACCCTTCAGGTGGGATTTCCAGTGGACAGCTCGGTGTAGCGGCTTTTACTTTACAGTTTCTGTTTTCCCTTTCTATTTGTACTTTACTTTCAGTTTGGGTTTGTATACTGGCCCATTTACTTTTCTGCACTTTCAGTTGTACTCCGTTTTTACTTAGTGTTTACTTTCCGCTTTCTTACTCTGTGGTGTTTGTTTACTTTACAAAGGCAATGCCTTCCCTTTTTACCGGGAATTACGCCTTGGTGCTAGTCGCCAGCCCCTGGCCTATGGAAGGCGGGCTTGGGGTAGTCACGGCACGGACCCCGAGGGCGGGTCGTGACAATGGACATATTAGACCGTTGTATTTTTCTATTAAAGTCAATGACGTAGACATAAGGCAGGCCTTCATTGATAATTTCACTAGAGTCAACCTCAATCATGATCATACACTTTGTCGATTGGGTCTTACTGATTCTGACTTATCACCTTCCACGTTAATGTTGGAAGCTTAAAATAAGAATCAGCAAGAACCTCTGGGAGATATTACACTCAGAACTCATTTTGAAGATCTTGTGTCTAATTAAGATTTCAGGGTTGTTCATTAGTACCCAGCCTTCAATATTATGCTTGGAAGGCCTTGGCTACATCAACATGCATCCATACCTTCTTCATAAAAACGATGTCTAAAGTATTGTTTCACAGGTCAAATTGGGACATTGTATGTTGACAAGACTCTGTTCAAAACATGTGAATCTCAATACATTGAGGCAGAGTTTTATCACACAAAAGGAACGAAGTCCATTACAAAAGAAATAATCATAGTTAATGCTCCAAATGGTTTAAAAAAATGATTCCAAAAAACCCATTAATACATTTGAATAAAACTTTCATGTTACCTATTAGTAAAATTGAAAAGGTAAACCCAAATCCAAGAACTCTTCCAATAACTTCCATAATTTCAATTGTGCCAGCTGAGCTTGACAGCATTGCAGAAACTGTTGATCCACCAAGCAATGATGGAAGCCTAAATGGAGATGTTTTCATTTCATCTGTTGAACTACATCAAGCCTCTACTTAGTTAATCAGAGTATAAGAAATTGTATCAATTTTAGAGGAAGACAAAGATGTTGATTCTCAATCCATCATTTCCTCTTTATTACCATAGGAAGACCCTTCATCGTCAGTAGGGTCAGATATGGTGGCCTCTTCTTTAGTATGTTCAAATACTTATTTCCCATTTAACTCTGGGAGTTTTGCCTCGTCCTTTACTATGCAAGAGGAAACAGTAGAGGTAACACAAAATGAAGAAGAAAAGGAAGATCTTGGGGATGCTCCTCCATCATTTGATGAATGTGTCTCTACCACCATGGATGAGCTCAGAGAAATAAATATGGGTACAGAATAAGATCCATACCCCACTCTAATTAGTACGGCCACAACCTCTGAAGAGCAAGGATTTTATACATCATTTATAAAGAAACATCAAGATATATTTTCTTGGAATTAAATAGAATTTTCAAGACTTAATCATGATTTAGCCACACATCGTTTGGGTTTTCCAGAAGAACATCATGGATTCAAGCAAGCAGTAAGAAGAACAAACCCAACTCATGACTCTAAAATTAAAGATGAATTTGATAAGATTATAAAGGATAACTCTGTTAGGGAATTTAAATATCCCAAATGGATGGCCAACTTTTTACCAATAAAAAAGAAGAATGGTCAAATTAAATATTTCATTGATTTCGGAGATCTTAACCAGCATTTCCCTAGAGATGATTTTCTGGTTCTGATTACAGAGCTTTTAATTGATGAAACAGTTGTATATGAAGATCTTTACTTCAAGGATGGATACTATGGGTGTAATCAAATCCATATGGCCCTAGAGGATGAATAGTCTATATCATTTAGATCCCCTTAAGGATTTTTTCTATTGTTTAATTCCCTTCGGGTTAAATAATTCAGGTGAAACATACCAACGTTCCATGAACCATATCTTCAAACCCTTATTTGGGAAGTTTGTTGAATGTTATGTGGATGATTTTGTGGTCAAATCCAAACAACTTTCCAAAAACTTGTCTGATTTGGAGACCATGTTTGATAAACATCAGCAACATAGTTTGATGATGAACCCCTTGAAATGTTATTTCTGGGTAACCTCATGAAAGTTCATTAGCTTAATTGTATGCCATAATGGTATCGAAGTTGATCCTAAGAAAAAAAATCAATCCTTGGTGTGTCACCTCCTCAAAATTTGAAAGAGTTAAGAGGACTCCATGGACACTTGGCCTATATTTGGAGCTTTATAGCCAATTTGGCAGGCAAGTGGTTACCATTCACAAAATTAATGATGAAGGGAGTCACCTACAAATGGAATGAAGACTATCAAAAAGCTTTTGATACCCTCAAGAAATATCTCTTGAGTCCACAGGTATTAAGGATACCTTTTGAAGTATGTCCACTTATTCTCTATGTTATTGCTTTAGCGCGATAATTAGGTTCCTTCCTTTATCAAAAGAACGATGTTGGGAATGAAAACAGCCTCTACTATCTCAGTCGAACTATGATTTATGTAGAAAATCGATATTGAAGTATTAAAAAGTACTTCCTATTATTAAACATTATAGTTCATAAATTGAGGAACTACCCGCAACATCATGATGTTCAATTAGTATCTCACAAAAAACCCACTCAAATTTATCCTTAGTCGTCCTATGCATACAGGATGTCTGGCACGGTGGGAAGTTATTTTGCAACAGTTTTATATCTAGTTTGTGCCTCAAAAGGAAATAAAAGGCCAAGCTTTGGCTGACTTACTTGTTGAGCATCCATCCACAAAATATACAACATTAAATACTGAACCTTCTAATGAATAGGTCTTCTCTATTTAGGATAATTCCAAAACATGGGAAATGTAATTCTATGGTTCTTCCTGAATTCCAATAGGTAAGGGAATGAAAAACCCTAAACTCAACAAATTTGGGTTAGGAATTATCCTTATCTCCCTAAAAAAGTTATTATTTCCTTATTCCTTACTATTATTGGAATGTAGAACCAACAATGAGGTGGAGTATCAAGAACTCATTTCAGGATTAGAATTGGTACTTCAGGTGAAATTGAATCACTTAAAGGTAAAAGGTGATTCGGAATTGGTAACCAAACAAATTAATGGAGAATATTCTATCAAAAAATAAGAGTTAATCCCTTAGTGTTATTATGTCAGAGGTTTAATGGCTGAATTTCCCTCTGATCTGACATTGTATTTTTTTCTGGTATCAAAAAATGCCTAAGTAGATGCACCGGCTAAGGCAGCTAAACCTTGGCAGATCCAAATCAGGATGAGACAGTCATTATCATAGCCCATCGTCGTGTTCTATCACCGTTTTTTCAAAACAACATGGAGGAAATTAATGAAATTAACCCTATTTCATAGTCATATGTTCATACCATGGGATGGAGAACATCCATCATGGAATATCTTCCAAATGGCGTACTTCCACCGAATATGGCTAAAAACAGATCCAGCGATGAGCATCCAATTTTTCCCTTTATGATAGTCCAAACCATAAAAAGATACTCTACAAGCGAGGCTTTGATGGAATTATTTCAATGTGTATTGATGGAGAAGAGACTGTAGCTGTCATGAAATAAGTACATTCCAGAGCTTGTGGTGCCCACAAGTCTGGGCACATACTCTCTGATCAGATCTGAAGGATTGGATACTTTTGGCCTTCAATGATGCAAGATTTCATAGATTTCACTAATAAATGTCATCCTTTACAAGTCCATTCCAGCTTCATTCATCAACCCCTGGAGTTTCAACATACATCTAAATACTCATTTCTATTTAACACATGGGTAATGGATGTAGTAAGACCTTGTCCTCCAGCTACAGCTATGTAGTTCAAGTATATTCGTACTGCAACTGACTTATTTTCTAAATGGTCCAATGTAATACCTCTCAAAGAATTCAGAGCCAAAATCATTGTTAGTTTTGTAAAAACAAACATCATCACCATATTTGGTGGCCCTCATTCTATATTTATGGACAATGACACCAATTTTTGTTCGATTGAGGTAAAGAGGTTATATCAGGAGCATAATATCAAATCTGACCATTCATCTCACTATCATGTAGTATCCAATGGATAGATAGAGGCCTTCAACAAACCCTATGAAATATACTACATAAAATGGTGGATAAAGATAAGAAATCATGGCCTGATAAATTTATGAATGCTTTCTGGGCTTATCGGAGGACAATTCATACTTCCACCCAAGAAACTCCTTATTCATTCTTATATGGAACAGAAGCAGTTTTGACAATTGAAATTCAATTTCCATCACTCAGAGACGCAATCTGTGATCAGTTGTCGATAGATTAGAGGTCTAAACAATGGTTCAATGACATGGAATGATTAGACGAGAAAAGATTTCATACTTTTCATCATTTAGAAGTATATTCGAACAGAATAGCGTGAGATTTTAACATGAACGTTCACCTCCATTCATTTCTTGAAGTAGAATTGGTATTGGTCCTTAGGACTCCAATGATACCAGGGAAGAAACCTCCAAAGCTTGAGCCAAAGTGGGAATGACCTTACTCCATACATAAGGTCAATTCAAATGGAGCTTATTACTTAATCTCAATTGATGGAGAGCTTATTAAAACTTCAACTAATGTGAGATTTTTAAAGAAATAATTTGTGTACTTTTGAAAATCGTCCTCACTGCATGACTTAAAACTGCATAGTACAATGTCCTTGCTAAAAGACTAAAAAAACTACATAGCCCACCTGTCCTCGCTTCAAGACTAAAAACATTACATTATAACATCTTAGTTTCAAGACATTAAACTAAATAATAACCATAAGCGTCCATGCTAAATGATGTTAAAATGCATAGTATTTTCATCTTTGTTGCATTTCGTTAAACTGCATGAAATCATTTGTCGTTGTTGCATGACATTAAACTTGAAGACTAACATTTTCTCTATTGAACGTTAGAAGTTTCCATAAGCAAACATCATCGCTACTCCTTAGTAGCACATGAGTCCCTCCATTTCTTATGTATGAGTTAGATCTTCATAGAGAACTTATTTCAAGAACTATTTATGGCTTGATTATCATTTTCCATGAGATATGTAGAGATGCCTAAATCTCTTATTTTGGGCCTAGCCTCAATCACAAAATCTTCTTATTTTATTTTCTCCTCCTGCATATGAATCAAATATATATAGAGTGTTTCATTAAGATATATGATTTGTCCTATAAGCCATTTTTTTTACTAAGATTTACCATTCTCTTAGAATGTGTCAAAAGCCCCCATTCTTCTTGTCAAAATCGATTAGCGTGAGGAATGATTATTTAAAGAACTACGTACAGAATGATTCTTATATATTTGAGATATGTAAGATGCCTAGATCTCCAATATTGGTCCCATCCATGATGAAAAAACCTTTATTCTTTGTATAATAATCCAACCAGCATAGGTAATGTTGTAAGAACTACAAATGGCTTGATTCATGCCCTCATAAAGACACATAATGACACATGGGTTTTATCCCTTAGTTGAGTTAAAACAAGTCTTTCTTTTCACATCGGTTTATCTTTTTCCTTAATACATGACGTTAAAATGCATTGAAATTTAACACCCATATTCTTCACTTGTGTCACCTTTGTGTAATAGAAGAAACCCTTAATAATCCTTGTTTATCACACTGAGCATAGCTCACATGGGATTAAGAATTGGGTAAAAGTATTCTTTGTATAAGTAAGGTGTCTCAATTTATTGTGGGATTAACAATGACCTAACTGCATGACATAATACTACACTATGCAATGTTCTCATTTTATGACTTAAAACTACACAGTACAATGTCCTCATTGCATGACTTAAAACAGCACTTCATAATATTAATTCAGAGGAAACAAAGAAAGTTTCCATTTTAAATATGAGTTCGATCTATATAAAGGACATCAAAATCATGCCCTATATTGGTTAAAATATTTCTTATATGCATTGGGCATAACTGTTGGTGCCAAAATTTGGGAAGAGGAGAAGAAAACGCCAGACCCTTGGGGATACCTTGCGAAGCCTGCCCATGGAGTGCCTCCACATCATACCCAGCTCAATGCTCCCCCTCTGTGAAGCCTCTGTAGAGCAAGGAGGCAGGAATCTCTATGATCCAGTTTGAAGTTTTCAAAGCCTCTGCAGAGCTAGGAGGTGGGAGGCTCCATGAACCATTTTGATATTTGCGAAACTTCCGTGGAACAAGGAGACATGAGGTTTTGCGAACTAGTTTGATGTTTGTGAAGCCACCGCAGAGCAAGGAGATGGGAGGCTTCGCGAACCATTTTGACATTTTCGAAGACGCTACAGAGCAAGGAGGCAGAAGGATTTGTAATTATGAAAAAATTCCATGTGTCTTCATGCCCGGCATGCTCTGCTTCATGATGCCTCTTGACTATAAATATCAGGATCCCCTGATCACAAAGGACAGATCCTATGATATTTCACCTTCTTAGCTCTCAGATCATGAAAAAAAATTCTCTGCGAACCATGAGTTTTTAAAGGTAATTATTCATCGTGAAGTGCCTCCCCCTTTGCTTGAATTCAACCTATCTTCAAAGAGGGATGCCCTTCATGGAGCCCACGGGCCTCCGCGAATGAAGGGGATCCCCAAGGGGACTCGGATCATCATGGAGCACTTATTCTTCCCGAAATACCCTCCATGCACATGAGACCCACATGATTAGGCAGGGCCACTTTTCTTCGTGAAGCACATTTCATCACAATGCTATGCTTCACAGGGCACCCTTGCTTTGAAAAGCACTACTTAACGAATTATTTTACACTTCGTGAAGCACCTTACATATGCACTTATTCCCTACCCATAGGCTACAACACTTCACTTCACGAAGCATACCCCTTCATGAAGACCCTCTTCTACATGGAGCACCAGATCTTCACGAGGCTTCTAACTATGAACCCCTTTGTTCCAAAACTCCTTTTCTCGTAAGACACTCTAGGTTTTCACGAAGATATTTCAATGTCCCTTGGTTGGTACTTCCTATTGCATTTCTTTGCTTCATGCTTCTTCTCATAGGCATGCTAATAGTTATTAATTCTTTGTATAGACACACTAATGTGGACCCCTCATTGGATCACTCTATAACACCCCCTCATCATGGAATTGCTGATGCCTTCCCTTCCCCAAGGGTGGGAGGGTATGAGTTATGTAAGTCTTAGGTGTGCGGAGTCAACCCACCACATCTGAGATGTAGGATGTTAAGCTGACAATCACCATTTTCCTCATCACATGATGTTAAACTATGCCCCCGCCTCGTGCATCATACATGGCATTCCACCATATCAGACATTCTCTATGCTCATTCATCTCCACGGGAGTGAAATCTTCCACACATGGAATGGGATCCCCTTTGCCAAAGAAGCTTCTTTCCATATGGAAAGGGAAACCACCTTGGTGTAAGCCCCTAGCCTTTCATGAGAGAGGAAACATTTCTGATCCTCCTATCCTCTTCCTGGAAAAAGACCAGGGATGGGGATGGGCACTAGATCCCTCCTCTATCTCATTCCAAATCCTTATCCCTTTGGGCTTTGTCTCCATCGGTCCTCCATCCTAGAGTAAGTCCCAATCTCCATCTCTCAGGGTTTTTAACCACACATAATCTCTTGTTTCCTCTTTGGGTTGCGGACCACATGTAAGCCCCTATTTCCATTTTGGGCTGCTAACTACATATCATCCCTAATCCACTTCCCACAGACGCACCATTCGTGATGTGATCATCTGGTCTTTATTTCCTCTTGATATTCACACCGAGCATGACTCACATGGGCTTAGAGTAATCATCGACCATGACATCCTCTCTAGGCCGCCTTATCATGTCAGTCCCAAACCATCCCGAACTACGTGGACTTCGCTCCTTACCATCAAAAGGTACGTAGGAAGCCTCCCTGAGGTTCAATCCCACCATCCATTGGTCCCGACCATCTTCATGTCGGTTCACCAAACCCTCTTGAACTATGTGGAAATTGATAATTTCCATGGCAAGGTATGTAGGAAGGCTATATGAGGTTCAAGACCATCATCCACTGGTTCCGACCATCTTCATGGGAGTTCACTAAACCCTCCCAAACTACATGGTCTTTGATCCTTTCCAAGGCCACGTACATAGGAAGCCTCCCTGAGGTTCAATCCCACCATCCATTAGTCCTGACCATCTTCACCTCGGTTCAGTAAACCAACCTGATCTGCGTGGACTTTGATCCTTGGCAAGGCAAGGTATGTTGGAAGCCTCCTGGAGGTTCAATCCCACCATCCATTGATCCCAACCATCTTCACAACGGTTCACCAAACCATCCCGAACTACAAGGACTTTGATCCTTTCCATTTAAAGGTATGTAGGAAGCCTCCCTGAGGTTCAATCCCACCATCCATTGGCCCCAACCATCTTCACGTCGGTTCACCAATCCATCCCAAAATATATGGACTTTGATCTTTGCCAAGGAAAGGTATGTAGAAGGCCTCCCTAAGGTTCAAGCCCATCATCCATTGGTTCCGACCTTCACGTCAATTCACCTACTAGAATCAGGGTTCCCCCCAGGGGTTGAACCCATCTGGCCCACTCTAGTCAGTGTTCTGATCAGTCTGATCCATCTCGGCTAGATTTTAAACTTACGGCATACCCTATGTTAAACATGGGAAGCGGAGTAAAACCTCAGAGATATGCCTATGGCATATAATTCTCCAAAATGTACGTGGGATGCATTGGGCTTCCACGCTCTTTATAAGACCTATAATAAGGGGAAGAATCCTAGACACGCAATTGTTCCAGTGTCCATAAACGCCAGTGATGTCCAACGTGACTACTCCTCAGACCGAAGGTTGCTGGCCTGACCGGACCCCTTGGAATGTCCCGAAAGAATCATTGTAACTAACTAGAGCCCATTAAGATATGGTATTGGGAAGATTTTAACGAATAACGTCTTAATCTATATGGGAGACCCGAAATAGGTGATGATTTCTAAGGAGGAATACACAGATGAAAGAACTGGTATCCCATCATCCTGTTTCAAACAAGGAGAAAATGTCCCTAAATATGTAACGGATGTCGCCTGCTTTTGGAAAGAGGAAATGCGGGGCAACAGTTTTGCATTCTCAACAGATGGATGTGCACTCCCCAGTGAAAGTGTTGGAAATAGAAATGGTGAACCCAATGTGTAATTCTTCTCTTGAATGTGGATATTATTAGCATTTGATACATCAGTGGACTGGTGTGTCACTGGATCTAGTTATCTGGCACTAGGTCACGCCACGAAAATAGTGGGCCTCGTGTGAAACTCACCATATGTTGGGGTAGTTGAATGTTTGATATCCCGTTTTGTGATGTTGTCAGCGTGGATCCCACATACCAACCATGGAAGTTGGAATGGCACTGGGGCACTGGATGCCGATTTCATTGTTTTGGAACTAATGGTTTAATCTCCCTAACTTACATGACCCAAGATACCACAACAGTAAACCGATCACCGCCCATTTATTTATGTAGGGATAGGGTAAATGTCAATGTGGACTTTTCGTGTTTCCCCACTACTTCTGTGACAATCCCCATGTTCACAATTTTGAGTGCCCATGCCCCATCTCCCCTTCTGAGTTCGTTCAATGAAGGGTGATAAATGACCTAGTCTGTCGTTATGAGGAGGAGGGGATTATCCCAACTCAGGATATGGCCTGACAGGATTTAGAGGCATTTTCACCTCATTTCCACCGCCATCCCCAAGGGCCGTGCAAGAGCCATTGTTCCCCACTCCAACGTACAACTATTTTGGGAGCCCCTCCTCTGAACGCTTTAATGACTCCCTCCCCTAAACTGATGAGGTTGGGGATTTATAGGAATGCGAGTCTAAGATCCCATTTCAGGGGCTCCCAAGGAGCGATCCCACCAGTCTATTCTTGCATCACCACCCGGTCCCACGAGTCGAGGATTAGGTAAGCCATGTGCCAGCATCGTCGGCCCTTGTCCTACTGAACCGACCCCAGCGTCAAGCACGAGCCGAGGAGGATGCCCGCTAAGGGGAATCAACATCAAAAACTACTATGGCCCAGGCCATCGTCGATGTGTATCATTATCCCCCTATGTATTCTGAGTAAGGGGACTTATATACTCTACCCCGATCAAGGCCCCAAATGCCCCACGGGAAGGCTGGGTTGACTCTCCTGGTTGTCACCGCAAGGAGCACCCATCGCGGACCTACCCACGGCAACGACACCTAGTACGGAGATCCTCCCCATACCACCACCATGGATAATGAAGGTCCTCCCTAATTCAAATCTTTCCGTGGAGGTTCTTCCCTTGCAACCATTAGTCTAAATGAGGGCCATCCCCATGGTAATGACTCTCAGTACGAAAGCCTCTTCTGCGCTCATGACATCGGTTATGGGATCATTCCTCCTGCCACAGGTCGCCGATGTGGAGATGTTATGTATCCAGTTAATCTACAGTGTTGGGGGCTACCCTATGTCTATACAGCAGCCAATGAAGGTCCTTCCCACCTCAAAAATTAGAGGATTGAAGTTTAAATTTTCTTCACCAGCATCCTGCATGGAGGTCCTACCCATGTTCGGCTTGACTAGTATGAGGACACTCCTCACACTAACACTATATGGGGAAACTAGCATGGAGGTCCTACCCATGATCCTATAAGCTCCTACGAAGTTCTTACCTGCTCTAGAACATCCCACGGAGACTCCTTCTACACATCAGTCTGTGGGAACATCAGTCCTCCCCATGTTCCCTTTGATATTTTTCTAGGTTCTCCTCGCAACCCATATCAAACATGTGGAAATCCTCTCTGCCCCATCACTAGTATGACCAAATTTCCTCCTCATGATATAAATCTACCATGTCCCGAAGAACCATCCTGGGGCAGGAGGGTTTGTTGTTTCCACCATAAAAAGAATACTGAGAAGATTCAGACCGAGATTAAACTGTTCTGATTCTCAGATTCTGAGATGGGATATGACTTAGTGATTGAACCCTTGCCTAGATCCTCAATGTCATGGGATGGGGTAGGAACAAGGTTCCTTAGCCGCATAATTCCAGAAGGTTAGGATCATCTAATTCCCACCTCCCTCCATAGGTATATCCAAGAGGATGAAAATTTGGTAGCTCCATAGGTTCTAGCCATGAAATCGCCATAATTATCACCAGAACCCCTCTCTACCTCGACAAGAGATCATGGACAACTATTCTGGGGACCAATGGCGGATGAGGAGCAGCGTGGTCCCTCTCCAGTGTCCATAGTCCCTGCGCCAGAAACTACGGTTGTCATCCCGTCTTACTGTGATGTGGTGGATAAGTCACTACACTCTTCAAAGGATATCCCGAGATGTGGCAGTTTGTAAACTCGCTCGTCGTATTCTCCATCGTCCAGTCTGCTACCTCAACGGTCTACATCAGTACCACTACTATTTCCAAAACCACCTCTGTTTGACAAGTGGGGTAATGAAGGGTCAGACCCTAAATCTGGACCAAGGATCTTGTGGGTTATTCTTGTAACAAACCATTTCCTAGATATTTTTTTGGCTAGTTGTAGCGCTAAATTTCAGGGTGCTAGAATCACTCACCCAAGAAGAGGTTGGATGCTTTCGGTAGACTCTTTGGGTGACTCAATTCCATCTTCATCATCTACAAGTGTCCTACCCTAAGAGTCAAGCGCTCTTTGAAGACATCGGACAACAATGTCATTTGGTTGATTTGGCCACACACCTCGTGGCTCAGCGCCCAGAGTCACCAAGTCGCCATAGGACCCTCCAACAATGATTCATACAGAGCTTTAAAGTGCTCCTCAGGATAATCAAGGATGATTTTTCCCACATGAAAATTCATGGTTGGGGACAGTATGCGGCCCTCCATTTTAGTTCCATCCAGCGCCAGCCCGATCTTCTGGGCGATATAATGGATATGCCTCCAGGCAGGGTTGTGGTTAATATGGATGACCCTTAAGAGGGTGATAACAAGCTAGAACTTCATTGAGAGGACCTAACCCCCAATGGAGTTTCCCACCAATTGGATATTTTTAGATAGGATTACTCATCAACAGAGGAATCTACTGGGTATTACCATAACTAGTGAGACATTGGTCCTCATCCGAAATCCCAACAAGGGTGAGGAGCACCTTGGAGCTGTCAAACCCTCCAAACCGTCTGGATCAATGAAAATGGATGAAAACGATCCTGAAAAGTTTTGTTTCTTCAAAAACTCACCTAACATAAGAAGATAGTCGACGACCACCTAGATGAATGCGCTATGGAGCGATGGAAAAACTACGGTGATCCTCGGTTGGGAAAGCAGGGGCAGACACAACTTCCCCTCAAAAAACTACCTTCAGGTGACCACGACGATCATGCCCATGCAGATAGGGTTGAGGCTGGAACTTATGGTAAGAGGGCGTGGTATGTGTTGTCAAATTCTCTTGAACGACGTGAAAATGCTCTGGACCCATCTCAGGTTTCCCCTACTGCTTCACAGGTTGTTCAACTAGTCGTTCCATGAGTCGTTGGGCCTGTTTATCATGTTGAAGAACCTGCCAACATGTTGGTGGTTAGGGATCCCTGTCAAGAAAGAAACCCCCACCTGAATGATCCATTGGCAGCACTCATTTCTTTTCTTGAGGCATTGGAGATGTGACAGGGGACGACATTGCTAGATGGCATGCCTTATTCGGCGTGGGTGGATGATATGCCAATAACCCCATGTTTGGAAAATCCCACTTTTTCCCCTTTCAACGGGAAAGGGGACATCCTACAACATCTAGCCCACTTTATCTCAAGGAGTGGACCCATGTATGGAACTCCAACATAGCATGAAACCACCAAACTCTGATGCATCATACAGTCATTGTAGGGGCTGACATTTGTCTGGTACATCCAGCTCCCCATCAGGGAATTAGATAGTTGGGAAGACCTTTTTAGGAAATTTATCTACCGGTTCAGTTCCACCATTCAGAAGACGAGTATCATTGACCTCTTAATGTAAAATTAGAGGCCTGATGAGCGCGTTGCACACTCTATCACCTGGTGGAAAGGGATCATGTACTCCCTGGACATGCCACTGACTCAGGAGAAACTACTGAAGATTTTCATATGGAATGTCAGGATAAAACTTTTCCTTTCCTTAATCTCCCAAAACTATCCCAGGGGATTTTGAGACTCCTATAATAAGTATCAGTACCAAGAAGAAGCCTTTCAATAGGCTATCCAGGAATGTTTGTTCCCACCTGTAATCTCCATGAGAAGGGACTCCAGGGCTGAGCCTACTGTAGTGGATCAAATAGAGGCCCCCATGCAACTAGATTTGTTACCTGTGGAGCCGCCTCTCTAGCCTCACAGAGGCCCTCCACCTCAGGTGCAGCCTACGACCCAGTAGTGCCCACCTCATAATCAGAAGGTTCCCCTGTGCAATGTGCATCCACTACCTAGGTGAGATAACTATGCTCCACCTCCTCAATAGGCTCCTCTATCCCCACTTCAGGGTCAGGCTCAAAGGTCCCCCTTCCCATAGAGGAGGAACTAGACCTACTCTGTTACAAACCAAATATTCATTAATGAAAATTCCTCTTGATCTATTTAAATGTTTTATAATGGGTATGAAAAACTTATGAAATTTCTTGAATTTATGTTTTGGGATTTTAAAATTACTTTAGAAATGTTTACCATTACTAATATAGTCATTGAATATTGATAACATGGTTAGTATAAATATAGGGCTTTAACAAATCCAATTTACTCAGAAAAATGAAGAGATTGCCTCATCTAGTATATTTACCCCATACGAAGCCCATTTTTCAGAGCTTAGAAACGAGGTGGAGTCATTGGAATTTTCTTTTGTCCAAGCCCAAGGTGAGTGTTAATACGATAAGCTTGAGCATAACTACCTATGAGATAAGTGGAAGTTGATAAAGATTACCACTCGATGAAAGTTATCTGATCCACCCTAATAGTTTGTCACCATCGCGCACCTTACCCTAAGGTATTATGCAAGTGTTTTAAGGGGATATGTAAAAAGACCATAGTACTATGATTATGTACAAAATTCTTGTATATAGAATATACATTCTTTTTATTATTGTTACTTTGTAAATATTTTTTAATGTACAAATTGTATTTTTAGATAACATTCAACTAAAAATCTATTTTGATGAATTAATGGATTTTTTAATTAAATAATATTTCAATAAAAATTATTATTATTATTAAATTAAATTTTATTAAATATAAATTATCATATAATTTTTTTAATGTGATTGTAACTTTTATTATGGTTTGAAAGGTGTTTTTGTCAAAACCCTTGAATTTTCGATAAATGTCAGTTTTTATTTTAAAAGTAAAAATTAAAATATTTAAGAAATTATTTCGATAAAATAAATATTTCTTTTGGAATCAGGTCATCTAAATTATCTAATGGTGAATTTTTCATAATTTTCTGATACAGTCGAATTTTTGGGTAAAAATTAAATACCGTTTAAATATATAATGAGTTTTATGACATAATAAGGACCCAACAGTGATCTAATAAAATACTAAAAAAATTATTTTCTTCCAATATATGTTTTACCATTAAAATAACTTGAATTTGGGTTTTTTTTATTTATTTTACAAATCTTTAGTGGACACTTCAAGGCTTATAAAACATTTTGTCTTTTTAAATTGTTTTCCCTGAGAGTGTGACTCACCTCCACATAAGAAACCCTATTATTTTAAGAATTTCAGCCACTGGTCTTATAAAATATTTATTTCCACTCCCCTTTGGAAAAAACCAATGGCAAAAACCATGATCTGGTTTGTGTTTTTGATTATTTTAATGTATGGTGTCCCAAACCTAAATAATAAAGAATTCCCTCTCCTTTCTGATATAAACCCACCCAAGCTCCCACTTTCTCTTCACTCAAATCATTTTATGTTCATCCAACTTCTTCCCTCTTCTCCCTATAATACTCCCAAGGTTCCCCAATCTCCCAAAGAGTCTCTCTCAAGCCCCACTCAAGCCTTTGGGATTACACTTCTAGGTAAGGGATTCCTTCCTTCCTCTTTTTATCCAAGTTTCTTTATATTTTTATGTTCTTATATTTTCAATTATAAATGTTGGGGTATTATTTATTACCTCCCCCATTATTCCCTATTTATTTTTGAATGATTAGAGACCCCTTTCCCTCGCATTAATTCCATCTATTTACACCCGTTACTATGCTGAAATTCCGTAAGGAATTTCTCTCTCCTCATTTACATTTAAGAAATTATTTTTTATTATGAATCTAAATTCCATTAAATATGTTGGTACATGTATCTATATGATCCCCTTACTATATATTTAATGTATAAATTATGATATACCCCTTTCACTCTTACCAAACCATTTTATGAATTTCTATTTGACATCGTTATACTACTGAAATTACACCAAAATTTCCATACCAAAATCATTGTGTATGGAATACCATACCCACTCCTCTATCAAGGGTATTCACCTTTATGAACATGTACTTATTGATTGAGGAATTACATTTATTTATTCCATGTCTCTTATTCATGGAATTAATTATGATTTTAATGAATACATGTTGTATGATCTATGTGGAACACTTATGCATGAAATGAAATGTTTAAGAAGGATGCTCCCTAATAGCGCTCTAATCCATTGGGTGAATTATAGTATCGTGATACGTAATGTTCAATGAGTGTTGACTCATGATAATTCAGGTGAAATGAGTGTTTTTCTTGATTCATGTGCAATGAGGGTTTAATGATGCTCCATGTGCAATGACCATTGGCTCATGCTAATTCCATGTTAAGTGTTGTTCCCATAATTTTTTGTTTTGATAAGCATGATATGTAGTTCCTTTATGTTCTGGTTTCTCATGAGATCTATTGATATTATTGTTGACTAACATGTATTGTAATCTACATGTTATTCTTTTTTACTCCCTTATTGAGCCTTATAGCTCACCCCTTTCTTATGTATGTCCTTAGGTTATCCCAAGCAATGCTATGTACGAGGGAATGTAGTGGTCATGTAAAGGAACTTTTCAATAAGATATTGCATTTTATGTTTTAAGTTGTTATGTAATGTTCGTAAGTCCTAATGTCACTAGACCTCTCTATCTTATATATTTTATCATGAAAATGTTTTATGTAATAAATTATGATAAGTGTGTAATAAAGAGTAGGGTTTTTATAGTTGGTATCATTAGATAGGTTTATTTATTTTTGGGATTAGGATTTAAAAACCCTAGTGAAGCCATAGAGACAAGACTAAGTATAATAAAAACATACCTAAGTTTTGGTGGGTATTGAGTAAGTGGTTTATAAAGAAAATGTATCTTTGTCTGGATACAATCAGGTAGAGGAAACTCTGACACAGATGTACCTATGGGTGAAAACCCTAAAAAGGAGTTTCGGGCTAGACTCGGGATATCCTGGTACACGACAATGGGCCTTGCTGCACTCTTGGTTACGACACTCCTGGGGGTTTACATTGGTAAATTCACAAGCATAGTATGTACCATTATTAAGTTATTTATTTAAAAAAATGACTCTAAGAATACATGTTATAAATTTGATCATGGATAACAATGATTGAAGCCTATAGATTCATAAGTTAAGGAAATAAAAGTTATTTATAAGTCATCTGTTTTTGTCCTTGGATTCCTCTTTATGCGTTTAATAGTTTAATGTAACTCATCCAGTTTCCATATCGAATAATTTAGAACCAGAATCAAAAAGTGAAAGGGAGGTTTATCATTCATATTTCTACACATTATTTTACATCCTGAACGTTTAGTAGAATAATCCCAATATCAACACAAATAATGGAAGTAAATATGTTGGTGAGTACAAAAATGGGGCAATCATTGAAACCCATGAATATAACTCCCCATGTCATAATAATTGGATTGAACTTCTCAGAGAACCTCTTAATACTCCCTCTGGTTTAATTTGATTCAATTCATAGCATGGATTGGCCTTCCCTATATAGATCCAACATAAATTGACATGAGAGGGAAATAACTCTCCATGTGGAGAATCGACCCCTGATTCCTTACAAGTGAACGGAGGAGGATGAATATTCTTTAGATCCATCATCTAATGTGTGGATATTAGTTCCCTATGAACACCCATATCTAGCTCAGATTATTGATTCTAAAGAGGCAACCATCTTTGAAGACATACCTATTGTGAATAAATCCGATGAAGTGTTTCCTGAGGAATTGGTTGGTCTTCCTTTTATAGGATATGTTTAATTATCAATTGATCTTATACCTGGGGTGTTTCTAATATCCAAGACTCTGTATAGAATGGATTTTTTGGAGCTTTAGGAGCTGAAGAAACAACTACATGAGAATTTTGATTAAGGGTTTATATGCCCAAGTGCTTCACCATGGGGTGCACCAGTCCTCTTCATCTAGAAGAAGGATAGGTCATTGTGCCTTTGAATCGATTATTGTGAGCTTAAAAAAAACATGATAAAGAAAAATTATCCTCTCCCATGAATTGATGACTTGTTTTATCAGGTTCATGGATCACAATACTTCTCCAAGGTAGATTTAGAGTCGGGATATTATCAAGTAAGGGTAAAGAAGGAAGAAATCCCCAAGACTGCTTTTCGTACAAAATACAAGCACGATGAATTCATAGTAGTGACTTTCAGACTCACTAATTCTCTATAAATCTTCATGGAAATGATGAATAGAGTCTTTAGATATTACCTCGACAAATTTTTGGTAGTCTTCGTCTCATTGTTGGGCTATATCATCACAAGCAATGGGATATCTGTGGATCCCTCCAAGACAGTAGTAATAGAGGGATGATCGAGGCCAACATCAGTAACAGATATCCGTATATTTTTGGGGATAGCTGGATATTATCGTCAATTTTTGAGAAATTTCTCATGATTTTCAAACCCTCTTACTAATATAACTAAAAAGGGAGAAAAGTTTTCATGGAGTGATGAATGTGAAAAAAGATTCAAAGAGTTGAAAAAAGGCTTATTACTGCACATTTTCTCACTTTACCAACAAGTGGAGAAAATTTTGTTGAATTAATTAATGCTTAAAAGAAGGGAATGGGATGTTTTTTTATGCAAAATGAAAAATTAATTTCTTACAATTAAAAGAAATTGAATGTTTATGAGAAGAATTATCCAACACATGATCTGGCGTTGGTTGTGGTGATCTTCGCTTTAAAATTTTGGTCGCATTATCTCTTTGGGGAGAAGGGTGAAATATATATGAACCAAAAAACTCCAAAATATATATTTACATATAAAGAGTTGAACATTCACCTATTAAAATTGTTATAGTTGATAAAATACTATTACTACTCTATCCATTACAACCCCGGTAAAGCAAAGAAGGAGGCAGATTCTCTATGTAGAAAGGACCTAGCAATTCTATCATTGACGAGAATTGAGAAGGATAAAATCTTCTTAGACATGATAAAGATGAAAATGGGAATCAAAAATAAAATAACATCATCAATCCTTCCATAAATTATTGCTCAACTATCTCTTTTGGAAAGGATAAAGGATTCTTAAAAGGATGGTGTGGGAATTCAGAAGAAAGCGGAATATATTGGAAAGGGGAAATCCTTGGAGGTCAACGTCAATTAAGAAGGAGTTGTGAGTTTTGGGAAAAGACTATGTGTTCCATCAAGTCCAGAGATGAGGAATAATATTTTGGATGATGCACATAGTTCAAATTTCTCTATTCACATTGGAAACGCAACGATGTATCGAGATATCTGAGAGCATTATTGGTCGGATAATATGAAGAAGGAGATCGCTGAGTATACATCAATGTGCCTAGTGTATCAGCAAGTTATGGAAGAGAGGCATAAGTATAAGGGGATGATATAAACATTTCCCATATCAGCATGGAAATGGTATAACATCTCCATGGACTTAGTCACTGGACATCCGAAGACATACAAAGGAAACAATGCAATCTGGGTAGTTTTGGATCATCTTACAAAGTCTGCAGATTTCATTGCTATTCAAGAGGATTTCTCATTGGATCAACTCCCACAGATATACATCAGAGATGTGGTATGGTTGAATGGGGTACCACTATCAATTGTATTTGATCATGATCCAAGATTCACCTCTATGTTTTGGAAGAGCCTTAAACATTCTGTAGATACTGAGGTGAAATTTAGTACAACTTATCATCCCCAAACTAATGGCCAATATGAGCGGACTATCAAAAAACTTGAGTATATGTTGAGAGTTTTCTAAATGGACTTCAAAGGAGGATGGGATCAACATCTTCCTCTGGTTGAGTTCTCTTATAATAACAGTGTTTAATGGAGCATCTGAATGGAACCTTATGAAGCCCTATCTAGGAAGAGGTGTAGAACACCAGCATGTTGGTATGAAGTTGGTGAGAGTAAGATGCTAGGACTATAAATGCTCAAATATATTGTGGAGAAGGTGAAAAACATTTAGCAGCATATCAAGCCATCCCATAGTTGATGGAAGAGTTATGTAAAGAACCAATGATGATACCATTAATTTAATGTTGGATACATGGTATTTCTATGCATATCTCCACAGAATAAGGTATTGATGTTTGGAAAGAAGGGGAAGTTAAGTCTTAGGTACATTGGCCCCTTCAAGATTTTTGATCGTGTCAGGGTTGTGGCCTATCGAATAGCACTTCCACCTACCATGGCCAAAGTAAATGATGTCTTTCATATATCCCCCTTATGGAATTACATACTAGACCCTTCACGTGTACTTTCTTCAGAGATAGTACCGCTAGATGATGATCTGTCTTACGAGGAGAAACCAGTGATGATCTTAGATCATAGATAAAATGTCCTCTGAAATAAGACAATTCCCCTCATCAAGGTATTTAGGAAAAACCACTAGTTTAAAGAAGAGACATGGGAATTGGATAAAGTGATGAATCAGAGTTACCCACATATGTTTTTTGTGTGCGAAAAAACAAATTTCGAGGGGGAAATTTCTTAAGGGGGGGAGATTGTAACGACCCAAATATTCATTAATGAAAATTCCTCTTGATCTATTTAAATGTTTTATTAATATTATATAAAACCTATGCACTTCCTTGGTTTTATGTTTTTTTATTTTAAAATACCATTAGAAAATATGATCGTTGCTAATATAGATGTTGAACAATGATCAAATTATTAGTTTAAATATGGGGATTTAACAAATCCAATTTACTCAGACAAAGGAAGCGATGGCCTCATCCAGTAGACTAGTCTCATTCGAAGCCCATTTGTTGGATCTCGAAAAGGAGGTGGCGCCAGTGGGATTCTCTCTTGACAAATCCCAAGCCGATCTAGAATATGTTATTCTCAAATAGAAATGCCTATGAGAGAAGTGGATGTTGATAGAGATTACCACTCGAACAATGTTATCTGAGCCACCCCAAGAGTTTGTCACCATCGTGCAGATTACCCTAAGGTCTTATATGGGTGTTTTATGGGGTTATGTAACAATTCCCTTGTACTATGATTATTTTTATTATTCTCATATATATAATATACATTCTTTTTATTTTTTTTATGTTGTAAATAGTTTCTAGAGCACAAATAGTATTTTTAGTTAATATTCATCTAAGAAATCTATTTTGATGAATTTATGTATTTTTTAATTAAATAATATTTTAATAAAATACTATTATTATTATTAAATTAATCTTTATTAAATATAAATTATCATATAGTTTTATTAATTCAACTCTAATTTTTATTATGGTTTGAAAGTTGTTTTTGTCCAAACCCTTGAATTTTCGATAAATGTCGGTTTTTAATTTAAAAGTAAAAATTCACTTATTTTGAAAATTATTTAGATAAAATGAATATTATTTTTGAAATAAGGATGTTGAAATTATCCAGCTTTGAATTTTTATTAATTTTTTGAGACAGTCAAATTTTTGGGTAAAAATTAAATATCGTTTAAATATATAATGTGTTTTATGACATCATAATGTCCTAATAGAACTTTAATAAAATACTATAAACATTATGTTTGGACAATATATTTTTTACCATTAAAATTATGTGTTTTTGGGTTTCTTTGATTTATTTCACAAAGCATTAGTGGACCCTTCGAGGCTTATAAAACATTTTGTCTTTTTAAATTGTTTTCCTTGAGAGTGTGACTCACCTCCACATAAGTATCCCTATTATTTTAAGAAAATCAGCCTTTGAAATTATGAAATATAGTTTTCCAATCCCCTTTGGAAAAAACCATGGGCAAAAACCATGGTCTAGTTTGTGTCTTTGATTAGTTTAATGTCTGGTGTCCCAAACCAAAATAATAATGAATTCCCTATCATTTCCTATATAAACCCACCCATGGTCTCACTTCCTCTTCACTCAAAGCGTTTGGATTCCATCCAACCTCTTCCTTAATCTCTCTAGAATCCTCTTAAGGCACCCCAAGATCCCAAGAAGCCTCTCTCAAGGCCCTCCCAAGCCTTTGGGATCACACTTCCAAGTAATGGATTCCTTCCTTCCTCTTTTTATCCAAGTTTCTTAATATTTTTATATCCTTTTATTTTTAATTATAAATTTTGGGGTATGATTTATTACCTCCCCCATACTTCCATATTTATGTTTGAATGATGATATACCTTTTTCTCTCTTATTAATACCTTCCATGTACACCCATTACTATGCCGAAATTCTGTAATGAATTTCTCTCTCCTCATTTACATTCAAACAATTCTTTGGTAATATGAATATAAATTCCATTACATATATTAGGACATGTATCTATATGATCAAATTACATTCCATTTAATGTATAAATTATGAGAGACCCCTTTCACTCTCCTCAACCCATTTTACAAATTTATATTTGACATCGTTATGCTGCCAAAATTACACCAAAATTGCCATGCCAAAATAATTGGGTTGTGAATACCATACCCACTCCTCTATCAATGGTATTCACCATTATGAACATGTACTTATTTATTGAGGACTAAAATTTATGTATTCCATGTCTCTTATTCATGGAATGAATTATGATGTTAATTAATCCATGTTTTATGATCTATAGGGCACACTTATACATGAAATGAAATGTTTAAGAAGGGTGTGTCCTGATAATGCTCCAATGAATTGGGTAAAGAATAGAATCATGATACGTCATGTGCAATGACTTTTGAGTCCTACTAATTCAATTTAAATGAGGGTTTAATCCTGATTCATTGCAATGAGCGTTTACTCATGCCATATGTGCAATGATCCTTGGCGCATGCTAATTCCATGTTAAGTGTTGTTGAAACATTTCCTTGTTATGATAATAATGCTATATAATTCTTTTATTTTCATGTTTCTATTGCAATCCATTGATATGCATATTGACTAACATGTATTTTAATCTTCATGTTTTTCATTGTTTATTCCCTTACTGGGCTTCATAGATCACCCTTTTCTTATGCATGTTGTCAGATTATCCCATGAAATGCTAAGTATGAGGGAATGTAGTGGTCATGTAATGGAATTTTTCAATAAGATGTTGAATTTTATGTTTTAAGTTGTTATTTAATGTTCCTTATCCCAAAATACACTATACCTCTCGATATTTTATGTTGTATAAAGTAAAGGTTTTAGGTAATAAATTGTGTTAACTGTGTAATAAAGATAAGGGTTGTTATATACTCGTTCAACAAGGCTAAGTATCCTGATTACTTCTATAATGCCTTAGAGTAGGGGGTTGTATTTTTTCCTGAGTGCAGGTGGCCAGAAGAGGCAAAACTCACTGATCGCCCTAATTACTTTCCATATCACTGGATCCTAGGTAACAACCTCAAATAGTTCTATGTGTTTAAAGAATGGATTCAAGACTATGTGGATAACAAAATAGTCCTATAAGGCCCTACTCCGGTATAGGTGGCATGTGTCTTCATGAGGCCAGACAACAATAGTGACAGCAAAGGAGAGTAGAATAAGATTTCTAACCACAGGTCCTAGAAGTATGACAACATTATGGCTTTTAAAACATTTACTTGTGCCCATGGTGTTATATGTGCATACCTAAGTCGACCAGAGCCTGCTGAAGTCAATGTGTCAACTAATACTACTTCTGCATTACCGTCTCATCCATAACCTTCTTAGAAGAGAAAACATTGATGGAACATGGTAAAAAAATACCCCCACCGCCTAATGCCATCGTTATTATGTACTCTCAGTGATTTTATCCCTCAGAAGATAGTGATTTATCCCAAATTCCATCCAGTAGTGGGAGAATCTTTTAGTGATAGTCAAGGGTATGCCTCAGCTAATACCATAGAGCTTTTAAACCCCTACATGATTCATGACAATGAGGAGAACCAGGTGGATCCTCCCAGTATCCCCAACCATCATCAGTGTTGACAGATCCACAACAATATGTGACGTTAGAGTTCCTCAATCAGTATTTATCATCCGGATATGCATGATATTGAAACAAGGTAGTAGGGCCACCATAGAGCTCAGCATGCAGAGCCTTCTCATCTAGTGTCATGAAGTCTGCCTTCGTCGCTGTTTTTGTTGCTTGATCAGGAAGATACACCTCGACCGCACCTCGACCGCACCATGACCATACATGATTTTCAATGTATTAGTCTCATTCAGCGGGCCCTCATCCTGTAGTCACTCCTAGGATTAGACTAGTGGGTAGTGGGACATTCCTAACACCATTCAACTGCTTGTCCAATCGGCAGGTCCCACCATACATCCTGTTATAGAGCGGACTCTTGTAAGAAGAAGTTTATTCTGGACATGGAAGTATTATTTCTTCAAGAAACATTCTAGCCATCCATAAAATCTCTCTATCCTTGAGGCCCTTCGGTTGTCGGCAGATATGCGTGAATATCTTGTTGAGGCTTTAAGAAGCCCCCTCGAGTTTGAGACAGAGGTAGCAGCCACAAAATCCTTCCATGCTGAGGAGGTCGAGCATGCTGAATGATACATGACACATGCCTGTCATGGGGTGTAGAAAAATAAAATATAACCTTATTCAAATGTATTATACTGGGTTACCTAGGTTTTCTCCAGATATTAGTTCATAACAATAATGTTTTTCACTTAAAATAAGAGAAATAAGTGATGATGTTTTTGAAATTGCTTGATTTGGAAAATACAAGAAAGAAACTAAATAAAGTAAAGTAATTAAGTGAAATTTTTTAAAAAAAATTGAAAATGATGTGACTTAAATCAGTGATATGAAATTGTGATCAGGTTAGGGTCGGTTTTCTAAGTGTAATTTTATCATAGTTCATTTTACCCAATTCTCTTCTGCTAAATCGTTAAGAGTGAGAATCCAAAATCGGTTCTTCACACTCCCTTGGTCAATTAAAAATGTGAGAATAAACCTTACTAAATATTAGGTTGGTATACTCTCCTTACAATGTGTAATAGAGTTGTAGAAAATACCCCCAATTATCTTAGGCAATTCCCAATTGGGTATTGTTTATCCCAAGTAATCAAGAACATTCACTACTCCTCACACACATATCGGTGATCACCGAGTACTTAACCACTAATTCCTTGTCTATTCCATAGTTTATAAACCATAACCTAGTGGAGAGAGATATTGATCATTGACCAAATATAAATGAAAAAAATAATCTAAAATTAGATACAATAGTAAATGATAATAAAAACTGTTATATGAAATTGAAACTGATTCACAGAAGAGAAAAGATAATTTCAAAACATTAATAGAAGGAACTCATTAAATACAACATGGAAACCCTCTCCTTTCCCAATAACACATAATTTTACCCCACCATTTTAAGGGAAATTGTGACTAAGGGGAAATAAAAACACATTACAAGACTAAGAAGGGTAAAACAAAGAAAAGAAAGAACAGAAATTTGATCCTCAAGAATCTGTCCTCCATATGTTTTCCTTTGTTCTGCCCACCATCCTATCAAAACTCACTAATGTCACTTATTATAGAATGTTGAAAATGGAGTTGTCTATCGACCCTCAAAATTTGAGATTCATTGAACTGGTGTAAAAAAATATATGTCCTAATCAATGAAAATTACTTTTCTGGACGTCAAAAACTGTTTCACCCACTCCACATGGACGAGCCAAGAATATGCCTTGATGAGCTTCATATTTTATCAAATTTATTTTGAACTGTCCTTTGGATTTCCTTTGTCGACAACATCTAGAATCACCTCATTATACGGTCCTATTAATGAGATATTGTTGATTTAATGCGGTGGGGTCTATTCTGCCAACCATGATGTGTTCTCTAATTGATTGATTTTTCTGTACCATTGGGTTTCGAATTGGGTCTTGGTCCAGAGGAATAATTGAATCACACGAGTATATTAAGCCAAAAAAAGGACTCACTTAAATTGGACCAATATTTTAAAAGTTATTCCTGAAAAACATAAGCTATATAAAACTGTCAATTTTACAGAATTACCCCATTTTCACATTTAAGCCCAAAATACACAAAAAACACCTAAATGATGAAAATACACTCAAATTGATTAATTGAGAGGAATTAATTCACTGAAAACATATTAATAATATTGAAAATGTTAACTCTATCAGTTCCCCCACACTTATCACTTGGACTCATAGACAAGTCAGAATCAAAATAAAATCAAAGTAAATTCAAAACACGTATCCATGAGATCCATCAATTTGAAAACAAGAAATAAAATATATCATGCCTTATCAAAAATATATTATTTCATGTCCTTAATTTAAGATCATTCAATATATTTACTCTTCATTTATCATCCCATGCACACGAAACACTTACCTAACTTTCATTATCTCTCATCACACAAATTTTCAATTTTTTAGCAATGTCTTATTCATCCATTCTCATACAAGGGTCACCATAGGCTTGATAAATTCCTACATCTCCACCCGATGTGAGTCAAAGACATATGTTTATCATGAGTACTTTTCATGTTTGTTCTGTGGCTTTAGGTTTGTTTGATTTAGATGTGAATATTCTATGGCTGAATTTAGAGGGTTTGGCTCTTTTTGAAGCAAAATTGCATTAATCTAAATTTCACACAAGTATAGTCTCCTATTCACTCCCCTTAGTAGAAAATAAGCTCCATCTTCATTGAATATCAAGGAATGTTCACACAGATCAACATGTCAGCAGAAAAAATTTCAATCTTCTCAAATAAAATATTTCTGAAAGCTCCAAAAAAGGCATAACTTTATTTCTTCATTAGAATCACCAGAAAGGCACAGCTTCTCGCATCGTGAAAGCTCCAAAAAAGGCACATCTTTCAGCAAAATGATTTTTTTTCATAGCGATAGCATCCCTTAATCGTTTTATTTTCCACCCAATGTTTCATAAAATGATCTAGCACCACACAATACATCTTCCCCCACACTTAAGTTCAACTAGATCATGCAATTTCACTTCAAGAGCAGGTTGGATAGGGAAAATTGGATTGTAATGTGGCTATCCTAACAGGATGTTCATGGATTCTATGGGCTAAAAGGATTAAATTTATAAGGTCGGCCAGAATGAAAGGAATTATCTTGAAAAGGGGGCTTACAAACCAAACAAATGCCTCAATAATTTAAAACACATGTACCCCAAACCCTCATGTTTTGAAAGTAATAAATCAAATTCTGGTAAAAACAGGCATGGTTTGGTTCTCTCAAGAAGTGAGGTGAATGTAAATAATATGAAAATAATAGGTTCATAAGCCTCACGAGAATGTGATTTCAAATATAAAGACAGTGATATGTGTCAAGGGATTCAAAAAATAGAGTATTTTTCATGAAATTCCCAAAGAATTGAACTTGAAACAATGTCAGTTTGAACAATCATTTAAGATCAGTTTCAAGGAATAAATTATTTCTCTCATGGACATGGGTTTCAAAAATATCAAAGATAATCATTTTAGCAAAAAAGTTTCAAAAACACACAAAAATTTAAAAATAAACACACAAAATTTGAAACACACACACGTTTTTTTTAACAAATAGGAAAACAAACAACACATAAAAATCCTAAACTACAAAGGTTCCCTCCCCACACTTAAATGATGCAGTGTCCGAAATGCATTCAAATGGATTTAACACATAATAATATTTGAAATTGAATCAAAGCAATCAGGAAAATATAAAGGAGAGGTACAACCTGATGAAGATTATTGATAGACAGGTTAGAGGAGTGTGATCTCCTCCATTGGCTCAGATGACACGGTCCCAAGGAATTTCTTCAATCTGTGCCCCTTAACAGTGAAGGGATATTTCGATCCATCCTTCACAATCTGCACAGCACCAAAAGGATATACATGAGTAACAATAAATAGACCTTCCCACCAGGAACGAAGTTTACCTGGGATCACGTTGACCCTTGAATTGAATAAAAACACTTTGTCTCTAGGATGGCAGACTTTTGGTTGGATCAGTTTTTCATGAGCCACTCTTGTTCTCTTTTTGTAAATCCGAGAATTTTCAAATGCTTCCCTTCTAATTTCTTTCAACTCCTGTAACTGCAATCTTCTGTCTTTCCCCGCACTTTCAAGATCCAGATTCATCTTCCTCACAACCCAGTATGCCTTGTGTTCCAATTCCACAGGTAGGTGACAACTTTTCCCATAAATCAACCTATAGGGACTCTTTCCAATTGGGGTTTTATAGGCTGTCATGTAAGCCCATAATGTGTCTTCCAACATTTGTCTCCAATCCTTCCTATTTGGATTAATAGTCTTTTCCAAAATTCCTTTGATTTCTCTATTGGACACTTTAGCTTTCCCATTAGCCTGTGGATGATAGGGAGTTGATGTTTTATGATGCACCCCATACTTTTTTAACAAAGCCTCCATTCTCCAATTACAAAAGTGAGTCCTGTGATCACTAATGATGGCTCTGTGAACTCCAAACCTACAAAATATATTAGCCCTGACAAAATCAAAAACCACTTTAGCATCGTCAGTCCTGGTGTTTTTTTCTTCCACCCATTTGGAAACGTAATCAATAGCAAGCAGAATATAAGAACTTCCAAATGACATTAGGAAAGGTCCCATAAGATCTATCCCCCAAACTTCAAATATTTCAACAAAAATAAGTGGATTTTGGGGCATTTCTTGTCTCTTTGAAATATTTCCTATAAATTGACATTTTTCACACCGTTTACAAAATTCATGAAAATATTTGAAAATATTTGTCCAATAATGTCCAGATTATAAAACCTTCCTTACTGTCCTTTAAGGTCCAAAGTGGCCTCCACAAGCTAATGTGTGAAAAAACATAAAGATAGAATCAATTTCATTTTTAGGCAAACATCTTCTTATCATTTGGTCATTGCAAAGTTTCCATAGAAATGGATCATCCCAGATGTAATATCTAGATTCATCTTTCAATTTCTGAATTTGGTGAGAATTTAAATGAGATGGTACCTGAGATGTTACCAGATAATTGACAATGTCTGCATACCAATGTACTTCTCCTTCAATCAAGTACAACTTCTCTCCTAGAAGGCGATCATTTTGTGGTTCAGTGTCTGCAATTTCAACTTCAGCAGTGTGAAGTAGTCTACTTAAGTGATTAGCCACTTGGTTCTTAGATCCCTTATTATATTTTATTTCTATGTTGAACTCCTATAGTAATAGCTTCCATATCAAATGCCTTGGTTTTGCGTCATCCTTCTTCATCGTGTACCTAAGAGCTGAATGATCAGAAAACACAATGACCTTAGTTCCAATCAGATATGATCTAAATCTTTCTAAAGCAAAAAAAACTACTAAAAACTCTTTTTATGTTGTTTTGTAGTTTAATTGGGTCGCATCTATGGTTTTTGAGGCATATGAAATGGCCTGCCCTCAATTATTTGAGAAAGGAATGCTCCAACAGCTTGGTTTGAATCATCACAAAGCAGCTTGAATGGTTCTTCCCAATCGGGTTGCTGCATTACTGGTGGTGTAATCAATATCCTTTTAAACTCATCAAAGGCTTCCCTAAATGAACCATTGAAATCGAAATCAGCATCTTTCAAAAGTAATCTAGAGAGAGGGAGAGAAATATTACTGAAATCTTTGATAAACCTCCTGTATAATCTTGCATGTCCTAAACATGATCTAACATGTTTCCCACAATTTGGGTAAGGAAAAGAATTTATCACTTCAATATTTGATTTATCAACTTCTATTATTTTCTGTGAAATGACATGCCCAAGGAAAATTCCTCTCTCAACCATAAAATGACACTTTTCAAAATTCAAAACAAGGTTCTTTTCAATGCAATTTTTCAGAACTTTTTCCCGATTTTTCAAACAATGGTCAAAATAATTTCTAAAAACTGTAAAATCATCCAAGAAAACCTCCAAGAAATCTTCAATGTGATCAGAAAATATACTTACCATACTTCTCTGAAATGTACCTGGAGCATTACACAACCAAAATGGCATCCTTTTGTATGAAAAAGTACTGAAAGGACATGTAAAGGTAGTCTTCTCTTGATCCTCGGGAGCAATGGGTACTTGAAAATAACCTGAAAGTCCATCCAAAAAGAAATAACGAGTTCTACCTACCAACCTCTCTAGCATCTGGTCAATGAAAGGGATAGGGAAATGATCTTTTTGAGTGACCTGATTCAACTTCCTAAAATCTATGCATACTCTCCAGATATTCTGAATTCTCATAGGGATTAATTCATTCTTTTCATTCCTTAAAATCGTAAGGCTAGTTTACTTTGGGAATATAGGGATGGGGCTAACCCATTGTGAATCTGGTATGGGATAGATGATCCGAGATTCTAAAAGATTCTCAATCTCTTTTTTCACAACCTCCATCAGGGTGGGGTTCGGCCTCATTTGGGGTTGTCTGACAAGTTTGGAATCTCCCTCAAGAAAAATTCAATGTGAGAAAATTTTTGGGTTTATTCCTAGCATATCACCTATGCTCCACCCTATTACAAGGAAATTCTCTCTCAAAATCTCAATCAATGATTTTTCTTGAGTTTTAGATAGTTTATTAGCAATTATTACTGGTAATTTCTCTCCCTCATTAAGGTAAACATATTTTAGATCAGTGGGGAATGATTTTAATTCTAGATCAGTAGGACGGTCAAGGGATGAAACTAAATTGAGGTCCCCCACTTCCAATGGTTTGACATCCTGTACACAAGAAATCATATCATCTTCATCATCATTTAAAATATTATCAAAGAAATCATATTTTACCTCTTCCTCAAATAGGAAATCAGAATCTATAGGAGTTTGGGCATCCATATGTTCAATGACATATTTAATGGAAAAATTCTCTCCTAATGATAATAATTCATGAAACATACTTGATTCTTCAATTGGTTTTATACCATATTCATGGGAGAGTGTGAAGAGTGAATGATCATGTGATGGGTGCCTCATGGATTCAAAAATATTTAAGTGGATAGTGTTGTATCCAAACTCCATGGTAAGTGTCCCTTCATGGACATTGATGATGGTTTTGGCCGTTTTTAAGAAAGGTCTTCCCAAAATAATGGGTTAGTGTGATGGAAACCTATCATCTTCCATATTCAATACATAGAAGTCAGCAGGGAATAAAAGATCTTTGACTTTTACCCGGACATCCTCCAGAACTACTGATGGGAAAACTTTGGATATATTTGCAATATGTACCACCACTCTTGTGGGCTTCAAGTCTCCCATCTACAAAGAAGTTTATACCGAGTGAGGCAATAAATTAATTGATTCACCTAAATCACACAAAGCATTAGAGAAATTTAATGAACCAATGGTGTATGGAATAGAAAACATCCCTGGATCTTGGAATTTGGTTGGAAATTGTGGTGTGATGATGGCTAAGACACTACTTCCCAAATTGATCGTCTCATTACATTGAAGTCTTCTCTTCTTATTGCAAAGATCCTTCAAAATTTTAGCATACTTTGGGATTTTTTTGAGTGATTCAAGCAAAGGTATGTTGATTTCCACTTTCTGGAAGGTGTCCAGAATTTCTTTTTGCAGTGTTTCTTATTACAACCACTTTGATTCAATCATCCTTGATAGAAATGGTGGTGGTATATATTTCATATCCCTTTGTTTCCTTTGAAATGGTGTTTATTGTTTCTTCTTCCTTGGCCTATCCTTATCATCCTCCTCTTTCTTATTTTCTTCCCGATGATTTTTCATAGAAATCTCATCATTTCTAACTTCATTCTCACCCAGATCAGGATTTCTTGTTTCAGGTTTAATGGTGGATGGTGGTTGGAGTTCTATTCCACTTATTTTAGTTATAATACTAATATTATCTTTTGGGTTTTGGATTGTTTGGGAAGGGAGTTTAGCTGGATTTTTTGTTGGAAATTCCATGAGACTTTCAAACTTGTTGGACAAATCTTTAACAGTGTATTTCAGTCCTTCAAACTCAGATTTTTGTTGGTTTTGAATTGGAGGTTGTGCACTGGTGGATGGCTACTCATAGGATCATTGTAAAGTGGGTGGTTTTTGGTATGAAGGCTGGTTATAAGACTGCTTTTGTTTAAATAGTGGAGGGTTCTAGAATTGTTTCTGGAATGGTGGTTGGTTTTGAAACTGGTTTTGGTATGGTGGTCTACCTTGAATCTGTTGATTTCCAATCCCATACTGGACTTGGTTAAGATCTCTCCATCCTTGATTTTTTTTGAAACTTTCTTGGATGAAATGTTTCTGCACATGTTTCAATTCCATATATTTCAGAACATTGGTCAGTGAAATGATCAGGTGATGAGCATAAACCACATACCTTAGCTGGCGCTTGTTGGTCACTAACTTGCTTCAAGGCCATATATCTTACCAAACTAGTAAGCTCTTCAATCCTAGTTTCTAATAATGGTGATGGATGAGAAGTTCTTACCTCATGAATACCTCTTGTTCCAATACCTATTGTTCCAAACTACTGTGAGTTCTGGGAAATCTTCTCATTCAAACCCTTGGCTTCTTCTGGTGACTTGTCAATAAGTTCACCTCCAGATGATGTATCAAGAAGGTTTCTATCATTGTCCAGTAGTTCTTGATAGAAGAATACAATAAAGTGATGTTCCTCAATGGCTTATTGTAGACAACTGGCACATAGCTTCTTAAATATCTTCCAGTACTCATAAAGGGTTTCTCCAGGTATTTGTCGTATGACATAGATTTCCTTCTGGATGGTTGTGCTTCTAGAGGTAGGGAAGAATCTTTGCATAAAAAATCTTACCAGTTCATTCCAGTCTTGTATGTATCATGTTTGTAGGTTGTACAGCCATTCTTTAGTAGCTCCATCCAATGAAAATGGAAATGCCTTCCGCTTAACCTGCTCCTCAGTAATTCCTCGGGGTCTGAAAGTTGAGCAGACATGTGTTAACTCTTTAATGTGTTTGTTTGGATCATCACCTGCCAAACCATGAATTTTTGGAAGCAAAGGAATCATGTTAGGTTTCATTTCATAATCATTTAGTAACACTGGAATGGAAATTTGATTGTTTTGATTAAGTAATTGTGGTTCACAAAGGTCTCTAAGTGTTTGGTTTTGATTTTCAGCCATGATGACAGGCTCAGAGTGAACACTAGAAGTTTCACTTGAGTCTGCAAGGGAAACATCATCAAATTCAGATTCCAAATTATGGTTTATATGTCTTTTCAACAAGGTTCTTTCAATTTCAGGATATATGGGTAAAGTTTCAGTTTCTGAAGTTCGAGTCATGCAATTTTGAAGAGAAAAGACTAGAAGAAAGAAAAGAAAAGAAAATAAATGTGGGCGCTACCTCCCCGGCAACATCGCCATGTTTTGAAACGTACCTATCGTGGGGTGTGGAAAAAACAAATATAACCTAAGTTAAAATGTATTATAGTTGGTTACCTAGGTTGTCTCCAAAGAGGAGTTCTCAACAATAATGTTTGTCACTTAAAATAAGAGAAATAAGTGATGTTGTTTTTGAAATTGTTTGATTTGGAAAATAAAAGAAAGAAACAAAATAAAGTAAAGTAATTAAGTGAAAGTATTAAATATAATTGAAAAATGATGTGATTTAAATCAGTGATATGAAATGTTGATCAGGTTAGGGTCGGTTTTCCAATTGTAATTCTATCATAGATCATTTTACCCAATTTTCTTTTGCTAAATCGTTAAGAGCGAGAATCCACAATTGTTTCCTCTCACTCCCTTTATAAATTAAAAATGTGAGAATAAACCTTACTAAATATTAGGTTGGTCTACTCTCTTTCCAATGTGTAATAGAGTTGTAGAAAATTCCTCCAATTATCTTAGGCAATTCCCAATCAGGTCTTGTTTATCCCAAGTAATCAAGAACATTCACTACTCCTCACACACGTACCGGTGATCACCGAGAACTTCACCACTAAGTCCTGGTCTATTCCATCATTTATAAACTATAACCTAGTGGAGGGAGATATTGATCATTCAAAAATATAAATGAACAACATAATATAAAATCAGATACAATCATATATGATAATAAAAATTGTTATAAGAAATTGAAACTGATTCACAGAAGAGAAAAGAGGATTTAAAAACATTAATAGAAGGAAATAATGAAATACAACATGGAAAACATCTCCTTATCCAATAACACATAAGTTTACCCCACCATTGTAAGGGTAATTGTGAGAAAGGGGAAAGAATAACACATTACAAGACTATGAAGTGTAAAATAAAGAAAAGAAAGAACAAAAATTTGATCTTCCAGAATCTATCCTCCAGAATTTTGCCTCCATTCGGCCCACCAGACATCTAAAACTCACTAATGTCCCTTCTAATAGAATCTTGGAAATGAAGTTGGATATCGACCCTCAAAATTGGAGATCCATTTTATAGTTGTAAAGAAAGATACTTCCAAATCAATGACTATTACGTTTCCGGCCGCCAAAAACTGTTTCACTCACTCCACTTGGACAAGCCAAGAATACGCCTTGATGAGATTCATATTTTATTAAATTTATTTTGAACCGTACTTTGGATGTCCTCTATCTAAAAAAACTATAATAACCTCATTATAAGGTCGGATGAATTAGATATTGTTGATTTAATGCGATGGGGTCCATTCTGCCAACCAGACTGAGTTCTTTACTTGATTGATTTTTCTGTACCATTGGGTTTCGAATTGGGTCTTGGTCCAGAAGAAAAATGTGAAGCCCACGAGCATATTAAGCCTAAAAAAAGGATTAACTTCAATTAGACAAATATTTTAAAAGTTATTCCCGAAAAACAGAAGCTATATAAAACTTTCAATTTTACATAATTACTCCATTTTCACATTTAAGCCCAAAATACACCAAAAACACATAAATGATGAAAATACACTCAAATTGATTAATTGAGAGGGATATAATCATTGAGAAAAAATTAATAATATTTAAAATATTAACTCTATCACTACACCATCGTCTCGTTCTCTAGAGAAGATGAAGGTTCTCCCATATGAGGGCACATTCACCCAGAGTACATCACCATCCAGTTTAATGGCATGGAGGTTTTCCATTGTCTTGTCAACACAGGCTCCAGGATCAACTAAATCCCGAATCAAATACTATGAAAAATGGGGTTGTATGAGGATGATCTGAGTTCCTCTGACATAAGAATCCAAGGATATGATAGGATGGAGTAGACACTGGTCAGAAAGATCCTCTTGAAGACCCAGTTTGATAGCCTAGTTTTCAGCACTGTTTTTATGGTTGTCTCCCAGGAAACCACCTACAATACGTTAATGGTAAATCCATGGCTCCACCTACATATTATGATTCCTTATTCATATCACATGTGCCTCAAGTACTCCCTTAATGGTCGTGTGGGCATGCATTAAGATGATATGTCTCCCTTTTCCTCTTCTGAAGCCTTCTATTTGGATGTCAACTATTACAAGAGAAAAGAAAAGCAGATTCAAGCTAACGAAGTTGATCATGCCATGGCTGTGACCAACCCGTGGACAGATCTTGGTGATGGCTACATCTTTCCAATTTACTATTGGAGGCTACAACCCCGAACATGGGAAAATGCTTCATTGTTTCTGAAATGAGGGGGAACACATTTCCAAGTCTAAGAGATGTTGGAAAATCACCTTATAATCCTACAAAAATCATGCTCAGGTGATCTCGGAGGCTTCTACTCCCATAAGGTATCGGGATGTCCACCCCATGGCAATGGAAATACATCATACCTTCTTATTTTGTCCGGATTTAATTAAGAGTCTCAAGAAAATGATCCACTATTTCTTCGATATCATCAAGAGTGTCCCCTTGGGCCGAGGACCATATTATATCAGATCAACAGCCTTCATCGCTATGGTTTCGGCAGCATATGAGTTCCCTGATACAGTGTCCACTGCTGCTCAGGCTGGTACTATCCTCCCCTCAGGATATGTCTACTATGATGATACTCCTCCCACCGAGGATCCCTCTCCATAAGTGAAGAAGAGGATTTATAAAACTCCCCCTCCCACCTTTGAGGAGGGCGTCTCTTCCACGGTCGATGAATTGGTGCTGGTGAACCTCAGTTGTGAGGCGGACCCAAATCCCACATTGATCAGTGTCCCCATTCCCCTCGAGGAGCAAAAACAGTACATAGACCTCCTTAAAAAAGATCATGATGTATTCTCCTGGAGCAATGATGTGATGCTAAGACTAGATCCTTAGGTATCTATCCACCACCTTGGTCTCCTGGAAAACCATCTTGGGTTCAATCAGCCTCCCTGAAAGATGCACCCTTCTCACAGTTCCATTGTTGAGGAAGAAGTTGATAAGCTCATCAGAGCCAATTTCATTAAGGAGGTCCAGTACCCCAAATGGATAGCCTACATTGGGCCAGTCAGGAAGAATAATGGACATATCAGAGTTTGCATTGAATTCTAGGATCTCAACCATCAGTGTCTGAAGGATGATTGTCCACTTCCTATGACAGAATTTTTGATCGATGCTACAGCTGGGTTCTAAGACCTCTCCTTAATGGATGGGTACTCCGTGTATGACCAGATCTGAATGGCCCCCGAGGATGAAGATTCTACAGACTTTATGTAATCAAAATGTATTTTCTATTACCAAGTCATTACCTTGAGTTTAAAGAATGTAGGTTCCACCTATCACTAGGATATGCATCACATATTTAAGCTAATCCTCAGAATGTTGGTGGAATGTTACATGGATGATCTGGTGGTCAAATCTTTCCAGCATCAAGACTATATCAAAGACCTCAAGAAAGTGTTCAGCTTCCTCCATTCCCACCACCTGAAGATAAGTCCCTTTAATTTTTCCTTCAGGGTTACCTCTTTAAAGTTTCTCAGCTTCATTGTCAGATACAATGGCATCGAGATCGACCCAGAGAAGATCAAGGCCATCATCCAGATGTCTCCCTTGAGCAAAATCACAGAGCTTCAATTTTTCCAATGCCACTTGGCATACTTACACCGATTCATTGTGAATCTGGCCGGTAAGTGTAATCCCTTTTCTTGACTCATAAAAAAAGGAAATGTTTAAGAGTGGGATGAATAATGTCAAACTTCCTTCAAGGAAATCATGATGTACTTGCTTCAACCTCCGGTCTTAATTCCACCTATCTCCAGAAAGACATTTTTCCTTTACGTGACTGCCCTAGAATGGTCTCTCAGCACCATTCTCACCCAGAAGAACAATGAGGGGACAAAGAATAGTGTTTACTATCTCAGATGAATGCTCCTTGATATGGAGAACAGATACTTCACTATCGAGAAGAGCTACCTTTCATAGGTATTCACGGTAATGAAATTGCAGCATTACCTCTATCATCATGATGTACAGCTAGTGTCCCAGGTGGATTTGGTGAAGTACATCTTGAACCGCCCCATTTTGAAAGGATGTCTTGCTCGGTGGGTAGAAATCCTTTAGCAGTTCGACATCAGGTTTTCCCTCATAAGTCTATTGAGGGGAAAGCATTGACAGGTTTCCTTTCCACCAATCCAGCTCTTGCGGACCAGTGCATGGATCTCGATTTCCCTGATGAAAAGATTCTCTCAGTAGACCAATCCATGTTGTGTTGGAAAATAAACGTCGATGGTGTTTCCCTGATCCACATCAGTAGAAGGTTCAATGACCCCAGGATCAACAGAGTAGGTCTGAGTATTTTCTTCATTACCCCAGCCCAAGCCATTCTTCCGTATTCAGTCCTTTTGTTAGAAGGATCCACCAACAATGAGGCAGAGTATCAGGCTCTCTTTACTGTCCTCAAGATATCCCTCAAGATTTGTGTGCCTCATTTTCATGAGAAATGGGACTCCATAATAGTCATCTAGAAGATCAACAGTGACTATGTTGTCAGAAATACAGAGCTCGTACCATTTTTGGAACGAACTCTCCAGCTAATAGGCTAGTTCCCATCAGGGAAAAAAGTTACTCATGTCCCTCGATCTCAGAATGGTCGAGTTGACACCCTTTCTAGCCTAGCTGCATCACTTTTGGATCCCGAACAGGATAATTTGATTATCCATGTGGCACACTGGAGAGTCATTTCCCCCGTCACACCAGATGATGGTGACAACCTACAGGTAATCCATCTTACTACTAGTGCCTCCAAGTCAGGACCCCCAAGTCCCCCAGATGCAGTGATTGAAGTGATTCCTGACTAGATAACCTCCTTGGTTGAGTACCTCAAAAATGTTAATCTCCCAGGATATCAGGCCATGTGTGAGAAAATCTGATGCCATGCATTATAGTTTACCTTTTAGGATGGTCCTGGTCTTGAGAAGATCCTCCACAAGTGAGGGTTTGATGGGGTTCTCCTCTGTTTCATTCAAGGAGTCGAGATTTCCCAGGTCAAGAAAGAGGTTCATGCCATTTCCTACAGGGCTCATCATAATGGGCCAAAACTATCACACCATATCCCTAGACAGGCGTATTTTTGTCCCTCTACGATCCTTGACTACATCGAGTTATCCAAAAGGTTCCATGAATAACAATATCATGCCAAATTTATGCATCGACTTCCAGAGCCCCTCCACACTACCAATTACTATTTTCCATTTTTGGTATAAGGACTTGATTACCTGGGACCATATCTACTAGTGATGACTCTCCAGTGCAAGTTCATCCTAACCACTACGAATTTATTCTCTAAGTGGGCATAGTCAGTTCCACTCAAGGAGGTCAAGACCTATTCCATCATTGACTTTTTGAGCTCGAACAAAATCTATGGATTTAGAGTCCCTCACACTTTCCTCACTAATAACAGCATAAAATTCTGGCCAGCTGAGCTGAAGAAACTGTATGCTATGTACAACATATGTTCTAACCTTACCTCCTGTTATCATGCACAAGTTAATGGAAAGATCGATGTGTTCAACAAAACCCTCTCTACCATTCTGTATGAAATGGTTGGTCAGAACAAGATGAGTTGGCTGGACAAGCTCTCCAACGCCCTCTGGGCATATCGGACGATGGCTCATAATTCCACCCAAGTGAACCCATATTTCCTAGTGTGCGGAACAGAGGTCGTATTTCCCATCGAGATTCAATTTCCCTCATTGCGCAAAGTTTTCTATGATCTGCAAGCACTAGATAACGTAGCTAAAATCTATCTGGATGAGTTGGAAGCGCTCGAAAAGAATAGTCTTTGTGCCCTGTACAATATGTCATAGGCATCAAAACAAGATAGCTAGAGATTTCAACAAAAAATTTCACCTTCGCTCCTTGAAAGGTGACTTGGTATTGGTCCTGAGGACACAAATGATACCTGGCAGGAAACCACCCAAGTTGGAGCCCAAATGGGAAGGACCTTACATCATTCAAAAGTTTTACTCCAATGGTGCATACTCCCTGGTTACCATGGATGGTGAGCGTATAACGCCTCTCACCAATTCCATGTTCCTCAATCAATAATTTTCCTGAGAAATATGGGTTCTACATGACCTTAAAATGTTGGGTCCTACATGACCAAAAAATGTGGGGTCCTACATGACCTTAAACTATTGGGTCCTAAATAAACATAAATCGTCGGGTCCTACATGACCTTAAACAGTTGGGTCCTACATGACCTTAAACTATTGGGACCTACATGACCTTAAACTGTTCGGTCCTACATGAACTTCAACTATCTGGTCCTACATGACCTTAAACTGTAAAATGTCCCACAAGAAGTTAAACAGTATAAAGTCCCACATGACATTAAACTGTACGTGGTGCCACATGAGATTAAACTGTATGTCATCCTCCAAGACATTAAACTGTATGTCGTCCCACATGACATTAAACTGTATATCATCCTGCATGACGTTAAATTGAATGTCATCCTGCAAGATGTAAAATTGTGTCTCGTCCTATAAGACGTTAAACTGAAATAATTAAGTTTGGATTTATTCCCATCCTTATGGGATATGTATGAATTCTCAGACTCTTCATCTTGAGTCCAGCCCCAAGTTTACTCTTTGACTATCCCCCCTAGGTATAGTTATTTTGGAGGATCCCACATGGTGTCATGTAGGCTTCTTTGGCCCCACTCATGTTAGGATTATGATGATTTCACCATGTTCCCTTCCTCACTCTTCTCTCCTCCCATGCCCTCACCGCACAATGTTATACTACAAGGCCTTCATAACTACATATGTCTTGATTCCAATCCTTATGGGATATGTAGGAATGCTCAGACATTTTGTCTGTTGGACTATCCCCAAACTTCAGGACCTCCCACTTGGTTGAAGCACATGATGTGGTGTAGGATTTTCCCTCATTCAAATCGATTTCATCATGACCATACCATGTATCATCCCCCTAAAGGCATTTACCTCTTCTACTATCTATCTTGACTTTTAATTACACTGGCACATTTATGATTCACACACTCCCTGTACTTGGGACTCCATTATCCATCCTATCTAAAGAGACCTCTAAATGCCATGGATGCTTTCCCTAAGGGCTCTCCTACCATTATGGTCCAACATCCTCGAGGGTTTCGAACAAAAAATTGATACAAGTCTCGCATTGTGAATATGTTCAGTGGTTGACGCTCATTTGTTGTTCCCATTTCAGGTCACATGATATGGATGTTGTGTTTCAAATCTGGTCAACAGCTATCCTTTTTCGTTGTCACCACCCCCATATGTCCCAAACATTGAGCGTAGAGGTTCATTCTTCCCTACTATCTCTTCAAGATTCAGGATGCCTTAGGTAGGAGTGTGATTCCAGCTGTCATACCCTTATATGATGGAGAGGGCCTAGTCCTAATCCTTTTTTTCCACACCGAGCATTGCCCACTTGGGCTTAGGAGTTGTGGAAAGGCAATACCCGCATGAGGGGTTATATGGATACAGTTGTTCAGGACTCCCAGCCTTAGGTCCATCCACTCTTTCGGCCCCCTGATCCAAGTTCCCATCTGGGATTGTGTGGTTTGGTATGGACTCATGTCCTCATTCACATTGGGCTATTTTTTCGACGCCCCACATATCCCCTTGAGACATCCCCTCACCTACTATATTTTCGATAAGCACAGACCCCTCCATGCTCTGCACGCCCCATCATACGGGATTCCATCATCTTTCATATCCAAAAGGACCCCCGAATGGCATGGATGCTTGGCCCAAGGGATCTCCTACCATTTGGGGCCAACGTCCCCAAGGATTTTGAGCGACAGTTTGATACATGTCCCGTATTGCGAATACAGTCACTGGTCGACACTCAATTGTTTCCCCCAACCTTCGGTCACACAAATATGAATATTGTATTGCAAACATGGTCAACTGTTATCCACTATCATTTTTATGTTTAGAGGTATTCCATTGGCATGATGATTCTCCCTCTCCACTCAGTTGTCCCATGCATATGACATTAAACTAGGCATATGGTCAGAGCCATATGACCTTAAACTAAGATCACCATCGTCCTTCCTACATGATGATAAAATGTACAACATCATTCTCTAGAACTATGTGTGTCTTGATTCCCATCCTTAGTGAATATGTAGGACTGTCCGAACTTCTAAGTCTTTAGGTACAACCCCATTATTTAGAAACCTCTTTATCATTTTAGCCTCTTGGCCTGAGTCCTTCTAAGGGAGGGTATGTGGTGTGGTATGGGCTTGTGTCCCCATTCACGTCGGTTTTGTAACAACCACGACATGTACCTCTCTCTCTAGAGAATACTTCGCTTCCTTTCCCTACACTCATCTTTTTGAGTCAGCTACTCATAATTTGGGTCCCTCAACCCTCTTCGATGATTAACCCATATACCTAGGATTACATTGGTTTAGAACATGGAGTGTCAGATTCTACTTGGACATACTTTCACCCATTTTTCAGGCTTCATTTTCCCCTTCATTCGGTCTTCCATTATCTTTCACATCCGAAGGGACCCCCAAATGGCATGGATGCCCGGCCCAAGGGTTATCCTACCATTACGAGACAACGTCCTCGAGGGTTTTGAACAAAAAAATTGATACAAGTCCTGCATTTTGAATACGGTCAGTGGTTGACTCTCATTTGTTATTCCCATTTCAGGTCACACGATATGGATGTTGTGTTTTGAACATGGTCAACAGTTATCCTCCATAATCATTCCAATACCATCAAGCCTTAAATTTCAATTACATAATTCACATTATTTTCCACCCCCATCATGTCCAAGTGGAATTTCGACACTCTTGGTATTATCCATAAGTGCGCATTTTCACGTTAGGAGGACAACGTCGTGGTGAGGCATCATTCGGGGCTCCACACCGAATTCACATTTACGTGTATTTCATTTTTTGCAAAGACATCTTCCACCCTTATTTCCCACACTAAGTTTTACTCACGTAGGCTTAGGGACTGGATCAAGGTTTGTGCTCACCTGGAGGAGGGTCACTTCTTCATGGTCTGCGCTTTAAGACTTTAAACTAAGATCTACTTATACATCATCTTTTAGAACTATGTATTTCTTGATTCCCATCCTTATGGGATATTTAGAAACACATTAACATGTAATCTTTGGTTCCAGCTCAAATTTTACTAATTATCACTTATGTTCATCCATTTAGGCCCTGACCTGTATAGGATTGCGTAGTGTGGCGCGTGTGGAATTATGTCTTCATTTACATAAGGTTTTCAAGAGATTCACCACGTACTTACCTTTTGAGAGATAGTATCTCCTTCCCCATATTCTCTAACCTTTTCTAGCCCCTTGGCCCAAGGTTTATTTCCTAGAATTTATTGGTGTGATGTGGAGCTCATCCTCATTCACGATGGGTATGATTTATCACACCATGCACATTATCTCTTAAACCTCATCTATTCAGTATATTTCTGAGCCATATGACTTTAAACTATGTTGCCTAGTCCCACATGACATTAAATTGTTTCATCTATATTGTACATTGTTAAAGCACATGGTTGGTCCCATCACATGACCCTAAACTGTGACATTATTTTCCTAGACGTACGACAAAAAATGGCACTGCATCATGGTGTCCTCATTCAAGAAGACAATGTTTGGTATCAGTCACACATCATACCATTTTTCAACACCTGTATACAGCATTATTGTTGTGGTGATTCCTGGACTTTCCATCCTAGGTCCATCTATTCACAAAAAAACCCACACTCAACCTAAAGGAAAAAAAGATCTATCAAACGCCGCTTCTTTTGGTGTGAGGTCCAGACCCGCACGACCTTATTATATATGGAACTGGTGTCTTACCATGCCACCCTCAAAACTATGTATGGATTGATTCCCATCCTCATGGGGTATGTAGGAATTCCTTGGCACTTTACCTCAGGCCCATCCTAACTTTTAATTTTGGTCCCCTGACCTAGAAGTTTCCGAGGGAGCACATTATGGTGATACGGACTCTTGGGCCCTCATTCACGTCGGGTTTAGTGATTACTTCCCACTTCTATCCCTTCTTCCAGTTCTTCATGGTCCTATATCTAAGAACATAATCTAAGACCACTCCACATCTTTGCTACAAGACGTTAAACTACACAACATCTTCCAGAATTACATACGGCTTGATTCCCATCCTCATGGGATACGTAAGAACACCCAGACATCTTGTCTCCAGGTCAAGCCCCATTAATATAAAATACAACCCCCTGTCTTTAGCCCCTTGTCCTGAACTTTTTTAGGATCATGTGGTGTCGCGAGTACCTCTTGGGTTCTCGTTCACGGTTTGTTTTTCAATAGCCGTACTATGTGCCTCCCATGTCTTTTCCCATCCTGGTCAGAGTTCTATGACCCTAAACTAAGATCCCTCTATGGGAACTGCATGTCATGTTTGGCTACATAGCCGCCCTATGCACAGTCCATTCAACCCCCCATGTATGGTCCATCCTATAATCATTAATTTGTAAGCATACTTCCTCAGGACCCTTGCCCTTGGTGGGGACTCGACTCCCACTATTTGACACGTCTTATTATAATACTCAAATGAGTGGTAAAGAAGAGCCCAAAGTGTGGAATTTACATGGGGAAATTCCCTTCATACCATTTCCAAGCTTCATGATCCCGTTATTTGTCTCCCCATCCACTTCCATGTCAAAAGGGACCCCCCCCCCTTTATGGCCTAGTCTCATGCCACATTGGCTTACCTACTATCATGGGCCAGCATCCCTGCAGACCTCGGACGACATTTGCAACAGGTCCCATGTTTCGAACATGGTCGGTGGTCAACCCTCATTTGTTTGTCCCCATTCTAGGATAACATGATATGGATTCTATGTTTCAACCATGGTCAAAAATTATCCCCTATCATTACACCATCATCATTGTGGGCCAGAACTCAAGCATCATGATTCACATTTTTTCACTTCCTTTTGTTTAATTAGAATTCCAACATACTTGATTATACCCCTTAGCACATATTGATGTGTTAAGTAGGTGGGTCAGATTTAAGGGGACACCACTCACCTAGAATCCCACTAACCCTTATGTGTTCCTTCTTATGCTAGGAATTTCCCATCATTGCTCCTTGTTTCCCACATTGAGCATGACTCGCGCATGCTTAGTGGTTTTGGTAGAATGTGTACTAGCGCAGCCATGCCACGGATTCCTTTCATCATCCCGCATGACGTTAAACTATGCTATTAGAACTACGTTTGACTTGATTCTCATCCTTATGGGATACGTAGTGACACCTAGGAATTTCTCCTTGGGCCCAGCCTTAGGGTCATTGACCCTTCTAGCCCCTTGCACCTGATCCTGGTCCAGGAAGTATGACCTATAAACTATGTGAATCGTCCTCACCTTATGATGTTTAAACTACCAGTCTATCAGCTTTATTGGTATGATTTAAAAGTATAGAGAATTATAGGTCCTTCCAAGAGAGGTCTTATTCAGAAGTATGTTTGATCCCTGATCAGATAGATATTCCCACCTAATGTGTTTTCACCATGGTGGTGTGATTTCAAGAGTCTTGGACTCCATTAAAATAACCCATCACTCCACAATCCACAATTTTCATGAAATTTATTAAGACCCTCATTCTCTTTCACATATAAAAGAACCCCTTACCAGTATGGATGCGCAGCCTATGGCTCACCTACTATCTCGGTCCAATGTTTTAGAAGACTAATTGGTAGAATTTTAAGTTAGGCCCCATGTTTTGAATATAGTCAATGGTCAGCCATCATTTGTTTTCTCCATTTCAGGCTAACACAACAAGGATATTGTGTTTCAAATGTGGTCAACCATTATCCTTTATTACCACGCCACCCCCACAATGTTCTGAATCTAGGGTATTGTGATTTTCACTTTCCACTCTCTTATGTTTAGGTTGATTCCAAATGCCCCTAGTGTTACCCCACTCGTGCACTATAGCACATTGGGAAGATAGCATGTCGATTTTTCTAAGTTCATCATCCTCTAGTTGGGCCTCTCCCTTTCTTCCTAGAAATTCGGATTAGTTGTTCAAACCCCGGATGCCCGAATCTTGGTTTTCACTATTATACTTGGATGAAATGACAAGGTGGTCATCCCTTGTTACTCGCATTAGGCCCGACCCACATGTGCTTGGGGACTGATCACTGAATGTTCCATGAATGTAATGGAAATTCAATAGACCAAAAATGAATAATAGGACTCATGAATGTATCTAGCATAAATAATCAAAACATGAAGGTGCGTTCTAAATTTATATGCATCACATTACCCGTGGATCAACCCCTCCCATGAATGGGTTGACCCCTCAAAAGAGTGTTGTTGCTCTGCAACCCTCTGGTTTGTGGTGTCTAGGATTCATTGTCACCTGTTCAGTTCAAGATTCTCTTAGGTATCAATGGGGTGTAGTTTGTTAGCTGTGGTCTGAGCCTTCTCCTTGTTGGTTTGGATGACGGTCATCTCCTCAGAGGCTTTCCTCATGCGCTCTTAGGCAGCCACCATCTTGTCCTTCATCCATGATATAATCTCTGATTGCACGTTGAGGAATGAAGAATGCTTATCTGCCCAGATGTGAAGTCATTGAATCACATTTTCAGCCTCCTGTAGCCTCTTTATGTTCACCACTTTTCTCCACTACCATCCCAAACCAAGGCCATGGTTGTATTTCCGAATCATATCTACTATGAGATCTCGGACGATCATGTGAGGACATTGGGAATCCACTCCACCAATGCATAGTTCATTCAATTGTGAATGAATTCTCTCCATATGTTCTACCCATTATTCTTGAGTGGGGTCATCAATAAAGTTTTTGATCGGATTCCATGACCTTTGATGGACTATCTTTCTATCATCTTCATCACAGGTCATCTTGTCCCAGTCTGTGGGGTTGGTGGGCTCATACGCAGGGAACGCCCCCATGAACTCATCAAAAGGGTCCAGATCTAGTGTCTGGTTGGGTATAGAAGGAACTATGTTATCCAATAGATCTTCATCATCGGATCCATTCTCAATAATATCATGCTCTTCTCTGCTAACAGTCCCACCATTGATCGGGAGCACCGCAGCATGGATAGTTTGAGTGTCTTCTTCGACGACCACTTGTATTCCCCTGGGAAGCGTGCCACTAAGAGCAATAACCAAACTTTCCAAGGCATCCCACACCATTTGAATAACTGTGCATACCAAGAAGTGTGCGGATGTCAGTTAACCTGATCAATGGGAGGAAAACATGAATTATTTTTCAAGGGGACTTATAGAGATCAAATTTTCTATCTCTCTCCTGGGTTGTTTCTATCAGCACCCTGAGGCGTGGCCCTCTGTATATTGCTGGGAAGTAGAAAACCCCGGAGGAACCAACTTGGGTGTTCTGGCCCCGCTGGATGTGGTAATCTCCATAGCCGCGAGCATAGACCCCGAAGTCCCCACATCTAAATCTATTGAGGGGCAAGAATGAGTTTTGCGTATGAGGATCTCCTACACAGTTCAAATGTTAGTGAGCAGTCCAAAGTAACATGGAAGCTGATCCCAGAGACAGGGATCAAGGTTTTACCTTGAGTGCCTCTGCAAACTCTTCAAGTTATGGATCTGAATCTCCAACTTCACCCTCCTCCAATGGGCTCCCTCTACTAGCATCTTCTCCCAAAGAGGATTTGTCGAATTCTTCTGGAAAATTGAAGTGCTCCCTCAGTTCATCATTTGACAAATGTGGAGGGTTCGTATGATCTAGCAACACCTTTAATTTATTTTTCATTGGACGCGGATCACCACGGGAGTGCACAAGGTCCTCCAAATCCTCCAGGTATTGCTCTACCTATGCCTAGGATACTGCAAAGCTAGACTTGACTGGTCCAATTCTAGTAAATCCATACAGAGATGGTTTAGGTGATGCCACATCTCAGAAGGTTTGAGGAATTGTTGGTTGACATCCCAGATGTCCCAAGATTTAGGGGAAATGGTATTATTCAGCATGTCTATATGGCACAGCTACTTCCCTGGAGCCTGGGTAGATATATTATGGAATCCCCTTGGCGGCCTCCCCACCGGATGACTCTTCTCCTTTAAGAATAATGGATCTGTTGCCGCCAATTCATCCGCTACTTCCTCCCCTTCAACTGATGCAGGCCTCATGGCCACTACAGCCCCACCACCATGAGATATCCTCCCTGCCTTTCGGCCCCAACCTCAAGGTTGGGGAGTCACACCATTGTGGTCCCGAATGGTTGGCTACTTCAGCACCTCCCAAGGGTAGTCTGCCTCCCAACTTTTGGAATACTCTTTCACCAGTTCGAAGATGGTAGTGGGTGAAGGAAACCCATTCTGCATATTTCCATATTCCTTTGCGAACATGATCCACATCTGCATCATCACACATGGGTGGTTCTCATAGCACACCTCCAAATATACCTATGGGGTCAATCACTGCATGCAACGAAATTTCCTTACAAATCGGTGCAGGGTGTACGACTCACATATAGACTTGCTATCCACCTGTTCAACTAGTACTCTATCCCAAAAATCTAGGAGTTAGGACCGATTCTCCCCTATTCCCTGAAATTCATCAGTGAACACATATTTTGGCAATAGTAATGGGTGGAAATTGAACTCGTCTACCTTCCAGACTCGGTTCAATACCGCTTGCATGGTCAGCCTGGCCGGAAATCTCCCCACTACATTCAGAATGGATGGGTAGAAGTTTGATCTAGAAGAGGATATGGGGTTCAGATATTCATAGATCCCCCTGATGTGTTCCGTTATCCACTCATACATGAGATGGAATGGCCCGCATATTCTATGTGGCTTCTTCCCCTCGCAGATATGCCACAACATCTTGTACAGCTTGGTGAGCATCAGGATCCTAAGTTTGACCCATCCTCCTGTTTCTAGCATAGACACCAGGATGAATGTGCTAGGTCACACACCCATGTTCGTGTCTCTCACAGGCAGGATCCAACCGCAGATGATCGCTGTACTGAATGCAGCCAACCTGACTACCGGTTATTGCTCTATATTGACGCTAAATCCCGACATCTTCCACTGGCTATCCTCCATGAGATGCTGATACGAGTGATCTTTTCCTCGTTGATCCCCCTTCGGGCAAGTCCAAGGCCTCACTAGGAACTGCCTATTTTCCGAGAAGTTCAGGAACCGATTAAACCATTGTTTGAAGTGGGCGTCCCACACCAACTGCTTGTCATCTCCTTGTACTAGGTTCATCAACGCCATCACTAGTGGAATAATTTTCTCCGGATCCTCCCATGCACCCATAAAAGGGAGGAACTCATCATACATCGCCCCCAATATTGGGACCCCTTAGATTTGATGCATGTCCCATAAACTGATTTCAACCACCCCAAGGTAAAAATTGAAGGTATTGGTCCTCGATGACCATCTGCTTAGAAACTCTGGCATCAGCTGCCTCGGTTGATAAATATGTAATTAGTTGGCCCAATCCAACTCATACAGTCCCACTCTTCTCAGTTCTGCCCCGAATTCCTCGCACGAGGCACCTACCCAATAGGCCTAGGCCCATTCGTCTGTGAAGTTACCTCCCTAGAGAAAATCCCACTCATTGGACTACCCCTTTTCCGAGTTCCTCAAGGCTTACATAAAGATATTATGGTACATTGGGGAAATGTCTCTGGATGTAGTTCCTTCCCATCAACTTTGTTCAGATGATTATAAAGATAGTCAGTGTTGACAGGTGTGACGTCCTCATGGGCATGATCGTCAGCCACCCTAAACCACTGTACTGACACAGCGTGCTCCCGAACCAGTAATTTGGCTCATCCTATCTCACTTTAGGGATGAATACATCATCCCTAATACCAAATACATATAGAGGAATCCTCCTACATAGTGGATAGTCCTTTTGGATTTCTAGTAGCAGTGACACTAGTGAGTTATGGTCATAATGGCTTCACACAAACTCCCCTAAACCTGAGCTATCCTCTATCTCCTCTCTCTGGGAAGCATCCACAAGGACCCCCTTGGAATTCTCTTGGTAAGCCATTAAATTTTGGAGGTTTTGGATTTTTTGGTTTTGGTTCGGGAAGCGCTTTCACAGAGCTCGTACACAGAGTTCGTTTGCATAGTTCATTCATGGAGCCCTACCCCGGTCTTCAGACTTAAGCCGCAGAGTGAACCATTGTGAAGTCAAAGAATCGATGTGTGCCATGAAGCAGAAGACCCGATTCATGGATATAAATCACAGAGTATGTGGAGCTTCACAATTAGAGAGTTCTAAATGCCAAAACAAAGAGGTGAGAAAGGACAAGAGAGAGGTTATCCTCCCCTATTTATAGGTGAGGACCCCTTGTGCTTCGCAGCACATCCGACCGCAGTGAGCTTCACGACACATCCGACCGAGGCTAGATTCTTGGCATGCTCATCCCACACATTGTTTCTCCAATTTTCGAGCCTCCTTCATGAGTCATCTTCGAGATTGACTGAGGAATTTTTGTGATTGACCCTCAAATTTTGACCCTCACTTTCTCTTTGGTTCCCAGTCTGAGGGGGGGCATTTATTGGAGAAAAAAATCGGAAGAGGAGAATCAAACACAAGGCCCTTGGGGCTGCCTCACAAAGCCTACCCATAGAGCCCTGCCACACCACGGTTGATGCGAAGCTACCCCTTTTTGAAGCCTCCATGGAGCAAAGTGGTGAGGGGCTCTGTGAACCAGTTTTAAATTTGTGAAGCTTCCGCAGAGCAAGGAGGTGGGAGGCTCCGTGAACCGGTTTGAAGTTTTTCGAAGCCTTCATAGAGAAAAGAGGTGATAGGCTCTCTGAACTAGTTTGACATTTATAATACTGCTACGGAGCAAGGAGGGGGGAGGATATACGAACCAATTTTATGTTTGTGAATCTACTTCGGAGCAAGGAGGTGGCAGGCTTCACGATTATGAAAAAATGCCATGTTTCATCATTCCTGGCACGCTCTTCTTCACAGTGCCTCTTGCCTATAAATAATGGGATCCCCTTAATCCCAAAGGATGGATCCTCCGACCTTTTTCCTTCTTAGCTCTCAAATTGTGAATAAATTTTTTCTCTATGAACCATGAGCTTTTTAAGGTACTTTTGCATCACGAAGTGCCTCCCCTTTTTCTTGAATTCAACGCCTCTTCAAAGATGGATGCACTTCAAAGAGCCCACTGGCCTCTGTGAAGGAATAGGAATCAGGTCTTCACAGAGCACTTATTATTCATGAAATAACCTCCATGCACTTATGACCCACATACTAAGGTAGGGCCAATGTTCTTCGTGAAGTACATTGCTTCGCATGGAACCCTTGCTTCGTGAAGCACTGCTCCGCGAATTCTTTTACACTTCTTGAAGAACCTTCCATATGCACCTATGACCTACACCTAGGATAGACCACTTCACTTTGCGAAGCATACCCCTTAGTGAAGCCCCTCTACTACATGGAACACCAGAGCTTCATGAGCCTCCTACCTATGAACCCCTTTGCTCGGAAACTCTTTTTCTTGTGCTACCCTCCAGGTTTGCATGAAGTGATTTCATATTCTCTTGAGAGGTACTTACCTTTGAGTTGCTTTGCCTCATGCTTCTTTTCATAGGCAAACCAATATATATTTCTTCTTTACATAGCCACACTAATGTGGACCCCTTATTGGATCACTTCATAACACCCCCTCTTCACGGAATTATATATTCCTTCCCATCCCCAAGGGCGGGTGGGTATCAGTTATGTATTTCCTAGGGGTGCAGAGTGAACCCACATCATCCGAGATGCATGACGTTAAACTGCCAAGAACCATTATCCTCAGTACATGACATTAAACTGTGACCCCACCCCATTCATCATATGTGGGTTTCCCCCATCTCAAGCATTCTCCATGCCTGCTCGTCTCCATGGGAGTGAAATATTCCTCACATAGAATGAGATCTTCTTTACCAAAGTGGCGTCTGTCTGATGGGTAAAGGAATCCTCCTTGCTGTAATCCCATAGCCTTAATTGAGGGAGGAAACATTCATACTCCTCCTATCCTCTTCCTAGCCAAATACCAGAGAAGGGGGGATGGGCACCGGATCCCTCCTCTCTTCTGTGATAAATCCCACTCCCTTTGGGATTTGTCACCATCAGGCCTCCATCCGAGAGAAAGTCCCAATCTCCATCTTCCTAGGATACAAACCATGCGTAATCCACTATTTTCACTTTGGGCTGAAGACTAAGCATAAGCCCCTAATTTATTTTTTAATGATAAGTATGTGTCAGCCTCACTCCACTTCCCACAGATGCACCTTTCGTAACGTGATCGTCGGGTCTTTACTGCCTCTTGTTTCTCACACCAAGCATGACTCACATGGTCTTAGAGTAAGCATCAGCCATGACATCCTCTCTGGGCCGCCCTAGTGTGTAATCCTCAAACCATCTAGAACTATGTGGACATTGATCCTTTCTAAGGTATGGTACGTAGGAAGCCTCCTTGAGGTTCAAGGCCACCATCCATTGGTCACAACCATCTTCGTGTCGGTTCACCAACCCTTCCTAAACTATGTGGAATATGATCCTTACCATGTTAAGGTACATAGGAAGCCTTCCTGAGGTTCAAGCCCATCATCCATTGGTATCGGCCATCTACATGTCAGTTCACCAAACCCACTCGAACTACGTAGAATTTGATCCTTGTTATGGCAATGTACGTTGGTAGCCTCCCTGATGTTCAAGACCACCATTAATGGGTCCCAACCATCTTCATGTCGGTTCATCAAACCATCCCAAACTACGTGGACTTTGATCCTTGCCATGGAAAGGTAAGTATAAAGCCTCCCTGAGATTCAATCCCACCATCCATTGGTCTGTACCATCTTCACATTGGTTCACCAAAACATCCCGAACAACATGGACATTGATCCTTGCCAAGGGAAGGTATGTATGATGCCTCACTGGGGTTCTAGCCCACCATCCCTTGGTCCCGACCATTTTCACTTCTGTTCACCAAACCATCCCAAACTATGAGAACTTGGATCCTTGGCAAGGAAAGGTAAGTAAGAAGTCTCCACAAGGTTCACGCCCATAATCCATTGGTTTTGACCATTTTCACGTCAATTCACCTCCTAGAATCAGTCTTCCCTCTAGCGGTTGCACACATCTGATCCACTCTAGACAGTGTTCCGATTTGTCGGATCCATCTCCGCTAGACGTTAAACTCATGGCATACCCTTTGTTAAACATGGGAAGTATAGGAAAACCTCTGAGACATGCCGATGGAATATAATTCCCCACATTCGATGTGGGATTCCCCAGGATTCTGTACTCTTAAGAGGCCCTATAATAAAGGGAAGAAACCCAGACATGCTAGTGTTCCAGTTTCCAGACATGCCAATGATGTTCAACGTGACTAATCCCCCAACAGAAGGTCGATGTCCTAACCAGACCCCTTGGAATGTCCTGATATAAGTAATGTAATTAACCGGCGTCCATGAAGATATGGTATCAGCAAGTATTTCACAAGAAACATCTTAATCTATAATGGAGACCCAGAGTAGTTGAATATTTCCAAGGAAGAATCCACAGATGGAAGAATTGGCATCCCATCATCCCATTTCGATCAAGGAGAAAATGTCCCAGAATTAGAAATGAATGTATCCCACCTTTGGAAAGCGGGAATGTGGGGAAACAGTTGTGCGTCCTCGACAAACGGATGCCTGTGCCCCGATGAAAGTGTTGGAAACAATAACCCCCTTCCATATTTCACACACTTAATCATGAATGTTTTCATATCTTCATTGTATTTCTTACGGTTTCTAGTGAAATAGTTTATAATACCTGAGAACTCTTTTCCATGATTATGTAGCACATGCCCTTAGGTGTCCTTGTATAAGTTTTCTACATAATGGTCCTATCAGTCAGAAGATTCCATTATTTTTCTATGTATTATATTCCCCAGTTGGACATATATAATACATCCCCCCTAACTATTTTTTCAAATAATAGTAATTTCGTTCTTGGTTATAATGTCTTTGATCCCTTCAAACTTTTATAATAATATACAAGAATCTGTTGTTAAAACGGTCATTTAGGTATATTTTACCCATTATCTTTCTTTTTATCTGAAACTCTTCAAGACCATGGTTTACACATTGCTCTCTTCATGTGTTCAATGTAGTATGAAATAACCCTGGAATCACTTGGCCACATATCATATATTGATTCTTTTTATGGTCCTAGTTGTATGACATAAAACTAAAAGACCCCATAACTCCTACATTTGGGTCAGACCTTTGTAGGAGTCCTATTCCTCCGATTCATTGGAAATATTGGTTGGAAATACCCTCTCTATATTCAGGTACCATTCCCCATAAACCAAACGTTTTTATGGAAAACTTGAATATCTATAAGATTTCTTCATCTTTTAGCAATAGAATTTCAAACTTCAAAGAGCTCTATTGTCTGACTATGCAGCATGTGCCCTTAGGTGTCCTTGTATAATTTTACTACATAACGAGCCTTTCAGTCAAAAATTCCACTATTTGGCTAGGTATTATATGCCCCAGTTGTCCCTACAGAACACATCCCCCCTAATGGGTTTGTCAAGTAATGGTAAGTTTTTTCTTATAAAAGACTTACTCTAATGCTTTTAGCCATTTTCAAATATCATCCATTGGATTCAGAAATTATTAAATTGTATTTTACAATTTTCCATTTCATACCTGGATATGTTTGTATATTTCTAAAAAAATTATCAAGAAATTGGGAGAGTCTCAAACCTTTTGTTGAAGCTAAAAACCTTAAATTAATGCCATAAATTGACTTCACTACATGACTTAAAACTTCACAATACTAATGTCCTCACTCCATGAATTAAAACTGCACAGTACCAGTGTGCTCCCTACATGACATAAAATTGCGCAATATGATATCAGGAATTTTCCTTTCTAATAAATTTTAACCATTCCTCATACACAAAATTTGAATAAAAATGATTTTTCTATTCATGACATATGTCGGTATAAAATAACCCTTTCATTCTTAAAATTTCATTCCTTGGAAAAACCACCTGTTGTGGTCTTGAGTCACCCAAATCATATTTTCCCCTATCTATCAGTAGAAAAATGTTAAATTCATAAGAGCTCTTTTGCTCGACTATGCAGTACATGCCATTAGGTGGCCTTGCATAAGTTGCCTTCATAATAGGATTGTCGTCCAAAAGATGCCACTATTTATCAATACAACATATTCCCCAGTTTCCCCTGCATAATACAACCCCCATAATGGGTTTTTAAAAATAATGGTAACTTCATTCTTGGAAAATTCTCCCCTTATAGTGATACTAGTTTTAAATTTGGTGACCATAAAAAACATGGCTCAAGATTCCCCTTGGAAATATTTAAAGAATATTAAATCAATTCTTAGCCACATTGTTTTTTTAGGAACTAATTTCAAAATTTATGGTCAAATATATTTGACCATAAATATTAGACCTTTATAGTCCAACATGTATGACTCTAAACTTCCCACAACAAGAGACATTGTGCTCACCAAATTGGAAACCTGCATAGACAAATCTGGACGAAATTCGAGTCCCATCCCACTAAACGTACATTTTTGTATGGTTTAGGTAATAATGTAGGGTATTTTCTATGACACTAGAAATAGTCAAACTATTCTCTCTAGGCCTCATGGATTAGGAAAACATTTGAGCATCCTTCCAAACGTGATGTAGCTCCAAATCTAACCAAATGATGTTGGAATGTTTCAAAGTTCCCTAGTATTCCCTTAGAACAAGATTATTTTTATTCTAAATGAATCAAATTCTAAGGGGGGGCTTTTGTAGACACCACGAAATGTGTTTTCATGCTCTTTTCCTGAGAACACGTTATGATTCTCACAAAGACAAGAAATGTCGTGTATGTGTAAAAATGACTTCAATATGAAGGAAGAAGATGCAGGCTGTATTTTAATGTACCAAAATATAACTCCATACTAATGGATAGGTGGAATTATTCCCCATCTAGGAGTATATAGTGAATTTCAAATATTTATGATGAAAATATGTCGATTGAATAAATTAAATTGCAGTAATTATTCCAAATATACATGGTGTATTCTCCATCTCAAGAAGGGTAGATCTCTTCGAGGGATTCGATTTGAAGGGTTTTGGAGCCTAAAAGGGCTTCGAAAGACAGAAAAAATTTATCCTAAAGAGCTACACAAAGGGCCTATGTGAAGGAACTACACAGAGGAACATCATTGTAGTATAATTATTTCACACCTACATGAAGGAACTACACAAAGGACATACGGGGAGATCCTATGAGGGGGAACTCCTCTGCCCAGGTTCCCATCCATGCCTATAAATAGGACCCTTGGGCACCCCATTTTAATGAATGAAAAATTTGAAAGACTCTCTGATGCTATAATTGTGTAGCTCTTTCCCCTAGATACCTTAAAATTATCTCAGGTAGCTCTCTAAAATATGAGAGAAAATATAATTTAAAAGGATAAGCATGTTTTTAAAGTCTTTTACAATTTTTACATAGGTTTCGTTCTCCTATGTGAAACACATTATTCAGTAATAATTCACACCTGTGCGGAATATTTGCATGCCACATCTGTGCGGCATACATACGTCGTATACCTACGCGGTACATCAACATGGGGTACCTACACGGTATACTTGTGCGAGGTACCTATGCAGAAGAGCTTCGTATAAAGCCTACATACCAACTAATGTACCCTATTTAAAAGCTATTAATGGCAGGGTATCTCCATTCTTGGTTCCCTTATCTGAAAGGGACTTAGTTGAAACCTTCACCAAAACCACCTGACTTATCGAACCTTTGGGAAAGGCACATCAGTGTGTCTCTTATTTGGGTTTTAATTTCCATAGTTAGAGGTTTCCCACATTTATTTTATAAGGGAGTTAGGATACATGGAATGTTTGTGGGTTTGTATATCCATAGTCACAAGGACCTTTCTCCCAAAACAAGTGTTGGGAAGTTCCTAGTTTGGAGGATGGTTGGGTACTGGCCTCTCCTTTCTCAAATAGATAGCATCGAACCTCAGGTCTTTGGTATGGGAAGGTACGGTTCATACCTACATTTCTGTTTAAAAAAAAAGGAAAAGTTTACCTCCCATACCAGGATCAACTTTAGGGCAACCATCCTGGAATAAGCCCCAATATTTTCTTGTAGGATATAGCATCACCACTCCTCCTTTATTCTTCGGTGACAGAGACAATAGGGGAGTTGGACATAGGGACTTTTGTTATCCTTTCCCTCCCCTATTGGGCTATGTCGCCATGGGCATCCATCCTGGTGTAATCCTCCAACCTTCATCCCTTCCTCATTTCATTGGACCCTTTAACAATGTAAATTTAATAGAGTTAAGGCTCGTCACCTCGCCCTCTTCTTGGGTCACCTCAACCTCGTCCACCCTCACCACTATCGGTGTTCCCTCTTCCACCAATAGAAGAGGAAAAGTGCATGTTTCATTGTGGAAGATTTCACGTCCTCTTTTTTCTCACACCGAGCATGACTCACATGGGATTAGAGATTCATGATGATTAAAACATGTGCACAAACACAGATATTGGAAGGAACTATGAGAAATATGGTTCTTGTTAAAACCAGGATATGTTGGAATCCCTTTCAGGGCCCGAGGTCACTAGATATCCTCTTCAGAAATCCAACCTTAATTCCCTTAATCTAGGCATCCTCCTTAGGAATAAGCCCCAACTAAAACCCCCCAAAACATTAAGGCATCCTTTTTAGGAAGTAAGCCCAAACTCAATTCTCTCAAAGAACTGTACTCTCCTATGAGACTAATTCAACTGTGTGGGCTTTGATTTCCATCTATATGGGATATTTAGGAATCCTCATTGAGGTTCAAACCCAATACCTTAAATCAACCATGTTCTCCTTGGGTCATATTCCCAATAGGATCTGATCCAATATGGAAAACCATATCCTTTAAAAGTTCCTTAGGCTGCTTCAACATAAGTCCTACACTATGTTTTGACTACGCACCTTCCGTATAGATTTCCATACCACATGGAATTAAATTGTACTGTTATATCCTTATCACAGGACCTTAAAGGGAATGATGTTTCACATTCAGTGGAACCAAACTACAAGGGTTTTGATTCCTTTTTCAAGGATACATAGGTATCCCATTTTATGGGCATGATCCCAATATCAAATCAATCCTTTGTCTCCCTGGATGACAATAAATTCTAGAGTGCCCCACTGAGTGTCTTAAAAAACCAGGATTATCATAACGATGATTAAAAGAATCTATAAGTAGTATATGAGAGGATACCATTGATGGATAAACTCAAATACATACGGATATCTACCTTAATGAAGAACCTAGAATACATAAGGAATGATTTTAAACTTTTCACATGCAAAATAAGTTATTGAAAATTCAAAGCGATAGTTATGATATACTTGGTGAATTAATAAGGATTCACAAAAATATCTTAAATTATAATGAGAGTCCTGGAGTATACAATAATTCCCCCCAAACGGGTGTGATGAGTCCGACCTCCCATCCTCTTGACCAATACATTCTCATAAGTATCATGAAGTTAAAACTTAATGAACACTTGCCTTTGGAATGTAGGTCCCTTTTGTATAAAGATTTTTTTGACGTTTCTGGATCCATAAATAAATCCAATGGAAACTACCTGGAAGCAGTGATTCTTAAAACAAGAATACACATTTCAAGGAACTACATACCAATATCAAAATATCAACCAAGGGTTGTATGGTTCTCTCCAACTAACCATATATCTAAGGATGAAATGATGTATCAAAACACAACTATGAATCCATAGATTTATAAATAGATCTCCAAAACATTGTGGAAAACCTTGAATCCCGATCAGATACAATAGAATAAGGTACCCTACGCAACCATACCACTTATTTAATGTATATTATAGAAATATTATAAAAAGTTCAATCATCTCTTTTAGAAATTATATGTGATGAATTCGTAAGGTGATTGACTATATTCCAAAAAACATTTATAGCATTTAAATGCTTTGGGGAGTACAATGACAGAATACAAGGTGATGTTTTCCCATTTACATTTTTTTTAAGAAATAGTTCTAAAATATCCCCATACATATATCAATAAATCATAACTCATTTATATACCATTTACCAAGATATATACACTACAGTATATCTCTCCATATTTTTCCACCACAAATACTCATTCAAATCTCTCTATATCTTCATAATTATAGGATTAATTGAGAATTATGAATTTTGATCTTCATCCAATAGTCCCTCTTCAAATATGGTTTATACAGAACATATAAATGTTTTATCAACCATATAATTTTGAAATAATCTTGGTTGAACTCATGATCATTTCCCGAATTATTTGGCAGTTCTTAATCTACCTTTTGTAACACTTTAATCATTAACTATATATATTTTTTAAAAAATCAATTGGGAGATTTAATTCTTCCCACTCCCTAAATATTTGTAGATATGTCTGTTATAAATCCATAAATATTGTAGCATTTTCATCATCATTATAGAAAAGATATCAGGATATTTTTAACTTGGAACATCTTATATATTTTTTTCTTTCCTATTTTTGTAATAAATTTAGTCATTATAATCATTGATCAACTTTAACCATCATATCAAGAGGATATTATTTAAATTTTACTAAATATATGGTATAATTTTTTTTATCATTATATATGCAACGTCCTGACCCAGGATCCACTAAACTGGTGCTCCGAGCCGGTTCACCATAAGACCTCAAGTGTGGCTCCCCGTATGCCAGAGTCTTCCTACTAGTAGTGAGGGCCTAGAGTGTGATAGCCGGGAGACTATTCCTTCATGCTAGAGTAATAAAATAGTGGAAATAGCTAGGTATCATACACAACAGAAATTAACCAGAGTGCATAAGTAATAAGCTGAAATAGAACAAGATTTAATATTAAAGTGATTTCAAATCCCAAAAATTTATGAAATACAATACTACACTAGTAACCCGTTGGGCCGACCATTAAGATAAAAGTACAAAAGAAACTGAAAGTAATAGTATTAGTCTCTACTACTAACTCAAAGACAACCCACATACTTGATATCTAGACTCTATTGAACTACACCAGACCAATCAGTATAACTATTCATGCATCTCCACTTCATCATGCATCACTGGGCATCAGCCTTATCCACCATGACACATGTGCTCAACCTGAAAATCATACATAATGTATACACATTCAATGAGGTTCATGTATAGGGGTGAGAAAAAATCTCAGTATTCCACCCCATCAATAAACCTATAACTTTTTGGAAACATGTTTATGCAACATCAATGTGCTCAACCTAGATGGAAAACAATAAAAGGTAGTAAAAACCAAACATGAAACCACAGTCGAACTCAGGGTATGTATTCCCTCTCAACTAGAAAGTGACACCATGGATTTCAATATCTATATACGTACACATTTATAGTCCAATACCTATAGAAATATACATAAATATGAATATTCCTTAGTATGTGTATCAAACATCATGAAACCACAACAACAGTCGATCCTTGAGGCCATAAGCTCGATCGCCTAGACATCCAATGCAAGGGAATTAAGCTAGACATCGTGAAACTCAAGTTGTGTATCATTAAGTTGATATATGGGTCCATAATCCCATCGACATGTACTTACTTCATCCAATGTCATAATTATATCTCTAAGAAAGCTACGTCACCATAGGGGGATGCTCATCCTACACCTGGGTTCACACATACTCGTCTCCAATCACAAACTAGGATACCGCACACCAATGGTAAATCCTATGAATAGGTATTCAATGTACCAACGGTAAATCTTATAAAAGTTCATTGATCATCAAAACACGAAGAATAAGACCATGAATCCAAACGAGACTTAGAAATCCTTTACTGCAGGCATAGAAAAAACATCACCATTATGCATTGCACAACTTCACCCGCATGCATATCCCAAACTCAACTGCAAGTATATCACAACATCACCCACATGCATATAATTCAGCCCATGAGTCTATCCAAGGTATTACTACTATAGTAATCCATGTATCACTCAGGGTGTAAAAGTAAACATGCAAGGATCAATAGTTGGATACTAGGAAACAACTCTGGACATTCCAACAAAATATATATAACCATATATATCCCGGCTCAACATCCAAGTCTCTGGTAATACCTATGGGTACTAGTAAAATATAAGAAATAACATGGCTCATAAGCCAGATCCTAGGAGATCATGTTCACGCATCCCAACAAACAAAAAATATGCATAGATTCAGAATCAAAAACCACCAACCAGTAAGCACCTCTGGTAAACACTATTTCATCAGCAAAACCAAGTCAAATATAAAAAAACGAGTGAGGGTGTCCCAAACAACCAACCCAACACTACATCAACAGACCCATGGGCTCTCATTTTTGGAACGGGTTCTACATGACACATGAACACCATCTCTACCTAAAATCAATGTAACAACTCAAGTTTGGTCAAACCAGGGGCACCCACTGAGTCCCTTAAGTCAAACACTAAGGAGGCATCCTACTCTAGATCTTCTAGGTAAACCCAAGAGAAGGCATCCTACATGGGATCCTTATAAAAGTGTAACGTAGGAATACTATATGGGATTCTCGAACGAAGAACAATAGAGTAATCCTATAACATGGATTCTCTCAAAATAAAATAGAAGAGTGGTCCTACAAGGGACTCCTTGGGTCAGCACATAAGCAAAGTCATCCCTTAGGGGATCCTTAGAAGCATCAAGTATCATGACCATGTAGGATAGAATTTCATGTCTCACAAGTTTAATGTCCTCAAAAGTATAGGTCATCATAGACAGTGCATAGCTCATCTGAGATCAATGGTCTCAACTAGGTTGGTCTGAACACCCAACCTATCAGCCACGCCATGTCTCACTCTCAGGTGACAACTAAAATCGATGACTGGAGGAAGAACCTATCTATTTAGATAGAAACCCCAAAAACCATTTATATGGAGTATAAATCTAATTAAGATTCCATAATTGTGATCTTCATGGAAAAATACTTAGAATGGACTACTCACACTCCCAATTCTGACTTCTAGGGCACAAAATACCCCAAAACTATAAGTTGGAAAAAATTACACGGCATGTACTTTAGATTACATGGCATGTAATATTATCCATTCCCCTAGATGTGTACTTATACATGGATAGAAAATCATAGGGTCTACATGTGTAAAGGTACATGGTGTGTACTTGAAAGTACACAGCGTGAACTATTTAAAAACCAAAAACCTGTGTTCTTTTTCACACGAACGAATACACGGCCATGTTCCACAAGACAGTGTATACTCAATGTACACAGCATGTACATAATATTACTTATTCTTCCCCAAACTGGAATAACACCTAGTGTGTTCCCCTAGAACACACACCGTGTGACATGGCTTTCCCGACTGGAAAACCCTCGGATCGCCCAAAACCACCATTTTCACCCCTAAAACAACAGATATAGCCTTAATAGGACACAATAAAGCATAAAAAGTATTTCAAAATGTAAAAAATTGTGTTTAAATGGGATATATTGAGAAAAAATAAATGGGCCTACCTTCGGGCAGAAACCGTTGATGCTTCGTTCGATTACATCATCCATTGTTGTCGAACGCTGAGTCAACACGATGAGATCTTCACAACAATACCTATCTTCCCTCCACTCTCTTAATATTTATACATCTCTAAATTCTCCCATAGGTCAAGATTATGGAGCATTGTCATAAGGAGTGTGTGCAAGGAGTAATAAATAAGATAAAATAAATAAATGAAAAGAAAAAGAAAATAAGAAAACGGGGCCCAGCCTTGCTCTAGCACCTGACTCGAGTTTTGGCCCTGACTAGTATAAACACCCCATTCTAGACTCAATGGAGGAGATAGAATCCCAATACGATGATCCAATTCGTTTCTATCTCTTAAAAAACCTGCATGAAAAATTTAATATTTAATTTAATAATATTAAATATTAAATATTCTACAAAAAAATTTAACAATTTAGATTTCCACCAAACTCTTGTCCTAGGATAAACACCATGTTCTGTGACCAATAGAGTGGTAATAAAAATTATCTGATGTCAAATGTTGTGGGAAAAAACCATTTTACCCCTCACAAGCATCCAACAGAAAAAAAATCAAATTTATTCACAAAACTATAGTTCGGACAAACACAGGTCCTTAAAAACTTTCTACTATAAAACTTATCATCCCAGGGAAGTCTGGTGAAAGGACTTGTAGCCATGCTCCCAACCCAAGCATTTACACAACCATGATATTTAGACTTTCCAAAGACCAGTCTTATATAATTAACAATTTCCTTCTACTCAGAAGACATTTAATTGTGACCAATTTGGTACTCCCCCCCCACCCATAAGAATATGTCTATCGTTGTCTTAAAAGAAAACTCTAAGATCAAAAGAACATGGAAAAAAATTGAAGTTTAACTAAAATGAGAAAAACCACCCTAAAACGTCCAATGGTGATCTTTCCACAATATGCCTTGCCTTACAATCCTCCTAGAGTGAAACCACTACAGGTTCCCTCCTCAATATGGAATAACATTATGAAATAAAAAGGATATCGGTGTAGGTCCAAAGCTCTCTCAGAATACTCAAGACGAATCAAGATAGTGCATGATTTTATCTAACATGAGTACACCAAGATTCTACAAAAAGGCACATCAATGTCCCTCTGAGCCACACTCACCATCATGTCAAAAACTGAACTGGATTTAGACATGGATCAACTATATTACATTACCCAATTTTTTCCATGATGTCCCCTCTACCATAGAGGAACATTCCCACACAACTATTAGGATCCAAGCCCATGAAAATTCTTGAAAAATAAGTCCTCAACTCACACTCTTCCATTCACCAATTTAGATTTAAATGATAACATGTGTAAATAGTGTGTACCTTTACCATCGGAAAAATATATATGGCTTCCTTCCAGTAGCGAGTGTTTACCCATGCTCTGACTACATTAGCAACCATGGAAACATTTTTTGACCATGCCAGGCTCCCGAACGGTCTTTCCCATCAAAGCCAATCTCAAAAAGAAATCACTCAGGGTTCCTTGATCAAAAGATGAGGACATCAACATGTATATAATGAAAAAAAATGATAACCTACAATGCCTCGATCATAAAAAGATTTTAAACCAAGATCACCACCAAAAAGGAATCAGAACACATGATCCAACTTTTCAAGTAGGATGCTCAATAACAAAAGAAACGTTGACCTACAAGGGTCCAATTCAAATGAAGGGTCTCTCGGTCTTCCACCTAGACCTACAGAATACGATTCACAACTGGGTCACAAGGTCCAACCATCTATCCTAAAAGATCCAAAACCTTTCAAAAGAAGGTAAATATTACGATGACCAACCAGAGTTAAATCTGAAAACATGACTTACGAGGGCCCCGATCCTCTTTGTGCATCTTCAGAAGGAACTGGTCAATGGAGGTCACAACCAATGAGGGAGAGAAATTAAACTGATGCTCATATGGTATACATATACAGAAATACCCCATGGAGGTCCAGTTCATAAGAAAATCCTAGGTATCTATTAGCTTCATACTCCACGATCCGACTATATAACCACATACCTTAGAAGAAACATCCAACAAGGGGTTAAATAGAAATCCATTAGGTGTCATATTGACCTACCAGGGTCACTACATAGGAGGTTCATGAGGACTGAGTCATCATCCTCTCAACAAAAATGCATCAATGTAGATCCACATAACATTTAATCAGAGTAAAACTGTGTATAAATAGACCCAAAGGCCTCATTCGTCAGTAAAAACACACACTAGTAGGCCTATATGATGTGAATCCTACGTGCCAAGTATGATGCATTAGTTGTCTCTTACCTTTATCGACAAAGGGTAAAAATCCATCTCTATCCTTTTACCAATGTCTAAGATCTTGATATCCATAGTTAATCAAAACACCAACACACAACATGTGTGTATCTCAAGGAAAAATCATATACAACTATAACATCATAAAATTAGAATAACAATCACATACCCTAACATCCAGAACTTCCTACTAGAACAATTTTTCTTGACACACTAGTCTGATATCCATCATATGTTCCAACACCTTCCTAATACTCATATCTACCATATCCTAAATAGTAAATTCTAGGAAATGAAACTCCTCTGATATCACTTTGTAACGTCCCAACCTGGGAGCCACTAAACTTGTGCTCCGAGCTGCTTCACCACAAGGCCTCAAGCATTCCTCCCCGTACACCAGAGTCTGACGACTAGAATCATTGGCCTAGGGTGTGATAGTGTGGAGAATATTCCCTCATAACATAGTAAGAAAAAAATGGAAATATATATGTTTCATACACATCCGAAAGTAAACATAGTGAAGAACAAATAAACAACTAAAATAGAACAAGCTTCCATAGTAGAATGTTTTAAAATCCCAAACATCTATTCAAAACAACACAAAACTTGTCACCCACTAGGCTGACCATACAGATACAAGTACAAAAGATACTAAAAGTACAAGGATCGGATTATACTACTAAATCTAATCCAACCCTCATACTTGATCTCCAAACATTGTTAAATAGCACTAGCCCAATCAGTAGAACCACTCGAGAAGCTCTTCTCGATAATGCAACAATGGGCCTCACCCCTATCCACCATGAAACTCTTAACCAAAATGAAAAGCAGACATTATGTCTACATGTACACCGAGGTTCACCTGAAGGGGGGAGAAATAATATTAGTAGGCCTCCCTGGTAAGAAACATATAACTATACTGCTAAAAGTATATGCAACATCAACATGCTCAGCCTAGTTGGAACACTCAAAAAGGTAGTGAAACCCAAATTTGAAACCACAGTCGAAGTCAAGGTTTGTATTCCCTGTCAACTGGAATGTGCCACCATGGATGTCCATATCTATTTACATACACTTGTATAGTCTCATACCAATACATATATAGATAAATATGAATATCCATTGGTATGTGTATAAAACATCATGAAACCACAACAATTCTCAATCCTTGGGTCCATAAGTCTGATCTCCATGACATCATATGCTATGTAATTAAGTTATCCACTCATGTAGTGTGTAACTATATCGATCTTGGGGTTTGTAATCCCATCGACATGTACCTGCTTCATCCAATACCATAATTATATCTCTGAGCAAGCTACGTCTCCATAGGGGGATAAACATCCTATGCTAAGGTTCACACGTACTCGCATCCAATCATAGACTAGGATACAACATACCGATGGTAAATCCTATAAAGAAGGATATCATACAATGACGGTAAATCTGTTAAAAGGTCATTGATCCGAAAAACACTGAGCATAATCCCATGAATCCAACTGAGATTCGAAAAACCTATCCCATTGGCATAGAAAAAACCTCTCCCCCAGGCATTGAACAACCTCACCCACAGTCATATCCCAACCTCTCCCGTAAGTATATCACATCTTCTCCCATAGGAATATCATTCAACCCATGAGTCTGTCCATGGCATTCCTACTTTGAGAATCCAATTATAACTCAAGGTGTAAAAGTAAACATGAAAGTCCCAATAGCCGGATAATCAGAAGAACCTCTGTGTATCCCTTCAAAATATATATCACAATATATATATATATATATATATATATAGGCTCAACATCCAAGTACTAGGTAATAACTCTAGTTACCAGTAAAAATAGCATGGCTCAAAAGTTGAATCCTAGGAGAGCACGTCTGGGCATCCCAAAAAAAAGAAAGATGCCTTAAGTTAGGCTTAATAACCACCAACCAAAAAGCACCTCTAGTAAACACTATTGAATCCGAAAAATAAATCTAGTTATAATGAAATGAGTGAGGGTGGTCTGAATACCCAACCCAACACTACATCAACATCCCCATGGGATTGAAAGTTTGGAACATGTACTAGGTGACACTCGAAAACCATATCTACCCAAACCCAACGTAACAGCTCAGGGTGTGTCAAACCACTGGCACCCATTGGGTCCCTCATGTATAACAATGAGGAGCATCCTAAAAGCGATCCTATAGTTAAACATGAGTAAAGGCATCCTACACAAGATAATTAGCGAAGAGTAAGGGAGGAATCCTACATGGGATCCTAAAATGAAAAACATTATAGGCTTCTTATAATAGAGATCCTCTCAAAATTAAACAGGAGAGTGATCCTACAAGGGACTCCCTAGGTCAACACATAAGCAATGGCATCCCTCAAGGGATCATTGGAACCATCCTGTCTCACAAACTTATAGGACAGTTGGGAACATTTCACAAGGGGAACATACTTAAAAGAATATGTCATGTGATATATATCATATATTATCTTAGATAAAAGGTCTCAAATAGGTTGGTATGAAAACCCATCAAATCCTCAACACAAAGTATCACTTTCAGGTGAAAACTGAACTTGATAACTAGATGAAGAACCTCTAAAATTAGATATAAACCCATAAAACACCATTTATAAGACCTCTAAATGTCAACATAATTCCACCATTGTGATATACACAGAAAAATGCTTATAATTGACTACTCATGCGTCCAATTCTGACTTCCAGGGCACAAAATACCCCAAAACGCTATTCTAGAAAAATTACATAGCATGTACTTTAGAGTTCATGGAAAGTACTCTTATCCCTTCCCCTGGCTGTGAACTTATACATGGCCAGAACAACATAGGGTTTCCCTGTGTAAAAGTACATGGTGTGAACATCCAAGTACTCTGCGTGTAATGTTTAAAAACCAAAAACCCATGTTCTTTTCCCATGGAAGAACACATAGCCATGTGCCACCACACTACATGTACACAGAGTTCAAGGAGTGTAGTTATGAATAATGTTTCTTCCATGAATGGGACGGACACATGGTGTGTTCCCATGGAACACATTCCATGTAACCATATCGCCTAAAAACCCAATTTTTTCCCTAAAACAACACATTCAGCTTTATGAGGCCAAAAAAAAGCATAAAACGGATTTAAAAACATAAAAACATGTTTAAAGGGGATATGTGGAGAAAACATAAATAGTCTTACCTTCGGGCGGATACTCTCGATGCTTCATTCGATTACACCATCCACAGTTTCCGCATTCTGAATCAGCATAATGAGAGCTCCACAACAATACCTCTCTTCCCTTCCCTCTCTTAATATTTCCCCCTCTATCAATTCTACCTTAGGTCACAATGAAGTAGGATCAGAATAAGAATTTTGCACAAGGAGGAAGAAGAAAGATAAAATAATGAATTGAAAAGAAAAATAAAATAAGAAAAAGGGGCACATCCTGACCCCAACACCTAAACCAGGTTTAGGCCCTTTCTAGTAAAAAATCCCCATTATAGACTCAAAAATAGAGATATAATATCAATATAATGATTCATTTAAAAGTAATCAATGAATAAACCTACATGAATGATTTAATATTTAATTTGATAATATTAAATATTAAATTTTCCACTAGAGTTTGAAAAGCTCATATTTCCACCAAACTCATGTCCTAGGATAAACATCAAATTCTAATACCAACAGAATGGCAATAAAATTTATTTGAGGTCAACTCGTAGAGGAAAAAAGACCATTTTACCCCTCATGAGCATCTAACTGAAAAAATTAAAATGTCTACTCAAAACTAAAGTCCATAAAAACATAGGTCCTTACTATATATTTCAAATATTTTATTTATAACCATAATTCCTATATATTATTAGTGAAAAAATTATTGTAACTACCTAAAAATCATGAGTTGGTTAATTTTTATCCTGAAAAATTAATTATTGTGAGTAATAACATATAAACCTATCATGTAGTACTAAGATGAATCCACATCCCTTCATCGAGTCATCACTATATATCACAATCCTTTTCAATCATAGGGTAGTGTATACAAAGGTGAAATTAATAACCTTATCTTTAGTTCCTTAAAATTTTTATCATACTCATCTATTTAAAGGAACCTTCGCCAATTTTGAGTTAAAATTCTGATTAGATTTACATTTATTAGAAACTCACCATGAATCGTCAATAATATACATAGAAGCCATAGAAACTATGGATCTTCGTCAAATTGGTTGGGTTTTTTTAATGTTAATTTAATTCTATCTTTGATAGATCCACATATATAACCTTTCATGAGATTATTTGACTGAACAATGAATCTTTTTTAGTTGAAATTAACATTCGATAAATTTTAAATTCAACTTATCCTTTCTTAGGGTTTTCAATATAATAATAATTCGATCTTCATGATCTTAATTAATATTTTAACATATATGAATATTGTCAATACATAAAACAAAAAATTGATTAAGGTAATCTATAATGAAAATATGAATCAACTCCATAAAGGTAGAGGTGGAATTATTAATACCAAATTGAATCACTAAAAATTCATATTTTTCACACCTCTTATGGGTGATTTTATTATATATAAATTTACATCTTAACCTCAAATGATATTTTTCAGATTAGATATCAATCATTGAAAAATATTTATCTCCATGAAATTGATTGAATAAATAATCAATATGGAGTAGAGGATACTTATGTATTTTTTTGATCTTATTATAATCCAAATAATTAATTTGTTGTTGCATTGATCTATCTTTTTTCTTAAAAAATAATAGATTCTTCTTTTGGTGAAACACTTTTCTAAATGAATCCCTTATCAGGAATCTCATTAAGTTCATTCTTTAATTGTTACATCTCAATATGGTCTATTTCATATATATTACATGAAATAGGTGTATCACCTAGTATGGGTTCTATGGAAAACACAACATCATGATTATAGGGAAGATTGGGAAACAATTTTAGGAAAACATTCAAAAACTATAGTTAAAGAATTATGTCATCGAATATGAGTTTCTCCCAAAACATTTGATATAAACACCCCTTTTAATATGAATAATTCCACATTTAATGGATGTAATTTCCATCAAAATACCATATTTACCATCACACTGATACATTATCATATATTAGTTCAGAATATAAATTTTTTTGTATTTTCATTGGAAATAAACGTGGGAATTATGTATAGAGATCCATCCCATGACTAAGATAACATCAAATTCAACTAGAGGGATAATAACAGGATCTGTAGGATTCACATTCCAAAATATATCAATTATAAATGAATCACATTATTGATATATGATCATCTTTCCCTTAATATTTTTCACATGTAATTTATAATCTAATCAATTGGGTGGTATTGTGATACTGTAAGAAATTTATTCAGATACAAAAGAGTGGGAATTTTTATAATCAAAGAAGACATAAGTAGTTATAGAGTGGATGGTAAGTGTACATTTCACATCTTCAATATCATACCCTACATAGATAATATTTATCACGTGATATTTACCTTTGTCTATAGTTTAAATATTTTTCCAATGAGAATCATCATCATAAAACTTTATATTTGAGAATTTGTTTTTATAATTCACACACTCCATTCATTTGAAACACTAGGGTGTGGGTGGTGCATTTTGTAGGTATTCTTCTCCATTGTTGCATAAATTATTAGTCAAAATAATATTGAATTCATTTTCCAAATGAACTTACTATCCACACTTGAAACATATACTAGTCCCCTTATAAAAAAAATTCAATGTCCCCTTCCACACATCATGTAAAAGGAATTTTCAACTTCTTCTCTTGTTTTTTAATTTTCATTGAATTATGTATTTATATAGATATAAAAACAATGTTATTTATGGGTAAATCCATTATCCATTTCCAACATCATTGATAATTTAATGATTTATTCATAGATACTAAATTTACATCTGCAAAAAATCATTTAGAGACATGGTTTTAAGACACTGAAGAATTGATCAATATTACATCTAGTTTTGATTATAATACCAAAATATTATATCAAAAGTATTATAATGTTTTTCTAAAAGGTAATAATAGATTAATCATCATTCTTATTTTCTTGTGGAATTTTATCTCTATTTTAATATGAATAAATTTGGTAAAGTACTTATTAAAATATAATATCTAAAACGTATCCCACTATATGAAGTCAATTTCTTCTTATGGCCTCATGTTATTGATAAGAGTCCACCATTGATTTACATTTACTACCAAATGATAAACAAATAAAATTAATTTTTAATGTTCAGTACATTATATAATGTAAAAAATAATTTTATTAGTACTTATAAATTTCTCAATATTAAGTTGATCAACAGACCCACTAATCTATGGTGGATGATTCATCTGAATGACTCAGTAGAATTTTGTTCTATCCTTTCCTTTTTTGTAATATTATCATGACACTTAACTTGGGAATGTCTTGAAAGTATAACATCAATTGTTTTTCCGTATTCCATAACATTTTTTCTCTCAAAAGGTAAATCATTTCATTCTCTATAAAATTTAGTACTTTCATCATTTTATTGAGTTTTATCCATTAAATAATATAATAAAACATAGTGTTAGTGAAAATAATCAATGTGGGTACCCACAAAGTCAAGAAAACACTATTATAAGATTTTAAATAACGAATCCCTTTTTCATCCTATGACACTATAGGTTTATTCGAGGTTATCCATGGTAATCATCTATTAAAATAATTCTTAATGGTTTGTAAATAAACTTTTAAATAACCATGGAATATCCCTCGAGAATGTCAAACATGGTGCATACTATGGGCAAAATCACTATTCACCCGAATGATAGTTTCCCACACAATATAGTTTCCCACACATTTCAAACATTAATATTACATATTTTTATATGAATATTAAAGACCTAACATCATGATCAACACCTGAATAATATATTATTAGGGTATTTGGAAACATAGATACATAAACCATATGTTCATAAGTAAACTACATGATTTCACACTATGCTCTTCATAAATGGAACCCTTATTATAAATTCCATATATAAAACCATTCATCATTACTAGAGGAAGAGAAACATAAAAATAGTGATCTTATATGTTTAGTAATGGTAAAAAAGTGAGATATTAATGATCACTTAAGAAAAACATTATTATAAGGGTATTCAAACATTATCATAAAATCTAAAACCATACCATTTATATCATATATTATAATTTAGAGTCATTTAATAAATGATTTGTTTTTATTATACATCAATCATAATGGAGTCAAATAACATAATCTATGAGATAATAACATTTTTATAATAGATATTTTCATGGAATACACATAAGCATGGAAAATCATTTTCTTATTTCATTAATATTTTTTATGATAAAAATAGTGGATTGGGTTCAACCCAATTCAATCATAAAATTTTTCCAAGGTTCACTAAAAATACTATCATAGTGGATATAGTCTCATACTAAACATATTTCACTCTTCATTTTGTTCCTTATTATCTAATGTGATATTCATCTTTACCTAACGAATTAGAGAACTAATTTTTATCCCACCCATCACATAATGAAAATCATTCATATGTGTTCCAAAATATCATAAAATATTTATCTTTTCAGAAACCTTGGAATGGAAAAGGGTTATATATACATTTCATTATAGCATCATTGAATAACCCATGGAAAAGAAAAATTTTTTATAAAGGTTTCATAATAACATTATTAACCCATGGAAAAGAAACAAGTTTCAAAGAGAAAAAAATAAATCAGAATAAGCTATAAAAAGAGTAAAATTGGAATGAATTATTAGATAATATCTATATTAAATCATAATTAACATCAAAGGATATAATCATAGATAGAAAATTTCTTTAAAAACATCACGAGGTCATTTCATGGTGAAAATACAATTTTGAAATCGGAATACAATATTTAAATAAAAAAATTAAAAAAAATATTAAGGAAACAATTTAAATTAAAATTAACCTAGGAAATATCTATAGGAATATTAAAATCATTGAGTTTTCAAGGTCCCGTGAAATTTCATTTATTCAGTACCTGTTGAAACACATAATATTTTCAAACTTTTGGTAAAAAGTAAATAGTAACTCATTAAAAAACATCAAGAATATTGAAATTAAACCATTTTGTGAAAATTTAATTGTGGGTAAAAATGAATTTAAAAATTAGTGGAAAATATAAAAAAATTATTGAAAACATATTAATAATAACATGGATATAAAAGAAAAAATATTTTAAAGTGAATAGACTAATAATGTCGGTTTTCCAAAAAAAACATTCCTTCAGTGTCTTGAGTTCTTAATGTTGGAAAAATGGATGGGAAATAGGACATATAAATAATTAAATAGAGTATGATAAAACCTATTAGTTTTTAGAGAGATATTTCAAAACTTTTTGTCATTGAAAACTTGATCATAAACAATCCTGATAAATAGTGATATGTTAACATAAATCCCTTACATGAAGTTTGAATTTATTCAAATCATATATAACCTCATATATAATTTATTATAATGAATTATAAATTCATATATCAGTCATTTAAATTCTAAAAATAACAAATATGGTCCACTTATGACATTTCAATACCTATTTATTAATAAATCCTTATTAAGATCGTCATTTCAAGGTGATAATTGTTTAATTTTTCGTGAGAATTTCGGTTCGGTAGTTATGGTAATTGAACATTTAGCATGGTTACATCATCTCAAGGTTCTAATGATGTTAAAAATATAAAATCTATTTATTAAATCTTTATTTATTGTCATCCATAAAATTTAAAGATTGAAAATTTAATTTAATTTTTAGGAAGATATTAGGCAGTATGAATGAATGAACGCTATTTTATCTCTTAGATGGGAGGAAGGAAATAAAGGAAAATAAAAAATTCATATTTATAGAAGAATTATTATAAAAAAAGTATATATATATTAAATATATTCATTTAATAAATAAAAAATTAAACATTATAGAATAATTATTTTGTAAAAAGTATATATATATATATAATATATTCATTTAATATATTACCACCTATCTAATGCATAATTGAGAAATGAATCACATCACTTTAGGTAGGAGGTAATCCATATGCACGAACGAGTGATATTATCATTTTCCAACAGATCATAATGTAATAATGAAGATATGATATGATATTTTAAAAATAAAAAAAATCATAAATATAATTTATTAAAAATAAACACATTATAATATTCATTCATGAGTGACGACGAAGTAAAATTAATTATATCACTACCTAGAGGCAGTAGTACTGATATACGCATAAGAAACACTTTCACTTACAATTTGATATATTAGAGGGTGTATATTGGTGGTTCCATAATAATAATAATAACATTAATGTCTACTTTTTATAGAAGTTAAATTATTTTATAATGAATAAATTATATTTATAGGTTGTAAAATAATAAATAAATAAAATGATGTTGGGTAATATGATTACCAATTCTTCGATAGGCCGGCTTTTTATCCTTTCTTAATGACCATTTGAATGATATTTTAAGAAAAAAATAACCTCTAATTTTTGGATATTGAAAAGTATATGGTAATTGGATATTTTTTTGTCCTGATATATGGAACATTGGTTTTTAAATAAGAGAAAGGATGTGTTCCATTTTATGAGCGGGGGTGAGGATACACTTGGAATTTCTTAAAATATTAAAATATAAAATATTAATAGTCCTGAAAAATGCTTCCATATAGCCATATGATCTAATTTGTGATATAATGATTCCAAAATATGTTTATAAAATAGGATTAATTTATTTAAAATTATAAAACATAATTGTATCTCTTGGTTTAACCCTTGGTAATCTCATTTAATACTTAACTACAGTGACATATTTTTTGTAGTTTTACATTTCATTATTACAAAAAATGAATATTTTTTCCATAAAAAATGAAAATTATAATTCCAAATATGGATTAAATTTTATCAAATATAAAATATATTAGTTGTGGAATTTACTCTAAAAATAAACCTGAAAAGTGTGACATAAATCAATTTTCTAGTATAAAGGTTTTTTATTCCAAAATCCAAAATAATTTTTTATAATGAGATATATTTTATTATTTAAAATATGGATGAAATAAGGACAAATTCTAAATCATTTTAAAAAAATATATTAATTTCATGAAACAAAAGACAGTTTTTAAAAAAAATTGGTATTTTTCATTACTCGTTGAAAAATATTTTTTTATAAAATTATCAAAAATTGATAGTAAGATAATTTTTTAATGGTGATTTCACAAATGAAGTTATTTTTTAAATAATTTTCATTAAATTGAAACAAATTATTTATATTTTTTCTCAAAAATATCAACAAAAATTATATTTGAGAAAACTTTGTATTTTTAAAGCACATATTAACATTTCTACAAATTATGTACTTATTTCTAAATATATTTTATTTACTGAAATCTTTTATACATAATTTTATTTTTAAATTATTCATAATCATTCTTTAAATTTAACAACTAGGTTATAATGGTATACTATGTTACTGTTCATTTAGACTCAAGGTTTCTTTTATGATATGTTATTCGTGAAATTAATTTTATTTGAAGATAAATATGTCCTAAAATATCTAGGAGTCAGATACTCTAATCACAAGAAATTTTATATCACTATATCCATAAAAAAATATTTTTTATTCAATAATGGAAAAGACAGACCAATTTAACATGATAATTGTATTTCATGCATGTATTTTAAGATGTTATAATAAATGTATTTTTGTATTTAAATGACTAATCTTGCCTATTTCGTAATTATTTCACTTGTTTTATGTTTTATGGAAGGAAACAAAAAATTAATGAAAAAATAACAAAAAGAAGAGGATATTTGAGCTGAATGACCCTTTGCACTGTGAGCGAAGCAAATTGACATGAGATATGTTTTGGGAAGATGACACAGAGATGGAAAAGGTGGAAAATAGATACATGTTTTGTACTGTCAATACAAGTCATGAATTAAGTAAAAAAAATTCATGTTGGATATGTAATGATGGGGATACAAGGTGTGAAGTACAATTACATTTCATTAGTTTGTATTTCATAATGTGACCTGATTCAATGTCAGCAAATGAGATTCACGCGAGATTTGCACAGATTTTGAAGACATGGAGAAAAACACGAGGGATTACACGATGTGTAACCATGTTACACATCATGATGATAGTGATGCATGTAAAATAAAAAATACACTCCAAGAAATGCTGATGGAAAATACTATAAATAAAACCTTCTCTTCCAACATACTATGGGACCGGCATGAGCAAGTGTGTCACCAACAAACGATAGAGTAACGATCTGGAGCCCCTCTTCACTACCATTCTTCCTTTGGTACCCATGATGCTTGCTTTCATCATGAAAGATTAGTCTTCTTTGTGTCGAGTGATGTGATTATAGGGGAATGTTTTCTTAGAGACTGTTTCATTTTATTATTCATATTTCAGTTTGTTTCAAAAACTATATATTAATTCCAAACACTTTTTTTTATAATTTCTTGACCATTTCTTGTGATTTAAACAATATTATTTCATTTTATCAATTGATTAAAATAATTTTTGTTTAAACATTATGAATCATAGGTTAATTATGTTTATATATGGTTTAGGTTCGAATATTTATTTGACTGAACCAAGTAGATGACCATTCCAAATGTGAAATCACTGGAGTAAAATGGGATACTATGACCAAGGATACCTACGGACCCAATTCCGAAACCAAAAATTTAATAATCCCATATCCATCAAATCTCTTTCATCCAAACCAAAAAATCATTAAACCTAGAATGTCTACAATATTGAATTTCAACCCAATATCCACTACTTTTATTTCACTTTTCTCAAAAGAATTAAATAATTTCAATTTTGTTTCCTTAGTTAATTTAAAACATACAGAATGTTTTTGTGGGTAAGATCTTAACCTTTTCTGATACTAAATTTTAATTAATTGAGTTTCATAGTTTGGGTTTTATAATTTATTTTTCATAGTATAGTTGGGAATTAATGACGCCCTACGGGGATATAATAATTGAGATGTATAATTTTCATAGGTTAATACGATATTAAAGTTTCTTTGTGATAAATTTTATATCGATCTCAAATTAACTATCCAAGTCAATATGAAACAGAGTAATGTTATATTAGATAGAAACATGTGATGAATGTTTTATGTAACTAAATACCAGGTTGTTCAATACCCCAATACTTATGATAACCTATTGTAGGGAAGGGTTTCTAATATACAGTAATTATTCAAAAAAGGATTTTACATCAATCATCATATATAATTATAAGGTAATTTTTTATGGTTAATTAAAATAAAATACACATGTGAAAAATTATTTTACATGTAATTTTTATCCTGTATTAGTATTTCTTTACTTGGATATTTTTTGATATTATCTCTACAGGGAATAGATATTTATATAAATTGATCCCAAGAAAATGAGATATATATTAACTCAATAGTAAATCAATATATTCCAAATGATATAGTTGGATTTGAAAAAATATTATGACTTCGCAAAAGAGTATCACTTAAAAAAGGAAAATATGGAGGAGGATTCTCTAAGGAGGAAGGATCATGCTTCTCCATTAATGAGGATGATTCTAAAATTCCTAATACTCAAGGATTTGTGGTGGATGAATCTTCAAGTAATAATGGTGGAGAAAAATATTATATTTCTTAACTAAATTCAAAACCATATATTAGATTAAATATCAATGAATTATATAAGGATTATTTATACCTATAGAAAAAGGTAGTGAATATTCTAGATTCCAACATTGAAAAATATAAATCCATAAGGTTTTAAACCCAGATATATGTTCCATCAATGATGTAATTGAATTTGGAACATTTTTATAATATATATAACTCATAATTTTCATTACATCTAGGAAATATGATGATGTATAAATATATAATATAAAAAATTGGAGGAATTGTATGAAGAGAGGGAATGTTGAGTAGATATCTCAATGACTTATATTCCAACATGTTAAGAATGAACGGAAAAAACCTTAGGGTATGATATTACCATAACTCATACCAGTATGGAAATAGGAAAACATATCCATGGAAATCGTCATTGGTTTCCCCAAAATATATAAAATCTATAATCTTATTTGGGTTGTAGTTTATCTCCTTATAAATTCAACACATTATATTTCTTTTAAGGAAGATTTCCCCCAAAAACATTCACTACGATGTACTTAAATAAAGTTGTGAGGCTTTATAGTGAACACCAATCTATTTATTTAGATTAGGATCCATGTTTACCTCTGTATTATATATAGGTATTCATAAAGTGTTATATATAGAGATAATCATTAGCATTAAATATCATCCTTGGATATATGGTCAATATTGGAGGAACATTAAAACTCAATAGGATATACTAATATATTTTTCAAGGGATTTTAAATGATTTTGGGATAAACACAATCCCATTGAAGATTCCTCATATACAAATAGTTTCTACTAGAGATTTCATATGGCTATATATAAGGCTAAGTATGGGAAGAGACATGGGACTTTAACATGATCAGATATTGTTGGATAGTGGAAGTTGATAGGTCCTAACCTTTATACTGGAATGATAGAGAAGGATCTTCCAATTCATATGAATATGAAATCATTAAAAAGTATAAAAAATATTTATGTAGATAATATTCAATGAGGTCTCATGTATGATGTTGGTGATATGAATTCCTTTAAATTTCTCCGTGGATTTAAAAATTGTGATTTGAGAACAAAGGTATATAGAGATATAGATACACTGGGCCTTCCCAAATCCTTAGTAATTTTTTGATTATAACTTTTTTATTACCACTATGTATTATATTGTCTTATTTACATGATTTATTACTTGTTTTTATTATGAGGATGTACATATGAGACCTTTCACATGTTCTACTCTCTAATGATGTGTAACTAGAACATGATCTCCCATATAAGGAAAACCTGGTGGAAATGATTTATTGGAGAGATAAGGTACTTTAGACCAAGATCACTCTTCTATTAAATATTATATAGTGAAATAATAATGATTATAAGGTTATGAGGAAATATAAGGATCTGATTAGAAAAAATTACACTGGTTTTTTCCCTTCCTTGTAATAAAATTTTGATGAAAAGATATTTTAAGGGGGTATAATGTAACAACCTATGCATTTAGAAGTTACTTATCTTTAATTAAGAAGCATGTGGTTATATTTTTTTGGTATATAACACAAGGAAAATATAATAATGAATAATTGTATTTATATTATATCTATTAATTTTGTAGGTAACAGAAAAACTAGCCACTTACTACAAACTATATAAAAGGGTATCATATAAAAATAATCATTTTATACTTTGAAATATATGTTTAATGAAAAAATTATATGATATCTGATATCAAAATTAATATTTTCACTTTTGTTTGTTTATTAAATCAAAATTAACATTATTTTTGGATTTATCATTATTATACTACCTTTTGTTGAATTTTTTAAATTTTTCTAGAATAGTTGATTTTTAGTTGAATAGTGAAAAAAATTGTTTTTGAAAATGCCCTGGATTTCGAAACATGGAGTCGATATAAGAAAACCCTATAACAAAGAAAAAAAATATATAGATAATGTATATTTCTTTTAAGAAACATTATATTTTTTAAAATATCATATCTGAATTACAAACCTATATTGGATATTGTAAAACATTAGAAATATTTTATCAATAAATTGTTTTAAATTAATTATGAAATAGTATATTATTATTATCTTTTATAAATTTAATAAAATTAAATTTAATATAAATTTAAATTAATTGGGTCCAAATAAACTAATATTGTTCAATTTATTTTCATAAATAGATATTATATTTTCATGGGAAAATATTAGTATCTTTGGTAAAAAAAGATCATTTTTCAAAGAATTGTACATTTATTAATATTGTGTATTTAGAAAATAAAATGAATAAAATTTAAAATAACTAAATATTATTATTTTTAAAAATATATAAATATATATTAATACTCATTTAAGGGGTAATAAATGCTATATAAAACTAAGAACACTTAATGATTAGGACAACATTTTTCTTCAAAAATACTTCTCAACAAGTTATATGCATTGATTTGAAAGTTAATTTTATCCTACATATAAATTGAATTATTATAAATAGAGACCAAATTTGTATTTTTCACGTATTTACTTGGAAATAATTTTCTACTTATTTTTTATTAATAAAATAATTGGAATGATTAATATTTAATTAACAGTAGTAAGGGTTTAAATAACTAATCTATAATGTATAGAATTTTCAAAAATGATAATGACTTATAGATTTAATAGAAAAAAATTGAGGCTATGATGTCTTAAATAGATTTCTTACATACATTACCTAATCTAAATCACCTAACATCCATTCCTCTACATTATTACACCTTACTTATAATTCTTTTCCATGGAAAACTCTCTCTTACTCATGTGTGAAAGGGGGATCAATCCCACCCTTTCAAGACTCCTCTAATATTTCAAAATTACATTGTTACCCTATAAAAATTTCAGGCAATTCCATTATACTCATAAAATCCCATGTGAAACACAAAATAATATAATTACTTCAAATCCAAGACCTTCATCAAGAGGAAGTTCAAGGTATCAACATAGAAATCAATTCATTCATAACATTTCATTCTTATAATTTAAAATACAAACCAACCATAATAAGATTATATTTATGAAATAATCATAATTAGTTTATATATATATTATTATAATAATTTTATAACCATTATTTATTCTATTTTCTCTACTAAGAACATGAAGCAATATTGGTGTCTTTATGTAGATTACCGCCTCCATGTGGCGATGGTTTCAGTTTTCATAACCAAACCATATCGATTTTACTAATGATGGTATTTAAGAATAAAAATATTTTATGTAATTTATTTATGATTCTTAAATTATCAATTGCTATCCTCATCACTGCACTCATTCACATAGTAATGAAAATGCTAACTATAGGTCATGTGGACTACCTCCTCCATAAATAAACAAGTTACATTTTACTTCACTTACATACATGGATGGTTTTAGTTTATAGTGAATAATTATATATATATTATATATAATTATTATATCTCAATAATTTTTTAATTTTTTCATAACACATAGATTGATGTTCATTATAATGTACTCTGTCAATATCGGTAAATAAAACAAAACTAGTTCACTACCTATTTTTTCATAAAATGTGACCAAAACATTGATATAATATAATTATAACATAAATAATATTTATAAAACATAAATTCAAGTAAATTTAATATTTTTTAAATGATTCTATTTGGGAGAAAATGGATGACAGCATCGCCTTTACGATTGTATTTCAAACAGTTTATATTAATGACATTGGATGTTGAATAGAGTTAAAAGATACTATTGATAAAGAAAATTGTTTTTAATGAAGATTATAAGAATAAAATATATGAATAAGGTTAGGTAATAATTATTTAAAATTTATATATTAATTATATTGGAATTTAGTTAGTTATATTTAAATTAGGGGTAAATTATGAGATTTGTTAACTCAATATCATTTCTTTGGGTTATGTTATTTATTATCAAAAAAAATTAAAGTCTTAATATATTGATTGTTATTCATTCATTATTTCATTATAATAATATTTTTTGAACTAAAATCAATTTAATGTGATTAATTTGAAATTTTTTAAAATATACTCATAACTATGACTTTTAATATATTGAATAAAAAAATTTCAAAAAAACATTTCTTATTTTAATTCTCATTATCTTTAAAAAATGTATCTCTGATAAATTTTTGCTTTATAAATTATTTAGTTATGAAACCTATAGGATTATGTGATGTTTATATCCTATGATTTCTTATGTTTACATTATGTAATATGTTTATGAAACCCATTTTTTCCATATGGTATTTAAGATATGATGTTGAATATTTTTAAGTTGAAAATATATGTAGGGATGATGAGGATTAGGACCTTTATCTACCTATAATGATTCATTATATTATTATATCTAATTATATTGTTATGTAATGACATAGTGGGTGTGTTTAAAGTGATTTGAGAAATATGGGGTTGTTTACATTTTCAGACGTAGATATAATGAGTTTGTTTACTTAGGTGTGTGCATAATGTGTTTGATTCCACATGTTTTCTTATGGTTATATATTTACAACATTTTCATGTCAATCAACAATTAACATTTCTCTAGGTGTTTTAACGTGTTATTATATGTTTCATGATACATTTTATTTCCATCAAATTCTGTGTATTTTTTATTATGGCATCTAAACTATCCTATACCATATATATTGTTCACATGTTCCATGGTTTATGTTTTATGATTCTCCGACTATATTATTATGATCTATTATGGATCGATCATGTTATATGATTATCATAAATGGTCTTATGATATAATGTTTATATATTTATATTTTCCTCGTATTCTCTTAATTGTTATGATCTTTAACTTTATGATATATATCTTCTATTTATGTGTGTTTGAGGTCAAAATTTTAATATCTGTCCAATACCTAGGTTATGAAGGTTATTATATCTGGTAATATACTAGAAAATGGTCTATTGGAAAAAAAGTATGGAAAAATGTTTTTAGGTGTTATAAAATAAGATGCTTAGGAAACAAATTTCCAAGATATTAAACCTTTTAATAATTAGATTGTATTATAATTGTGTGATGTATTATTTTGGCCATGAGATTAAAAAATCATTTAGGTAATGTTTGGGTTGGATATCCTCAAATATGTAAGTTTCACTAATATTTATATGGTGATAATAATTTTTTTAATTGACATCATAAACTATTTTTTATCCATTATTTCATTAATAAAGGATAAATGAGTTTTCTTTATTTCAAATGGAATGACTTGTAAAGTAATAGGTTTATTCCCTTGAACAAGATTCTTTTTAATGTTATCCTTTTGAGTAATGATTTATTTTGGAAACATTTCCACTTCTTTAATGGCATAAGAAAATTTATTCTTTTTAAAATTAATGATATAATTAATATTAAGGTGAGTAGATTTAAATGGTTTCATAATTTATTGTTTTTGAATAAAAATATAATGTTCTATTTTAGATTTTAATTTCAATACAAGCATTCAATTTATTTCTTTTTAAACGTGATGTGGGGGTGTTTGGTGGATACCTATAAATATTTCTTACCCATACCTTTCATATTGTAATTTTAATAAATTTTTTCTTGAATTTAGAATATAATATTTTTGAATTAAATATGGTTATATTTGAGTCCCAAATTTAATGTAATTTACTTTTTGTGTATATGTGATATTTATTTAAGTTTCTTTTCTTTTTTCTAGTTTATTCTATCATTCTATGGTAAAATTATTCTAAATATTTTTTTATATATATTTATTTTATTTATCACCTAATTTTTATTTATATTTAGTTATATTAGGTCTTTATTATTATTGGATTTATTAAATATGAGTTTTGTTCATTTTTTTATGCCATGTTTTTTCATGGTTGTTGCGATTTTATCTAATTCCTAATATGTATTCTTCCAATATATGGGAAAATTATATTGATATTTTGGGTATAATTTACATAGTTTTTATTTAAATGGAATGGTAAATCATTCACATGGGTTCTTATTAAATGAAAATGAACTAGTTGTCATCTCATGGGGATTTGGAATAACCTTTAGTCCTAGTGGTGGACTGGGTTATATAACAGAGTGAAATTCTAAAGTAATAACATTGTATGTAATAGAGTGTATGACACATAATAGAAAGTGAATAAAGGAATATAAATTACACATACTATAATATATAATGAATATTTTAAATAAATATATTCTATATATAGAAATTCATTCAAAACTGAGATAACTTGTGTTACACACAATAACGATTTTGTTCGATAGTTTGTGTTTTTCCCAAGACCGAGTTATACTGAACTATAATATATTATTAAAATATTATTATTTAATATAATTAGATATAACCTAAAAATTATGATTGAGGTTATTAATATGAATAAATAACATATGAAAATATATGGTTGAATTCATTGGCCACAAATTAATTAGAAATAAATATAATAACCAATTTAATATAATGGTAATGTTTTATAAAGAACCATTTTTATGCTTCCAAAGGTGTTATATCATAATAAAATAACTTAATTAATATTATTTCATTATACTAATTAAAAATATATATTATATATTCAATGAAATTTTTTTATTCATTCAATATATTTTATAATAATAGGTTGATAAAAATTTATTTATATGTTTAAAATTGTATTTTTCTAAGAAGAAAATGTTTCCACCTTTTAATGGAACACCAAATTTAAAAATAAATTTTAATACATTTATATTTTTTACATTAAAAAATAAAATTCGTTTTTTAATGAAAAAAAATAAAAATTAAGTAAGGGTGAATTATTTGTATTTTTCTGGGATGTTTTATTTGTGTATTAATAATGAAAAATACAGAATTTGTATTGAAAACTGAATCTTCGTGTAAATAATTTATAATGTTATATTATATTTTATATTATTTTTAAATTTTAATTAGTATCATTATACCTAAATTAATCTAATATATTTTAGTGTAATAAATGTCACACAAAAATTGGATAAAGACAATTCCCAACTTTTGTGCATTTTTTAATTTAAAACCCATATTTTTCATCGCATATGTGGGATTAATTTTAACTTAATTTCTACAAATTCTATGATATTAATTTATAAAAATGGATTACATGTTTTTAATAATCGTGAATTATAATTTCTAATATGTTTAACCATGTTTATGACCAAAATTATTAGTGAAATTAATTAAAATTATTTATAATGATTAATAGAAACAATTTCCTAATAAGGGACTAAAGCATAAACATAAGGGAAAAATGACCTAGAAACTTGTCCAAAATCCATTTTATATACATATTTAGACCCTATCCTCCCATGGATAAAATTATATTCATTATTCTATCCACATGACATTGAAAAATTGTGTGTTTAAATCCTTTTAAAAAAATTAAAGTATTCCACTGCCCTCCACTATAAAAAATCACCCACCCCTCCCATATATTAACACCTCTCAAGACCTATGGATATTATATAATATTTCCAAATAATCTCACAACATACCTCAACTCATCCTATAATCATAACCTTGGTCAAAATTCAATCTAAGGAATTCCTTTGGTATAAACCAAGATGAGTTACCCAAATAAGAGGTAATGTTCTTCAATGATTAATTTAGTTTCATGTACTTATCCACCAATTAAAATATTTTCATATCATTGAAATATAATAAACATTGTATATTAAATATAATAGGATTTTTTTATGATAAAATTTTGACCTACACTATCACACACATCCATCCAAATGGAATACACAATCATCGTGCATGTGTGCAGTGGACTACCGCCTCACAAACCGATGTCATTTGTACTTCTATTTACAACCTTTTAGGGTTGAAAATAATGATGGATTTAAAGTTTATATATGAAATATATAGTATATATAATTTATTTATACATCTGGAATTTATATATGAAACATACCATCATGATTTTCATTTTGTGTCAATAAGATAACGTCGTTTAGGGATGTGCGGACTACCGCCTCTGCAAAGCGATGTGATCTATTCATGCTATACATATAATGTATAAAGAATATTTTTAATGGACCTATGTTACATATGTGACATTAATATGATACTAGAATTATAGTATATATATATATATCATTTACTTTTAATTGTTTTAAATACACTAAGGAAATGGAATTAGCGTTCATGGGTACGTACGACCAACTGTCTCTATTAACTGTGCATTGCATTTCCTATCTCCAAACAGAATGAATTATTAAAAATACATATATAATAAATATATATGATTTTTAAATCATGGTTTAAATTGTTTATATGATTAAATAATTATCCAATTAATACTAACAATCAGTAAAAAGTCAAAACATACGTGAAAAAGAAGAAAATTAACACACGAAATAATGAAAATAATGAAAAAATGTTAAAAAAGTTAATAAAATTTTATTAGAAGTTAATATGTGATATTATAAATATTATTATGGTTCCATTATAAGTTAATAAAATGATTTAAACTATTTTACATTAGTTTAATGGACACTCACCTACAGAGGAAATGAAAAGTAAGATATTTCATCTCAATTTACATTTCATTAAGATTTATTTATTATTATTCACCAATTCACTTAAATGTGGTGTATATACTACCCCTATTTCATTTTATATATTTATTCAAACATAATCCATTGTATTTTATGTTTCACATTGAACTATCTCATTCAAGGGGGTTTGACATGAAAATTGCCATCTGGTAAATGTTATCTTTACAAAATCATTTTATTTTGTGATTATTAATGTTCTCTTCAAATAGTCACTCCCTTATGATCAATTTTGTTATATATTATATTTTTAATATCTATAATCACATTAAATGGATATAATTTTTTCCCAAACTATATACCATTTTTAAATATATTTTTAACTTCTAAAATTATTTGAAATGATGATAAATATGTATATTTTACTCAATATAGATATTAGAGGATAAGCCATGTTTTCAATTAATTAAATATATTTTTTGATATATGATGAATGATCTAGACATTAAATATATTATTTGGGGACCGATTAATGAATTCCCCTTGATGCATCGGTAGTTTGAGGAGATGAATCAGTTGGCCAAATCAAAGTACTTTAACGTGTATTAAGAATAAATCCTGAGGGTAAACTTATCATGTTTTTAAAAAACTTGACATCCAATAATTAAGAATATCCATTATTGATAATTTAGTTATTATTTTTATCCATTATATTATTTATTTAAAAAATATATTAATGAAATTCATCTATAGTTTGTTGATTGAATAGAATATGTTTCAGTTATCTATCGTTCTATATTGACTATTCCTTATGAATATATTTTTATGTAATTTGTTCTTATTTATATTTCATTCCATGATTATTGTGTTCATTGATTTATTTTATCATATGTTGTAATTAACCTTATAGATCATTGGATCTCACCCTTATTTTTTTATTTTTCCAATTATTTGAAAATGAATTCTTGGAATTAATTTCAAAGATATTTTTTATTATTCTTTGTTGTGTATTTTATTCTATTTTTGATTTCCTAATGTAATATTGGTATCATGATTGTAATTTGGTATTCCAAAATTGATAAATATTTAGTTCTTAATGATTTTATTTCCTTTAAATCATTCCAATGTAATAATGTATGGACTCATATCTAGCATTCTAGGGTTCGGGTGGTATAATTTGTATTACATAATGTTTATTAGTTACCATGGAAACTAGATTTAGGAAAACATAGATTAGAGAAAATACACATATTATTGACTTTGAGGATAAGTGTATAATAAAATAATTAAATATTTTTGAGGTAGATATTATGTGGTTATTCCTATAATTACATCTATATCTGTATAATACAAGTGGACATGGTTCTGACACAAATTTACCTAGGGGTAACAACTCTGAAAAGTTGCATCGGACCTGACTTGAGCGTAACCTGGTACATGAAAATTGTCCTTACTTCAAAAATAGTTTTACAATACCTAGGGAAGGACTTAGGATAATTATCATTTATATTAAAAATAATTATGAATGATTTTAAAGTAAATATATTTTCAAAGAAACCATTTTTTTAATTATGAGATTAACTATGCATAATTATTTTCATTTATTTTAATTGTCATACCATATGTAATTTTAATAATGTTCATGATTTTATGAACTAATATAGTATGTTTCATTATTTAAAAATGTATCTTAAAAAAAAGGATGGTATCAATGCCTTCGGAAAAAATATATATTTACAGGTTGAGGAATGAAATATAGCTTGTATTGGAAAGGATAAAACAATTATAATAGTAGAGAAACATAATCAGGTTATGAAAAATAACCTTTCTTGAATAGAGAATAATATTCCACAGAGATAATACCATATCCTAAAACATATTATGACAAACAATCCCCCACCATTTAGTAGGATTAAGAATCCAATTTTAGCTGAGAAAAGAATTAAGTCACCATAGAATATACTTACAATCATGGGATGTAGTGAAATTGAAAAGGGTTACACTTTTAGTATTTTTTTCTCAAAAGTGGTTTTGAACAATGGTGGTCCTCAATACAAGATACTATGAACGATTATGAAATATAACTCATGGAATAGATAATTTTTAAGGATACTTTCTTCGATAAATACTTCCCTTGTGAATAATAAATTCATATGAAAAAGAAGTTACTTAGGTTAAATAAAAATGAAGAATAATGTGTTGAAAATTATTAGGATGCCTTTACAGGGTTATCCATGTATGTAAAATTTTATATAAAAAACATGGAGTGTAATATTTACCACTTAATTTATGGTCTTAATCCAAATATCTGAAGGGCATTGGTTTCCATGAATTTTACTTCATACGATGAAATGATTTTATATTCTATCTAGATAGAGAAATAATTCTCCATGTTTTAATGATTCAAAGATATTAAAGCGGTGAAGAGAAAGGAATAGAAAAAAACTTATAATGGGAATAAAGTAATGTAGTATTTTCCAACATGTGATAACTATGGAAATATTTCATCATGGAAAATTCTGGAAAGGATTGGGAGTTTTTTATAAGTTCATATAAAAGGGTCACTAAGAAAAAAAGGCTAATGAAAGAAGGAAAATGTTTCTATTCATTGTTATAACTTCAAATAGATGGGGAACTGTTAAATTAATTCCCCAAGCATCAAGGGAATGTACCACATAAGAATCCAGGGGATCATGGTCAATCATATGTTATTCACATAACAAAAGTAGAATGATTAATATGATTATGTATTTGGATCTAAGAAATATCTTTTATAATTATTTTATGTATGATGTTATCATAACATGAATTATGAAATATATAAGGATTTTACTATATAACTTTTTCATTAAATATTCAACATCATATGTTGAAAGGTACCATGAAAATTGATTTGGTAATAAGTTAAATTTGTTTGTAAAATACATTGTTTATGGAACAATAAGACTTAATATATTCATGATATTGATATAATGGTGATTGGATAAAGAGATTAGTGTTATGGGTAATATAAATAATTTATTATAGACTTTTTGGAACTGATGTTATGCTTTTGGATCATAATAATTGTAATTTTCATAAGGTTAACCATTTATGAAATGTTGTATGTTCATCTTTGAGAGATGTTTTAGAGACTATTGTATTGTATCATCATATGATGGAAACTATGATAATAAATGAAGTATAAATAGTTTAAGTCAAAACAAAAGGTTATGATTATTCTTATAGAAATGTATAATTTATATAACAACCCAATCTTCTACGGTATACTTCTCTTTGAATAATACAGTAGCGTGTGTTGTGTGCAACTTCGAGTTCTAACACACACCACAATCAATCAAATTAACCATTATGAATAGTAATACCCAATTTTTTAAATTTTATAGATTTTATCTTTTAAAATGGACTTCATTTTTGGATTAGGAATATCGAAATTAACTTAGGGTGATTTTTTTTACATTTCGGATAACTTTTATATTTTGATGAATAGTGAAAATTACTAAATTTTAATTAAAAACAACTTTTGTAATCGAAATAATAAATAGTGAAAAATTATAAATTTTAGTGGTTATAAAGTATATTTAGAATATATTTTTACCATTTAATACAATTTTTTTCATTTTACATAATTTCACATTTAAACCCGTCATAAACAAGTGTCAATCTTTTGATAGTTATTATCTCTAAAAAACACGCTTTTTATTTTAACAACGGGAATTAATTTTAAATTAATATCTTCCACTTCTGTATTTTTAATTTAGAAAAAATGGATTCCATATTTAGAATCAGCAGTTCCAAATTGAATAAATAGGTAAATTTTATTTTTAGACATTTTGAATAATTACTTCGATAAATATTTTATTTACCATGGTTAAAGGGTAAATCCGGAAAAAATTGGTAAAAAATAATATTATAATAATATTAATTACCCTAAAACGTGTCCTAACCTTATTGTTTGATACATTTCCGACCATGGTCATATTTGTGTTGATTTTGGGACCCCATTGAGCCACTTATAAGTGATAATGACACTTTATATTAATTAAGTTACAGTAAATACAAAAATGACACAAGCATATATTTTTTAGAAAAATAATTTTTACATAGGGTTATATATGTAATATTTTGGACTATAAATATTAATTATAAATATAAAAAGATTTCGGACATAATGGTATTTTATTTATAATTTTTAGACATTGAATAATTAAATTTATTTATGACACAATAATGATGCAGTATTTTCCTTATTAATGAAAGAATCAAATAATTAGTAATATAAATGCTAAAATAAATATAATTTGAAATTATTGATGACATAAAAGAATTTTATTAGTTAATATGACATTTTAGGATTACTTAAATGAATTTTTTTTGAATTAATAATGTTTTTATGACTTAAAAAAAATCAATTTTTAAATAGTGTCAAAATTTACATAAATGAGTATTTAAAACAAATATTATATTATTAATTGATATTCTATTTCTAAAAAAATATATTGTTCAGTAAAAGGACTTATATAATTACAGGTGTGTTATTAATGGACCACTTTGGGGTCTCTTGGAAGTTTATTGTAAGTTTAGTAACTATATAGTATAAAAATACAAAGTGACATGGTAAGTGTTAAATTAATTAACTAAGAGTTAAAACTAAAAGATAAGGTTAATAAAGTGACCCATACCTATCTAAAACCTATTTGTTGAGTTTTTTCGACCTATACCCACCTTATACTTTTAATAATCCACTTAGTAGCCATTAGAAACCTAATATGAATTTATTATAAAGTAATACTTTAAGTTTTTCCTAAAGAGCCCCTCCGCCCCCTTATAAAAGGACACCACTTCTAACAAATTCTTCACACCTTCAAAGCCATTTGGCTCAGAAAAAACCTGCCCAAATATTCTCTCAACATCCATAACTTCAACCTAGAGGACTTATTTTGATCATAAATCCAACCTAAGGAGCCCTTTTGATCAAATCAAAAAGAAGAACCTGAAAAAAAAGGTAATGTTTTCACCACCCTCTTTCAAGTTCCTTTCTTCTTCAACTTCTTCTTTCTTTATTGTTTCCATTAAATAATAATAACTCCAGTATCTTTTATATACTGTGATTTTATTATAAATATGGTACAACCATATTCATTATTCTATCCATCCTTTGAATGGCATGTCACCATACATGCATACGTACGGCCTACCGTCTCCACGTCATGGTGTAATTATTATTCAATACATTATTATTTGGATGGGTATAATAATTATGTGTAATTCATGTAAATAATAAATATAACATGTTAATTATTCTATATATATGATATACCATCGAATTATATATTATTTTAATATCAAAAGAATGATATTTTCACTCGTGCGTACATACGGACTACTGTCTCCACGAACGCGAAAAGATTCAGTCCCCATCATATCCATTCAAGTATAATTATCATTTGATGATTAAAAATAATGTTTAAGGGCTTGATATCATTATTTATATGAATTATATACAACCTATACATAAACACAACTTATTTAACAAAACATATAAAAGAAAACGAGTAAGTTAACACCTGAAATGATGATAATACTAACATATTATTAACAAAGCAATGTTAAAATATCATATATGATATCATATTAATGTAAATGATTATTGTATAATTTAATAACAATTATTTCACCATTATACAGGATATTAACTTACCTTCAACTAAGTAAAAGTACAAGGTAAGGGTTTATTTCACAATCTCTTCAATATCCGAGGTTGTTTATACGTAATTATCTACTGGGACCTCTTTATCATCCAAATTTATGTTTATTAAAAATGTATTTCAAATAACTCTTACTATTTTAAAGACTATAGGTTAAATTCATTTATACCCTTACTTTTTATAATATGTTTATAAGGGAATCTTTCCGTCGTTTTCCAAACAAGATCATTTTTAACCTTTTCGACAGAATTAAGGTAAGATTCTCTTTTTTAACTTATACGACAGGTGCGGCTATTTTCCGCCATTATAAAATCTTCGAAGATTACCTTAAAAGATTATAAATATATTTTCAAAGTAAATGTTTTATTTTTTAATTATGTGACTTTTAAATGATTTAAAAAAAGCGATATTTCTCTCAAATATTTTTTATTTCATTTATGTCAACATCCTTTGATGTATTTTAAGATTATTTGAAGTTGATTTATTATGATACAAAACTTCCATATTATATTGAAATTTTTGTGATATGTTTGACTATGGATGTATTATTATTGTACCATTCATGGTTTATGGAGAAAGTATTGACATTTCGTATTCTAGTTTTAATATGAATGTTTATGTTATGTTTAAAACTGTTCATATGAGGAATGAATTTGAATTAATAAGTGACGGGTGGAGCCTGCTATAGATCCTTGATGTATCGATAGGTCTCATTAGACAAACTAGTGTCTTGGCACAAGGCCTTGACAAAATCTTATTTGTAGTCTTGGCACAAGGCCTTGACTATGTAGTTATGATAGTATGGAATTATTCATTCCATCATTATGAAAGTGGTTATTGATATTGAATGTGATTATTCGACTAGTAGAATATTAATGTGAATAAGTAAATGGAATTATTTCATTTTATCTTTTCCATATTATGTTTATGTTCAAGTTTAAAAGGCTTTTTTTTAGTTATTCATTACCTTAAATTTTTATGATTATTTATGAATGTTTTCGCTATATTGTTATCCTTACTCGAAATATGAGCTCACCCCTTTCTATTTTTTTATTTTTCCAAGGATGTGAAGAAGTATTTTATGAATGACCTGCAGGGATAGTATGAGGGGATATGATTGTGGACTATGGAGACTATGTTATTGTAGTTTTCATTTTATGATGTAATGTAAACTTGAATGTATCTAGTGATTCCAAGGCTACTAAACTAATCGGTCCTTCGAGACTTGATCTTTTGTGATCATGCCAATGTTATGTAATAATGCACCGACTCTGGGTAACTGGGGTCGGGGTGTTACAGTTGTTATCAGATGAAGTTTAGTACAAACATTGGGAGCTAGATTTAGATAAACTCTGACTATAGCACATAGACCTATGATGGAATTTGAGGGTTAGTATAGAAGAACTTCCTAGAATTTTGGTATTGTAGAGATTTTTTGAGTTTTCCAAGCAATACATCTCTGTCTGGATACGAGATGGTAGATGCAGATCTTGCATAGATGTACCTAGTGGTAAACCCCGAAAACACCACTTTGATCTTGGCTCGAATGGGAACTGGTGCACGACAATGGTCCTTGCTGCACTCTTGGTTACGACACTCTCGGGGGATATTCATAGGATAATTCTCATTTTATTTACAAACCATTATGAAGGGTTTATGAGTATATACTTCTTCAAATAAAACATTTTTATGGTTATGGATTATATCCATAAACTGTTCAATTTATGTTAAGTGTTTTACAAGTTTGGATGTACGTATTGTGATTCATAAACTAATCTAGTGTATGCCATTGTTTGGAAATGGTGCCTAGTGGAAGAAATGGAAACTCTATCAATACACGCACTCCATGTAGGGATTTCCCTCCTGCTCAAGATAAGTATAGTGGAGCTGGTGATGAAACTAGTGATGATCAGCTAATCACCATACTGGGACAACTCACTCAGGTTTTGAATAATCACCTTACCCGTATGGAGCACCCTGATCCGCAGCGTGCAGAATCAATGTTATAACGCTTCATGAGGCAAAAACCACCAACAGTCAATGGGAGTACAAATCCCTTAGTAGCTGAGCAATGGATAAATTCCTTAGAGAAAATATTCCATGCCTTGGGGAGTAGTGAAAGGGTAAAAGTTATCATGGCATTTTACCGCCTCACTGGAGATGCTGACCAATGGTGGTCATTGACTCAAAACACAAAGTAAGATGATGAAGTATCAAATATGGAATGGAGTGTGTTCAAAGATATTTTCTTAGAAAAATACTTTCCTCGTGACCATCAAGCAGATGTGGAAAGGTAATTTCTGAGTCTAAGAAAAAAAAGACGAAGATAATGAAATAAATTTGGGTAAGTAAAGGAATGTTCAAATAGAGAATGTACCTATTTTGAGAGAATATGTTGATGTGTTTCCAGAAGATTTACCTGGACATCCTCCAGAATGGGAAATTGAGATTTCCATTGATTTAATTCTTGGTTCAGGCCCTATATCGAAGACCCCTTATAAAATGGACATTGTGGAATTAGTTGAACTAAAGAAACAACTAGAGGAATTTAGTAATAAGGTATTTATTCTCCCTAGTGTTTCTCCATGGGGAGCCTCTATCCTTTTTGTTAAGAAGAAAGATGGATCTATGAGGTTATGTATCGACTATAGGGATATCAATTCTATAACAATAAAGAACAAGTATCCCCTACCTCGCATTGATGATTTATTTGACCAACTGCATGGAGCTCGATACTTTTCAAAGATTGACCTTCAATCTGGATACCATCAGTTGTGTGTGAAGAAGGAAAAAATTCCGAAGACAACATTTCGAACTAGGTACGGGCATTACGAGTTTACAGTAATGCCTTTTGGGTTGACTAATGCAACCTCTGTATTCATGGATCTAATAAATAGAGTTTTCAAGGAATATCTTGATGATTTTGTGGTGTTATTTATTGATGATATCTTGGTATATTCCAAAAGCTACAAAGATTAGGAAAATCACTTGCGCATTATCCTGAATACTCTTAAAACACATGAATTATATGGGATGTTTAGCACGTGTGAATTATGGATTCAGGAGATTTATTTTCTAGGCCATATTTTCTCTATGTGTAGAATTTCTGTTGATCCTTCTAAGACCAAGGCAATCCAAGAATGGCCAGCACCGATGAGTATAACTGAGGTATGTAGTTATATTGGTTTAGAAGGTTATTATCAACATTTCATCTAGAATTTTGCCTGATTGGCTAACCCATTAATGAAGATCACACGTAAATGGGTTAAATTTGTTTGGACAAAAGAGTGTGAAGAATTTTTTGAGGAAATAAAGAAAATATTAGTCAATGATCTTATATTGACTCTACAATCATGGAATTATGGGTTTGTTATTTATAGTGATGCATCGAAGAAAGGACATGGTTGTGTCCTTATGCATAATGATAGAGTTATTTCCTATGAATCACGACAGCTGAAAATTCATGAGAAAAACTATCCTACTCATGATCTTCAGTTAGCAGCTGTAATCTTTTCTTTGATGATTTGGAGACACTATCTCTATGGTGAGAAATGTGAGATATATACCGATCACAAGAGTTTGAAGTATATTTTCTCACAGAAAGAACTTAACATGAGGAAAAGGAGATGGATTGAACTACTCAAGGATTATGATTACACGATACACTACCACCCGGGAAAGGAAAATAAGTTGGAAGATGCTTTGAGTAGAAAAGATCATGGAGTTTTGAATAATATGAGAATTGAGAGGGATCCTATTTTCAAGGATTTAGTAAAGTTGGATATGGGAATAACCATGGAAGGTGAAACATAAATGATTTTTCAAATGGTTTCCAAACAATCTTTACTAGAAAGTATAAAGAGTTGTCAGACCGAAGATGAAGAATTTCAAAAGAAGATTAAAGTTGTGAATGATGGGAGATTGAATGAATTTATGTAGAAAGATGGAATTTTGAAATTTGGGAAGAGACTTTGTGTTCTCGATATACCTGATCTAAAAAGGGAATTCTTGGATGATGCTCATAGTTCAAATTTCTTTATACACCCTAGGAGCACCAAAATGTATAGAGATTTGAAGGAACATTTTTGGTGGGACAACATGAAAAGGGAGATTGCTGATTTTGTGTCAAGATGTATGGTTTGTCAACAAGTGAAAGCTGGAAGGAAACAACCTGGTGGAGTATTGCAACCTCTTCCAATACCTGAGTGGAAATAGGATAATATCACGATGGACTTTGTCATGGGACTACCAAAGACTCTTAGAAAGAACGATGCAATATGGGTCATTGTTGATCATCTTAGTAAGTCAGCACATTTTCTTGCTATAAGAGATGATCTACCACTTGAACGTCTAGAAAGACTATATATTAATGAAGTTGTGAGATTTCATGGAGTACCCCTATTGATTGTTTCTGATCATGATCCCCTTTTTACTTCAAGATTCTGGAAGAGTCTTCAGAAGGCCTTAGATACTGAACTTCGTTTCAGCACTGCCTACCACCCTCAAACATATGGAAAATCAGAACGGACTATTCAAACCTTAGAAGACATGTTGAGATCACGATCACTTGACTTTCAGGGTATGTGGGATCAATATTTACCTCTAGTGTAATTTTCCTATAATAATAGCTTACATTCAAGTATTCAGATGGCACCATATAAAGCTTTACATGGAAAGAGATGTCACACACCAACCTGTTGGGATGACGTTCATGAAACAAAACTTGTAGGCCCATAACTGGTGGAGGAAATTATAGAAAAGTTGAAGGTAATCCAAAACCACATCAAAGTAGCTCAAATTAGGCAGAAGAGCTATGCCGATAACCGAAGGAAGGATTTGGAATTTCAGGTAGGAGATCATGTTCTCTTGAAGGTATCTCCATGGAAGGGTGTTATAAATTTCGGTAAGAAGGGAAAATTGAGTCCTAGGTACATTGGACCATTTGAAATTCTAGAAAGAATTGGGGTTGTAGGTTACCATTTGGAAATGCTGCCAAGTCTCTCCAAAATTCACGATGTGTTCCACGTATCACTGTTGAGAAAATACATGCCTAACCCAATGCATGTACTCACCTATGAGGAATTACAACTGGAACCTAATATATCTTATTTCGAAGAGCCTATCAAGATTCTTGATAGGAGAGAACATGTACTGAGAAACAGGACAACTCGTCTGGTAAAAGTTCTATGGAGAAACCATAAGATGGAAGAAGCAACGTGGGAACCCGAGGAATTTATGATGAAGAACCACCCGAGTCTTTTCATGCGGTAGTATTCTAGAAATTTTTAGGAAGAAATTATTTGAATTAGGGGAGAATGTGACACCCCAAGCTTCCATGGTACACTTCTCTTTGAATAATACAGTAGTGTGTGTTGTACGCAACTTTGAGTTCTAACACACACCACAACCAATCAAACTAGCCGCTTTGAATAGTAATACCCACTTTTTGAAATTTTATACATTTTATATTTCAAAATGGACTTCATTTTTGGATTCTGAATATTGAATTTATCTTAGGGTGAATTTTTGGTACATTTCTGATAACTTTCATATTTTGATGAATAGTGAAAATTACTAAATTTTAATTATAAACAACTTTTTTAATTGAAATAATTAATAATGATAAATTATGAATTTGAGTGGTTTTAAAGTGTATTTAGAATATATTTTTACCATTTAATACAATTTTGGTCATTTTACGTAATTTCACATTTAAACCGGACATAAACAAGTGTAAATCTTTTGATAGTTATTATCTCTTAAAAACACGCTTTTTGTTTTAACAACAGGAATTAATTTTAAATTTATTTCTGAAACTTCTGTGTTTTGAATTTAGAAAAATGGATTACATATTTAGAATCAGGAGGTCCAAATTATATAAATAGGTAACTTTTATTTATATAAATTTTGAATAATTACTTCGATAAATATTTTATTTACCATGTTTAAAGGATAAATCTGGTAAATAAGGGTAAACAAATAATATTATAATAATATTAAATTACCCTAAAACATGTCCTAACCCTATTTATTGATACATGTCCTACCATGGGTATCTTTGGGTCGATTTTGGGACCCCATTAAGCCACTTGTAAGTGATAATAACACTTTATATTAATTAAGTTAAAGTAAATACAAAAATGACATATGCATATATCTTTTAGAAAAACAATTTTTACATATGGGAATACAGGTTATATTTTCGACTATAAATATTAATTAGAAAGATAAAACTATTTCCTACATAATGGTATTTTATTTATAATTTTTAGATATTGAATAATTAAATTTATTTATGACATAATAATGATGCAATATTTTCCTTATTAATGAACGAATCAAATAATTAGTATTATAAATGTTAAAATAAATATAATTTGAATGTATTGATGACATACACGAATTTTACTGGTTAATATGACATGTTAGGATTACTTAAATTAATATTTTTCTAATTAATTATGTTTTTATGACTAACAAAAATCAATTATTAAATAGTGTCAAAATTGACATAAATGAGTTTTTAAAACAGATATTATATTATTAATTGATATTCTATTCCTATAAATCTAATGTTTATAAAAAGGACTTATATAATGATATTTGTATTATTAAGGGACCACTTGGTGGTCTGTTGTAATTTTATAGTATGTTTATTAACTATATAATATAAAAATAGAAAATGACATGGTAAGTGTCAAACTAATTAAATAATAGTTAAAACTAAATGATAAGGTTACTAAAGTGACCCAAACCTATATAAAACCTATTGGTTGAGTTTTTTTAGACCTATCCCCACCTTATAATTTTAATAATCCAATTTGGAGCTATTAGAAACCGAATATTAATTTATTATAAAGTAATACTTTATGTTTTTTCTAAAGACCCCTCCTCCCCCATATAAAAGGACACCACTTCTAAAAAATTCTTCACACCTTCAAAGCCATTTGGATCTGCCAACCCCTACCCAAATATTATCTCAACTTCCCTCAATTCAACCTAGAGGCCTTATTGTGATTAGAATGACAATATAAGGAGCCCTTTAGTTCAAATCAAAAGGAAGAACCCGAAGAAGAGCTAATGTTTTCACCACCATCATTCAAGTTCCTTTCTTCTTCAACTTCTTATTTATTTGTTTTTTCCATTCTAAAATAATAACGCCAGTATATTTTATATACTGTGATGTTATTATAAATATGGTACAACCATATTCAGTATTTTATCCATCCTTTTAATGACATGTCACCATACGTGCGTACATACGGCCTACCGTCTCCACGTCGTGGTGTAATTTTTATTCAATACATTATTATTTGGATGGGTATAATAATGATGTGTAATTCATGTAAATAATAAATATAACATGATACAGATTCTGTATATATGATATACCATCCAATTATATGGTTTTTTAATATCAAAAGAATGATATTGTCGCTCGTGCGTACGTACGGACTACCATCTCCACAAACACGATAAGATTCATTCCCCATCGTATCCATTCAAGTATAATTCTCATTTGATGATTAAAAATAATTTCTAAGGACTTGATATCATTCTAGATATGAATTATATACAACCTATCCATAAACACATGTTATGTATCAAAACATATAAAAGAAAACGAGTAAGTTATCACCCAAAATGACGATAATACTAAGATATTATTAACAATTCAATGTTAAAATATCATATATGATATCATATTAGTGTAAATTATTCTTGTATAATTTAATAACAATTATTTCACCATTATACAGGAGGTTAACCTACCCTCAACCAAGGAAAAGTAAAAGGTAAGGGTTTATTTTACAATATCTTCATTATCCGAGCTTGTTTATACATAATTATCTACTCGGACCTCTTTATCATCCACATCCATGTTTATTAAAAATGTAATTCAAACCATTATTAATTTTTTATAGACTATGGTTTAAAGTAATTTATACTCTTTTTGTATTTTTATAAGATTTTTATAAAGTAATATTTCTGTCGTTTTCCAAACAAGGTCATTTTTAACCTTTTTGACCGAATTAAGGTAAGAATGCATTTTTTAACTTATACGGCGGGTGCAGCTATTTTCCGCCATTATAAAATCTTAGAAACTTCCCTTAAAAGCTTATAAAGATATTTTCAAAGTAAATGTTTTATTTTATAATTATGTGACTTTTAAATGATTTAAAAAAAAGTTATATTTCTCTCAAATTGTTTAGATTTCATCTATGTCAACATCTTTTGATGGATTTTAAGCTTATTTGAAGTTGATTTATTATGATACAAAACATCCATATTGTATTGAAGTTTTTGTGATATGTTTTACTGTAGATATGTTATTCTTATACCATTCATGGTTTATAGATATAGTTTTGACATTTCGTATGCTAGTTTTAATACGAATGTTTATGTTATGTTTAAACCTGTTCATATGAAGAATTCATTGGACTTAATAAGTGAAGGGTGGAGCCCGATGTAGCTCGTCGATGTATCTGTAGGTCTCATGAGACAAACTAGTGTCTTGGCACAAGGCCTTGAAAAAATCTTATTTGTAGTCTTGTCACAAGGCCTTGACTATGTGGTTATGATAGTCTCGCAGTATGCATTCCATCATTATGAAAGTGGTTATTGATATTTCATGTGATTATTCAACTTGTAGAATATCCATGTGAATAATAAAATGGGATTATATCATTTTACCTTTTCCATATTATGCTTAAGTTTATGTTTAAAAGGCTTTTGTTTTAGTTATACATTTCTTTAAATGTTTATGCTTATTTATGAAAGTTTCTGCTACATTTTTATCCTTACTAGGCATCTGAGCTCACCCCTTTCTATGTTTTATTTTTCCTAGGATGTGAAGAATTATTTTATGAATGAACTACAAGGATAGTATGAGGGTATATGAGGGTAGACTATGGAGACGACGTTGTTGTAGTTTTCATTTTATGATGTAATGTAAACTTTATGAATATATCTAGTGATTCTAAGGCTACTAAACTAATCTGTCTTTCGAGACATGATCTTTTGTGATCATGCCAATGTTATGTAATAATGAATTGATTATGGTTAACTGGGGTCAGGGTGTTACAATTGGTATCAGAGGAAGTTTAGTACAAACCTTGGGAGCTAGATTTAGATAAACTCTGATTAGAGAACATAGACCTATGATGGAATTTGAGGATTAGTATATAAGAACTTCCAAGAAATTTGGTATTGTAGAGATTTTGTGAGTTTTCTGAACAATAAATCCATGTCTGGATACGAGAAGGTGGACGCGACTATGGCACAGATGTACCTAGGGTAAAACCCAAAAACACCGCTTTGAGCTAGACTCAAATGGGAAATGGTGCATGACAACGGGCCTTGCTGCACTCTTGGTTACGACACTCCCGGGGGATATTCTTAGGATAATTCTCATTTTATTTACAAACCATTATGAATGGTTTATGAGTATATACTTCTTTAAAGAAATTTTTTTTATTGTTATCAATTGTATCCATAAACTGTACAATTTATGTTAAGTGTTTTACTAGTTTGGATTTACGTATTACGATTCATAAACTAATCTTGTGTATGCCATTGTATTGAAATGGAGCATAGTGAAAGAAATGGAAACCATATCAATGCATGCACTCTATGTAGGGATTTCCCTCCTGCTCAAGATAATTGTAGTGGAGCTGGTGATGGAACTGGTGCTGATCAGCTAATCACCATACTGGGACAACTCACTCAGGTTATGAATAATAACCTTAACCATATGGAGCACTCTAATCTGCAGCATGGAGGATCAATGTTAGACCGCTTCATGAGGGAACAACCACCAACATTCAATGAGAGTGAAAAACCCTTAGTAGCTGAGCAATGGATAAATTGCTTAGAGAAAATATTTCATGCCTTGGGGAGTAGTGAAGGGGAAAAAGTTATCATGGCAGTTTACCGCCTCACCGGAGATGCTGACCAATGGTGGTCATTGATTCAAACCACAAAGGAAGACGGTGAAGTATCATATATGGAATTAAGGGAATTCAAAGATATTTTCTTAGAAAAATACTTTCCTCGTGACCATCGAGCAGATATGGAAAGGCAATTTCTGAGTCTGTGACAAAAGGAGGAAGGGAATAAAATAAATGTGGGTAAGGAAAGGAATGTTCAAAAAGAGGATGTACCTATTGTGAGACAATATGTTGAGGTGTTTCTTGATGATTTACCTAGACATACTCCAGGACGAGAAATTGTGTTTTCCGTTGATTTTATTTCTGGTTCAAGGCCTATATCAAAGAACCCATATAGAATGGCCACTGTGGAATTAGTTGAACTAATGAAACAACAAGAGGAATTGAGTTATAAGGGATTTATTCACCCTAGGGTTTCTCCATGGGGAGCCCCTATCCTTTTTGTTAAGAAGAAATATGGATCTATGAGGTTATGTATCGACTATAGGGATATCAATGCTATAACCATAAAGAAAAGTATCCTTTACCTTACATTGATGATTTATTTGACCAACTGCATGGAGCTCAATAATTTTTAAATATTGACCTTTGATCTGGATACCATCAGTTGTGTGTGAATAAGGAAGAAATTCTAGAGACCGCATTTTAAACCAGGTACAGGCATTATGAGTTTACAGTAATGCCTTTTTGGTTAACTAATGCACCCTCTGTATTCATGGAACTAATGAATAGAGTTTTCAAGGAATATATCGATGATTTTGTGGTGGTATTTATTGATGATATCTTGGTATATCCCAAAAGATACTAAGATCATGAAAATAACTTGCGTATTATCCTGAAGACTCTTCGAAGACATGAATTATATGGGATGTTTAACAAGTGTGAATTCTGGCTCCAAGATATTTATTTTCTTGGCCATATTGTCTCCAAAGATGGAATCTCTATTGATCCTTCTAAGACCAAGGCAATCCAAGAATTTCCAGCACTGATGAGTATAACTGAGGTACGCAGTTTTATTGGTTTAGCAGGTTATTATCAACATTTCATCCAGAATTTTGCCCGATTGGCTAACCCACTAACGAAGCTCACACGTAAAGTGGTTAAATTTGTTTGGACAAAAGAGTGTCTATAATGTTTTGAAGAATTAAAGAAAATGATTTGTAAATGATCTTATATTGACTCTGTCGTCTAGGAATGCTGGTTTTGTTATATATAGTGATGCGTTGAAGAAAGGACTTGGTTGTGTCCTTATGCAGAATGATGGAGTTATTTCCTATGCATCATGACAGCTGAAAATTCATGAGAAAAACTATCCTACTCAGGATATTGAGTTAGCATCCATAATCTTTGGTTTGAAGATTTGTAAACACTATATATGTGGTGAGAAATGTGAGATATATACTGATCACAATAGTTTGAAGTATATTTTCTCACAGAAAGAACTCAACATGATGCAAAGGAGATGGATTGAACTACTCAAGGATTATGATTTCACGAAACACTACCACCTGGGGAAGTCAAATAATGTGGCAGATTCTTTTAGTAGAAAAGATCATGGAGATTTGAACAATATGAGAATTGAGAGGGATCCTATTTTCATGGATCTAGTAAAGTTGGATATGGGAATAACTATGGAAGGTGAAACATCAATTATTTTTCAAATGGTTGCGAAACCATCTTCACTAGAAAGGATAAAGAGATCTCAGACTGATGATGACGAATTTCAAAATAATATTAAAGCTATGAATGATGGGATATTGAATGACTTTGTGTATGAAGATGGAATTTTGAAATTTGGGAGGAGACTTTGTGTTCCCGATATACCTGATCTAAAAGGGAATTTTTGGACAATGCTCATAGTTGCAATTTCTATATACAGCCTGGGAGCACCAAAATGTATAGATATTTGAAGGAACATTTTTATTTGGAAACATGAAGAGGGAGATTGCTGATTTTGTGTCAAGATGTATGGCTTGTCAACAAGTGAAAGCTGGAAGGCAACAACCTGGTGGAGTAGTGCAACCTCCTCCCATACCTGAGTGGAAATGGGATAATATCATGATGGACTTTCTCATGTGACTACCAAAGACTCCTAGAAAGAACGATGAAATATGGGTCATTGTTGATCATCTTACCAAGTCTGCACATTTTCTTACTATAAGAGAATATCTACCACTTGAACGTCTAGCAAGACTATATATTAATGAAGTTGTGAGACTTCATGGATTACCCCTATGGATTGTTTCTGATCGTGATCCCCGTTTTACTTCAAGATTATGGAAGAGTCTTCAGAAGGCCTTGGATACTGAACTTCGTTTGAGAACTACCTACCACCCTCAAATAGATGGAAAATCCGAACGGACTATTCAAACCATAGAAGACATGTTGAGATCATGCTCACTTGACTTTCAGGGTATGTGGGATCAATATTTACCTCTGGTTGAATATTCCTATAACAATAGATTCCATTCAAGTATTAAGATGGCACCATATGAAGTGTTATATGGAAAGAGATGTCGCACACCAACCTGTTGGGATGACGTTGGTGAAAGAAAACTTGTAGGCCCAGAACTAGTGGAGGAAACGATAGAAAAGGTGAAGGTAATCCAAAACCACATCAAAGCAGCTCAAAGTAGGCAGAAGAGATATGCTGATAACTAAAGAAAGGATTTGTAATTTCAGGTTGGAGATCATCTTTTGTTGAAGGTATCTCCATGGAAGGGTGTTATAAATTTCAGTAAGAAGGAAAAATTGAGTACCAGGTACATCGGGCCATTCAAAATTCTAGAACGAATTAGGGCTGTAGCTTACCATTTGGCAATGCTGATAAGTATCTCCAAAGTTCACGATGTGTTCCACATATCACTTTTGAGAAAATATATGCCTGACCCAACACATGTACTCACCTATGCGGAATTAGAAATGGAACTTGATATGTCTTATTATGAAGATCATGTGAATATTCTTGATACGATAAAACAAGTGCTGAGAAACCAGAGAGTCCAGGGAGTCGGTTCTACCATAGAACTTAAGACACTGATAATTTCTTTCTGTGAAGAAATAGTGTTAAGTTTATTGAGTGTGGATATCAGTCCAGGGAGTCCAGTGTTGGGGCAGCGGCCGACGTATCCATACACCTGGACCCTGACTTCTGATTTCTGACTCAGTGCTCGAAAACACTGATTGTATGTGTGTATCAAAAGTTTTCTGTGTTATTACTTTATGTCAGCTCACCAGGAATACTGTATTAACCGTGGTGCACCTATTTCTTTTCAGGATAGCCCCATGATGGCAGCCAGCTAGGGTTCTGAGCTTTGTGCGAGATGGAAGCCCACGGAGCGACGAGGCCTCGGTGCAGAGCCCCATTACAGCCGAGGCACCAGCGGTACCTCTACCTGTTGGGCCACCGATACCGCCATCCCCAGCAGCGGAGAGTGCACGCTTCCTGAGTGCGCTGCACGAGTTTTAGTGATAGAGGCCACCCCAAGTTCCGCGGAGAGATGGACCCTCAGGCAGCTGAGGATTGGATGGAGTTTATCATCTGAGTCTGCAGATTAGTAGGGACACCAGCTGACCTCATGGTGATCCGTGCGGCGAGTCTCCTGCACGCAGCAGCAGGTAGATGGTGGAGCCTGATGCTCCAGGTGCACAGAGAGGCATCACTGCTTTGGACGAACTTCGAGAACCTCTTCTGCTCAGAGTTCATTCCAGCCACCCTCCGTGCGGTGCGCATTCAGGAGTTACTATAGCTGCGGTAGGGCAGCATGACCATAGCCCAGTACTCGGCGAGATTTACCGACCTCGCTCTCTACTCCACGGACATGGTACGAGAACCATTTTTTCGGGCCCAGACCTTTGAGCAGGGACTGAGGCATGAGATCAGGGCTTCAATGATCTCCCTCAACATTCTGACGCAAGTAGGAGTACTGGAGTGAGCCCTTATTGTGGAGAGCTTCCTTGCTGAGCCTATGCCAGCAGCGACGCCTACCAGGATGCGAAATGTAGTGGAGTCTTCTTCATCCGGCAGTAGACAGATGTCTCAGAGGTCCAAGCAGACCAGGCCATTAGGTGGGCGACCTCATGATACTGGTTCGGAGGTGCGGGGCACAAGCAGCAGAGCCATTCATACGAGAGGAAGACAGTGCTATGCGTGAGGCGGGCAGGGACACATGGCTCATGACAGCCCGACCCGCCATGTAGAGTAGCATCATATGGTTGAGGGACCACCCAGGTAGAGGCAGAGGTTCGACCATGGCGGTCCGCAGGGAGCAGGCGGACGAGGTAGAGGAGTTGGCCGAGTAACAGGTGGTGGACAACGCTTTAAGGATCTACCACCACCGCCACCAGGAGGTCCACCCCGACCACAAGGAGCTGGAGGAGAGAGGCAGGCTCAGCTCCAGGCAGTGGAGGATTATGACCACGGCGCACCTGAGATGATTAGAGGTACTATTTGTGCCTACTCCACCCTTTCTGCAGTTCTTATAGACACAGGAGCGAGTTATTCTTTTATTCCCGCTGCCCTTGATGGGAGCTCGGAGATTCCGACGGAGCTGTTGGATCGATCCGTACACCTAGAGACTCCTACGGGAGCAGACTCGATGATTACACTCTGGTGTCAGCAGTGTGATCTTACTCTAGGAGGTGAGATCTTCGGCTGGGATCTTCTTGTAGTGGCGTCGAAGCCTTACGACGTCATCTTGGGCATTGATTGGTTATCTAAAGTCCATTCTCAGATCGACTGTATTAGGCGCAAGTTGCGGTGTGTCCGCACAGATGGGAGCAGGTTCACCTTCACCGGCAAGAAGGGATCCTTTGCAGCGTAGGATGGACTTACGCAGAGGAGAGGGCAGCCGATCACACATCAGTTGGCTAGTCTCATCCTCAAAGCGGTTGATGTGTGGAGTCCGAGTTTTCCTGTTGTGGTGGATCAGTATGCAGACGTTTTCCCTGATGACGTTCCAGGACTAACTCCTCACATAGAGGTAGACTTCTAAATTAACATATACCCCAGGACAACACTGATATCTACTCCAGGATATCGGATGGCTCCCGTAAAGCTTCGTGAGCTACGGGTATAGCTGGAGGACTTACAGGGAAAGGGATTCATCTGACCCAGTGTTTCACCCTGGGCTTCTCTGATTTTATTTGCCAAGAAGGTGGATAGGAGATTACGACTATGTGTCGAGGTTTCCTAAATCAGGTGACCGTAAAGAACAAGTATCCACTCATGAGGATTGAAGACCTCTTTGATCAGCTCAAGGGAGAACGATGGTTCTCGAAGATAGACCTCAGGTCAGGCTATCATCAGCTCAGAGTTTGAGATGGGGATGTGCAGAAGACAGCCTTCAGGTGTCGGTATGGCCACTATGAGTTCTTGGTTATGTCTTTCGGTGTAACCAATGCTCCAGCGGTGTTAATGAGTCTCATGAACAGGATCTTCCAGCCTTACCTCGATCTATTTGTCATAGTCTTCATCGATGAAAAACTGATTTACTCGAATACTAAGGAGGAGCACGCCTACCATTTGTGGGTTGTACTGGATACACTTCAAGAGCACCATATTTTTGGTAATCTCTCAAAGTGTCAGTTCTGGATTCGAGAGGTTCACTTCTTGGGGCACGTCATCTCGGAGGCGGGAGTTGCAGTAGATCCTGCAAAGATCGAGGCAGTACTTGATTGGGAGCCACCCAGGAGCGTGATGGAGGTGCAGAGATTCCTAGGTCTAGCTGGGTAGTATCGGAGATTTGTGCCAGACTTCTCCAGAGTTGCATCACCACTTTCAGATTTGACGAAGAATGGGAAACCCTTTGTGTGGTCAGATAGATGTCAGCAGAGCTTCCAAGAGCTGAGATTGAGATTGACCAGTGCACCCATCTTGAGGCTACCGGAGGAGGGCGTAGGGTACATAGTTTACTGTAATGCATCCGGGACCGGACTTGGGTGTGTCCTGATGCAGGAGCGGGTAGTGATCGCCTATGGTTCATGACAGTTGAGGCAGCACAAGCAGAACTATGCTACCCATGACCTAAAGTTAGTATCATTGGTCTTCTCCTTGAATATTTGGTGGCACTATCTAATGGGCGAGCGCTTTATAGTCTACTCTGACCATTAAAGTCTCAGGTACATCTTCTCACAGAAGGACCTAAACCCGAGACAGCGGAGATGGCTCAAGTTCCTCCAAGAATATGACTTTGATATAGTCTATAGTCCTAGGAAGGGGAACATAGTAGCTGATGCTCTCAGCAGGAGGTCGGGCATTCAGTTGCTTGGAGAGGCGATAGAGCAGTTAGCCGCTTTGCAGATATCCTTCGTAGATAGAGATGGGGAAGCTTCCTACAGTCCCTCATAGTCACTCCTCCACTTCTTCAGCGGGTTAGAGAGGCACAGCGTGGGGATGTTGACTGTGAGACGCGATGTACTCATATTTCCATAGGGCAGGCGCCTGAGGGATTTTCTGAAGGAGCAGAGCATGTCATCCTCTTTAGGGGATGTACCTTGGTACCAGTTGCATTACAGGAGAAGGTACTGAGGGATTTTCACACTTCCCCTTTGGCGGTACATCCAGGAGTTGCAAAGATGTACCAGGATCTCAGACGACAGCACTGGTGTCCGGGTATGAAGAAGGTTGTGGCATAGTTCGTTTCATGATGCCTCATCTGCCAGCAGGTGAAGGCAGAGCACCAGGTACCGGCAGGCTTGGTGCGGCCCTTAGAGGTCCCGAAGTGGAAGTGGGATGGGATATCCATAGATTTCGTGACGGTACTTCCACGTACTTTCAGAGGACACGACTCCATCTGGGTGATTGTCGATCGACTCACCAAGTCGGCACACTTCCTACCTATCAGAGAGCAGGGCTCAGTGGATAGCTTGGGAAATCTCTACGTTCAAGAGATCGTATGGCTTCATGGTGTGCCATAGTCTATCATCTCCGATCGAGATTCTCTCTTTACTTCCCGGCTTTGGAAGGGGTTATAGGAGGCATTTGGGATGCAGCTACACATGGGCACCACCTTTCATCTTCAAACGGATGGCCAGATGGAGAGGACCATTCAGACACTCGAGGACATGCTCTGTGCATGAATCCTTGACATTGGTTGCAGCTGGGAGGATCACCTACCTTTGGTGGATTTTTCATACAATAACAACTACAACTCTACCATCGGGATGGAACCATATGAGGCACTATATGGATGACATTGCAGATCACCTCTGTGCTGGACAGACCCTGGGGAGTCAGCACTTGTAGGAACAGAAATGGTCCAGGCTACGAAAGAGAAGGTACAGATCATCCAGGAGCAGAATAGGACTGCACAGAGCCGACAAAAGTCCTATGCTGATAGGAGGCAGAGACCACTGGAGTTCGAGGATAGCGGCCACGTTTTCTTACGGGTCTCACCTCAACGTGGATTACAGAGATTTGGCCAGGGAGGAAAGTTATCTCCATGCTTCATCAGACCATTTCAGGTTCTCACCAGGATAGGCAAGGTGGCCTATCGCCTGGCTCTTCCACCTCAGTTTCACGGTGTGCACGACATCTTCCTTGTATCTCAGCTGAGGAGATACGTGCACAACCCGACGCATATCATTGATCACAGGGAGCTGGACATTGATGATGGGGCGACTTTTGTGGAGGTTCCTATGGAGATCAAGGATCGACAGGATCGGGTCCAACATGGACGGTCAATTCTTCTGGTGCGCATTAGTTGGCAGCACGAGAACCTCCAAGAGAGCACATTGGAGCAGGAGGTTCAGATGCGTGCACAGTACCCTCATTTGTTTCCCTAGTTTATGATGTAGCTTTACAGGGACGTAAAGCTCTGAGGTGGGAGTAATGTAAAGACCGAAAAATTTTAAGGAAATTTTTTTCTTAAATTCTTTGGGATTTTACGAGTACGTAGTTACCGACGACACCTGATTCCGAGGCCCAGTGTGCCAGGAATAATTTTCTGAAGTTTAGCTCGGGTATGTTCAGTGAACGAAGGAGCGTGTTTTTCTATCTTTTGAACTAGTGCTCAGAATTGAAATCTGAGGGCACCGATGAAACCACAGTTCCGGTAATTTCTTAAGAGGACCTTTACTGAGGATGTGTTTTCTCGGGAGGAGATGTTTAAAAAAATGTGGATTAAATGAAAAGTGAATAAATTTTTGGTACAAATTTTATTTCTTTTTCTAAGGTGGTTTTATCCTACATGGGGGAGTTAGGGTGGGACCCACTAGCATCCTAACTTCCCATGTGAGGACAAATGTAAGGTGGGTCCCACACGATCCCCAACCTTATCACTTTCCATAACCCCTTAACCCCCATGGAATTAAACGTGTAACCCTTCCACCCCCTCTCTCTCTCTCCCTTTTATCTCTTGCCAACACACATTAAACAATTAATTAAACCACTTCACTTAGTTAATGAGTGTTTTTAATTCTTAAATTTTGAAATGCATGGCATAAACATTTAAAATAAGGGGTGGACTTATTTTAATTTTTGTTGGCTTGTTGTGTGGTAATTTGGGAAGAGAGCCTTTTGTGAAGGAAGGAGGAAGCTCCTCCATCATTGAAGAACGTCATCCTCTCCATGAAGAATGACACCTCTTCGACGTAGAGCACCGAATCCATGAAGATCAATGACATGAAATCCTCTTCTTCTCTCTGTGAAAAAAGAGGAGATATCGCTTCCTCCTCGGGCGCACTTCGACATCACCTTCCGATGACAACGAATGATGACACCTCTTCACGGATCAGGTCACGAGGTAGGGGATTATTATTGGTCAGGTTTTAATCATCGTTCTCCATTGCTTAAGTATTGGCCGCTTGATATTGTCAAAATGGGAGGTGATCGGACTGCACAAACACGGTCGATTCTCCTCCCTTTTTCCTTGTTGATCATCATTGATGTTTGAGCCGAAGGCGGCGTGGTGTCGCTGCATCGCACGGGGACGAAGAGGACTGCGGCTAGAGGGGGCCGCGGTGGTGGTGGGCACCACCGTTGTGCCACGCCAGTGAGGCCGAAGAAGGTCGCGGCAAGGATCAGGTTGTGGCGGAGGGGCGCGGCGTCGTCACACCACACCGGTGAGATGAGTCGTGGCCTTAGACCCCGGCGAACCAGCAAGGGCGTCCGTCTAATCCTACCGTCGGCGTCTCCAGGTGGCGGGACCCCATCTGGGTCCCACGGTGGCTCACAACTGGCCTACCATAAAGGTCGGCCGTTACCGGGAAAACCGGGGGGGGTGTAACCCCCCCCCCCCAGACCTGTTTCTAGGGAGGACCCCACCAGATCCGCCATTTCCGGAAACAGGGGGTCGCACCCCCTTGGCGTCCCGCTCGGCCAGCGGCCGAGCCGTGGCCGCCATCCGAGCCGAGCCGCAGGACACGCAGGTCGAGCCAGCCGCAGGCCACGCTGGCTGGGCCAGCCGCAGGCCACGTGGGTCGGCCCAGCCGCACCAAGCCGGGTCAGGCCAGACCCGGACCCAGGTCGAGTTGACCTGGTTCGGGCCAACCCGGGGGGGGTTGGGCCGAGTCGGGCCGGGCCCAGAACCCCCCACTTCGGACCGTTTTCGGTCTTTTTCTCATAACTTGAACTACAGACCTCCGATCGACGCACCGTCAGTTGATTAGGAATCCTTTTAACGAGATGTTCGTTTCGGTATATTACACTAGAGGTTTTGGCGATGTTTGGGTATGGACGGGTTGGTTCGAACCTGAAACCAACCGAGCCCTTGGAGCGGAAACACTTATAACTTAAGGATCAGACGCCCGAATGACGTGCCGTCAATTATGTTGAATTCCTCATAGTGAGATAGTTCTTTTGGCTTACTACACTTTAGTTTTGGATTCAACTAGAGAACAGTCGGGTTGGTTTTATCATAAAAACCAATCGGGCCCCTTGAACGGAAAAGTCAATATCTCTCAGACCGGGCGTCTGATTGACACGCCATTTGTCGCATTAAGTTCCTATTGACAAGAAGGAACCTTTTGATACATCAACTATGGACTTAATGATAGTTGATGTATTGACACCCCTTGGCACTTGGAGCGGACCGTCCTAGAATCGAGTGTGCTGTGTACGGGAACACTAGAGCTGGCTGCGACTGCGATGACGATGACGACTGTACTGGGATCCTATGTGGGTTCGGCAGTGAGGACGACTGTAGATGGATCCTCCGTGGGTTCGGCAGTGATGACGGCTGTACTTGGATCCTACGTGGGTTCGACAGTGATGGTTACTGTACTTAGATCCTACGTGGGTTCGACAACGACGACTTCTGTACTTGGATCCAACGTGGGTTCGGTAGGGGAGATGATTCAGAGGCTACATATATCATCTCCACCCCTCTTTGTGAGTAGTATACCTGTGTGAGATGAGTCTTGACTTTCAATCAATATCATAGATATTATTGACATGCTTTCCTGTGTGGATAGGGTTGTGTTTTCCTGTGTGGAATGGGTTGTACTTGGGCTCGTGAGTTGGAGTCGAACTGGAATTGATGACTTAGGTATATCTGTGGGAGTATACCTAAGTAGAGTTGGTTGATACTTCGTGTTTGTATCGTTCCTTTTTGGTTTATACTTTATGGATTCTAGGAGACCTTCGGGGGTCTCGGGGTCCCTACTTAGTATTGTATACTCACCCCTGCATGGGCTATGCCCGCACTACGTGGTGATGGTTGCAGACGATGGACAGTGCTGATCGTGGTTGAGGCTTGAGGAGCGGTACGGTATCCGGAGGTGGACTATCATGCGGGACGTACACGGAGCGGACGGCCAGACCCGAGGAGCTAAGGAGACCATATGTACCCACCCTTCAAGTGGGATAGCCATAGGATGACTCGGTGGTTGCTGATTTACTTTGCTGCTGTACTTTCTTTATAGTTGTACTGTACTTTCAGTTGGGTTTGTATTCTAGCCCATTTACTTTTCAGCACTTAATTTTGTACTCAGTTTACTTAGTGTTTACTTCATCTTGCATTCTCTGTTGTGTTTTTTACTTATATAAAGGAAATTCCTTCCTTTTTATCGGGATTTACACCTTTGATGCTAGTCACCAGCCCCTGGGCTATGGAAGGCGGGCTTGGGGTAGTCACGGCACGAGCCCCGAGGATGGGTCGTGACAATTTCAAAGAGTTTTTATAAAATTATTTCTTAAAAGGTGTTACCAAGCCCCATTTTTCACATTTTAAATAGATTTTATTTAAGACTAATAGGCCCACAATGTGAGAACCTTGTGTGGTTTGTATGAAATTCATGGATTTCCCCCTTTTTGAAGACATATTTTCTATATCAATTTTCTTGAGAAGAATAATGTCCACTTAAGTGATAGTTTTGTTAGAGGTGATAGTTATTATGGTTCACCCTTAATATCATTAATATTTTTCATGTTTGATGGGTCACCCCCACCCCAATATATATACAATGGGAGAACATATATATCTTGATGACATTTCTTGGTACATTTACTACAGTAGTGTATCAATTTTATTTTCTAGTGACCTTGAGTATGTTTTTGATCTACATTGGAGATTTTTATCCTTGGTTGGTCCATGTAAGGAAATACTAAGTGTTAAGGAACTTGAGATACATTAAGAATGAAAAATATGATGTATTTTAATGAGTAATGTGTAATATATTACAAGATATCTTAGGTAACGCCATGATTTTTTGTTCTCTATTGTTTCCTGATGGTTGTAGAACTGGTATTTTTATTGTGAATATCCCATTATTTTTTTTAATTGATTCCATAATGTTATTACATTTGTTATTGTATATTTTATATCAAAAAATTAAGAATACATTAATTTAAATGGAAATAATTGAAAGGGATTTTTATTTTTCCCTTTCACCTGAGTGTTTTGAAAGGATGAATTCTAATAAGGTAGTTCTTTTTTAAACTATTTATTTTGGTTAATGGATATTGAAAATTGTATATTTTTTAAATTATTCATACATTACATTTAAATTTAATTGGTTTAAATAGTGATAACATGTTATTAGTTTTGAATAAAATTATAATTATTATATATATATATATATATATTCTAGAGTGAAATTAATTCCTTTTTAATGATGATAGATAGGTTTTGGGGAGGATAAATACTAGACTTTTCTACATATCCCTATTATATTAAATTTTTAATAGGTTCTAATTAATTGTATAATATGATGTTTTTGACTTTTGTTTAGTTACATTTGTGGAAACAAGTGAGTATGATTCCCATAGTGCACGTCGGTAGTGGTTGTTTATCTATTTTGGGTTTTAGTTCATATGTTGTATCATACTATGTCAACACTTGTTCTCTGGATTTTATTTTTATTTATGATTGCATTGAATCACTAGATAGTTTTTAATTAATTTTAAATTTCTCAATTCATTTTGTTTTCATGATTTATTACTTATGAGTTTTCTCTATTTTGTTATACCTTGATTGACCATTCTTGTGACAGTTTCTCATTTTTCTATGGTGTGACATTCTAACATATCATATGGTTATGCTAGAAATATATTAGGAATTATTGTAGTTTTTATTTCATTATGAAGAGAATTCTTTCACATGTGTGATTATTAAATTTATAGGAACTAGTTTTCATCCTGTGGGGATTGGTAATCCCCTTTGATCCTAAGGAAAAACTTGGTCCTATTAGCCTAAGCTAGTTTATAAAAAATAGTATTGAGAGTATGAAATGGTTTATGGATGAAGTATAAAAAGCTCTTCAAAAGAGGAAATGGGTGGTTTTAATGGAATGAATTGATCTTATTATTCATATATATTATTTCATACACTGATTATGATCACATAAGCTTGGAATTATTGAATATTCATTAATTGTAATGTAGAAATGGTGATTTATGTTTAATTATTGATATAATTGAATCCATGATGAAAAAAATATATAATGGAAGATACTGATGATACTATGATCTTTTTAGATGCTGGTGTTTACTTGATAAAAAACGATTTTTTAAATTAGTGTATTTTTTGGAGTGAAGTGAAGTGAAGTGTATGTGATACATGTTTTTTTAAAACACTTTGAAAAAATTGTTAAAAACTCACATTAAAACATAATTGAATTATATCAATTCAAATGAAGTTAATAAGATTTGTATTCTTTTTTGATTGTGGAAGAATTTTTTTAACTAATGTGGTTAGATTATTGGAATACATTCTGTGATGTAGTTAAAATCATTCCATAATTAATACCAAAAGTCTATGATAGTTCTGTATATGATTTAAATAATCTGATTTCAAATAATTTCATTACTTAATGAAAAGGTTTCTAAATTATATATTTCTAGAATTTAATGATGTTTCTATATGTTCCAACATGATATTTAGAGATCACCTCAATGATTATTCCATGTTTTTTTGTTCATAGTAGATTAAGAGAATTGGTGGATTGCTCTGTAGTGTAGAAAATTGTTCCATGGAGATCAAAGTCATGATACAATGCATATAGATATGTTATTTTAATGTTTCTATATAATTTTAGGAATTTTAAAACATATTAAATTTAGAAAAGGGAATTCTATAGGCTTCCTAGAAGTTAGAAAAAATTAATGGATAACTATAGTATTATTTCATATTATATCATGAGGTACCATAAAGAATACGGTAATGAGACAATTGATACTTTCATTTATCAATGATGTCAATGGTATATAATTTGAGGGTTTTATTAACTTAACTCAATAGGTTATTCAAGGTATAATTAAAATATAATATGAAACCCTTTAAATAATAAAAATGGTAACAAGTTTCACTAGTCTGATACTATGTCTTCAAATGAAGCTGAAGATGGTAAAGAGGTTGCATAATTTTATTTTAATGTGAAGATAAAATTTCATTGATATATGAAGTTTATGGATGTTTTGAAATTATAATTGATTGGAAAAGTGGAGTGAATAGAGACTTTTTTTTTGAAAATTGTGAGAAAAGAATTATTTTGAAAATGATAAAAATATAATCAATAATGAGATAACTTTCCATAAAAAATAATATTTCTATTGTGTCCAAAAATTGAAGAGGAAAAAAAGAAAAAACATATAGGAAGTCTTCTATGGTTGAAGACTGAATTTTTCTTTATATTATTGATTATCTTATAGTTGTTTTAATTAAATAACACTCAACAAGTTCACAATATATATTTTTTCTCACATGTACAAGTATAATACCCTATCATTATACCAAACATGTTTTTTCTACCATATTTCTTATCAATATTCTACTATACAATTACTATAATATAACCATTAATATTGATAGTTGAACCATGTAAAAGCATTATTAAATTTTTATTTGTGTTGGTTACATTTTTTACATAATTGGGAATAGATTCTTGTCAATAATTGTAACAAGTGGGTATTGTTAATCCTAGTTGAACAATAATAGGATAAAAAGGATTTTCTAATTCAACCATACTTAGGGAAATCATTTTGATCTTAATCCATTTATGTATAATACAATCAGTTTATAAATTTTTAAAGATTTTAGTAGTAATCAAATGTTTCCAACTAAACTTCATTTGATCCTTCATCTCTTAAAACATGTTATACCAAATGAAGGATGATTTTTTAATCTCTTTCTACAATATTATAGAATGAAGAGGCATACCATAGAGTTAGTAAAAATTAATTATTTGAACAAATGACTCATAACTAATGTTTTAGAAAAGCTATTGGAGTAAACATTTATCATTATATGATTCAAAAAATCAAGAATATAGGCCCAAAATATATCTTTAAGAATACATATAGTTCAATCATACTAAATATTTATCATGGTGTGGTAAGATGTACCCAATTTTACTTGAGTACCAAGAGATCACTATAACCCTATTAAAAACCATGTTGTGATCTCATATCTCAATTAGAAAATATAATCAAAGGTTTTACAGATATATTTAGGATATTTAGAAATTTAATCTCCCAAAACCATTACAAATGAGGATTCATGAATATGGACAAAATGAGATGTATTATTATAGTGATCTATAGCCAGAAAAAATTATCATGTCCCAATTTATATCTTGATAACATAGTGAGAAAATCCAGACTGATATTATCCTATTTATAAATAAGTAGAATAATGGTATATAAGTTTACAATGGGACATTTTTTCATACATAAGATATTAATTTAAAAATATTGATACAAATCTATAGATATCATGTTTCTTATAATGCCATCCAAGTTTCTTGTAAATATCACAATGTATTTTTAATTACGTAATGATACACAAATCAAAATGATGTGTAATATTCATTCACCAATTCCTCCCTCATTATAGTTGGGACCATATTCCTATAACTAATATATATGAAAGAATGGAAATCCAAATATAAAAATTCAAGGATTTCCCCTCTTCTATGTTTTTTTCAAATAAGGATTTATCATGATCCAAAATTTCAGAGTCTTTAATTCACTCTATAGTGGATAATGTCAAACAAATTTAAAATATATGGTTTATATATCAATCCCCAATGACAATTAAATAAATTTTATCTATCAATTTCATCATCATGTACTCTTCCTTTTCCTCCTTCTCCATTTGAGGATATTACTTCTAGTAGAGAAAATATATTTCCATGATATCCTTTCGAGGAAATCAAAAATATTAAAATAAAATAAAAAGTAATATATAAATTTTCATTGATGCCTCAAATTTAATTATATTTGACAAAATGTATAATTGTTGGTTATGTGGGAAATGTATACCAGAAATCACTTGAAAAAAATATAGTTCCTTCAGTACTTCAAAGTATGGACTATAATTTCTAATTCCAGATTTTGGTTTGTGTAGTTATTTTCACCATATTTGAGATTTTAGAAAAACAAATATTACACTCTAATAACAATCAAGAGTATATAACTAAGGTGAAACGTAGAGGCACCATAATAAACATTGAACCATTTAGCTAGATGGTTTAATATCTTGATAGGAGTAGTGGTATGTCTATTAATAAACTCTAGAAATGATGTTTCAAATGATTTAAAGATACAATCATGACTAAATTTTCTTAAAGGATGTCTTGGGATAAGTTAACCAATAAAATTTGTTAAGGAAATGATGGTAATTTCATACAATCCATATAAATATTCTGATCTAAAATGAAATTGTAGGTATTAATAAGGATATAACTACACTAAAATTTTTTGGTTCAACTAAAATTATACAATAAAAGAACACATATCTATGGAATTTGACTTATTAAATCTAGAATGGGTATTTTGAATTTTTACAATAAATTTTTTTTTCACTCTTAGGGTCTCTAAGGAAATATGAATATGACTACCACCCTCACATTATGATTCATTATACATAATAATTCCATCAAAAAAAGAATAATAAAAAGAGTTTATTAATCGATAAAATAGTCACCCAATGTTTTCTAAAAACACATTAGGGTAATTAATGAGATGACTAAAATCTAACATATATACATGATACCTCATTTTAAATGAATACTCATTACATCTAATAGTAAATCACACCCCATAACTATAAGGACATAGAACTTTCATACATGATCATTATATCTTTCATGATGAATATTCAATAAATTTTAAATAAACAAGACCGAGGACCGTAAATATTTAGTGTCTTTAGAAGGTTGGATAAATAAATAAATGGTTTATAAGGGATATACATCATACCCCACTATGTTCTTCATAACCAAAACCCCTATTATATATATAATACATAATATATTTCTTCACAACCTATGGAATAAAACATAATAAAGAGAATGCTAAAATTCTCAATAAGTGTAAGAAAGGGAGATATCAACATAACATGGTTATAAAGGTATGAGTACATGATAATAACAATTGAAAAATATAAAAATAATATCATAGATCTTAAACATGATCCATGGTATAAATCAAGGGAGTTCAAAAGACATGACCATAATGGAATCAAAGAACATAAACTATGAAGGCATAACATTGGAATAACTCAAGGAATTGTGGAATGCACATAAGCATGGAAAATATTTTTTTTTTAATAATCAAGGCTAATTTCTAGTATTATAATAGTGGATTGGGTTTACTCCAAAAACCATCATAGTAGCCAAGGTTCACCCCTAAGATTATCATAGTGGATTCGGTTCCCACCCCAAACCATAATTGTTGTAAAGTTTCAATCCCAAGGCTATCATAGTGGATTATATTCACTCCATAAACCATATAATGGTCATGGGTGAATACCATGACTATCATAGTCTAAAAATTCTTTTACTGAACTAGGTTCACTCCCCATTAAACTACTATTTATCTCATTAGATATCAATCTTTACACAAGTAGTTGAAGGGAGATATAGTTCCTACCCTTCACATAATGAAATCTATATATATCTTTAAAAAACTAATATTTTAAAAGTAGAACATTATTTTCTATAGAATATGTGGAACACAACACTGAGTTTATGTTACCCCCATAAAATATATCATTAAATTTAACATCATTTATAGCTTGAAAAAAACACAAACATTGTTGTAAATGTACTCTAAAATAGTATACTATTATAAAATAGCATTTAAATTAGTGGGAATGAATCGTACTAACTAAATATTTTGAAAAATGAACCTCAAAGGCGGCATCCCGGATGCCGCCTTTGCATTTCGGGGGTAGGGTGGCATCTGCGATGTCGCCTTTACGCTGCGGGTGAAAGGCGACATCCGCGATGCCGCCTTTCTCCTAAAAAAATCTTTTTCTGAAAATTTAAATTTTTATTTTTTTTTGTTTTGTTTTGTTTATATATATATATATATAAACAAAATAAAAAATTTCAGCCGAATTTCTCTGCTATTAAAGATCCAGCGCTATAGCCATTACAGCAGTCTGGATTCTGATAGAAACTCTTACACATGCCTCCCTTTTATAAGAGGGCTTGCCCTAAAAATCATTCTTCATTTTCGATGTGGGATTCAGGTTCTACCTTTCCTGCGCAGTACATTCTGCATTTCCATTGTGGGATTCTATTTCAGGTACATGATTTTGAAATAAAATAAAATATAAACTCTAAGGCCAATATAAATGAAATTTTAAACATTGATTAAACATATAATAAATAGTTGAAAACAAAAATAATTTCCTCAAAAATGTTGATGAAAAATAATCTATAACCTTTCAAAACCGCCTACTTGAAACATAAAATGTTTCAAGTATGTGAATTTGAAAGATTGTAAAATATAAACTATAAAACGAATATAATTGAAACTTTATACATTGATTAAACATATAATAAATAGTTTAAAACAAATATAAATTTCCAAAGAAATGTTGATGAAAAGTAATTTATAAGATTTCAAAACCGCCTACTTGAAACATAAAATTTTTCAAGTGTGTGAATTGGAAAGACCATAAAACATAAAATAGAAGACCAATGTAAATGAAACGTTAAACATTGATTAAAAATATAAGAAATAGTTGAAAACAAAATCAATTTCCAAAAAAATGTTAATGAAAAATAATTTATAAGCTTTCAAAACCCCCTACTTGAAACTCAAAAATGTTTCAAGTACGTGACTTTGAAAGATTATAATTATATTACTAATTTACTAATTAATTATTATATAATTAATATTTATATTAATAATTAACTAATTAATTATTATATAAGTAATAATTAATGAGTAATAATTAATAATTAATAATTTAATGAATAGTTATAATTAATATTTATATTACTAATTAACTAATTAATAATTACTAATTACTTAAAAATAATTATTAACTACTAATTACTAATTATAATGAATAATTATAATAAATATTTATATTACTAATTAACTAATTAATAATTAATAATTACTAATTACTAATTAATTAGTTATAATTATTAATTGTATTTCTAATTAACTAAATATTTATTATATATGTAATAATTGTATTACTAATTAATTATTATATAATTAATGATAATATTACTAATTAAAAAATTAATTATGACATATTTAATTATTAATAATTACTAATTAAAAATTATAATAATTATATTTAATAATAATATTACTAATTAACTAATTAACTATTATATAATTAATAATTATATTACTAATTAACTAATTAATTATTATATAATTAATAGTTATATTAATAATTAACTAAATAATTACTATATAAGTAATAATTAATAAGTAATAATTAATAATTAATAAGTAATATTTATAATTAATATTTATAATTAATATTTATAATTAATATTTATATTAATAATTAATAATTAATAATTAATAATTACTAATTACTAATTAATAATTAAAAATTATAATGAATAAATGTAATTAAAAATTATATTACTAATTTACTAATTAATTGTTATATAATTAATAATTATATAACTACTGAACTAACTAACTATTATATAATTAATTATTAATAATTAATAATTAATAATTATAATGACTAATTATAATTAATATTTATATTACTAATTAATAATTCATAATTAATAATTACTAATTACTAATTACTAATTACTAATTACTAATTAATAATTATGATGAATAAATGTAATTAAAAATTATATTACTATTTTAGTAATTTATTATTATATAATTAATAATAATATTACAAATTAACTAACTAATTTTTATATAATTAATTATTATTAATTACTATTTAATAATTATAATGAATAATTATAATTAAAAATCATATTACAAATTTACTAATTAATTATTATATAATTAATAATAATATTACTAATTAACTAATTAATTTTTACATAATTATTTTTTAATAATTACTAATTAATAATTATAATTACTCATAATAATTAATTATCATATTTATAATTAACTAATTAATTATTATATAATTAATAATGATATTACTAATTAAATAATTATTTATTATATAGTTATTAATTATATAATTAATCATTATATTACTAATTAAGTATTATATAAATAATAAATAATAATTAATAATTAATAATTAATAGCTATAATGAATAATTATAATGAATAATTATATTACTAATTAACTACTTATTTATTATATAATAATTTTTAATAATTATAATGAATAATTATAATTAATAATTACCAAATAATTAACTAATTATTATACAATTAATAGTTTTATAATTAATAATTATATTATTAATTAACAAACTAATATTTAATTATTAATAATTAATAATTATAATTAGTAATTATAATTAATAATTATAATTAGTAATTATAATTATTAATTATAATATATAATTTTAATGAAAAATTTTAATTTATAATTATATTACTAATTAACTAATTAACTATTATCTAATTAAAAATTATATAACCAATTAACTAATTAATTATTATATAATAATTTTAAATAATTACTAATTATTAATTATAATGGATACATTTAATTTATAATTATATTACTAATTTACTAATTAACTATCACACACTGAATAATTATATTACTAATTAATTAGTTAATTATTATATAATTAATTATTAATAATTTTTAATTAACTAATTAATTATTATATAATTAATTATTACTAATATTAATTTAATAATTAAATAAATTATTATATGTTTAATCCATGTTTTAACATTAAATTATATCGGTCTTATAGTTTATATTTTAGCCTTTCAAAACCGCATACTTCAATCATTTTAAGTTTCAAGTAGGTGGTTTTGAAATCTTATAAATTATTTTTCGTGAACCTTTTTTATGAAATTATTTTTATTTTTGACTATTTGTTATATTTTTAATCCGTGTTTTATGTTTCATTGATATCGGTCTTATAGTTTATATTTTATAGGCTTCCAAAGTCACGTGCTTGAAACATTTTTAATTTTCATGTTGGTCGTTTTGAAAGCTTATAAATTATATTTCATCAATATTTTTTACGAAATTCTTTTTATTTTCAAATATTTGTTTTATGTTTAATTCATTTATTATGTTTCATTTATATTGGTCTTATAATTTATATTTTATAAGCTTTCAAAATCACGTGCTTGAAACTTCTTAAGTTTCAAGTAAGTGGTTTTGAAAGCTTATAAATTATTTTTTATCATCATTTGTTATGATTTTTTTTATTTTCAACTATTTTTTATATGTTTAATCAATGTTTGAAGTTTCATTTATATTGGCCTTATAGTTTATATTTTATAGTCTTTCAAAGTCACGTACTTGAAACAGAATCCCACATCGGAAATGCAGAATGTTCTGTGCAGGAAATGGAGAACCAGAATCCCACATCGGAAATGCAGAATGATTTCCAGGGTAAGCTCTCTTATAAAAAGGAGGGCTGGGTGAGAGCTTCTGTCAGAATCCAGATTGTTGTAATGGCTGTAGCGCGGGATTTTTAATAGCAGCGAAATTTTTCTGATTTTTTTTTGATTCTATATATATATATATAAACAAAACAAAACAAAAAAAATTAAAATTAAAAATTTTCAAAAAAAAAGATTTTTTTAGGATAAAGGCAACATCGCGGATGCCACCTTTCACCCGTAGCGCAAAGGCGGCATCGCAGATGTCGTCTTGCCCCCAAAATGCAAAGGTGGTATCCGGGATGCCGCCTTTGAGGTGCATTTTTCAAAATATTTTTTCCCTAAGCGTTTTATGGGAAAAAAAATTTAAAAAACGTAAAAAAAAATCCATTATAATTGTGATATGAATAATTTAAAACATTAAAAAATAAACTTCTTCTGAAAAAAAATATCTTTTGTATAAAAGATGGTTTAGTAACACTTTGCGCAAAAAAATTAAAATTAATTTTTTTTACATTTTGAATTTATTTTATAAAATTAACTTCATTTTTTAAATCATATTGTCCAAATTATATTAGGGTTATTTTTTAGGATTAATCAAAAATATTTATTTTCTTATGAATAGTGAAAAGTGTTGAGTTTTATTTAAAAAATGTTTTTTAATCAATTTATAAAGTAAAATAATTTTTTGAATTGTATTTAAAGTTATATTAGTACAATTATATATCAATTTAACCAATTTAGGTCATTAGAATAATTTTTATATTGAATTTTGATATAATTTCTTTATAAACTTTTGAACATTTTCTCATTGAAAAATCACTTACTCTTCTCGTATATGATATTAATATTAAATCAAAACGTTCATACATCAGTGAAATAAAATTTGAAAAATGTATTATATATTTTTAATTGGATTAATTTATATTTTCTGTAAAAGTCTACTTCATTTTCCACCAAAATGAATTTGCAAATTAGTATAAATGTATTACCATTGTCAATGTAAACAATGGATTTATTGGGGGAAAAACTAAGCATATAAGTGTCCCAAATGACCTTCAATCCTGTACAACACCTAGTGGGTTAATATATTTTTACCTTATCCTATAGAGGTTCATGAATGGCCCATTTTGGAATCTATTTTAATGATAAAAACTTGGGTATAGTTGAATTATTTCTAAAAATTACATGTGTGTCATACATCTAAAATATAAAAGAACATCCCATATCCTCTTCACCTCCCACCTTCACACCCTATTTTTATGACATTCCATGCCCAAATCACATCAAAACATCCATCCTCACATTCTAGATTTCATTTTTTGAGATGAAAGGAAACCAATAATGGCCTTCGGTGCCGACCTATAAAGGATACACAAAGAGGAGGTAATGTTCTTCAACAAGCATTTTTTTTATTTTCTCTTACACCTCACTAAAATATTAATAAACAATTATTATATAATAACCTAAGTATATTAAATATTTATATATTTTTATATAATAATTTAATAACCATAAACAATCTCTACTTCAATCAAATGGGTTACGAAATATTCATTCGTGTGTGTGGCAAACTACCACCTTGCAAACCGATGTCTTTATTTCTCTAGCTACCACCTTTAATAGTTGGGTATGATGATGGATATAATGTATATATATTATGATAATAAAATTATTATTTCTATTCATTCATTAAATCATATATACCATTTTAAATTTCATTTTTTAGGGTATACAATAACTTCGCTCATGTTTACAGTGGACTAATGTCACACGAAGGGATATGATTCATCTTTCACTAACACTTATCATAGAAGGTGATAAGCATATAGTTAATTATTATATGTGATATAAATGATATAATTATTATCTTTATGTCATATGTATCAATATTTTATTATATTTTATCATTTTTATTCTCACATTTTCACTCACATAAAAATGATAACATTGTTGGTATATGTGTGGTCTACCACCTTTATGATGTGATGTGACTCTCTTTTGATAACCAACCCAAATGAATGATATATATAATTATATAATATTTAATTTAGTAATTTTATGAAAATAATTGAAATTTAAAATATTACTTAGATCATTTCTATAATTATTATTAAGAAATAGAAATATTACTCATGTGTATGTTAGACTTACCCTCTTCATGATCGTATCATAGTTAATTTTTTACAACCACAATTAATGTTTTTTTAAAGTATAATAGATAAGTAAATATGATAATTATTTAATTAATATTTTTCAATATATGATATAACTATAAAATATTTACAAGATCCATATCTTTTATTACAAAACACGCATGAAAAAACAAGGCAATTAACACACAAAACACTGAAATTAATGTATGATTATTAACGAATGGTGATAAGACGCTATAAAAGGATCATATATGATATTATAAATATTAATATATTTCATTAATAAGTTAATATAACTTTTAAACCCTCTATATATGAGGTTAAATCTATTTCATCTAAAAATAATTGTGAGGTATGTGATTCCTTAACTTAATTTCAATGTATTGGGTAAAAATTATAATTCATTAATTATTCCATGCTAAGATTATGTGTATAAAATATATATTTATTATATTATGATTTACATAAAAAATTTCAATTTTTATTTACATTTTATATTCATAATATATTCATTTATTAATTCTCACTCAATTTTTATGATTATTTTCAGGGATATCATCTTAATTTCATTTCTTTGAGGCGTATTGCAATGTCATAAAACTAATTTATTTTATATGGTGTATATAATTTCATTTCAAATGTAATATAATGATAAATTCATAATTTTTTGTATTTTATGTTTTGATTTTAATAATTCCATCCTATGGTAAATAACATGAAAATTACCAAATGGTAAAAGTTATTATACAATCTGAATCTCTTTTTTGATTGTTTAATTTCTCTTGAAACAATCACATTATTATTATCATTATTCATATGACCACGTATTTCTATTAAATATTGATATTTTTTTATAACATATATTATTATTTACTAAAAAAATTACATTTTTACGTATAGTTTTTTCATTGAATATTATTTTATTAACTAGGGATATATTGATATATATGTATCCATTATTGAATATATATATTTGATCGTAAGAAAAAAATTTCATTACTTAAATTGATTATTCATCATATGAGTAATTTTATGGTTATGAATGAAATTTTTGGGGCTTGATTATATATATTCCATTAATCCTTCATTAGTATCATGTGCCAAATTAGTAAGCTAACATAAAATCATTTGGCCACACGTAATGGGTTTGTACCAAGTGGTATTAAAGTGTCTTATTAAAGGTCTTGATGGTAGAGGTATCAAAATACCTGTTATAATCTCATCAAATAATTAATCTTTACATTCAATTAGAATTATTTTATTATTATTCAATAGATTATTTCAATGATATTATATCTAAATTCATTTCTTTATCAGCTTATTGAATAAATGGATTTTGGTGCCTATTATTTACCTTGACATATTCATTATGCCCTATCAATTTATTTAAATGGATTGTGTGTTTAGTTATTTACCATTCCATGTTGAGTATGATTATTGATTAATTATAGATTCCATTTTACTAAACTATTACCAAGATTTTGAGCTCACCCTAATTCTATAAACATTCATATGAATATGTGATGTGTACTATAAAATATATACTTCGATATTCCAGAAATAATTATTATATTGTAAAAAAATTATTTTTTAATTTGTGTATTAAAATGTAATGTAAGACTCAAGTATGTATATAGTTTATAAGGTTTGTTAAACTATTCGGTTCTTTGGTAAGTGATTCCTTATATTTTATTCCATTGTATTGAAGCATGAACCATCTCCAGGCATCTTGGGTCACAGTCGCTATAGATCATATCAGAGTAAGTTCAATAGAAACATGGGGAACTAGATTTAGAAAAAACATAAATTAATAAATATACCCCCATTATACGATTTATGATAATTATAGGAACATTCAAATGTTTTGGTAAGGATTATATTATTTGGATTTTCTAGGAAATACATCCTAGTTTGGATAATATACATAGATGTGAATTTAATATAGATTCTCATAGGGGTAATAACTCTATAAGGTGTGTATTGTTATTGACCCAATCATCTCTTAGTTGATGAAAATGTGCCTTATTGTGCACATAGATTGACACACCAGGGGTATGTGATTAGTATAATTCTCATTTTCAATACATACCATTACAAAGGACATAAATAAATGAAAAAAACGAGTGACCTAGATTATTCCTAAAGTGTCTAATATTTAATACAAATTGTATCAATGGAATAGTAAAATGTTTTTTATATTAAAATAAAGGGAATAATGTAATGAATTGGTGATAAAAAATGAAGAGTATAATTAAAGGAATTAAATCTCATCACAGGGTTCCATTTATAGTTCATTATAATAAATGTGAAGAACCGTGGAATTATCCAACCCATTTCCCTCTTCTAATGGTTAATCCATATACCAATGATAGACCTATGTTGAAATAAAATGGTTGGAGTATTTATGTATTATGATTCAAGAAATAAATTGTAGAATTATGTTACCAATGATATTTTTTTATTTGAATCATGAAACAAATAAGGATTGTGTTTAATTTTAGAAGTATATGTGTATATATTATCTTAGGAGTTGTGGATACCATCATGATTTTATGAGTTTATGATTGATCATAAGTTGAAATTCATAAAAAAATATTGTTAGCTTTTATGATATGGGACACTACCAAAAGTAAGGATATTTTGGTATAAATCTTTTGTAAGTATATTTTGTAGTCATTATGTTATTTGTGGAATAATGCCTTTATATTTTATAGACATATATTTAGAGGTATTGATATACTTTAAGGATAATGTGATCATTAATGACATTATAATAATATTAAAATAGGATTATTTGACTTTATAAAAAATACGTTATATTGAAAACCATAGTAAAATTTTATTTAATGATTAATATTATTTCAAGGATGTCCATCATTTTTTTTTGATCATTATTGAAATTATATTAATTGAGATTAGAAAAAAGGAAACTTTCATGTTGGGTGATAACCCATCACATTTAAAAAGGTCGTAGGGGTTGAACCCCTAACCAACAGACAATAATGTTTTAGTGACAACCATTGTCATGCATGTCATCCTAGTTAATATGTCTTTGTATTTTGCTAAATGATTTGTTGAAAAAATAATAATTATGAACCATCAATGTTACAGTTTAGGTTTATATAATAATGTATTTCATTGGAAAACATGTTCTCACCATTTTGTTTATAAAAAAGTTTTAGAGAAAAACTAAAAATATTGTCACTCATTTCGAGTCCATATAATCTATTAAAAGTTAATTTTAGTTTTCCATTAATAAATTATTCATCTTTAGAAATTCATTTCATATAGTAAGGGATACATTTAGAATTTTTTGAAGCATAACCAAAGGATGAAATTGTTCTTTTTAAATATAATCATATCAATTATGTATATTTACATATATTCATAGATAATAATTTAATTCCTAAAAAATTTGATTAGGATATTAAAACAATAATGTTACCCTATTACATTTATATTTTTGTAATATTGGGTTCCCTGGACCAAACAAGAACAGTACTTTTGATTACCATATCATGTATATTGTTAGATATACATGGTGAACACTTTCCATTATAGTATATATTTTTCTACATCCACTATTTAATGATAATTTCCATATATTAATTGTCATATAAAAATGTTATAGTGGATCCCAAGCTGTAATTAGATCCTCAAAATACCATGACGTTAATGTTAAACAAATGGCATATGGTCTAGATACATCATACTGACTGGTCATAGTAAATGTTTTACTTTGAGGTGTTAGGGGCTCACAGGAATTGATACATCTTCTCATGAAGATTGTAGTTGTTTATCACTATTGGTATAATCATGAGGACATACATGCTAATGGTAACACCACATGTTTTCAGTTTTATAGGATGATCTAATCTACAGACATGTGTAATGGTCTCCTGACTTGAGATCATTGTCAATGTGTTCTATTTGATAAAGTAATTTAATGCAAGTAAAACCATGATAATGAAATCAGAGTGGGGTAGCTTATATTGGGTATGTAATTAGTGGTATAGCATTGGATGAATGGTCAAGAAAGGAATCATCACTTCCAGGTTAGGGATGTAAAATATATCATGCCTTGTTGATCGGGATGGTAGTACCTTCATAACACCATGATCATGGGTGCCAAGGGTAAATCCTTTTAGTTACATCAAAAAATAATAAAACAAGAAAAAGGACGATGATACAGGTGTATGTCATTTTTTATGTATATTAAAGGAAAAGAGGTCTTTGCTTTAATAATAATTTGAGGCTTCGACCCCAACCTTTTAAAAAAGGAAAAGATATTATATAAAAAATGAGTTTTTGTAGGTTGGGATTCATTTATATGACTATCCTTATCTCTTTATGGGTCATATTGGTTTTCTAGATCCTACTCTAGGTCTATGAATGATATTCACTAGAATCAAGATAAAGGCCTAGAGGGTCACACATGATATCATATTCAATAATCTACCCTATTTGTTTGAACAGGCTTATAGAACATAGTGGGACCCACCATTACGGTTTAGGATATTTCCAAGAGTATACGATCACCAAATTAATAAATAAAATCATATTATAAATGTTACGAACAATTGATATTGGATTTATTAATTAAATTTATTCTCATGATTTAATGTAAAAAATGAAATAAATTATTTGACCTTATATGAGTTTAAAATATTCAAGGTTCCATTAATATTTATAGTAATGACAAGTCGAACTAATGGGACAAGTATTATCCCATAATATGTTTATTATATTAAAATAAATTGATAATAATATTTACGAATCAATACAGCAGTCATATTTTTTCATTAATAGTGTGTCAATTTTTCAGGGGTTAGGGAGGGAATTTCAGGTAATATAACTATCAGATACATGAAATATTTTAGAGGTATTTTTCATTTATTTTCCATTAAAGATTTTTTTTGGGGTTTCCAAGCTTTTATGGTGGAATGGGTGAGTTTTCGTGAATTGGGCCAAACCGTGAGCCCAATTCCATATTTAAAAATAAATTTTGTTTCGTTTATAACCATTTCATTTTTTAATATTTTGCACCCATATTAATTCCTAAATGGCCTACCCTAACCTAATAACATCACCATTGAAATTTGTAACCTTTAGTAATCCATAATAATGGTTTATTTGGTGGTTTTATTTAAGTAATTGGGCCGCATGAAGGCCCATTTCTAGTTTTACAAACAAAATTTTCTTAATTAATAAGTAATTCAATTTTAATGTTTTTTCGGTGATTCCAATTCTCACCCAAGCCCATTGAACCTAGACACGTGTTAGGCCTCTTTCCCCCCTCTTTGGAGATCTTTTTCAATGGGATTTAGTGTAGAACATCATAGGATGTCTCAAATCGTCCATATTTGAGGAGGTAAGTTCGTTCCTTCATAATTTTCTCAATTATTACTCGTTTTCCTCCATTCCAGTTCATAAATGACCTCCTCATCCTTGCTAAAACCACCCCTAAACTGTGTCTATTTTCAATTTTAGATTCTAGTGTATTTGGGGAGATTTTTTCAAGATCCCTCAAGTAAGTTAGTCCATTCTATTGCTCTTTCAAATTTCATAGGGTTTCATTCAATTTGAATAGGGATTCTTCCCTTTTTCATGACGTACCAAATGACCAGGGGGTAGGTTTTAGATCCTATGGTTTAACCATGGGGTTTCTTGGTCAATTATTGTGGTTTTAGGTTTGTTCTAAGTTCCTCTTGGTGCGGCGGTGGTGCGACTTGATTTTCAAACGCTGATTCAAGGGTTTTCATTACTTTGGTAGGTGATTCCAGTGTTTATAAAATCTATGTGATTATCATGATATATTTATGTTATTTTCATGCTTATTTCATTTTATTAATTCTACAAAAATGAGTTTTATTGGTGTTTGTATTACATGTGAAATTTTAATTCCAATTTCATGTGAAATTTAGCGGTTTTAATATAAATATTTTGTTGGTTCATTAAGGGCTTCCCTATAATTATTTAAATGATTTTATTGAACTATATTAGGGCATAGAATAATGTTTTCAATTTTATTCTCCTTTTTTTGTTTCTGAAAAATTGGTTTTGGGTGATGTTTGTTAAGAAAATAATTTTTGAGTAGCAATTTGATGTTGAATTTGGTTATTTACACGACTATTCTATGTGATGCTTATTGGGGGTTCTTTTATAACTTATGTAATGGGTTTAAAGAAATTTTTATGGTTCTATGAATTCTATTTTGGTTAATGTGAGTATGAACATGGCATTTAAGTGGGGTTTTCAAATATTTCGGGTGAAAAACAAGGAAATATTTGGAGAAGTTGTTTTTATTGAAACTCAAAGTGTTTTGTTGTGTGATATAAATGGTATAAAAGGTGTGTAGATACCGTACTGGGTGTGTGTGACCAGTATTTTTGTTTTACATTAAAATGTATATGTGTTGAATGCTGAAATTATTTGAGCACAAAGGGGGAATCCTAAGTACCAAGATGGGGTGGATGTGTACTAGTACATCTAGTGGACCGGATGGGTTTTTTCCCTGTTTCACGTAGAATTTGAATAATTAAAAATATAACTAAATTATTTGGATGATTATTGGGGACCACTAGGTTATGGGTATGTTCCCTACAGGTGGCTCGTGCATGATAACGGATTTTACTATGGTTACTTTACACTGAGGTATGTGGTACATGGGGCCCGAGACTATCTAGTGCCTGGGGGTGTTACAGATTTTGTTGCTCATTGTGTTCATGGTATTTTCCCTTGTATTGGCGTGTTTTTGGATGTAATTTACATTAGATAATATGTCTATTTAAATGTGTGAAAATTCATAAAATTTTAGAATGAAAACTATTTTCAATTGAACGTTTCATTTCTTAGAATTTATCGCTGTTTTTCTTTGCGTATTAAAATTGCTGGCTTTTTCATATTTTATTAAATTATATTTAATATAATTGGGTGGTATCCTATTTGAATTATGCTAAAACCCTACTTAAACCCCTTGCGTGTAGGTAGACTTAATTATTCTTGACTCAGGTAAAGGTAAGGCTATGGGTGAAGGCGGTTCAGGGTGTTAGTTCACATCCTTGGTGCGGAGTTGTGGAGACGGCTTGTGGGTGATGACCCCTTGTTATGTGGAGTACATGGGGATATCTTTCTATTGTATTTATTTGTATTTGGAACACTTGTATTTTCTTTAAACCAATGTATTCAGTTCTGGTTTTTTCTTAGGATTTGTTTGGCTTGAAAATTTCAAATTTATATTCTGGACTGTTTTTAATGTCTTATGCTTTCATACTCGGGTAAATCATTCCCAGACCTCAATTAATGATACCCGAGCACTTGTGCCAGTCCGTGGGGATAGAGAATGCCCTTTGGGACTTTCCACAGTCTGGGTTTGGATCCGGTATTAGTGGCGACCAGATTCGATTCGTGACAAAATGGTATCAAATGAGGTTAATGTTTTTGGGTTATATTGCTATTTTGGGATGAGTCATGATAGGAAAGATCTAGAATTATCAGGGCTCGGGGTTTTGGTTGTGAGTAGGCTTCCTGGACCACACCTCTCATGGTAGACCTTGAGTCACCAGGGGATGTTGGAATTTATGGATTGACTTCACTTCCAGGTGAGACTTGTGGGCTGTAGACCACATGTGGAAATCAGGAGGATGTGGAGTAGTTGTTTCTTTTATTATTGTAATGTGTTTAGATTATTTATATTTTATGTATTTGATTAAGATTTTTATAATTGTGGTATTTATTATTTTTTTGTGACTGTTTCATTTTGTAGCAACATGCCACCCTGGAAAGCTCCCACGCACCCATGGGAGGATGTTGGAGAGAGTTCTCCCACACCGATTGATTAGAGGATAGTTGAGTTTGTAGTCCATGCTATCCAAGATCGGGGGAAAGGACCGACTGCTACTCATATTTCTACTAGGGAATAAGAGATGGGTCCTAGAAAAGATAAAGCTTGGGAGTTTCTAAAAAACAATCCTCTTACCTTCTGAGGCAGCTCAGAACCCCAGGTAGCAGAACAATGGCTCGAGAAGATCGAGTGTATGTTTGAGTTCTATGAAACACACAAGGAGATCAGGGTGAAGTGTGCCTCCTTTCTATTAAAGGGTCATAGCCGTAAGTGGTGGGAGTCAGTGCTTGAGACTGGGAAGAATGAGCAGAAGCACTGGGGAGATTTCAAGGTTGTCTTCAATGAACAGTACTACCCTGAGGTGTTGGATTATGCTAGGTCCAGAGGGTTCGTGGACCTTGTTCAAGGGAATATATTTGTGATAGAGTATGCCAACTATTTCATTGAGTTGGTTCAGTATGCTCTAGAAATCGTCTCTAGTGAGAAAGCGAAGGCCTAGAGGTTTGAGAAAGGATTGCGACCCAATATATACTCCCAGGTGTTCTTGTATGAGTTGATGACCTATGCTAAGGTCGTTGATCGGGTGTGCATGGTGGAGATTGATAGGAAAGGCAGGGATCTTTTCTCAGGTTCGGTATCAGTTGTGGGTAGTTGCACCTCCTCAGAGAAGAAAATCAAGCGGGAAGATCATGTGAAGAAAGGAGGCGGCAGTTCAGGCCACTCTTCAAGTCAGTTTTTGTCTGCAGCTTCTAATGGGAGATCGGTTGTGTGCCACCAGTGTGGGAAGCCCGGGAACATCCGACTAGAATGTCCACATCCTCCAAATCCTTGTTTCCAGTGTGGAGGTATGGGAAATTTGTAGCGCTTCTGTGGTGTGGCATGTCCACTCCTGAGTGGGGAAGGGTCAGTGGCTTCAAGAGGAGTTCCAGCACGGTCCAACCCATCGAGAACTGGGGGATCTTGATTTGGCGTCCGTGGTGGTAGGGTTGGGTCATCTTCTGGGCAGATCCGGTTTAGTGAACATCCATAGACTAGTGATCATCCTCAGGTAGAGACCATACATCTACATGCAGTGGATCAGGCACCAACAATATCAGAGGCGGGACCGTCGATAGTTCGAGGTACCGTTCTGATCACAACTTCTATAGCTACTACTCTTTTTGATATTGCAACCTCTGTTTCATTTCTTTCTTCCCGTTTTGTGGACATGCTGATTTTTCAAACTAAGTTGTTGTCTTTTGAGATGGATTTGGTGACATCAATGGGAAAGAAGAAGGAGTAGGGCCTTAGGTGCCTCTCATGTGCGCTATTCGTGTCAGGGGTTGAGATGGAGTGGGACCTCCTGGTTCTAGATATGGAACTGTTTGACATGATACATGGCATGGATTGGCTAATAAACTTTTAAGAACACGTTGATTTCTATAGGTGGAAAGTTAGTTTCACAGCACCGAATGGGAGTTGTCAGGTTTTTCGGGGAGAATGGGATCCTTGGTCGGGTCACGTAGGACCTCCACTCCCAGAGTTGGGAAGTCTTACCTTCCAGTTATCATCGCTCATGCTGGAGGATGATGGTATTTCTCCTGGAGGTGCACTACCTCATGTTGTGAATGAGTTTCCATAGGTATTCCCGTATGATTTCTCAGGTTTTCTCCCGAAGCGGGATGCGGAGTTTTCGATTGATCTGGCACCGGGAACACAGCCGATATCTCTTCCCTCTTATCGCATGGCCCCCACCGAGCTAAGGTAATTAAAGATATCTAGACGACTTAGAATCTAATGGATTCATTAAACCGAGCATCTCTCTTTTGGTCGCTCTTGTGTTTTTCGTGAAAAAGGCTGACGGATCCCTCTGATTGTGCATTAACTACCGAAAGATGAATAAGGTAACAATTAAGAACAAATACCCTTTTCCAAGAATAGATGATTTGTTCAATCAGTTGAAGGGGGAAAAGTGGTTCTCAAAAATAGACATATGATCGAGCTATCATCATCTCAGGGTGAAGGAGTCAGATATCCCAAAGATAGCCTTCCGAAGAAGGTACGACCACTATGAGTATTTGGTCATGCCTTTCGGATTGACCAATGCTCTACCAGTCTTTATGGAACTCATGAATAGGGTGTTTCATAAGTATCTTGATTCCTTCATTTTGGTGTTTGTGGATGACATTCTAGTATACTCTGACTCTGAGGAGGAACACGAACATCACTTGAAGATCCTCTTGGGCACTTTGCGGGATCACTGCCTTTATGCACAGTTTTCAAAGTGCACATTCTGGATTAGGGAAGTAAGATTTTTGTGGCATGCGATCTCTGAGCAGGGGGTTTTAGTGGACCTCGAGATGATTAGTGCAGTTATGTCATGGGAGCAGCCAAATAATTTGTTTGAGAGCAGGAGTTTCCTTCGCCTGGCTGGATCTTACAAGCGATTCGTTGAGGATTTCTCTTAGTTTGCTTCACCGATGACCGCGCTCACCTGAAAATGGGTGAAGTTTGTATGGGGTCTATAATTTCAGGCATCATTCGAGGAGATGAAGATTCAGTTGACTACTGCCCCTCATGCTGATTTTTCTAGAGGTTGGAAAGGGATATCTGGTCAATTATGATGCTTCAAGTATGGGTCTTGGGTGCGTGCTTGTGCAAGATGATCATGTGGTGGCGTATGGATCTCGCCAACTCCGACCACACGAAAAGAAATACCTGACCCATGACTTGGATTTGGCAGCGGTGATGCATTATTTGAAGACTTGGCGTCACAACCACTTTGGGGAGAAGTTTGTAGTCTACTATGATCACAAAATATTGGCCTATATCTTCTCACAGAAGGACCTCAACTAGAGGCAGCATCGTTGGATTGAGTACTTGCAGGTATTCGACTTTGACATTGTCTATACCCTAGGATAGGGTAATGTGGTGGCTGATTCTTTGAGCATAAGAGTTCCAGTGTAGGCTTTGAGGAAGTCCAGTGATGAGTGGACATTGATGGGGATCTTTTCTCAGATTCATATAGAGACCAGGGAACATAGTGGAGGGGCATTCTTGGTGAGCATCCAGTTGACTCCTTATATGTGGGAGTTGATTCAGTGGTAACAGCCCAGTGATGTGATTTTTCAACGGTCGAAGTATTTTCTTCATTGTGGGGAGACATCCTCTTATTGGGAGTTGTCTCCCAAGGGCATCTTGTGTTTCAAGGGCCGTTCAGTAGAGCTGTTATCTCTACAGAAGGTGGTGATAAAGGACAGCCACCAGTCTTAGTGAGCTATCCATCCGAGTTCCACCAAGATGTATTATGATGTCTTTCATCATTTCTGGTGGCTTGGTTTGGGATAAGACATAGCGGACTTTGTGTCGAGATGCTACACATGCCAGCAGGTGAAAGCAGAGCATCAAAGGCCCCCCTATTTTCTCCAGCCATTACCTATTCCTACCTGAAAGTAGGACGAGGTCACCATGGACTTCATTTTTGGCTTACCTCTTACACCTTGGAGTAATAATTCCATTTGGGTGGTGATTGATCATCTAACCAAATCATCCCACTTCATTCCGATCAGAGATACAACTGAAGTAGATGAGTTGGGCCGTTTGTATCTTCAGTAGGTGGTGAGGCTACATGGTGTTCCATCAATAGTTGTTTAAAATAGAGACCCCCATTTCACTTCTTAGTTCTGGGAAGGCCTTTAGAAGTCCTTGGTGTCTTAGATTAAGATGAGCATGGCATATCATCCTCAGACAGATGGTCAGACAGAGTGGGTGAATCAAATTTTGGAGGACATGCTTCGTGCATGTGCCCTGGACTTTAGAGGATCTAGGGATATCCATTTGGGGATAGTTGTGTTTTCTTATAATAACAGTTACCAATCGTCAATTCGAATGGCTCCTTTTGAGGTGCTCTATGGTCGGCCATGTCGGTCCCACCTGTGTTGGGCTGAGGTTGGTGAGACTTCACCGTTGGGGTCCAGCCTTATGTAAGAGACTTCTGATAAGGTCAAACTGATCAGGCAATGCTTGTTGACAGCTTAGAGTCATCATAAATCTTATGTTAACTGGAGGCGTTGAGACCTATAGTTTTTTTTGGGTGATAGGGTATTCTTGAAAGTGGCCCCTCATCTGGGCCATCGTCGATTGGGGGAGCAAGGGAAGCTGACGCCGCGATTTTTTGGCCCTTTTGAGACCACCAATCATATTGGCATGTTGAAATATAGTTTGGCCTTACCTTCTCAGTTGATTTCCATCCATGAAGTCTTCCATGTCTCCCAGTTGAAGAAATACAACCCGGATTCGTCCCATGTACTGAGTTGGGAAGAACTGGAGATACAGCCAGACTTGTCAGTTTTGGAGCGGCCAGTGCAAATAGTGGATTCTCAAGAGAAGGTTCTTCAAGTGAATTCTATTATTCCAGTTCAAGTTCATTGGTAGTAAGGTAATGATACACTTGAGACATGGGATCGGAAGTCATGGGGTTTAAGAATAGTATATGTTCGTGTTTCTCGATCAAGCTTCAGGTTGACTTTGTGGAACGGAAAGTTTTCATGGTGGGGAGAGTTGTTAGATACATGACATATTTTAGAGTTATTCTTCATTTTTTTCCATTAATGCTTTGTTTTAGGGGTTTCCCAATCTTTTATGGTGGAATGGGTGAGTTTTCATGAATTGGGCCAAACCGTGAGCCCAATTCCAGATTTAAAAATAAATTTTGTTTCTTTTATAACATTTTCATATTTTATTATTTTTCACCCATTCCAATTCCTAAATGGTTTAACCTGACCTATTAACACTACCATTGAAATTTGGAACCTTTATTAATCCATAATAATGGTTGATTTGGTGTTTTTATTTAAGGAATTTGGCCATCTGAAGACCCATTTAACGTTTTAAAAACAAATTTTTTTAATTAAAAAGTTATTAAATTTTAATGATTTTTTGGTGAATCCAAGTCTCACCCAAGACCATTGAACCCAGCCACGCTCTCAGCCTCTTTCCCCCCACTTTGGATCGTTTGGTAATTGAGATTTGGTGCTGAACTTATTAGGATGTATCAAATCGTCCAGATTTGATGAGGTAAGTTATTTCCTTCATAACTCTCTCAATTATTACTCTTTTTCCTCCATTATAGTTCCTAAATGACCTCCTCGTCCTTGTTAAAACCACCCCTGAATTGTGGCTATTTTTAATTTCATTTTATGGTGTATTTTGGGATATTCCTTCAAGATCCCTCGAGTAAGTTAGTCCATTTCATTCCTCTTTCAAATTGCAAAGGCTTTCATTCAATTTGATTAGGGATTATTCCCTTTTTCATGAAGTACCAAATGACCAGGGGGTAGGGTGTCGAACCTAGGGTTTAACTATGGTTTTTCGTGGTCAATTCCTCTGGTTTTAGGTTTTTTCTAAGTCCCTCTTGGTGTGGCGGTTGTGCAACTTGATTTTTCGCACGATGATTCATGGGTTTTCATTACATTGGAAGGTGATGCCAATGTTTAAGAGATATCTATGATTAGAAGGATGTATTTATGATATTTTCATGCCTATATAATTTGATTAATGCTGCAAAAATGAGTTTTAGTGGTGTTTTAATTGCAAGTAAAATTTTAATGCCAATTTCATGTGAAATTTGGGGGTTTTCATATAAATCTTTTGTTGGTTCATTAAGGGATTCCCTATAATTATTTATTTTATTTTATTGAACTTTATTAGGGCTGAAAATAATGTTTTCAATGTTTTTCTCCTTTGGTTATTGCTTCGAAATTGGTTTTGGGTGACGTTTGTTATGAAAATGATTTTTTAGTAGCAATTTGGTGTTGAATTAGGTTCTTAACATGGCTATTATATGTGATTTTTATTGGGGTTTGTTTTATAACTCATGTAATGGTTTTAAATAAATGATTATCGTTCTATGAATTCTGTTTTGGTTAATCTAAGTATGCATATGGTGTTTATGTAGGGTTTTCAAAGAGTTTTGGGTGCAAAATAAGGAAAGATTTGGAGAAGTTGTTTTTGAAACTCAAAGTGTTTTGTTGTGTGTTCTAAATGGTATAAAGTTTCTGTAGATAATGTTCTGGGTGTGTGTGACTAGTAGTGGTGTTTTACATGAAAATGGATATGTGTTGAATGCTGAAATTGTTTGAACACAAAGGGGAAGCCCAGGTACCTTGGTGGGGCAGATGTGTACTAGTACGGCTAGTGGACCGGATGAGTTTTTTCCCTGTTTCACCTAGCATTTGGATAATGAAAACTCTAACTAAACTATGTGGATGATTATTGGGGACCACTAGGTTATGGGTATGTTCCCTACTAGTGGATCGTGCATGAGAACAGATTTTACTATGGTTACTTTATACTGAGGTATGAGGTACATGGGGGCCGAGACTATCTAGTACCTAGGGGTGTTCCAGATTTTGTTGCTCATTGTGTTCATGGTATTTTCCCTTGTATTAGGGTGTTTTTGGAATTATTTTATAGTAGATAACATGTCTATTTAAATTTGTGAACATTCTGAAAATTTTAGCATGAAAACTGTTTTCAATTGAAAGTTGTATTTCTTGGATTTTATCACTGCTTTTCATTGGGTATTAAAACTGCTTTCTTTTCCACATTGTATTGCATGCTATTTGAAATCATTGGGGTGGTATCTTCTTGGTCTTAGGCTCACATCCTACTAACACCCGTTGGGTGTAAGTAAACTTTAATATGCTTGACTTAGGTAAAGGGAAGGCTATGAGTGGTGGCAGTTCAGGGTGTTAGTTCTCATCCTTGGTGCGGAGTTGTGGAGACGACATGTGGGTGATGACCCCTTGTCGTGTGGAGTCCTTCGGGCTGTCTTGAAATTGTATTTATTTGTATTTGGACTACTTGTATATTCTTTAAACCGATGTATTTAATTTTGGTTTTTGCTTAAGACTTGTTTGGCTTGAAAATTTCAGATTTATATTCTGGATTGTTTTTAATGTTTTATGCTTTTATACTCGGGTAAATCGTTCCCAAACCTAAATTAATGATAACCGGGCACTTCTGATAGCTCGTGGGGATAGGGAACGCCCTTTGAGCCTTGCCACATGCCATGTTTGGTGCCGGTATTGGTGGTGACCAGATTTGGTTCGTGACAGTAACATGCTATAAATCTAAAAAGTGAGGCCCTTAAAAATAACTATTATATTCCAAATGGTGGTAGATTAGCTCTATTATACTCTATCCCAAATTCTAGAGAGAGAATATCTCGATCCAAGCGATCAGATCGTGATCTCCTATGTGCATCGCAGTCAAGGCAATGCGATGATCATCAGAGAATCGAAGGTGTCGTCAAATCTACATGCTAGAACCTAGAATTCGACGATTGGTGCTCCTGCAGTTTCTTGAAGAACATCTGAATGGCCTAGAGGAATACGACTTCAGATTCATTGAGTAGTGATCTCCAATAATGAATAATCTACTACAAATATGGTCTTTAGTGTCTGTCAAAAGAAGTCGGTAAAGGCCTTTACAGACTGCTATGCGATCGCTTCTGGTTGTTGCAGTTGTTTGGTCGATGTTGCTCAACAGCAACTGCCTCTAGCGGACACTAAAAATCCAGTTCGCTTTTTCGTGATGACGGTGTACTAGGGAAAGTGGGTCACATGAAAGGTAACCAGGAGGGACCCCATGCTTCAGCTACCGGTCATGGAGGATACACGACAGCTGGTGGTCAAATTTGTGTGGCAATGAGGTTCGGTGGTGGCTGTGGTTGGGGGTGACGTGACGCAACGGGGGGTGGATATGGGGTGGCTAAGTGTGGCAGGGTGGTAGTGGGGGAAACATGGAGCGTGTCGATGGGTTGTAGTGGTGAATCGGGGAAGACAACATGGTAGTAGTGAGAAAAATCCACCCAATTTTGTTTTCTGTATTAGAAACGGTCAATGGTGGTCACCCGCTTCCTCAACAAAAAAAAACTACAATTCAAGTAGTGGTAATCTTTGAGTGTTGCTTCTGATCTGGCCAGGTATTTTATGGATATAATTTTGTGTTTAAAATACCTCACGTTAGATCCTCAGAAGGTAATTAGGTGGTGTTTCACAGACCACGTCAAACTCATCTCTGTCATCAGTGGAAATTTTTTAAAATCACACATTTTGTAGCGTCCTCTACATATCAGGTTCCTTCAATTAGTATCAAAGCAACATATGAATATTTTTAAGCCAAGAAGAAAATAAATATGTACTAAATATAATAGAGGGCTTCTTTCTATTCCCAACGCCGCTAACCACAATTACATCTGACATTGGATGGCTATGTTATTGTCATCCCTTGTTTTCAATATTGATTGCGAAACACCCTTTTTTGTGGGTTTATATCTATAGCTTTTGGTGGCTACAGATTCCTATGAACTTAAAAATTCCAACCCGTCTGGCCGGAATATGGTTCTCCATCAGTGTCCAATTCCACCGGATTGTGAGAAAATCAAATGACATAAAAAATTTAGTGATGGTTTTAATTAATGTTTTTAGTTTTAAAATCAATAGACTAATTAAATAGTCTTTGGAGTGTTTTGTGAGATGGATATTCTTCTTAGGTCAAAAACTAACCAAAAAATGTATTAAGAGGTGTGGCCATTTTTTAGGGATGTTGTGGAATTTAGAACGGGTAAAAAAATCTTAGAAAAAGATGTTGTCAGATTCCTTTGGAAGGTCACCGTGGCCGGCCACCCTCTTCGGCGGTGATACCAATTCTTGTCGATGTGCAGACCTCCTTCTCCTCCAAGGAGAAGATCCTCTAGCCACTTCTGGCTATACAAGCCGTGGGGAAAAAAGGAGGAAGAAAAATATGGGACAACAAACACCACAAGGCTTTCAAGCTTTCATATATTTCAACGGATTACATTTGAACCATATTTATAGGCTATTAAAAAAACACCAAAAGAAAGGACAGCACAATACATTTAATGAAGGACCAAAATACAAAGAAAACAATTTTAAATGACTCTCTTGGGAGAAGCGGATGCATGGGGAAATGAGGAGACACATGGGAAAGTGGCGCTGCATGGGGAAGATACGCTGCATGGGCTGCTTTGGAAAACCAATGGATTGGTTTGCAATTTCCAACACTCCCCTTCAAACCAAAACCGACTTCATCCCGAGCATCGTTCTTAATCTTTTGAATGCATCCGATGGTAATGACTTTGTGAAAATATCCGCCACCTGTTCCGAAGTATGGCAATATTCCTATTTAATCGTTTTTTGTTTCACATGATCCCTGAGGAAATGAAAACAAGTATCAATGTGTTTGCTTCTCCCATGCTGCACCGGATTTTTGGCTAGTTCAATAGCCGACTTGTTATCCACATATATCACTGTGGATCCATCATGTGGATGCTTCATTTCCTTCAAAAAATTTCTCATCCATATTCCCTCACAAACAGTAGAGGATGCTGCCACATACTCTGCTTCACATGTGGATAAAGCAACCACACTTTGCTTTCTTGAATTCCATGTAAAAGCAGTCGATCCAAGAAAAAATACGTACCCAGTAGTGCTTTTTCATTCATCTTGGTCACCTCCCCAATCACTGTCTGAGTATCCATACACCTCTGCTTCTTCGTTGTATGGATAAAAGAGACCAAAATCTACCGTTCCTTTAACGTACCTAAGGATACGTTTTGCAGCTATCCAGTGAGACTCTTTCGGTGTCTCTATATACCTGCTTAGAAGTCCAACACAATAGACAATATCTGGCCTTGTGATTGTGAGATACCTCAGGCTTCCAATCAAACTCTTGAACAGAGTCGAGTCAACGCTTCTTCCTTCTCCATCTTTTGTCAGTTTCAAGCTCGTTGCAACCGGTGTGTTTACAGCATTACAATCGGCCATCTTGAATTTTTCAAGAAACTCCTTGGCATATCTCTTCAATGATATATAAATGCCGCCATGTTGTTTCTTCACTTCTATGCCCAGAAAGAAGGACATGAGACCCCCATCGGTCATCTCGAACTCTTTGAACATGGCCTCCTTGAAATCATCGAACATTGGTCGACAATTCCCTGTAAACAACAAATCATCAACATACAAGCATGCAATAAGAATATCGCCACGATCATTCTGCTTGATGTAAACCGCATGCTCATATGGACATTGGGCGAAGCCATTCTCTCAGAGATAACTGTCAATGCGTGCATTCCATGCGCGAGGAGCCTACTTCAACCCATAAAGTGCTTTCTTCAATCGATACACTTTGTCTTCCTCCCCTTGCATGACAAAACCTTCAGGCTGATCAACATATACCTCTTCTTCCAAAAATCCATTTAGGAACGCAGACTTCACATCTAGTTGGTAGATCATCCAACTGTGATGGACAACAAGGGATATAATCATTCTTACAGTGTCAAGGCGAGCAACAGGAGCAAAGACTTCTTCGTAGTCCACCCCATATTTCTGTTTGTACCCCTTTTCTACAAGCCTTGCCTTGTATCGATCGATCTCGCCATCAGTATTTCTCTTTATTTTGTACACCCATTTGACACTAATGCTCTTCTGTCTTTTTGGGAGTGTAGTCAACTCCCACGTGTCATTTCTCTCTATGGCATGAATTTCTTCTTCCATAGCCATTCTCCAGCTTTCTTCCCTCATGGCTTCCTGAAAGGTCAAAGGATCATGATCTGCATACAAGCAAAAAAGATTTACCTCTTCAGTCTGCTCATAAATGTCACTCAAATTTTTCATCTTCATAGGAGCCATAGGCGAGGATGAGCTGGCCGAATTTTGATTTGATGGAGTCCTTTGAGGAGTGAGGAAATGTACTCCTGGACTTCTTCCAACTGATGATGCACCCGAGGAAGGTGTTGTGGGCGTCTGCTCCTGATGATCATGTCTTTATTCTAAATCTTCAGTTTCGACTAAAACATCCTTGTTTGGTTCTTCATCATCCCATTTCCACGCTTCTTCCTCACTAAAGACCACATCTCTACTAACCACTAATTTATTGGTTAGTGGATTGTAAAGCTTGTAGGATTTAGAGGCTTCACAATATCCGATGAAAATGCATTTCTCGCCACGATCATCCAGCTTCCTTCTTCTTGCTTCTGGAACTTGAGCATAGGCGACACACCTGAATATTCTTAGGTGCGCCACGCTCGGTTTGTAGCCGCTCCACGCCTCTTGTGGTGTAAAGTTCTTGACGCTCTTCGTTGGACACTGATTGAGCAAGTAGGCAGTACACGCCACTGCCTCTGCCCAAAAACTCTTTGGTAGCCCTTTCTCCTTCAGCATGGTCCTCGTCATGTCGAGGATGGTGCGATTATTCCTTTCTGCAATGCCATTCTGTTGTGGGGTGTAAGCAGCAGTGTATTGCTGCTCGATGCCATGCTCCCTGCAAAAGTCTTGAAATGCATTTGAGGTGTATTCTCCACCTCTGTCAGATCACAGCACTTTGATTTTGTGACCACTCTCAGCTTCAACACGAGCTTTGAAAGTTTTAAAGATAGAAAAGCCGGAAGATTTCTCCTTGATGCAATACACCCACAGTCTTCTACTGAAATCATCAATAAGGGTAATGAAGTACCTATTACCTCCAAGTGAGGATGTTTCAAGTGGTCCGCAGATGTCAGTGTGAACCAACTGAAGTGGTTCTGTTGCTCTTCTGGACACTCCACTTGGGAAGGGGTTCCTTTGTTGTTTGCCGAGTGTACATGCCTCACACACATGATTTGTTGATTCAATTGTCGGCAAGCCACGCACCATTCTTGAGGAGGATAGAAGTTTAAGCCCGCTAAAATGGAGATGCCCAAAATGCAGATGCCATCTCCACGAATCATTCTTCATGAGCCCAAATAGGCACTCCTCGGCCTTTGTTTTGATGTGCAGTGGAAACATGCGATTCTTCGCCATTTGGACTTGAGCAATCAACCTCCTGTGAGCATCTCTTACTGACAAAGAAGAATTTTCTATGTGTATAACATACCCCTTTTCAAGGAGTTGTCCGAGACTTATGATGTTGTTTTTCATACTTGGTACGTAATACACATTGGAAATGTAATTCGACTCACCATTATTCAGATAGATTTTGATTTTACCTTTGCCAATCACGGGTACCTTTGATGAATCACCGAAGGTCACATCGCCATGAACTTCTTCAGTTAGTTCTTCAAAAAGTTCTTTGTTACCACTCATGTGGTTGCTCGCACCCGTGTCAAGATACCATACATCGGGGCGTTCAGATGCCTTTTCTTGTGCGAGGAGGAGTGTCGTACCTTCTTCTTAATGGCGTGACGCTTCAGCATAGTTGGATTGCGCATCATGATCCACTTTTCTCCAACAATTAGAGGCATAGTGGCCGAATTTTTTACAGTTATGGCATTGAACATTTTTTGCATTTCCACGACCACGCGTGAATCAGCCTCCACCGTATCCTCTTCCACGGAAGCTACTGATGTTTTGTTGATTTTGATGATATATTGGATGGTATCCACGTCCTCTACCTCTTGCACGATAACCGCCCCGTTGTGCTTGGCCATTCTTGGGTTCTTGCCGAGTCAGCTTGGACTCTAAGGCATGCTCTATTGTTGAACCCGCATTTTTCTGCATTCGCTGCTCATGTACTTGCAACGACCCCATCAACTCTTCAATAGATAATTTTTCTAAATCTTTTGATTGTTCGATTGCCACAACCACATGCTCGAACTTGGTTGTGAGCGATCGAAGTGCTTTCTCAATAACTCGAATATCCTCCATTTTTTCACCATTTCTTTTCAAATTGTTAATAATGAGAATTAGGCATGAGAAGTAATCCGAGATACTCTCACCTTCCTTCATTCGCGCCGCTTCGAACTTCGCTCGTAATGTTTGAAGACGGACCTGCTTCACACGATCAACTCCTTTGAAAATGGTGGCAAGTGTATCCCAAGCTTGCTTGCTTGAAGTTGCTTCGACAATTTTTTCGAACGTCAATTCATCCAACCCTTGATAGAGAAGGAACAACGCCTTGTTGTCTTTCTTCCTTTGATTTTTGACTGTCGTCTTTTCTTCATTCGTGAAGGCCGCTTCTTCCTCCGTAGTGGGTACTACATACCCGTCGGTGATGATTTCCCATAATTCTTGTGACCCGAACAATGCCTTCATTTGAATTCACCACCTCTCATAGTTGTCTTTAGACAAGGTCGGAACTTGCGGCTGGATCGTGGTGGCCATCTTCGAAATTTGGAGGATGCCTTTGAACCGGCCTCTGATACCAGTTTGTTGGCTATACAAGCCGTGGGGAAAAAAAAGAGGAAGAAAAATATGGGACAACAAACACCACAAGGCTTTCAAGCTTTCATATATTTCACCGGATTACATTTGAACCATATTTATAGGCCATTAAAAAAAACACCAAAAGAAAGGACAACACAATACATTTAATGAAGGACCAAAATACAAAGCAAACAATATTAAATGACTCTCTTGGGAGAAGCGGATGCATGGGGAAATGAGGAGACACATGGGAAAGTGGCGCTGCATGGGGAAGATACGCTGCATGGGCTGCTTTGGAAAACCAATGGATTGGTTTGCAATTTCCAACAGCCACTGCATCAGACCAACATTTTTGTCCTACTCTATTGCTACTCCCCTTGTGGACGGCTCGCTGAACCTGGCCACATCCCTGCTAGTCCGAACCATGACGCACCTCGACAGACCGCACCCTTCATGGCCTCCCTCTCCCTCCGTAGATCCCGAACAGCGGCTCACATACTCTAGAAGAGTATCCAGCCACCGCCCTGCTTGAACCGGCATGGACCCCGACTTCTTCCCCTCAAGATCTGGCCTCCTATATCGCGGAGACCACAGGTCCCTCCCTCTCAGTGATCTCCTCCAGCGCAGCCACTTTGTTTGGCCGAGGACAACTTCCAACTGTGGCCTTTCCATCATCCAGCCCAATAAGGCCGTCCGTGTTATAGTATATTCAAAAAATATTTATTAAAAGGAGGGAGTGTTATTATTGGTCAAAATCCCCTTCACTTGGATTGATGAGGTATCTTTAAAAAAAGGGGAAATCCCACATAGGAAAATGTGTCTATAATCCCATAGCTCATCTCCTATAAAAAGAAATTGGGGATTTGGTTTATCAATAAAATATATATTTGTAAAAATGCTATTAATGTTTTTAAAAAAATATATATATAGTAAAATGTTTTGTTATATTTACATTTATATATATACAAAACCAAAAAAAACAGAATATAATATTTTATTAAAACAACTATTAATGACTCAATTAGTTGTAACTGTTGGAATTCGTTTATTCAAAATAAGAACCGGTGCTCCACTTCCGAAACGGTTACATTGATGCTCCTATTTTCGAAATGGTTAGATCGAACCAGTGTAACTTCCATCGCTCTGGGTTTATATATAAGGTGTCAAGATCACTTATGGGTAAATGCATTTTTCAATTCATGATTTTATCCAAACTTCTCCCAGCATCGGTGCAGTGGGATTGTATCACAAATTGTTGTTTGATATTCCCCAAACCTTAGTGAAATCGTTGAGGGATACTTCCACCGAGAACCCTACACCATCAGTACTGGAAATGCAAGCTTTCCCAACGGTTCTGAACTGTTGGGAAAGGCTGCAGAACCGTTGGTATATATCATACCAACGGTTCTGCAAACTGTAGGGTAGTAAGCCGTTGGGAAATCTTTTCCCAACGGTTTTCACTGAATTGTTGGGATAGGTTGGAAAAAATAAACCTATCCCAACGGTTGTGCCAAACCGCTAGGATAGTTTTTCCCAACGGTTTGGCTTGAACCGTTGGGAAAACCAAGCAGCTGACTTCTTTCCCAACGGTTCTATGAACCGTTGGTAAAAAAAAGTAACAGAATTCTATGCTGTGCAAATTGCACAGCACACTGCAATTTGCACAACAGCCAGTCCATTGCCTCTCATTTTCAATCATTTCCAATTATTGTACCTGCAATAAACTAACACATACATATACAATTATTGTACCTACAATAACTAACTAACACATACATATAGAGAACAAATTCATACACATTAAACATATAATGCATCCTGAAACTATACACATCAAGAATTAAATCAGAATTAATAACGTAATTATAAACATACATAATTCATTTAGAATTCAATTTAAAATTTAAATGACAATTATATGTGGAATCTGGAATTCAATTCATAATTTGACCGGTTTTTCGTATACCATATGTTTTTACTAGAAATGATGTCCATTTTAAACAAATTACATACACCTAGAGTGATACTGCCCACACCGTGCCTCAGATTGAGACGAGGTTAACTCATACACGTCACAAATGACCCATGAATCATTGTCCTAAAGTATCAACATATTTCGAAAGCGTTTGGTCGGTTTTCCGTATGTCAGTTGTTGTTTTCACTTAAAATGAAGTGTTTTTTAAATAAAACAGAGACACTTTGAGTGGTGTCGGTCACACCGCGCCTCAGATTGAGGCGGGGTTGACTCGTACACGTCACAAATGACCCATAGATCGTTGTGCTAAAATATCAACACAATCAGAATCCGTTTGGTCAGTTTTCCACATGTACTTAAATTGTTGTCCATTTTAAACATAAGAGAGACACTTTGGGTGGTTCCGGCCTCACCATGACTTGGATTGAGGCGAAATTGACTCGTACACGCAAAATATGACCCATGGATCGTTGTCCTAATGTTTCAACAGATTCTGAATGCGTTTGGTCTGTTTTTCGAATGCCAGTTGTTCTTTTCACTTATAATCCTGTCCATTTTAAACAAAAGAGACACAATTAGAGTGCTACCGGCCACACCGCATATCCGATTTAGACGGGGTTGACTCGTACATATCTCAAATGACCCATGGATCATTGTCCTAAAGTATCAACAAAAGAGAGACACTTTGAGTGGGGCTGGCCACACCACGCCTCAGATTGAGGGGGGGTTAATTCGTACATGTCACATATGACCCATGAATAGTTGTGCTAAAGTATCAACACAATCAGAATCCGGTTGGTCAGTTTTCCGTATGTACTTAAAATGTTGTCCATTTTAAACAAAAGAGAGACACTTAGAGTGGTGCCGGCCACATCGTACCTCGGATTGAGGTGGGGTTGACTCGTACACGTCACATATGACCCATGGATCATTCTACTAAAGCATCAACACATTTCAAATGCATTTGGTCAGTTTTTTGAATGTCAGTTGTTGTTTTCACTTAAAATTATGTCCATTTTAAACAAAAGAGAGAGACTATGAATGATGTCGGCCACACCGCACCTCAGATTGAGGCAGGGTTGACTTTTACACGTCACATATGACCCATGGATCGTTGTCCTAAAACATCAACACATTTCGAATGTGTTTGGTCAGTTTTTCGTATGTCAGTTGTTGTTTTCACTTAAAATGATGTCCATTTTAAACAAAAGAGAGACACTATGTATGGTGTCAGCCACACCGTGCCTCGTATTGAGGTGGGGTTGACTCGTACATGTCACATATTACTCATAGATCGTTGTTCTAAATTATCGACACAATCAGAATCCGTTTGATCAGTTTTCTGTATGCTAGTTGTTGTTTTCACTTAAAATGAAGTCCATTTTAAACAAAAGAGAGACACTTTGAGTGGTGTCGGCCACATCGTGCCTCGGATTGAGGTGAGGTTGAGCTGTACACGTCACATATGACCCATGGATCGTTCTTCTAATGTTTCAATGGAAACTGAATGCGTTTTGTCGGTTTTTCGTATGAACTTAAATTGTTGTCTATTTTTAACAAAAGAGAGACACATAGAGTGATCCCGGCCACCCCGTGACTCGGATTGAGCCCGATTTGGCTCGTAAATGTCACATATGACCCATGGATTATTGTGATAAATTATCAATAGAATCCGAATGCGTTTGGTCAGTTTTCCGTATTCCAGTTGTTCTTTTCACTTATAATCCTGTCAATTTTAAACAAAAGAGACACAGTCAGAGTGGTACCGGTCACACCGCGCCTCAGATTTATATGGGGTTGACTCGTACACGTCTCAAATGACCCATGGATTATTTTTCTAAATTATCAACACAAACCGAATGCGTTTGGTCGGTTTTCCGTATGCGAGTTGATGTTTTCACTTAAAATGATATCCTTTTGAAACAAAAGAGAGACACTTAAAGTGGTACTGGCCACACCGCGCCTTGGATTGAGTTAGGGTTGACTCGTAAACGTCACATATGACCCATGGATCATGTTCCTAAATCATAAACACATTTAGAATGTGTTTGGTCAGTTTTTCATATGTCAGTTGTTGTTTTCACTTAAAATGATGTCCATTTTAAACAAAAGAAAGACACTATGAATGGTGTCGGCCACACCGTACCTTGGATTGAGACGGGTTTGACTCGTACACATCACATATGACCCATGGATCATTGTGCTAAATTATCGACACAATCAGAATCTGTTTGGTCGGTTTTCAGTATGCTAGTTGTTGTTTTCACTTAAAATGATGTCCATTTTAAACAAAAGAGAAACACTTTGAGTGGTGTCAACCGCACCGTACATCAGATTGAGCCAAGGTTGACTCATACACGTCACATATGACCCATGGATCTTTCTCCTAAAGTTTCAATGGAAACCGAATGCGTTTGGTCAGTTTTCCATATGTACTTAAAATGTTATCCATTTTAAACAAAAGAGAGACACTTAGAGTGATCCCGGCCACAAAGAAACTCGGATTGAGATCGGGTTGGCTCGTACACATCACATATGACCCATGGATCGTTGTGTTAAATTATCAATAGAATATGAATGTGTTTGGCCAGTTTTCCATATGCCAATTGTTCTTTTCACTTATAATCCTGCCCATTTTAATCAAAAGAGACACAGTCATAGTGGTACCGGCCACACCACACCTCGAATTTAGATGGGGTTGACTCATACACGTCTCAAATGACCCATGTATCATTTTCCTAAAGTATCAATACAATCAAAATGCGTTTGGTTGGTTTTCCATATGCCAGTAGATGTTTTCACTTAAAATGATATCATTTTGAAACAAAAGAGAGACACTTAGAGTGGTTCCGGCCACACTGCGCATTAGATTGAGGCAGGGTTGACTCATACACATCACATATTACCCATTGATCATTTTACTAAAGAATCAACACATTTACAATGCGTTTGGTCAGTTTTTCGTATGTCAGTTGTTGTTTTTACTTAAAATTATGTCCATTTTAAATAAAAGAGTGACACTATGAATGGTGTCGGCCACACCGCGCCTCAGATTTAGGCGGGGTTGAATTGTACACATCACATATGACCCATGGATTGTTGTGCTAAAGTATCAACACAATCAGAATCCATTTGGTCGGTTTTTTGTATGCTAGTTGTTGTTTTCACTTAAAATGAAGTCTATTTTAAACAAAAGAGAGACACATTGAGTGGTGTCGGCCACACCATACCTCGGATTGAGGTGATGTTGACTCATACACGTCACATATGACCCATAGATCGTTCTCCTAAATTTTCTATAGAAAACGAATGCGTTTGGTCGTTTTTCCGTATGTACTTAAAATGTTGTCCATTTTAAACAAAAGAGAGACACTTATAGTAATCCCGGCCACACCGCGACTCAGATTTAGCCCGGGTTGGCTCGTACATGTCACATATGACCCATGGATCGTTGTGATAAATTATCAATAGAATCTGAATGCATTTGGCCCGTTTCCCGTATGCTAGTTATTCTTATCACTTATAATCCATTCAATTTTAAACAAAAGAGACACAGTTAGAGTGGTACCTTCCCACCACGCCTCGGATTGAGGCGGTTTTCCGTATGCTAGTTGTTGTTTTCACTTAATAAGCTTACCACTAAATTCATATAATTCAAGACATAAAGAAATGGAATAATCCTAAATAAAATTGCATGATCACAGAAATAAAAAAACATGTGAAATCAAGGAGGGTGGGGGGGGGGCTGTCTGGGGGTCCAGGGAGGAGGGGGGGCTGTTCGGGGGGGGGGGGGGGTGCTGTCCGGGGTCCAGGGAGGAGGGTCGGGGGCTGTCTGGGGACCAAGGAGGAGTCTGTGTGGGGGGGGGGGGGGGGGCTGTGCGGGGGGCTGTCCGGGGGGTGTTCGGGGGGCTGTCCGGGGTCCAAGGAGGAGGGTGGGTGGGGGGGGGGGGGGGCTGTTTGGCGGATGTTCAGGGGGCTGTCCGGGGTCCAAGGAGGAGGGTGAGCGGGATGTCTGGGTGGCTGTCCGGGGGGGGGGGTCCGGGGGGCTGTTCGGGGACCAAGGAGGATGGTAGGGGGGGAGGGGGCTGTCTGGGGGCTATCCGGGGGGCTGTCCGGGGTCCAAGGAGGATAGTGGGCGTTGTCCAGGGTCCAGGAAGGAGGGGGGCTATCCAGGGAGTTCCCAAACCCACAAAACTCTATAAACATGCTCATGATACACTGCAACTACTAAAATACAACAACATCCATGAAAACAGAGAATATATAAAAATAACTCAACTGCAATACTATACTACGGGTCTAGATAAAACCAACAACTAGAATAGATTAAACATCAAATCTCAGTAATATTAGTCAATAATGTAATAGATCAATTTGTCCCACATCACCATCACCATAATTATCACCCTCGTCCACATCCCCATTATCATCCTCTCCCTCCTCAGCGCCCTCCTCCTCAACCTCACCCTCCTCCTCGCCCTCGCCATCCGCCTCACCCTCCTCCTCTCCCTCCTCTTCCGCATCAGACTTTTCTCCATCACCATCGTCAGGTTGGTCATCATCTTGAACACCACTATAACTACCACCTAGTTCACCATATATAGAACGTATCGATGATATATATTCATCAAAAGCTGGGCTGGCCTCTGGTGGAAGTTCTAGACGTAGAACTTCAATAAATTTCATAAATGCACTATTTGCCCTAGTAGACTATTCTGCCGTCTCTGTGGCCATTTTCTCAGCCTGTTCTGCCTATTCCATAACTTTCTACATCTCGGTGTCACTACAACTCGTACTTGAGGAGGGGAAATATCTCGTTGGGGCTATCCTAGGTCGACAGCGTACTCTGCCAGGATGCTCCTCTCCCAACACCTTATGTAAGTGATCAGTGGGACCAAAATTGTTTGGTTCTTGGGAATCGAAGGCCTCTAAAGCATCCTGTTACAAATATAAATATATTATTAAGTTACACAATAGATATTAAAATATAAAAGCAACAGATTAAAACTTACAATCTGCTGCTGAGTCACTTCGTTGACGACACTTCCATCATTTTTCCGTCTACTCGAGCAAAACCGTTTTTCTCGAGGCACACGTCCTTCAAAATTCAGTATTTTCCTCTACAATGACATTGATAACTACATTTATATGAAAACTTTAGAAAACAATTAAATAATTGAGGAAACAAAACAAAGTGTAAGTCGTAAAGAAAACTTTTAAACAATTGTCATACCTGCTTCCTCTCTTGATCTGACATCGTAGTACGTCCTAGTGTGTGGAGGTATTTTTTTGCATCAATGTTTTTTTTATTTTTTCCAGATGATTCCTAAATAAAATTCTATAATTAAAAGGATAATATTAATGAAAAACATGAAAGTTATTATTTAAATACCTCAAATGTAATTCATACCATAAACTAGGTAGTCGTCCAATGAGTAATCATCTGACGATACTGCTCTATAGGACAATCATCCACAACTGGTACCGCCTCTAACTCAGTGCCAACTCTAGTACTCCAGCTAATATACAACTCATGCTTGTAGGCTCTCAAAAGCTCGCCTAAATCCTTTAGACATTCCGGTTGTGCACCCTCACCATCAGGAAAATTAAATCGAAGATGACCTCAAAATAATAATTCATATAAATACAAAAATAATTCATGGCATAAATACAACATATTTTTTACCCATATCTCTGCCCAAGATCTATCCTTGACTTCATGTGGAAAATTTCTCCACGATAGCGGGTTGACGGGAATGATGTCCGAGTATTTGGAAAGCGTCGCCAAAAAAATCCGACATTACTGCCCTATTTTCTCAACCATTTAGTTGTCTTCATTATAATCCACCATAACCTATGTGCGGAGGTTCCACACCAAACGCATGCGTGTACTCCCATGCCCCCGCCTCCTGTCAGTAGATGTATCTATCATTAAATAAAAACAAATATTTTATCAAAACATGTTATAATGAAAATTAATATTTATATAAAAATTTGTTAGGGTTATATAAATATACCTGTGACAGTCTGATCACTGAGCACCACTAGATCCACAGAAACTGATGGAACACCCTGTGGCGGAATAGGAGTTGAAGAAGACGGAATATAGAACCTCGGAGAGACAAAAGTAGAAGGAAAAGAAGATGGGACAACTGTATGACCAGATTCTGACTGGGGAGTGGGAATCATCACGGGATATGAAAATGATGGGCCAGAAGATGAAAAAGGTGGAGAAAACATGGGAGGCCTAAATATCCCGTGTGTCCCTAACGACACACCAGGATCAGAATGTGGGAAGGATGACATGTCAGTGGGAGGGGAATTGCCTAGTCGGGTACGCGATGCTGCTCGTCCAACTCTAGTATGAACCCTCCTCGTACCACCGGCCTGAGTACTAGGACCAGTACTAGGCTCCTCTTTGAATAACTATCTACGTATAGGTGGATCCTACAAAAATGTTTAGAAAAAAATTAATCACATGACATTATATATTCTTTAAATATATGTACTTGAAATAAAGTACTCACTATAGGCACTAATGGTGGAACGCCCATATCCGTCATTCGATGATTTTTCTCCATCCTTTTTTCCTTCGTCTCTCTTCAATTGGATGCATTTCCTGCTTTTGAAAAGAAATATGTAATTAATTAGAAAAAGGAAACTAATGTGTAACCCAAAAAACTAAATATATGATGGAATAGGGGGATTCATTGGTAATTTAGATATCAATTGTTTTAAAAGAGCTTGAATGGATTTAATAAATAATACAAGTTGTAATGTTCACCATGTTAGAAATATTGTTTGACTAGGTTTGAATACAGTTAAATTCCAAATTAGAAAATGCAATTCAAATAAAACTGCAACCAATAAACATTGAAAATTCACATAACGGTCAAGTCAGCTAAAACATATTTTTGATCAATAATAAATCAATTTGAATATTAGAAACCTTAATAACCCAAGTTGAGGTAAACCAAAAGAATTGATAACATGGATGAATGATTCTATATATTTACAACCAAAACTTCAGGTTCACAATCAGCTCTGAAAATTTAGCTATTGGAGTCATAAAAAATAAATAAATGGATTTGTTCCAATGGAACTAGGAACAGTGTCAATTCCATCATCACCATCATCAAAAATATGTCTTGAAATTACTTCAACTATGACACCAAATTCAGGTCGAAGTTGGTCTTTGACATAAAAAACATGTTTAGCCATTGATGCCAACACATATGGTTCTTCAGTAGCAAGACTACGAGTCATATTAATTACTCAAAATCCACAATCATCAATAAATGTTTCATGTCTCGTCATCGAATGAAACCAATGGCATTTCATCATTGTGACTCATCCATGAGAGTAATAATCCAATATTATTATTTTCTCAACGACTCCATAATAACCCACATTTTTAAATCGCAGTATACTATCTGATGCACTGGCATAAAAATCTGTTGTGGCTATAACCATAACACCATCATGTTGCATTCTCATGTTCTTTGCTTGTTCAGTGACAACAAATTTGTACCCATGGATAAAAATTGATTTTCAGTCACGAACCACGGTATTAGAACCAAAAGCCAAAGCTATTATTTCCTCAGAGACAGAGTGAATAGAGAAACTCAATACCTACAATATAAATGACTATTAAACGTAATTAAATATTGATATAATTATTTTAAACAGTAATATTTTTACCTTCAATTTTAACCAAGCGGAGAACTCTCTGCTATGCAAAGTCTCTCTCCTTCTCAAAGATAAAGAATGATGATTCCGATTTATCATTGTTATATGTTCCCTATAGATAAAAAATATGAATAGTTTAATAGATCTATATTTAAGATATACATATTCAATTTAGTTACCTGATATAGTCATCTAACAAATCACAGTTGAAAAAAACTATGCGATGTTCCATCTCCCGCTCTTCAGGGCTTAATGTCTTCAATGTATATGATCCATGAATTCCTTCTATTTAAGGAAGTGATGGAAAATTGGGTTCAATTTACTTATACTGTTCTTCTTCATTTCTCATTGTTCTGTTCATTCTAGTAGTAAGATCAGACAAATACATTGAGCAGAAATCCATACATTCTTAAGCCAAGTAACCGTTCACAATAGATCCTTCGGGATGATTCCTGTTTTAGTCATAGGACTTTAATGTATACATATTTCTTTCTGTTGGATACATCCAACGAAAAGAAATAGGTCCTCCGAGATGTATTTCAGTTGGAATATGGACATTCAGATGCAACATGCATGTGAAAAATGATGGAGGAAATATTTTCTCCAACTCACACAAAATTAATGGGGCATCAGTCAACATTTTTTTCAAGAAAGACATGGACAACTTCTTAGCACAAAGATCTCTAAACAAATGGCACAACTGAATAACAGTCACCTTTACATTATTGGACAAAATAGGACAGATTGCTATTGGAATCAACTCATGCAGTAGAACGTGATAATCACGAGTCTTCAATGATTTTAGCTTCAACTCTCTTCTATTGACCCGTTTAGATATGTTTCTTGAATAGCCATCAGGAACTCTAATAGTCTCTAATACTCCCAGAAATTGTTTTTTCGGTAGGTTTCATCACATAATAAGCACATGTAAGTTGCCATTTATTTTCACTAATACGCACATGATCCAATTCTATTCTGATGCCCCAATCCACCAAGTCACACCGAGATCGTAAATCATCTTTTGTCTTCCCCTTGACATTTAGAAGAACCGAAAGCAACATTTCACATATATTCTTTTAAATATGCATTAAGTCTAAGCAATGACGTAACAAATTGGTTGATCAATAAGGAAAATCAAAAAATATACTCCTCTTCCTCAAATTGTAACAGGTTTTAGTGGAAACATTCTTTCTCTTTCCATATTTCATTTGACCCTTCCCGAATGACAAACTAAAATCTTTCAATTCATTAAACACATCAGTTTTAGACATACGCTGAGGTGGATCATCAGTCTCCATGGTATTATCAAATCTTCGACAATTCATTCTATATGGATGATCATTTGGTAAGAATCGTCGATGTCCCATAAAACTGAAACTACAACGATGTTTCAGTCTTATAGATTGTTTATTCTTCATAAAATCTAGGCATAATAGTTTTCCCTTCGTGCTCCATCCAGACATCATTGGATAAGCTGTAAAATCATTGATCGTCCACATAAGCGAAACACGCATCTGAAATATATCTTTTCAACATGCATCGTATGTGCGCACACCCACATCCCAGAGATGTTTCAACTCTTTTATTAAAGGTTTCATGTATACATCAATATCACTGCCAGGATCAGAAGGAACAGATAAGAGTATACTCATGAAAGTGAAAGGTTTTTTCATACACTACCATGGGGTAATATTATAAATGTGTATAAAAACTGGCCATGTGTCGTGAGAAGTAAGCATATTCCCAAACGGATTAAAACCGTTTCATGAAAGACCCAACCTTACATTACACACTTCAGCTGCAAAATCAGGTTGTCAAGCATTAAATCTCTACCATGAAAATCCATCTACAGAATGAACCAAATCATTATTATTCTTCTTTCTATTAGTGTCATGCCATCTCATTTTTTTTATATATCATCAGTCATAAAAAGATTCTGGAGTCTGGGGATCAATGGAAAGTGCCACATTACTTTCTGTGGAATGCGGGATGGTGTTCCATTAGATTTTGACTTCTAGTGGGATGTCCCACATTTTATACAATCATTTCGTTCAGCGGTTTCCTCCAAGAATAAACAAAAATCTTTCGGGAAAAAATGAATTTTGTTTCTTGAAAATCCAAGTTCCTCAACTAACTTCCATTCCATATAGTGGTTTGAGGGAATATCTGCATCATCTGGAAGTAAATCCTTCAAGAGGGTAAGAATTTAATCGATTGCTATATTAGAAATCCCATACATAGTTTTCCCATGAAATAATCAGATTAAAAATTCCAGCTTTTTCATTTTATCGCATTGTCAATATACTAGAGTGGTGGCAGCATCATTCAATTTTTCAACCTATTAATATCATCAATTTCACTAGATGCATCATCTGTCCTCATATCTAAGCCTTCTTGAGTCAAAATCCTTTCTTTTTCATGATGACGAATAAACGAAAACTGGTCATCTAACAAATTCTCCATTCCAGTCATTTCATTTTGATCATCACCAATTTGAGATTTTATTTTCTCCCCATTGTGATACCACACAAATTAGTTTTCTTGAAAACCATTTTTGGTTATGCGGTAGCTAACTTCTTCACGGCTCAACCAAAGTCTACCAACACAATTGGAACATGGGCAGTGTATGCGACCACTATCTGAAGCATTGTGAAATGAAAAATTTATAAAGCTCTCCAAATTGTTTTGAAAATATATTGAGATATGATCGATTTCATACATCCAACTTCTGTCCATTTTGTAAAAAGAATTTATATAATTAATTTTGTCATAAACAATTCAATAGGATTGAACTTTAATAGAAAATATATTTATGTAAATGATAAAGGAAGAAGTTTCTAGTTGATGTAGTGAACTATTAAAATAATGTAAAGAACAAGTACTCATAAATTAAATTAAAATTTATTTATATTCATTTTCATTAGGTATATTAGAGGAACATGCTTCAGGTCCCATTATGTGTTATGGGAATCCCAAATCATTCACTCATGTTCAATAACTCATTATTGGCACCTCTATGGCCATACCTTTCATTACCCAATAACTTCCCCAAGTCAAGCGCACCCTATGGGTGAATAAATTTTAGGCTTCTACACTAATAGGTTGTTCATGGCTTGTAAAAAGATTTAATTTAATTAAGTATAGACAAAATCATTTTTTTTTAATTTTAGATTAATAATAAAGTATGTCAATGATAACAACATTACTGAATTAAACTTGTGACTTATCTAACATTTTTATGGATGTCTACACATGCCAGCATGGGTAGTGAAAAGCGCCCCACCCTCATAAAAGTATGTATTGGCCAAGAAGGACACATTATATACAACGTACAATGAGAAGCATATTTAATTGACCCTAAAGTTATATTAGTGCAATCATCTTGGGGGAAATGGAATATATGATTCTGGTTAACTGATGAATTCAAAAGCTCATATTCCATAAGTTGGACACTATCTAAGGTAAGAAATCATGTGAGGATGGGTTTACATCATTCAATTTCTTACATGCTAGTGAGAATGAAGGCTTGAATTAATGACTTGAGTTCACTAATACCATGTCAACCATTATACACACCATGTGAACCCTTATACAAACCATATGAACCCTTATAGCATATCGTCATTATTACAACCATTAATAAAAACTTATTAAACAACATCACTTTTCAAAGATAATGAAATTGAACACAAATCAATAATAATATTTGATATATCAAGTAAAATGAAGTCATACTATCTTACATCCTAAATGACCACCCACAACCATGATTAATGAGCACAAAGCTCCCCTTTCGGCCAAATCAAAAGAAAAAAACACATAGTTATAGAAAACAACTTCATTTGTGTGAAGAATAATAATCCCATGGTCCTCATGATATTTGAACCACGCTGTCATGATTTTCGAGATGAACTTGTATCCATGAAACCATATGAGAAAAACGATTCAATACATGTGTTTTTCTGAATTTCCCAAGCATTTTGAGGAACCCCAAATCAGTGAAAATGGTCATTGTGTTTTAAAAAGGTGATTGAATAACTCATGTATGATTTTGAAGGAATAATGATTAATGGTTATATTAGGAAAACTAATATTCACTAATATTGCGAATTTGACATTCTATGAATTTTTTTCATGAAGAAGGAAGAAGTACTAATTAGGGACCACATACTATTTCGCAAAGTTCAAGAAGATACTCCATATGTTCTATTGTGCAAAGGATATGTGAAAATTGTGTCATTTTATATATATATAGATTTGTATAGAAACATGATACATACTTGTTATGTAATACACATAGTGTACAAAAATTAAGATGAACAAGATCTTCATGTTTGACCTGATCTTAATGAAAGGAGTTATTTTCATGAAATACTATGAATAAATATTACAAACAATTTCTTATGAGTTCATATAAATGAAGCTGTAATATTTGAAGCACTAATATTAATAAAAACTATGAATATTTAAAATTAGAACACAATAAAGAGACACCATGCCCTTATAAATGTATATGTGTAATGAAAATATTAATTGGTCAATGTGTTCACCGATGTAGTGATTTGAGTACACAATTTTTGGAGTAGTGAATCATAAAATTTTTCAAAAACCCTAAAAATTGGGAATAACGATATCCTTGAGAATAGAAGGATATCCTTGAAAAGTGGTGGAATGATATCATTGAGAAGTGGTGGAAGGACTCTAACCTAGAAGCTGATCCGATGGAAGAGGTGCACCTGTACTGGGGGTTCTCAAGGGATTTTTCTATTTAGAATCGTTCCTGGGAGAGCCACGCAATGCTTCTAGTATTGTGGGGAGGGGCCTGCCTGATTTTGGAGAATTTGGGGCATCTTTTTCCCAACGGGTTTTAAAAATTGTTGGGAAAACTTCATCTTTACCAACAGTTTCATTAAACCATTGGGAAAACTCATTTTTTCCATCTTTCCCAACGGTTTCATCAAACCATTGGGAAAAGTCATTTTTTACCCATCTTTCCCAATGGTTTCATCAAACCGTTGGGGAAACTCAACATTTACAGATCTTTACCAATGGTTTATGCAAACAGTTGGTAAAGATCACCTAAACCAACAGTTCAAAAGAACCATTGGTATACAAGTGTTTGGAAAAGTATGATTTCCAGTGTGTATCAACATGGTGGTGGATCAAACCCAGTTGGAATTCATTTATTCTAAATATGAACTAAGGCTCCTCTTCTGAAATGGTTAGATTAACTTAGTGTAACTTCCACTGCTTCGGGTTTACAAATAAGTGGTGCTGAGATCTCTTACAGGTTAACACAATTTTCTATCCATTATTTTCTACAGACTTCTCCCAACATTGGTGTAGTGGGGTATCAAAAATTGGCCTCTGATATGTCCTAACCCTCAGTAAAATCCTCGATGGATACTTCCTCCATGAATCCTACACCATCAACATGGCAGTGGATCAAACCACGTTAGAATTCAATTATTCAAAATCCAAATGAGTTCTCCTCTTCCAAAATGGTTGGATTGAAATGGTGTAAATTCCACCGATTTAGGTTTATAAATAACCAGTGTCAATATCACTTATGGGTAAATGCATTTTTTAATCCAATGTTTTCTCCAAACTTCTCCGAACATCGGTGCAGTGGGGGTATCAAAAATTGATGTCCAATATTCCCCAAACTATTGTGAAATCCTTGAGGGTTAGTTCTATTAAAAACCCTACACCATCAATGTGGGGGTAGATCACACCCTTTTGGATAGTGAATCCAATTCAAGCATCATGCTTCATTATATCTTATTTTTCTATCTACATATTTATCAACAATCGATTGGGTTTGAGACCGAAGGCAGAACCTAGAATTTGGATTCCAAATATCATAGTCATGAACCAAGACATGGTCAAAATTGATCCTTTATAAGGAAACAACTTCTCCCAGTTGTAGGAAAATATGACGTTTCTTCTTACGATATTGAAGATTTCTTTCATTATGGAACAAAATCATCCTCCCATTGTCGAGGATCCTGCTTCAATTTCTGATGGCACAATTGTTGACGTGTTTCACGTAAATATGATTATAGAAATGTGGAAAAAACAAGTAGATGATGAAGTTTCTTGTCGAGGACATATTCTCAACAAATTATCAAATCAAATTTATAAATATTTCTCTAAATGAAGACTGCTCAAGAGATTTGGGATGAACTCGAAATCAATTACAAAGCAAGGTACCAATAAGTATCTTATTTAAAAGTATCTAAACTACATGATGGTTGATAACAACCTAGTTTTGGAGCAAGTTTATGAGATTCATGTTTTAGGAAATACACTTCTTTCCCTTAAAATTAATATACTAAAAAAATTTCAAGTATGTGAAATTATTTATAAATTGCTACCTTTTTGAAAAGATTTTTTTAAATCACTCTTCAAAAAGAGTGATGATATTTCCTTGGAGAAATTCTAAATGTTTCATCTTATTGAAGAAGAATACACATTGAGATATGTAGGTATGACTTCTAAATTTTATAACTTGGTTAATATCATTGAGGGGAATACACAACTGGACTCCTCCTTACATGTTAATAAGAAAAGAAAAAAATTCAACAAGAAAGGAAATCCTTAAAAAATGAAAATAGAATTCTTTGTATGTGGTAAACCCATGAATATTTAAGGGAATGTTTTTACCAAATGAATGTTGACAACCCCACTAAAAATATGATGACTGAGGAAAATCTAGTCTCAATGATATCCAAATTCAATATTATTTTGATGAAGATGTGATAGTGGATAGATTTTGGAGCAATGGTGCATGTGTGCATGGATCATTTGATGTTCAAAACTTTCGATGATTGTACTATCACAAAGGAAGTACATCTTGGAAAAAATTCATTCATCAATGTTAGTAGACAAGACATCGTGGAGATAGACCTTAATTCATGGAATAACTTGACACTTCTAAATGGGTTGCATGTCCCCAAAATTTGAAATAAGTTTTTTCTTTTGATCTTTTGTGTAAGAAATGATTTTAGGTTTCCTTCGAATTCGACAAGGTTATCTTGTCAAAGGGAGACATGTTTGTGGAAAAAGAGTACTCTAATGATAGAATGTATGAACTTTATATTAATAATATGATTGAATATTATACTTACTTGATTGAATCTTCTAATTTGTGGCATGATAGTTTCACACTTGTAAATTATAATTCATTGAAAATAATGAAGACATTAAACTTGATAAACATTGGAAATGATTTTGATAAATGTGAATCATGTGTAGAATATAAAATAGTTAAGAAGAATTTTCATAGTGTTGAAATAAATAAATAAATATTAGATTTAGTTCCTTTTAATATTTTTAAATTAAATGTCTTGTTCACTCATGGAGGGAAATGATATTTTATTACTTTTTTGAGGATTGCAGTAGATATTTACATGTTTATCTTCCAAAAACAAAAGATGATGCGTTTAATTTGTTTAATAAGTTTAAAGAAGATGTTGAAACCCAATTAAAAAAAAATATTAATGTTTTATGCTCATATAGTTGTCTTGAATACATTATTAATGAGTTTAGTGAGTTTTGTGAAAAAAATGGAATATTTAACCAAAGAACTGCTCGTTACACACCTCAGCAAAATGGCTTAGTTGAAAGAAAAAAATCACACATTAGTAGAAATGGTAAATTTCATGATTAATAAATATAATTTATCATTAAATTTATGGTGCGAAGCTTTATTGGCTTCATGTCATATTTATAATAGGAATGCCTCTAGGAAAACTATGCCATCCTTATATGAAATTTGGAGAGGTAGAAGATCTAATAATTATTATTTCAAAGTGTGTGTGGGGGGGGGGGGGTGTTTAGATAACTATGGAGTTCAAGATCATAAAATAACTAAAATTGGTCCTAGGGTAATTAATGATTTTTTTTGGATATGCAGAAAATAGAAAAGCATATAGAATTAGGGATTTTGGAGCCTATATAATTGTTGAATTAATGGATGTAGTGTTTTTTGAAAATATGTTTCATAAATATGATGTGAAGGAAGTTATCCCTCATACCCCTAACTCAGGTATTCCATTTAGTTTAAATACAGTAGTAGAGAATAATTGGGATTCTGGATTTGAACCTAAACAGAGTACAATAATTAAGAAGGAGAAACATCTAAATCCAGATTTTATTTCTTCTAATTATATAATCTTCCTTATGGAAAGAGATAAAAATAATCATATTTCGAATAGATATACTACGGTATTAACTATAGAATATGACCCAATGAATTATAAAGAGTATATGTATTCTAGAGATACTGCTTTTGGGAAAGAAGAAATTAATGATGAAATGGATTCCTTTATGGGGAATAACTCTTCATTCATTATGGATTTACCAATAGGTTCAAAACCTAATGGTACTAAATATATTTTTTGGAATAAAAATGACTCCAATTGAAACATTCAAGATATTAAATCTAGATTGGTTGCCAATGGTTTTAGACAAAAGGAAGGGACTGATTATTTTGATACTTATTCCATTGTTGTTAGAATATATCCCATAAGGATATTATTTTATTTATCTTCAATTAATCATTTGTATGTTCATCAAATGGATGTGAAAACTACTTTTCTAAATGAAGAATTAAATGAAGTGATTTAAATGGAATTATACACCGATGAAAGTTGGATTACCAGTATTGCTAATAACCAATCTAATTCTAGATGGTTGTTTACTCTTAGGTGTTATGTTGTTTCTTAGGAGAGTAAGAAACAAACATGTATTTTACATTCGACTATGGAGCAGATTTTATCACCTTTGCTGCATGTGGAATGAAATCTGAATGAATTAGAAATCTATTATTGGATATTAGATTTTGTCATAGTCCAATGGATACTAGCTCTATCAATTATTATTTTGAAGTAACATTATCAAGGGAATATAGTTTCACATATAATGGAATTCCTAGACATATAAGTTTGAGACAAGATTATGTGATACAATTATTACATGATGGTACCATAACAATTGTTTACGTGAGATCGTATAAAAAACTTGCAGATACATTTACAAAATCTCTATTGAGAGAGATTATTAATGAAAATAATAGTGAGTTGGAGTTAAATTACATGGAATAAATAATTTTATTAATGAAAATAAAACACTTCCCTTAGGTAGATCTTAGTCAATGTGTTTAATGGGTAAACACAAGTTATGCAGATTATTTTTGATATACACAATTATAGCCCCAATGTTTTGGTGTCAATATCATCTGTTATGATTAGTGGTTGAGTTATAAATTCAGACCTAGAAATTAAGACACAAGGATTTATGTTCTCTAATAATAGATGCACATTGTAATATTTTTTCTATACAAACATAGAAGTGGAGATGCTTTGTTCAAGAGTTAATGGGTTTAATCCTTAGAGAGTTTATGAAAAGTATATACACCCATATACATAAAAGCACTAAAAAATAGTATTTTGGGTTAAATTTTATTTTTATGTATGATATCTTCAGTTTACCTTAATGATTAATAAGTTTAATTTTTCAACAGCTTATAAATATCATAAAACATTGTGATATTCATACTATGTAATACCTTAAATAGAAAGATACCTTTATCATGTATAATGACACACTTGTGGTCTGGATATTTAATATTGATGAATAAAAGTGGGGGATTGTAAAATTTTTATTCAAAAAATATTTTTAAAAATTTGAAGTGTTTTGATTGGTCAAAACACCCATCACTTGGATCGACGAGGTGCATTTTAAAACGGTGGAAGTCCCAAATTGGAAAATGTGCCAAGAATCCAAAATATCAACTGTTATAAAACGAGCTTTATGATTTGGTTTATAAATAAATTATATATTTTTTAAAATTCTATTAAAGTGTTTAAAAAATATATATTTAGTTAAATGGTTTGTTATATATATATATATATATAAATATAACAAAACAATATAATAAAATAAAATAAAATATTTTATTTAAAGAATGACTAATGACTAGATTAGTCATAAATGTTGGAATTCATTTATTCGAAATACGAATGGTTTTTCCTTTCCAAAAAGGTTAGATTGAACCAGTGTAACATACAATACTTCAATTTTATAAATAATAGGTTCTGAGATCACTTATGGGTTAATGTATTTTTTTAATCCATGATTTTCTCCATACTTATCCCAACATCGATGCAATGGGGGTATCAGAAATTTGTGTCTGATATTCCCCAAACCGCGGTGAAATACTTGAGGGATACTTCCACTGAGAACCCTAAACCATAAATGTGGGTGTAGATCAGACCCTTTTGGATAGTGAATCCAATTTACGGATCAAGGTTCGTTCTATCTTCCCCTTATGGCTACATATTTCCTAACAATCCAATTGGTTTGAGAAAGAAGGAAGAACCTAGATGGCAGATTATGAATCTATTAATGTCATGAACCAAGAAAAGGTCAAACATGACCGTTTCAATGACAAAAACTTCTCTTGGTGGTAGGATAAGATGCAGTTTCTTCTTACGGTATTTATGATTTCATTTATTATAGAACCGAATCATCCTCCCATTCCCGAGGAGCCTACTTCAATTTCCGATGACACAGCTGTTGTAACATCCCAAATATTTATAGAATAATACATTTTCATATGTAATAATATTTATGAATAAGAGATTAATTTTACATTTAGGGGACACTTTTTTCGATTGATTACTTAACACACAACAACGAGTCTCTCCAAAGTCTTACGTTGCACACAACACTGAGTTATACAAAAATAATATAATAATATTATTATTATTTTAAATGGTAGTTAACACCTAGCCGTTGTATTTGTAGGAAGGAATATAACTAACTAAAATATGATTACACATGTCTGTTAAATGTTTGTAAATTTATCCAAAAACATTTTATGGCTTAAAATGATAATGAATCTGATTTTAAGCGCAAAATACTCTAACATTTAAAAAAGGTAATTTTACTACCTTTTAATGGAGAACCATTATTAAATCTAGTTTTTGCAAATTTTATATGTTCTATATGAAAAAATAAACTTCTTATTCTGAATCCAAACATCAAATTTTTCTTTGGTTGATATTTTAGTATTTTAATGATAAAATTAATATTTTAATAAATAGTGAAAATAATACATTTTTAATTCAAAACTGCCTTTTCTTGTAATTTATTTTTATTGATAGTTTATCATTTTAATTGATTTTAAAGTATATTTAGATTATATTTTTATAATTTAATCCAATTTTTGTCATTATAGGTAATTTCACATTGAAATTTGATATAAACACATGTTGATCTTTTGATAGTTTTTACTTTTAAAAAAACTTGTTTTCTCGTGTTGACAATGGAAATTATTTTTAAATTAATTAATAAAACAAATGTGTCTTGAATTAGGAAAAAATGATTCCATATTTAGAATTAGAAGGTCTAAATAATGTAAATATATCTCTTTTATTTTTGGACACGATGAATACTAAATTTAGGAATTATTTTTATTTACCATGGTTAAATTGAAAATCAAGTAAATAAGTGTAAAAATTATATTTTAATAAAATAAAACTACCCTTAAATTTTTCCTAATCCTATTTAATGGGATAATGATGACCAATAAATCCATTGTATCATAAATTTGGCCTTTGGAAGACACTTGGGTGTGATTATGACACTTTTATCTTTTAATTTAAAGTAAAGGAAAATATATTATAAATATAAATCTTCTTAATAAATCAATCTTAGTATGGGTTTATATAATCCATATCATCCACCATAAATATTAATTATAAATATAAAAATACTTCCTATATCATGGTATTTTATTTATAATTTCTAGACATTAAATAATTAAATCTAATTATGACACACCGATGATGTAGTGATTGCTTTATTAATGAAGGAATCAAATAAATAATATTATAAATATTAGAATAAATATAGTTTGAAATAATATATGTAATAAATGATATTTATAGGTGAATATGACATTTTATAATACAATTTAATGATTTTTTTCGATGTTATCTCTTTGTTTATATTTTATTTAAATTCAATCAAATGAATAGTGCGAAACATAATATAATTAATGTTTTATAAAAATAGTAATTTATAAATTATTTAAAAATAATAATTTTATTTTAAATTCACAAGGTGACTATGATAATGTATAAAAGTTTATTAGGTTTCCAATTATGGGAAACTTACCCCATATAAGTAATATTAATAGACTATTAAAAATTAAAATACAATTACCATAATTAAAATTTAAAAAGAATAATCAATGGTAAACCGAAAAGATAAGGATCAAAATAAAATCAATACATGCCTAAAAATTATTGGATGAGATTATTTAGCAATATCCTCACTATATATTTGACATAACTCATGTTGGAGCATTTTTAATTAAAAAAATAATTTATATTAATTTAATAATTTAAGAGTTTCTAAGGATGCCCCTTTCCTCTACTATAAAAAGGTACCCTGTCTTCTCTAATAATCACACTTCATGAACCCTTTGGTTAGAAAAATACCTATCTAATAATATTCCTAGAAACACTAACCTAAACCTATAATCCTCACTTTGGGTATAATGCCTCCCATGGAATCCTTTTGGTATAAACCAAAAGAAGTTACCCGATTAAGATGTAACAACTTCTCTCATGATTTTTAGTTTCATTTCCATTATCCACTCACTAAACCTTTATTATTCTATTATTACATAACAAAAACAAAATTACAAATATACTATTTTGTTTTTATGCTATTGTTTTGATCTACACTTACACACACTTTCATTTAATGGGAAATGAACATACTATTTCAGTGTACGGTGAACTACTGCCTCATGAAATGACGATTGTTCAAATTTTACCTACCAACTCTCATGATGGAAATTATAATGGAAACTATTTTACTTATGATATATATTATTTTTATTATGTCTCTAATCTTCTGTATTTTTTATTTTTAACTCACCTTTATGCTCTCCATGTTGGGTAAATACAATAATTACGTTTGAGAAAGTGTAGACTACCGCCACCTCAATGTGATATGAATTGTTCCCTCTATACATGTAATGTATGAAGGATGGTTTTATTATAAGTATGATACATACATGAAATTAATATAACAATAGTATTATAATATACATATCATTTTATTATTATTCTTTTAAAATGACAAAGAAATGGAAGTAGCGTTCAAGCATACGTATGACCAACCGCCTCTTTGAATGGTGCCTTTCATTTATTATATACAAATATTATGGATATTATAAATATATATATACTAGATATATATGATATTTAAATCAGTAATAATATTATTTAGATTATTTAATTTTGATCACAAGGAAAATTAACACCAAAACTAGTTCAATTTGGACTCAAATACTGAATATTGACAAAACATATGATACAAAATTAAATAATTATTTAATTTTTTATCATGGAAATAAGTGACATAAAAGGCATAATAAACTTGAAAAATGTTCTCAAGAAATTATAAATTGGCCTATATTTTTTATTAAGGAACATAAGTATTGTACGTGATGAGTCGAACTTAAGGTAAGAGACTTCGTATCAATCTCCTTTTGTTGAGGTATATTTTGATGTTACACACCACTTTATTTTTTATGGCTCAAAAATCAACCAATTTTACATTTAATTTAATTAAAATGTCTTCAAAATGAATATTTTTCTATGAAGAGTTTTAAAAAATGACAAAAGGAATGTTTTTTAAATGTATGTGGTGACAATTATTTTTCCACTGTTGTGACCATTATTTGGTATTTGGATTCCTCTTCAAGAAAAAATGTTTTTAAAGGAAAAATAAATACCATATTCCATTTTTAGGTATTTTGTTATTAAAAATGTTTTTAATAATTGTTTTATTATCTCAATATATTCTGATGATCCCTTTTGATTTCAAATTATATAAGTGAAATATTGATAATTGCAATCTTTTATGTGTTATGATTATATAATGGTACTTTGATATTTGAAATGTGGTTACATGATAATAAAAAGATGGGTGGTTATGTGATAAAACAAATATGGTTGGTTTCAAGATAAACTAAATATGGGTGGTTCCATAATAAACCAAGGATGGGTGGTTACATTATAACCTCCGATTCATTGGGTATGGAAGTCAGGCATTTGGCTATTCCATATAGTGATATGTGTGGATGTCGGCCATATGATTATTCCATTTAATTATATTTAAGTATGACATTAACTTTAAATATTATATGTTTCTTTATATGGGATTTATGGTAATTTTTTGGATAAAAAAGGGTACACAATGAGATTATATTTAGTGAAGTATATTTACTACTTCCTAAATGTGAAAAGTATTACTTAGTGATAAAGTATTCATGGTTTACATATTTTTTCACGGATAATAGTTTTCCTTATTTATTTATCCCTTGATGATATTTTTATTCACATCCCATGTTTTGAACTATTTTCCACATGACGTAAAGAAGAATATAGTCAAGGATGGGATCGAGGAAAAGTCATGTTCTTTAAATGTGGAACGATCCATGTTTTTTAACTATTTTTGTATTATGAAAAAAATATAGTTGGTTTAAGTGTATACAAGTAATATTTAAGTTTTTATGTATGAGTTATGACCAAAATAATTAATGATATAACCCTGAAAAACCATCAATGTGAATTAATGTACAATTTTTGATGTATCTCTAGATTATCTAATGTATAAGGTTGGGGTCCTATATTTTGTATCAAAGGGAAATTTAGATAACATTTGGAGTTAGAATATTGTTAGTAGAATATATATAAAATATTTACACTTTATGGTCAAATTGAAATGATATATCATTTTAGGATCACTTTGTTTCTTCGTTTAAGATATGTTTGTTCAAAATTATTTTCCATAGAGGAAATGGGATAGATTTGTTGGGAAGGAATACAAAAGGAAATAAACTTCCAAATAAACATCTTGAGATGGTCAAATTCGAAAAAGAATAGATTTTTGTAGTGATGGATCAGTTGACTCAGGCGATAAATGGTTATGGTTTCGTTGCATGAGATCAACCTGACTAACTGCAAAAGAATATGTAGATAGTTGAGAATTTCATGAGGCAACATCTACCATAATTCAAAGGATCATCTAACCCTGTTCTAACAAAATGGTAGATTAAAGCACTAGAAAAGATTTTCTATGTAATGGGGTGTTCAAAAAATCAAAGGGTTCATCTTTTTGTTTATCATTTTGAAGGCGAAGCCGGTCAGTGGTGGCAAATGATTAAAAATATCATAGTATATGAAGAGATTGACATCATGGAATGAGAAGAATTTAAGAATATCATCCTAGAGAAATATTTTCATAAGGTTGTTCAACATAGTATTGAAAATCAATTCCTGGAATAGAGACAAAAGGTGGAATATTTTGTTGCTGTAGATAGATAAAATTTCACCCAATTGTCATGTTATGTCAAACATTTTATCCAGGATATTGATAGAAATATAAATCAGGTTTACTTGGGATTGAAGCTGAAATATCGAAGTGTGTTAGCCTCTATTGAGTTCAAAAGCTACAAGAAATATGTCAAATGTTATGAGAAGGTAGAAATGAGGTTTTTTTATGATCATTTTTTTCATGAGCGAAAACAAAAGAAGAAATCCAATTGGTAGATAATTGGAAAGAATTCATCAAATAATCCTAGAGGTAAGATAACTAAATTTACATCTTCTGAGAAGTGTGGTAAAAAGAATCCTGGAGAATGTATATGAATGTTTGGGAAGTGCATAAATTGTGCTAAAATAGGTCATATTGCTCGTAACTATAAGGAATATTATTGGTATTGGAATGAAAAACTAGAAGTAAGAAGTTTTAAATGCAATGAGATAAGACATTATGCCAATTTTTGTCCAAAGTTGATTAGCTAGTGTGGAAACTAGCAAGATCAAAAGTAGAAGGGTGTGATAAAATAATTTTAGAATAATATAGTTGATGTGGGACCATCAAATTAAGTGGTTATAAGTATGTTATAGTTTTTTTTTCAGAATATTCCAATACATTATTTGACTATGGGTCTTTACATTATTTCATTTCTGAGATATTTTCAAGTAAATTGGAAATAAAACCTCAAGAATGTGATATAGAACTTTTGGTAATGACTCATTTTGGAAGTATTAAATAAAACAAGATTTATAGAAATAATCTTATTATAATTATTGGGATGGTCATTCCTATAAATTTTATTGAACCTCCCATAGTGAAATTTGATATCATTTTTGTATGGATTGGATTTCATTTTATCACGGTAAAATTCATTGTAAATCCAAGAATTTTTTTTTCAATGATTTCATACCTTTAATAAAATAAAAATAATTTTGAATATTGATTAAATAAGGAATTGAATGTTATATATCTCATTTTATTTAAAAGAAAGAAACAATTTTTATACGTGACATTCCTATAGTGAAATAATTTACCAATGTTTTTCTAGATGAATTTCCTGTTATTATTCCTAATCAAGAGGTATAATTTTCTATTAATTTAGTTACTGATTATTAGACTATTTATAAACCCCCTTATTGAATAGATCAAGTAAAAACGGTGGAATTGAAAAAACAGTTTCAAAAATTACATGATAATGGTTTTATTCAACCTAGTACTTCACCATGGGTTTCCCCGGTTTTATTTGTGAAAAAGAATTATGGTTCATTGAGACTTTCTATTGATTAAAGAGACTTTAATAACATAAATATTACAAACAAGAATACTGTACCTCATATCAATGATTTCATTAATCAGATCCAGGGATCTCAGTATTTTTCGAAGATTAATTTGAGGTCTAGGTACCGTCGACTAAAGGTGAAGGATGAAGACATTCCAAAGGAAACATTACGAATTATATATGGGAATTATGAGATTTTAGTTATGACATTTGGGTTATCTGATTCACCTTCTATATTTATGAATCTCTTGAATGGATTCTTTCATCAGTTTTTGGATAAGTTTGTGGTTGTGTTTATAGAAGATATTTTGGTATATTCTAAAAGCTAGAAGGAGAATGAAAATAACTTAAGGATTTTTTTCAAACATTAAAAGAAAATAAAAATTATAGAGATGTTAGTAAGATTGATTTTTTGTTGAAAATAATTTCATTCTTGGACCATATTGTTTCTAAATATAGTATAACTATTGACCCTTATAAAAGAAAAGTTATTGAATTGTGTACAAGACCTACCAATATCATATAGATTCAGAGTTTTTATGGATTATCGGGTTATTAAAGAATATTTTTAGAAAAAAATTCTTAGTTATCTATCCCACTAACTATGTAATCATGTATGAGAGTTAAGTACATTTGGACAAAAGGATGTGATTATTATTTTCCAAAATTGAAAAGAAGATTGGTGACTGCTCTAGTTTGGGCCCTACCTTCCAAGAATGGTGAATTTTTTAGCTATAGTGATGCATCATTGAAACGACTTTGTTGTGTCCTAATGAATAATGATCAGGTAATTTTTTATGCTTCATTTTAGTTTAAACCTCATGAGTTTAATTACGATAATGATTATTTGGTATTAGCTATTTTCGTTTTTCATTAAACATTTGGAGGCATCATTTTTATGGTGTATAGTGTGAAATATATTCTGATCACAACTATTTGATATATATATTCACTTAGACAAAATTAAAAATTATACATAGGAGATGGAAATAATTAATTAAGTATTATGAATTCATGATTATTTATCATCCAGGAAAGTAAAATAATGAGGCTGATGGATTGAGTCAAAAAATTAATGCTACATTAAACATGATATGATTTTAATTATATCCTTTGGTTATAGATTTGATGATTTTTTATTGGAGTTTTTTGATGTAGGGAATTCCTTTTTTTTTTGTTTCAAGTGGTAGTGAAATCATCTCTATCAGACCGAATTAAGAAAGTGTATAATGAACACAGTGAGTTGTAGAAAAAGTTAGAATTAGTTCACAAGGGTAAGTTACCTGAATTTAACTTTGATAAAGTCTATGTATTGAAGATTTAGAATAGATTATTTGTGCCTTATGATTCACAATTGAATAAATATTTGTTATATGAAGCGCATAGTTCTCTATTTCTAGTTCATCATGATAGTACTAAGATACACAAAGATATTTAGTTGTATTACTGGAGCGATGGAATGAAAAGATATATTACTGACATTACCCTATGATGTTTGATTTGTTAACAGGTTAAAGTAGAGTAGTATTTATCGAAAGGAACATGTCATCCATTTCAACTTCCATAATGGAAATGGAAAAATAAATCCATGGATTTCTTAGTGGGATTACCAAATATTTTTCAAGGTAACAATGAGATATTGGTTTTTGTTGATCGATTGAATAATTCTTATAATTTTTTCCTATTCAAGATACTTTGTATCTAGATCAAAAATTTCAGTTGTATATTAATGATATAGTCAAGTTACATGGATTTCCCCTATCCATTATATATGTTCATGATCCTAGGTTCCCTTCAAACTTTTGGAATGGCCTTCAGAATTCATTGGGAACTGAATTAAATTTTAGTAAATTTTTTCATCCTCAATCATATGGGCAGTCAGAAAAAACAATTCATACCTTGGAGGATATGTTATGTTCTTGTTCAATTGATTAATAGGTAATTTAGAATCAATATCATTATTTTATTGAGTTTTATTATAATAAGTGTCTTTATTCCAATATACAGAGGACACCATTTGAACCACTACATGGAAATTGGTGTCAAACTAGAACTTTTTTGGGTTGATGTTTGTGGAAGGATGTTGATGGGATCAAAATTATTATAAGAGATGGATGAAAAAGTTTAATTGATTCCAAAAAATGAGGACCACTCAATGAAGGATGAAAAGTTATGCCAATAATCGAAGGAAGGATATTTCTTTTGAGGTAGGTGATCTTGTATTTCTAAAACATTCACGTGTGTTGTGTTTAGTTAAGAAATGGAAGTTGAGTGTGATGTACATTGGACCCTGTGAAATCTTAGAGAAAATTGGGTCATTTTCCTACCAAGTGGATTTACCTCCATTTTTATACTAGGTACATAATTTTTTTCATGTTTCAGTGTTAAGAAAGTATATGTCAGATCCATATCATGTTTTGAGACCATAAGTATTTCACTTGGAATAGAATCTTTCTTATGAGGAACAACTAGTACAGATTCTTGACCGCAAAGAGCATGTGTTGTGAAATAATGTGATTCTTCAGGTAAAGGTTTTTTGGAAAAACCATATGGTTGAAGAGGAAACATGGTAATTTGAAAATGCTATGAGAGAAAAATACACACACTTATTTGATAAGTAAATCAAATTGTTTGGATGAAATTTCCAAAAGGGGGAATAATGTAACATCCCGTGTATTTATAAAATAATACATTTTCATATCTATTAATATTTATGAATAAGATATTAATTTTATGATAATGGAAATATTTTTCTAATAGAGTACTCAACATGAAACAACGGGTTTCTTCGAAACCTTACGTTGCAAAAAACACTGAGTTATACAAAAAAATAATACAATAATATTATTATTATTTTAAATGGTAGTTAACTACTAGAAATTGTATTGGCATGAATGAATAGAACTAACTAAATTATAATTACACATGTTTTTAAAATGTTTTTACATTTATCTAAAAATATTTAAAGGCATAAAATGATAATGAATCCATGTTTAAGCATAAAATACTCTAATATTTTTAAAAGGTCGTTTTACCACCTTTTAATGGATTTTTTTTGAAATCTAGTTTTTTCCACAATTATATGTTCTATTTGAAAAAATAAACTTCTTATTTGGAATTGAGATATAAAGATTTACTTTGGATAAAATTTTGGTATTTTTATGATAAAATTCATATTTTCATGAATATTGAAAAATAATACATTTTTAATTAAAAAAATCATTTTCATCTAATTTATTTTTATTGATAGATGATAGTTTGAATTTGTTTTAAAGTATTTTTATATTATTATTTTCTCATTTAATCCAACGTTGGTCACTGGAGGTAATTTCACATTGAAATTTGATATAGACACATGTCAATCTTTTGATGGTTTTAACTTTAAAAAACCCATTTTCTCATTTTGAAAAAGGGAATTAATATTAAATTAATTAATTCAACTTATTTTTTTAATTGGAAATAATAGATTCCATTTTTTTAATTAGAAGGTACAAATTATGTAATTTGGTCTCTTTTATTTTTCGACATGATAAATAGTAACTTTAGTAATTATTTATATTTACAACGGTTAAAGGGTAAATCAGGTAAATAAGGGTAAAAATAATATTGTAATAATATAAAACTACACCAACACTTTTCCTAACCCAATTGTATTAGATATGTACAACCCAGACAATGTATGGAATGAAAACTTTCTCTTTGGAAGCCACATGGGTGTGATTATGACACATATATCTTTTAATTTATAGTGAAGGAAAATATGTTATAAACATAAATCTTCTTAAAAAAATAATTTAATATTGGTTTATATAAGTGATTTCTACAACTACAAATATTAATTAAAAATCTAAAAATATTTCTTACATCATATTATTATATTTATAATTTTTAGACATTAAATAATTAAATTACATTGTGACATAATGATGATGTATTTATTTATTTATTAATGAAGAAATAAAATAAATAATATTATAAATATTAAAATAAATATTATATAAAATAATTTAGGTCATAAAATTTTTTCACAAGTTAATAAGATATGTTATCTTACTATTAAATCCATTGGATCTAAGTTATCTCCATTTTTGGATTATGTTTAAATTTAATAAAATTAATATTATAAAACTTGACATAATTGATGTTTTATAAAAATAGTAATTTATTAAATTATTTAAAAATACTAAAAAAAGTTAAAATAAAAAGGTTTCTACGATAATGAATAAAAGTTAATTATGTTCTCATTTATTGTAAATTTACCTCATAAAAGTATAATTAATAGCTTATTAATAATTAAAATGTTATTACCACAATTAAAATTGAAAGCGAATAATTAAGGGTAAACCAAAAAGAAATTGTTTAAAATAAAATAAACACATGTCTAAAAACAATAGGATGAGAGTATTTCCACCTATACTCATCTTATCTTGGAAATATCTCAAGTTGGGGCCTTTTGAATTAATGAATTAATTTAAATGAATTTAATAATTTAAGAGTTTCCAAGGGTTCCCCTTACATCTCCTATAACAATATACCCTCTTTTCTATAATACATACACTTCAATAAAACTTTAAATCATCCTATTCATGTCCAAATATCTTCATATAAACCATCCCTTCATCCGTGAAGCCTCACTTGGGGAAGAAAGCCTCTCAAAAAATCCTTTTGGTGTAAACCAAATGAAGTTACCTTATTAAGATGAAACACCTTAACTCATACTTTTTAGTTTCATTTCCATTATCAACTACCTAATCTTTTCTTATTAGATTATTAAATAGATAAACCATTATCCTAAATATAATAATATTTCATTATGAAATTTTTTCAATCTACACTCACAAACTTTTATTATATCGAAAATACTCTTTCTGTGTACGGTGAACTTCTACCTCACGAAATGATAATTGTTCAATTTTTCCCTAAAACCTCTCACGGTGGCCATTATAATGGACACTATTTAAAATATTATAAATATTATATTTATTTAGTCCCTATTATTATGCAACTTTTTTAGAACATATCTGTATTCTTTCCATGTTGTGTGAATACCATAATTTCGTTTGAGGAAGTGTGGACTACAACCCCCTCAAAGCGACATGACATGTTATCGATATACCTAGAACATTTGAAGGATGGTGTTATTTAAAATATGTGAAATAAATTACAATAATATAACATTGGTATTATAATGTACATATCATTTGATAATTATTCGTTTCATATGACAAATAAATAGAAGTAGCATTTATACTTACGTATGGCCTACCATCTCTATAAATGATGCATTTCATTTCATATCCCCAAATATTATGGATATTATAAATACCTATATACTGAATATATAGGATATTCAAATCATTAAAATATTCTATATATTAGGGACTTTTGACCACATAGACAATTTACATCAAAATAGGGTCATTTTCAACTCTACTATAGAATATCAACAAAACATCTGATATAAACTTAATTAATTATTTAATTTTTATAACATGGTAATAAGTGATATAAAAGGAAGAATAAATGAGGAAAAAGGTTCTGAAGCAATTAGAAATTAACCTATGTATATTATTTAGGAATATAACGATTTCACATGATGAGTCAGACTCAAGGTAAGAGACGTTATCTCAATATCCTTTCATTGAGGAATAATTTGATGTTATACACAACCTTATTTTATACAATGTATAATTAACCCCCTTTACATTTAATTTCATTAATTTTTTTTCAAAAGGAATATTTTTCTATGAATAATTTTATTAAATGACAGACGGAATGTTTATTTTATTTACGCGGTGACAATGACTTTTTTGCCGCCATAAACATTATTTCGTATTTGGATTCCTTTACAAGAAAAAGTGATATTAAAGGAAAAATAAATAACATATTCCATTTTTTGGTATTTTGGTTTTGAAAATGGTTTGATTATATCAATATCTTGTGAGGATTTATTGTGATTGAAAATTTTATAAGTGAAATGTTCACAATTGTGATCTTTTATATGTTATGATTATTTAATGGTACTTTGACATTTGATGGGTGGTTATGTGATAAACCAAATATGGGAGGTTACATGATAAAGAAAATATGGGTGGTTCCATGATAAACCAAGGACAGGAGGTTACATTATAACCTTTAGTGCATTAGGTATGGAAGTTGGTCGTATGGCTATTCCATTTAGTGATATGTGTGGAAGTCAACTGTATGGTTATTGCATTTAAGTATGTTTAGATCCCAAGATACCTTTATATGTAATATGATTATTTTATTGGATTTATGGTAATATTTTGGTTATAAAAGGGTATTCAATGAGCTTATATTCAGTGAATTATATTTACAACTTCCTAATGGTGAAAAGTATTACATTACGATAAAGTATTATTGGTTTACATGTTTTCACAAGACTAATAGTTTTCCTTCTTTATGTATCCCTTACTGATATTTCTATGCTAATCCCCTGTTTATGAAATATTTTTCACAAGACATAAATAAGAATAGATTCAAGGAATGTATCAAGGAAAATTCAAGTCATTTAAGCATGAATGGAACCATGTTTCTTTTTAAAAAGTTTTTTATGAAAAAAGGATTGTGAGTAGAAGTGTCTACCTATAATATTTAAGTTGTTATGTATGATTTATGAACTAATTATCTAAACATCTAAACATGAAAATGTCCTTTATTTGAATTAAAGTTAAATTGTTATCTTATCTAATGATTTTGTAATGTTTAAGGCTAGGTACTTATACCCCTTGACATGATTCTAGTCGAGAAGATTCAAAAAATGAGGAAGAAAATATAAGACAACAATGTTTTGTGTTGAGTACATATTCTCAACACATTTTCAAATCATCTTTATGACCATTTCCACCAAATGAATAACTCTCAAGAGATTTGGGATTCACTATTTTTCAAATAGAATGGATAGGAAGATGTTACCAATAAGTTTCTTATTGCAATGTATCTAAACTACAAAATGGTTTATAAGAAAACAATTTTAGGGAAAGTTAATGGGATTCAATTTTTATTAAATAAACTTCTTTCCCTTAAAATTAATATACCAAAAATTTCAAAAGTATGTGAAGTTATAACTTACATGCCACCTATGTATAAATATTTTGGTAAATCAATCATCATAATGTCTTATGATATTTCCTTGGAGAAAATAAAAAAAAACTTCATCGTATTGAAGAATAATCTGTGTTGAGAGACATGGGTATGGATTCAAAATTTAATTCTAAGATTAATATCATTGAGGGAAAGACACAACCAAAATCCTCCTAATATGTCAAGATAAAAATTCAACAATTAAAGAAGAATGTAAATCCTTCGACAATGAAAGGAAAATGATTTGTTTGTTGAAAACCCAGAAATTTTGATGAAGTTGGGATTTTGACTAGATTCTGGAGCAACAGTGCATGTGTGCAAGGATCATTTGATGTTCAAAAAAATTTAACAATTTTTCTATCGCAAATTATGTACATATATAAAACAATGCATGCAATAATGTTAGTGGAAAAGGAAGTCTGGAGATTGAAATTACTTCAGGGAAGAAGTTCAAACTTTTAAATGTGTTATATAACCCCAGAGTTTGAAAGAACCCAATTTTTGATGATCTTCTAGGTAAGAAGGGATTTCAGGATTCATTTGAATTTATTAAGGTTATCTTGTAGAAGTGTTGGGAAAAAATCCCTCAAGGTATCATTGAATCTTTTTTGAGGTGATTGTGTTTGTTCACAATGTGGACATCTGTATTGTGATTGTTGACAAAGAAAACCATGACATAAAAATTTGTTGACAAAGGGGATTTCATGGTTCCATGTTGAGTTCAAGAGATATGGTTAACGATCAATGCTTGATTCATGAACTTTGACAAATGAATGGATGATCTGGAGGCGGTACAAAAAAGAACAGGTACAAGGTGGCGCCGTTTTCCAGTGATTGCCAAATGTATGGGCCTGAAAATCGTCAAATGATGAAAAGTGGTTTTTGGGAAAGGGACTTGCATTCCGTGTACTTGTAGGCTTGGAAATTTTCACTCCATATGTTTTTCAAGATCAGAACATCAAAATACGGCAAAGGAAAGACGGTCGCGCAAGTATTGGGTTGGTTGCGCAAGTGACTTGTGCGCCATGAAGATACCTGCGCGTCGATGCCTAGGAGGCTTGGGAACTTGTGAGCCTATTTTTTTTAAAGATAAGAACAAGAAAATATGGAAAAGGGAGAAGGGAGCCCAAGTTTGGAAGTGGGTCGCTCAAGTGACTTGCAGGGGAAGAGACCTGTGTGCCTAAACTTGCTCGCCAAGTGGAGACTTGCGCGCCATCGCGCAGGGTGTCCAAATTCTTATAAATACAGGACCACCCCTCCTCATTTTTCACAGAGTTCAACACTTTGAAAAAGCAGAGATCCCGTCGCACAGGTGTGGTAGTCGCGTAAGTGGTGTGTGGTCACGCAGGTGGACTTGCACGCTAGTGTTTGATGTTGTGCTCCGGTTGGTAGTTGCATGCCAATATTGGTTTGGGCTTAAAAGGGGTTGAGTCACGCAAGTTTGGAGTTACAGAAGATTGTGCTGCACAAGTGATTGAGGTAGACTTTCATGCCAATTGTGACTTGCGTGCCGATACTTGCGAGCCGGGTTAGACTTGCACACCAAGTAAGGTTGATTCATGGCGGTTATCTAGGGCTACGTGAAAGCTGGAAGATTGCCCGATACCTTTGTTGAAAAGTGAGTTTCATCTATGGATGAATGTTGTACTTCAATAGGGCATCTACGTACAACTGAGGATGCATTCATTAGTGATAAAAAATATACCTACAAGTCTATAAACTATGAGTGGATCCTTTCCGGAGCAGTGAGAAAAGAAAGAGGAAGAAGGTGATCCTCTCCACTGACAGTGAGCCAGAGAGAGATAAATAGGGAGTGACCCTTGGGAAAGCAGTGAGCTAACCCTAAACCTTGTAAAGGCCGTGAACCTGGGAATATAAGTGATCTAGCCTGAACCTTGTAAACATCAGTGTGCTTATAGTGGATTTGGTACATCGGTACATTGCCGATGTATACTCCTTGGACGTAGCCCAGTGAGGGTAAACCAAATAAAAATTGATGTGTCCTGTGCATGATTTAATTTCTGTTTATATTGTGCAATGGGAAAGATAGAGAAGAGTGTTTTGCTTAACAGTGAAACAAGATCAGAAAGAGCTTTAATTTTAAATTAGTCATACCCTGATGGACCCCCCCCCCTCTCAGGGTATTCGGCCTTGTTGACCTAATAATTGGTATTAGAAGGAAATATTCATATTTGTTATTCTCTCAATGGAGGTCACCAATCATAAAGGGATTTGGATCTTCGACGGGAAAAATTTTTAGCTATGGAAGAATCAGATGCAACACTACTTCTAATCTTTGGGAATAGATGTATTCACAGCAGCAATGCATGGAATAACAACTGATATTAATGGTGGTGCATTATCAGAAGCTGATCTTAGAGAGTTTGATGCTGATGCCAAATCAATAAATACCTTAGGGGGAGCCCTATCCACTTCTATATTTACAAAGGTTATGTCTTGCAAAAGGTCACATGCTATGTGGGAAAAGCTTTTGAATATATATGAAGGGGATACAAAAGTTAGAGAGGCAAAGCTGCAAGTTATGTGGAACAAGTATGAAGATATGAGAATGAGCCCGAATGAATCTATTGATGCATTTTTCGACAAGGTAAATGTTGTAGTGGAAGAAATGAGGGGTCTTGGTGATGTTATTGAAGACATAAAAATTGTGAAGCGCATCTTGAGAAAACTTCCACCTCAGTTCAATCCGAAAGTTTCTGTTTTGGAAGATGAAGACCCGAAAGAGTTGACATTGGATAACCTGCACAACACTCTTGTTGCATATGAAATGAGAAATGATGATAACGACGCTTTAGAAAAAGGGGAAATCCAAAGAGGTGTCATTTAAGGCCATGAAGAAACTCACCATTGAATATTCTTAAGAGGAAGAAGAGACAGATGAGGTGATGTCATTCCTTTCATCAAATTTGCAAAGAGGAAAAGGAAAGTATAAAGGAAAACTTCCACTATCATGCTTTCGATGTGGAAAGGTTATTCATCTTGTGGCAAGGTGCCCCAAAAAGTTTCAAGATAACGATAATGATGATGAGGAAGTCGAAATTCCCAAGAATAAGTCTTTAGCCGATGTGAAAGGGAACAAGCAGTTCAAGAGAAATTTATTCAAGAAGTAGAATATTTATTCACAAGAAATAGACAGATCAAATGAGTCTGAGGTTGAAGAGGTAGAGGAGATTGACGATTGAAAATATCGTGGAGAAAATGCTATGGTGGCAGTCACCAGTAGTTTTCATGAGAAGAAAGAAACATAAGGTGATGATGAAGAAGAAGAAGTCAAGGGAAGAGTTGATATGAAAGCTGAGTTAAAGGCTGATCTTGAGGAGATAGATGTTTGGAGAGCCAAAAAAAGAAATCCAACAATGTTTTTCATGATGCCAAACTCTATATGCAGCAGTAGGAAGAAGAGAAGTCTGAATTGATGGAAGAAATTGAGAAACTCAAGTTATCGACACCAGAGAACTCAGAATCAGTTAGTGAGTATACGCTCAAAATAGAAGAACATAAAATGGAGATCGATGGATTGAATAGAAAAGTGAAAGATCAAGTAAATTGTATTGAAGAACATGAAGAAGAAGTGGTCAGTCTATGGCGAAAAATGAATGATCCGGAAAAACTCTTGACCCCCCAATGTGATATCCGAAAAGAAGGCCATTCAGAAGACAGAAATGATGAAAGAGGAGGCCAGTAGTTCGGCAGATATAAAGCAGCAATTGAGCTCAGATGCCAAGGAAAAATTGGGGCTTGATCGAAAAAAACTGTAAATATTGATGTCAGACCGCAAGAGTCCTCTCTGAGATTGAAGGTAGATTTGGGTAGAAAACAGAATCATAATATTCAAAGATCCCAAAGGGAAACTCATAGGGCAGAAGTAACACGAAAAAATTCACCTTATATCAGGTGTTATTGTTGTGGAAAGATGGGAAATTCACAGTATGTGTGTTCCATAGCCAAGAGATATCGAAGGGAACAAGAACAAAGGTGGCAGCCAAACAGAGAATGGTTTTCTAGAACATCCTTTGAAGGTCATTGTTTTTGGTGTGGAGGATTTGGGCACATGGACAGGTAATGCACTTAGACCATACAAAGGAATGGTCCAAATAAAAATATAAATGTTCACAAGAAACAGATCAATATACCAAAAGGTGAGTTAAAAATGCAGAATAGATTTACGGCTTTGCATGATGAAGATAGTCCATCATACTCTGAGAAAGAACATAAGTCTCAATTCAAGCCGAGTGTGAAGGAAAAAATATAGACCAAGAAGAAGAATAATGAGACGGCTGTGGCGGCAGAAATTTCTTTTAAGGCATCAAATCGCTCTGGTGTGTGGATCCTTGGTAGTGGTTGCACATCTCATATTACATTCAATAAGGATCTTTTTACATCCATAAAATATGACCAATAACGAGTTTTCAAATTTGAAAACGATGAAGGCCTGAAGATTGTTGGCTCAGGAAAGGCCAAGTTTGGGGGCAAAGAGATGAGATGTGCTGATGTCTTGGAAGTAGAGGGTCTTAGTCATAAGTTTCTTAGTGTCAGTAAACTATGTGACTCTGGGCACTCTATATTATCTACCAAGAGTATGTGTGTTGTGAAAGGAAATGATGAAGTAGTCGTTCTACAGGGAAAAATGACAAAGGGAAATCTTTACCTTATAAGTGAGGAAGAAGATATATGTCTTTTATCCAAAGAGGAAGAAAACAAGTTGTGGCATAAGCGACTTGGTCATCTATTCCAACCATCTATGGAAGATCTTGTAATGTGTGATGCTGCTAGAGACCTTCCCAAATTATCATGTGATCGCACTCATATGTGTGATGCTTTCCAAAAAGGGAATATCATCAGAAATACATACAAGCCAAATGAACAGAAATCAACCAGAGTGCTCAAATTGGTGCATGCTAATGTTTGTGGACCGATCTCAACATGATCCATAAATCGGAAAAGGTACTATGTTCTTTTAATTGATGATTCTAGCAGAATGGGCTGGGTATTTGTCATTACCCATAAGATAGAGGTGTTCAGTTGCATAAAGCAGTATAGGAGGGAATCAGAAAAGATTCTTGGGTAGAAAATTCTGTAGTTTTGTACTGATAACAGTATGGAATTCACAAACAGTCATGTCAAAGACTATCTCAAGAAACATGGGATAAGGCATCAAGATTCATTAGTGAGAACTCCCCAACATAATGGAGTGGTTGAGAGGAAAAATCGGATCATCAACAACATGGATAAAATGATGCTTTTTGAAAAGGACCTACCAGAGAAATTTTGGATGGATGAAGTTTTGACATCGGTTTATATTTCGAATAGGTCTCTGTTGTGTCTGAAGTAAGGGAAGACTTTATATGAAATGTGGTACAGAAAGAAGCCAACGTTGAAATACTTTCGAATCTTTGGGGGTAATTGTTTCATTATCAACAAAGAAAATCAAAGTACATTTGAGTAACAATGAGATGAGGGGATATTCCTTGTCTACTCCGGGAAAAGAAAAGCATATAAATTCTTCAAAAAAAGGCTGGGAAAAATTGTCGAGAGTAATGATGTCACTATAGTTGAAAATGAACAGAATACTCAACGACCTAGTGAACCGTTTTTTGATGAAAGTGATGATGAGGTAAGCAACACTGGGGGAGTAAAAGTAGAAGAGGCTAACTTAGAAGAAGATACTAATGATGAACAAGAACGTGTCAAGTTTGTGTCTGCAAGGAAGCCAAAGAGTAGAGCTGAAATTGGTAGGCAAAATATCATTGGAGATCAGACATCTCCAGTTCAGACTCGAAGAATGAAATCATTACAAAAAACATCGTTTTTATCTCAGGTGGAGGCGAAATGTTTTTTCGATGCAACTGATGATGAAAACTGAGTTCAAGATATGAATGAATAGCTTGATCAGATTGAGAAGAACCAGACATGGGATATTGTTTTGAGGCCAACAAATTTGAATGTCATCGAGACTAAATGGGTCTATCGCAACAAGATGAATGAATATGGCACAGTGATTTGGAACAAATCATGACTAGTGTGCAAGGGATACTACCAGATAGAGGGAATAGATGTTGATGAGACATTTGCACCATTTTCTATGATGGTGACAATCAGATTATTTTTGGATATAGCAGTGCAAAGAATGTTAAAAGTGTGTCAGATGGATGTTAAATCTACATTCTTTAATGGAGTTCTGAAAGAGTAGGTGAATATTGAGAAGCCAGATGGTTTTCTCATTCATGAGGATGAGATCAAAGTTTTCAGGCTAAAGAAGGCATTGCATGGGATGAAACAAGCACCAAGAGCATGGTACTCAAGGCTTAATCAGTACTTTAAGAAGCTTGGTTTCCAGCATGGGGGAGTTGATTACAATCATTATTTCAGCAACAATAGTAATCAAAGGATGATGGTGCTATTTTATGCTGACAACATAATATTTGGCGGATCAGATGAAGCTTATTGTAGACAGTTTTCCAAATTCATGAAAAATGATTTTGAAATGTCAATGATTGGAGAGCTAACAATATTTATTGGTCTTCAGGCGACACAAGGACGAAATGAAACATTCATTTCTCAATCCAAATATTCCAAGGAGTATTTAAGATGGTTTGAAATGGATAATTCCAAGGAGATGAAGACTCTGGTTGCTACCCGGATGAAATTTTAAAAATATGAGGATGGCAAGGCAGTTAATATCACAGAATACAGGAAAATCATTATAAGTCTATTATACTTAACTGCAACAAGGCCTGTCATTTTTTTCTCCATATTCCAAGAAGAAAGATATCAGATTAATCCCAAGTAATGCCACATGCTCGTAATAAAAATAATACATTGTTATATCAAAGGCACCATGGATTTCAGTTTGATGTATAATGACAAATCTGAATTAGTGTTATCGGGTTACACAGATGAAGATTGGGCCGGTTCAGTGGATGATAGAAAATCAACATTAGGTGGTGCATTCTATCTTGGTGGATTGTGTATTTCTTGGCTAAGCAAGAAGCAAGATTTCATTTCATTGAGCACCGCGGAAGCCGAGTATATTGCGGCCACACAAGCATGCACACAGTTATTGTGGATGAAGCAGCAACTTGAAGATATGGGAGTTGAAGTGAAGTCTCCGATCAGAATCCAGTGAGATAACTCAAGTTCTATCAATCTTAGAAAAAATACCATCCATCATTCAATGACAAATCACATTGAGATAAAGTATCATTTTATCAAGGAGAAGGTTGAGCAGGGAATCATGATGTTGGAGTATGTGCCTACAGAGCTACAGGTTGCAGACATTCTGAGAAAGGCCTTACCCAAGGAATCTTTTGAGAGACATCGACTGGCTCTAGGAGTTCATTAGACTCATCACACTTAAAATATTTTGGATGTGGACCACCCCCTCTCCCTGAGGTGTGATGTGTTTTTCCCTAATGTGCTGATATGTGTTCTCTACTCTGTTACAAACTGCAAAGAAGTGACCTTTGGGTTCATTGAAAAAGGGGGATAAAATAGTAATTGTTCAAGGGGGAGATAGTGTGTCTATTTGAAAAATCATGAATGATATGGGGAGAAGCTGGCAGGTGGAGCAGCGAGATAGGTGGAGCAATAAGAAAGGTGGATCGTATTAAATCTGACAATGCTAGAAGTGATCGATCAAAGAACATATATCACGACAGCTGAGGATCGTGATAAAAGAAGAAGAGTGGTGTTGGAATGTGGTGAGAATATTTCCAAAAAATTGTTATTAGTTTGGTGTCAACAGTGGATGTCAGGGATGAAGTGATTCATTGATGAAATTTTCATTTACTCTTCTTTCTCATGCTGAGCATTTCTCATGTGGGCTTAGAGTATGTGTTGAGTAAATCCTTGATAACTATCAGGAATCACAATGGGAGAATGATGGATGAAGAATTAACGATGTATATTTTTATGGAAGTGTTGTCAACAAACCCAAATGGGGAGATTGTTGGGAAAATATCTCTCAAGGTATCATTGAATGTTTTTTGAGGTGATTGTGTATGTTGAAAATGTGGACATCTGTGTTGTGATTGTTGACAAAGCAAACCATGACATACAAATTTTTTGACAAAGGGTATTTCATTGTGGAATGTAGAGTTCAAGAGCTATGGTTAACAATCAATGTTTGATTCAATAACTTTTACAAATGAATTGATGATTTGGAGGCGGTACGAAAGTAATAGATACAAGGTGGCATCGTTTTCCAGTGTTTGCCAAATTTCTGGGCCTGAAAATCATCAAATAAAGAAAAGTGGTTTTTGGAAAAGGGAATTGTGTGCCGTGTACTTGTATTCTTGGAAACATTCGCACCATATGTTTTTAAAGATCAGAACATCAAAAAATGGAAAAGGAAAGAGGGTCACACAAGTATTGGGTTGGTCGCGCAAGTGACTTGCATGCCGTGAAGAGACGTTCATGCTGATGCCTAGGAGACTTGAGAACTTGCACACGTATTTTTTTTCAAGATCATAACAAAAAAATATGGCAAAGGGATAAGGGTGCCCATGTTTGGAAGTGGGTCGCGCAAGTGACTTGTAGGGGAAGCGACCTGCATGCCAAAACTTGCGCGCCAATGGGAGATTTGTGCACCGTCATGCAGGGTGTCCAAATGCCTATAAATACAAGACCACACCTACTCATTTTTCATGGAGTTCAACACTTAGAAAAATCAGAGCTCCCATCGCACAGGTGTGGTAGTCGCGCAAGTGGTGTGTGGCCACGCAGGTGGACTTCCGTGCTAGTGGTTGAAGTTGTGTGCCGGTTGGTAGTTGCGTGCCAATATTGGTTTGGGTGTAAAAGGGTTGAGTCGCGCAAGTTTGGAGTTGTAGAATATTGTGTCGTGCAAGTGATTGAGGTAGAATTGTGCACCAGTTGTGATTTGCGCGCCGATACTTGCATGCTGGGTTAGACTTGCGTGACATGTATGGTTGATTCAAAGTGGTTATTCAAGTGAGTTTCATCTACGGGTGAATATTGGAATTCAACAGAGCATCTACATACAACTAAAAATTCATTCATTATTTATAATGAAGAGACCTACAAGTCTATAAACTGTGAGTGAATCCTTTCCGGAGTAGAGAGAAAAGGAAGAGTAAGAAGGTGATCCTCTCCACTGGTAATGAGCCAGAGAGAGAGCAATAGGGAGTGACCCTTGGAAAAGAAGTGAGCTGACCATAAACCTTGTAAAGGCAGTGAGCCTGGGCATAGAAGTGATTTAGCCCGAACCTTATAAACAATAGTGTGCTTATAGTGGATTTGGTACATCAGCACATTTCCGGTGTCTTCTCCTTGGACGTAGCCTAGTGAGGGTGAACCAAGTAAAAATTGATGTGTACTGTGCATGCTTTACTTTCTATTTATATTGTGAAATGGGAAAGAGAGAGAAGAGTTTTTTTCTTAACAACGAAACAAGATCAGAATAGGCTTTAATTTTAAATTAGTCATACCCTGATTCACCCCCCTCTCAGGGTATTTAGTCTTGTGGACCTAACACGAATGGAGTAATGTTTGTGGGAAAATGGTACTCTAATAATGGAATGCTTCAAATTTTTATTAATAATATGATTGAATAATATGATTAAATTATTGAGCATCCTAATTTATGACATTATCTTTTAGCACATGTTAATTATAATTCATTAAATTTAATGAATAAGATAAACATGATTAACTTTGGAAATTATTTTGATAAATGTGAAACATGTTTAGAATCTTAAATAGTTAAGAAGCCTTTTCATAATGTTTAATGGAATACTAATATATTATATTTAGTGAATTATGATATTTTTGAATTAAATTACTTGTTAACTCATAGAGGAAAATGATATTTTATTAATTTTATTAATGACTTTAGTAGATATTTACATGTTTGTCTTCTTAAAACAAAGGATGAAACCATTATTGTTATTAAGATGTATAAAATAGAAGTTGAAAACCAATTAAACAAAAAGATCAATGTTTTATGCATAGATAAAGGTGGTGAATACTTTATGATTGAGTTTAGAGAGTTCTGTGAAGAAAATGGTATAAATCAACAATGAACTATTCATTACACACCTCAAAAAATGGATTAGATTAAAGTAGGAATAAATCATTAGTAGAAATGGTAAATTTCATGATTAAAACATCTAAGTTACCATTAAATTTATGGGGATAATATTTATTTTCTATAATTCATATTCATACGAGGATTTCCTCCCAAAGAACTAAGTTATCCCCTTATAAAACATAGAGAGGTGGAAGACCTAATCGTTCTTATTTCAATGTGTTAGGGTGTTTATCTTTATATAGAGTTCCTAATCATAAAATAAATAAAACTAGTCCTAGAGAAATTAAAGGTGTTTTTACAGGATATGCATAAAATAAAAAATAATATAGAATTATGTATTTTGGATCCAATATAATTATTCAATAAAAGTATGTATAGTTTTTTGAAAATAAGTTTTATAAAGATGATGGGGAGGAATTAATTAATCATACCCTGAACTCATGTATTCCATATAGTTAAAATATAATAGTATTGGATAATTATGATTCTCGATTTGAACCTAAATATATTACATGAATTATGTCGGAGAAACATCTACATCAATATTTTTTTCTCCTGATTCTATAAGTTTCCTCGATGAAGACTAAAAAAATAATCATCTTCTAAATAAGTATCCTGAATTGTTAACTATAGAAGTTGACCGAATGACTTGTAAAGATACAATGAATTCTATATATGTTTCTCTTTAGAAATAAGCAATTAATGATGATATGGATTCCATTATGGTGAATAATACTTAGTTCCTTATGGATTTACCAAGAGTTTCAAGACATTGTTAGTAAATGCGTTTTCAGGAAGAAATATGATACAAATGGTAACATGAAATATTTTAAAGCAAGATTGGTTTCCAAAGGTTTAATACAATAGAAATGTATTGATTATTTTTATAATTATGCCCCTGTAGCTCGAATATCTTCAATAAGGATATTATTTTATTTAACTTAAAATAATCATTTGTATGATTATCAAATGAATGTGAAAACTACTTTTTTAAATTTATAATTAAACGAAGATATTTACATGGAATAACCAGATAGGTTTGTTTTACTAGGTAATGAAAAACAATGTATGTGAACTAGTTAAATCTATTTATATTCTTAAATAAGATCTAATGAAATGTCATGAGAAATTAGATTCTATTATTTTATCTAATGGATTTTATCACAATAATGTAGATATTTGTTTTATTAAATGTTTACAAAAGAATATAGATATATCTTATTTCTATATGTGGATGATATGTTAATTTTTGGAACCAATATCATCAGTTTAATTGAGACAAATAATTACTTATCTTCCCTATTTTAAATTAAGGATCTCGGAATAGATAATAATATTCTAGGTATTAAAGTTAGAAATCATAGTGGGGGTTATTCTTTTAGTAAGTCTCATTACATAGAAAAAATGTCAAATAAATTTGATCATATTGGTTCTACGGATTCCAATACTCCTTTTTATTTTAGTGTTAAAATTTTTATAAATATTGGTAAAGTAATAACATAACTTTAGTATTCTATAGTAATTGGTTCTTTAATGAATGTTATGAATTTCAATGGGCCTGATATTTCTTTGTCAGCATGTAAAATGAGTAGATATACTAGTAATCCTAGTGTGGATCATTGGAGGTGTATAATGAAATTTTTTGGATACTTGAATAGACCTAAGATTTAACTTTATACCACAATGATTATCTGGTTGTATTAGAAGGACACACCGATGCAAGTTATATTACTAGTAATGGTGATAACCAATCTACTTATTAGTGGTTTTTTATACGTGGTGGTTGTGCTATTTCTTGGGAGACCAAAAAAATGTATATTTTACTTTTGACCTTGGATTCATATTTTATCCCTTAAAATCATTTGGAAAGGAAGATGAATTGATTATGAATCTATTATTGCATATTAGATTATATCCTAGTCCAATTCATATTATCTCTATAAATTGAGATAGGGAAGAAACATTATCAAGGTAATATAGTTTCATGTACAATGGAAATTCTACATATATAAGTTTGAGACATGATTATGTGATACAATTGTTACAAAATGGTACCATAAAGATTATTTATGTGAGATCCTGAAGAAAACTTGTGGGTCCATTTACAAAATCTATATCAAGAGATATTTTTCATGGAACTAATAGAGATATGGGGTTAAATATTATAGAATAAATTATTTAATTAATGGAAATCCAACACTTACTTTAGGTATATCATAATCCAAGTGTTTAATGGGTAAAAAAAGTTTAGAAGATGATAATTGATTTTGGCAATTATAGACCCAATTTTTTGTTTCCAGCATCATCTATTGTTATTAGAGGTTGAGTTGTAAAATCTTAACAAAAAATTACTACTCAATGAGTTTTGTGCTATAATAATGGAATCACATTCTAATATTTCTCCTATGTGAACATAGAATTGGTGAAATTTATTACAAGAGTTAATGGGTTTATTCATTATAGGTTTCATGAAAATAATATAAGAACATGGCCATAAAAGTGATAATAAATGATATTTTTGATGAAATTTTCATTGTATGTATGATATCTCTTGTTTATTTTAATGATTAATATGTTTAAAGTATCAAAAAATTATAAATATGATAAAACATTGAGATATTCATACTAAGTAAAGGTTTAAATTGAAAGATTAATTTATTATGTATAATGACTCACTTTTGGACTATAGAATTAATTTTTATGAATAAAATTGGGGGATTGTTATATTTTTATTCAAAAAATATTTTTAAAAGGTTGTAGTGTTTTATTGGTCAAAACTACCTTCACATGAATTGATGAGGTGGCTTTTAAAAATGGGAAAACCCAATATTGCACAATGTGGATAGATTCCATAGCTCATCTCCTATAAAAGGAGATTTAGGATTTGGTTTATCAATAAAATATATATTTGTCAAAATTATATTAAAATTTTTATAAAAATATATATTTTGTAAAATGTTTTCGCTATTTTTATATAAAACAAAACAAAATAAAAAACAAAAATAAAATAAAATCACATATTTTTATTCAAAGAATGACTAATGACTTGATTAGTCGTAACCATTGGAATTCGTTTTCTTAAAATTCGAACGATGGATCCACTTATTAATTAGTTATATTGAACCGGTGTATTTTCCACTAGTTCAGGTTTATAAATAAGTAGTGCTGAGACCGCTTATGGGTTAACACATTTTTCAATCAATGATTTTCTCTAGACTTCTCCCATCATTGGTGTAGTGGGGGTATCATAAATTGGTGTTTGATATTGCCCAAACCATGGTGAAATAATTGAGATATACTTCCACTGATAACCCTACACCATCAATATGCGGTGGTTCAAACCCTTTTGGATAGTGAATCCAATTCACGCATCAGGGTTCATTTTATCTTCTCATTCTGCCTACATATTTCCAAATAGTCTGTGGCCACACCCTTTCCTCCACAGCTAGCAGAGGCATGCCACCTCTTTAGACAATCCCCACATTATGCGTCCCATTGCTAGAGTCATCCTATCTAAGAAAATCCACCGCTCCAAGAACTCCTTGGCTGCACCCCTGGATATAGGTTGATCCGCGGAACCCACCCACACTAGGCAGTCTAACACGGTTCATCACCACCTAACCTTAATGATGCAGTCGTCCAATCCTAATAGATTAAGGCACTTCCCTGAATCCTTTACATGACCATATCTACATAGAATAGGCTGAGGCGGTTCTGTCAGATCCAGAATAGGTCTGTCCAGACTTTCCTAATCTAGAACGCTCCTACACGAGGTCTGCATGGCCCAGAATAGGCCTCTGCAGGTTTAGCCCAACCCTCAGAAAAATTTCACATGATTTTTCATTTAATACTTATTTTTACAATCAAAAAATAATTTATGTAATTAATATAATTTAGGTTTTAATTTAAATTAATGAATAATTTAATTTTGGTTATAAATTAGTAATGCAAGTTAAATTAAATAAAATTTTGATTCTAAAATTAAATTATTTAATTAAATTATTTTTTTGTTTTAAAATTATATTAATTAATGGGATCGAATGAAATAAATATTGAATTAAAATAATTGTTAATTTTAATTCAATTAAAATGCCATCAATTACATTTTTAATGAATGTTTAATTTTAATTTCTACATTAAATTTTAATATGCATGTTTAAATCATATTTGACTGATCATAAGACCGATAGCTATAAATGTAATTCTGGTGTTTATTATTTTATTTATTTAACTATTTAAATGTATGTTTTTTTAAATTCGTTATTTAAAGAGGAATAATGTTTTGTTTAAGTGTCATTTTATGTATAAGGGACTATGTGTCTATTTTCATAGCTATATTTTATACTCCCCAGTTCCCCTCTCATGTGAAAAATTATTGTTTTGTAATGAAATGATGAGATGAGACACACCTCATGTAGAGCTATGGTGACACACTAGACACGAGATGGATACATTGGATGAGAAAGTGATGCATTTCAATTTTCATGTGATACGGCTCAAGGTATTACCCCTAGGATCTAGATTGATCCATTATTCACTAAATGGATCAACAATTAGAATCATCTCATGATCATATCACCGTTTTTTTCAATTTTTTATTATTTTTTTAATGTGTAGTTTATGTGAGATCACATAAAATAATAAAAAAGATTCCATAGATAAAATGAACATGTGAAATGATGAATAATTCTCAATTTATTGCACAGTCAGTTATGGGTGCGATCACATAGAACATTATCATGAAATAGAAAATTATTTATTTAATCACTTAAAAAAACAATCAAACCCTAAAATAATTATTTGATAATAACCACATTGTTTCATTCAAATTTGGAGAAAACTAGGTGTTCAAGGTTCTCGGTCATCCATAGCATAGGGTGCCTCATACTAATAGGGAGATCATATAAGAGTGGTGGATTGACATAACTAAAGTTGTATTAAAGATTTTATATAACTAACATGCTATTATTTTAGAGGAAATTTTTTAGTAAATCATGTTATGATTTTAGAATCTATGAATTCACTCAACAAATCAAGGAACCATCAGTTTTTATGGTTGGCCAGTCAATTAACTACCTTGAACCATCTGAGTAGTAGAATAGGCATAGATTTTAGACATTGAGTGGTGGTTTAGGGATCATTTTCACTATAATAATCAATCAATAGAGTATTATTTTTCTAGTATAGAGGGTTCTTAGAATTCAATAAAATTAATGGGATACATTTAATGATTTAATTAATTAATCAAAATTTCTAAATTGGTAATCAATTTAAAAGGTAAAAATCTTCTAGAATTTTATTTTTTTAGAAAATGGAAAGTTATAAAACAATAAATACTACGATAAATAATGGAAAATCTAAATTTATACACTATAATGAGTTTCGAAGTGTTGTAGATGAACTTGCGTACAATACTATAGTACAAGAAATACAATGTGCCTATGTCCCCAATACCAGTTAAGCTACCTCAAGACATGAGGGTGTTAAAATGATTATAGGAGACTAATATATGTATCATGTGATGGTTATGTCATAATTCTATAATTAATGTAAGATTCTAGGTTAAGTCACTGCATTATGGCATGGGATATATAACATGTAGTATCATCTCTAAAAACCATGTGAGGAAAAAGTTACCAATGATATGAATTAGGTGATGATTACACCAACTTGTGTCAATTGAAAGATGGATAATGATATTTCAATGGATTCCTTTATCATATTATTTTTCACTTATTTACTCATGTATCTTTTTAGGTTACAAAAAATGAACAATATTGAGTAAACAATTCATTAATTTTTTAGGTACGTTTCTCCATGTTAATGATAATTTAAAAGACCAATAAATCTTTAATTCTTATGGACAAAAAACTTAAAGATAAGAAAAGAAGGAAAATGTAATGTGACCTAAAAATGGCATATTAAAAATTTCATTCAATGATATAGGCATTAATATAGGTTATCTATGTTTCATATCTTGAAATAAAACTATGGATGGTAAATCACAATAATCTATATTAAATAATCAAGTATCTGCTTCTTCTTCAGGAATATTCATCAACATAAAAGTAATGAATCAATACTATTTCTTGGGTATAAAATACTGTATTCCATTCACATATGTGTACTAATATATAATAGCTAGGTACATATATATACACTACTATAAGAAAGGTTTATTCTCTAAGAATCTGAGAAAGAGTGATTCCTAATTCGACAGGGAGAAGTACACAACTTATAAACTTCCATTTACATGAATATTGTAGAAATATTATTGAGTATGACCAAAACATTAATCGCATGTTCCCTTTGGAAATAAGGAGACATTATTCCATGTTCAGGTATGAATTTTGTTCCTGGTATTTAATACTCAATGAATACTTCAGTGATACATGAATCATAAGTCATACCTGATGAATAAAAAATATAAAACGTATTTACCATGTTGTGTAAATATAATTCGTTTTCAAGAAAAACTATAAGTACATTGAGGATATACATATTTTGGTATTTAGGATTAGTAAGGCTAAAAAAATTTGGAATCATCAACGTATTTAGTTTGGACAAAGAAACTATTAGAAATAAAGGTAAGTCAAAAGTCTTTTAGAATTAGTTCAAAAAGTGACCACGAACTATTCCCATGGAAGCTAGTGGTAAACATACCACTTTAGATTAATTTGGGTTATTAAGGAATGGTAAAGCGATTTATAATATATTCCTGGTTAGAAGAAATTAGTTTCCTTGGGATGAAATTTCAAAGCATATTTTGACTAAGCTATCATTGATTAATATAATATAGTGTGGTGAAATTTCTAAACACACAATACATTATCTAGATCATGACATTTATGTTAATGAGGGGTTTATGAAGAAGTATCACATGATATCATTGATTAATAAAATGTAGCATATAGTAATTTATAAATGCACATTTTATACAATAGAGTTATGATATAAGTAGATTCAATGTTTCATAATTCAAAAAAATCCATTATATTTTGTGAGATGCTTCATAAAGTATGGAAATGTCCCATAACCACATGCCAACTACAATGAATAATGGAAATCATAACAGCTGTATTAGGATGTAAATACACTATGTCATAACGAAATGTGTTTGAATACAAAGGGATTTCTCGGAAATTAAAAATGTACATCAAGTAAAACACAATGTGAATCTAAAGTGAAAATCCTAACATTTTCTTAGGATATTACATAAATCACCAATATATAAAAACATAGTAAAGTGATAGACAATATTTCTATAATAGGGTGAATATCTCTATTAGGGATAGTGATAGAAACAGTTACATGGGTTTATTTAAAGCCTAAGTTGCACAAGTAGTTGAGATATGAACTAGTTCCACAAGTGCATGTGGAAACTGAATATTCCATAGGCACATACTATGTAGGAAGGATAAAACCATGGTAATGGTTATTTATTCACCATGGAAAGTGATAAATTATCCATTCAGAATTATTATTCTTATAAGAAATCAGTAAATGGAAATCATATAAGATTGAAAAGATAAATTAAAAATAATTAATGGATTCAATGTATCATAGTGTAAAGGTGAATATTATCTTGAATAATTCATTGGTTATTCCAGTAAGATGATACATGGATTGAAATAGAATAGTAAAAATAAGGCATGATTGGTTATATAAAGTTATTATGCCTAAATCCATTATATGTTTAATTGTCATAGCTAATAGATTTAATCAATTTATTGAGAATTGGATTTCATGACCACCAATTATGGAAGGTGTTGAAATGACACAACCATAATAAGATGGTCACATCCCAAAATGATAATGATTGTTTTAAACCAGTAAAATCAAGTTTTATATTGATGTAAGAAACTATATCCTTGAATGTTCATTTGAAATTAATCATTTTCATGTGTCTTCTATAGGATAGTGTGAGAACCATTTTTTATTCCAAGTAATATATGTTCAATAACATATGGAAAAAACTATTTATCTTCGAGTCATCTAAGACTTTGATGAAATCAATTTTATAGTGATTGAAATAATTTAGACACCTATGTTCTAGGGAACAAGATATAATGAGATAGATCTATTGGTTTCTTGGACATTTTCAATCATACATTTAATAACATTGTATTGAAAAATAAAAGTTATAACAATTCAAGTTATACTTGTTGTCAGTGCCAAATGGAATATATATCTCCATGTTTCCATGTTCAAGATATGGGACGAGATAAATATAGTGAGTTAAAATATATATTATTTAGAAAAGGATCAATCATATACTTCATGATATGTTCAAGATTGATATTTCCAAGATTTAAATTATAGTATGAAAATATAAATATTATATAGGAGAACAAAAATTAATGAAGTCAAAACTATATGATTGTACATACAAAAGTATACAAGAGATGTAACTAGTAAGTAGAGAATAATGGATACTAGTGTTAATGTGAATAAAATGATCTTCCTTAGATCCATGTTATCTAATATTGAATTAAGGCTAAGGTGATGAGTGAGACAAGCTCATATGATCCAGTGGTAACCATACCTACAAACATTGAGTATGTTGTTGCTTCTGAAGTTTCTAAGAAATAATCATATAAATGTTTTTTTCTATTTGTTGTTATTGAACCTAGTAAGTAAAGTATTATCATAATGTAATTTATGATTTTCTTATTATCGAAGATTTCATGTCATGGAAATGGAAAAAAGGAATATCCTCAAGGATACCCTCTCTTGAGCAGTTTTACTCAAGGAGGTGAGGTATCCTATAAAATAATGGCCACACAGATGAATCATGGTGGATACATAAGATAATGTCATGACTCAATAGAAACGTGATCTTAATCAAGTGACATATAACATGTTTGGATAGAAAATTAGATCTAGTTCAAGTAGGAGTTTTGTAATTGTGGGTGACCAAGATCCAAATTGAAAATTTCTTTTTTATTACTATGTCATGTATATTGTACAATATACATGATAAATATATACCATAATAGTTTAGATATTTCTACATTGACTATTTAATGGTTATTTCCATAGATTAGTTATCATATAAAAAGGTTATAGAAGATCCCAACATATAATGAGAAAATCAAGATACCCTTACAATAATCTTAAAAATATATCTTATAGTCAAGATACATCATACTAACTAGGAACAATAGATTTTTTACTATTAGTTTTTGGGGGATCATAATAATTGAGACTTATTCTCATGACATTCACACTTGGTGATCTCTTATAGTGAGCTCACGAGGACAAACCTACCAATAGGAACACCACATGTTTAGGGTGTCATTGGATGTTCCTATCTACTGACATGTGTATTGGTATCCTGAAATGAGATCATTTACAATATTTTCCATTTGATCATGTTCTATAATGCAAGAGAGACCCATGATATTGAATTCGTGGTGAGATGGATTGCTTTGGGAGCATCATTAGTGGTATGCAATTGGTTTAATGGTCAAGAAATGATTTTTCACTTCCTAGTTATGGAGTAAAATATATTGGGACCAATATATTAGGATGGTAGTACCATTATGTGAAAATATCCATGGTAGTCGATGGTAAATCCTTCTAGTCAGTTCAAAAAATAAATAAAAACCTGAAAAATGATGATAAAACGTATTTGTATCATACATTATGAGATATTAAAGATAACGAGATTATATTACATAGTGCATGTTCTTTGGTTGGTTATCATTGCTATGAGTATCCTTATCTCATTATCCACCAGTTTGGGTTTCTAGATCACACTCTTGGTCAACGAATGGAATTCATTGCTATCATGATAATGTCTTTGAGGGTCACACACAATAGAATATTCAAGAATCTTACCTACTTAGTTGAATAGGTTTATAGATCATGGTATTATCCTACATTGGGGTTAGGGATATTTCCATGAGTATATTATCACCAAAGTATTAATGAATTGATTTTATTAATGTTTAGAATAATTGGCATCAAATATATTTATTAAGAGTTTTTATATTTTTTAAACCAGATACATGAAAAATATCATTTGAATGAATATTTTATTAAAATATTCAAGTTTTATTTAATATTTTCTGGAATGAAAAGTCAAAATAATTTCTTGAGTATTATCATGTAATATATTTAATATATTACAAGAAAGTGACAATAATATTATTGACTTAGTACACTAGTCATATTTTTTCATTTATAGCCTGTTATTTATTCGGGGTCCAGGGAAGAAATTATAAGTAATGTCATAACACACTATAAATAGAGGAAGGGAGGCCCCTTCTAGAAACTATTCACTAAAAATGGTGGGAGCTTCACTCTTTTCTCCTCTATCACTCATTCTAGAGAGAGAATATCTCAATACAATAGATAGGATCAACATCTCTGTCATGCATCAAAATCAAGGAGATGCGATGATTGTTAGAGAATTGAAGATGTTGTCGGATCTCCTAACCAGCACCCAGATTTTGATGATTAGCACTCCCCCAGTTTCTTGAAATTCAGGTCTATGATCTAGAGGAATTTGGCTTCAAATTCTTCTTGCAGTGATCATTGATTATGAAAAGACATGAAGCACAACTTCAAATCTAATAAAGTATTTTATGGTTTTAATTTTGTTCTTAAAATACCTAATGTGAGATCCTTGAATGGTAATCAAGAAGCATTACACCAACAATGATGAGCTCATATCGAACATCAATTGAAATGTTTTAAGATCCTACCCTTTGTGGATTCTTATATATTCCTGGTACATTTATATATTTGAAAAATCAAATAGTCATATAAATTAGCAATGATTTTTTTGAGTCCCTTAAAATTTCATATATCATTAACTTCCTTATGGTAAATGACCCCAGTCACTCTCCATAATTAATTATTCTTTTCTTCCTTGACTATATCCACACCTTTCACCAATGTTCTCCTATATAGAAACCATGTTATGGGTTATTCTATATAATCATTGTAATTAAATTTCTCTATTAATAAGAGGCTGTTTTGTTAACTATATTGTTGGTTGGAGTAGGATACACAAGATGGGGGTGAATTTAGTTCCTATAAAAATATCTGTTAAAAAGTTTATATAAAATATTCCCCCAATTAAAAATAAAACTAGCCAGTTAACCAAGGTTGTAAAATTATAATAGTTTGACTGTTCAAATAGTTTCTTGTAAGATTTATTAATTCTCAATTATAATAATATAAGATATTGATACAACTTTTGAAACTAATCTAATAAGGATAAATAGTTATAACTACTATCCCAAAATAACTATGAAAGTAAAATTTAGTTTCCTAAAAAATAAATTAAAACATAGAAATAATAAATTGAAAACACATCAGATAAAACAAGTTGTTCAGTCTCAAGACGAGACCTAATCCACTATACTTGGTGATCACCTTACACCAAGAAATTTATGTATAAATCATTGATCCACACCCTGGATTGGGGTTAACAATAGTACACATGGCTATCTAGACCAAAATACTTCTTCCACTATTCTACATGTGACAACTTACAACCTGGTCACACAGGACCTCTCCCACAGTTATACATGGGTGAAACAAAGTGTAGAAAGATGTTTAAATGAGGATATCTTATATCCTCCATTTCAGTGTAGGAGATAGTATGTGTTTTTAGTAAGGACACACACACTACTCGAAAGTTTAGTTAAATGGTAAAAAACAAAGAGGAATATTTTAAGAAGGGATTAGAGATTCACTGAATGCGATTCAATTCATCTTTGGACTCTCCTATGTATCATTGTAGATGCTTGATTCCTCTTCTGGAAATAGACAATGAAATCAGAGTGTTGTGGAGAACTGTGTTCTATCTTCCATGAAGGTGAGAGGTTCTTCTCCTTTGGTTTTGTTGGATATTACTGAGATGATGGAAATTTGATGATTGGAAGTTCTCTAGTTCAAAGCAACCAAGAATGAATAATTCCTCATGTGTTCTTATTTGTATTTCATTCTCATAATTTTTGTTTATGTGTGTCTGTATGAGTCTATCTGTGTATCTTCTTTCATGAAATATTCTTTGTATATATATATATATTATTCTATCCTAAAATTGTGCATGTTTGAGGTAAATACAGTACCTTGTATATTTGAAATCCTCATTCAAGATGTCTTCAAAAAGAATTTAAGTAATTAATCGCATTATAAAACCCAAGATATGACATTTGGAAATAATTTTAAATAGATGAAATTTTAAATAGTCTATCGGTGAGTCCTCATTTGGTATCCCCTTCTGTCTACGACTCATCCCATCATTACGTCATTCTATTGGTATTTCCATATATTGGGGACTCATTACATCGGTGACTTAGTTTAACTGTCGGTGAGTCCCTACGTCAGTAGCACCATGCATCGGTAGGTCACTTGTACTCATAGTACATTACATGCATTGGTGGATCATTTGTGTCGGTAGGTGTCCTATTGGTAGGGAATTTGCATCGGTAGATCATTTGTGTCGGTATGCCTCCTGTTGGTGGGTTATTTTCATTGGTAGGTCATTTTCATTGGTAGGTATCTTGTCGGTCTGTCATTTGCATCGATAGATCATCTGTCGGTATCTCATATCTTCTGTCAGTGTCAGTATGTTATACTTAGAAATATTTTTTCTTGATTTGTCTTAAAACATTAATGTGAGAAAAATGTACCAAATTTATGTGAGATCATATATAAACATAATTTCACATATTGAAACATAAATACTTATGAGTGAAATTTTTACATATGAGTAATATGATTTGACATGATTTTTGATTATAAAAACCACTAATACTATAGAGGACGGCCAAAAGTCTCCTATGGGCCAACAATGTCCCCCTTTTTGATGATCTCAAATCATGAAATTATTATGTAAAATTAGTTTATGTGTAATGAAATCATTCTACTTATCATTTCCCATTATAGATGACTATTTATAATATCTAGATAAGGTTCAGAGTTAATGTAAAGAGAAATTGTATCGTAAGGTTTAGAGTTAAAGTAAAGCATATGGTATCAAATAGAAAAATAACTAGGGTGATATCAAAAGTAAAATAAATAAGGATAATTCTAATAATAATGCCTAGGTGTTTCTCACCCTTTTGGGATTATCAAAAAGAAACAGGTATCACAAAAATAAAATGTATCATAAAGTAATAGATACAAGACAAATAAATGAAAGGCAAGAAGACAAAATTCCATTAATTAAGGAAGTAAAATTTACTAGAAGACTTGAAAGAAAAAACTAAAAAAAATTAACCAAGCATCCCTATCATAGAATGATCCATACTATGTATGAGGATTAAGATCTTCCTTCCATTTCTCATAGGGATCCATAGAGGGTCTAGTAGTTGGTGGTTGAGAAGCTGGAGGGTTGGAAGAAATTCTCAGAGGATGTATAATCACTCCTTCTGGAACATTAGGTACAAGGCTGGGTTTGTGCTGGGAAAATATTAGAGGTTAAAAATATTCTTGGATCACTAGAAGAATATGAGTCAAAGCATGATAAACAGAGATTAGAGGTGTAGGAACTAATCTTGAAGGTCTATGAGGTGCAATAGAAGGTACAACAATTGCTTCACTTTGGACATGAAGGCATGTATTTAACAACTTGATGAAATCCTCAATAATCACACCACTATATTTCATTTGTTTCTCAAATTCATCCTTATTTTCCATGAATTTGACTAAAAGAGGAGTGAAGTCTATCAATTTCTTGACATGTTCTTTGAAATATTTTGTAATTGGGGGTAAAGTCAAATTTTCTTCCAAATACATAATGTGACTTTTTAACTGGTTCTTGGTGTAAATTTTTTAAAAATTGGAATGGATCCTTTTTGTATACTCTTCCTTAGTGGAAGATACTTCCTTGGTATAGAATCTGACCATACCATGCACATGGTCACTATTCTTCTCAATCTTTTCTAGGATTCCCAAACTAGAGGCATCAAATAATGCTTTATACTTCTCCTTTAAAATATTTTTGACTGCCTCGATGTCCAGAATCTGAGAATTCGTTCTAGACATAGATATAAGATTAGTATAAGATGAGCTATGAGTATTAAATGTTTTGAGAATAGTCTCTACAAAAACTTTTTAATCTTAGATCATGGTATTTATTGTATAAGTAAGTCATTAATTTCTTTCCTCAACTTTTAAATACATGAAACAATTGTCTCTGTAGTTGTAATAAGGCTGGGTTGACTTTCATCTATCACTTTCTTTGAAACATTAACTGAATTAGCCTCACTTATACCTATTATATGACGTAGAACAGATATACTTGTTTAGACTGCCTCATTTCTACTATTGAAGATTTGAGAGAGTGTAGTTCATCAATCAACTCAGTGTTTTATCTTCTAGATGTTTGAATCTCATGAACCATATGAGATTGAACAGATATACTTACAGATGAACAAACTTCTTATATAAACATTTCAAAATCTTCTTCAGTGACAATGTCACTAGGAAAGGTCTTTGCCATAGATTCCCTTGAAAAATGTAAAAAAACATATTCATCTGAATCTTCATAATCTAATACCATAGATACACACCCAGGATTACTTTCCCATTCAACCATTACATCATCATATAGAGGAGTGATAGTATCAAGCCTTAATCTTCTATGTTGATGCTCTTCACCATCTTGATCTTATCTTTCACGAGGCTTCCCCTCAATTTGAGCTCTCATCACTAGTTTATCATCTTCAGAATGAGTTCTTATTCTTTCATAAACTAAGTGAGGTATATTAATTTCTTAATCTTCCACTTAGACAACAACTTCATCAATTTTTATGACTTCAACAACAAATTCACCAGGTTCTTCCAACCGAGCATGATTCATAGCATCAACCATTTAAACATCTTTACCTTGATCATTTATATGATTGTCGTCATCACTATCACTGCTTTCATCATCATCATGTCCAGAGACATGTTATTCATTTTCATTTCTATCATTATCTTCATCACCTTCTTCCTCTTCACTGCCACTTCCACTTTCATCATCTTCACTTTATTCTTTTTCTTCAGAGCCAATACATCAACTTACATATTCCAAACTACCTGAGACATATGTCTCCTCATCTCCATTATCTTAAAGAGTGGGATCGTCAGAGGGTAAGGCATGCGGAGGATTAGAAGGTCCAAAGGAAAAACCATTGCAAGGCTTAGTGGTGTTAGGATCACTCCTTTCATCGATAGATGATCCCTAATCTCTGACTCGAGTGAAAAGATCTTCTTTTTCTTATGAAGAGTAAAAAACTTCCTCATTTGGTACTAGACTAGGATCATCCATATTATTAGGCCTATTTGGAATGTCTACCAGATTGAAATTATCATATATCTTATCTTCATCTCTAATCCATTCTCTCTTCTATGGGTTCCAGTTGGTTTTCATCCTCTTAAAAATTTATTTAATGAGGAAAATCCTACTACACTCAGAAAAAAAATATTATCCTACATTTACATATAATTTTATTTTATCATAGATGAGATGATTCTTGGATAAAATAATGAATTTGTTATGTTGGAAGGTTTGATCATTTCATTCATGTACATAGAAAGGTATCTACACAAATTTACCTTAATTCCTTTTCTTAACAGATAAATCAAGTACAAATTTTTATATTTCATAGAATTAAACTCCATTTTCCTTGGACATATTTAGTGATAAATAAATTTAAACAAGATTGTACATTATCCACTTAACTCTGTAGCAATGGGTCTTCTGTGCTCATTATTATTAGTAAGCTCATTTAAATCTCATCAAAGAAAAACATATCACACTCAGATGGAGAGTTACATTGATAATATTCAAATACACATTCATGAGAAACTTTAATACATTCATCCCAATGTCTTGATGAGAAATAGATTCTCTTTCCTATTAATATGGATTTGATCTGGGAAACATCACTTCCTTCCAACAGAATCTCCATATTCATGTAAAATTCAGGGACTAGATTTGGGTAAAAGGGTCATTCATTATCTAAGAACCACTAAACAAATCCTTGATCTTGTAGTACCTTAAGAAACATATACATCCTTTCCAACACCAATTCTATAAGAAATTGTTTTTCTAGAGTCACAACCTATTTCTCTGGAGTTGGATTTATAGGCCCTGAAGATTTTCATAATTCACCCTTCTGTTTCATAGATGCAAAAGACTCACCACCATCAATATATCGCTTCACAAATTCCATTATAATAGTTCAATCTAGAGGCCAAAAGGTGGAAAGTTGGGGGTAGAGAGAGAAACAGCCGAGAGAGTGTAAGGTCAAAGGAGCAGAGTCGATCGATTCAAATTTATATCATTTAGGGATTTTGAAATCACAAAATCACGAAATAGTGAATTGGGTTCAACAAAATCAATGAAGAAAGGTAATTTTCCTAAACACATAAAACTTATAAAAATAGTGGGTCATTGTTATTAGTATGAAATATTTTTCATAACTATAATAGTGTCAGCATGATAAGTCATCGGTGTCGGCATGACCACTGTGTTGGCATGACATAACGTCAGTTTCGACATGACAATGTCACTTATAATGGTCAAATGAATAGAAACACAAGGTTCTATAGATTTATCATTCCTAACTCATGTCTAATGTAGTTCATTATTTCAGTGTTCAATGGCTTAGTGAAAATTTTGTCAAGTTAATGTTCAGTGCCAATGAACTCTAAAGTTATATAGACTTTTTGATAAGGGTCTCTCAAAAAGTGATCCCTTAAGTCAATGTGTTTTGTTCTAGAATGTGAAATGAGATTCATAGATTTATTAACAGTGATTTTGTTATCATAATTTATTGGTACATGTTTTAATTGATATCCATAATCTAGTAATGTGTGTTTCATCCACAACATTTGTGCCCAATGACTGCAAGCATCTATGTATTCATCTTCGACCGTAGATAATGCAATTAAGTTTTGTTTTTTACAACACCATGATACTAGAGTCTTGTATAAAAATTGACATAATATAGAGGCTATTTTTCTATCTAACTTACAACCCCCAAAATCAACATCTAAATAACATGCTAAATCAAGAGGCTGTTATCTTAGGTAATGTATTCCTAATTATTTTTTTTGTTTAAGGTATTTGAAAATACATTTAACATAATTTGAATGAGATTATTTTAGGTTTTTCTTGAAAACTTGAACACCTGTATACACTAAACATAATATCTGGCCAACTAGCAGTTAATTTGAGTAAACTTCCAATCATTCCTTAGTAAGTGGTTTGATCAACATATTTACCATTTTCATCAAGGTCCATCTTATATGTGGTACTCATTAGATTTTCACTACTCTTAATGCATTCAAATACAAATATTTTTATAAGATAATTAGTATATTTACATTGTTTAAAATCATTAAATTCTTTATTTTGAAATATTTTAAATCCAAGGAAGAATTTGAGTTCAACGATTAAACTCATTTCAAATTCACTTTGCGTTATCTTTGAAAAATCAACACATAAGGATTTTTTAGAAGATCCAAAAATAATTACATATAAATATATTTTTACTATTAATACATCTTTGGAAATTACTTTTATAAAGTGAGTAGGATCATCTATTCATTTTTCAAAAACTTTATAAATAATAAATGTACTTAATCTATCATACGAAGCTCTTGGAGCTTGTTTAAAACCATATAAATATTTTTTAATTTAAAATCATAATTTGGAAAGTGAGGGTTTATAAAAATAGGGGTTGATCAACAAAAACATCCACAAATTTATAACCATTTAGGAATTCACTCTTGAAAACCATTTTATAAAGTTTTAAATTATGATGTTCTACCTATGAAAGAATGTTGTTAATGGATTCAAATATAGTTATTGGTGAAAAGGTTTCTTTATAGTCAATTATTTATTCTTGACTATAACCTCATGCAACCAATCTATCTTAGTTTCTAACTATGTTTCCATCTTCATCTACTTTGTTTCTGAACACCCATTTAAAGAATATGGTCAAGGTGTATTTAGGTATATCCACAAGCTTCCAAAAATTATTCCTTTCAAACGGATTTAATTCATCTTGCATATCCATCACCCAAAAATTATCATTAATATAATCATTAATGTTTTTAGGCTCTGGATGTGATAAGAAGGATTGATGTTCAACTTGATTTCTAAGAGAAGATATAGTATGTGTTCCTTTAACTAAATCTCCAACAAAAGAATCTAAAGGACGATTTTTAAGAGATATAACTGATCTAGAAAAAGAAGAGATAGTTATTTCAGGTTCATCAATAGGTTCTGGTTCATTATGAATAGAATCTGGAGAATTTCGAAAATTTGACGTTTTAACAGATTCCTTCATTGGATGGTTAGAAGATTTAGAATTAACATCTAGACTTTATATATCATCGTCATGATTATCTATCGAGGTCTTCGGTCAACGTGGATCTGTTTCATCAAATTTGACGTGTACAAAATCTTCCAAACATTTGGTTCTTTTATTATAAACTAGATATGATTTAGTGGATATTGAATAACATAGGAAAATTCATTCATCACCCTTGGAGGAAAACTTATCCAGATTATCCTTAGTATTAAGAATATAAACTTTTCAACCAAAAAAAGTATTAGTTAAGCTTGGGTTCTCTATTGTTCCATAACTCAAAGGGAGTTATTTTAAGAATAGGTATAATCAATAATCTATTGATCACATAGCATGTTGTATTGACAGCCTCTGCCTAATAGTATATAGGTAGGTCATACTCACTATGCATGGTTCTAAAAATTTCATACAAGGTTCTAATTATTCTTTCTACACCTCCATTTTGTTGTGTTATCCTAGGAGCAGAGAAGTTATGACTATTTCCATTTCGTGAGAAAAAGGATTCAAAATCTTCATTTTCAAACTAACGACCATGGTCACTTCTTAAAGAATTTATTCTAAGGAAACTATGTTTTTCTATGTCCTAGAATTCTTGGTGAAATTATAGAAAGTTTCACTCTTGTGAGACAAGAAGAAGGTCCAAGTATATCTAGAATAGTCATCTACAAGAACGTAAACATAGTAATTCACATTTAAACATGAAACTCAAAAAGTTACAAACAAATCCATGTAAACCAACTCAATAGCTTGAGAACTGAAAACTCATTTCTTTAGTATGAAACATATTTTGTACAATTTTCCCTTTTGACAAGGATTACAAACATTATCATTTAGAAACTCATGTTTGGGTAGATCCTTGTCTAGGCCTTTTCTAGTTAGCTTTCCAAGGGAGTTTATATTATAGTGTATTAATTTCCTAATCCAAAACTATGATTATTTGTAAAAAACACTCAAGCATGAAATATTTTGAGAAATTAAATAATTTAAGTTAACAACATAAACATTTTCATTTCTAAAAGCATATAATATCATCTTATTTTTAGAGTTAAAAAATGCAGGATTCATTTTAAAATTTTACATTATTTCCATCATCAAATTACTAAGATATACTAAGTAGATTGTATATTAATACATCCACAAAAATCACTTTATAAATTAAAACTGAGTTACAGTTACCAATCTGGATGAGGCCAATTACATTTCCTCTGGCATTGTCACCAAAGGTGACATTCCCACCATCAATCATTATTAAATTCTTGAAGCATGATTAATCTCCTATTTTGTGTCTTGAACATTTAATATTCAATTCCAACAAGCTCATGCATGAGATTTCGAAGTAGCTTTCCTAAAAAATAATCAAACAAAAATAGATTTTGGTAAACATAATTTTTTGGGTCCAGTGACATTCATAATTAGTGCTTTAAGAACACACATCTATTTCATGGGTATATGATAAGAATTATGTAACATGTTTCAAAAATAGACTCAATTTTGTACATAAAAACTAGAGGTAGTAAAAGACATTCCAGAAGTAGAACTAGAAGATGAATTTTTATTTTTAGGTAGAAAAATAGATTTTCTAGATTTAGTAAAAAAACTTCTTTTTAATGATATTTCTTAGCCCAAGTTGGTATCCTATAGCAGTACTATATCTATAGAAATTTATTTAATGTCCCAGACCTCTCCGGCCCATTACTTTGTCAAAAAGAAGGTCACAAAGTGTTCTGGAGGGTAAAATGGACTTTTCCCACACTTTCCAGAATTTTGTAAGTACACGCCGTGTAGTGTGAGTACACGCCGTGTACCACCTTGCCGGGTATACCCCGTGTTGAAGGCTGTGTACTTGTCGTGTGAAAGAAATGGGTACATGCCGTGTACCCCAAACTACACGCCGTGTACCCAATCGCCGGGTATACCCCATGTTCATGGCCATGTCCTTACTGTGTGAAAGGAATGGGTACACACTGTGTACCCTGAACTACACGCTGTGTAGTCCTTCCCCGCGTACGCGCTACCTGTCAACGGTCGTGTGCCCTGTTGGAGCCGTGTCTTTTCCATGTGAAATAAATGGGTACATGCCATGTGTCCAAACTACATGATGTGTACTCCTTCCCCGCGTATGCGTTACCCTTAAACCGTGCGTTGACCAATCAATGGCTGCGGAGCCGTGTTGGAAGCCGCGTGGAGACCGTGTGAAATAACTGAGTACACGCCATGTACCATAAAGTACATGCCGTTTACTTTTGTTTTTTTCACCTATAAAAGGAGGGGTCCCCTCCTCCTTTTCAACTCATCCCTCTCCTCCCCTTTCCTATGAGGAGAGTTCTCCCAAGAGACTCAAAGACTATTTCTTCCAAAGCTTCTTCATCCGAGCTCCGATTTACGGTCCGTCAACAGCCACGAGATCATAACAACGAGGTAGAAATTCTAAACTTGGATCTGTTTTCTTTCCTTCGGCGTTTCCTTTCCAACTTCCACCCGAGGTGGTTTTTCTGGGACTCGACAGAAGTGACGAATTTTGAAGGAAATCTTCTAAAGTTGATCCGGGGGTGCGTTTTGATTAGAACCTGTTGAGGTAGGGATCTTACCTTTGTCTCTCTAAATTTAAGCATCATGCGGGGTGGGTATCCTCTTGTTTTCATGAGAAATGGTTGAACGAATAAACGAAGATAATAACTGGTTAAAGAACAGGGATGGGGAAGTATTTATGTTTATCTTTATATCCTGTGATATAATATTGTGAATTGAATAGGATTATGCCTACTAAAAATCGCGGTCGTTGGGGGCCTTTTCTTGCGCAATTAAATGTTTCCCTATCTTTCTAGACCATTTTTTGAATGGAACTTTGTTGAATGTAGAATTTGGTTAATCATGTAAAGTTGGAAGATTTGAAATAAGGAACCCTTGTGTGATCACCCCGGTTGAAAAAATGGAATAATGAACATGTGGGTGTTGGCTTGGATACGTGGCATGTGATGGGGGTGTTTTTTGGGTTGGTGTGGATCGGGTGAGCAGTGGGGCTGTGGTTGGATTGGTTGTGGGTTTGTGTGAATGCTATGTTGGTGATGGGCAGCGGGTCTGCGATAAATGGTATCAAGGGATGATGATGTACGGGTTTCGGTGTGGTTGTGGTTATGGTGGTTGGCAGCAAGGCTATAGGGATGTGTTTGAATGTGAACAAACTATGGGTTGTGAATAATACATAAAAGTGGAAGAGTTAATGAATGGTGGGTCATGGAAATGTAACATGATTAATAATCAGTGGGTTGGTTGGTTGATAAGAAGGGATTTGTTGTGCTGCTTGTGTTTTCCAAACTTGATTAGTGGATGGCAGTGATATGCTTTACGAACGATTGATGTGGTTGGTTGTGGATAGTTTCCCCGTAGTTAAGGAACTAATAAACTAATTCTGTTGAAACATGAAAACCTAAATTGGGTTGGGGTTTTTTGTTGTATGCATGCTTCATAGTAGCAGTGCCGAGGCACGTGCTCAGTTTCTCTGTTTAGAAGAAATAGGTTGGGCTGTGTGTTTGGTATACATATATGTATCTGTATCATTTGTGTTTTATCGCACCCCACCCATGTTGAGCACTTAGTGCCGGAAACTCCCATTTCATGGGAGAGGGTGTTTTCCCCTTAGTTACTAGCTCCTTACTGCTCCTTCTTCATTAGGCTGTGATGGCTTGAGGTGACCTTACACCTAAGACCCTTCAGGTAGGTTTCGATTGAGGTGGTTTTAGACCAAGAATCTTCGGGCTGATTCTACTGTTTCCCAAGAATCTTCGAGATGAGGCCCAGGTCTGTGCGGGCAGGATACGTGGTTGTGAGGCCCAGGTGTGTGCGGGTAGGATACATGGTTGTGAGGCCCAGGTGTGTGCGGGAGGGATACATGGTTGTGAGGCCCAGTTGTGTGCGGGTGGGATACATGGTTGAGAGGGCCAGGTGTGTGCGGGCGGGGAGAGTGTGGCAGCGTCAGGGCTTTCGTCGTTAGGAAGAGCAGCTAACTAAAGGGAAATGGTGCGGGGTACCCAATACTCTTGTTCTTATATACTACTACCTATTGTGATTGTGTTTTTGGTGAGTGTGGCTGTTGAGGTTGGGTGGATAGATTTCCTTTCTAGTTTTCTTCTGTTGTTATCACGGGACATTAGGATGTCTCCCTACCTGTGCACGAGAGATTTATGTTTCCCTACGGAGTAAACTTTTATGCTCACCCTACGTTTACTTTTAGGTTTCCAGGAGGACTACCGGGGCCATGCGGGACCCTACTAGTAGGACAGTTGGAGTTTTTGCAGTTTCTGTACTCTTTTTTTCTTTTGGTATTGAACTTTTGAGCTTTCTTTTACTTGTACCTTGTTTTAGAACTATTTAAACATGCATGTGGGATTGGTTTGGGTTTATTTATATAAACTTGTTTTTTTTATTTTTTGGTGGTTGAATTGTCTTATTTCTCAATATTAAATAATAAAAAGGGTAATACCTCCCATATTTGTGAAAACTCATACCCTTGGTGCTAGTCGCCACCCCGGGGCCTACTGGAGGCGGGACTCGGGGGTCATTATCTCCCTTTCACCATTGCCAGCTCACGAGGGGCATCTTTGGTGGGAGGGGGTCATGAAAGAATGGTATCAGAGGTGATGGTTGAGAGATAGGATGGATTATGGAGTTAGGCATAGTGAGGATTCCATGGGATGGTAGGGAAATAGTGTTAGTTTATCTTGGTGCGTGACATAGGCCAGGGAAGACCGGCTAGGACACAGGATTTTAAGGCCCCCCGTGATCCGATGCAAGGACTCTGATCCTACCGATCGATCAAGTGAGACTACATTGATTGAAGGGTAGATACCCTAGGGAAGGTACATGAATCATCATGATTGTGTTTTACTTGATTTTGGTGTTATGGGAAAGAAATTGAAATAAAATGATAAAATGAAACCCTGAGAAATTTCCTTACTACTTGGGCTTAGGAGATCTTTGTTTACCATACAGCTATGGCACCTAGACGTCGTCCCTGGGTGGCTCAGACGGCCGAGCCCCAGCAGATTTAGGCGGTCGATCAGTTGAGGATTGACCTAGAGGAGGAAGATATCCAGTGGAAAAAGACTCTTCGTTCTTTACAGCGGAAAACCCTCAGGAAGTACGAGGGTAGTACCTCGGATATGGAGATGGAGGGGTGGCTTGAAGAGCTAGGGATCTCTTTTACCTTGATCCGTTCTCCGAGGGAGTACTGGGTTCCCCTAGCAGTCAGTCAGCTGAGAGGTGCAACATGATAGTGGTGGATGCTCTACCTCAGAGAGAGGATAAAGGCAGAGGTTTCGTGGGATGACTATGAGAAGGAATTCCAAGAGGAATTCCTTTCTTCCATGATCAAGGTGGAGAAGCGACAGGAGTTACTCTCCCTTCAGCAGGGGAGTATGTCAGTATGAGAGTTGGGGATCAAGTTCAAGGATCTCCTATGCTTTGCTATGGATCTCTTTCCGGATGAGCAGTGTCGGGCGAGACATTTGGAGGAGGCGCTTCGTCCTTCGCTCCAGTATGATGTCACCCCCTTCACCCTTCCGACGTGCGTGGCAGTACAGAAGATGGAAGAGGTTGTAGAGAGGATGCACTCACAGGGAGGTGCACCATGTGAGGGGATCCAGTTAGGTTCGTCGAAGGGGAAGGCAGTCAGTAGTAGGTCTCCTGCGACGGGACCTTCCAGGTTCAGGCTAGTGGGGAGCAAGCCCCAGTAGTTCCAATTAAGATCTTCAGGTCCTCGTCCCTTTTTCACGATCCTAGGACTGAAGTGTTTTTCTTGTGGAGGTTTTGGGCACAATCATAGTCGGTACCCAACCGAGAACTTTATGGTGGAGGTGGGCAGGTTCAGCGCCCACCTCAGCAGCACCAATTTCCAGCGAGTCCGTTACAGTAGTAGTAGGACCATGCTCCTCGGAGGGCAGAATTTGCGGGAGGAGGCCGACCTCAGGGTGCTCCTCAAGGACCTCGAACAGGGCGTGGTCGGAGAGGTGGACAACATCATAGAGGAAGAGGAGCTGGGCGTGGACTGTTGCACGTAACAGAGTTGATAGCTCCAGCAGGACCAGAGGTGGTGCGAGGTTCAATTTGTTTGTTCAACACTCTCGTTTCTGATTTGTTCGATTCGGGAGCTTCGCACTCTTTTGTTTTACCTGGTCCAGCCCATGCTTTGGGACTAGACGTAGAGATACTTTCCGTACCACTGGTGCTGATTACACCAGTTGGAGGCCATACCAGCGTATCTTGTGTTTGTCGGGGATGTGGGCTGACGTTGAGACCACATCGATCTATTGGGGACCTTCTTCTGTTATAGATGCATCCATACGATGTCATCCTAGGCATTTACTAGTTGTATTCTATTAGTGCCGTTATCGACTGCTTGCGGAGAAGAGTCTTGTTCTTCGATGTAGACAGGCAGCGTGTAGCTTTTGTTGGTGAGAGGAGCAATCAGGTGGGAAGTTGGCATGTGGAGGCTCTCCTTTCCTAGTTAGGCGGGTTATCAATGGTTTCAGCTGATACAGAGATGATGGATGTCCTGGGTGTTTTTGGGGAGTTCCTCGATGTTTTTCTTGAGGAGGTTGTGACTCTACCCCCCCCCCCCCCGACGTGACGTTGAATTCAGGATAGACTTACAGCCTGGTGCCCATCCGATTTCGATGGCCCCTTATCGGATGGCACCTTCGGAGTTGAAGGAGTTGTGCATTCAGATTGATGATCTGATGGATAAGGGTTTTGTTCAACCCAACGTATCGTCATGGGGTGCTCCAGTTTTGTTCGTGAAGAAGGAAGATGGTGGTCTCAGGCTATGCATAGACTACCGAAGGTTGAACCAGGTAACGGTCAAGTACCATTACCCCCTTCCAATGATGGATGATCTCTTCGACCAACTGAGGGGAGCAGATTTGTTTTCTAAGATTGATCTATGATCTGGATATCATCAGTTGAGGGTAAAGGACAGTGACATCTCGAAGACAGCTTTCAGGTGAAGGTATGGGAACTTCGAGTTTGTAGTGATGCCGTTTGGAGTTACAAATGCACCGGCTATGTTCATGGGACTTATGAACTTTGTCTTTTAAGAGTTTCTAAACCAGTTCGTCGTTGTGTTTATCGATGACATCCCGATCTACTCAAGATCAGAGGAGGAGCACGTTGAGCATCTCGGGGAAGTCTTGGAAGTCCTTCGACACCACCAGCGTTACAGGAAATTGTCGAAGTGTAAGTTCTGGATGCAAGAAGTAAACATCCTTAGGAACGTGGTGTCTCAGCATGGAGTGTTGGTGGACCCGTCGAAGGTGGAGGCAGTTGTTTCTTGGGCAGCACCCAAGATCATGGCAGAAGTTCGTAGTTTCCTGGGGTTAGCAGGTTACTATCAGAGGTTCGTTTCAGACTTCTCTCAAGTTGTTTCTCCATTGACATCTTTGACTAGGAAGAACCAGGTATTACAATGGAGCGAGCAGTGCTAGAAATCTTTAGACTACCTGAAGGAGAAGTTGGTCAGTGCTCCCATACTCAGGTTGCCAGAGGAATGGTTGTTATATGAGGTGTTTTGTGATTCTTCTGGCCTTGGTCTGGGGTGCATGTTGATGCAGAAGTAGAGAGTGATCTATTATGGGTCTAGGCAGTTACGCCCTCACGAGCATAACTATGCCAAACATGACTTAGAGCTTATAGCAGTAGTGTTCACACTGAAGTTGTGGCGACATTACCTTTTTGGGGAGCGCTTTGTGGTATTCTCAAATCATAATAGCCTGTATTATATCTTCTCCCAGTGTGACCTAAACTTATGACAGTGGAGATGGGTCGAGTTTCTCCAAGACTATGACTTCGAGATCTCTTACACTGAAGGTAAGGGAAACATTTTGGATGATGCCCTAAGCAGGAAGTCGCATAAGGAAGTGGTTCGAGAATCCTCTGATGCTTGGAATGTGATGGGAGAGTTGGCCACCTTGCACTTGGATGAAAGGGTGGAATGTTTTAGAGGATATTTGTTTCAGATGATGGTGCAGTCCTTCTTGTTGCAGCAGGTGGAAGAGTCTCAGTGGGGGGACTCCGAGCCGGAAGTGATGCGGGATCGTGTCGATCAGGGAAACGCTCTAGAAAGATGGTCAGAGGATAGCTGACATCAGATGATTTTCCATGGAAGGTTGTTTGTTCCAGAGGCGATGCGTGAGGGAGTTCTCCGTGAGTTCCATAGCTCGGCCTTGGCGGTACATCTAGGAGTTTCGAAAATGTACCGAGGCCTAAGGGAATAGTTTTGGTGGCCCGGGGTGAAATGGGAAGTGGTGGAGTTTGTGGATAAATTCCTACTGTGTCAGTAAGTAAAGGCTGAACACCGTGTTCCCAGTGGGTTGTTGCATCCTTTAGATGTCCCAGAGTGGAAGTGGGATGACATCTCAATGGAATTCGTCACAGGAATACCCAGAGCTCAGGGTGGTTGTGATGCTATCTGGGTAGTGGTGGATTGACTGACGAAATCAGCTCACTTTTTAGCAATTAAGGAGTTGGGCCTGGTGAGTACCTTAACATAGAGGTATGTAGATGAGGTGGTGCGTTTTCATGGATTACCAAAGAATATCATCTCATATCGAGATACTCGGTTTACCTCACGAGTCTGGAGGGGGTTAAAACATTCTTTTGGTACCCAGTTACGCCTTAACACTGCTTTCCACCCCCAGACTGATGGGCATACAGAGCGGACTATCCAGAAGTTGGAGGACATGCTGCGAGCATGCGTTCTGGATTTCGGAGGATCATGGGTACACCACTTTCCTTTAGTAGAGATTTCCTACAACAACATCTTCCACTCTACTATTGGCATGGAACCATTTGAGTAATTTTATGGAAGACCATGTCGTACACCCATTTGATGGGAAGAGGTTGGTGAGATAGGTGCTCTTGGCCAGAGGTAGTGCAGAGCACCTCAGAGAAAGTATAGCTTGTACGTGAGAGGATGAAAGCGGCTCAGGACCGACAGAAGTCTTATACTGATCATCGGAGGAGGCCCTTGGAGTTCTAGGTGGGATATCATGTGTTCTTGAAGGTTTCCCCTCGACGGTGGCTGTGGAGGTTTGGGAAAGGGAGCAAGCTCTCACCTAGGTTCATCGGACCTTTTGAGGTGCTAAGGCGAGTCAGCAAGGTGGCATATCAGCTAGCCCTGTCACTTCAGTTGGAGAAGGTTCATAATGTCTTCCGCGTCTCCCAGCTTCATTGGTACTTACATGACGACTCTCACGTTATCGAATGGGGAGAGTTAGATATGGGAGACTACACGACCTTCAAAGAATGACCAGTCAGAATCGAGGATCGTAAATAGAAGGTGCTCCGTGGATGAACCATTCCCTTGGTTCAAAAGTTGTGGTGGCATGGCGGCCTTGAGGAGAGCACTTGGAAGCGGGAGGCCCAGATGCACGCTCAGTACCCGGAGTTGTTTTGACTTATGTTTTGCCTTGTTCTTATGAGCTTTGTGTTGATGTTATACTCTGTACCTTTGATATATGGACTTCTTGTCTTGTCGGTTGTGAGTCGTTTTGTTTCCTTGTTCCCTGGAAATGTGTAACATGCCCAGAAGTGTGGGGAAAGAGAAAAAACTAACCCTTAATCGAGACGCATTAATGCAGATGGGATTGAACCTGTACGGGAAAGTTAGTGCTGCCTAAAGCGGATAATATCTCGACACAGAAGAAGTAATTTTTCCCCAAACCACATGTTCGGGTAGTGTGTGGGTTATACGGTATTGGGGACAGTGTAAGTTGGAAAATCCTAATATATATGGAAGTGGGAAGGACCAATCCTTAATCAAGACGCATTAATGTGGATGCGATTAAACCCGTGCATGCGAGTCAGTTCCTCCTAAAGCGGATAATATCTTGACATAGGAGTGGGAATTCCTAACACCTATGATTAGGGTTGTTGGATGGGTTCCTGTTATAACGAGAACCCTAATAGGTATCTTGTTGGGATCCTCTGGGTTGGGTTTTGAATTCTCGGGGATGAGAATGTTTTAAGAGGTATCTGATGTAATGGCCCGGACCTCTCTGGCCCATTCCTTTGTCAAAAAGAAGGTCACAAAGTGTTCTGGTGGGTAAAATGGAATTTTCCCACACTTTCCAGAATTTTGTAAGTACACGCCGTGTAGTGTGAGTACACGCCGTGTACCACCTTGCCAGGTGTACCCCGTGTTGAAGGTTGTGTCCTTGCTGTGTGAATGAAATGGGTACACGCCGTGTACCACAAACTACATGCCGTGTACCCACTCGCCGCGTATACCCCGTGTTCAAGGCTGTGTCCTTGCTGTGTGAAAGGAATGGGTACACGCAGTTTACCCTGAACTACATGCCGTGTAGCCCTTCCCAGCGTACGCGTTACTAGTCAATGACCGTGTTCCATGTTGGAGCCGTGTCTTTGCTGTGTGAAATAAATGGATACATGAAGTGTGTCCAAACTACATGCCGTTTAGTCCTTCCCCGCGTATGCATTACCCTCAAACCATGTGTTGACTAGTCAACGGCCACGTAGCCGTGTTGGAAGCCGCATGGAGACCGTGTGAAATAACCGACTACAAGTCGTGTACCATAAATTACACACCGTGTACTTTTGTTTTTTTGCCTATAAAAGGAGGGGTTCCCTCCTCCTTTTAAACTCACCCCTCTCCTCCCCTTTCCTCTGAGTAGAGTTCTCCCAAGAGACTTGAAGGAGCTTTTATCCATAACTTCTTCGTCCGAGCTCTGATTTATGATCCGTTAGCGGCCACAAGATCTTAACAACAAGGCAGAACATCTGAGCTTAGATCCGTTGTCTTTCCTTCGGTCTTTCCTTTCAAACTTCCACACGAGGAGGTTTTTCCAGGACTCGACAGAAGTGACAGAGACCGACAAACGTCTTCTAAAGTTGATCCAGGGGAGCGTTGTGATCAGAACCTGTTGAGGTAGGGATCTTACCTTCATCTCTCTAAATTTATGCATCATGCGGGGTGGGTATCCTCCTGTTTTCATGAGAAACAGTTGAACCAATAAACGAAGATAATAACAGGTTAAAGAACATGGATGGTGAAGTTGTTATGTTTATCATTATATCCTATGATATTATGTTGTGAATTGAATAGGCTTATGCCTACTGAAAATCACGGTCGTTGGGGGACTTTGCTTGTGTAATTAAATGTTTCCCTATCTTTCTAGATCTCTTTTGTGAATGGAACTTTGTTGAATGTGAAATTTGGTTAATCACGTAAAGTTGGATGATTTAAAATCTGGAACCCTTGTGTGATCACCCCGGTTGAAAAAAATAGAATAATGAATATGTGGGTGTTGTCTTGGATACGTGGCATGTGATGGCTGTGTTTTGTGGGTTGTTGTGGATCGGGTGAGAAGTGGGGTTGCGGTTGGCTTGGATGTGGGTTGGTGTGAATGCTATGTTGGTGACAGGCAGTGGGTCTGCGATAAATGGAATCAAGGGATGATGATGTACGGGTTTCGTTGTGGTTGTGGTTATGGTGGTTGGAAGTAGTGCTGCAGGGATGGGTTTGAATGTGAACGAACTATGGGTTGTGAATAATAAATAAAAGTGTAAGAGTTAATGAATGGTGGGTCATGGAAATGAAACAGGATTAATAATCAATGGGTTGGTTGGTTGATAAGAAGGGATTTTTTGTGCTGCTTGTGTTTTTCTAACTTGATTTGTGAATGGTAGGGATATGCTTTACGAATGATTGATGTGGTTGGTTGTGGATAGTTTCCCAATAGTTAAGGAACTAATAAACTAATTCTGTTGAAACATGAAAACCTAAATGGGGTTGGGGTTGTTTGTTGTATGCATGATTCGTAGTAGTAGTGCTGAGGCACGTGCTCAGTTTCTCTGTTTAGAAGCCATAGGTTGGGCTGTGTGTTTGGTATACATATATGTATCTGTATATTTTGTGTTTTATCGCACCCCACCCATGTTGAGCACTTAGTGCTGGACACTCCCATTTCATGGGAGAGGGTGTTTTCACCTTAGTTACTACCTCATTCCTACTCCTTCTTCCCTAGGCTGTGGTGGCTTGAGGAGAAATTACACCTAAGACCCTTCTGGTAGGTTTCGATTGGGGTGGTTTTAGCCCAAGACTCTTCGGGCATGTTCTACTGTTTGCCAAGAATCTTCAGGATGAGGCCCAGTGGTTGTGAGGCCCAGGTGTGTGCGGGAGGGATACGTGGTTGTGAGGCCCAGGTGTGTGCAGGCGGGATACATGGTTTTGTGGCCTAGGTGTGTGCGGGCGGGATACGTGGTTGTGAGGCCCAGGTGTGTGCAGGCCGGATACATGGTTGAGAGGCCTAGGTGTGTGCGAGCGGGGAGAGTGTGGCAGCGTTAGGACGTTCTCCATTAGGATGATAAGATAACTAATGGGAAATGGTGTGGGGTACCCAATACTCTTGTTCTTATAAACTACTACCTGTTGTGATTGTGTGTTTAGTGAGTGTGGCTGGTGAGGTTGGGTGGATAGATTTCCTTTCTAGGTTTCTTCTTTTGTTCTCACGGGACATTAGGATGTCTCCCAACCTGTGCACTAGAGATTTAGGTTTCCCTAGTGATTATACTTGTATGCTCACTATACGTTTACTTTCATGTTTCGAGGAGGACTATCAGGGCCATGCGGGACCCTACTAGTCAGACAGTTTGAGTTGTTGTAGTTGCTGTACTCTTGTTTTCTCTTAGTATTGTACTTTTGAGCTTTCTTTTACTTGTACCTTATTTTAGAACTATTTAAACATGAATGTGGGATTGGTTTGGGTTTATTTATATACACTTGTTCTTTTCTTTTTTGGTGGTTGACTTGTCCTATTTCCCGATATTAAATAATAAAAAGGGTAATACCTCCCATATTTGTGAAAACTCATACCCTTGATGCTAGTCGCCACCCCGGGGCCTACTTGAGGCGGGATTCAAGGGTCATTATCTCAATTTCACCATTTCCATCTCAGGAGGGGCATCTTTTGTGGGAGGGGGCCGTGGAAAATTAATATACCAAGAATATGTGTAAGTTTATTTTTTCGATTGGTAAATTTCTCTATGTACTTTTTCAATTTCTCATTAATTAACTTATATTCATTTTTCCCTTTGAGAAATTGAACATTTTTCTCTTTCCTAGAGAAAGTTTATATTTAACAAGAGAAGCAAGTGAATATTGTTTCTTCAAGTATTTATATTTGTCTTTTAATTCCTTACATGCGAGTTAAATCATATTATAGTATTCAAATAATTATTCAGTAGTCATATTTTCCTCATTGTCAGATTACTCTCTTGAATATTAGGAATTATGTTCAGAAGAATTTTGTGTTACCTCATATGTGTTTTTAATAAAATACATATTTTCTTTATCAAACGTTTCATCATGTGAATACTCTGAGTCACATGAGTTTTCCTCAAAATCACTCCAAATTGAATTAATGGAATTATTTTAATTTTAATATTTTTCCAATTTTTTTCTTGTACCTTATCTTGGGATAGTCATCCTTTACATCTACCTTTCTTTTACACTCATAGGAGATTATTTCATCAGATTTGTCACCTCTTTTCCAATCATTCTTCAAGATTCCCTTGTGATTATATTTTCATTTAAGGTTGATCTTCCTGAAGAGTTTCTTCTTTCTATAAAATTTCATGAACTTTCTAGATATTTAATTCATCTCCTCATCACTATTTGTTGATGATTTTTCATCACTTGAACATTTAGTTTCATATTGAACATTGTATTTCTTCTTGGAGGCGGTAGATTTGAAATAAAATGATCTTCTGTTGGGTTCATCATCCTCTTCTTTTTTGAATTTTAATTCTACCACATACATCATTAATATGCCTATAAGCTCTTTTACTGGTAACATGTTGATGTCATAAGATTCTCTGATTGATATAGAAGTTTCCTTCCATCTATCTGGTAATCATATGAGTATTCTCATGATTTTCTCCTTGGTTGTAATATCTCTTCCCAAAGAGATCAGAGTGTTCAAAATTTCATTAATCCAATGATACATGTCATAAATAGGATTATAATTCTTCACTTTAAAGTTATCTTATTTAATAGTATATTTGTTAAGTCTCATTTCTTTTACACTAGATGTTCATTCATGTGAAATAGATAAAGTATCCCAAATTTCATGGGTTGTTTTACATGTAGAAATTATATTGAATTATTTATATCTTAATGAAAAATATAGGGAATTAATGTATTTTCAATTATTGTTATAATAAGCCTTATTTGGGTCATCCCAATTATGCCTATCAGTAGAATGAATCTAATATCCATCTACAGTTGAAGACCAAATCTCAAAATCAATACTTTTTAATTGCATTTTAATTTTAATTTTTGATTGTGAATAATTTTTTCAATTAAAGAATAGAGGAATATTGGTAGAAGAACCTTAAAATATATTATCCATACCAAAGAATAAATTTTATATTTTTAATGAACTAAAAATTTAGAAATAACATAAATTTTAAGATATTTAAAACACAAGTAAATCACAGTTGAAAAATATTTTAAACAAATTATTAATTTTGAAAATAGGGATTTTAAAAACTCATTCGATACAAAATGTTGGTCAGAGTAGGATACTCAAGAGGGAGGGGGTGAATTGAGTTACTATAAAAATTTTTGTTAAAAATTTTATTTAAAATATTCCCCTAATTAAAAAAACTGGCCAGTTAACCAAGGTAGTAAAATTATAATAGTTTAACTATTCTAATAGTTTCTCAGAAGATTGATTAATTCTTACTTAAAACAATATGTGATATTGATAAAACTTTTGAAACAACTTTTATAAGAAAAAAATTTATAACTATTATCTAATACAAACTATAAAATTAAACTTTAGTTTTCTGAAAAAAATTAATTAAAATAGTGAAGGACTAAATTAAAAACAGGGTGGATAAAACAAGCGGTTCAGTCTCAAAATGATAACTAATCCAATCCACTTTGTGATCACCTTACACCAATAATATATATATATATATATATATATATATATATATATATATATATATATATATATAAAGCTCTGATCCACACCCTGGATTAGGGATAACAACAGTACAAAAGACTGTCCAGGTTACAAGACATATCTCACTATTCAAAATGGGACAACTAACAACCTGGTCACACATGACTTCTTCCAAAGTTATACGTGGGTGAACAAAGTGCAGAAATATGTTTAAATGAAGATTTCTTTTATTATCCAGTTTGATATAGGATACAGTGTGTGTTTTTAGTGCACACACACACACTGCTCGAATGTTTAGTTAAATGGTACAAAACATACCGGAATATTTTAATAAGTTATGAGAGATTCTCTAAGTGTGATTCAATCCATATCTGGACTCTATGATGTATCAAAGTTGAAGAATGAATCCTCTTCTAGAAATAGACATTGAATATAGAGTGTCATAGAGCACTGGTTTCTATCTTCAAGGAAGGTGAGAGATTTTTCTCCTTTAGTTTTGTTGGATGCTAATGAGATGATGTAAATGTTATTATTAGAATTTCTCTGGTTTACATAAACCAATAATGATTCATTACTCATGAATTCTTCCATATCTATGGTGCTCATATATTATTTCTTATGCGTGTATGTGTGAGTCTATTTGAGTATCTCCATTTATTCACTTTTCTTTGTATATATATATTCTTTAATCCTAACAATGTACATGTTTTAGTTAGAAAAAGTACCTCGTATTTATGATATCCCCATTTTAGATGTATAAAAAAATCATTAAATTAATCAGTCACATTAAAAAACTCAAAATATGACTGTTAGAAATAATTTTAAATAGAATAAATTTTAAACAGTTTATTGGTGATTCCTCGGTCGGTGTCTCCTTCTATCGGTGAATCATCCCATAAATATGTAACTATGCTAGTCTTTCCACATATCGATGACTCATTACATAGGTGACTCATTTTAACTATTAGTGATTCCCTAGGTCAGTCGCATCATGCATCGGTAGGTCATTTGTACTGACGGTAGGTCGTTTACATTGGTAGATCATTTGTGTCTGTAGGTCTCCTATCGATAGGTCATTTTCATCAATAGATCATTTGCGTCGGTAGGTCTCATGTCGATAGGTCATTTTCATCGTTAGATCATTTTTTTGGTAGGTCTCTTGTTGGTAGGTCATTTTCATCGGTAGATCATCTATCACTATCTCATCTCTTCTGTTGGTGTCAGTATGTTATACTTAGAAAATATTTTTTCTTAAACTATCTTACAACATAAATGTTAATAGAATGTACCAAATTTATGTGAGATCATATATAAAAATAATTGCACATATTGAAACATAAATAATTATGATTGAAATGTATAGATATGAGTAATATGAGTTGACATGGTTTGTGATTATTAAAACTACTAATACTAAAGTTGATGGCCAACAGACTCCTACGAGACAACATGTATTTATGAAGTGGGGTTTTCAACAATGGTATTTCCAGATAAAAAAACATAGATTACCAAGATAAATTTTAAATTTCATGGTAAAAATTTATATAATGTGAGAGAATGTTACACCCTAATATTTTTCAAAAATACCATTATTTTTTAAATCACATGTGACATGAAGCAATGAGATTAAATATACCAAATATATTTATTTATTTAAATTAAATAACCATGACTATAAATGAACTTTAATATTGTATACTATTATAACCAATAAATTTAATTAGGAGGAATTAATATTACTAAACAAATTAAGAATATTATAATCTATCTATTGATTGGAAATAAAATAAGGGTCATTTAAAAGAATTTTTTTTTGAAAAGATTTATTTTTTTTCTAAAATATAGATTAGTCACACAATACACACATAATTTAAAATAACTATTTTAATGAATTCATAAATTTTATTTGAAAAATGATATTTAATTTCGATATTAGAAAGTCAAAAAAAATTTAGGGTGAATTTTAATGTTTTTTTGAAATATTTCAATTTTCTATGAGTTGTGAAAAATTCTGAATATTAATTGAAAACATATATTTTATTTAATTATTATTAAGTATAAATTAAATTATTAATTTTTTTTAAATTTATATAAGTTTAGTTATATTTTAGTTAATTTAATTAAGTCCATTTGAATTATTTTCTTGTTGTATGAAATCATTTTGAAATTATGAACATTTCATGTTCCAACATCAGCTTTCTCTCCACATCATTAAGAATAATTTTAAATTATATTTTTACTTTTTTTTAAAATTTAATATGAAAAATGGAATACATATTTTGAATCATAATTATGTTTTATTTTATAATAAGGATAACGTAAATTTTTACAAAAATTAATAATGAAATCATTGACCTTTAATTACAACGGTCAATGTAAAAAATGGATTTTCCGTGGGTTAAACTATAAATATGAGGATTAAAAATTACCTACTAAATATTATAAAAACTAATGGGTGTCTAAATTTTGACCTCATATCCTATAAGTTCAATAATTTACCTTTTTTAAAGCATATGACATGATAAAAACAGGGGTATGATTAAATCATTTCAAACTAATTAATGGTACACCACTCTCTGAATTTGTAAATAGTCACACCTCTCGTATTCAATTCATACTATAAAAGCCTTTTTTAATGCAATAGTAAACAAAATAAATTAAAAAATCTACTATATCATCAAAGTAGCCTTATTTTTGGTGGGAATCTTACATATTAAGGCCTTTGGTGGAAACTTAAATAGGATACCCAGAGAAGGGGTAACATTCATCAATGTGATTTTCTATTTTTTTATTCCCCCACCTCCATAAAATTTTATTAATACATGTTGATATAAAAAACTAGGCTTCTTTTATATACATAGATATTTTTATAATAAGTTCATGACCTAAAATCACCTCCCCTTTAATCAAAATGGTTTCAAAATCATCATTTGTGTGTATGTAGAACTACCACCTCAAGAACCGATGTCATTAATTTTTCCACAAAAACATTTCACATGTACGTGTGATCATTTATCTAAATTATATATACCATAATTTTAAGATAATTATTCTAGTTGAGTCATTATATCATATATAATGTTTTTTACTTTAAATTCCATAAAGGGTACAATTACTTCTATTATGGGTATAATGGACTACTACCTTACAAAGTGATGTGATTTCCCCTTCACCATCACTTTGAATGGAAGGTTATAAAGACAAATTTAATTATTATATGTGATAATAATTATATAGTTATGATATTAATGAAATATTCATAATTTTGGAATCTTAATATATCATTTCATTTCCAACCATTTCACTCACTGAATGATGATAACATTATTCATGTATGTGTGGAATACCACCGTAACAATGCGACGTGACTATATTTTCTTCCCAATACCATATGAATGATATATATAAGTATATATATTTATTTTTGTCATATTATTATCATTTTAAAAAGATGAAATATTACTAACCATTAATGATCATTGAAAATGAAAATTTTACTTATGCATACGTATGATCTATCGTCTCCATGATTATAACATAATTTATTTTTTCTAAAAATAATACATGAATGGTTTTAAAACTATAATTTTTATTTAAATGTAAAAAAAAAAATCTCCCAAAAAATTATAAAATAATGATGGGGTAGAGATGGAGAGGGCCCGAGACCCCCCTCCAGTAGTCCTTGGTTTTGTGACCCACACCGATAGTATAACCAACGTGCATATGGGAGGAATTACCCTAAAAGAAAAACATGAGAAACAGAGATATAATATGGATACAATAATAAAAACGTACACATACATGTATTTAAATAAAAAAGTTAAAATATTGAATTCAATATAGTACTAAACAATGGAAAGGGAAATAACAAGAACTAAATAGGTAAAGATGAATGTGACCATGATGCACAAACATCTCCGGAAAAACCACATTCTAGTAAATCTAGCTCAATCTAAAACCATATATGGCTGACTGGGAAAAAAATTTATATATACATAGGGTGATTATAATAATATACTCATTAGGATCCTCCATAGAGCCTCGCATTAAAAAGATAAAAAACATGATAAAGAACAATGAACAACATTGAACCTAACATACCACCCAAATAGGTATACTATATTCTCATACTCACCATGTCTAACTCTCACTATGTATTTTATATAAGATAGAATGAAATATTATAATTAATCAATAAGAATACCATTCTCTTGTATCCCCTCTATTTTTCTGCTCTACCCCAAAATTGCACATCCAGAGTAATCTCTCCCCAAAATAGGCCATCTTAAAGACACCTGGGAAAGGAATCACAACATGAACCTCACAAATAATATCTCTAAATCAACCCTTACCACATATCAATATATAATAACAATTTACATTAAAATTTCCACTACATTCTATATTAAGTATATGATTCATCGATTTTTGTACCTCAAGCAGTTGCATCACATACACCAAGTATGTAGGTCATGACATCATATCCTATACATGTCATTCATATAATAATTTTTTAGATACTATATATAGAAATAATTTTATGTGAAATAATAAAAATCCATCACATACTTATACAAAAAAATTATTGGGAAATTAAAAACTATGTATACCATCACATGTAACTACAAAGAGAATAGATATGGGCTAGATGGGGTAGTCATACATCCATCCTCCCACCAGGATGTCCTAGAAAACAACTTCATATTGTCAAATAGGTGTCAGTTTCCCTAACTAAGATGGGGTATCATATGAAATCAAAAAATATACATGATATAATACACCTCAATAATTCACTACTATAATAACATATCTTTGACTCAAATGAATATAATGTCACTCGAACTCCCGAATACCAATTTGAAGAATAGATACAGTAGATGCACAAATTCCTTTAAAAAGATACATTAATTAATTATTTTCTTTTTATCATAACATTTTGTTAATTAATTCATTTCCATTAATTGACCACTAAAATTATTCCACATTTCATTTAATTAATCATCAGAGTATATTACAATCCCTCCAGGCATAATCCTAATGGAATACATAGATTCTAAAAAAAAATTCTCAATATTTCATTCCAACATCAACCTACCTAGTTGGATAAAAATTATATAATTCATTAATATCATCATTTCATGATCCAGGTTCTCTAAAAAAACCATACGATGTTACCATCAAGAGTAAACATGCAACCAAATACATACAGATGACTCTTTTAATGGGGAATAGACTGTACATAAAGACACAACCCAGAAAAAAAATATTATAAAAATTTAATAAGAGAATATCTGATCTCTCATCATCACATCATATGGTAGACAAAGCTTCATCGTGTTTCATCATCTTAGGTTCCATCCCCAATTCCCGCATGAATGTCCTAATGAATCTCAACATTACATGCATCAATCTATGCCACATCATCTGAGCCTCCCCACCCAACAACATGAACCATCCCATGCTCAGCCATCCTAGGCTCATATCACATTTGGGGATCCCCACCCCATATCACATCATCCATCCCATTATAAATCACAATAGTCACATTATATATATCATAGAAAAGTTCAAATCCATATAACATAACAAAAGTATAAGGTACAAATAAGAATAACCAACAATAAAATTTAGGCCCTAAAACAAGGCATCCAGTCTTCACACATAAATGATCTCTCAAATCTCTAATCTAAATGCCACTGGACTACAATGGAAAATTGGAAACTCAATACCTTAAAATTATATTTATTTCACAAATAATCCTTACTCTACCTTGAATTAACTGATTCATTAATCATAAGTTCTATCTATGGGTATACTACAACATTAAACTATAACAATCTACTAAATTAATTAACTTGTTAATTCATATAAACATTAAATAACTCAAAAATTATAATTTATAATGATATTTCAATTATTATCAGCAACCATAATAATAATACATTGCATAATATTTCAATTCTATTCATCATATTGAACATTATATTTAATTAATGAAGAACAGTGCATCATTTTTATCATCATCAAATTACAACAATCACCATATTACAAACATGAATCTTATTGAATTACTTCATCCAATTAAGTATAAATAATTCTATAATTATATTATTTATAAACTTCAACATGGTACTCCAATCAGAAGAAGATACTAACAATGAACAGTATTGTTATCACATGATCTAGAAAATACAGAGTCATCCCATTACAACAGTATAAAGAACATGGAAATTGACATGTGATCACTATCCAATTTCTAAAATCAGGTTCAATCATTAGAAAGATAATTCAATTTCTATAAAAATCTATTAAACCATGATAAATTTAATATCTCACTTAAATATATTGAGAAGAAAATAATCCCCTATCTCAAAGGATTCAACACTTTTCATATGATAACAGACTGTTATAATGGATATTCGACTACCACTCTAACAACGAAAATGAGATCCTTAAAAGGAATAATAACACAAACATATTTAAAACAAAAAAGATACATTATTAATAATAGTTTTTATTTAAATCCATAGCATAGTGATAAAAAACATGAAAAAACAAGGATGATTAGGAAGAACCTACTAGAAAATGAAGAAGAAAAATGCATTGGATCACCGTAGATGAATGAAGGATGATTGGAAATAAATCAAACTGAAATAATACAATAATGATAAAATATAAATCCTATGGATGCTGGAAGTTGAGATGAAGAAGAATTCTTGGAGGAAAACCCAAGCCACTGCTGTATTTAATGATATACTCCCTAGGGGATTTTCATGGAATCTAACACTTACACACCATGTAACTATCTGGGTGAAGATATTATCAAAAAAATAATTTCACCATAGAATTTGATTATGAAAATTTACATTCCATATAACACCCCATAAACTAGCAGTAAAAAGTCATAAACATTTAATACATGGTGTGAAACTCTTGCATGCCATGTATTTCCCCTACATAAATTCTTTTGTATTCAAACCCCTATAGGAACTTTCAAGGCCTCCTCCAAGAACCTAGAATAATGGAAAAATGAAAAGGTTGGATTTATTGGGTTGGTTCCCTCACATTATATACCTCTGAAAAATTTCTTTCCCTGAAGAATAAAAAACCCAACCATAGAGAAAATAGAATGGGGTCATCCAAATAGCTATGCCATGAGATATCTCTCAGAGGTCATTCCATATCAATCACTCAACCACATTATTAGGGGGGAATATAATAAACAATAAATTAAATCACTTAAAGATTCTCTAAGGGAGATAATTAAAAAAAGAGATTAAATCATCAATAAGAATCAATACGAAACATATCATAATCTAGAATGTAAACATCCACAAGTGAAAAAAATTACAATATAAGAACTAACCAACAAACAACTTTGGGTAATAAGTTCTCATCTATGAATCATATTCCTAACTACTCTCCTCGCCACCATTATTCCACCACATGACATAAAAAAAGGAATAAAATACCCACAATACACCTTCTACAAGTGGTCTTGGATCTCTAAAGGAAGATCCTCGATGGTTGTATCATTTTCGATATTTATCATTAACAAATCAATGTATTGAGTGTCATCAAGAAGATAATGACATAGCTAAAAAACACAAAAGATATTATATATCAAACTCATCTTTGGGGATTTTTCTATCTGATATGAAACGATTGAAATAAGACCCAACACCTTAGAAGGACCAAAAAAGAGGGGTTAAATATTTCTCCCATCACTAAATCCTCACTTCCGATAATGATTATATAACTTTATGAACACATGATCTCCAACATTGAACTCTAGAGGCATCCTCTTATGAGCGACATCAGATTTATGATGACCCTATGCTCTCTTCATTCTATTGTGAATTACATAAACCATATCTGTCATATTTTGTATCAATTATGGACCAATAATTGTTTCCTCTTTAACCTTGGTCCTAGAAAACATATAATGTCATGGTCAGACATCAAAAAAATAAAAAAGGATCGATAGAATTATTGGAGAAAAAACTATTTTTTGTAAGGGTACTCAACAAAGGAATGATAAACATCTAAGAACCTCTAAAATCTAGGACACTAGAGAGAATAAATCCTTTAAGAGTTTGGATGGTCCACTTTTTCTAACTGAACGCATGTTGATAAAAATCAGCTCTACGGAATAATAGAGAGCGAAAATCATGCTATATATCTTCCCACACACTAGAGGTAAAATTAGGCTCCCGATTAGGGATTATTATCATTGGGACTCAAATTAACCACAATAACCCCTCTAGATACTACATCGACATAACATCCATTGGTCTCGACCACTTTATCCCTATAATGTAGGTTTATTTCATCAAGCAATAAAATATCACCAAAATACCATCATAGACTCTCTGAGAATGGGGTAAACTGGTAATAAAGTCCAATGATATTTCATTCCACTTCCACTGGGGGAAATATTACAGCTAGAGAAGACCACCCATATTTGGGTTGTAATGACCCAAATGTTTTAATAATATTGTTTCCTAATTTTGTGTGAGTATAATTAAAATGAGACTGTTGGGTTTCGACTATTATATGACCGTTGGAAACTAAATGTTACAATTATTTTCTATAAATACAAGTGATCTTGGTTAATATAGAAAGAAGATTCGATGGCCCCATATAGTAGTCTCGGGACGATCAAATCCCATCCGACAGAACTCGGAAAGGAGGTAGCACCATTGGGATTTTCTTTGGACCAAACCCAATCCAAACATCATCGTGTAAAGTTGGAACAGAATCACCTTCGCGAGAAGTTCAAGCTGATATAAATCACTACTCGGGCAATGTTGGCCGAACTGCCCCAAGATTCTATCACCCAAGCACACCTTACACTTAGGTCCTATACTGGTGTTATAAGGGTCTATGTAATGATACCGTAACTCCCTTGTGTAATACTTTGATTTAAATAAAAATTGTGATGTCTTATTATCGTGAAGTTTGTGAATTTTCAAATGTACGGATAAATATAGTATGCATATTATTGAAGAATTTTAGAAAAATGATATTTTAAAATATTTCTGTAAACCTTAAATAATTAATAATGTGTAATGATTTTCAAAAAATGGTCTTCTACAGTTATGTTTAGTAAGAAATTTATAGTCTAACAAAATCAACATAATTTTTGATGAATAGTAAATTATGAATAGTGATTTTACGCTTATGATTAGTAATGTGATCAAATGGATTAATTAACCTCATTTAAGAAAGTATTAATATAATTTAGGCACCTTGATTAAGTAGTGTGATTTAATAAAATAGGTAAATAACTGTTTCAGAAATTATTGGTTAAGTATTAGTTTTTTCGGGAGAATAGTGTTATTTATTTAAAAATTAAATTAAAAATATTTATAAAATTATTTTCATAATATGGAGTTCATTATTGAATTCAGATCATCAGTATTAGGTTAAGGTGATGTTTGGGGATTTTTCTGAAAAAGTTGAATTTTCGGTGAATAGTGAAAATACTTTTTTTAGTTTCGGTTGTTTAATAACATAATTAAGGATGTAATAATTATGTAATCATTCTGGTCGACTTATTAATAGTAATATAAGGTATGAGGTGTCCCAAGTGGCCTATAACATTTGGAAATACCATGGTAAAGCCCATGGTTTTTCCAATACCACCAATGAGGTGTCCCTTGGCCATTAATGACTTGTCCCCTCACTTCTCCTATAAATACCATGCCTTTATCTCATTAATTTCAATTCTAAATCCTCCCCAATGAAGTTATGTCGTCTTTACCTCCCATGGAGTCCTAAAAAATTTCCCTCAATCCTCCCAAGGTCCCGACCTTCAAGCTTTCGAAGTTACTCTTCAAGGTAAGGGATCCTTTCACCCTCCTCTTTTAAGCCATGACTTCCTTTATGTTGTGTCTTCTATTTTCTATATATTTTGTTGAGGGTATGTTATTATATGTTATCATTAATATACATTTCATATTTAATTTTTTATATATCTTTTATTCTCTCATCGATTTGTTTTCTGAATTTTTAAGTGACGCCGTTAGATTGCTGAATTTCTCGTAAAAGAAATCACATCTTCTCTTTTCTTTCATGTTTCATTTTCAAGTGGTATGTCATTAAAATACCATTACCATGATCTTATTCAGTACCCATACTATATTATGAATTATTTATGAGTGTGTGACCCTTTTACCCTCTCTTTTCAATGTTTTCTAAAACAATATTTTATAGCCGTTATGATGCAGAAATTTCGTCTCAAAATTTCTATCTCTTTCTCTCAAGAAATTCTATTGTTTATTTATATGAATACCCAGACTTATTTTGTTTCCTTGGGTGTTCATAAATATATAAATATGATATATTTGATTCAGTAATTGACATACATATAACCCTCACTCCCTTTCCAAGGGTTATAAATTATATAATGATCTTATTTTTATGCTCTTTTTAAACGTCATGATTTTGACATGAAACCCATTTCATTGAATCTATTTGGGTTATTTTTGAAATGATTGATTATGATATATTTGGGTCACATGAAAACAAAGATATATTAATAGTGTGCCCTGATAGCGCTCCAATTCATTGGGTAAAGAATTAATATCTAGAGATGACATGTTTTACGATACCTAGGTGCATAACTTTGGTTATTTTTATGACACCTTGGGGTTGGACCTTGGTGATATGTTCATGAATGTATAAATGAAATTTTGTAGCCAAATATTCAAGTTATGTTCCAAGTTATTTTCATTATGATATGCATATTCTTCCATTTCTCATGTCTTTATGTTTTTATTCAAGTTCTTATTGGTATCACAAGTACATTGATTCCCTTGTTTACCCTTACCGGGCCTTCTGCTCACCCTTTCCTTTGATGTATGTCTTCAAGATATGATATTCAGTAACTGTTCATATGATTAACCTACGATGAAACCTTATAAGTGGTTTAGAATAATTTTTTATGTTATTTTCATGTTTTATGTTCCTGATTTCCAAGACACTAGCCTTTAAAGATCCTCTATATGTAAAATGTAATGAAAAGTTATGTATTAAAAAGGTGGGATGCCATAGTTGGTATGAAAGGATTGTTTAGTTATTTACGGAAATTAGGCTATGAAAACTTTATGAAGAACCCTATAGAAAATTTTAAATATAGGAAAACTTCATGGTATTTTGGTGAGTATAGAGTTAGTGGTTTATCAAACAAATAAATCCCTGTCTGGATACGAGCAGGTAGAGGAAGCTCTGGAAAAGATGTACATAGGGGTATAACCTGAAATCACCTCTTTGAGATAGACTCGAACGAGAACTGGTGCACGACAACGGGCCTTGCTGCACTCTTGAATAAAACACTCCCAGGGGATATGTTTGGTTAATCACAAGCTTTTTATGAATCATTATGAAGGAATTATACAGTAATATAATTGTTTAAGCATGATTTTTTAAGACATAAAATCCTTTATAGTTAAAAGACACGTAAAAGAAAATAATTTTCTAATGACGGATTTGTTCTTTTAGAAAATGGAGGGAAATAAGAGGAACCATACATATGGTGACTGCAATGGACCATGCGCTGACGACCCTCTAATGGAAGTCGGAATGGAAACATTCATGTGATTGATGAACCAACTGACTCAAGTTATGGGAAATAACTTGAATCAAGCTGAGAGACCGAACTCACCACTAAAGGAACAACATTCTGTTGAGTCCTTTATTCATCAATGACATCGAGAAGATCTTTTCTGTGCTTTGCTATTCAGAGAAAGAGAAGGTCACCCAGGCTGTCTGTCTCTTAGAGGGAGATGCTGATTAGTGGTGGGAACTGATAAAAGACACGAGGCCAAGATTGGAGGTTAAAGCTATAGAGTGGGAAGAGTTCAGAAGGATCTTTTTTCAGTAAGTATTTACCTCGTTCCATGAGAAAAAGAATGGAGAAGGAGTTTTTCGAGCTGAAGCAGAAGGAGAATGAATCTATGGGAAGATACGAGATGAACTTCACAAGGCTTTCACGATATACCTCTAGCTTTGTCATGGATCCAAATGGTAAGGTTGATATATTCTTCAGTGGAATGAGACCTCATATGTGGAATAATCTAGCCAACCGCGACTATGATAGCTATGAGGAGATCATGCGGAGTGCGATGAAAGTCGAGATATAGATTGATGAGACGCAGTGGTCTCACAAATCAAATGACAAGAAGAGATCAATGGAGCCTAGATTAGGGAGGAATTTTGATCAGGGGAGAGTAGGAAATCAAGTTCAACTTCCCACGTGTAATAAATGTGGGAAGAAGCATTCGGGGAACTGCCTTCTCTGGAGTGGGAAGTGCTACAAGTGTGGTAGAGATGTCCACATTTCTAGGAATTGTCATGGTGAGGTGAAACCTCAACTTCCAAACACAAATGAAAAGGGGAAGATGGTATAGTACCTACCTGATGTACAATTCTTCAAGTGTGGACAATGTGGGAACTTTTCTAATCACTGTCCAAATCCGAGGGTAGTGGAGGGGAACCACCATCAGCCTCAGCAAAGGACAAGGTAGCATGGCCGTGGTTTTTCTATCACGATAGCTGAAGTTGAAGCTCTGAATTATGTGGTAGAAGGTACTCTTGTTATCCTCTCAAAGCTAGCAAATACTTTGTTTGATTCTGGTTCTACACATTCATTTATTTCCTCCAAGTTTGCAAAGAATTTAGATTGAACCCTAGATTTTATAAAATTATAGTTATCAGTCAAGACTCTTAGTGGGACTATCCAAGCATCGTCAGTGTATAGAAACTCTAGTGTTTACTTTAGTGAGCACAATATTATCGAAAATCTTATAGTCATTCCCATGCTAGAATTTGACGTTATATTAAGGATGGACTGGCTCTCAAAGTATTATGCTATGATCAATTGAAGAAGTAAGTAAATATCAGTAGTATTGAATGGAAAACCTACAGTTATCTTCCAAGGAGAGATATATCAACCTGATATTTGTCTAAAAGAACCCCCCATATCCTTCTTTATGGATTTGATCAGTGAAGAATAAGAAGATGATGAGATTTTAAGAATAGAAAGTGTCCCCATAATCCAGGAATATGTTGATGTATTTCCTGAGGAGTTTCCTGGACCTCCCTAGGAAATAGAGGCAGAGTTCTCTATTCAGCTCGTACCTGGATCTCATCCAATATCAAATACCCCGTATAGGATTGCAAATGTGGAGCTAGAGGAATTAAAAAAACAACTCCAAGATATTTTAGAGAAGGGGTTTATCCGACTGAGTGTGTCTCCTTGGGGAGCACAAGTTCTCTTTGTGAAGAAAAAAGATGGATCGATGTGACTATGAATTTATTACAGAGAACTGAATGGGATCATAGTGAAGAACAAATACCCTCTTCCAAGAATTGATGACTTATTTGACCAACTTCATGGGGATCAATTCTTCTCTAAGATTGATCTTCTATCTGGTTATCATAAATTGAGGGTGAAGAAAGAAGATATTCCAAAAACTGCCATCTAATCAAGATATGGACAGTATGATTTTTTTGTTATGCCCTTCAGACTGACTAATGCACCTGCTATTTTTATGGATTTGATGAATAGAGTCTTTAAGGACTACCTTGATAACTTTTCAGTAGTTTTTCTTGATGATATTATGATATATTTCAAAAGTAGCGAGGAGCATGAGGATCATATAAGTGATATTTTACAAATTCTATGAGAGGGCATGCTTTTTGGGAAGTTCATTAAATTTGAATTCTGGTTACAACAAGTTTCTTTCTTGGGGCACATTGTTACCAATAAAGGAATCACAATTGACCCTAAAAAGGCAAAGGTTGTAGAGGAGTGGCCTCAACCTACAAAAATAACTGATATTAATAGTTTTCTTGGATTAGAAGGATATTATAGGAGGTTTTTGGAAAAAATTTCATGACATTCTAATCCATTAACCAAGTTAACTCGAAGAGAGGTCAAGTTCTTCTGAAAAAAGGAGTGTGAGGAAACTTTCCAAGAGATGAAGAAGAGATTGGTTACTGAACATGTGTTAACTCTACCCTCAAGTGGAGAAGGATTCATTATTTTTAGTGATGAATATCTAAAAGGGCTTGGGTGCGTCCTCATGTAAAATGAAAAGGTCATTTCTTAAGCATCTCTACAGTTCAAGACTCTTGAGCAGAATTATCCTATGCATGATCTGGAGCTGGCTGTGGTCATTTTTTCTCTAAATATATGGAGGCACTATCTTGACGGGGAGAAATGTGATATATACACAGACCATCAAAGTTTAAAGTATATTTTCAAAGAAAAGGAATTGAACATGATACAAATGAGATGGTTGGAACTTATTAAAGACTATGATTTTTCAATTAATTATCATCCCGGAAGAGAAAACAAAGTTACTAATGAATTAAGTAGGAAAGACCCAGTTGTTAATTCCATGATGAGGATTTAAAAAGATCCTTTGATCAATGACCTAGTAATGATAGACATGGAAATTATAAGGTAAGGGACATCATCAACCCTAACCCAAATGATTTATCAGCTATCATTACTATAGAAGATCAAGAAAGCTCAGAAAGAAGATCATTTTTTACAGAAGAAGTATGATGTTGTGAAGGATGGGAAGTTTCTTGAGTTCAATATTGATCAAGAAGGTGTACTGAAATTTCGTACAAGACTATGTGTTCCATCAATTCTGGAAATAAAGAAGGAGATGATGGATGGATCTCATAGCTCTACTTTCTTAATACATCATGGAAGTACAAAAATATATAGGGACCTTCATGATCATTTTTGGTGGGATAATATGAAAAGGGAGACTACTGACTACACTACATGGTTCCTAGTATGTCAGCAAGTGAAGGCAGAGCGACAACTTCCTAAAGGGGTGTTGGAACCACTACCCATACCAGCATGGAAGTGGGATAATATCACTATGGACTTTGTCACTGGTATTCTGAGAACATCCAAAAGAAATAATGTGATATGGGTTATTGTGGACTGTCTCACCAACACTGCCCATTTTATCTCCATTCGGGAAGATTTATCTCTTGATCAACTTGCCAGGATTTACGTGAAGGAAGTGGTAAGGTTGCATGGAGTTCCACGTTCTATCGTATCTGATCATGATCCAAGGTTCACATCAAAATTCTAGAGAAGTCTTTAACATGCTCTGATCACTGAATTGAATTTCAGTATGGCCTATCTCCCCAAACAGATGGACAATATGAAAAGACTATTCAAACACTCAAGGACATACTGAGAACGTGATCAATGGAATTTAAAGGTGGATGGGATCAATATCTCCCTTTAGTTGAGTTCTCTTACACAAATAGCTTCCACTCGAGCATTCAAATGGCACCCTATGAAGCTCTAGATGGGAAGAGATGTATAACTCCTACTTGTTGGGGTGAAGCTTGTGAGAGAAAGCTTCTTGAGTCTGATATTGTGCAAGAGATGACAGAAAACGTCCATGCCATCCAACAACACATTAAGGCTGCTCAGAGTCAGAAAAAAAGCTATGCTGGCAATCGTTGAAGGGACTTGGAGTTTGATGTCAGTGACAAGGTATTTCTTCAAATTTTACCTTGTAAGAGAGTCATGAGGTTTGGGATGAAAGGGAAGCTTAGCCCTAGGAACATTGGCCCCTATGAAATCCTTGATCACATGGGAGTAGTGGCCTATCAGCTTTCTCTTCCTCTAAATCTATTAAAAGTTAATGATGTCTTCCACGTATCCCACTTAAGAAAGTACATTCCTGACCCTTAACATGTAATAAACCCAGAGGTGGTACAATTGGAACCTCACTTCTCTTTTGAGGAGCATCCGGTTGAAATCCAGGATCGCAGAGACAAGGTTCTACGCAATAAGACTACCCACCTTGTTAAGGTGTTGTGGAGGAACCAAAAATGTGAATAAGCCACGTTGGAACCCGAGGAGTCTATGAGGCAGAAGTACCCACACCTTTTCTCTTATGAGGGTACGAGTTAAATATTTTAGGGATGAAATTTCTTAAGGGAGGAAGAATGTAACGACCCAAATGGTTTAACAATTTTTGTTTCCTAATTTTGTGTGAGTATAATTAAAATTAGACTGTTGGGTTTCAACTATTATATGACCATTGGTCAATATGACCGTTAGAAACTAAATGATACAATTATTTTCTATAAATACAAGTTATTTTAGTTAATACAGAAAGAAGATTCGATGGCCCCATCCAGTAGCCTCAGGACGATCGAAGCCCATTTGACAGAACTCAGGAAGGAGGTAGCCTCATTGGGCTTTGCTCAGGACCAAACCCAAGACGAACATCATCATGTGAAGCTGGAATAGAATATCCTTTGTGAGAAGTTCAAGTTTATAGAAATCACTACTCGGAAAATGTTGGCTGATCCACCCTAAGATTCTATCACCCTAGTACACCTTACACTTAGGTCCTATGCTGGTGTTATAAGGGGATATATAACGAGACCACAAGGGCCTTGTGTAATCATTTGATTTAAATAAAAATTGCGATTTCTTCTTATGGTGAAGTTTTTGAATTTTCAAATATCCGGATAAATATAGTATGCATATTATTGATGAATTTTAGAAAAAGGATAATTTAAAATATTTATGTAAACCTTAAATAATTAATAATGTGTAATGATTTAAAAAAAAAATATCTTCTACATTTATGTTAAGTAAGAAATTTAGAGTCTAATAAGACCAACTTAATTTTTGATGAAAAATCATTATGAATAGTGATTTTACGCTTATGAATAGTAAGGTGATCAAATGGATTAATTAACCTTAGTTAAGAAGGTATTAATATAATTTAGGGACCTTGACTAAGTAGTGTGATATAATAAAATAGGTAAATAACTGTTTCAGAAATTATTGGTTAAGTATTAGTTTTTTTGGGTGAATAGTTTTTTTATTTAAAAATTAAATTAAAAATATTTTGAAAAATATTTTCATAAAATGGATTTCATTTTTTAATTCAGAGCATTGATATTAGGTTAATGTGATTTTTGGGGATTTTTCTAAAACAGTTGAATTTTCAGTGAATAGTGAAAATACAGTTTTTAGTTTCGGGTGTTTAATGACATCATTAAAGATGTAATAATTATGTAATCATTCTGGTCAACTTATGAATATTAATATAAGGTATGAGGTTCCCCAAGTGGCCAATACCATGGGAAAGCCCATGGCTTTTCCAATACCCCCGATGAGGTGTCCCTTGGCCATTAATGACTTGTCCCCTCACTTCTCCTATAAATACCAAGCCATTCCTTCATTAATTTCATTTAAAAATCCTCCCAAACGAAGTTATGGTCTCTTTACCTCTCAAGGAGTCCTCCCAAGGTTCCCTCAAGCCTCCCAAGTTCCTGACCTTCAATCTTTTGATGTTACTCTTCAAGGTAAGGGATCATTTCACCCTCCTCTTTTAAGACATGAATTCCTTTATGTTGCATATTCTAGTTTCAATATATTTTGTTGAGGGTAAGTTATTATATGTTATCATTACTATACATTTCATATCAAATTGTTGAGAGACCATTTCCGCTCTCATCAATTTGTTTTCTAAATTTTTAAGTGACGTCGTTGAGTTTCCAGATTTCTCCTAAAAGAAATCGCATCTTCTCTTTTCTTTCATGTTTCCTTTTCATGTGGTATGTCATTCAAATACCTATACCATGATATTATTCAGTACCCATACTGTATTATGAATTATTTATGAGTGGGTGATCCTTTTCCCCTCTCTTTTCTTTGGTGTTCATAAATATAAAAAGATGATATATTTGATTCTAGAATTGACATATATATATCCCTTACTCCCTTTCCATGGGTTTTAAATGACATAATGATCTTATTTTTAAGCTCTTTTTAAATGTCATGATTTTGACATGAAACCCATTTCATTGAATCTATTTGGGTTATTTATGAAATGATTTATTATGATCTCTATGGCTCACATGAAAGTAAAGGCACATTAAGGGTTCACCCTGATAGCGCTATAATGCATTGGATTATGAATTAATCTCTAGAGATGACAAGTTTTACGATACCTTGGTGAATAACCTTGGTAATTTTTATGAAACCTTGGGGATGGACCTTGGTGATATGTTCATGAATGTCTCAATGAAATGTTGTAGCCACATATTCATGTTATTTTCCAAGTCCTTTTCATTATGATATGACTATTCTTCCATTGCTCATGTCTTTATGTTTTTATTCAAGTTATTATTGATATCACAAGTACATTGATTCCCTTGTTTACCCTTACTCGGCCTTCTTCTCACCCTTTCCTTTGATTTATGTCTCTAGGATATGAGATGCGGTAAATGTACATAGGATGAACCTATGATGAAGCCTTACAAGTGGTTTAAAAGAATGTTTGATATTGTTTTCATGTTTTAAGTTCCTGATTTCCAAGACACTATACTTTAAAGATCATCTGTATGTAAAATGTAATGAAAAGTTATGTATTTAAAAGGAGGGATTCCATATGGGTCCTCAACATTGACCTTCATTGAAAAACATCAAGAAATAGACTCTATAACTATATGATTTATCTCATTCCTCAAAAAATGAACTCTCAAAGAATGGAACCTATTTTTTATGTAATAATGTACTGCTAATCGTGAGATATGAAACTCATAGAAAAAAATTTAAAATATATCCAAAGGACCAAAAAAAATTTCTTAGAACAACACCAAATGTTGTACATCCTCTGACTAACCATCAACAACATCAACAAAAGAATTTTTGTACCTAAAAACCTCCATATATGAATCTCTTTACTAGGAATCCAACAAATTATAAACCAAGGATTATTATAATTTCAGCTTGTAAATATATTATAATCTTCTAACCTATACCATATCTAAATGAAATGTCAAGATTTAATTTATCAGTCTTCATGAATCTCTAGATTCACCCATGGGATCACTATAAGAATTTATTCTCAAAACATCATCCCCAACATTTCCCTTTCCTAAGGAATAAGAAATCATGATGTCAAAATCCTGAAATAATTCAATCCAATTCCACTGATATAAGTTCATGCCACACTGGGAGAAGACATACCATGGGCTCTTATGGTTAGTAAAACCCTCAAAATTCTCCTTCATGATGTAATTTTACCACAAATTCAAATAAAATAGAAATTATGCTAACTAAATATCATGGGTGACATAGTTACACTCATGGGTATGTATTTTTTGAGACCCATAAGAAAAACCTGATCAATACTTAATTAGAACACATCCCAAACCAAGATGAAAACTATAAAAGAAAACCAGAAATCAAACTCCCTTTTCTTCTAAAAATGCATTGGAGTGATGCAGAACATCATTTTTAGGTACTCAAATGCTATATGAAATTGGTCGGTATAAAAGAATGCATGATCCGTCTAGGTCATTGCTATCAGAGGAGTCAAAACATAACATAAATCATTTAAAAACCTCCTATAATATCCTAAAATATGAAATCAACTATGAACCTATACCACTATCTTGGGGAATTCCTAATAAATTACTAATTCTATTTTTGAACGATCCATAGCCACAACACTCTCAAAGTCAACATTACCCATGAAACAGAATTCTTGAGTTCAACAATAACACTTTTGAAACATTCTTCTTGACTACTATTTCAAAATAACTCCCAAAAAGACAGGAATATTCTATTCTTATTCCTCCTATGATGTGGAGTATAGAAGGATTCCAACAATGAAATCCACCATGAACTTATTCTAGAACTCTCTGAATAATGTGCTGTCAACTCTACGAACATAGCTGAAGAATTTACCTCACTGAATGAAATAAAAAAAACTCATAATAAACATGATGAAAACAAAAATATTATTCTAAATATCCTCATCCTTCACCCACATTCATTGATATTCAGACTGTAGATCTATATTTGGGAACCAACATGCTCCATTCATCTGGTCGAATAGATCATCAATCAATAGAAGAGGATACTAGTTCTTCACAATCACTTGGTTCAAGATATGATAATCAATTCAAAGATAAAAAATAACAACATTTTATTTCATTAACAAAAATGGTGCACCCTAAGGTGACACATTTCTGAAAAAACCATTTTGCAATAGATCGGCAAGATGTACTCCCATCCATCACAACTCACAAGTTTCTATAGTATATAGAGTCATCAAGAGTGGAGACATGACTAGGTATTAGTTGGTCCCAAACTCGACCTCCTTTCAAGGGGTAAATGCTAAAGCCTCATCTATAAAGTCAATATTGTATTCTTCAAAACCCACTCAAAAACCTGACTGTCAAACCTCAATGCAATCATCATCATATCAGCCATCAATTATAGAAAAGATAGAACACACATCATACTCATCTGACGGTATCAATAGCCAAAAAACACCACTATATCTCTTTAAGAATTAACAAACACATCCTTTCTCCTGATAACATCCATGATAACCTACATTGAATACATCTATCCCATGCTAGTGATTATTTTATATAGAGGTATCAATAATCATTGTAAATATACCCAAGAGTGGTATTTCCTTAAAACTAGCTCGCAGTCTCTACATACTTCATAAAAGTATTCTCAACCCCCAAATAACATAGTCAACGCCAAGGAAACTAGGAGTTTATCAAACATAATTCTAAAAGCATGGATGAGGGTAGGTGATATACATGAATATTCCAGTCCTAAATCAAATAAAGAATATACCCAAGTAGTAAAAAATAAAACTGTTCGTTGAAGAAATGTATGGATTACCAGGAACTAGAAATTATAAAGATGTTAACTTACCATGACTTACTCCATGGCCTACTTTACCCTAGTGGTCACCAAATCCCTGATTTCACTCTACTATTTGAGGGTGATGAGTGTATCATCGATATACACAATCTTCCCCATCTTCACTCTATTGATCCCAAACAAGACCACCCAACTACTACTACATCAGCTAAAACTACCTTAGTGGAGGAACATGAAGAAAAACACCTGGGTCTAAGTGACTAATCATAAATTTTAAGAACAATCATTGTTTATGACCTCATCCTATATAAGAAAAATAACCATCTAATCCCTTGAAATATGTCTGAGAGCCACTAACCCCAATATAATGAGATGATGAGGGATGAGACCAAACCTCAGATGACCAAAATGTATTCTATCATGAAACCTACTACGCCATTACCATAGCACTGCTTCATGAGTAATCAAGATGCCTCCCATATAATAGAAATAATTTTCTGGCCAGCTTCCTCTCAATTACCATTACCCTCACCAGCACATTGAGATACATTTTCATCATAAATAGGGTGACCTGACACTAAATATCTAGATTAAATTCCTCCTCCAAGTGCCTCAACCTAGAATCAAAATCTGAAAATATCTATGAATAAAATCACAGATGGGTCCTCAAACGGATCCAAAACTCTTGAATGTTGGAACTCACATTTTATAGGAAATCAGTTCCTTCTTACTAGATTCCTTCACGGTCAAAGAAATAGACACTTCTCAGAAATGGTCTTGGAACTTCTCCTTTGATACTATCAACTTGTCATGGTCTTTAATGGACAAGAACCTCAACTTCCTTACTGATCCACATAGCATTTTCAAAACTAATGTTACATAATCATCATTATGATAAATAGTCAAACTGATATCTATCTCAACCTCCTGAAACCCATCTTCTATGATAAAATCTGAAATAATGACCTCATACTTCAATAGATTATGGAAATGGAACTCATGGACATTCATCCTCCATCTTTCATTATCATCTACTTCCACTCCATAGAGACCATATGAAATTTTCTTTGAATCAAATTTGGTGCAAACCAGATGAGGACATCGACCTGGAGCTATATCTATTAAAAAACTATTAGAAATCCTAAACCATGAATATATAATATTTAACAGTAATTAATTAGTTAATTATTATCCTTTTTAACATTTTATCCAATCTCGTGGTCTACCCATTTCAAACAAAACTATAAAAAAGAATTATATAGGATCCATTCCTATGTATCTACCCTGAAAGTAGAATAACTTCATTAAGTAGGCTTAGTAAACTTAGAGGTTCATGAATTAGATCACACAGGGTCCCTCAATAAATATTTTCTAGCCAATATCCCATGATTACATCACTTATCAAAATTATTTGACACTATATCCCTTCCAAATCATGTATCCCCACATCTTCCAAATTCCGAAATACATCATATCCCTCAACTTGAACCTCTGATACCACTCTTTAATGAACCCCTCTCTCCCAATGATAACTCAATGAGGTGATAGATATAGTGTCTACTCGAGTGTTACATCATGTAGTCCTCAGGTTAGAGAATCACATCAAGGGTATACAAAACATGCATATGGATGGAATTACCTTATAATAGAAATGTAAAAATAGATATATAAGGAATATAAAAGAACCAAAACCAGCTTAGACACACATATAATGAAATTACAAATGAAAATATGAAATTCAATATAGTAATAATCAACTGAAATGGAATCTTAAAATACCAAAAATGTAAATATGGCAGAAACTATGATGACAAAAAAGATCATGAAAATACAAGAGCTTGTAATATATAGCCTAATATCCAACATGTTCCTACTGACCTAAATGGTAGTTTATATATACATAGGGTGAGAATTACGGTTTACTTAGTAGGATCCTCCTAAGATTCTCTCATGAAAAAGTCAATGAAAACATGCTAAACAATACTAAACAAAAGTGAAAATATATCATCACCTAAATAGATATAATAAGTTCATAGCCTCACCATGGATAACTCTCACCATGTATCTCATAAAATGGAGAATATAATACAGTAATGAAACATCAAGGGTACCCCACTCCTTCTTCCCCATTGGTTTTCTACTCTTCCCCAACATGACACATCATTATGCATCTCTCTCCAAAACAGGCCAACAAAAATACCCCTAGGAGATAAATCATGAAATTCCTCTCATTCATCACATCACCAAATCATCCAATATCACACTTACATATATAGTAACCAAGTATTTTTCAAGATCCACCATATCATGTATGACATATATCATACATCAGGTATTATACCTACAACAATTATACCCATACACTGATTAAGTACCTCATCCCATCGTAGATGATACACATCATACCAATATTAACCCTTTGAATAATATATTTGGAAATTAATTTGTTTGAAATAACCATAATACATCACATCAATGAACAAATATATATGGGGAAAACAAACTATAGTGTTTACTAGTATAATTAAAAACCAAGAGAAGTGAGTGATGAAAGAGGGGGAAGTCAAATATCTATCCTCCCACTGAGATATTTGGGAAAAAACCATGCCAAAGTCTACTAGGATTCAATTTAACTAGTCAACATGGGCAGGGAAGCATATTAAATCCTTAAATATATATGGTTTATATCAAAACTAGACTATAGGAATAACATAGTCTTAAACTAAACTACCACTAACATCACTCAGACTCTCAACTACAACTTTTAATACTAGATATCATATAATCACACAATCATTTAAAAATAAAAATAACATTCTTATTTACATTCTATCATTTCCTTTAATTAATAAATAAATTATCAACTAATTAACTATTATCATTATTCCACATTAGAATTCATTAATCTTGGTGGTATATTCTATCCCCCCTATAAAAAATCCAACCCAATTCTTGGGTATCTATATAGTAACATATTTTCAGTATTGTATTCAAGCATCAACCAAACTTATTGGTTAACAATTATTTAATTCATTAATAGAATCATTTCATAATCCACGTACCCTTGGAAGACTATCCTAAGCAACCAACAAGATGATACATGAAACTAAGAACATCAATATTCCTCAAGTATTGTGGAATGGAATGTAGTTAAACAAGAAACCCATCTATTAACCATTAATCAAAATTCATAAGAGTGCATCCCATATTTCAACATCAAATCAACTAGTAAGGCCATCATCATTCCATCCAATCATCTTTTGTACCATCAACAAAACCCACAATCAAAACATGATGCATATTTACATCATAGGCTTCAATAACTTCAACATAATCCAAGCCTCCCTCCTCACAATATATTTTATCCCAAGGAAATTCATCCAAGGATTATATAACATCTGGGCCTCCCCACCCTATATCACATCCTCTATTCATGGCTCATCCATACCAGGTTCATAATATGTCACATAGTGAAGATCACATATAAAGAAGATCACAAAAGTATAAGGGACAATAACGTATATTCAATAGGGAACTATAATACCTATAACAAGGCGTATAGTCTTCACACACATACAAGATCTCACAATTTGAAAATCATGGTACTCGTCCTTCAATGAAAAATGGGAAACATAGGCCCTAAAAATTATCTATATCATGAAAAATTTATTATTCCATTATGAATTAACTGATTCATTAATCACAAGTTCCAAATACGGGCATCTAAAGAAATCAAGCTATATCACAACACTAAATTAATTAAATAATTAATTTATAAATGATACCAAGTATTCAAACATTCTCAATTATCATGAATTTTAAATTATTATCAACAAAAATCATAATCATACATCACATTATTTATTTAATAAATTAATCACATGGAATATTACATTTAATTAGAAATTTACATTGCACTAATTTGATCATCATCAAATTACAGCAATCATTGGATTACAAACATTCCTCTTATTTAATTTCAATATCCAATTAGTTATCATTTATTCTTGGATTTATATTAATTTTAAATTTAAACATGCTAAAAAAGTATATGAACATGAAGAAAATAACATAATAGATATATAATGATATATAAAATAAAGTGGAAACCCATTATAATATTATAAATCATATCAACACCGACATGCGATGGATATCCTATTTTTGTAATCCTTTTCTATCATTATTAGGTTAATAAAATTTCCACCCAAATGGATAAAACATGAAAAATTTATGATTTCACCTAAATATATAAAGAATAAATTAATCCCCTAGTTTAATGTTTTCCACATTATTTTCAAGAGAAGGGACCAACGTTACATATCTCAGATCATATATCCAGTGATAAAACTGCATTCTCCTAATGATGTCATTACAAAAACACAATAAAAATAATAAAGAAACTACATTAGAAATTATATATATCAATAAACATATCATGTAGAGAATAAATTATAGGAAACAATACTATTCCTAGAGAACTTGATAGAAATTAAATAAGGAATTCACCTTGTAACACCATGTATTGAATACAGATGCTCGAGAATAATTCCTTCATGATGAAATTCCAAAACATCAAAGGAGAGAACCTATAGCCACAATAATTTGATATTAAAACGTATGGTTTGAGGAAAAACCAAGATAATACATTATTTAAAGATATGATTCATATGGTATATACATGGAGTGTAAATGTTAAATGATGTGTAAGATTCATGTTTTAGGTCTCACTAAAAAACATGCTACCTTGAAAGATTTAATCCTGAAAATTTACACATCATGTAACAAATCACGAAACAATATTATAAAGGCATGAAATTTTAATACATTATGTGAAATACATACAAATGTTTTATTCCCCATACTTCCATACATTTCCAACTGATCCCCTCTAGGTCCACACTAGGTTTCCTCTGAGAACCTTGTGCATTAGAAAAAAGAAAAGGTCATATTAAGTGAATATAATCCACTAAAATTAATATGATAATTAAAAAATGATTATTATTCTGGATATCATATAACTATATTATTTTTTGAAGGAACTATATCCTTCATGACAAAACATGCATGATAAAACAATGGAGTTAACACCCAAAATAGTAAAATTAATGATATATTATTAATGAATGGGATATAAGATGATATAAAATGACCATATATGATATTAAATATATTAATATGGTTCTCAAATAAGTTAATAAAATTTTAAAAAACACTATACAATATTTCCAAGAACATTTAACCAAAAAGAAGGGTGAGGTAAATATTTCATAATTCAATTTCTATTCTTTAGGTTAATCTTTTACTCCATTAATCAGGCTATGATAATATTATGTTTATAATGAAGATTGATTATAATATATTTTATTTCATAGTTTTCTATGTTTATATATATTTTATAATCTTAATCTAGTCATTTATAAATTATGTCATCAATGTTATGATAATTGAAAGGGATTTTATCTCAATTTCATTTCATTAGGGCATATTGTAATGGTATTCACATAATTTATTTAATATGGTTTATATATTATCCTTAAACATGTAATATGATGATTCATTGATAATTTATGGTATTTTATGATTCAATTTTAATTACTTCATCCAAATGTATTTGAATTGAAACTTACTATATGGTAAAAGTTATTGAAGAATATGTTTCTATTTTATGATAGCTGAATTGCTCTTGAAACAATAAGTTTTTTGAGATCATTCTTCATTGGAAATTAAATTTCAACTAAATATCCATATTCATTCATTATGGATATGATTATTTACTAGAACCTATTCCATTTTTACATAAGGTGTATACTTTTAATGGAATTTGATTAACAATGGAAATATTGATAACTAATTATCCTTTAATGAATACAAATATTTGATGATAGGGAACATTGTTCATTAATTAAAATAAATTTTAAATATATGAGAAATTATTTGGACATGGAAGACATGGGTGGGGCTTAGTTATATATAGTTAGTTTATGAATTTGAAGTCTCATGAGGTGAACCAGAATGATAGATTTGAATCAGTTCTCCCAAACCAATAGGTTTGTACCCAGCAGTTTTAAAATATCTTCTGAATGATGTTGATGGAAAAGGTATCATAATGCCTAAGATAATGGAATTAAATAATTCATAATTTCCTTCATACATAATTTATTTATTATTATCCATTATATATTCACAATGATATTATCTCAAGATGTAGTTCATTCTAATTTTATTGATTAAATGACTTGTATCTTTTGTTATTTTCCTTTACATATTTATTATTCCATATCTAATTATATAAATGAAATATGAGTTCAGTTATTTAACTTTACATGTTTCGTATAATTTTCTTCTTAATATCCTCATCCTTCACCCACATTGACTGATATCTGGGACATAGATTGATATTTGTGATCTAACATGCCTCATTCATTTGATCTGATTGATCATCAATCAATAGAAGAGGATAACAGTTCTTCACAGTCACCCAGTTCAAGAGATGATGATCAATTTAATGATGGAAACTACCATAAGCCCTTTTCATTAATAAAAGTGGGGAACCCCCAGGTAGAACACTCAGATTAAAAAACCCCATTGAAATAGATCATCGAGCTGCACTCTCATATCTCAAAACTCAAAAGGTTTAATACTATATAGAGACATCGAGATAGGACATAGGCCAAGCTATTGGCGGATCCCAAACATGACCTCCTTTCAAGGGGGTAATTCTAAAGCCTTATCTATAAATACTATTGTGTATTATTCCAAAACACATAAAAAACTAACTGTTGAACCCCAAATAAAATCAACATCTTATTGTCCAAAAAAATATGATAAGCATAGAACATGCATCTTACCCATACAAGGGTATCTCTTGCCCAAAAAACACCACTTTATCTCCTTTGGAATGAAAAAACACATCCTTCCTCCAAGAGAAATCCATGATATCCTGCATCGAGTACACCTATCCCATGATAGTGATTATTTCATATAGATGTATCAATAAATATAGGAAATATTTCCAAGAGTGGGTTTTTCTTAGATATAGATCAAAATCTCTACATACTTTATATATGTCTTACTGACCACCAACTAGCTTAGTATGCACCAAGGGAACTAAAATCCTCTCTAACATATGTCCAAAATAATGGATGAGGGTAGGTGATATAAACAAATGTTATAGTCCTAAATTAGTTGAAGAATGTACCCATGTAGTTAAAAATAAAAGGATGCCTCAAGAAATTTCTCGATTAGCAAGAACTAGAAATTTTAAAGAGTTTAACTTACCACGACATACTCTAGGGCCTCTTTTACCCTAATGGTGTCCAACACCATGGGTTCACTCTACTATTTGAAAATTATGAGGGTATTTGGGTTGTAATAAGTCTTCCTTATATCCACTCTTGTTATCCCAAACTAGACCACCATTCTATTACTACATCGAATGAAACTATATTAATAGAGAAACATTAAGGATAACACGTGGAACAAAGTGACTAATTAAAAGGTTCAAGAAATATTGTTTTTGATGACCTCAACCTCTACAAGAAAAATAACCATTTAATCCCTTAGAATAAGTCTAAGAAAAAAAATAAACCCAATAAAATGATATTATGAGGGTTGGGACTTACCCAAGGATGACCAAAAAGCCTTTTATCATGGAAAATAGGAATTCATGACCATAAAACATGTTCATGAGGATTCTAGATGCCCCCCGTATACTAGAAATCCATATCAAGCTAGTGTCCTCTCAATAACCATTTCCATCACCCGCACCTCAAGATATATCTTCATCAAAAACAGGATGACCTAGAACAAGATATCTAGAGGAAACACCTCCTCTAAATGCATCACCCCTGACTCCTAATATAGAAAGATATCTGAATAATATCATAGATGGGTCCTGAAATGGATCCCAAACTCTTGAATATTGTATGTCCATTTTTGATGGGTAAGCAGTTCCTTATGACTGGATGCCTTCACGGTCACAGAAATAAACAATTCTCAAAAATGGTCATGGAACTTCTCCCCTAATACTATCAACTCCTCATGGACCTTAATAGAAAATAACCTCCACTACCTCATTAACCCAACAATATTGTCACAAACAATGAAACTTAAGGATCCTTTTGATAATGAAGCAAACTGATAGCTATCTCAACCTCATAAAACCTATATTATATGATAGAATCTAAAATTATGACCTCATACTACAATAGACTATGGCACTGAAACTCTTGGGCATTCATCCTCCATCTTTCATTATTATCTAACTCTACTCTACAGAGATCTTATGGAATATGATTCAGAACATATTTTATAAAGACCATATGAGGACATCAACCTGGATCTATATATATAAAATGGAAAAACTATTAGAACACATAAAACATGAATATATAAAATTTAACATTTATTAATTAGTTAATTATTATCCTTTTTAACATTTTAACATGTCCCATGGTCTACCCATTTCAAACTGAACTATAAAGAAGAATGAGGCAGGATCCGTTCCTATGTATCCTCCCTACAACTACAATAACATCATTTAGTAGGCATAGTAAACATAGAAGTTAGTTAATTAGATTAGATGAGTCCCTAAATACCCATTTTCTAGAAAATAACCCATGTTTACATCACTTATCAAACATAGTGGACACTATTTAACTACCAAATCATGAATCCACACATGTTCCGAACTCCAAACTACATCCAATCCATCAACATAAACCATTGATACCACTATTTCATGAATCCCTCTCCCCTAAAGATACCTCAATGAGGTGGGAGAAATGGGTACTACCTAAGTGCTGCCTCTAATAATCCTTGGGTAAGAAAATAGTATTGGGGGTATAATAATCATTCATACATAAGGAATTACTATACAATAGAAACACACAAAAGAGAGAGATAATACATAAACAAGAACTAAAACCAGCTTAGATAGTTATATAATGAAATTACAAGTGCAATTATAAAATTCAATATTGTACTAATCAACTTACAGGGAATATAAAAGTACAAAAAATTTAAATATGGTAGTGACTATGAAGCCCAAAAAGTTCATGAAAATACAAGATCTAGTAATATGTAGACTAATATCCAACATGTTCTTCTTGACTTGAAATTTATTTTATATATACGTAGGTTGAAAATTATAGTATAATTAGTAGGATATTCCCAAGATCCAATCTTTCTAAAGATAAAAAAAAGATTAATAACACCAAACAACAACGAAACTAACTTATCACCAAAACAGATATAATAAGTTCATAGCCTCACCATGGATAACTCTCATCATATATCTCATAAAAGAGACAATATAATACAGTAATGAAGCATCAAGGGTACCCCACTCCTGCTTCACCACTGGTTTTCTACTCTTCCTCAACAAGACACACCCCAATCCATCTCTCTCCAATATAGGCCAACATGAAGTCCCCTAGGAGATCAATCACGACATGAACCTCATGCATCATATCACCACATCATCCTGTATCTCATATACATATTTATTAACCATGTATTTTCAAAGATCCACCATAGATTTTATGACATATATCATACATTAGTAACTATTCTTCCTTCCATTATACCCATACACTGAGTAAGTACCTCATCTCATAATAGAATATACACATCTTACCATATTAATATATTGGAAAATATATCCGGAAATGAATATGTGTGAATGTACCACAATCCATCACAACCCTCAACACATATATATGGGAAAAATAAATATTGTGTGTACCGATATATATAAGAACCAAGGGAAGTGAGTAGTTTAAGAGGGAGTAGTTAACCATCCATCATCACACTATTATGTTTTGGAGAAAACACTCCCAATGTCTATTAGGTTTCAATTATCCTAACCGACATGGGTGGTGAAGCATATGAAATCATAATATATACATGGTATAATATAGATAAAAACCAAACTATAGGAATAACATAGTCCTAGGGTAAACTACAATTAAAATCACTTAGACTCTCAACTACAACTTCTAATACTAGATATCATATATGAATAAAATAATTTAAAAACCTATAATAATTACTTATTTCCTTTATATCATTTCAATTATTTAATTAATTTATTATCCATTAATTAATGATTAACATTATTTCACATTAAAATTCATTAATATTGATTTTATATTCCAGTTCCTCCATGAAAAATCTAAACAGAGTCCAAGGTATCTTTAGAGAAACAACTTTTAATCATTGAATTAATGTATCAACCAACCCTATTGGTAAAAAATTATTTAATTCATTAATAGTATCATTTCAAAATCTAAGAATTCTAGGAAGAATATCCCAAGCTACCATAAAGTGGATACATGAAACCGAGAACATCAAGATGCCTCAGACAATGGGGAAAGGAATGAAGATAAACAAGAAACAAATCTATAGACCATTTAACAAAATTCATAAGTGAAAATCCCATCACTCAGAATCACAATGACTAGTAATCCCACCATTAACCAATTTAATCATTTCCTATTTCATCAAAAAAACCCAAATTCACAACATGATGCATATTTCCCTCATTGGATTCAATAGTTTCCACATCATCCATGCCGCCCACCCCATAACATCATTTATCCCTAGGATATCAATCCTAGGATTATATCACATCTAGGCCTCCCTACCCCATATCACATCATCCATTAAAAGATCTACCATACTAGGTAAAAAAATCACCACATAGAGAAGATCACATATAAAGAATATCAAAAAATAACAAGGAGCAATAATTAATAATCAAAATAAAAATCTAGATACAATTACAAGGCATCGAGTCTTCACACTTAAATGAGCTCTCACACCTCTAAAATCAATGCACTAATCATTCAATGACAAATGTGAAAGTCAATCCCTAAAAACTATCTATATCATAAAAACATTTCTTATTTTATCATGAATTAACTGATTTATTAATCTAATGTTACAACTATGGGAAACCAAAGACATTAAGCTATATCACATAACTAAATTAATTATGAAATTAATTTACAAATGGTCCCATGAATTAAAACATTCTCATTTATCATGAAATTTAAATTTTTATCAAAATAATAATAAATAGAATAATACTTCACATTATTTATGAAATTAATTTATCACAAGGAATATTACATTTAATTAGACATTTACATTTCAACATTTTGATCATCATCAAATAAAAGCAATCAATGGATTACAACAATGCCTCATATTTAATTTCTATATCCAATTAATTATAAATTAATTCTGTATTTAAATTAATTTTGAATTTAACCATGCTACACCAAGTATAAGAACATGATAAAGTATTATCATTGATATAAAAATGTATATAAAATTAAGTGGTAACCCATTATAGTAGTATAAATCACATCAACACTGAAATGTGATTTCTATCCAATTTGTATAATCCCGCTCAATCATTATTAGGTTAATAACAATCCATAAAAATAGATAAAATGCTCAATAAATGATTTCATATAAATATATATAGAAGAAATGAACACCTAACTCAATATTATTAATGTTCTTTGTAAGATAAGGGACTAATGTTACAAATCTCTAATAACATATCTAGTGAGAAAACTACGATCTTCAAATGATGTCATTCCAGAAACACATTAACAAAAATAAATAAACCGCATTATAAATTGAATATATCAAGAAACATAAAATTTAATGATTAAATTGGATGAAACAAGATTTATATGGGGGAAACCACTAGAAAATGAAGAACGAATTCACCTTGGATCACTGTGGATTGAATATGGATGCTTGAGAATAAGTCATTAATAAATAAATCCCAAAACATCAATGGAGAGAACCTCTATCCACTATAAGTCGAGAAGAAATGGTAGAATTTGAGAAAAACCCATGATACTACTATATTTAATGGTATCCTAAAAATGTTATTTACATGTCATGTAACCCCAAAACGATGTATATATTTCAGGATTTGGGTCTTGTTAAAAAACAATTCACCTTGAAGTATTAATCCTAAAAATTTACACCTCATGTAACAAACCATGAACCAACCTTATAAAGTCATGAAAATAAAATACATAAAGTGAGATATAAACACATTTTTTATTCCCCCAACTTCTATTCTTTTTTCAACTAAACCCCTCTAGACACACGTTATGCCTCCTCCGAGCACCTCAAACTCTAGAAACAATGAAATGGTCATATTAAGTGGATATTATCCATTAAAATTAATATGGTAATTAGGTACTAATCATTATTATGGATATCATATAACTATTTTATATGTGATATAACTAGACCATTCATGACAAAACATGTATGAGAATAAAATGAATTATCACCTGAAATAATGAAATTAATGAAATATTATTAATGAATGGGATATAAGATGATATAAAAGGATCATATAAGATATTATAAATATTAATATGGTTCTCTAAAAAGTTAATACATTTTTTAAAACCACTATACAATAGTTTAAATAACATTTAAACAAGAATAAGTGTGAGTTAACATATTTCTTAACTCAATTTCCATTCATTTCTTTAATATTTTATTATATTAATCAGTTCATGCTAAGATTATCTGTATAATTTCTATTAATTATAAAATATTTTATTTCAGATTTCATATGGGTATATATATATTATAAACATAATATATTCAATGATAAATTATCACATCAATTTTATGGTCATTGTATATAATTTTATATCAATTTCATTTCACTGAGGCATGTTGTAATGGTATACACCTAATTTATATCATATTGTTTATATAAAACCCTTAGATATGTAAAATTAAATTTAATTGATAAATCATTGTATTTATGAATCGATTTTAATTAATTAATCCAAATTTATTTCAATTTAAAAATTCTAAATGGTAAAATTTATTGTAAAATATCTCTCTCATTTTTTATAGTTAACTTTCTCTTAAAACAATATGTATTTTGTCATCATTATTCAATGGAAATTAAATTCCAACTAAATATCTATATTCTTTTTTGATGGTGAAAGTGCGGACGATTGTCGCCTATCGACCGTTCAAGGTTCCGGTGCTCTGCTAATGTGTATAGCAGCACTCGGGTCGAATCCTCGGTGATGACACTTTGTGATAGTCGTTTGTTTTTAGTTGATTGTATTTTGATTAGGGGGGTTTGTTTGCAGAGATTAATTGAAATGATTTATGGATGATGTTTGATTTACCAAATTGATAAAGATTGGGGTGAGTTCATTATTGGGGAGTTAAGCATGTGATATCTTTGAGCCTTACTTTGTATTTCATTAAATTAACACCCATGTCATAAGTTGACGTTGATTGAAATTCCTAAGTGTGAAGGCTTTAATCCAAGACTTAAATTAACTTAGGTTTATAATCTCAATCAAAACTTATTTATGGTAGTGTATTTATGGTTCTAATAATCCAGGGAAACCACTCGTTAAACAAAACATATCATTAATCCATGACATATTAAGTTTAACATACACAATATTAATTTAAAGAATACTCATCGAGCAAAACTCTCAGTCACTTAACATCCCCGAATTATAACTCACCCCAATGAGAGATTTACTCAGCCATATTGATGTTTAATATTCTGGTTAAAATAATTATGATGATAAATTAAGAATATAAGAAAAAGAAAGGGATTAGAAAAGAGTGGTACGTTGACACACACACACGAACGATGATGATAATTAAAAACGGATTTTCGATTGAATGAGGAAGCAAAAGAAGGGAAGGTGATTCAACTGAATTTAAACTATTTTATTAACATAAATATTAAACTACAGAATGTGGATGAGAATAAGAGATATTGAAGAAGTAACTTGCATTAAAACAGAATTACAAAGAAAGAGAATTACAAGATTACAAAAATGAAGAACACAAAAGTAAGTGAAAACAAAGAGAGGAGGAAAGGTCTCTCAAGTGAAAACTTTAGTATGGAAGGTCCTCCCAAGCCTTTAGAAAAGCTTTGGTCGTGCCAATATGATCTCCTCTCTTATGAAATGCCAACCCCTATCAAGGAGAGAAGGAGAGAGTATTTATAGCCCAAGGAGTGGACTGTTTGCATTCCCAATCTATCCCTCCACTTGCATCGCCAATTTTTCAATTATGACAGCAGAATATTCGAATATCTCCTTCTTAAAAGATGTATAAACTAATGTTGGCTGACTACTCTCAAAATTTGGAGTCATTTGGACGTAAGGATAAAAAGTTCTGTCTGGTTGAATAAACAAACTTAAACTGTACATTTCAATCCAGTCTTTTTGAAGTCCATAATGTGAAAGGGTTTTTGAATATGAAGATGCCTTCAAATACGAATGGTTTCTTCAACAACGTTGGCCAACTATATCGCCTCTTTCACACTGAAAAATATCAGCTCGCTTGGATTCTTACATCAGGAGATATGTCATCCATACTATACTGATTTTAATTCTCGTCCAGAATGGTGGGCTGGACTTCAAAGATTTATTTGGGCACCTTGTACTTGGATTTGGGCCTTGAAATTTTTATCAAAGATGAAATATATTGTCCCCCGAAATATGGTGGAGGGTTAATGTTTTTGGACTTCTGTATTGATCCCAGTAAATCAATCGTTAAGGCTGGTCCAGTTTTTTCACAGATTCCTTGGTCTTGTTTGTGAGGACCATATGACCCTTCAAATGGCAGAATTGGATCATGGTTCCTTATAAAGAAAGGTTTTATATTGAAATTAGAATCCTACAAAACAAGAACCACATAATTTGGATCAGTATAGTGATATTTATAATTAAAACATTAAACTGACACAATTTGACTACTTCTAAAAACGCTCAAATATTATACTTAATATTAAAACATTAATATTTCACACAAATTATACACATTTCATATAAAATAAGTAAAGGGGGAATATAATAAGTCATGAAAATATTAATAACATCAACTCCCCCACACTTAGATTTGCGCGTGTCCTCATGTGCAACAAATATAAAAACATGACAAAATCATTTTCACTCACCAACAAATATTAAAATTTTGTTTTCTCCAATCAGGGGAGGTTTAGACTATTTCACTCATCCATATTGAATTCCATCACAAATTTGGTTCACAATAATGCATCAGAAAAAATTCCTTTTTTCATGTTCAAGGTTTGAATTGGAAAATGTAGGCACTCAAAACTTACTCCTCTCAAGATGATAAAAATGTATTTTAGGAGGTTCACTCATTCACCAACAAAAAGTGAAAATAAAGAGTTTGTAAGAGCTCTCAGCTTCCATTCCCAAATCTAATGTGTAAAAGAATCAAGAGGTCTTTTAAGGGGTTTTTCAGTGGCTATGGGATGGTAGGTATATAATGTCCAAAGGAAAATAGGGGTTAAAAACACCAACATGGAAAAATCAATGCATATTTTTTTTGAAATTCGATTTGAAAGGAAATAGAAACACATATTTACAAGGGAATGAATGTGCGATGAATGAAAAGTGAGGGAGATAGAAAATGGAATAGGGTGAGATGATGGAATATGTACAACATGGAAGACTTCCAATAATGACACAATACAAGATGATTCAAGTGTTCTTTTTTTCCCTTTTTTTGCTTTTTTTTCGAAAGTTGTGCTTGAAACAAGTCTCACAGTCATCTCCCAACCCATGCTTGATCTCCACATGGAACTAATTTATAACACGAACAAAGGTTGATGATGAATGATTTTTGACCCACCCAAGATACAACCCATTCCTATTTTTTATTTTTTTCAATTTTTTTTATATATTTTTTTTTCATTTTTTTGAACACTTTTCAATGACTTTTGTACAAATGACAATTACACATATACACCCCAAAGCTCACAGAATTACAACCTCTCCCCCACACTTGAATGGATGCTTGCCCTCAAGCATATGATGACACATTGGAAATCAATGAAAGTACGCCCAAAAATAAAGTCCATTCCCCCACACTTAAATTTCAATAAATTGTACAATGAAAATCCATGAAGATGTTGGGTGGGACATGGTATTAGGCTTGTAATGTGGCTATCAAAATAAAGGTTTTCATAGGCTCAAAGGGTCTTGCAAAAGTAGGATCAATGTAAGGGTAACGGGAGGCTATTTGGCTATTCTGATTCTCATGTGGCTTAGAAAATGCCTCTATCATATTAATGCACACAAAACATGGAAATTCAGCTCGAAGGTCCACAAACTCAAGACTCACAATCAGTGGTGAAGACACAAAATGAAAAAGATTGCCATAGATGACCTTGGCATGAAGGATAATGTTATTCCTCACGGTAGGGGAGAATCATTTTCACCCAAAAATTGTTCATTCAAAATGTTTGTTATTGACACAAAATTGTTTACCCAAGTTTGAGATAAAAATTCAATATATTTGAGTTTAAAAAAAGCCTTTTGACTCCCCAAAATGGCTGGACAAAATTTCAATATTGGATGATGAGTAATTATGACACCCCTTTTCTTTTAATTTTCATTTTTTTTAATTAATTATTTTTTAAGGACACAAACACATAAAAGAGAAAATAGAAAAAAAAGGTTGTGGAAGAATGTTGTAAAAAAATGAGAGGGAGAGAGGAAGAAGAAGAAATAGAGGGAAGAAGAGAGGGAAAAGAGATTGAGGAGAGAGAGAGTTAAAGGGAAAGAGGTGCCCCCTGGTTTGGATTTGGTGGGTTTCCATCTCCATCTAGTGGTGGGTCGGCTAGATAATTTGGGGATTCGGTGGAAGTCGAGGAGGTTCCAGGACAGTGGGAAGTTACCCGAAAAATAAAATTCATTATTCACCTAATGAAAATCTAAAAAGAAATTGAAATTTCATAAAATTAAAAGAAAACATGGGTTGCCTCCCAAGAAGCGCTGCATTTATCTGTCTACAGCTGGACAATTGCAGTGGACTACCCATAGTCTGACGGTGGACATCGTATTTTCTCAACTCCAGTGTGCTTCCAGAAAAACTTTTTCTTTGGGAGGCCTGGTGATTCATTGGGTAATTTCTTCCCATCCTTGTTGGTGTGATTGCAATTCAATGGGGGTGGAAAGAGAATTTGACTATCCTCCCTTTGGTCTTCAATCTGAGGAATGATTTTATCCACAAAGTGATGATTTTCTATTCTTGGAAATTCAAGAAGATGTCTCAATTCTGATGGTTCATTTATGTAAGTTTCGGATAACACAAAAGTAGAGTATGAGATCCCTATTGTTTTTGACTCATTTATTTCATCACTTACCGATGTAGAGTAATGAGGATTAGTGGAGTCATAAGACTGAATAAAATTTTCAATATCCTTTACTTCAATGTTGTTCGCCAAAGAATGGTCAATTTTAACCTCACCAGTGATCACTTTATTAATTAGGGTACAAATATCCCAAAAATCACTACCATCAGGACAATATAAACACATTGGTTCAAGGTTCATTTCACATATAACAGAATTTTCAGAATCATGGATAGGAAAGGATGAATGTGGGATAATCTGATCTGAATCAACAAATGAGCATTCTAGTTCATTTTTCTCAATACCATCCATGTTGGAGCATTTGAGGTCAGAGGTGAGATGGGATTCCAAAGAGTTTTCAAGATCATTTAGATCAATGGAGTTTGCATTTGTAATGTCAACATCAATTTCACCATTAATCACTTGGTTAATGAGGATACAATATTCAAAAACTCTTCTATTAGTAGAACAGGACGAACATGATGGATTAGGATTCAACACACTCTCAGAGGGAGTTTCAGAAACATGGATTGAGAATGCAGAGTGATCCTCATATGGGTATCGCATGGCTTGGAGAATGTTGAACTTGACGAGTTTTTCACCGAATTCCATGGATAAGATGCCAGCATGGACATCAATCTTGGTTCTCGATTTCATAAGGAATGATCTTCCTAGATTTAGGGGAGATCGAGAAGAGTTCGTCTCACCTTCCATGTCAAGGACATAGAAATCAGCTGGGAAGATACGATCATTGACCCGAACAAGAACATCCTCAATTATCCCTTCAGGACTGGCAGTGCTTCGATTGGCTAATTGAATGACAACACCCATTGGGTGCAAGGGACCTAGACCAAGGTTGGAGAAAATGGATTTGGGCATGACATTTATTGAGGCTCCAAGGTCTATGAGTGCATCATCAAAGTTGGAACTCCCTATTTGACATGGAACCGTGAAGGTCCCTAGATCTTTGCACTTCATGGGAATGGACTGTTGGGTTGAAACATTTTCAATGTTCCTAAGTTGCCTCTTATGGGTGCACAATTCCTTAAGAAACTTGGCATACTTAGGGATTTGTTTTATGGCATCTAAGAGGGGGATGTTCACTTCAACACCTCTAAACATGTCAAGCATTTCAGGATCAGGTTCAAAGGACTTATTAGGCTTGGAGATGGCTTGAGGAAAAAGAATTGGGTTCCTTAGAGGAATGGAAGGAGGTGAAGGAGTGGATTCAAGTTCCTTTTCCAGCTTTTTGTTCTTTTCATTTTCTAGATCAACATCGAAAGGGGAGGTAGAGCAATCAGCATGGGGCATAACAATCTGCTTTCCCGATCTAAGTGCAATTGCACTTACATTACCCTTAGGGTTGGGTAATGGTTGAGCTGGGAGTTGGGAAGAATTTGATTGTTGTTGCTGGCTCAGGTGGGATGCAAGTTGACCTATTTGAGTTTCAATGTTCTTGAGGCTAGAACGGGTGAAGGAAGAAAGATCCTCTACATCACTTTCCCATTGTTGTTTAGAAGAAGAGGCTTGTCCCAAATTGGGTTGGCCTTGATTTTGGTTCTTGGGAAAGCGATTGTATTGGGGGGGGGAATTGGGAAGGCTCGTTAGGATAGTGGAATCCAGGAGGAGGATTGTTCCTTTGAGGTTGAGGAACAAAAGGATAAGGTTGATGGAAGTTACCACCACCTTGACCATATTGGAATTGGTTTGGGTTTGGATGAGGGAACTGAGGAGGATGAGAAATGGGATTACCATACCTCAGAGGTGGGATAAAGGTAGAAGAGAAGGGCTCAGAGTGGGGTTGGTTGAAGTTTCTAACAAACTGACCTGATTGTTGAGGGTTGAAGTTTCACTAAGCATATGCCGCATTGAGCTCCATTGGACTAGATGAATCAGATGGATCATCTTGAAGTTGTGGACATGTGTCAGTCGGATGAGATGGAGAGTTGCAGATTCCACAATTCTTGATAGGTCTAGGGAATATTGACTGTGGAGAAGATGAGGTTGGGGCTTTGGTAGCCACCGCTAGTTGACGCACAAGACCTGTAAGTTCACTCATCCACTCAGTCATCTTATTGGGCTCTATGGATTGATTCTCTTGGGCTTGTTTCACTTGAGAATGTGCTCGAGTATGGAATTGCTGCGTGTTTGCAGCCATGTTACTTATGAGATCTCTTGCAGCTGTAGGAGTTTTGTCAACAAGAGCACCGCCACTTGCGGCATCAATGAGAGTTCGCTCCATAGCCAATAACCCCTCATAGAAGTATTGGATCAGGAGTTGGTCAGGGATTTGATGGTGTGGACAAGTTGGAACAAGCTTTTTGAACCTCTCCCAATACTCATGGAGTGATTCATTAGGGAATTGACGGATGCTGCTTATTTCCTTTCAGATAGAAGCTGTCCGGGAAGCGGGAATGAACTTCTCAAGGAAAAGTCTCTTCATGTCAACCCATGAGTTTATGGAACCAGGTGGGAGGTAGTAGAGCCAAGACTTGGCAGAATCCGCTAGGGAAAAGGGGACAGCTCTAAGCTTGATTTGTTCTTCAGAAACCCCTTGAGGCTTCATGGTAGAGCATACTACTTGGAACTCTTTAAGGTGAAGATGTGGATCCTCACCGGCTAGCCCGTGAAAATGAGGTAGAAGATGAATCAAATCCGATTTGAGTTCGAAGTCAGCTTCAATGTTTGGATATTGAATACCAAGAGGTTGGTAATTCATATCAGGGGCAGCGAGTTCTTTTAGGGTTTGTTCCCTTGGATTGGCCATTTCAATTTCAACTGGTTGGATGAGGATTGGTTCTTGAATTATTTGAGTATCTCATATGTTCCTCCTAAGTTGGCGAAGTGTTCGCTCAATTTTAGGGTCAAACAAATCCGAGGGATTGTTTGTAAGGCTACGGGGAATTCAGAGAGATTTTGGAAGAAAGAGGAAGACGGGGTTTTCTTTGTATTTTTTTCAGTTTATGATTTTTAAGAGGAAGAAGGGTTTTTCTTTGTGTTTTTTTTCAATTTTTTTTAAAATTTGTTATTTTTGTGTTTTCTTGACAATAACCAGAAACTAATGACTACTTAAAGCACCATCCCTGGAAACAGCGCCATTTGAAAGTGCGGCCGATTGTCGCCTATCGACCGTTCAAGGTTCCGGTGCTCTGCTAATGTGTATAGCAGCACTCGGTTCGAATCCTCGGCGATGAAACTTTGTGATAGTCGTTTGTTTTTAGTTGATTGTATTTTGATTAGGGGGGTTTGTTTATAGAGCTTAATTGAAATTATTTATGGATGATGTTTGATTTACCAAATTGATAATGATTGGGGCGAGTTCATTATTGGGGAGTTAAGCATGTGATATTCTTGAGCCTTACTTTGTATTGCATTAAATTAACACCCATGTCATAAGTTGACGTTGATTGGAATTCCTAAGTGTGAAGGCTTTAATCCAAGCCTTAAATTAACATAGGGTTCTAATATCAATCAAAACTTATTTATGGTAGTGTATTTATGGTTCCAATAATCCATGGAAACCACTCGTTAAACAAAACATATCATTAATCCATGACATATTAAGTTTAACATACACAATATTAATTTAAAGAATACTCATCGAGCAAAACTCTCAATCACTTAACATCCCCGAATTATAAATCACCCCAAAGAGAGATTTACTCAGCAATTTTGATGTTTAATATTCTGGTGAAAATAATTATGATGATAATTTAGGTATAGAAGAAAAAGAAAGGGATTAGAAAAGAGTGGTAGGTTGACACACACACACGAACGATGATGATAATTAAAAACGGGTTTTCGATTGAATGAGGAAGCAAAAGAAGGGAAGGGGATTCAACTGAATTTAAACTATTTTATTAACATAAATATTAAACTATAGAAGTTGGATGAGAATAAGAGATATTGAAGAAGTAACTTTCATTAAAACAGAATTACAAAGAAAGAGAATTACAAGATTACAAAAATGAAGAACACAAAAGTATGTGAAAACAAAGAGAGGAGGAAAGGTCTCTCAAGTGAAAACATGAGTATGGCAGGTCCTCCCAAGCCTTTGGAAAAGCTTTGGTCGTGCCAATATGATCTTCTCTCTTATGAAATGCCAACCCCTCTCAAAGAGAGAAGGAGAGAGTATTTATAGCCCAAGGAGTGGACTGTTTGCATTCTCAATCTATCCCTCCAATTGCATCGCCAATTTGGAAATTCAGACAGCCTAATCTTCAAATATCTCCTTCGTAAAAGATGTAGACAATACTGTTGTCCGACGACTCTCAAAATTTGGAGTCATTTGGACGTAAGGATAAAACGTTATGTCCGGTTGAATAAACAAACTTAAACAGTCCATTTCAATCCAGTCTTTTTGAAGTCCATAATGTGAAAGGGTTTTTGAATATGAAGATGCCTTCAAATACGAATGGTTTCTTCAACAAAGTCGGCCATAAATATCTCCTCTTTTTCACTGAAAAATCTCAGCTCGCTTGGATTCTTACATCAGGAGATATGTCATGCATACTATACTGATTTTAATTCTCGTCCAGAATGGTGGGCTGGACTTCAAAGATTTATTTGGGCCCATTGTACTTGGATTTGGGCCATGAAATTTTTATCCAAGATGAAATGTATTGTCCCCAAAATTATGGTGGAGAGTTAATGTTTTTGGACTTCTGTATTGAGCCCAGTAAATCAATCTTCAAGGATGGTCCAGTTTGTTCACAGATTCCTTGGTCTTGTTTGTGAGGACCATATGACCCTTCAAATGGCAGAATTGGATCATGGTTCCTTCTAATGAAATGTTTTATATTGAAATTAGAATCCTAAAAAAGAAGAACCACATAATTTGGATCAGTATAGGGATAGTTATAATTAAAAAATTAAACTGACTCAATTTGAATACTTCTAAAAATGCTCAAATATTATACTTAATATTAAAACATTAATATTTCACACAAATTATGCACATTTCATATAAAATAAGTAAAGGGGGAATATAATAAGTCATGAATATATTAATAACATCAGATGGATATGATTATTTTCTAAAACCTATTCCATTATTAAATAAGGTGTTTACTTGTAATGGATTTTGATTAATAGGGGGAATATTGATAAATCATTATCCTTTAATTAATACAGATATTTGAAGATATGAATCATTTTTCATTAATTAAATAAATTTTTTGATAAACAATAAATGATTTGGAAATGGAAGAAATGGGTGGCTCCTAGTTATATACAGTTACCTTATGCATCTGTAGTCTTATGAGGTGAATCTGTATGATAGCCTAAAATAAGTTGGACAATACCAATGGGTTTTTACCTAGTAGTTGTAATCCATATTGTGAAAGGTTTTGATGGTAGAGGAATCATAATTCCTAAGATCATGGTATAATATAATTAAGAATTTTATTTATTTATAATTTATTTATTATAATCCATGATATTTTCACAATGATATTATATCTGTATGTAGTTCATTCTAATTTTATTGAATAAATGACATGTTTTTACTTTTATTTTTCTTACCGTATTGATTATTCAATATAAAATTATTTAAATGGAATGTGTGTTTAGTTATTTACCTTTATAGGTTGGTTCTTAATATATATTATTAATATAATATAATGTAAATCATCCTTATTAATGATTTTATATCTCCCATATTTGTTTCCTTTCAAATTAAAAAATTATGTGTAGTATAAAAGATATTCAAGAATATGTCATAGAAAAAAATTATATTCTCAAAATCAATTATGTTTTAATTTTTATATTCAACTGTAATATGGTAAACATGTATATATATATTGTACAATGAATAAAAAAACTATCATGAAATTTAGGATTTGATTCCGAGCATGTTATGAAAATTTATTGATATAGGCACCATCTTAGGGATTTTGTGATCAATGTCTCTACAATATCTGTTCCAAATGATCATAAAACATTCACCACATCATAACCCATGAATAGAATTGTTTTTCTTAAATGTTTCAACATAGAATAAAACATGATAAATAGTAGTGTTTCATAATCATTTAATAAATTTATCATCTCATAAGCAATGGAAATGAAAAAAATTTCATAAACATTTCATCAATTTATTCATAACATAACCCATATAAAAGTAATGGGGTTCATAAATATGTTTTAATAATAGTAATAAACCATACAAAGAAAGGATAATATGGTATCATTGGATCATATCCCTATTAAATCTTATATAATATCAAAATTTTCCATTTTATATGGAAAATTATTTTAAAATATTACTTTGAATATTTCTTGAGGTTTTTTTTATTTTTTAAATAATTTATTTAAAATATAACAATATAAAAAATATTAATGGAAACAATTTATTTGAAAAGAAAATTTGAAAAATAATAAATGAATCTTTAAATAGTTTTATTTTCATGAAGTTCTAAAATATCGTTCACTTAATACACATGACAATGAATATAACTTTCACATTTTTGGTAAAAAGTAAAAGGCTGATGTTTATAAAATTAAAAGAATATTACATTTAAATATTTTAAATAAAATTCACAGAAATTTCAAAATTTCATGAAAAAATCATTGTTTACTTGTAAAATATTTAATTAATTCATTTAGAGAAATCATTGACAAGGAAGAAAATGGATTTTTAGCTAGAGAGATAAATAATTAGGTTATAATTTAAAACATTTTGTTGGGATCATGAGTACATAAATATTGGAAAATGAAAAAAAAATTATTTTCATTGAATAACTATAGGCGAAGAAAAATTATTTGTTTCATGAGATATATATGATAATATTTCATCATCTAAAACATAATCATAAACAAACATGGTAAATAATGAGATTGTAACATCAAACCCTTACAATGTTGGTAACTTTTGTATCATAAGACACATGAAAGAGATAATCTTATATGGATATGTATATCCCTTAACTTTTCATGAAAATAATCATAAAATACATCCATGGGTAATATATACACTACAAAAAGAAGAAGAAGTGGTGTATAAGGAATGTGTCCCATGAAAAGTAAAGTGAGAAGAAGATCCCTTACCATATGTTTTGAATTCCATAATACATGTCTGAAACTACTGTATAAAAAATATATGTTTATTATAAAAATGTTACATAAACATACACACACACATAGATATATATATATATATATCTATATATCATATTATATATTATTCACTAATGACCTTTTATTTACCATTTACTAACCTTTCCATGTTAAAATCATGATTTGGGTAATAACTAATTCATTTAACATGTATGATTCAAATATTTAATTTTTAATTTTTTAATTGATCACTGTTAGTTCTTATTAATAATTTTAACCATAATATAAATATAATATATAATATTTTTATATTTATTTATATAAATCCATTAAATTAGATATAAAAAATGAATGACATTGTTCATGGGGATGATAGGTTTGACATATGCATGAACACTGTTTCTATTTCCTCTATGGATGAAAAAAATAAATGAAACTATTAATTCACTTCTAAAAATCCATTTTTATATCATATATAACATATATTTTAATTTAATATATTCTTTATTTCTATCCATGAAAAAATTAAATAAAAAAGTCATCACATTTATTTGTGGAGATAGTAGTCCACGCATATGCACCAGTGATGGTATTATTTTCCAATGAATTATAAGGTGATAAAAGATATGTGATATTATAATTATTCGAGTAAAAATATTTCATAAATAACATATATGATAACTAAATCAATAAATATATATTTCCTTGATAGGATGCAATGTAAAACATATTACATTAGAGTGTGAGGCATTATTCCCCCATAAATGTGACCGAATATGTAAGGACCCACCATTAAACATTACAAAATTTTGATTTATTTTAATATTTTTACTTTATTTCATATTGAGGATCATTTAAAGTATATATATTTAGATAATTTTTCCATAAATCATACATAAATAAAACATAACAATAAAATGTTGACATATCTAAATAGTATTCATTTTCCATTATTTAAAACATTTAAAAATAAAGAATTATAACTTTTATGAAAAACATTCACTACATTCAACAATAAATCTCCAAAACCTTACCCATCCTTATGTCCTATGAAAAACATTTAAAATGTGGGATGAGAATAAAAATATCCGCAAGGGATATAAAATGAAGGGAAACCATTAGTACATTGATAAAAAATAAAAACTATGAGAACTTTATCAGAAAGTAATACTTATAACCCTTAATAATAGGTAAATAATTTGTTTTGAAAACAAGTTCATTTCATACATTTTTGGTAATGAAATGATTACCATAAAAATCAAATAAATAAATTAAAATACATAAGGGTAACTTTAGACATAATTATACATAAATTTAATAACCATGTGGTTATCTACCATACATATCACACTTAAAAAATGGAATAACCATATGATCGAATTTTGTACCTAATGCATTGGAGGTTATAACATAACCAAATGACCTTAGTTTATCATAAATCTAATCATCCTTGTATTATCATGTAAAAACCCATTAAATCTCCATGTAAAGTTTTATAATTATAAGACATAATGTATTACAATATTTATTATTTCACTCATAAAATTTCATTGGAAATCACAAGAATGGATTTCAATGTTTTGAAATAACAAATCTATTATCAAAACCTTTTTCAAAAACAAAATACCAAGAAAACTCAATAAGAAATATCTTTTTTATGAATAACGAGTCTTGTATCAAAATCCAAATATAAAATAATGGTCACAGTGGAAGAGAGTTTTTTATCTTTATAAACACTAAAAAGAACATTCCTTTTTACCATTTGAAAAAATTTTCTATATAAAATAAGTAGAAATATTCCTTTTGAAAACATATGAATGAAATTAAAAATATAGGAAAAATTTCCATAAAAATAATTTTATATCCATATAATAAATATTTAAAATATTATCAAGAATATTTACAAGAAGAAAAAATATTTAACAACTAAATAATTAAACATTGAAATCATCTCTTCCCACTTTGAACATTTAAATCATAAGCCACATGAAAGGGTATACTTTTAAAAACTATTAAATAACATGAGGTTAGATAAAATATGGATATAAATTTTCAAATGTTCTATATATAAACCTAAAAAAATAATAATGGTGAATATCATCAATAAATGACTTAATGAAAGGATATTGAGATGAAATCACTTACCTTCAGTTCGACTTACCATGAATGGATTTTATCTTCCTCTTATTTGGGTGATTTATTTTTTTATCACCTAAAAACCCCTAATTAGGGAGTTAAGACTAGAATACAGACTCTATAATATGGGGAGGGATTCGAGTTTGGGATTTTTTCAAATCATGGATGAACCAAATTGGGTTTTCAGTGTATGGAAATGATAAGAAATAGTTCTATTTTATAAGAGAGGGGATTAGAACTCTTGGAGTTCTTCCAAGTATTAACTTAATATAAATGAATTTTATATTTCAAATAGCACCAAATGGATTTATGTTTAATATAAAATGATTATGGGTAAAAGTCCATTCCACCAATTAAAAATAAGCATGTTTTGATTATTTTTTACAATCGTTATTTTTTTAAGCATTATTTTACTCTTTTAACTCTTATGAGGTTATCATATAATTTACAGTTTTAGGATTAATATAATAACCATAAAATACCAAAAGAAAAAAATAAATGAGTCACTTATGAAATTTTATAACTTATTATAATTATTTGGCTTAAGGTTGCATTATTTTGAATTATATATCATTTAATGAAATATTACATATATTAAAATATAATTAATTTCAATTTTGATATGATTCATTAATTGACTATAAAAATAATTGTAACAACATGATATGTTCAGAAAAAATATATTAACTCATCCATAAAATGAGTATCTCTTATATATAATTTTTTTATGACATCAATTATAAAAAAATTGATTTATTTTATGATTTTTAATATCATTTATATTATTCTTCTATTAATGAAGCAGTAACTAAATCATCACTGTGTCACCATTTAATTTAATTATTTATTTCCTAAAAATTATAAATAAATTACCATGATGTAGGTCCGAATTTTTTTTCTAAATATTATTAATATTTGAAATTATCCCTTATATATCTCTATATGAAAAATATTCGACTTTTTAGAAACAAGAGTGTGAATAAATTTAATTTTAATAGAATAAAATACTATACTTGTCTTAAAGTCATACATGTGACTCCAAGAGATCTTAAATTGGACCAGGGATAATTTAGTTAAATAATAACTCATCTAATTAAATTTGTAAAAGTTTTAGGGTAATTTTTTAATATTTTATAATCTTATTTTTACACTTAATTATCCAATTTACCCTTAAACATGGTAATAAAAACAATTACTAAATATATTATTCATATTTTACAAAAATGAAATTGAACTATTTTATAAATATTGACCTTCTAATTCAAAATATGGATTCCATTTTTATAAATTGAAAACACATAAGTGACTAAAATTAATTTAAAATTAATCCCGTTGTTGGATCGAGAATATGGGTTTTTAAGGTTAAAACATTAAAAAGCTCACAATGTTTTTATATCCAATTTTAATGTGAAATTGATTATAATGATCTAAATTGGATTAAATAATAAATAAATTATTTAATTATACTTTTAAACTATTCAAATATATAATTTAACATAATGAAAAATATGATTCAAAATAATTTTTAAATTAAAATGCGGTATTTTTGTCACTCTTCATCCAACAATGAATCTTATTGAAAAAATACCAAATATTTAACGATAGTAAAATTTGATAAAAATAATGAAAATAAGATGTTTATTTGTTTCAAATAGAACTAATAATTTTTTTTGAAAACTATATCTGAAACATGTGTGCCATACAAACACAACAAAAATTCTTATCAAGATAAATACATATTTTATCCATAAAATTAGATTTATTCATATATCATTTTTAAAAACCACATAAGATAAATTCTAAAAATTATATTGAATAATACACACACACAAACACACACACACACACACACATATATATCTATATATATTTCATTAATATAATCCAATAAGGGAAATTTTATTATTTCATAATCACACTTGTTATCACTTAAATATTTTTTCAGAAAAACAATTACATTTATTTTAAAAAGGGTTTTATTTTCATTTATTTTTAATTATTCACCAATTAATTAATTATATATAAATGTGAAAATCATATTATTATAATTCAATTAATCATATTCACTCCCTCCATTCTAACGACTATACAATAACTAAAATATTTAGATAATAATATTTAGTTCTTCGTTTAAGATCAATGTGGAATATCATGTACTCTATCGAACATAGTGTTTCCATAAAAAAATCATAGGCTATTAAATTATCCCCTCTTAATAAATTACATCCTCAAAATTTGAATTTGGAATAAAAAACTGGGGGTTTTAGTTTTCAAAATACATTTTAAAAAATTCCACATTATAAAACCGATTAATAAAATTTCTTCTTTAAAATACTGAATGGGAAGTTTTAAGGTCCCCTGAGAAAACACATATTAGAGACCCAATTAGGAAAACATGGATATGGAAGACAAAAAAATCAATAATGTTCTGATGGAGAGTGATATAAAACATTTCATGAGAATGATTGTAATCACAAAACCATAAATCTATTATGGGTTAAAAGGTTATTTATTTCTAAGTACGAAATGTAAATAGATAACATTTTTATTAAAATTACATTTCCTAGAGTTTAGTAATTACTTTAATATATTTGAAAAAAATGAATAATACTTACATGATGTAATTATAATTTATAAACTAAAATTAATCTTGATAACCTTCCTAGAATTAAAATTTTCTACCCTAAATATAACCTTAATCATAAAATATCACATGAACCCTAATGATTATCAATACCTTAAAGTCATATCCAAAATAAAATTCATAACCATTATTAATATATATCCTTACATAAACATAAAGCCAACATAACATCTCCCAAAAAGTTCCTTAATAACTTATTAACACATCACTAAAAACATTAGGATTAGGGTCTAAAACCATTAACATATGGACTAACTTCAAAAAAACCGAGATCCCTAGAGATTCCATCACATGACCACATGTCCCAAAATAAACTAAAGTAGTAGAAATAGATTTTTTGATGCCATTTTGGTTCTGATCATAATGATTTCTACACTGAGTAAATAACATCAGACACATGTTATCATAATTTCCAAACTCATTGCAACAAAAAAAAATATTACTGTTGGCTTCATTTTACTTTCATGATCATCTCAATTACATTCACAGGAAATATGACCAAACATACCACATAAAAAGTTATTCCCCAAATTTGTAAGATATTCTCCAATATTCCTTTTACCATACTTCCCCCAAGATGGTAATTTGGTTTTTTACCTCCAATTATCATTGACGAATCATTTCAAATTTCCTTCCAACATGACCTCTTATTTTTTTATCAGACACATGATCATCAAAAAACTCTATTTCTACTTTATCATAACATAGAACATCTTTATCAAATATTTTTAAATAATGAGAAGCTAACACACTTCAATATACAAGTTTTTAGTACTTAGTAAAACCTATTTATCTTACTACTAAGATCCATGGTAAAATTTGGGACATACCTTGCCAAATAGGTGATGTTTTATTCATATGCAGCCACCAAATCATCCTTCTTTTGTTTCAATCCCGATAATTGTTTTTCTATACTATGTTGAATAGCCTTAGGTAATTATTTAAAAAAAATATAGTCTTAAGATAATCACATTCAATGTCATGAATCTATTAACTTTCCTTATTAATATTAATCATTGACCACCATTGGTCAACTTCACCTTCAAACCAATAAATTTCAGGAGTTACCTTTGATTTATGTGAACCACCCATTAAATAAAACAACATTTCTAGTGATTTAATCCATCCTCCAGCTTGTATTGGGTCAAGTGATACTCTAAATTATGGTGGTTTTCGCTTCATAGAATTCTACACTATAGACATGTTCCTTCGTGGTAAATCAGGTTCCCATATAGTATGGATACCAACACCATTTATATATTGCTTCAACTAATCAGTCACTGCAATAAACTATTTTATTACTATTCTAACCATCTCAATATAATGATTTGGATGGATGGTTTCATCTTGGTTCCTTCACACCATAAATGCTACGTTTCCTATAAGGAAAACCATTCCGAATAGACATATCATTGAAGAAGAAACAAGGTAATATTAAAATGATAAATCATTTCAACTTAACCATGATGTTAAGTATTCTAATGAAATTATATTAACAGTATATTAACAACTTGTGTTTTCTAAACCTTTATTTGATACCAACTATAAAGAACCACCCTTAAACACTATATAATCTCAAGTTATGTTAAGAATTTTATATTATTTCACATTGATGTTTTTTCTATTTAGATATTTAGATAGTTAGGACATAACTCATACATAAAAAAACCTTAACAATACAATGTGGACACTTCTTAATAGTATCCATTTTTCCAAAATCTAAAACATTTCTAAATAAAGCATGATTACTTTTACAAAAACTCTTCATGACATTCAATATGTCATCTCCAGATCCTTACACATCATTAAGTACTATAAAAACATTAAAAAATCATGGATAATTATAAAAATCCCAGTAAGGTATATAAAATGAAGGAATCCATTATCCATTTTATAAACATTAAAACCCATGAAAAACCACATCATAAAGAAATACTTTTCTCTCTTAATATGTAGTAAATGCATTCTTTTTAATATAATATAATTATATACATTTTTTAATAAAACGATTACCCAAAAAAGCATAAAAATAATATAAAATACATAAATATAATTATAAATAAATGGATTAACCATGCGGTTTATTTCCATACATGTTACTCTTACAAAATGGAGTGACCATATGGTTGACTTCCATACCCAATGCATTGCAGGTTATAATGTAACCAACCATCCGTCATTTATCAGGAAACCACCCATAATTCATTTATCACGTAACCTCCTTTAAATTATCCATGTACCATTATATAATAATAATACTTAAAATATTGTAGTTTTCATCATTTGCCTTGTTAAATTTCATTTGTAATCACAAGAAATAATTTCAAGGTATTGAAATGAAAAATAAATTTTCAAAACTGGTTTCAATATAAAAAATACCCATAAAAGGGAATAAGGGATGTATTTTAATATTAAAAAGTTAGGGAGTATAGATTAAGAAAAATTTTAATAATGGTGATGTCGATAGTGATGTTTTTTAACTGCAAACATTAAAAAGAACATTAATTTATGTCATTTGTCAAAAGATTCCTTATAAATCGTGTAAATAGGTTCCTTTTGAAAACATTTGAATGATATTCAAAAAATTTATAAAATTTACTTGAAAATACTTTTATATCCATATAATAAATATGTAAAATAATATCAAGAAAATTTATATAGGGAATAATGTTTGACAGCTATATAGTTAAGAATTTAATGCCTCACATACCACATTAAACATTTAAATCATAAGACACATAAAAGATGGACATTTTACAAAACATCAAATAACATGAGGATATATATAACATGGATATGAAATGTCAAAGGGGGTGTATATACAAATTATAATATAATAATGGTTCATATCATCATTAAATTCCTCAATTAATGGATATTGGTAGGAAACCCATTACCATCAGTCTGATTCATCACATATGTCCTTTATCTTCCTCTTCTTAAGGAAATTTCCTTCGACGTTCATCATAACAACTCTATATAGGGCATTCTACATAAAAAATGCAGTATAGAATACGGGGGGGGGGAGGGGGGATCTTAGGAAGTGATTTAAGAAAAATATTGGTTAAACCAAATAGGTTTTTACATGTGTAGAAATGATAATAAGTAGTTCCCTTTTATAAGATATGGGAGGGGAACTCCTAGAATTCATAAAAGTATTAAATTAATATAAATTAATTTATTATTAAAAACGAAAAAATGAGTTATTTCAAATATAGGATGAGTATGGGTCAAATCCATTAATATAATGAAAATTATACGAGTTTTTATTCTTATTTTAATCCTTGTCTTTTTATTATAATATTTATTTTACACTTTTAACTCTTACCATGTTATCATATAAATTATACTTTGAGGGTTACTATAATTACCAAAACACAAAAAATGACCAATAATTGAGTCATTATTGATATTTTAGGACTTATACCAATTATTTGGCCAATGTTTCCATTTTTTGTAATTTTATACTATTCAATAAAATATAATTTATTTTGCAAAATCATTATTGTATATTTTTATAGTATTCATTATTTAAATTTTCAAAAATATCATAAAAACATTATAAATTCTATAATAATCCATTAAACCATCCCTAACATATCAAAGGAATCCAAAACGTTTGTGGATGATATTTATTATATCAAATTATATTTATTTTAATTTGTTTAATATCATTTATTTGATTCTTCATTATTGATGTAATTAATGCATCATCATTATGTCACCATTTATTTTAATTATTTATTTAATCACAATTTTAAATAAATATCCAAGATGTATGATTTTTTATCTTTCTAATGAATATTTATAAGCTAACATATACATTAAATAACCCCATATTAAAAATATTTTACTTGTTAATAATAATAGTGTGATAAATTGACTTTTCTTTGAATACAATTATATAAATCTATTCATGTCATCCAAGTGGCTCCAAGAGATAACAAACTTATCCCATGTATGATTTTATCAACAAAAACCCATCCAATTAAAATATGACAAGTGTTAAGGTAGTTTTCCAATATTTTATAATATTATTTTTACCGTTAATTACCCAATTTACCCTTAACCATGGTGTGATAAATAATTTCTAAAGTTAATCTTCATATATTCAAAAAATTAAAGGGACATATTTTCTAAATATGGATATCTTTATTTTAAATACATAAACCATTTTTTCTAATTCAATAAACATAAGTAGATAAAATTAATTTAATATTAAATCTAAAATTAACATCATTGAATGTTTAAGAAAATGGGCTTTTAAAGAAAAAACGTTCAAAAGATCACAATGTTTATATATCTAATTTCAATGTGAAATAGATTATAATAACCTAACATAGATTAAATAGAAAAATGATTTAATTATACATTAAAACCTTGAAAATATATTATTTACCACTATAAAGATATTTAATGAAAAAGTAATTTTCAATTAAAATGTATTATTTTTTTCACGATCCATAAAACAATGATTCTCATTAAAAATATGTCAATTTTTTTTTACCAATTTACATTTAAATAATATGATATAAAATAATCAGTTTATTTTTTCAAATATAGTGAATAAATGTGTCAAAAATATATTTAAAACAACTGTGCCAATATAATCCACCCAATATGCCTTTTTAAAAAATAAATTATTTTATTCGTAATGTTGGATTTGTTATTATATGATTTATTGAAAAAACATAAGTTGAATGTAAATAATTATATTTAATATTATATATATATATAAATATATCATTAATATATTCCAATAAGTTTGATTTTATTATTTTATAAACACACTTGTTCGCACTTAAATATTTTTCCAGAAAACAATTTTTATTTTATTTAAAAAGGTTTTATTTTCATTTCTAATTTATTGGTCAAACAAATTAATTATATATATGTGCGTGTAAACCATATTTTTATAATTTTGTTAATATTTTTCATTCCCTTCATTATAATGACTATCCAATAACTACCATTTTTAAATAATAATATTTAGTTGTCTATTTAAGTTCAATGTGGCACATCATGTATGCTGTCAAATAAAGTGTTTCTTAAAAAAATCAGTATTATAAAGAAGGACCTTTTATCCATTTGATAAGAGATGAGTTATTTTTAGGTTAATAAATTAACATTATCAAATAAAATTATATTACATATAATAATGTTATTACATTAGAATAACTGATTAATATTTTAATAATGTGGAAGAAGAAATTAAAAAAATCGACAAATAATCATACTTATACTTCATTAAACTTCTATAGGTTCATACCAAAATCATTATTTTGAGATTTTAAAAATATAAATAGGGAATATAGGATATATTTAGGGAAATTAAAAAATTTAATTGGGCATTTTTTTCCAAAATAAATGATTTTTTATGTGTGAAGAATAGAGGAGAGTAGGCTCTATTTTAAGTGGAGGAGAAGACACACATAGAATATTTGAAATGAAAAAGGTGTACCCATGTTTATAACATTCTGAAAGAATAAAAATATTTTCATTAAGAGTGCATATATTATATAAATTCTAAATATGTTCATCTATTTTCTGATTAATAGGTTTTTAAGTCATTGAAACCCATAGATTTTTAGTTTAACCCATGGTAAACCAGTTTCAACTGTAAATACGATAATTTATTCTTACTATTTTTCATACTAATTATGAAAAATAATTATGATGAAATTATTATATAATATTAATTATTAGGATTAATAATATGGAATCTATTTTAAAAAATTCAATTCACATAAGTGGTAGCATTCAACATTAAATTAATCCCCCAAACAGGATGAAAATGTGTTTTTCCAATAAAAAGGTTTTCATAAGTATAGAAAGTTTTTATATAAAAATTAAATATGAAATTTATTGAAATGGTATAAATTGGATTAATAAATATATTATATAACTAATGTTTATTTTAAATCCACTTAAAAATGGATCATGTAAAATCTTGAGATGAAAAGAAAGTCATTAATAAAAATTTGTATTTTTTTCTATTCATAAAATAATTTATCTGTACATAATATTATTAAAAATACACTCAAATATAATTTTGAAATTTTTATTTTAAATAAGAATTTTATATTTTTGATAAATTTTAAAAAATGTTCCAAAATTATGTTTATTATTTATTTAAAAAAAAGAAAACATTTGATTGGTAAAGAATATTTTAAATGATTATTACGTATTTACTAAAAAATAATTACTTATTTACAAATATAATTTCATTTTATAAAATATTTATATATTATTTTTAAGATTTTTTATTTCATATTAATACCACCATGTTTAATGGTAATTTTATAATAATATTTATTAAACAACAATATCAATAGTATATCACATTTTTTTAAAACTAAGTTTTGTGTATAACACAAGCTATCAAAATAATAAAATTAGTATGGAAAAAATATTTTATTTATTAATAGGGTGTTACATTATACCCACCATAAAATAAATTTCACTATCACAATTCCATCACTCGAATGAAAACAACTAAGGATACTTCTCACTCATAATATTCTCAGGTTTCAATGCAACGTCCTCAAGTGGTGGTTTCTCCATAAAATCATGACTAAGTGAGTGAACCCAATTCATAGAAAATTTTCTCTATGATAAAAAATCATATGTGGTTGTACTTTATAGAAAATATCATGATAAAATTTATTTTATTCTTAGTTTAGTACATGTGAAGTATCATGTATGTACTTCCTCTAAATATATACTTGAAAAAATTCGTGGACTTGAAAGAGGTTTTGGGGAAGCACCAAGAAATAATCTACTCTCCCTACACAATCATGAATACTGAAAGAGAAAGTATATATAGGGAACAACATTCCTTTCATCCTGTATCTAGTAGCCTTATTCCATGGTAAAATTTAGAAGAAAATACATTCACTAACTTCTAACACTAGATCACAGTAATGATTGACATTATAACTCTTCTTTCGACTTTGAGATTCCTTGATGGGTTGTTGAATGGATTTGGTATTCTATATTACTTCCTTAGCTAGATCAGGTACCAATAGATTTATTTCTCTGACTTCATTCCAGTAAATTTGTGTTTTAATATTTTTCCCATACAGTTCTTTATAAGGGGACATCTAAATACTTAAGTAAAACTTATTATTGTATGAAAACTAGATAAGAGGAAGGTGTTGATAATAACCACCATTGAAATACATTGAATGAGATGTCAACATATCCTCTAAGGTTATAATTTCACTCTTAGATTCAAAATATATCCGATTATGATACCCAATGATTAAAATCAATACTATATCCAAATAATACTAATGTCTTCACCAAAACATCAAGGTAATCATCAGATACCAATCAGGAATATTAAAATGTTATACTTCATGAAACCTTAACACTTTCTTTGTGTATATCCTATATATTTAATCCCTAGATAAACCTTCTATGATAATGATTTAGTGTTGTAACTTCATAAGAAAATAAAATACGACCCATATAACATTGAGATATTTAATGTTTTGGGGAGTCCAATGACAAAAACCATGGTGATTTTTTCGAATTTCCAGTATTATATGTGTAATAGTTGTAACATAAACTTATACATTTCTCTTTCAATGTCAAATTGATGAAATTCTAAGAACAAAGATAAAAACAATGAAATATCTCATCTCGTTTCGTCCCACAAAAATAAACATTCCAATCTATATACATCATTGTATATCATGGATAAAAAATGAATGGGGAACTATGATATTATTATGAGAACTCTATAATCAAATTATCTATGAATGGAACACATACAAGTTCATGAAATATATCATTCCATAATAATCAAGGATAAAATCTATAAAATTTCTAACCTTATTCTAAATCATTACATCATCATTTTTCACCTCTTTATTTTTTACTTTGATGGATTGTTGAAAAATTATTTTGGCAAGATAATATTTTATTCTTAATTCATGATTTCCAAATCCTTCTTTTGAAGATCTAAAAATAATATATATTTTATAATCCTTAAAATTGATATTCTATAATGGTTCTTTAAACTCCAAATATTAGTAACCTTATTTAATTTTGTATGTTTTTTTGTGTTGAGTAGTCCTAATCATTAATCAACTCTATCCATATTCGTTGGAATATGCTAAACACATTATTTGGGAATGTATACATTATAATATTATAATTTGTATATATATCAGTCTATTTTTAAGAAATTAAATTCCTACATACCATTAATGTAAATATTAATAAAATTTAACTCTAAATCTTAGTGGTGTAAGTTTTATCATGAACCATAAATTTTAATGAATCATAATTTATAAAAATTTCCCTATGTGTAATAACACGTACCAGTCCCTTCTTCAATGCATCATGAAAGAATACTTACACATCTAAAATACAGGTTCATGTTATAACAGATATAATGATTAATATTATCTTCATTTCCTTGAAAATTTCATTTCATTCATCGATCCATTGGAACATGAACCTCATTCAAGTTAACTCTGCGAGTAGATTAGATAATCTCAGTAAATTATGTTCAAAACATTCATAATATTCATAAAATCAAATAAAAAATGTGGTCTCAGTCACAATGGTTGGTTTAGGATAACATTCAACTGCCTCCATCTATGATGAATCCACCAATATACCCTATCTTGAGATTATATGACCCAAAATAAAATATTTTGTCACAAAAAATCATAGATTGTAAACTTTTCTTATATTTTATACTCCTTTGGGTCTCCAATAAAATTATCAAGTAATGTACCTAATCTTAATTTATCTATTAAAAGATTATAATTTTATATAAAATGATTAATATAAACCAATAATTTAATATCTATATATTATATTCATTAATCTAATATGATTTTAGTGGAACTAGTATGAATAAATGAATTCATAGTATATTCGTAGTTCCCATACCTTGAAATGAATTTTTCCTTGGGTAGATAATCCTTTTTAAATATCAATTCATAATATCTATAATTAATTTCATTCTTGTATATGTAATAAGTTACATGGAATTAGTCAAACCAATTATCAATAAGGTGGAGAAGATGCTTTTTATTCATTATGATATTCTTTAGTTCTGGATAAAAAATATAGAGTTCCAAAGAGAGATAATTAATCTTAATAAAATGGATAGGTTAAACTTAATGTGACACATAAGGATGAAAATAACTCATAAATAATATCATTTAAGAAGTTATTCAATTCTAACTATTCGATTTGGTCCATTCTATATAAATTCGTTTAAATTGGTGTAGAAATAAGTATGAGTTATATTGATAACGAAACCTAAAAAGTTGTCTAAAAACATGGTAACTATTTCATAAATACATAAAAGAACTTCCATAAAATTGGAATACCATTTATGTTGAGTTTCTCCCAAACCATCATAAATAAAAACCCATTTGGAATAGGAAAACATAAAAATACAATGGGCGTGATCCCTATTAAATATTTATATTAATCATCATACTAATAGATTATGATAGGCTGGTTTGGAATACCAAACACGACTAATTTTTCAATGAAGTTGATATTTGATTAATTTATAGAAATCCAATCCCTGCCTATGATAACATCAAATCCATCTTGGAGGAAAATGAATAGATTTGTAGTAATAACATTCCTACAAACATCAACAAAAGTAAGAATATTATACTTGATATGTAATAATAATAAAATAATTTCTTTCACTGATAACTCAAAAAAATATCATTGGGTTGGAATTTTGATAACCTTAAAAAAGTAATTGTATATAAAATAGTGGTTATATATAGGGAAAAAATATTATTTTATAATTATAGAGTGAATGTGTACAATCCATAAAACCTTTATATAAACCCTTACCTGAAATAATGATCACATGAGATTTCAATCTGTCTCTCAACATAAGAAGTTGTTGACTTCAATATTTTTTATTAAAATTAAAAATTGGCCACTGATTAGCATAATTCCAATACTCCATTCATTTGAAACACTACAGTGCATGTCAAACATTATGTTAATAATTCTCTGTATTCTAAAAATTAGATAACTTATTCCCATCACTTTAGAATTCAATTTCCTGATGACTTTGATTATCACACATATACAATTTCATAGTCCTCTTTAGAAAATTTCTTTAATGTTTCCTTCCACAATTAGAGAATTACAGATGATTATCTTTTTTTTCTATCCATGGTATTTAGATTTTACTTTGATGTCTATATTTATTTTCTTGTCAAAACCATTATAATAATGGTAAACTCCAACAACAATTTCCACCATGATTGAATATTAAACTATTTTTTCAAAGATACTTAATTACCTTATGGATAACACCCTTTATAGAATTGGTTTTAATTCATTACAGATTTAATCAATGTTACATTGAAGATGAATGACAACAGCAGAGGCATACCCCAAAATTCATTTTGACTTTACTTATAAGTAAAAATAAATTCATTATCCTACTACATTAACTAAATGAATTACTTCACCATTTTTGTAAGAAGAATATGAGAATATTTATTATCAAAATCCAGTTTAGTAAACTCATCATATTCCATGGAGTCAATTTTATCTTGTTTATTCATATTGTTGTTAATAATATACCATTTATTTTCTTCTCTATTTGAATGATAGATATCAAAAATATTTTTTTTTTGATATGAACAATTTAAAATGGAAAATATTAATTCAATTGCACTAATAAATTTCTAATAAACTAATATATCTATAGAACCACATAAAGAAGGTAGAAGTTATATCATGGAGTAATCAAAAGAACATTTTTCTCCCGTTTTCTCATTTTGAGGTTCAAAATTATTCACAAAATTATAATATTGTGTGAGAATAATGATGATCATTTTCATTCCAACTAAAATAATATTTCTATTTCACTAGAGTAAAATTATGTCATTTACCTTCACATTCATCACTAACATGGTTCTGTTGGGTTCCAACCATTTATTAAATTTAAAACTAATATTATGAGAAATAATAATAATAGTGGTAAACAACATAATAATTTAAAATAATTTATAGTATTTATAAATCAGGGCACCTTATTTACAATATTTGATATCTTATGTCTAACCATGGTCTGTCATGTTCATTAATAATTCAAAATCATTCATGATGGTTCACAAAGATGTTTTGTATTTCCAAAGAATATCTTATGGGAGTGTCAAATAAGGTGTGAATCCTAGACCATTTTCATGAACCAAGTGATGATACAGTCCATATAAATGCAAATTTTTAAGAGTAATTACCCCAAGTTATAGATGTGAAAGATCCACTTTAACATGATGTATCAAGACATATATTCAATTTCTTAAAAACCAATCGCTTTTTCTATAACCAAAATTCTTTTATACTTTTATATACATTAGATTATATTTATTTATATCCTTATTCATAACCATTTTGATCCCACTGATGGTTTCATAGTTCCAAAATGTTAACATAAATTTTTATATAATACCAAGTATAACACCCTATGATTTTTATAAATAAATATCACATAATTTTAGATGAATTTTTATTAAATTAAACATAAACACATATGAGGACCATAAAGGATTAGTGTATTTATAATCATGAATACCTAAACAATTGTATCATTAGTGAACTATATGAAATCCCAATATTTTATTCATATTTAACACCCTTCTTATACATATAATTTATAATACCTCTCTTAAAAACCTTGGGAAATGGAAAAAAAGAATTTAGGGGAATATACTCTCAGTGATGGTAATCAAGGGTTGTATAAACATAACATGAGCATAATGAATTTAAAATATTAGAAAACCATTTGAAATAAATACATTACATATAACATATCATAAACATGATTCCTGACATAAATCATGGTAGTTCCTAAGACATGAATCCTATAAGAATCAAGGAACACAATACATTGATTCATATTATTGGAAATGGACCTAGAATTATGGAATACTCCTAGACATATAAAATTATTTACTCAGTAGAAAATGAGTATTTCTAAGACTATCAATTTGGATTGTGTTTATTCCCCAAACCATAATGTATTCTTGGTTTACTCCCAATATGATCATAGTGGATTGGGTATACTCCCAAAACAATTGTAATATTAAAATATCACTCAAATGACTATCATATGGGGTTAGGATCACACAAAAAACCATTATAGTAGTCATAGTACACTCCCATGAATATCATAGTTGAAAAATTATCATACTGAACTAGTTTCACACCCCATTATACTTCTTTATATCTCATGATATATCAATAATTTTCCAATAAACTAAAAGGATATATTGTTATATCCTTTCACACAATGAAAATCATACATATGTGGTGCGTAAGATCTTAAAAGCTTCATCATATCATAATCCATGAAAATAAATGGGTTTCATTAACATTTTATCATAGGACAACCACTTGAAAAGAAACAAGTTGTATAATCATTTAATCAAATCATTATATCATATCCCAAGTAAAAGGAAATATTATCATAATCACTTCAAATTTTTTTATTTTATTATATCCCAAAAAAATGTATGGGATTCATAAACATATTTTTATAAAAATTATAATCCATCTAAATAATTAATAAGGATGGTATCATTGGATCATATATTAATAAATTCTTGAGAAACATCAATGTTTGTCATCTTATTTTGAAAATTATTTTAAAGATAACTTGTAACATTTTAGGAGGAAAATATCATTTTCACTTTAGAATCACTTATTAAAAAACATAAAATTTCCAAAAATATTAAGGAAGCATTTTTCTAAAAAATAACCGCAGAAAAATTTAATGGAATCATTAAATAATTTTTTTTTCAAGATGGTGGAGAATAAAATTATTTCCATACATGTAAAAAAATAATTCCATTAACATTTTCTCTAATATTTCAAAATATATTTAACAAAAAAATGAATGGAATATTAAATTTAACCCCTTTTTAAAAAATAAAAACATGGTTAAAAATGAATTAAAATAGTCATTGTATGATTTTAAAATATTTCTTCAACAATTTTGTATAAAACATGGACCTGAAATAAAAAAAATTGATTGAAGAGAAAAATAAATTATGTTTTCCTTAAAAACCATTTTAGGAATATTGAGTTCATAAATAGTCAAAAATGAAAGTAAAAAATTTATTCTTATACAATAACCATAGGAGGATACATGTCAAAAATTTATCTTTGTATTTTATCACTAAATCATATCCATAATCAATTACAATAAAAAAGAGATTGTACCATCAATCCATCACCAATTTGGTATCTTTTTAATTGTATGAACTATGAAGAGGTATACACTATATAGGTACTTATTCCCCATAATGTTTCATATAAATCATTAAAAATGAAATCCATGGGAAATATATATACCACATAAATGAAATAAGTGGTGTATATGCAATGTGTCCCACATTCGTAAAAGTGAGATGAAGAACTCTAACCATAAACCTAAACATCAATGGTACAGGTTCAAAACACCAGTACAATGAATATAGGTTTATTATATATCTATAATATAACCATATATATATCATAATATATATGATTTAATTATGGAATATTATGACTTTTTTATTTAAAATTCCATGTTAAAATGATGTTTTGAGTTACCACCGCCTCCTTTTTCATGTATGTTTTTGTTTGGTATTATTAAATCTTTGAAATTGATCACAGTTCCATCATCTCAAGAATTTATAAAAATTTATAAATATTATATATATTAATTATATATGTATTTATTGTAACCCATTAATGATATATATAGAAAATGAATTAGACTATTCATGGAGATATTGGGTTATACATAAACATGAATGTTACTTTCATTCCTTTGATGGATGAAATGAAATGATGATAAATATTAATTCACCATTATAGAATAATTTTTATATCATATATATTAATTTACTATATCCTTATTACCATACATTTTAAAATAAATCTAAAAGTGTATCACATCACCTCATGGAGGCGGTAGTCCACACATACACACGAGTGATGTTACCATTTTACAAAAAAATTTGATGGTAAGAAGGTATATGATATATTATATATTTATGAGTATAAATAAATAATTAATATAATATATAAAAACTAAATCAATCGATAACTCTAGAAAATATAGGCTATGATAGAAAATTAATTACATCACTTCATGAGTAAGTAGTCTGACGTACACCTGATTGAATTTTTTTTAATTGATTGGAGAGGAACTATAAGTAATTTATGACATATAGATAATAATATATGTGTATATTTAAGATAAATATGTTATTATTTCATCATAATTGAAGAATATTTGAAGGAATTTGATGATGAAATATGAAAAATACTCTATTAGGACTGATACCTCTTCTTCTATAAACCTCTAAAGGTTAATACCAAGAGACTTCATAAGAGTATTTTATAATAAAAATATTGAAGATATTAAGTGGTGAGGGAATTAATTAACTTTTCAATCAAGGTATTTTCTGAGAAAATGTATATTGGATTTGTGAATAGAATTGGATAGGATGTACACTTTTAAAAGTGTGTTAGAAGACACATTTGTAATTTTTCAAATAAAAAAGTTGTATACATATTTTAATGATTCCAAACAAATGTAAAAGGGATTATTTGATAAAAATGGATGATATATAATTGAAATAATTCCATTAAATAGTACAATGAATAGTGTTTAGGTCATTGTATCAACTATCTTTTTAGTTTAACCCCCATTGAACTTGTATTAAACTTAAAAACAATAATTAATGTTTACTTTTTTTATTCATAAGGAAATATTTAGTTGAAATTAAAATAAAATATTAACAATGATGATTAAAAATATGTAATCAGTATTTCAAAATTTAATTTGTATAAGTGACTGAATATAATATAATATTAATCCCATAAACGTGAAGAAAAAAGAAATTTTCATATGAAATACATTTCATAAGTATAGATAGATTGAATATCAAATTAAAAATAAAGTTGATTACTATTGAATAAATTTAATTAATAAATATATTATTTAACTAATTTTATATTGAATACTATTTTAAAATAAAAATTTAGCTTTTAAATTATTTTTATGAAAATTCATTTTTTTGTAAAAATTGGAATTTTCTTAATATTCTTTGAAAAATTAATCTTTGAAGAAAATTATTAAATAGTTAATCGAATATAATTCATCCATGTATTCTTAAAAAACAAGGTTTATTATGTTAATTTCTTTTCTAAATGTGAAATATTTTACTTTTATTTTTTTATTTCAAAACAAAATAATAAAACATTTTTGAGAAAAACTATTTTGAAAGCATAAAAAAGATTTACTAAAAAGTAAGTACTTATTTATCAATATATATTTTATTATTTATAAAATATATACTTATTTTTTAAAAATATCAGTCTTTCTATTCATACCACTACATTTTATGGATAAGTTATAATGATATATTTAAAATAATATTATTACAAGTGAGTTATAGTTCTCTAAAAATCCATGTTTCATGTAACACAAGATATCAAAAAAACTATTTTTTTGAAAAGTATATATTTCCAAGCATATTGGGGTGTTACATTGTACAATAGTTTTAGTATCTTTAGATATTATATAAGTTACTAATTAATTTCACATAAATTATTTATTATCTCTGAAAAATATTGTTTACACAACATACACTTGTATACATATCAGACATAATAATATTATTTAAACCATGGGTAATAGAAACATAAGAACGGATGTGATCATATTGTTGATAAAGGATGAGCATAATGTAAACACCATAAATTTTCCATGTAATTTTTTTTATTTATATGAAAATTTTACGAGTCTACAAAAATTGACGGTGCGTAATTTTGAGATCTGGTGTGCCTGGAATGAATTTATAAACTTTTTTTAGGTACGTTCAGTAAACACACGAGTGGAATTTTTTAACTTTGGAACTAATGATCAGAATTGAAATCTGAGGATATCATTGAAGACGCAATGCTAATATTCGCTTAAGGAGACCTTTACCTCGACTGCAGTAGGTCGAGGGTGGAAAGTAGTTTTCAAACTTTTCATGGGTGAAAATAAAATAAACATGCTTTCTTTTATTATTGAAATTGAAACCTCCCATTTTGAATTTAGTGGTGGGGACCACCTGAACTCACTTATTTAATGGGAGGTGACTCTTGGTTAATCCCCCCTAGTTAATGTTCCAAATTTGACATAATTAAAGTGCCAACTTTGAATAATTAATAAATTTAATTTTTTAAGTTGGATTCTCACATTGCCTGAGGTTGGAAAAATCTTTAGTAAAAGAAGAGAGCCTTGGTGATAGATTTCGGAGGATCATCATCCAATGAAGAATGTCCCCATATCAAGAACGAGGATGACGCATAAGATCGGATCGATAACACGGTGCGGGAGCAACGAATACCAATGTCACCAACATCATCTCCTCCCTCGCGACATCCTCAACGAACATCAAGGTAGGGGTTTTAATTTGAAGTATGATTAAATCTATTTTTTTATTCTTCATATTCTCATTTCACAACAACGATGGACAAAAAACATGGCCATCTTTCCACATTTATACATTGACCTCGTTTTCTTTTGTTCTTCACACGTTCCTTGTACGATCTTCAATAACAAATAATTAAGTGCACTGGAAACTCAAATTTTTTTTGAGAGAGACATATGGATGAAAATACCTTGACCCGAGCATCGTGAATATGCAGTCGTTATATTTTGTGGGCTTAGAATGGACTTGAGGTGACCCATGGAAGAGGAGGGCAACCGGGAACCAGCCGACTGCGGTTCGAGCAGGCGGAAGTAGAGGTAAGGTAGCGCGCCTTCGTGCTGCCAGTTGAGCAGGAGGCTGAGCCTCTTTGGCCATAACAGAGTATGGTGGATCCCGGTATGCCGACCTACCGCGCGGTGAATCATCGGTGTGTGTCTGCACCGCCGGAACTAGAGATCGCGGCTACTTGACCGCGGTAGAGAACGGAGGGCGGCCGACACTCGGCCAGCTGTAGTGAAGCAGCGGCACATGACCACACCGATGGGAGGAGGACCGGTCGGAGCACTTGTTGGCCATTTCAAATCAGTGGGACCTTCTTGGGTCCCATGGGTGATATGGTAGCACCTAAAGGCACTTCCCTTTTTCTGTTCCGAATGGAAGGGGGGCCGCTCCCCCTTTGGCGCCAGGTCGGGCAGACCGCGCTGCCAGCAGGCCAGGCCGGCCCGCCCCCTTCACGGGCCAGGCCAGACCAGACCACGACCAAGAGGTATGGGCCCATCATGGCCCTGGCCATCCAGGTAGGACCCAGATCGGGTCGAGCCAACCGGGTCAGACTAGACCCGGCCCATTCGGACCCAGTTTCACCTTTTTGTCCATAACTTGTAATCCAAGCATATGTTTGACGAACCGTCTATGGAACCAGAATCCTTGGATCGAGAGTTTCCTTTTGGTATAATCCAACTAAGTTTTGGGATAAAGGTGGAGTACAACCAGGTTTGATTGAACCTGAATCTAATCAGGATCTCGGAACGGAAACAGTAATAACATACAGACCATGTGTCCAATTTACATGTCGTCTGTTGCATTGGGTCCATTATGACATGACGGACCTTTGGGATACTTATTTGTGGAACTTAGTGGCAGTTGAGGTTCAACTGATGGATTGAGGAGCAGTTCTCCCGAAAGTTCTATTAGTGGGAATCCAGTGGCTAGTAGTGAGGTGGAGGTTGGAGACAGATCTTACAGAGGTTAGTACCGAGCTATCCTATGTGGAAAAGCATCGATCTTGTGTGGGTTAGCACTCAAAGATCCTATTTGGGTCAGCACATTCCGATCTTATTTGGGTCAGATCCTATGTGGGTCAGCGCTCAGCGATCCAGTGCGGGTAAGTTCATATCGAACCATGTGGGTTAGATCCTGTGTGGGTCATTGCGGGGTTTAGTACCTATCAATCCTGTGTGGTTCAAACTTCGTATAATTAGCAGCTGTACCTTTTTATAGAATAAGATGGACTAGATTTGCGACTGATCATCTGTACTTCTATACTTCACTTATACCTGGTGTGAGATGAGGCTTTAACTTTCTGGTATTCTTCTATGTGGCCTACCTTTGTGGTACTTACCTTTGTGGTTTTACCTTCAAGGTATTCTTTCCTTCGTGGAATAATTGAGATTTTGGATAATGAGTTGGGCCTTATGTTTCCTCATGGATGAGATGAGTATACTTGATAACATAGGAATATGTATGGGCATATACCTAAGTAGGGTTGACTGTTGTTTACATGCTTGCGGTTTATCATTTTTGGATTTTGAGAGACCTCCAGGGGTCTCGGGGTCCCTACTGAGTAATGTTATACTCACCCCTTCATGGGCTATGCCCGAACCTTATTGTGTCTTATGCAGACGACGAACATCATTGGCTAGGGATGGGGGTACCAGGACTGGAGGCTACTCAGAGGTAGACCTTAGACGAGTCATGTCGCAGAGATGACCATATGAGAGATGTACCTAACCTTTAGGTTGAATCCTTCATGGGTGTTCGAAGGAGTTTTTTTTCAGTTTTACATGTACTTTCCAGTTGGTCTTGTATTCCAGCCCCCTTTAATTACTATACTCACTCTATTTACTATATTTTTTACTTGTGATTATAACTTTCTGAGGGCTTGGTTATGTGAGATTATAGGTTATAATGGCAATGCCTTCCTGGTTTTAGGGATATTCCTTTCCAGTGCTAGTCAACAGCTCCTGGCCTATGGAAGACAGGCTTGGGGTAGTCACGGCATGGGCCCCAGGGGATGGGTCATGACAAATTGGAATCATAAGAGTTTTGTTCTACCAAAGAACTAGAACTCTGATATTTTGACTCAGAAATAGTGTTAAATGTAATGAGTGTGGGTTTTAGTTTGGGGAGTCCAGTGTTGGTGTGGCGGCCAATGTATCCATACACCAGGACCCTTAGTTCTGATTTCTAACTTAGTGCACGAAAACACTGATTGTGTGTGTATCTTTTAAAAGTTTTCTTTGCGAACTCTTTGAGTCAGCTCACCTGGTATAACATATTGACCATGGCGCACCTGTTTGTTTTTTAGGATGCCTCAATGTAGACAGATATCCAGGGTTCTGAGTAGAGTACGTGATGATAGCCCACCGAGCGATGAGGCTTTGGTGCATGGACCCCTTAATGAAGTTTTACCATCGGGTGGTGTACCAGTAACACCACTTTCAGTTGGGAAGACGATGCCACCAACCCCAACAGCAGAGGGTGCAGTCCGCTTAAGCACGTTGTATGATTTCCAGGACCATAGGCCACCAAGGTTCCTAGGAGAGATATATCCACATGCGGCTGAGGATTGGATTGAGGCTATGGTTAGAGTTTTCTGACTGGTAGAGACTCCATCTGTTCTCATGGTGATCCTTACCACCAGTATTCTTTAGGCAGTAGTGGGAAGATGGTGGAGATTTATGCTCCAGGTTCATGATGAGGTGGCTCTCATCTAGGTGGACTTGAAGAGCCTTTTTAGGGTAATGTTTTTCCCTGTGACCCAACTCTTAGTGCGTATATAGGAGCTTTTCCACTTTCAGCAGCGTATCATGACTGTAGATCAATATTCGGAAAGGTTCACCAACCTCTTGAGCTATTCCAGTGACATGGTGTATGACCCTTTTATCTAGGCCCGGACCTTTGAGCAGGGGAATAGGCGAGATATTAGAGCTTCGATGGTTTCTCTTAGCATCCTGATGCAGGTGGGGGTGTTGGAGCAGGAAAACATAGTAGAGAGATTCCTTGTTGATAAGTCACCGGTAGCAAGACCCACTATCAGATGACACATAGCAGAGTAATTAGTAGCTGGTAGTAGACAGATGAAACATAGGTTAAATAGGACCAAACCTATAGGTAGATGACCACATGATACAAGTTAGGTGGTGCAGGGATCCCGAGACAGAGTAGGACAGAAGAGGGACATGCAGTGTTACTCATGCGGCGGGCTGGATCACATGGCTCGAGACTACCCAACCCGCCATATGGACAACTAGCATACAGTTGGAGGAATACCTAAGAAAGGGAAAAGACTAAACCTGGGAGGTTCGTAGACAAGAGGCATACGTGGCAGAGGACTAGGCCGTGCAGTTGGCAGTGGGCGGCATTTCGTGGTTCTACCACCACCACCTCTAGGTGGTCCACCCCGACCATAGAGAGCCGTTGGACCGGGGTGAGCTCAACTCCGGGCATCTGAGTCTTACGACCACGGTGGTCCTAAGATGATAAGAGGTATGATTTTGGTCTAATTCACCTTAGTTTTAGTACTTATAGACAGAGGTGTCATTCAATCTTTTATTTCCACGACCCTCATTCGGAGCTCGGAGATACCGGTGGAGCTGTTAGCCCGACCCTTACATCTAGAGACTCCTAAGAGAGAGAATGAAATTATTACACACTGATTCTGGTAGTGTGATCTTACTCTAGGAGGCGAGAGATTTTGTTGGGATCTTTTAGTAACGGTGCTGAGTTATTACAATGTCATCTTGGGCATGGAATGGTTATTTATAGTCCATGCTCAGATCGACTATATTAGGCGCTAATTACGGTGTGTCCACATGGACGGGACCTGTTTTTCTTTCACCGGTGAAAAGGGAACCTTCTCATCACAGGATGGACTTACCTGGAGGAGGTTGTAGCTGATCACTCATTAGTTGGCTAGCCTTACCCTTAGAGCGGTTGATGTTGAGTGTCTTAGCTATCCTGTAGGGGTGGACCAGTACGATGATGTTTTTCTAGATGATGTTTCGGGTCTACCTTCTCATAGATAAGTAGACTTTTAGATCGACTTGTACTCCGAGACAACATCGATATCAACTCCATCATATTGGATGGATCCTGTGGAGATTAGAAAGCTACGAATATAGCTAGAGGACTTGTAGAGAAAGGGGTTCATTAGGCCCAGTGTTTCTCATTGGGAGCCTCGATTTGGTTATCCAAGAAGGCTTATGGGAGTTTGAGACTCTGTGTGAACTATCTGTGCCTAAACAAGGTGACATTAGAGAATAGGTAACCGCTCCCGAGGATTGATGATCTCTTTGATCAGCTGAAGGAAACACAATGGTTTTCAAAGACAGACCTCAGATCAGGCTATCACTAGCTCATGGATCGAGATGATGATGTGAATAAGACGACCTTCAGATGTCAGTATGGCCACTATGAGTTCTTGGTCATGACATTTGGTGTGACCAATTCCCCATCTGTGTTCATGGGACTCATGAACATGATATTCCATCCATACCTCAGTTTCTTTGTAGTATTCTTCATCGACGACAACTTGATTTACTTAGTGATGGAGGAGGAGCATACCTATCATCTGCAAGATTGTTCTGGACACACCGCAAGAGTACCAGATTTATGGTAAGCTCTATAAGTTCTAGTTCTAGGTCTGATAGGTTCACTTCTTGGGACACGTCATCTCAGAGGCTGGAGTTTCGGTGTATCCAGCGATGATTGAGGCTATACATGCTTGGGAGCCACCCAAGAGTGTGACGAAAGTGCGGAGTTTCATGGGTTTGGCCGGTTACTACTAGAGGATTGTGCCTGACTATTCCAGAGTTTCAGTACCATTATCAGTGTTGACAAAGAAGGTATAACCCTTCGTGTGGTCGGAGAGATACCATTGGAGTTTTCAAATGCTGAGGCAGATATTGATGAGTGCCCCCATCTTGAGGCTACTAGAGTAGGGAGTTGAGTACGTAGTCTACTGAGACACATCAGGTAATGGAATTGGATGTGTCCTGATGAAGGAGTGAGCAGTGATTGTGTATGGTTCTTGACAACTGAGACAACATGAGCATAACTATTCTACCCATGAAATCGCAATGCTGATATTCTCTTAAGGAGACCTTCACCTCAACCACAATAGGTCGTGGGTTAAAATTAGTTTTCAGACTTTTCATGAGATAAAATAAAAAAATTATTTATTTTATTTTTGAAATTGAAACCTCCCATTTTGAATTTTGTGGTGTGGACCACCCAAGATCTCTTCATTAACGGGAGGCGACACTTGGTTTATTCCCCCTAGTTAATGTGCCAAATTTAACTTAATTAAAGTTCCAAAATTTGATTAATTATTAAACATAATTTATTAAGTTGGCTTCGCGCATTACTTGAGGTTGAAAAAATCATTGGAAAAAGAGGAGTGCCTTGGAGAGAGATTTTGGAGGATTATCTTACAACAAAGAATGTCCTTGGATCAAGAATGAGGATGACCCGCAATCTCGTATTGGGAGCATGGTGCGGGAGCAACGAATGCCGACTTCACCAAAATCATCTCCTCCCTCTGGACATCCTCAACAAACGTCAAGGTAGGGATTTTAATTTGAAGTATGATTTAATCTATTTGTTGATACTTCATATTCTCGTTTCACAATGACAATGGAAAAACAAACATGGCAATGCTTCCACATTTATACCTTGACCCTGTTTTCTTCCATTCTTCATGTGTGATTCGTATGATCTTCAATGAAAAATAATTAAGTGCACTGGAAACTCAAAGTTTCATTGAGAGCAATATATGGATGCAAATCCCTTGACCCGAGGATCGTGAATATGTGGTCTTCATATTTTTCAGGCTTAGAACAAAGATGCGGTGACCTGTGGAAGAGGAGTGATGTTGGTAACCGACCGACAGCGGTTCAAGAAGTCGGCGGTGGAGGTAAGGAGGCAAGAATCCATGCCGCCAGTTGAGCAAGAGGTTGCAGCCCATCGGCTGCAGCGGAGCAGGGGGGCAGCCGTCACTCCAGCTGCCCGCGTGACAAAGAGGCAGTGTGTGTCTGCGCCACCAAAATTGGAGACCGTGGCCGCTTGGCCTCGGCAGAGGATGAAGGGTGGCATGTACCCGGATGACCAAATTGGAGCAGCATCGTGCGACCACACCAATGGGAGGAGGACCAGACAGAGCATTGGATGGCCGTAGTAGATCGGAAGGACCCATTCAGGCCCTGTGGGTGACATGGCACCTCCTAAAGGCGCTTCCCTTTGTTATTCCAAATGGAAGGGGGTCGCTCCCCCTTCGGTGCCAGCACGAGCGGACCACGCTGCCCAGCGTGCCGTGCCAACGATCCTCCCCCTTCGCAGGATGGACCCACTGTGGCCCAAGCCAACCAAGCCAGACCTGGATCAGTTTTTCCCTAGCTGAGTCGGGGCGGGTTAGTTCGACTGGGTCAGACCGGACCCGGGCCCATTCAGACCCAATTTCATCTTTTTGGCCATAACTTGTGATCCGGGTGTCTGTTTGACGAACCGTCTATAGTGAAAAAATCCATGGATCAAGATGTTCAGTTTGGTATACTCCACTTGAGTTTTGGGATAAAGCTGGAGTATGACCAGGTTGTACCAAACCCAAATCCAATCGGGCCCTCGGAACAGAAATGCTAATAACATACAGACCGAGTGCCTGATTGATGCACTGTCTGTTGCCTTGGGTCTCTTATGACGTGACAGACCTTTGGGATACTTCTTCATGGAACTTCCTGGTAGTTGAAGTTCTAAATATGTCTTGAGGAACAGTTCTCCCAAACATGCTCTTAGTGGGAATCTAGTGGCTGGCAGTGAGGCGGAGTTTGGTGAGAGTTCATACGGAGGTTTGTACCATGCGATAATGTGTGGGTCAACACCAATCCTGTGTGGGTCAGGTCCTATGTGGGTTAGTGCTCTGTGATCCTATGTGGGTCAGCACATACTGATCCTATGTGGATCAGATTTTGTGTGGGTCAGTGCTTCGTGATCCTATGCGGGTCAGTGCATACTGATCCTGTGTGGGTCAGATCCTATGTGTGTCATTGCGGGGGTTAGTACCTATCGATCCTGTGTGGGTCAGACTCCATATAATCAGCAATAGTAACTCTTGATAGAATAAAATGATATGTATTTACAACTGATCATTTGTACTTCTATACTTCACATATACCTAGTGTGAGCTAAGTCTTTAACATTCTGGTATTCTTCTGTGTGACGTACCATGTGGTACTTACTTTTGTGGTGTTACCTTCATGGTATTTTTTACTTCATGGAACAATTGAGATTTGGGATAATGGGTTGGTCCTTGTGTTTCCTCATGGATGAGATGGGTATACTTGATAACTTAGGTATATGTAAGGGCATATACCTAAGTAGGGTTGAATATTGTTTCCATGCTTTTGGTTTATCCTTTGTGGATTTTGAGAGACCTTCAGGGGACTCAAGGTCCCTACTGAGTGTTTTTATACTCACCCCGGCACGGGCTATGCCCGCACTTTGTTGTGTCTTGTGAAGATGATAGAAAGTGTTGACTGAGGATGGGGGTACTAAGACTAGTTGCTGCTCAGAGGTGGACTTTATAAGAGGCATATCGCAGAGACTACTATTCGTGATCTGTACATACCCTTCAGGTAGGATCCTTGGTGGGTTTTTACAAGAGATGTTTTTCTAGTTTTACTTGTACTTTTCAGTTGGGATTGTATTCTGGCCCCCTTTACTTACTGTACTCACTCTATTTACTATGGAGTATACTTGTGATTATATCTTATTGAGTGCTTGGTTGTGCGAGATTATAGGTTATAAAGGAAATGCCTTCCTAGTTTTAGGGATATGCATTTCCGGTGCTAGTCATCAACCCCTGGCCTATGGAAGGCAGGCCTGGGGTAGTCACAGCATGGGCCCCAGGGGACGGGTCGTGACACATAAGAGAAAAAAATGAATATAATAATTTATAACAATATGAACATATGGGTATATAAAATTATTCTATGTATATGAGTATAACATCTGATAATCATACCCAATTAAATATAGAAAATAAAAAATTAGTTTATGTATAATGATTTTGGAATAAGAAAATCCTGAGTTATATGGGTGGAAAATACAGTCAATAATCATAATCCATAAAATCATAACATGTGTATCCTTTATATAAAAGATATTTAATAAGAGAATTTGGAACATACCTAAGAAGATAAACCCATTTTCTCTATTAAGGATCACTCTAAATACCATCATCACATAATGGATCGAATGTTTTAATGTATTGGGTTTACTCCTTAGTCCATTATATGACATATAGATATATATAAGTAACTTAATGATTCATTGGCGGGAAATGTAATCCTGTTTCATGAATCACATATTTGATAGATTTTTTCAAAGGTTTAAATTCATACCCCATTCCTTTTTGTTGGTCGGAGTTGTTTAATCAAGAGGTGGGTGAATTGAGTACCAATTAAAATTTCTGTATTTAAAAACAGTGTCTTAAAGACCCCCAAATAAAATAATAAATTAAACTGTAGTGAATTTATATTAAAGTAGAGGTTCTGTTAGATTCTCAAGGGATTGATTAATTCCCAGTTAATCAACACAGAAGTGTGTGATTATCTTTTGAAACTAACTTACTAATCTACACTTAACATAAACAGTTGCTAATTTAATTATCAAAGTAACTTTAATAACAGTATTGGTTTTAAAGTGGTTAGCAGCGGAATAAAACTTTGAAAGAGATGGCACAACAATGTAACCAAGAGGTTCAGTGTCAAGCCGAGACTTAGTCCTCTAAAAAGTTTATATAAAAATGATCCACACCCTGGATCGGGGTTCAACAGTCTACAAATGTCCAGGTCCAAGACCTCTACCACTGTTCTTCGTGGGAAACAGTACAACAGCAACCAGCTGTCCAGGTCACACACGACCTCTACCACTATTCTTCGTGGGAAAGAAAGAATGAAAGAGTTTGGTAAGGATTTGCAGATCCTCCTATTTAAGTACAGGAGACAGTGTATGTGTTAGATACAGCAGATAACACACACTGCTCGAAAAGTATAGTAATAAATCACAGAACAAGAGATGTAGAGTTTAGAAGTGGGTCTGGTGATTTCAGTGTAGCTCTGGACTCCTTTGGATTTGATCAGAAGTGATTCTGAGTCCTCTTCTCATTTCTGTTTGAGAAACAGAGTGTCGTATGCTCCAGGTTCACGGAGTAAAAAATGTAGTCGATGAAGCTCTTTGATATTCTTTTGTATGCACAGAACACTTCTCGAGTAGTCTTGATTGTATATGAGATTCTCTGTGTTCTTGATTGGTTCTTCTTGTATGCACAGAGCTTTTCTTGAGTATATCGTATGTCTTCCTTGTCTCTGTGTGTATTATCGCTCTTCTCTTCAGCAGAGTCTTCATGTATTTATGTCACGTGCAATAGGGGACATAAAAGATTTCCTTTCTGCAGGTACGAGGTACGGATTCCTGACATCCGACAACCTTTATCAGATATATTACAAATCATTAAAATGTATGATATGACCGTTAGATAGATAAAGATAAATAAATAAATTCAAACAATGAGTCGAGTGATCGTTAGGTAATCAGCATCGGTAGCTTGAACATCGGTAGCTTGAACATCGGTAGCTCAATGTCATTAGTTGCTTTGACTCTATCGGTGGCTCTATGCGTCGGTTGGTACATTCTTGTATCGGTGACTTTGTTTATCGTTAGCTCCATGCGTCGGTAGCTGCAAGTGTCGGTAGCTCTATGCATCGGTAGCTCCATGCATCGGTAGCTCCATGCATCGGTAGCTCCATATTTGTATCGGTAGCTGTCTGTATGTCGGTAGCTTACATTTATAAGTACATCGGTAGCTCTGTGTTAATTATATCGGTGACTGACTGTCGGTAGACTAAGTCTATCGGTAGACTGGTTACCGGTAGCTCTTTATCAGTAGCTATAGGCAGATTACTTATCTGTTTTATGCAGAACACACCCGATTGTGTTAGAATTAATTTATAACTTGTATGAACATGGATAAATGAGGATTAACATTTTCCAAAGACTATTTTAAAAATTATTATTGGTTTGATCACAGATGTGAAAGAATTAAAGTATAGATCAATGATACTTAAAAATATCATAGAGAATGAAAACATAATTGGGATTTTCAACACATATGAATACATGATTGAGATTATCAAAATAGGTGAGGTCAAAAATCTCCCCCTTTTTGATAATCACAATTTATGATATGGTCATTTAACATAGTGAAAATATAATAGTAAAGAGTATAATATTGAAAATAATTTTCTCAGAGAAAACAGCATCAGAGATAATAGAAATAGTATGATACAGACATAAGTTATCAGAGGTAACAATAATAAGGTACTAAATAGACATAAGGTATCAGAGGTAAAAATGAAAAGAGGGGTAATGTGTCTCCCCTTATTCCTTATTTTTCTCCATTGAAAATATTTTTCATTCTCTCAGTTTGTTCTCCCCCGCTTGTTATTTTTCTCCCCCTTATTATTCTCCCATAAAATGGTTCTCCCCCTTTGTGATAATCAAAAAGTGGGAATGCATATATATATAAGAGACAAATAAAACATGAGAAGTAAAAGGAGGTCTTCTGTATTAGAGTAGTCAAAAAGTACAGAAACAGAATACAAATGAATTCCTATCAAAAATCCTGGCCACGGGATCATTCCACCTCTTCCACGTGAGATTTTCCTTTGGGATCAGTAGAAGGTTCGGGTGGTGAGGATTCAGGTGAAGGCTTGGGAATTCCATAAAAGATTAAAGGAGGCTGGGCCACTGACACAGAGTCAGGCCTGTAGGTTGAAGATCTTTGGGTGATCATTGGTGTGAGGCTTCGAATAGCTTGAGCAGGAGTCAGCTGGACTGTAGAAGCAGCTGAGGCAGAAGCAGGCAAAGCAGGAGGTATGATGACTGGTCTGGCATCAACATGCAAGAAGGGCAGCACCAGATTTCTAAAATCCATAATAATTCCTCCTCCTCTTTCCATAGCAGAGATGAAATCATCTTTGTTCTCCATGAATTTCTCCAAGGAAGGAGTCAATTCTCTTAGTTTGCTCACTTGTTCTCTAAAAGCTTGAGTTACTGGGGGTAGCTTCATATTTTCCAACATCAGCTTGAAGTGGTGATCGAGTTGATGCTTGGTGAAAATTCTAGTGAAGTAGTTATCCACTTTGTTCTTTATGGATTCCTGAGAGGCAGAGGCTTCTCTCATATAATCTTGAAGAATCTTCATTATTTCTCTCGCAGAATCTCTTGTAGAAAGCACCACTCGACTCAACTCTGATGAGTCCACAGATCTACTGGTTGAAATAGAACCAATCTCCTCTTTCAACATTGCTCGAACATGATTCAGATCAACTGATAGTTTGGATGTGAGAGGGACAAGAGAGAAGGAAATAGCTTCTTTAAAACTCTTAGACAAACCACTTATTAGGCTTTGAACTTGAGAGTCTTGTAATTGAACATGATCCTTCACTGAGGTTTTGAAATTTTCAAACACCGAGACAAACTGGCTTACTACACTCTTCACATAAGCTAGGTCCTTGTCAGCTTGAGACTTGGATCTCATATAAGAATCCAAAGCAACAACTGATGTCTTGAGAGCTTCAAGATCTGCTTCGATCCTAGAAGACTGAGTCTGGAACTCTTTCACTTCTTCCATAAGCTCAGACATAAAAGAAGATAAATTACAAGCCAGGGAAAGCTCGAAGGATCTCTCTAAGATTTTCATTTCTTCATAGAAGCTTTGCTTCATCTCAGAAACTGATGCACTGAATGATTCTTTCAGCTCATTATTCATGGATTCAAGATCAGATTTAGAGACAAAATCATTGGAAACAACTGCAGCAGATCCCTTTGCTGAGGCCAAACTGGCTACCGAATCAGTCATTATTGAATTAATTGAGGATGAAAGGGAGGTTTCCATTAACTTTACTTCTTCAACAAAACTGGATTTGAGGTCCTCTTTCAGCTTATTCAGATCATGAAATCTGACTACATCATCTGGCAACAACTCAGAAGCAAGAACATAATTGGTCTTCGGTCTATTCACAGTCATCTCATTATCAGAATCCGGATAATCCAATCCACAGACTATAAACCCTGGGTCTTCTACCCAGTCTCCAAGCTCAACAGCTACTGTAACATTTCCAAGAACAGATTGATGCTCCCCCTCAATGGGTGCATTCTCATGTATCACAACAGCATTCAGTGCTGGATTCTCTTCATCAGAATCTTCTACTACAAGTTCCACCGGTGCAGCATCTAGAAGATCTTCTGATACAGGTACAACTTCTTCTGTATCTCTTTCTACTTCAGCAGTCGGCATAGCTGAGCTTCCAATCAAAGGACTCATACTTAAACTACTAGAAGCAGGCGATTCAGATACATTTTCCTTTTCCTCTTCTTCATGGTGAGGTACAGACTGGTCTTCCTCATGAGTCGACAAAACTTCCCCTACCTTTCCTTTCCTAGAATAAACCAATTCTGCAACAGGACTTGGGGGAAAGTCTGGATCTCCTCCAACATCCATGGGAGTTTATCCTTCTTCTTCTTCTATTTCTTCTTCTGTTTCACTACTATAAATAGGTTCCTCTTCATCAGGTCTCAGACTCGGATCTCTCATATCCTTTGGTCTTGAGGGATGATCCACAGGATTAAACCTATCATATATCTTCTGATCATCACTGACCCATTCTCCCTTCCATGGGTTCCAGTTAATTTTCATGTACTTACATACAGTCGAGGTGATGCAGAAATTGTTCTTGACTACAACTGTCTCATCCTGAGACTCAGCTATTCCTTTCACTTTTATCATTACTGAAATTAGCTTGGCAAAGAACAAAGCATTAGTCTTTGACTTTGGTATAATCATGTCTTCCATTTGAAGCATTAACAATATGCACATATTGATTTTTACACCATGTCTTATCAAATGAAGAAGATAGATATCTTGATATATCAGATTTGCAAAATCTCCTCGCCTCGGTATCAACACATGCTGAACAAACATGAAGAGCAGTCGATTCTCTATATCCATTTCAGTAGCAACCACTTTCCTTTGAGTCCCATTACCAGTCAGCTCTTGTAAGGCGGTTTCATAATCAAAGATATCACTTCTAGGTGTCATTTCTCTTGATACATACCTAGAGACACCTTCATGTGGTACTTTCAAACTCTCATCCCACTCTACTGAAGAAAAAGACATCTCTTTTCCATTTAAAAATGAGCTTACCCGATTCTCATTTTCAGCCTTCTCGAAGGTTACAAACTCATAGAACTGTATTACCAACTTCGGGTAGTATGGGCCTTTATTATTCGAGAAACAATCCACCCATTTCTGGTCCTCCAAAATTTCGAGTACCAACGATTTTCTAGGCAGTAGCCATTCCACGCACAGTTCCTTCTCGATTACTATGTCTCTATTCTGCAAGTGGGTATTCACTGGTCGCTTTCCCGACCTAGTTCTGACTTCACTAACACTGGCTTTATGCTGTGTCTTCTGCTTCTTAGCGTTTGGTTCTACACTTTCATCTCTGACGATAGGAAGGTTAGTTTTTTTCCATCGCGGGTTTAGGGTTCTTGGCCGATTTGGGAGCAAAGGTTCGAAGGTGAGAGGTTTTGAGCTCGGTGAGGTAGGAAGTGTCTTAGACTTAGTTTTTATCATTTAGTAATTCCAAATAATCGACTAAAAAAGAGTAAAATAAAATAAAATAAAACGATTCGTATTCATGGCGGCATACAGAAGTTTTAAAATATTGCATCGGTGTGAGTTAATCATCGGTGAGAAAAACAAATCGGTGAGAATTGTACATCGGTGAGAATTTTCACATCGGTGAGAATTTCCAACATCGGTGAGAATTTTCAACATCGGTGAGAATTTTCAACATCGGTGAGAATTTTCACATCAGTGAGAATTTCCAACATCAGTGAGAATTTTCAACATCGGTGAGAATTTTCAACATCGGTGAGAATTTTCACATCGGTGAGAATTTCCAACATCAGTGAGGATTTTCACATCGGTTGTGATTAAACATTCCCAATTCGTGTCTTATGTAACTTAGCCTATCCGAACTTAAAGGTTTAGTGAAAATATCAGCCAATTGATGTTCAGTGCCAATAAATTCAAGAGAAATATCACCTTTTTGATAGTGATCTCTTAGGAAATGGTGTCTTACATCTATGTGTTTGGTTCTAGAGTGAGATACAGGATTCTTAGAGATGTTTATTGCACTGGTGTTATCACAGTTGATTGAAACATGTTTAAAAACATATCCATTTTCCAAAAGAGTGTGTTTCATCCACAGAATTTGTGCACAGCAACTACCAGCAGCTATATATTCTGCTTCGGCAGTAGATAATTCAACTGAGTTCTGTTTCTTACTACACCAAGAAACTAAGGATTTTCCAAGCAAATGACATGTTCCTGATGTGCTTTTTCTATCTAACTTACAACCAGCAAAGTCATCATCTGAATAACTCATTAACTCAAAGGATTGTCCTTTTGGGTAAAACAAACCTAAGTTAACCGTGTGTTTGAGATATTTAAAAATTCTTTTGACAGCAAGCAAATGAGATTCTTTTGGATTAGCTTGAAATCTAGCACCCATACACACACTAAACATAATATCAGGTCGACTAGCTGTAAGATAAAGTAAACTACCAATCATACCTCTGTAATTTGTTTGATCAACTGGTTTCCCAGTTTCATCTGCATCCAATTTACAGGTAGTACTCATAGGAGTTTCACTTTCCTTGATACTATCCAGACCAAAACGTTTTAAAAGATCCTTTGTATATTTACTTTGATTCAAAATAATACCATTTTCATTTTGAAATACTTGAAATCTAAGAAAGTACTTAAGCTCTCCCATTAAGCTCATTTCAAATTCATTTTGCATACTTTTTGAAAAATCAGTACATAAAGAGTGTTTAGAAGATCCAAAAATAATATCATCAACATATATTTGTACAACTAAAACATCATTAGAATTTCTTTTAATGAAAAGAGTTGGATCAGCAATCCCTTTAGTAAAACCTTTTGAAATAAGGAAGTTGCTAAGTCTATCATACCAAGCTCTTGGAGCTTGTTTTAAACCATACAAAGCTTTAGAAAGTTTAAAAACTTGATTTGGAAAATGGGGGTTAGTAAATCCAGGTGGTTGTTCTACAAAAACATCTTCAATTATAAAACCATTTAAAAAAGCACTTTTCACATCCATTTGATATAACTTGAAATCCAGATGTGCAGCATATGCAAGTAAGATCCTAATGGCTTCTAGTCTAGCTACAGGTGCAAAAGTCTCCTCATAGTCTATACCTTCTTCTTGACTATATCCTTGTGCAACTAGTCTAGCTTTGTTTCTAACTATATTTCCAGATTCATCTACTTTATTTCTAAAAACCCATTTTGTGCCTATTGTCATAGTGTCCCTAGGTCTGTCAACTAATTCCCAGACTTTGTTTCTTTCAAACTGATTTAATTTTTCCTGCATAGCTATTACCCAGAATTCATCATTGATAGCATCATTGATATTTTAGGGTTCTAGCTGTGAAAGAAAAGTTTGATGTTCAACCTGATTTCTTAAAGAAGATCTAGTTTGTGTTCCTCTATCAAGATTACCAACAACAGCTTCTAAAGGATGATTCTTTATAATCCTCGTTGATCTGGTAAAGATTGGACTAGAAATTTCAGGTTCATCTATAGGTTCGGGTTCAACAGAAGCAGATTCTGGAAAACGTCCAGAACTGGATGCTTTGATAACAGGTTCTTTAGATTTATCATTAAGATCCAGAATAGACAAATCTTCTTCAAGATTCTCAAGAGAGTTTTTAGGCTCATGTGGATCAGTTTCATCGAATTTGATGTGAACAGATTCTTCCACACATTTAGTTTTCTTATTGAATACTCTATAGGCTTTACTTGAAATAGAGTAACCCAGAAAAATTCCTTCATCACTTTTGGAAACAAACTTATCCAGATTATCTTTAGTATTCAGAATAAATACTTTGCAACCAAAAACTTTAAAGTAATTAACCTTAGGCTTTGTATTGTTCCACAATTCATAAGGGGTTTTCTTCATAACAGGTCTGATTAAGACTCTATTAATGACATAACAAGCTGTATTTACAGCTTCAGCCCAAAAATAAATAGGCAGGTCATATTCATTGAGCATGGTTCAAGCAATTTCTTGAAGGGTTCGGTTTCTTCTTTCTACTACACCATTCTGTTGGGGAGTTCTAGGGGCAGAAAAGTTATGAGTATAGCCATTGTGTGAGCAATAAGATTCAAAATCATGATTTTCAAACTCACGACCATGATCACTCCTCAAGGTTTTAATCTTAAGTCCACTAAGGTTCTCTACAGATTTAGAGTATTTTACAAAGTAAGAACAAGCTTCACTTCTGTGAGCTAGAAAATATACCCAAGTATATCTAGAAAAGTCATCTACAAGAACATAAACATAGTGCTTCCCAGTTAAACTAGAAACTCTTGATGGTCCAAAAAAATCAATGTGAACCAATTCAAGTGGTTGAGAAGTCGAAACTTCTTTATTTGATTTAAAAGAAACTTTGTGTTGTTTTCCCTTTTGATAGGGGTTACACACTTTATCATTTGGGAATTCTAATTTAGGTAGGTCTCTAACTAGGTTTTTTCTAGAGAGTTTTCTAAGTGATTGAATGTTGCAATGTCCCAATCTTCTGTGCCATATCCAAGATTCTTTATGAAAAACATTCAAACAAGTAATATTATGTTTAGCTAAAGAATTCAGATTAACAGCATAAACATTTTCATTTCTTAAGGCAGAAAATACCAAAACATTCTTAGAATTAAAAACTTTGCAAGAATCATTTTCAAATTTAACATGAAAACCATCATCACATAACTGAAAAATACTTAATAAATTGTATTTAAGGCCATCAACAAATAAAACTTTAGAAATCAAAATTGAATCAGTGTTACCAATCTGGCCTAGGCCGACGATTTTCCCTTTTGAGTTATCACCAAAGGTGACAAAGCCTCCATCAACCTTTATTAAAATCTTGAAATAAGAAAACTCTCCTGACATATGTCTTGAACATCCACTGTCCAAATACCAGGTCTCTTTATAGGAGCTCTTTACGCAAGTTCCCTACAAAACATATTTAGATGGGAGATGATTTTGGTACCCAGATTTTCTTGGGTCCAGACAGGTTAGCCAATAACACTTTAGGTACCCATATTTGTCTAATGGGTCTCATATAATTTGTAGAATTGATATGTTTTGAAAGATAAACTTTATTAGATCCATAGCTATGTATATAACTAGTTGAAGCATATGAAGTTCCAGAATTACCTTCATTCTATCCATATTTAGAAATGAATCTAGTTTTGGCAATTTTCCTTTGTCCAGGTTGGTATCCTATACCAGTAGTATATTTAGGTGCTATTTTCTTTCTTAGCATCTGTGTTAGTGTATTTTTTCCATTGGTGAACTTCTCTATGTCTTTCTTGAGTTTCTCGTTAGATAGTTTCAGTTCAGTGTTTTCTTTTAACAGTTGAGCATTCTTCTCCTTTTCTATATCAAGATCAGATTTATGCTTAACACTTAAAGCATGCTGTTTCTTTAAACCTTTGTATTTATCCTTAAGTTAATTACATGTCTCTTCCAGCATATCACAATATTCAAACAGTTCAGATTTAGACATGTTATCACCTTCAGAATCATCTCCAGCATAATATGAATTTGAAGTAGGAGTTTCTGATGTTACCTCAGAAGTGTTTTTCATAAAACACATGTTGGCTCGATTCCTGTCAGAGTCTGAAGATTCATCTTCACTTGTGCTGTCTTCTGAAGCCCTCCAAGTAGCCTTCTTGGATTTCTTAAACTTATTGTCCTTATATTCATATTTCTTTTTATACTTCAGATTTGGACAGTCGGCTTTAATGTGTCCTTTTCTCTTGCACTCATAGCAGACAACATCATCTGATTTGTCATTCTTCTTCCAATCCTTTTTCCATTTACCTTGGTGATCATACTTACCCTTATAATTTGTTTTTCTGAAGAACTTCTTTTTCCTATAAAATTTCTTAAATCTTCTAGCAATGTGAGCCATCTCAGCATCACTGTCAGAATCACTTTCACTGTCTTCACAGCTTGAACTTTCAACTACAGCTTGAAGCTTTTCTTTGTCCTTATTCTTTGAAGTTGAGGATTTGAAAGCGACAGACTTTCTTGCAGGTTCATTTTCTTCCTCCTTATTCACTTTAAGCTCTTCTTCATACATCATCAGCTTTCCAATTAGTTCCTTGACAGGTAGAGCAGCAATGTCACATGATTCTATGATTGAGACAGATGTGCCTCTCCATCTATCAGGTAGACATCTCAAAATTCTCATAATTTGTTCCTTCGATGAGACATCTTTTCCCAGCGAGATCATTGTATTGACAATTTCATTGAACCTGAGATACATGTCAGAAATGGGTTCGTCAGGCTTCATTTTAAAATTATCATACTTGATAGTATAAGTGTTCAATCTCATTTCTTAACATTCGTTGTTCCTTCATGAGAAACAGCTAAGGTATTCCAAATTTCATATGCAGTTTTACAAGTAGAAATTATATTAAACTCTTCATCTCCTAGAGCACAGTACAAGGCATTCATAGCTTTACAGTTATTATTGTAAGCAGTCTTTATAGGTTCATCCCAAGTAGATCTAGCAGTAGTGGGAATTTTGTATTCTGATTCAATAGCAGTCCAAATATCAAAACCTATGCTTTCTAGATAAATTTTCATTTTCAGTTTCCACTGAGCATAATTAGTTCCATTGAAGAAAGGTGGCCGGTTAGTAGCAGCACCCTCAAGTCTATTGTCCATGATGAGAAAATTTTAAAGAGATAAAAATTTAGATATAACAGAAATTTTAAGAACTTTAAAATACAACTAAAATCACAGTTCAAAAGCAGAGTACTTTTAGAAAGTATTTTCAATCCTCTGATAACAAGTGTTGGTCGGAGTGGTTTACTCATGAGGGGGGTGAATTGAGTACCAATTAAAATTTCTGTATTTAAAAACAGTGTCTTAAAGACCCCCAAATAAAATAATAACTTAAACTGTAGTGAATTTATATTAAAGTAGAGTTTCTGTTAGATTCTCAAGGGATTGATTAATTCCCAGTTAATCAACACAAGAGTGTGTGATTATCTATTGAAACTAACTTACTAATCTACACTTAACATAAACACTTGCTAATTTAATTATCAAAGTAACTTTAAAAACAGTATTGGTTTTAAAGTGGTTAGCAGTGGAATAAAACATTGAAAGAGATGGCACAACAATGTAACCAAGAGGTTCAGTCTCAAGCCATGACTTAGTCCTCTCAAAAGTTTATATAAAAATGATCCACACCCTGGATCGGGGTTCAACAGTCTACAACTGTCCAGGTCCAAGACCTCTACCACTGTTCTTCGTGGGAAAGAAAGAATGAAAGTGTTTGGTAAGGATTTACAAATCCTCCAGTTTAAGTACAGGAGACAGTGTATGTGTTAGATACAGAAGATAACACACACTGCTCGAAAAGTATAGTAATAAATCACAGAACAAGAGATGTAGAGTTTAGAAGTGGTTCTGGTGATTTCAGTGCAGCTCTGGACTCCTTTGGATTCGATCAGAAGTGAGTCTGAGTCCTCTTCTCGTTTCTGTTTGAGAAACAGAGTGTCGTATGCTCCAGGTTCACAGAGTGAAAAATGTAGTCGATGAAGCTCTTCGATATTCTTTTGTATGCACAGAACACTTCTCGAGTAGTCTTGATTGTATATGAGCTTCTCTGTGTTCTTGATTGGTTCTTCTTGTATGCACAAAGCTTTTCTTGAGTATATTGTATGTCTTCCTTGTCTCTGTGTGTATTATCGCTCTTCTCTTCAGCAGAGTCTTCATGTATTTATGTCACGTGCAACAGGGGACATAAAAGATTTCCTTTCTGCAGGTACGAGGTACGGATTCCTGAAATCCAACAACCTTTATCAGATGTATGAAAAATAATTAAAATGTATGATATGACCGTTAGATAGATAAAGATAAATAATGAAATTCAAACAGTGAGTCGAGTGATCGGTAGGTAATCAGCATCGGTATCTTGAACATCGGTATCTTGAACATCGGTAGCTCAATGTCATTAGTTTCTTTGACTCTATCGGTGGCTCTATGCGTCGGTTGGTACATGCTTGTATCGGTGACTTTGTTTATCGGTAGCTCCATGCGTCGGTAGCTGCAAGCGTCGGTAGCTCCATGCATCGGTAGCTCCATATTTGTATCGGTAGCTATCTGCAAGTCGGTAGCTTACATTTATAAGTACATCGGTAGCTCTATGTTAAGTATATCGGTGACTGTCTGTCGGTAGACTAAGTCTATCGGTAGACTGGTTACCGGTAGCTCTTTATCAGTAGCTATAGGCAGATTACTTATCTGTTTTATGCAGAACACACCCGATTGTGTTAGAATTAATTTATAACTTGTATGAACATGGATAAATGAGGATTAGCATTTTCCAACGATTATTTTACAAATTATTATTGGTTTGATCATAGATTTGAAAGAATTAAAGTATAGATCAATGATACTTAAAAATATCATAGAGAATGAAAACATAATTGGGATTTTCAACACATATGAATACGTGATTGAGATTATCAAAACAGGTGAGGTCAACACTTTTCATCTTAGATTTTAAAAACCCTGTTATACCAAAATAGATAACCCTATTTTTCACTATAGATAGATGAAAAAATAAAAAATAAAATAATTATAATCTTACATTAAAGAAATAAAAAATGAATTCAAGAAATATGTTATCTACTGAGAAGTGAATTTTTTATAGCAAATAAATAATATAAACATTGAACGTAATGATTTATTATTTGAAAGATGAGATAATATTGGCTTCACTTATAGAAAACATCTCAATAGAATTATGAGTTATGTGGATGTGAAATGATATGAACACATGTAAATCCCAAAAAATAACTATTTGGGAAGAAAATATATGGGGTTATTGAGAAAACTAACATAAAATTTGAGCTTATAGAAATATGAAGAAAATTTAAATGAATTTAAAATTAATTATTGAATAGAAACCCTTGCCTCAGACTTATTATTGGTCAAAAAATATCTAATTTCATTAAAAATATAAATCTACTCTTAGAGTGCCTATTGAATTGTTGGATACATGATTCATCTTCTGACTAAGTATATTGAGTGGGGATGAATCAGTGTTCCCTATATTTACATATTATTAATTTATTTTTTAGTTATCCCTTATTATGTATAATATTATGTTTTTTTTAAGATAGGTATATCAGATGATAGAAACCAATCAATCACTATGGCATCATTTACAGAATAAAAATGAAAATAAACAAAAACTTTATAGTGTTCATATCCAATGAATAACCCTTACCCATTTCATGTTTGACTCACATAATTTCTTAGATTATCACAATAATATAAAACGTATGAAATTTTCTTAATCAAGAGGAACATAATTATTAGGCCTGGTATCATCCACATACCTAGAAAAGTAACTATCCAAATCTATAATATATACCAGAATATGTTTTTTATTTTTTATAAAATAGTCATTATCTCTCATAAGTTGATGAAATCATGTATAAAGGCACCACATTTCTTCAAGGGTCCTTTTGTAAATAGTAAAAATTCCTTCAACCGCCATGTTATTACGAGTAAAAAATAATATTGGTTTTCCTTGTCCTTCAACATAGAAAAATTATGAATTTAAAATGCATTTAATTCTCAATAATTTATGTGTATCTATGATTTATATAGATATAAAAAATACATATTTTCCTCTTCTCATGACTTATTCTTTAATGCACATGTGCACTTTGGGATGTATTACATTCTTTATCTTCAATATAAAAAAGTCGTCGAAATATTCTAGAAATATCATGTTCTAATGTTTTCTACAAATTTATTTGTAAATTCATATTTTTTATTTATAGAAATATCAGGATTATTGTTTGAATAATACTTCCATCTCAAATATGAAAAATTCTTTGAATTGTGGTTTGGTCATTTTTAAATCTCAATAAAAAATTTCATTTAAATAATGTATTTTTTCAATTTTTTAGTATGTTTCCAATTGTATTATTTTTTTTATTTGATACATCATAAAATCTATTAATCTCCAAAAAATACACCATTTCAAATATTTTAAATTCCCTCTATGTATACATGATATCATAGAGCATTTACACATGGAACCTGTATCTTACGTTGTAAACCTCCTCTCAAATGAAAAGTTATTTTCTCAGTTGATCCTACATCAACCAAGACTAGGTTAAAATCTATTTTTATTATATTTAATTTCATTAAGAAAAAATTAAAGAACCATATGATTAATGTAGTTAATTCTGTAGAAAATGTACCTCTAGAATGATCAATATCTATATAAGGATAACTAACCATGTTAATGAATCTCCTTATGACGATGAATCTGAATTGATTACACTTAGGCCAGTCATCCTTATGTTATTCCCCTATAAGGATGCTCATTTATGGATTCTGTTATATAGAGTAATATTTTAGACTTTAGTAATATTTTCTTATTTACCTTTCCAAAATCTGGTACTTTTCTATACTGGTACACTTTTAAATTTAGTTATCCAATCGTTGATATTCTTCCATAGTTTCCCTTCTGAAATCTAGTAATCCTAATTGTTGTGTTATACTCTTCTACGTATAATCTTAAACATTGGTATATTTCCTAATTTATTGTTTTAAGTGAAACAAATATTTTCAAAATCCTATATTACTCTTAAACATTTTTAGATTTTACAAAATTTTATCGTAGCTCAAAATTAATGACCTCACTCAAATAAATTCAAAAAACCTACAATTGAATTTTGGGCCTTCCATAGAATCAAAAATAACCTAGTACACTTTTTAATTTATTTCAAACTTCTAAAAACATCATCAAAATTATTTCCTTTAATTGATGGATCATAAAAATTCCATGAGAACTATTTATTTATCAGAAAATTTATTAAATATATTATCATTAATTATATATATATATATATCCTATAAAATTGTAGATAATGTTTCATCAATAATATAATTACTTTCCATAGAGAAAATCTCATAAATCATCCCATGATTTTTTTTACGTAATCAACTCATCTTTTATTGCCCAAAAATTTATGACATCTTGAGACTGATCAATGGAATCTACTCACATCTACTTATTATTATTTGTATATTTTAAATGGAAGTACCACACCATTATTTCAAAAATTATCTAACAAATAATGAAACACATATTTATTGTAAACAAATATTATCCATGTTTAGGAACTTTAATATCGTTCTTTTGGTTTTTTGTAAATTTTTCTAAACTCATATTATAATAGCACGCATGGTCCTTTAGTTTTTCCACTGATATATAATCAATACATGAATATGGTTGTATTATAGTCATATATTTATTATTATTCATCTTGAGAAATTTATAATTTGAATATAAATTAATCTCCATATTTATATTTTAATTACATAAATATTCAAAAAAATTAAATAAGAATAAAGACGCACACAATTCAACCATGAATATTCAACTGATATAATATTTTTCTAAATAGAAAAAACACATTATAGAAAAAAAGAGATATTTCATAGAGATATGAATAATACCCATCAAATTATTGGGTATGTAATTACAATATCAATTTCTTCATTTCAATGATTTTTTATGAATAATTATCAAGAACTGTATATCACACCCACATATCCACAAACACATCATAAATTTATAAGGAATCCATAGAACCCCACTTTCTCATATCTAATCCATCAACAAATAGTCCCCTTTAATAAAAATTTTGATAAGATACAAATAAAGATAAAACATGTTGTTGGCATACCTAAGCATCCAGTTTCATGTGGATATCCAAAAAAATAAATATTTATTTCATAATTTTTTTTCAAATCCCTATTCTTGTTTCCCCATTAAGAAATAATCTCACCCAATTCTTCATTATAAAAATGTTTAATTATAAATGGATAGTTGCTTATGTTGTATATAATTTATAGTCTCGTCCTACTACCATTGATTTCTTAAATTATTCAATTCATTTCTTGTTAGTATAAAAAATTAAAATAGAAATTGGATGGATTTTTAATTTATAATTAGATATAGAATCTAGGAAGAAAATTTAGTCTGAACACATATCTCTTATTTACAGCTCTAAACTATTTATTTTTTTCATCGTTGTGATTCATTTTATCTTAAATAATACAGATAATTGAAAGAGAATTTTTTTTAGATTTAAATCATATTTTTTTATTTTTTTAATAGTCTTGCAAGAAATTTTTAATAATGAACATTAGACAATTGTGATTTGTATTTTTCAATTATTTTTGATATTTCTTCTTATGTTATAAAGATAATCATACTATTTGTCACAACATGATTCTATTCCATGAACATACAAAAAAATTAAATAACTCAATTCCCCCCAATACTAGATAATGAATATTAAAATTATAGGGGTTCTTAATGTGAATAAGAATTTTTAAATTTAACACATTTATGACCGTTCTTCAGTTTTTTCAATTCTATAATGGTATGTTTAAATAGTTAGATACATCTTCTTGATAGATTTTTATTTTCAAGAGTTTTAAAAGGGTTTATACATATATTTTATATTTAAATTCTTATAAAACTCATTTACTTATTTTTTTTCGGTGTCAACTACTAAGGAAATCATTTTATCCCTTTGTAGGAATGATTCCATTATTGAACTAAAATTACATTTTCTTCCTTGATCTTCATAGAACATATATAATAGTCCATTGGGTGACCCCACATTCTATAATATAATTATTTAAACTTTTTTTATTCATCCTTTAAATCCTTCTTATTTTACTTATTAAGGATTTTATTAAATTATTTTCACCGATTAATAGACATTCTATACATTCTTATATACAAAGGTATCCTTGGAATATTCCTTCATCTATTTAATTTTATATTATGCCCCCTTTTAATATAAAAACATTCTTGATGCATTGATGTTACACACATATATGCTTTCATTTTGCGTCCATTTTTATACTTATAATCATATTTGTTAGTAAAGTATTCAATATTTTTTTTGAGTCTTGTATTTCTCATTTTTTATGATTTTTTCATTTGGATAACATGTGTTATCCTTATTCCATATTTAATCCAATTTCTTCAAGACTTATAAAATGTTCATAAATTAATACATATTGAAACAAATACATGAAAAATTAATCAAACCATAAAAAATGGCCAATAAACAATATTCTCTCATCTTTCACTATATTGTTTTCCAAATGTTTATTATTTTATGCCTCAATGTTTTTTGGATTAAGTACCACTATTTTTTTTACCAATAAGGGTATCTATTGTTTTATTATGCAACCCAAAACATTTTAAATATTTTATGATTCATTGAATTTTCTATATTCCAATGTTTTAAATATTTCCGATTTAATCCTATATCAAAAGATAAAACAACATTTGTGAAAATCTGTTTTCTAGATTCTGTGTAACGTTTTCCCCAAAACATGATATATAAACTTCTCCACATGTTCATTGAAATATTATTAAACTATAGTGATTTATTTGAGATTTATGATTCACATTAGAATCTTATATAGATACATATTTCTTCTTAAAAACATGTGACTTTTTAGCTTCAATTGATTACTAATTCTTTAACATCACCTAAATATAAAGACATTTTATTTTGAGATAGTTATTCTAGTGGTCAATATATTTTAATCTGTCATCACATTGATTGCTCAATTTTTTAATTTAATATTTCAATATGTTTCATTATTTATTTATTGAAATATCAATCTCTTTAAAATTAATCTATAATTTAGAATTTATAACATCTATGGAGGTATTATACAGTTTTATCAATTCTTAGATCAAATCATCAAGAAAAGTTTTATTCATAACATTCGGACAAAAATATCAGTTAAATTTTTATTAAATGAAGAAAATAATTTCATTGAAAATTAATATTGGTTATTTATTTCATTCCATAGTTTCTATAATATCATTTCACTATTGGAAATTCATACATATTACAAAAACCATTTCTTAAATTTATTCTTATATTTTTTCTTTGTCATACTGAAGTCCATTATCAATAACATAAATATATATAAATATTTAAAAATGTACATTTTTAACATTATTTAAGGTTGAGAATAAAATTCATAATTTTTATATTGTTTTACCTCCTTCATATTATCCATATTATGAACTAATCTCTTAAAAAGTATCACATTCAACATATTTTATAGAGGATATCATACCAGTATGATTAGATTCATGTTGTAGTTGATCCATCATATACTTTAAAATTTTATCTAATTCTTTATATCTATTTCCCATCATATCCTTAGAGTTTTTTCTAATAATATAATATTATCATTAGTTGATGGGACATCCTATTTATCAGTCTTTGATAATGAAAAAAATTCTTTAAATATAAACTATATATAATATTTGAAATCAAAAAATTAAACTAATTAGTTACAAAATAATGGAAAACAAGTTTACTCTACTACCACTTATAATTCCTAGTGTTCATGTAGGGACACTGAATGGGGGTTAAATTAGTGTAATAAAATTTTATCATGGTTTAAATTTCATTTTATTTATACAAAACTGTGATAAAACCTATATATTAGTTAAGAGGGACATGTCTTATTTGTCACACACAACCCTTAGCATAGAATGTATTGCAGAATGATCAAGAACAATACAATGCATGGTTTTTTATGTCTGGATCCAATAAAGAAACCTTCTACATTCCATGTTTGACTCCAATTGATACATATATTATCACTATAATATTGTAGTGGTTAATAGCTCTAAATAATGTTTAAAATAGTGTATGGGTGTTATCATCCACCTCCCAAATGAATACATCATACAATTCCTTATTCATTATCCTGATAAATTCATTATACTTCTTCAAATAGTCATCATATCCCACTAGTTTATGGGATTGTTTTTACATGTACCATCTTTAATAATGATCTATAATTTAAAAATAATGTTATTCTTCAATTTTCGTGTTATGATCATCAAAACATCATGTCTATTGGAATTTACCTTCAACTAAGAAACTCTTTGATTTTCAAACACAGTGTCTTCTCAATATCATAAGAGTTTTAATTACAATCATATATAGAACCCAAAATATCTTCTATTAGTATTCGCAATTATTATTCTTAAACACATATGATCACTCTTGGTTGCATCATCTCCCTCTCCATCAATACATAAGAAATATTTCACGTATTGTAGAAATATTAATTTCTCACGTTCACTAAAAATTATACCACTATTTCTTAATATTTATTCATTGAGCTACTGTAACTATTTTTTAAATAATATGTACATATCAGATAAAGAAATACAATTGAATTGTGGAAATATAATCTATTTGGAATTCCCATTCAAACATTTTATTTAAATTATGCCAAGAATTGTAATATAATTTCTTTATGAATCGAGGGACCTTTTTAATGTAATTGAAAATAATGTTAAATCATTGGATCTCCATGGTTTCCATAGTTTTTAATCATTTAAAATATCTTGTTTTTAAGGGGAATATGATCCACAAAAATGTGTAACATGTAGATTATAGGGTAGAGCTCTTATAAAACCTTGGATTCATTTCTCGACAGTTACACTTTCAATAGTAACTGAAATTACACTAAATTTTATGATATATATTAATTGAATATGAATTTAAATAATTATATGAATAATTATCCAAATTCTCCAAAAAGCATAATTACTAAACTCTTTATATCTATATATTTAGAAATTATCTGTCTTTTTAATCTACTTATAGTGGTAACTATAACATGAATTACTGTACATTGACCATCATTACATCTACAACTATAGAGATATATTCACTTAAGGATTCCTTTATATTAATGACTTTCATGGGAATTTGTGCTCTTATGCATTATCATTTCTGAAATATGTCACTCTTCCATTTTGGTACCCATCTATACATTGACTATGTTCCACAACTACCTTTCCAAAATTTAGTAATCTTCCATGGAAATTTATAATTTTTCAAAAATAATATTCTACATCGATACCCGAGAAAAACTCTTTGGAAGGGAAGTTGATTATTACAATTATTTGAATTACTCTTATTAAGTTTTAGACATTCCAAAATCTATCCCCAATATAGAATTTTAGAATTCAATGAAATAAAATCAAAATAAATCTAATTGATATTCATTCATTCTCATGAATATCAAATAAACTTAGAATAAAATTTTGATATTCTCAAATTCATCAACCCATCATTCAATTAATTTTCTTTAGGGGATGGATCTATTAAATTTCAATCATGAAAAATACTTATTAAAATATTTCTTTAATATATAAAACTTATAAACTTCTTTTTAAAAAATTATCAAATATTCAAGATAATCTAGATTCATAGAAACATTTCTTTTCCATGAATAATACATAATTATCTTCACATGAGAGTTATTGAAGGAAAAAACTCATATTTATGTGAAAATATATTCATGCACTCTCTAGGCCACTCAATGGTAGAATCTCACATGTTCATATTAAATTTTTTATTTGTAATGGGAGAAAATCATCATTATTTCCATACTAATCATATATATTTTGAAAAAATTCATTATTAAAAACAAATATAATATATACATGGGAAATTTAGAGTGGTTAAAATATATTTACAATTCCATTATGTGAGGGGATTTGAGGAGTTATTCAATATAGAAGTCTAGTGAAAAAGTTCATGATAATGTTTCCCAATAACATGTTGGTATGAGTAGTGTTTTCATTATCCCCTTATAATTTTGCCTATGAACCTTCACTTGCGGACTTATGAAGGACTTTGATGTATATTCACCAATCACCCTTTTCATATTGTCCCAACAAAAATTTCCTCAAAGATCCCAATTTATATTTGTGCTCTTTGGGTGGATAGATAATGTTATGATTTTTATGTCATTCAAACTTTTATTCATTATCTATAGATCAAATGGTAAACATAATCGTGACCCAAATCTTACAACTCCTTCCTCATAAATTTTAAAATTTTAGGATTTCCCATTTCTGATAACTTCCACTGTTTTTTGAATTTTTACATCTTTTCTTTGAGAATCCTTTATTCCCTCTATGAGGGATAGTTGAAAAATCATTTGAGAAAGTATTGATTATTTTACATCCTTAAGGATTCCCATTTATATCCTCTGCAAGTCTAAGAAGATCAGGTTGTTTTCAATTCTCATCATTGATAAATATGCATAATCCTTTCTACTTAGACAATCCTCCATTTTGTTTACCTTACCATGATGGTAGTGGATTGATAAGTCATAATCCTTGATGAGGTCTATACATCTTCGTTAGAACATATTAATCTCTTTATGTGTGAATATATATTTGATACTCATGTGGTCAGTATATATCTCACACTTCTCTCCATTTCGATAATGCTGCTAGATTTTCAATGCAAAGATCAATGCTGCCAACTCCAGATCATTCGTGGGATAATTTTACTCTTGTATTCTCAGCATCCTTGAGGCCTAGTTTATAAATTTATCATTTTTCATTAGTACGAAGCCTAAGCCCTTCTTTGAAGCATCACTATACACCACAAATAGTTCCGCACTTGGCGGGAGTGTGATTACTGGCATAATGATAAGCCTCCTTTTCAACTCTGTGAAATAGTCTTTACATTATTTAGTCTAGGTAAAATTTAATCCCATTCATCTCATCTAGGTTATTGGGTTTGACAATCATGAAAATTTCCTCACAAATTGTTGATAATACCCACCTAGACCAAAAAAGATGTGAATCTCTGTTATAGAAGTTATCATGGGCCACTCTTCAATTTCCATTCTCTTGGAAGGGTCCAAAAATATCCCTTTGCTAGTGATAACATTCCCCAAGAATGATACTTCCTCTATCCAGAACTCACATTTACTATACATTTCATAAAACTACATTATTCAAAAATTATTTAACAGAGTATTCAAATTCTCCTCATGTTCCTCCTTGATCTTAGAGTATATCGGAATATCTTTTATAAATACTACAAAAAATTGTCATGGTAACCTCTAAAGACTCTATTCATTAAATCCATGAAATTGTTTGGATCATTAGTGATTCCTAAGGACATCACGATGAAATCATAGGGTCCATAACTATTTTGAAAGGCAGTCTTGGGAATATCTTCCTTCCTCAGGTTTAATTAGTGATATCTCGACCAAAGGTCCACTTTAGAGAAATAACTGGCCCCACAAAACTGATCAGACAAGTAATCTATCCATGGAAGGGGATACTTTTTTCTTTATCTGTACTTTATTGAGCTCATGATAATCATTGAAAAGGTACATTGATCCATTCTTATTCTTAATGTATAGGACTAGCTCACCCCACGGTAAAGCACTCGGGCATATAAAACCCTTCTCTAGATTCTCCTATTACTACATCTTTATCTCTTACAGCTCTACGGTGGCCATTCTGTAAGGTGTCTTTGATATAGTCAGAGATCTAAGAATAAGTTCAATTGAGAACTCAACCACATGATTAGGAGGACGACATAGAAACTCTTCAGGGAAAACATCAGTGTAATCCCTCATAATGGGCATGTCTTCAAGCATGATTCTCTCCTGTATCCCAATCATTTGAGCTAGATATTCTTTTTCATAATGCTGAAATATCCACACTTGAGATGATGATTCTAAAGAAGATTCACCTTCCACCTTAAACTTATAAATAATTGGATAATTTTTCAGTATGTTAAGAGTGACCTCCCTTTACTGATAGTTGATGTTGGAATTGTATAAAGATATCCAATACCTTCCAAATATTGTGTTGAACTCCACTAAAGGAAGTATGAAAATATTTTATGGGTGGTTCATTCAAGAAATGTTAATCGAGGAGGACTTATAAACCGTGGAAACGATAATTTCCTTATTCTCTATTTTCATAGATGACTTTTCCTCTAAATTTTGAGGTGGTGTTTGAATAGTTATACTAAACATTCAAGATATTAAAGAATTCATAGAACCAAAATCAAATAGTACATTCTCTATTATTGAATGAATAACTTGTGTACCTATCACCACATTGTTTTTTAGCTGAACCTCAGAAGTAGTGATAGCATAATCCCTTCCTTGTTTCCTTGGACATTATTGCTGATTGTCTCTGACAACCCTCGACTTAGGGAACTTGTTTGCATAAGGCTCATGCTCCTTGCAGTTGTAACACTACACTAATGGTTGAGTATTGATCTGAACCTTGTTATCTTATTTCATATTAGCATTATTATTCATATCCCATCGGTAGATTGTAGCCAAATAAACAAAATTTCTATATTTGAAGAAAATCATGGTTCCCTTTAGACAGTTCCCATGTTTCTTCTTACAACAACCTTTAAAAGGGTAAGATTTAGGCTTCTTTCCATCATAGGATTTGTTTTTCGAACCACCCAAATTGTTATAATTTTTCTCTTCTTATAACTGGGTCTATGAGAATATAGATAGTCTCTAATATCCATTTCAACCTTGAGAGAAAAATGGAAAATACCTTCATAACTGTCAAAGTCTCAGTTTTCCAATGATTTTCTTAGACTTGGATTTAGTCCACTAAAGAAGCAATCGAACGTTCTTTCAATGTTTAAGACAAAGCTGAAGTCATACCTTGCAAGCCTTGTAATGTTTAGTTTATACACCCTGATTGACTCATCTTCCTTCAGCTTGAGTCCAAGGAACTATAATTCCATCTTAAGAAGGAGGGCTCGAGGAAAATATTTGTTGAAAAACATCCTCATTAATTTTTCTCAAACCATGGAATCGATTTCCTCTTGCAAATTTTTATTCATTATCAGTTTCTACCACTGATCAGCTTCCCCATCAAAATGATATATAGCTAGTACAACTTTCTCTTCTTCTAAGCACTGGAGGATGGAGAATATGTTTTCAATGGAGTTAATACATTGTTCTATGAGGAGGGGATCATAAGATCCACTAAACCTTGGGATCATTTTATGCATGATAGATTATACGGAAACATTCTCTTTCTTTGGAGGAGGATGGAATTCTGCATGATTCATGTTATTATTCATAACTTGAGCCAGATGAGAAAGTACTGTTATGATGTTTTGAGCACCCATTCCCATCATATCAGGCATATCATTAGGTCAATCCTGAAATTTCTGATCATAATGATTTTTGTCATGTGTTATTCTATTTACCTCCATTAAATAAGAAAAAAAACGTATAATTAGAGGTCTTTAATACTTATCTAATGAGTATAAAAAGGAAACTTTGAATATAAAAGGATAAACTTGTAAATGAGAAGTATATCCTAACTTGTGATTACATAGGTTTAAATATAGGTTATCCTCGATCTATTTATTAAAATATATTCTTATGGGATTTTTCCCTTTATAATAGTGTGTACTAATCTCATGAATCTACAAAAGAATATCCCTTGGGAGTGTCAATACAGAGAGTGCATCAAGGCCCGTTGTCATGTAATAGGATACCTCCAGTCAAGACAAAAAATCTTTTTCGGAGTATTCACTCCTAGGTATATCTATTCTAGATCCACCTCTACCTATTTTTATCCAGACAGAGATGTATTTTCTTTATAAACCACTTACTCTATACTTACAAAAACATAGGGGGGAGTTTTCTTATAGTTAGTCTCATCCTGAAGGTTCTCACTACGGTGCTCTATTCCTAATCTCAAAAAATAACTAGACCATTCTCAGATACCAACAACAATGACCCTATTCTTTTTCATTTATCATATAATATTTTTAAGCATAATTATACATCAAATTACAAGCCAAGGATAGTTATGTCTAGTGCCTTGGAAGACTAGGTACAGAAAACATAAAACATGGGTATAAAAAAACCTTTTTTATTTAATCTCCATAAGAGATCCTGACATCCTTGAGCCATTAAATATACATAGAGTACCTTGTGGAACACATGAACAAAAATGATGAGTGAAAAATCCTATTTAGGTAATGAACAAAAGAATACACCTTAATCACATGAGTTAAGAGGCATTCCATAATGATATCAAAAGTATGGGACATATGAAATCATATCATATAATCATGGGATAATAAAGAAAATGGAATCATATAAATGTGGTAGAATCATAAAACATGTCTTTAGTATGAGTTAAGGCTAACTTCTTATCTTGTTTCCCATAGTAGTTAGGTAAAGTCTAACCACCAATCCCATTTCCCATAGTAGTGTAGGTCTAGGCTAAACGCCAATCCCGTTTCATATCGCATCTCATGAGACTTAACATTACCCAATGCATTGGAGCACTATCTGAGCACAACCATCTCAATATTTTCATGAATATTATTTCCACATAAATAATCCTAAATAATCAACCATACATAAACATAAGGGTACCAATGGAAATAATTGAGTACCACAATCATGGCATAAAGCATAACCAATGGGCGTATCAGGAAAGTGTCCATGAAAAAAAGGTATCAAAACATACATGGAAGTTCATAAAGTAAAATATCCATATAACATGGTATTTTATGTAAAACATAAGTAAAAGCATTATGAAAATTATTTGATAAACATTATCATTAAAACATTTGTGTGTTGTTTTATGGAAAATACTATAGAGCCTTTAAAATAGAAAAGAGGGAAATGATTTATATAAAACCATAATTAAACCAAAAATGTTTTTATGATAAAAAGAATGATTTTATAAAGACAACATTTTCTTAAAATATAGGATATAGTGTAATTGAAATTGGGTAAAAATTCGGGATGTTCCCTTAAAACAGGTTTCTTTATTGAAATGTTCTATGGGGGGAATCTTTTAAAAACATGTATATCCCCAAAATAGAGTGATGAAAGGGTATTCATAAATAAATGTTTTTAAAATAAACTTAATTTAGAATAATTACATAAATAGATAAGATAACTCCATTTTGATATAATGAAATATAAGGCAACTCGATAGAAAAAAGAAGGTTCCGGTAGAATTCGTTACGGTTTATCAGTATGGTGTCGGGTGTACCTAAGAGGGCTTGATAGGAGAGAAAAGTGGTTTATAATTACTTATACATCATGAGGGAAGTATGGGGGAGGTTATAAATAATACCCCATCATTAGTTATTACACATAAAATGGAATATCAAAGAGGTCATCTTCATTATGAGTGAAATAGAGAGGATCCCTTACCTTAAATCTAGTGGTGTTCTCCACTTGTTATTAATGACCTCTTGAGTTTATCTACTTTATGAACCTCTTAAAGGAAAAAGGTTTGGGTATTTTGAAGAGTAGAGGGGATATTGGACATGGGAGAGGATCTTTGGGAGATATTTGGGCAGAATATTGGCAAGGTACAATGCTTGAGAGTAGTGAATAGAAGAGGGAGTGAGGGTGGTTTTTATAGTAGAGGAGAGGATAGTTTTCATAATATTATAATAATTAATTTATTATTTTTTCACAAGAAAAGAAATAGTAATTAGTCCATGACCAATAATAGTAATAATTCATGGGAGTTTTAACCAATTAGGGTTACATTAGCAGATCATCTTCAATGACTGAATAAATACTTTATTTAGCATTTATTGTAAATTTTAGTATTTTACCATTCATAAAAAATTCAAGTAATTTAGAAAAAACCCCAAAATTCACCCTAATTATTTTTCAACGTGTAAAATCCAAAAATGAAATCCATTTTTCAAAAATATTTTTCTAAATATGATTAATTTAATATTTAATTAAAATCACAATTTACTCAAAAAATAAAAATTTTAAAACATTTATTTACTTATTTCAAAATATAGGTATATCATACTTTTACTTGAATATTATTTATATATTATCATAGGTAAGGTTACTATTCATTAGGGTATATCACTATTCATAAGGGTATGTTACTTTTCATAAGGGTAGTTTACTATTCGTCAAAAATTAAGTTTTTCTTATTGGACTCTAATTAATTTACTGATCGCAACCGTGTATGTTAGATTTTTTAATTTAAAATCACATATGTGACACACTTATATTTAAAGACACATAGAACTCAGTAGTTCATTATGTTGTGATTTCATGTGATTATGACATATTAATAGAATTTTCATTGAAAAATATCGGGCCGTTACATATCTAAAATCATTTGACCTATTTTTATTTCTCCCATAATTATGATTATCATATTCTAATGTGTTGTATTATTTTAATAGATATTATTGGTGGTATGATAATCATAAAATATAATTATGATCAAAATTTCTATGGTGTAGTATTTTTATTTACATTTGGATTCATTACTTTAATAATTTTTATTAATTATCTTTCATTTATTTATCTAGGGATATTTTTAATTTTTAATTTCAATATTCCATCTTATTGAAATAAATCATTGTTCATTTTAGTTTTATGATGCATGTATCACAAGATATCATACACATTAGATTTTTTTATAGAGTGATACATACTAAAATTTTTGAGTGTTGTATTATACCACCTTAAAAAAATGTCTTCCATGAAATATCATTATGTTGATGAAAACAATTGAGGTTATCTCTACTTAATTACATTTTCAGGTCACCACATTACATTCGTTGAATTATGATTTCTTTAGAGAAAATCATCTTGGTGAGTTATCTTCTATTATTGTACTTTATCTAAATTATTTATTATTTATACCATTTTTTATTTCTATGATAGATCATTTTATAGTTGTTCAATGCTTGAGTTTAGTAAATGTGATGGACCGGGTTTGTACTTCATCAAAAGTTACAAATGAAAAATATTATACAATTGCGATATGTTTTATGGATGTGAATGATAATAATACTCCTCTTTGAATGATAGTGTTTTTTGAACAAGAAAATGTATCTAGGGGTCAACAAGTCCCTATTCCCAAATTTTTTAATCCTCTTGCATTTTTATATTCAATTAAATACCTTTCCTATAATATAAAATTCCAAATCTCACCTATGATTATCAACATAACAAATTTTTCAATTTTTTACTATTTTAATGTCCCTATTAATTGTTTTAATCCACTAATACATCTCATAAGAATGATATTGTCACATTATATTACACTCTCAAAATTCATCAAAATATGTTGGAGTTGTATATATCATCCCATGAACAACCTCATATAGTTCAATTTAAATTATAGAATTGAACATATTGTTATATTAGACCTATACCAAGTAATGATATTGATTCCAAATTCCTTTTAAATCCATTTAATTGGTTCTTATAAAAGAATCATGATTTTATGTGATCCATTAATTTCTTCTATCAGGAAAAGAACAATATGTGGTGGTACATTTCAAGTTCATATTCAATTAATTTTTATGACATCTCTTAAAATTCATGGTTAATCTCACATCCCCTCCAATACAATGTAATGAAGTTCCCATGAATCCGTACCTATTTAATAATGAATATATTGTAAATCTTTTAAAGAAATAAATATTATCAGAAATCATTAAATGGACCGAATTTTTATGGAAATGAAATTCAATAAAAATTGAATTATGGCCATTAGATGACGTAAGAATACCTATAATGAAATCTATGGTGAACTTCTACGACTTTAATTTTTCTAGAGGTAATGGTTTAACAATCCCCTTGAACTTATGATATAATTTCATAACTTGATATAAGACCAAGGATCGATATATTTACTTGGAAATCTCACATTTCATGTTGTCCGTCTAGAAATGATGTTGGGGATCTTAATACATCTTTCTTCTTCAGTGATGGATATAGAATAATGATCTATATTTATCATCGAACATATCCTTTTTTTATTCTTAAATTTGAATGATATAAATTCATTTCCCAAATCTTATAATTCAAAAATTGAAATAGTTTAACTATGAATATTATATATCACATTCCATAGTACCATATACTACATATGTTTCCCCTTGATGTTGAAGTGGAATGATGGTTGAGTAGTGGTTTGTTTAAGATATGATTTATCTCCCCCATTACAATTTCAAGGACTATCCTTTTAAAATACATGATTATTGGGTCTCCATCCAGACTCATCAGGGATAAGGTATCATGATCCTTTCTTCCTAGAGTGTTGACCCCCTTGTTTACCATCCCAGGGTGGTAATGTATTGATAAATCATATTTCTTGATCAACTACAACCATCTTATTTAGAACATGTTCTAATAAAGTTAAGTGAATATATAAATTTATAACTTATGATCAATATATATATATATCACATTTTAAACATAAAAATAATTTTTCTATGTTATTAATGAAAATATATCAACGGATAGATCCAAATAATCAATTAGTTTATTATTCTCATCATATTTCAATTAATGTTATGAATACAAGACAACTATATTGGTTTCATGAGTACACATCCCAATTAGTTATTTGAAAAATAATTTTACATCACTATCACTTCTCCACATTAGGTTAGAGTTATATAGGTGTGGTGACCATATTTCTATTAAAAATGTTGAAAATTTATCTCGATTCATCTATCAAAATGAACCTAAATTGTATCATGATCCAAATAATGAGGGCTTAGTTAGCTGATGATAATATTAAAATGATACCCTATGATCAACACCGGTAGGACAAGGGATAGAGACAAGATCCTTGTAGTAATAATAGATACATTGGAGGAATTTCCCCAAACTACATGCCTACACATATGCATCTCCACACACATGTATAATTTGGAAATATAAAGAACACATAAGAAAAATGTATTCATAACATATATCCAAATTGGAGTACAATAATTAGTATTGGATAAAATACAAGGGAAAAATTCAAACACACCATAGACTATAAAAGTACCCATAGTGCTGAAAGTACGGGGGAAACAACCCAAAAGGAACCCCTAAATCCATCCGAGGTCTGTCTAGTATAGCTAGGCTCAAACTAAGATCCCACTACTCTGAGACCACCTACGAATTAAATTAGATTCATTTTGTATATATTAGACATTAAATGTGTTTTAAGGGCCCATGTATGGATTATCATATTCTTACCTATAAGAACACCTCAAAATAATGAAACATGAAGCAACAATGAGAGATAGAGAGATGATTTTCACCCCAACAACATGAATTAATATAAATTATAATATTATCCAATACCATAATAACCCAAATATTATGAAAAATAATCTCAAAAAAAGAGATAAATATTATCTCCATCTCTACAAATTTATATGAATGACGAGTTAGCCAGATGCTCAAATGGTTCATCACAGATGCCAAAAAATACAGATAACCATATAAGATCGTGAAAGGAGCGTTCTATACTCACCATTGTATGAGAAGAGATTAGTGGGAAGTCTCTCATAACCCATCATATTTCATAACCTTGTTTGAATCTATGTAGAGATCCCCTACAAGACCACTACACTCTAGAATTGTGGGGTCATAATATCCATTGGTGGAAGTGCTCCCTACTATAGATCAAAGATGGAGGTATTTCACTCCGTATTTAGAGAAAAAAGACCCTGTAGAATGGGGGTTTTTAAAATATTCATGTGTAAAGTGTATGTGGACTATTTCCTAGTGATACAGGGGGTTTACAACCCCTATAACATTCCAATGATCACACCCAATTGTTACCAATGACTAAGAATAACTATGAGAAGAATCCATCTAGAATCACATTATGTCATATCTCTATTACTGAGGAGAATGTAACCATCATGTTCTATGTAGAATACTTCTTAGTGTAGGATACTCATGGGCTCACATCTAAGCCTTTAATAAGAATATACACAATTTAGAATTTCAAGGAAACCAAATTTCCCTGAAAGGAGTACACAATGCATATCATAGGGTACTAATATTTTATATATGATTCAATACATTCCACTGTCTCACCACCTAACATGACATCTATTTGTCTAAATACATGAAAAGATCTTCCTTGAAAGAAGTCATGTAGAGGTTTATCTGACACTTGACCTGTTATCTTGGAAATCTCATATACTATGGCCCATTTCTATGTACTTAGGGTGTTACTGTTTACACTAGTTGTGTCCAAGTACTTTCCAAAGTACTCGAGGTGTACCTCATATCACATCACATGTAGAGGTTAGTGCGGCGCTCGAAAAGTGTCATCTTCCCAAGATTATGTACTTTCTGAAGTACATGATGTGTTACTTAACAAACATTCCTTGGGGGTCACATTGAAATATGGTCATTTACTCTTTGTATTCACCAATATGACTTACAAGTTGTACATGACTTGATATTCAATACCCATGGAATGTAGTACCAAAATTATTTCTCGGTTTTACACCATATACTCACCGAGATTCTTACATAAGGGTTTCACTTCATGTAGAGTCACCACATAATGTGGGATATTTTACTCCAAGTGGAAACCTACAAAAAAAATATATGTTACTACATATAATGGATTCAACTTAAGTACAAATTATCTAGTTTTTTTATTTTTTATAAATTCTAGAAAGTACCACATGTCTCCATCCACATTGCTGCAAATATCGATTCCAGCACCAAATCTAATAGTAAAAATATATCTTGGAATTAACAACCCTTTCCATTGATGGTGGTGGGATTTGATCCACAAAATCCTCTTAGGAATCCTATTCCATCACACCCTCCCACCAAAATTCCAATCCCATAATCCTTCCATCCTTGATCCATCATTGGATCATATGTCATCTTTATTAAACATAAATACCATGGTTGATCCTAAACATAAACCTATACTTCTGATATGTTGTGCGAAATAATGGTTATGAAATAATATATTTTTGGGTATTTTGTTGACTTAATTCCAAAAACAAATACAAGTGATCAATTTGTGAAATAATGGGGAGATAAATTAACAAAACACAAGAATTAGAATTAACCTTATACCTTTTTTATGTTTCACCATATACATTATTTTAGGAAAACAATAAAGAAAAATATTCCAAGGAAAAAATAATTATAAATTCAAAAATTTAGGAATAAAAATAATAATTTAAAATACAAACTTATATATGTGAATTAGTGTTACAATGATTTAAATCACATTAAATTAGGGATATTAAAAAAATGGTATTAGTCCACAAAAATTTATCTATACATCTTTTTTGGATCGATAAAAAATGAAGAAAATTTCTATGTTGTTTTTGTTGGTGAGGTCTATTGACTACATTACTGAAGACAAACTCATATGTACGGATCATTGATCCATGATCTAGTGGTCCTTTTCCAAAGCCCTCCTCTAAGATTTCCCTTCAAATCTCTAGGGTTATGTGGAAAACCCATTGATTTTTACATAAATGTGTTTAAATATAGTGGATCTTGGTCATGGTGAATAAATAAATAAATAAAAATATTTATTAATTCCCGCACAATTTCACTGAAGACAAACACCATAGGTGCACAAATGTTATGTTGTTTCTATGGTGAAACCTACATTACAGATTCATTTATAGTCTCATATTTACCATTTGGAACTCCATTAATGATTTAATCCATTATTTATTAAAAAATACATATGAATGATATAATATATTTAATATCTTTAATATATCCACACTGAGGCTCTTCGGGTCCTGGAATCCTGTGGTGTTTGAGTACCTAAAAAACATATTTCCTTAAAATATTCCAATTTTCTATAGAGAATAAAAATTTTAATTAAATTATCCATAACTTCAATTATTTTCACCCAAAAAAATACCTACTAATATAGGTGAGGGTAATGTGATTCTCCCATGATATACCACTCTAGTGAGCTATCCCGATGGTTATCATGAGTCCAACAAGAAAACATGTTGAGCATTTTCCCAAAAAATAAATCACATGTTGGTATTCAGACACCATTGGGAACCACAAAAGATAAATACACACCCAATTTCTTGATAACCTAGATCAACATTATTCAATTAGTTTCTCACATATAACCTTAATCGGGACATGTAAAGTATATTGTTTTCCCAGTCTAACAGTAGTCATAGGATCAATCGGCTTGCCACCTCAAAAACTCAACACATTCATTTGAAAATGGAATATGAACCTCATAGATAGACTTAAATATAATCCAAATATCTATAATAAATGTAGAGATTAAATCTCTTGGAAAGCAATATTTTCTCATTTATCCCTTATATTCACCTTCATTGGTACACATCAGAATCATGAATTTTTCAGTCTACCAACATTTACCCAAGGATGAACTTAAATGTTTATAACCATCACTCACACCAAATTTAGGCACTTAAATTCTATTACCCTAGCTCAAACTAGAATAGATGTGACCTGTATGGTCTCCTGTATGTGACCCAGGAAGATGCAACATCGAATATCGGATGATAATTATTATGATACATATTATATAAATAGTAGATGATACCCCCAGATTTTTCCAAAACTAACTTGAATACTCCGAGAATTTTATAAATAATATCATTGGTCTAGTTACTTGGTTCGGTTATTATGTCATAATCACCTTTCTCAACCAAAATAAATTCATGAAGTCCTCCTTCATCATTTCTATAATTGTTACATGAAGTGAGAATAAAAATTTTCAATGAACCCTGATAAAATTCCATGAATCCATAATACATGATACATACATAGGAATCCCAAAATCTATATTATTATCTTATCAAATATTGTTAAGATGTATTCGAATATAGAGGGGTGGTCTGGAATAACTCAGGTAGTTTCATGACCTCTCACTGATCATGAAATCCCAATAATGTTAACATCTTATAGCTTGTTTCACAAGGATACATTGGTCTTCAGTGACTGATATGTGATACATTAAAAGTAAAAATTTAAAATATACTAAAACATCCATGAATGAAAAAAATTATTCCATGGGATCCTAGTAAATCTTCACTGATTCTAGATGTACTAATATTGGAACCCATGAAACGTCTAGAAAACCTCATCTTATAGCGTAACTAGTATCATCATCTATCCATGAAGAAATATGAAATTCTATACATATTTAGATGATTTATCATGAAGATGTATATTATATATATGTTCATGAAAGATCGTAGAATTTATATCACCAATTTCTTCAAACTTGACACCCTAATGAAGAATATTGGTAACAACCATCGGTTGGGGGTAAGGTTCACCATCCCCTTCCTTAAGGTTCAAATATATATAGGTCAAATACTCTATCACTTGACTTAAAAAACAAATAGAAACTATTTTAGTGATAACATACTACCACGAATAAACTCTTTGGTGGATCTCATGGAACTATTATTTTGTCATTTTTTTGGATCTACTATAACCCCCTTGAATGAGTGGACATATGTCATGAAGCTTTCCTCCTGAATCTAGAATTGATACTTAGAGATCTTATAATAAATATATTACCCTTGTATCATGACCAAAACCATCATGAATTACCTTATGCGATCCATATATAATGATAAGTATATAAATATTTCATCTATAAAGACTATAATTAATCGATCCAATAAGGGTAAAGGGATTTGGTCCATATGTTACTAAAACAAGGATAGAGTGTTCATGTTTCCAAATTGAATCACCAAAAACCCAATGTTACTATATTGGATCTAGGAGGATTCCCTTATTATATTATCCTATCAATGAAATATCTAGTGATAACTCATCAAATTGGTAATATCTAAGAATCAAATCATCTCTAAGTATAAGGAAATGAATTAACCGGTTAATGGGGGTTGGTACTACTTCTCGAGTGTCATATAGTTCATGTGATTTCAGTCCATGATTATCTTCAATCTATCATATTCCTTATAGTAGAACAACATTGATAATCTTAAGTAAACACATTGGAAGAAATAAATCACTTGATAATTAGATTCTCTAACCACAAATTCATTTAATGTTTCTACATAGGGTCAACCGATATGCTAATGAAAACATCACCTCTTTATGGTACACGAGTCTATGTATGAAAAAAATTCATAGAGGCAAGAAAATAATATCCTTAAGGTAAATAGCCTCATACTCCTCCATCGTCATTGGAAACCAAAATCTCATATCATCTACTACCCTAACTTATAAACTATCCAATTGATAGGAAATCAGTTGTTTACTCTTGCACGCATGGTCCTCCTGCCTTGCCAGAGATTCCTTCTCAATATGTAAGGAATATTCTATCCCACATACATATGTACACTATATCCCCTAATGGTAATATTCAAATGAGAATTGATTATTTTAAACAAGTTCATATGAAGGAAAAAATATTAGGGTCGCACTGACAATGCAGTATGATTGTACATGAGGAAATATCTCATCTCAGAGTCATTTAATAAGATCAATAGAAGATTGTGATCACTAAATCTTCTCTGTAAAATCCTCCAAACATATTATTTTATTAAACATTTATCCACTAGAACCACTAGGTCTTATAAAAGATAAGTATTCAGGAAAAAATTAGATTAATGTCTATATAAACTATATCTAGAGTAGAGATGGAATATATCATACATAAAAACATTCCCAAATCCTCCTAGTCATAGGACCCACTACATAAAGTAATCCTTCTCTTTGATGACCTCTTCTCCACAACTAAGGACTTCCCCAAAACCTTATCACATAAAAAATTCTTTAAACAAAAAAATCAATGGAACTCATCCACCACACCCAGATACGTTACTATTTGGGTAAAAATAACTCCTTTCCCTAGTTTTAAATCATGTTTCAAGAACAAATCCTAGTGGGGATGTGATATTATTCCTTTAATGCAGGAATCCATATCCACATCACCAACACAAGGATCTAATAATTCCATATGATTTTTTGAAGAAGTCTCTCTCTAAGAATATCCATCAAGAAGGGTCTTAACCATGTGGGAAAAAACACAATAGGCTCAAGATCATCCTATTACACCCAGATGTAGGGTATGGAACACCATGAAATCTAGACAATCTCTATATATGAATCTCATGATGCACACTAATCACTATTACATAATCTAATGGTACCACCAAAACAAACTACAACTCAATGAATAAGACCAGTAGTGAACAAAACCATATGGTCAGTAAGGGTCCTCATAAGATAAAACACACAAAAAAAATTCCTTAATCCAATACTATACAACATGAGGGTATGGGCTTATTTAAAAAATGATAAGTTTCTGTAACTTGAACTTTCATAACATTCTATGCCAATGAGTATCATTATCTTATACTCATATAGACATTACATACTCAACATACAGATGAACTTGCACCTAGAACATTTGAGGTGGGTCTATGCACTACTCAATATATTTTATCACTAATTGGTGCTCACTTAGAAGAAACACATCAAGAATGGGTCCTTGAACTGAGGCCTCATCACTTATCTAGTTACCATAATGACACTGTATGGAAATCACTGGTTTCTATAATTATGAATGCATCATAAAATGTATCCATAATGTACCATGTCCATATATAATATCAATGGATATGACTCAATAAGGAAATGGAAATATCAAACCATTCATATAAGATGCATTTTCCATTAATTTACCATAAACTAGTACCTACATGTTCTAAGTAATCATGAATGTTATGAGAGTCTTGGTGAATGGACACATTGGTTTCCAAACTATCAATGTGTTCCCTATCCTGAGATCCAATCATCATACATTTAAACACTATTTCCCTATTTTCCATCCCAAAACCTCAAAACATAGAAACTCTAATATATAGTAATAAGATATAATTCTATGAAAAAATTTATCCTAACCTGATCCACTTGGGAAAAATATGTTAACAGTAAATTGGGAATGACACCCCAATCCCACCTCTAATAAGAAAGAGGTTGTCCACTAGCACCAAGTAGGCATATCAAACACATAGATGGACTTAGCCTAATTTACCTGTAAACATGTCCATGTCTCTATAAACCAGTATAATTTTGAAAAAATAAAAAATAACATATAAAATATGTGCAGAACATCTCTTTCAATTTATAGTGCTATAGGTCATACTAAAAAGTAAAAGTTCCAAATAAAATCCCACCGAAAACTATAAAAGCACAAATACTATTTAAAAAATGGGGGTAGCTACCCAAATTAAACCCTCAGGTCAATCTGAGTTCCTTTTATAAAAACCATGATTCCACCAAGCTTCACTTACTTTTGGTCCACTCACGACTCTAATGAAAGGCCTTTCCATCGATATAAGACATGATCTATTTGGGTAGATCTCTTATAGGATTTGAAAATATACATAGCTAGTATGATACCCTAAAATCACACAATTAAAAGCATAAAAGAGATGGATAATGTGTAGTAATCTCCACATAATAATGTCGTGTTATTCTAAAAAATGTAGAAAAAACCATAATATCTAATATATACTCAGTAAAAATCCCAAATTAAGGGAGAAAGGGGATGCCGATCTCCACATCTTGTTATGATTGAAGAGTCATCATGTATCTCCAACAGTCCATCACTGATGCCAAATAACCCATGTAGCGACATAAGACCCATTATGGAGTGCTTTCTCCTTGCCACTTTGTGGTTTGTCCAAGGGAAAACTATTTCCTAACCCAACATATCTCATAATATCCCTAGAATTTGTCTGTAGGGACCAAAACTCACCATGACACTCTACTAACTTAGAGTAAAATCTTCATTTGAGTACCTTCTACCCACAATAGATCATATAGGTGGGGTTCCTTTATGTAGATAGTGGAATTGGGCCTTGTTGTATGAGAGTTTTGAAACTCCATCTATGTAAAGAGTAAAGGGGACCCTCACCTAGGTGAAATTGGGAGGGGGGGGGGGGGGGTTCTAACAACTGTAATACTGTAGTAATCATATATATTCTCTCTTATTAGTTAAGCACTAGTATGAAAATATTTCCACTCATGTACCCACACACCATATCTCTTCTACTAAAATTAATACCACTTAATTTTTCTATATTGAAAACCACTCAGGAAGGGATAATTAGGGGCCTAAATTGGAGTCCTAATGATTTTTTTTCATGATTGAATATCAAGGGCTCTATATTACTGTGAAATAAGTACTTATCATCTACAATAGGGTACAGAACATGTCTCTATGAGTCTATAATTTAACTTGTATTTATTTCCCACATGACATTTCTTTAATGGTAAATATATATTTTTCTTCCTTGATACATGATATGTAGATGTATAAATGGAAGATGATGTGTCTTCTGGTATATCATGTGTATTATGGATGATCCCATATACATTGGACTTTTCCATGAAATTTATGATGTACATGTGGGGTAATTTATATCACACAACATTATTGGGGTTGGTCCAACACTATATAGGTGTCATCTTCCCATGGTAGTGTACTCTCCAATGTACATGACATGTTCTATGATTCACATGGAATGTGGGGTCACATGACAACCCAGGCGTGTACTATGTATACCCATCAATCCATATTTTAATTTGTACACATGTGGTGATATGATATTCATGTCTTATAGTGAAACACAATTTTATTAGTATGTACTCCATGTACACACTGAGATGGTATATAAGTGTCACATGGTGTGTGGAGTCACCACATGGAATGAGATATTTAATAACACATGGAAAACCGAATTTCCACATATAGGGGAATACATGGTGTGTTTTCATTTTAAATACACATTGATTATATCATAATTTTTCTAATATTTCAAAAAATCTCATGTGTCTCCACCCAAACTATTTCTCCCACCGATTATGCTACCAAATCTAGCGGTAAAGGTAGATCTTGGCCTGAACGATCCTGCCTATCACTAGTCTCCAAATTCCATCCTCCCAATCCACTCAGGAATCATCTTCCATTTCTCTATAAAACCAAAATAAAATCTCATGATCTAGTCTCCTTATATCCATCAATTGATTTTATGTCACCATCATTGAACCATAATTGAAATGGGGGAAATCATGTCTAACCAATGGTATTGATCTATTAATCCAATGAAATATTATTCAATTGTCAATAATAGAAAGATTAATAACTATATAAATTTATTTATTCTTGTAATTACTATGACCTAGATCCCCTCAATATGATCCTTGTTATATAAAAATAATAGTTTTATCCACATAAATCTAGGTATTTGGATATAGATATTAGAGGAGAGTGTACAGAGATTATGTCATCCCTTGGATAAATCCCACATTTTGGATTCAATTTTTATTATTCTTTACAACCTAACTAATTTAAATTGTATGTCAACATTTCCTCTCAAAATAATGTTTTTCATAATAGCCACCTTATCCAGAAAAAATTTCTATATTTTCACGTTAGAAAAATTTCCCATGTATGATTCTTCTCGAAGTGGCCATGTTATCCATGAATAAAATTAACCCACTTAAAATATTTTTAATTTACATTAAATATATTAGGTTTGTGTTTATGTTTAAATTTTTTATTTTTTATAACTTTTATTATATATTTTTTAGAACTTTCTATTCATAATTTGTTTCCTTCACTAATTTTATCACTGCTTATACCCTTCACTGAATCCACATTACCTATTGTATTTTACACATCATAAAGTTAATCTTCTTATTCATGAAAAATTCAATCTTATTCCAATATTCTTCTCATTCAAGAATATCATGCATTGGACATGTCATCATTATTTTTATCGTAAAAATATAATGACTAGGTTAAATATTATTTTTATTTTTAAAAAAACATTTTACATTAAATTGATTTTCTTAATCCATTTTTTTATCAACTTTACACATTACATTTATAAAAATATAAGATGAAAATAAGTTCATTCCAATGAGATTAAAACTTCTGGTTCTCTACATTTTTTAGATTAAATAACTTACTTTTAAAAATTAAAAACTATAATAATTTTGGTTTCATGTTGTGTCATATATAATTGGTTGTCTTCTATTAATCCCCACATTGTAAATACCTAAATAATATTTAAAAATTAGTAATCAAAACTCCCTTTCAGTAAATCTATTAATGATTCCTATCAATGATAATTATTTGAGCCATATTTTTTGTGATTCAACTCGCACTATTAGTGATTCCACTTTTTAAGTGTACTTACCTTTGAATTTTGGGGCCCTATCATTTGATTTTAAAGATATTATTCCATATCGTTATTAATAAATTACATAGAATAATATTTTAAAAAATAATTATTTTCAAAATAATATTTGTTTCTACCAAAATTAGATAACATGTAAGGGATATAGATATTTGATATTTTTGGGAGATTACAATCATACATTCCATATTAATGAAATAATAATTAAATTAAAAAAATATTCTCATTTTATCTATATCATTTGGTGTTATAGGTCCACATAAATTAAATTGAACAAACTAAATAAATCTTGTATACTTATTATCCATCACCATGTAAGTATATAGAATTATTTTACCATTTATAATCGTGTCACACATAAAAGATTGATTGGTTTCAGATTTGGGATATAATTTTAACCTTTATTCTCTACATATTCCGTTAAATAATTTTGTCTCAAGTGGAAACCACTTTTTATTAATTACTCATTTAGCTCCACATTGGATATAAATAACATGTCTTCTACTCCACCAATGCATTATAACAAAACTTTTTTCACTTAACTTTTATTACAATAGTTATATATATTACATTGATGATATAAATGACCTAATTAAAATTTAATATGATCCTGATATCAAATAATTGACACACACATTTTATGTTATTACTAAATAATTTGACTAACAAATCATTCATCATCACATGTATTCCATTATATTTTATCTTTTCCTAGTCCAATTATTATCAATCCTTCATCATTACAAAAGTGAACAACACTATTTTTGTTATAATTTATTTCTAAATTATAATAATTCTTTACTATCATGTGGGAGGTACAACCACTATCCTCAATCCATAGTCCAAATCAATATGTTTCATTAAACACAATTTTAGTGACATTATTCATCTTAGTTTTCTATTTCTTGATCTTGATTTGATTATTTTTTTCCTTTTGTTGGGAATGAGATTATTCCACCTCAAACTCTATAAAAAGTGATTCATTTTAAATTTTTATGATTTGGTTATGAATTTTTAGTATAATTTAATATGCTTATAACTATTTATATATCTTACTCTTGTTATACTTAAAAAAACAATAGTCATTAAAATAATACCATGTTTTAGAAATTAGTCTCATATATATTTTATGACATTATTCCTTAAAATACCTTTTTCATATATAAAAAATATATTGAGTGTAAAATACCTTTTCAAAATATTAATTATACCATCATAGTGTATTTTTAAGTTTCTTAAGTTCTCCAAGTGTTGTGTTTTGAATATATTCTTAGTCACTAAAAAAATATTATTCAAATTATTGGGTCCTTGTGAATTCATATAAAATATAACAAAATATTTCGTATAATCAATTCCATAAATAGAATTAACCATAATATTGAACCAACACACTTTTGGGAATGTGGTTAAATTTTACTCATGACTCTTCTCATACTTCTTAATATTCTTTAGAAAATAGTGAACTCAAATTTTTTGATTCCATTTTGGGAGTTAGATGTATTTCATTATCATTATTTATTTATTGAATCATTATAAAATAACCATAAATTTCTTTAATTTTTTTCACATCCATTCCCCAAATTATTAAAGACATAAATAATTTAGTCCATCTCTTATATTTTTATCTTGATCTTATTTTTTGTTTCCGAATCTTCTATAATTCCACATTTAAGTTATATAATAATAACATTCATCATAGACATATATTCTCCAATATTATAAATATAATTTGTATATTTAGTCAACCCTCGATTGGCCTTATTTTCTTTAACCCTCCAAACATTATCTTCCTCTTGAGTGGCATTCTATTCATCCTCATGGTTAAATATTTCCTCGACATTATTAGTTTTATCATCGATGTCCTCTACATATAGTTTTTCTATGACAACCACAAGAACGTCAAAACTAAATTAGTTGAATTAAACAAACTCTACTCTTTCTATTTATTTTGATAATAACATATTTTTAAGTAGTAATTTTACTCTACATAAATAATATTTATTTTTGGAATTCATCTTTCCTTTCATACAGATAGAGGGATTCATAATTTTTTTCTATGTTCATCAATTCTTTAATTTACTTTTGGTATTTAACTATGATATTCCAAAGGTAAACTCATTGAATGAAAGTAAGTGCATTATTAGAATTAAATATTCCTTTCCCCATTTGAGTTTTGAAGATCTTAAATACATGACATCATCAACAATATATTATTTATGATCGTCCCCTATTTTATTTTTTAATATTATTGAATTTCATTTCTTGGGGGTTCAAATTTTTTATGGAATCATTTTTATTGTTCTTAATCTCATATATAATTGGAGGGATATGAGTACTATCCAATGCCACATCCTTGATGTATTTTTCTTCAGGAACTTATTTTTAACATTTTTGAAATCTTCTCAAGATCCTTGTCATGATCTTGACATCATAGAGGTTTTCTATTATTCCATGCATGTCCTCTCCAATGTTTTCACCTAGTCAATGAATTTATCGAAATACTAATTTAGTTGAATCCTCATCCCCTCATACATTTTCTACACATCCTAAAATTTAGTTCCACATACCTTTAAATAACCATTAAAAACATTTATATTATTCCCCCACATGGAAAGTGAGGATTTGAATGAAATCACCTTAATGTATATAAAATTTTATAATGATCCTCCAAATATGATGTATTTTTTTGTCACCATAAATCTCAAATTTTTATTTTCTAAATGAGATCCACATTTCATGATGACCATAAAAGTATGAATGATAGATGTGTAGAAATTTATTCCCAATGATATAAAATATTGCTGCTTCTATTTTTTCCATTACGAAAAATTATTTACATTAAAAATTATAATTATATTATTTTTGGAAAATATCTACATAAAATTTGATAGATAAAAATATTCACCATGAACATTTAGTTTTAGTAAAATTGTCTTGCAAAAGAATATTGAATACTTGGAGAGAGTGTGAGGTGTAAATCATTGTATATATGTTTTTACTATTACTTTCACCATGAATCTTATTCCAATATTATTATGAAAAATATCTCCCTCATTGAGGATATGAAATTATTATGTAGTAAAATATATAGATGACCTTAGTATTTCACATGGTTCATCGAAATCAGTTTAATCCAAGGATCCCATAACAAAAATGATCTTATCTAGATGAAATGTTTAGGATATTGCTTTTCTTTTAAAATATAGAAAAATACTTCTAACCCTATATAGATAAATAATTTATAGGATGAAGGATAAATTTATCTAATCAAATTGGTAATTCATTACTCATACAAGTGTTGTTGTCATTAATATTTATAAACAGATAATGAGATTAATCCATCAAAAGATTACTAATATTATGGAGGTTTACAAATATTATGAACTCCCTGATAATCTTGAGTAGAATAATTAAAAATATAATTTATATATAATTATAAAATAATTAATAAATTATTTAATTGTTCACTAAAATTCCACAAAATATATGAAACACCTTTTCTATTCTTATTTGTTTCTGTATGGTGCTATTACTCCCCATTTTTGGACTTACATTCATGTGTATACAACTTTCGCAGTGATCCTATCCATTTTTTTACTGAATAAAATAGTTACTATTATTTTTAACCACTAAAATATAGGTTGGAATAATTACACTAATTGAATATTTTAATTCTAGGAATTCAGTAGAATTAATTTATCCAATATTAATCAAAAAGATTTTTGGTATTCAGTCCATTGAGGAAATAATGAATGATTCAAATATTAAAATGTTTTTAAAATATTATTATATTTTCTATGATCCAGATGCCACTAAAATTTTCCCAATACCCAATTGGACACATGGCCTTCAACACATTTCCCCAAACACCAGAGGCTTCTGAATAGTATCAAGGGCCTAGGTTTGATAGTGGGGAAAATATTTCCTCATTGGAAAAGTGTAACATAGTGGAAATAATAACAATATAATAATGGAAGTAGTAATACCATGAAAAAAAATTATAAAATGGAAGAGAGATAAGATAAATAACCAGTTTTTATAGCATACAAAGGATGATGTTTCATGTCACATGTTCTAGGAAAACACCTAGTAAAGGTTACTCTGTAATATTGGATAATACAAATAAAAAAAAGAAAAAAATAAACAAGATATACTAAAAAGCATCATAAGCCTCATCTTGGTCCAAAGATCACCTTCGCCTAAATAAAATATTGAGTACCTATAGAGGGTAACTTTCTATTATCGGTCCATACAATAATATAATCTATTTTGGCCCAAAATAATGACCCAAACATGGTGTGAGACTAGATTCTAATAGGAAACCACCCAAGATATATGAAAATATTCCAATGATTATGTAACATCCCAAGTAAATAAAGAATAATATATTTTCATATTTATTAATATTTGTGAATTAAATAATAATTTTACTTTAAAGGGGTTTCTATGTTCGATGGCGTACTAGATACACAAGAACAGATTTCTTTGAAATCTTTCGTTGCACACTAATAATATAATAATATTATTTTAAATGGTAGTTAACGCCTAGCCGTTTTATTAACGGGAACGAATAGAACTAACTACAATATGATTATAAATGTTTTTTACATTTATCCAATAAAAGTTAGAGACTTAAAATGAGAATGAATCTAATTTTAAGCATAACTTACCTTAAATGGTTGATTTACTGCCTTTTGATGGAGAAAACTCTTTAAATCTATTTATAGTAAATTTTATATGTTCTATTTGACCAAAAAAATTCTTCTTTTGAATCGGGACATCTAAATTTACTATGGTTAAATTTTTGGTATTTTTCTGATAAAATTAATTTTTTTATGAATAGTGAAAAATATTGTATTTTAATTCCAAAGTGCCTTTTAATATAATTTATGTATATGGTTATATTATCTTTTTAATTGGGTTTGAAGTGTAATTATATTTTGTTTTTAACATTTAATCAAATGTTGGTCATTGTAATTAATTTTACTTTGAAATTGGACATAAACAAGTATCAATCTTTTGATAGTTATTGTTTCTTAAAAACATGCTATTTGTTTTGATAATGGGAATTAATTTTAAAATAATTAATATAACTTCTATATTTATAATTTGGTAAAATATACATCAATTTTTAATTCGGAATATCAAATATAGATTAGGCTGAAATTTTGGTAGGTTTCTGAAAAACATCAATTTTTGATAAATAGTGAAACCACTAAGTAGTAGTTAAAAACTGAAAATTTCATTTAACTGAAATTTTACCACTTTTGTGGATTGAATTTTGAAAATATGACATAAATTTTTGTTATTAGTAAGTAAAATTTGGTTCAATAAGATGAAAATTATTTTTGGTGAATAGTAACTTTTGACTTTTATTTACCGCGGTTAAAGGTAAACAGGGTAATTAAAGGCAAAAAGAATATTATAATAATAACAAAATTAACTTAAAACATGTCTTGATCTTATTGGATTAGTCATTTCCAACCATGTTCATCCTTGGGTCGATTTTTGAACCCCATAGAGCCACTTGGGAGTGATAATGACACTTTAGATTAATTAATTTAAAGTAAAAACAAAAATGACACAGACAAATATGTTTTAGTAAATTAATTTTTACAATGGGTTATATAAATTATATTTTCAAGTATAAATAATAATTGTAAAGCTACAAATGTTTCCTACATTATGGTATTTTTATTATTATTTTTAGACATTAAATAAATTAAATTATTTATGACACAATAATGATGTAGTATTTACCTTATTAATAAATGATTTAGATAAATAAGATTATAAATTTAAAAAAATATCCAAAACCTATCATATTATTACTGGATGATTTTAATTATACCATTAGTCATCTTATCATATAATTTAATTAGTTTTGGGCCTTTAGAAACCGAATATCATTATATAATAAAATAAAATTTTCATACTTTCCTAAAGAGCCCCTCCTCCCCCTTATAAAAGTCCCTCACTTATAACTCATTTATCACAACTCTCATGCCACTTGGATCATAAAAAACCTACCCAAATAATCTCTAAAGATCCCTCTCATCCTCTTAGAAGCATTACCTTAGGTACAAGGAACTTCAAGAAGTCCCTTTGGTTCAAACCAAATGGAGTTACCCAAATTAAAGGTAACCTTTTATCAAAAATTCATTTCTTTTATTTTACTTCTCCAATACCTAAAATATTTTTATTCCTTTATTTTATAACAACACCAGTATCATTAATATAATAATATTTTTTTATGATATGGATTCTAACTACACTTAAACACACCTCCATCTAATGGGTGAAGAACATAATGTTTCTGTGAATGGAAAACTAACGCCTCACAAAACGATGATTGTTCAATTATCTCCCACCACCTCTCATGTTGGTCATTAATATGGAACTATATTTATATATTATATATATTAACTTTATTATTTCTTTATTCTTATGTATTTTCTTTTTATATAATAACATTATGGTTTCCATTATGGGTAAACGCGATTATTTCATTTGAGGAAGTGCGGGCTACCGCCCCCTCAAATTGATATGAATCATTAATGACATATGTGGGATGTATAAAGGAATTAATTAATGACATTATATATTATATTATACTGGAATTATAATATAACTATCTATAAGTATGTTTTACTTCCATTAAAGTGCGAAATAGAAATGAAATTAGCGTTCATGCGTACGTACGACTTACCATCTCCATGAACAATCCATTTCATTTCTTATCTCCAAATGTTATGTACTATTATAAATATATATAGATACTGGATATATAAGATATATATATGATATCTAAATAATTAATATCATTCTGGATATAATTAACTTTTTACCATGTGAACAACTTTTAATTATAATAAGTCTATTTTTGACTTAAGTACCAAATATCGACAAAATGAATGTTATTAACGTAAATGATTAAATAATGTTTATAACATGGTAATACGTTATATAAAAGGAATAATAAACTTGAAAAATTTTCTTAAGAAATTAGAAATTAACTTTAGTTTATTATTCAGGATATTAAATAACGAACGAGACAAGTCAGACACAAGGTAAGGGACTTCATCTCAATCTTTTTTCTTTGAGGCATATTTTGTTTTAATATATGACTTTATTTTATACACTATATAAATTCCTTTGACTTTTCATCTCATTCAAGGAGAATATTTTTCTATAAATCATTTTACTAAACAAAAAAAAATAATGTTTCTTTTTTACAAAAGCGGTGACAACGACCTTTTCGCCCCCACGAGTATTATTTGATTTTTGGCTTCTATAACAAGCTGTAATGTTTTTAAAAGGAACTAAAATTCCATTTACTCTTTTTACGTATATTGGTATTGAAAATGGTTTTGATTATGGATTAATTATTTAAATATATTTAAATGATATATTGCGATTGAAATATGGAAATGTTATCTTTCCTTTATTTTTTAATGTGTTTTGAATATGTTATGGTTTTTGGGAATTGTTAGGTATATAGGTTATTTTGTGATAAACCTAGGGTGGGTGAGCCTGAGATAGCTCTCTAATGAATTTGGTAACATGACAGAGGTAAACATGAATGTTTCTCCTAAGATATTATGGCATATATTGTCATGGGCATTCCAACATAACTCCCTATGTAGTTGTGATATCTAAAATGTAAGTATGAGATGAATGCCACAAGTTACCTTTATTATTTATGTTTTCTATGTGTTATTCATAAATCTTATGATTTCATGAGGTATGTTCAAGGGCTTATATTCTGTATGCAATGATGAACTAATGTTTTCTTTCTTTGTGTTATAAACCTAACTGAGATTTTTATGCTCATCCCAAGTTTTGAAATGTCTTTCACCTGACCTAAAGATGAATAGTGTCAAGGATGAGATCATGGAAAAGTCATGCTGTCTAAAACCTGAAAATAGACATGACTCTTTTTTTTCAAGAGTTTTTATTTTATGAAAAAAATTGATACTGATTAGAATTTTCTATATGTAATATTCATGTTGTAATGTAATTATTATGACCTAATTCTCTAAAATTATAATCCTAAAAAGATCCTCAATGTGAATTATTCATTTAATTCAAGATTATTTAATGTTTAAGGCTTGGTCCTTATAGATTATATCTAACATGTAGTGTACAATCGTGAAAGCTGTAAGATCAGAAGTACTCAAATTTAAAAAGTCCTACAAGAACTATCCTCCATTTAAAATTATTTCATGTTCTTTAATAGTTCAATTACATTTAATTATATAAGTCTCAGGATCCTACCTAATCTGAGAAACCCCTTGTAAATGTAAGAACTGTATATTCCTTATAAGGTTATCTAAACATGTAAAGTGAATTCTGAATCAAAGAAATTGGTATAGCTTGGTAGAAGCGTCATAAGTCACTCCATTTAATTATTAAAATTAAATATGATTAATTCCTTGACATTCATATGTTGTAATTCAAGTACTACTCCTGGTTTAAAATCACCTACATCATACAAGCCCATCCGTACGATCCTCTCAGGAACCTGGTCTCACTCTAGGTGTGGTGCGAGAATATGTCAATTGGGAAATCAATAAATCCAATAAATAAACTCAATTATCTTCCAAGACATATAAAAATTTCCAATATAACCCGTCCATGTTATCCCTCATTCCATGACTTTTTTGGACTTTAAAAATAGTCCACATGAGCCTAAACACTACATCTTTGGCTCGCTGAAGACATAACATGTAGCCTCCCTTTAGTACCATCCATAGAATCCTTCATGGATCAATGGAATCCTTCATGGATCCATGGAATCCTTCATGGATCCATGGTTCACCTGTGGTATAAGTTATAATAGTCACATGAACCCATCCATGGAATTTAAATCTGAATCCATGGTTCATCCATTTCTATTTATCCTTTAATCATAGAAAGTTCAATTAACATTTCATTAGACATGAAAAGATAAAAACCAATAAAAACCAATATAATATCATGAAAGGTCCAACCTCACAAGTTTTTTCCATTCAATTAATTACATGGAAAATTTATATAAAAATCAACACAATCAAGTTAAACTTTACATAGATTTAATAATAATGAATAATGTGGGAGAAATTCATATAACAGTCCTATTATGTAAATTAGTCTATCGTATGGTTAAAACATTAATTATCTCATGTAGGGAATTCATTCATTTAACTATTTTCATTTTAAACAACCCATGATGGGAAACGAAGGGCATGCCTCATTAGAATCCCATTCCAAATGTCAATAAATAGTCACCCAAGGGAAATACACCCATGTGGTGGCCCTTAATCATGGTAAACGACCAAAAACATACTTCAAAAAAACAGAATCATTTAACTTAACAAAAATAGTAAAAGCAATTAGGAAAAAACAGTCAAGGAGACACCAAAAAATGGGTGTATGGCACTCTTACACATATAATCAACATAACTGTTAGAAAAAGTTATAAGACCACCCACTTTTTAGTTGTACGACCCTCCTCATCCAGCATCAGCCTCTAATTCGACCTTGAATGGAGTAGATCTATAAAACAAGCATAAACGCTCAAGGATAAATAACTAGATCTATATAATATATCATGAGTAAAAGATAAATAGGAATTAAGAACTCACTAAGGAGATTCAAACACATTTTACGATGTTTGAATCGGTGTTCGGACAACAAATCGGGAGAAAAAAAAACTTCTGGCATTACTAATCATGATTCCCATTGGTGGGGTTCTGTCCATCTGAATAAATAGAGGCTACCTACCATTTTATCCAAAAAAATACATTCAATGTACATGAGAATAAATTGTGTGTATATTCTAGATCCTTTTTTCTTCCTACTTCCTCTTCCACATCATAAATGAGTCATGCCAACATCCTTAAATGGCGTGTACTGGTATTACATGGGGTGTAAACCCTAGTCACATTTTACAATATTCTTTTAGCTATTACATGGAATTTATTTCTCCTTTTTATCAGGTACAACTTGGAATTAAAAGATCTAGACCTTAATGGATGAAACAGGTTCTTAAAAACTTCTCCCCTTAAACCAATTCGTCCGAGAATTTCCCTTCCATGGGTGGTGAAGAAACATCTAAAACTACTCTGGCCACTGAAATAATACCTTAGCCTCCCCCTCCTAGGTCTCATCCTATACTCAGTCGTGATTCTATAGCACTCATACTAATGGAACATGTCACCGGCATAGAACCTTCATGATACAATCCACAATTCGAAATGGATGATCCTCAAAGGACGTATCTTCCTATAACTCAACTTATTCTGGTTGAAAATCATGATATGGGTTTGAAAAGTAATGTCACAACTGAGAAACATGGTAGATGTCATGCATAATCCGGTACCTCTAATGTAACCATGAATTATAGGCAACATACAAGATGTATATCAGTGAAAGACTACCATGACTCATGATTGGCTTGTGTCCCATCCTTAGTGAAACATGTTAGAAAAAACATATCACCATCCTAGAGATTCCAAAGTCATATGTGGGGATCATCGTACGACCTATGACAAGAATGCATAGTTTTCATTCACTTTTTAATCACCTGAACCTATTCAGTAGTATCCTAGAAAAAACGAGGTCCCATTATAGCTGCCTCTACTACCTCCATCCCACATAGGGGTGATCAAAATGGTCTACCTTATAAAACATCATACGGATCTATCAAAAAATTAGCATAAAATATATTGTTATATGAGAACTCAACTAGTGTGGGTTACTCCCAAGAACCCCCCGAATCCAGGATGCATGCCTGAAGCATGTCCTTCTGCACCAGAATCATGTGCTCTAATTGGCCATCTATCTGAGGGTGGAATGATGTGCTCATAAGCATCTGTGTACCCTGCACCCTCTATATCCCTTTATAGAAACTAGAAGTAATTCGAGCGTCCCTATCTGAAATGATAGAATTTGGAACATCAAACTGTCATACAATATCACAGATGTACAACCTCCCAATATCATCAACACTAAACGTTTTCTTGATGAGTATGAAAAGCAAAACCTTCATGATATTGCAAAAAAAACTCACATGGCATCATTACCATGTCACCTCCATAATCAAAAAATCCCCACAAAGAACATCCCGAAGCATTCCAATGATGCTATCGGAGGGATTTTCTTTTAATAGGTGAACTCGAACACAACTAAGGTCTTCTCAGCATCCTCATAGAGAAGAAAGGTTAAACCTTATCCAAAAGAGTCACCTACTCTTCCCTTTAATACTGTAAAGACCCATAAATTCCAAGTAAATTTTTTCTTAATTTTCTTTGGAATTTTACAGGAACGAAGTTTCTGACGGCACCTGATTCCGAGGTCCAGTGTGCCCGGAATCATTTTCCGAAGTTTGGCTTGGGTACGTTTAGTGAACGGACGAGCGGGTTTTCCTAACTTTTGAACCGGTGCTCGGAATCGAATTCTGAGGGCACTGATGGAATCGCAGCGCCGGTAATTGCTTAGAAACGCCTCTTCCAGATTTGCGTTTGCTCGGGTGTGGTTTTTAAATTTTGGGCTTAAAGTTAAGAAATAAAATAAATTGTACGACAAACTTTATTTTATCTCACTTAAGCCGCTTGGAATCCACTTAAAGCAGATTAAGCTGAGTCGATGCGAATGGGGTGCTATCCAGAAATATCCTACCCTCTTGGTAGGATATTTGTGAGGTGGGGCCCGCACGAGCCCCACCGTTTCTTTTCCGCTAAATAACGCACCCGTGAAAACCTGTCATTATGAAAGTCTACTGACGCGTTTTCTTAATTTCTTAACGCACCAATTAATTGGGCGGTTTTTTTCGTTGAATTAATTTGGCGGTTTATTTCGTTGAATTAATTCTATGAAATAATGGGTCGTTACTTATCGCTTTATTCGTTTCTTAACCGGTTTGAAATTCGTTGGCGTAGTAATAAAATAAGACCAATGCCACCTCTTGATGATTACACGTTGAGAGACCTTTGAAAGAATTCTTGTGCCTTCACCCTTCTTCACGAAGAACGTGAAGAACGAGAAGAACGCGAAGAACACTGACCTCCGACGAAGAACACCGAAACCGCGGAAATCGACGACGTGACGCCTTGTGCCACAATGCCGACGTTTCCTCTTCTGCGACGTTCCTTCCTCCCCAACGAAATCTTCAATCATCTGTTGGAGGTAAGAGATTTTGGGTTCCTTCTAGAACTCCTTTGTGGTTTTTATCAACACATAGATTTAATTATTATTTATTAAATCTATTTGTTCTTGAACCTCGGAGTTCGACGACGCGATGCCCTTCCGCGATGACGCGACGCCCTTCCGCGACGCGACGATCGCCTCCTTTCGCGGTGATCAAATCCGCGAAGAACGCGCGTGCGACGACTTGACGAGGTAGGGATTTTTATTTTGGAAGTACCATTATATTCCCGTGAACGTTTCTTTAAAATTAAAGAACCAGTTTCATATGAACAATTTTAATTTATTAAAATTGTTGTTTCCTATGTTGAATAAATTCTCCCGTTGATATTATCTAACGCGGAGGGTGCGGGCCAAACGAACACAGCCCGACAACCCTCCGCAGATTGTTTATTGATGTGTGGATCGACGGGCAACGACAAACAAGGCCGCAAGGTGATTTTGAGGCCTCCACAGTGAAGGTCGTGTCCCGGGAGGACCATAGGCGAAGATGGCAGGAGAAACGGAACACCATAGCGCGTTCGGTGGTCCGTGGAAGGCGGCGGCGACGACGCGCCACCGGAAGGGAGGCGGCCGGCAGTTCGCCGCCGGCCTCAATCAGCGGCGAAGGGCGGGGGAGCCGCGCACCCCACCCGCGGTGTCCACTCGGCCGCGCTGGCCGAGCCACGGCCGTCCGGTCGGGCCAGACCGAACCGGACCGCGCTGGGCCCCGCCGGGTCGGACCCGGGTCAGGTCGACCCGGTTCGGGCTAACCCAGGGGGGGGGGGGTCGGGCCGGGTCGGCCCGGGCCCAGACCCCCATTTTCAGACCACTTTCGGTCAAATGCCCGTAACTTGAGCTACGAGCCTCCAAACGAATCGCCGTCAGCAGCAACACGATCCTTGGATCGAGACGGTCGTTTCGGTATGTCTCACTCAAGGTTTCGGATTACTTTGGGTTTGGCCAGGTTGGTTCATGCACGAAACCAACCGGGCCCTCAGAGTGGAAACGCTCATATCTTGAGTTCCGGACATCCGATTGATGTGACGTCGACTTTGATGGATTCCTCTATGTGAGACGGATCTTTTGGCTTACTCCGCTCGAGGTTTGGATGTCGTCGGAGTGCGGTCGGGTTGGTTTGCTCACGAAACCAACCGGGCCCCTGGAACGAAAAAGCCAATAACTTCCAGACTGGGCGTCCGATTGATGCGCCGTCTATTGCGTTGCATTACTGTTGACAATACAGAACTTTTGGCATCCTCCGCCCGAGTTTTGGATGCAGTTGGGTTATAGCCGGGTTGGATTGTGCCCGAAATCCAACCGGGCCCCTAGAACGGAGAAAGATGGTATCTTTCAGACCAGACGTCTGTTTGACGAACCGTCAGCAACATTAGTGATCACATTGAGAAACGGTCCCTATGAGTATACCCTATGAGTGTTCGGTGTATAGTTGAGTTATGGCCGGATTGATTCGCACACAAAACCAACCGGGCCCCAGGGACGAAAAGGCTAGCAACTCACAGACCGGGCGTCCGATTGACGCGCCGTCTGTTGCGTTGAGACCCCTATTACGAGGCGGTCCTTTGAGATACTTCTTCGTGGTAATTTGATATACTTGGAGTATCGAACTATAGCTCGTGGAGCGGACCCTCCCGGAGACGAGCATGCGGAGTACGAAAACCATGTAGACGGCTGAGACATGATGACTTCTTGATGGACTCGACTTGGAGTGAGTCGACTAGCCTAGTGGACGGAGCGCCCGGTATTTGGCGACAGACCCACGGCGGACAGAGTGCCCGGTAGTTGGCCGCAGACCCGCGGTACTTGACAGGAGGAGTACCTCTGTAGGCTATTAAGGGGAGCGATTAGTATTTGGTGACAGACCCTCAGCGGACGGAGCGCCCGGTAGTTGGCCGCAGACCCGCGGTGCTCGACAGGAGGAGTACCTCAGCAATCTTATGTTAGTGAGCAGTACCTCAGAGTCGTGACAAGACCACTATACACTCCAGAGACGGAGCTCTTCAGCAGTTAAGGTTTCAATAATGAAAATCCTGGTTTGAGATGAGACTTTTGACCTTTGTGTTTATCTCATGATTGAGATGGGTCACTTGATAACTTAGCTATATGTATGGGCATATACCTGGGTAGTGGTTATCCGTTTATTTCACAATCCTTGTGTTTCCTCATGATTGAGATGGGTTACTTGATAACTTAGGTATATGTATGGGAATATATCTAAGTATAGGTTATCTGTTGAAATCTTCTTGTGGTTATCGTTGTTGGTTTAGGGAGACCTTGAGGGTCTCGGGGTCCCTACTGAGTATCGTTATACTCACCCCTGCACAGACTATGCCCGCACCTTGTTGTGTTGGTTGCAGACGACAGACAGTGCTGACGGAGGCCGATTGTTCGAGGACTGGTCGGTACCCGGAGGTGGACTACATGATGAGTCAGTACCCGGAGGTGGAATACATGATGAGTCAGTACCCGAAGGTGGACTACACGATGAGATGACACACAGAGGAGGTTGATGGATGAGAGCGTGGAGGAGGCTATCTGTACCTACCCTTCAGGTAGGATCCGTGGTGGACGACCAGGAGCTGCTCTATCTGTACCTACCCTTCAGGTAGGATCCGAGGAGGACGACCCAGGAGCTTCTTCCTTCTTCCAGCTGTTTGTCTTTTTGCTATTTTACCTTGTTCAGTTTTAGTTGTACTTTCTTTTGGGTTTGTATTCTGGCCCATTTTACTTTTCAGCATTTCTTTTGTACTTAGTGTTTTTCTTCCTCTTGTACTCTGTGGTTCTTGTTTTCTTTTATAAAGGAAATTCCTTCCCAGTTATCGGGATTTACGTCTTTGGTGCTAGTCGCCATCCCCTAGCCTATGGAAGGTGGGCTTGGGGTAGTCACGACACGGGCCCCGAGGATGGGTCTTGACAATTTGGTATCAGAGGAGTTCGGTTCTACCGCAGAACTTATAACTCTGATGTTTCTTTCAATGAAGAAATAGTGTTAAGAGTACCGAGTGTGGTTTTCAGTTCAGGGAGTCCAGTGATGGTGCGGGTGGCCGACATATCCATACACCAGGACCTAGAAAACTGATTTCCAACTTTGTGCACGAAAACACTGATTGCGTGTGTGTTTTCCAGAAGTTTTATTTAAATATCATCTCAAACCAGGTCAGCTCACCAGGTATAATCTTTTGACTGTGTCACGTTGTTTCTTTCAGGATGCCTCCCCGTGGACGACCAGCTAGAGCCCCGAGAGTGGTACGTACTGACATCCCGCCGAGGGATGAGGCCTCAGTACAGGGCCCTATCCCAGTTGAGGCCCCAGCGGAGGCACCAACGGTACTACTACCCGTGGGGCCACCGATCCCACCAGCCCCAGCAGCAGAGGATGCACGTCGCTTGAGCACACTGCATGAGTTCCAGTGCCAGAGGCCACCCATGTTCCAGGGAGGGACGGACCCGTAGGCGGCTGAGGATTGGATGGAGGCTGTGGTGAGAGTCTTCAGGCTAGTGGGGACGCCGACAGATTTCATGGTGATCCTAGCTTCCATCCTTCTTCAGGAAGTAGCAGGAAGATGGTGGAGCCTGATGCTTCAGATGCATGATGAGGCGACACTTCTATGGGAAGACTTCGAGAGCCTGTTCCGAGCAGAGTTTGTACCAGCCACCCTTCGAGCAGTGCGTATACAAGAGCTACTTCAGCTACGGAAGGGCAACATGTCCGTGGAGCAGTACTCAATGAGATTCACATACCTCTTGTGATACTCCAAAGATATGGTACGAGACCCGTTCTTCAGGGCCCGAACCTTCGAGCAGGGGCTCAGGCGAGAGATTAGATATTCTGTTGTTTCTCATAGATTTCCGACACAGATAGGGGTGTTGGAGAGAGCCCTCTTAGTGGAGAGTTTCCTTGCTGAGCAGTCTCCAGCAGCAGGACCCACCACTAGCCGGCTTGCGACAGAGTCTTCTGCAGCAGGAAATAGACAGATGACGTAGAGGTCCAAGAGGACCATACCTACCGGTGGCCGACTGCAGGACTCAGGTTCAGTTGTGCGGGGAAACTGGGGTGGAGTCAGAGACAGACATGCCGAGAGTGGACAGTGTTACTCCTGCGGCAGAATTGGTCACATGGCACGTGACTGTCCGACCCACCATGCAGATTACCAGCAGTTAAATGAAGAACCTACGAGGCAGAGGCAGAGGTTCGATCAGGGAAGACCGCAAGGAGCAGGCGGCCATGGCAGAGGAGCTGGCCGTACTGCTGGAGGTGGACGACGCTTCGGAATGCTTCCACCACCACCAGGAGGCCCACCCCGACCGCAGGGGACATGAGGACATGGGAGATCTCATCTTCAGGCAGCTGAGGCCTACAGTCATGGAGCTCCGGAAGCAGATGGACAAGAGCGGGACTAGCTTCTGACCTGGAGGCTATTAATCCTGTTGCTTCTAGTTTTGCTGATGTTTGTCTGTAGTTACTTTTTGTCTTTGTACTATGAGCTGCAATAATAAAAAGACACTTATCTTTGTTTGCTTTCCTGTCCTTTTGTTTGGTTGCTACTGAGTGGTCCCGGTTAAACTGTTGACTTGACCCTCACTTTCAAGATTTCAACTGGAGGAGACCCAGTGACCTCACACTGATGCCGGCAGTGTGACTCGACCCTTGGAGGCGAGAGTGACAGTTGGATCTCTTGGTAGTTACGTCGAGGCCTTACGACGTCATCCATGGCATGAATGCATCATTAATGTCAGGATTTACTGTATTAGGCAACGAATGTGGTTCATCCAGGGGATGAGACCGGATTTCTCTTATCGGAAAAGAAGAAATCATAGCAGATCTTGTGAGACTAAAGATGGTCCAGGTTTTCCAAGAGTGGATGAAGACTGCACAGTGCAGTAAGAAACAAGAAACCGATGCCAGTCTTAGAGACTCGGGTGTTTTAAATGTTTCAAGAAGTGGAAGCTTTATAGATAGACGAGTCTGTGAAGTAGTAGACGTGGAGGCAGAGCTAGGAGAGCTGTATGAGGTGGTGTACATCTTAACATGCTACAACCACCCGCCTTAGTTATCCCCGCCAGGATTAGGGAGCTAGAGGGCGGTGGAAGAGTGTGGCTGCTTGCGGTCAAGGAGTGTGACCGAATGGCTCTAGAAATGATTCAAGGGACAGTCTGTGTCCACTACTAGATGCTGTAGTAATGGACGTCGATATGAATCATTCCTTACTTTCACAAATCTTGTCCCATACCTAGAGTTTCCGGTAAGCCGTGGACTTGACCCTCACGTCTGAAGATACCTTGGGAGGAGACTCGATAATCACACTTACGCCGACGGTGTGGTCAGATCCTTGAGGAGAGAGTTTCGGTTGGAATCTCTTGGTGGCAGCGTCGAGGCCTTATGACGTTGGTTTGAGTATGGACTGGGCAATCACAGTTCATACAAAAATTGACGGTATTAGGCAAAAAGGTTTTAGTTTAACTACGACGTCGGGATGGGTTTTCCTTGGTTGGCGAAAAAGGAAACCCCAGGAAGCGCTGGGTAAATCTTGCACATGAGGGTACGACCGATCCCTCTTGAGTCGGTCAACCTTACCCTCGTAGCAACAGTCGTTTTGAGTTTCAGTTCTAACAGAAAATGGAGACCTCTGGAGTTCGAGGATGACGACCACGTCTTCTTACGGGTCTCACCTCGAAGAGGTTTACAGAGATGTGGCCAGGGAGACAAGTTATCTCCGAGGTTCAACGGACCTTTCTAGGTCCTCAGCTGGGTAGGTGAGGTGGTTCACCACTTGACCCATACACTTCAGTTGCACTAGGTGCACGACATTTTCCACCTATCCCAACTGAGGTGATACATGCTCGACCCTTCACATATCATCGACCATGAGGAGCAGGACAATGGAGATGGGGTTACTTCCACGGAGGTTCTAGTGGGGATCAAGGATCGACAGGAGCGGATCCTACGGGGATGATCGATTCCTCTGGTGCACTTTCTTTGGCAGCACGAGAACCTCCAGGTGAGCACATGGGAGCGGAAGGCAGAAATGCGTGCTCAGTACCGCCTTTGTATCCCTAAGTTTGTGGTGAAGCTTTACGGGGACGTAAAGCCCTGTGGTGGGAGTAATGTAAAGACCTATAAATTCCAAGGAATTTTTTTTCTTAATTTTATTTGGAATTTTAAAAGAACGCAGTTTTGGACGGCACCTGATTCCGAGGTCCGGTGTGCCTGGAATCATTTTCCGAAGTTTGGCTCGGGTACGTTCAGTGAACGGACGAGCGGGTTTTCCTAACTTTTGAACTGGTTCTCGGAATCGAATTATGAGGGCACCGATGGAATCACAGCGCCGGTAATTGCTTAGAAATGCCTCTTCCGTAGTTGCGTTTGCTCGGGTGTGGTTTTTAATTTTTGGGCTTAAATTACGAAATAAAATAAATTGTACGACAAACTTTATTTTATTTCACTTAAGCCACTTGGAATCCACTTAAAGTAGCTTAAGCTGAGTCGATACGGATGGGGTGATATCCAGAAATATCCTACCCTCTTGGTAGGATATTTATGAGGTGGGGCCCGCATGAGCCCCACCGTTTATTTTCTGCTAAGTAACGCACCCGCGAAAACCCGTCATTATGAAAGTCAACTGATGTGTTTTCTTAATTTCATAACGCACCAATTAATTAGGCGGTTTTCTTCGTTGAATTAATTGGGCGGTTTATTTTGTTGAATTAATTCTACGAATTAATGGGTCGTTACATATCTCTTTAGTCGTTTCTTAACCGGTTTGAAATCTGTTGGCGTAGTAATAAAATAAGACCAACGCCACATCTTGAGGATTACACGTTGGGAGACCTTTGACAGAATTCTTGTGCCTTCACCCTTCTTCGCGAAGAATGCGAAGAACGTGAAGAACGCGAAGAACGCCGGCCTCCGATGAAGAACGCCGAAACCGCAGAAATCGACGACGCGACGCCGTGTGCCGCGACGCCGTGTGCCTCGACGCCGACATTTCCTCTTCTACAACGTTCCTTCCTTCGCAACGAAATATTCAATCATCTGTCGGAGGTAAGAGATTTTGTGTTCCTTATAGAACTCCTTTGTGGTTTTTATCAACGCACGGATTTAATTATTATTAATTAAATCTTTTTGTTCTTGAACCTCGGAGTTCGACGATGCGACGCCCTTCCACGACGATGCGACGCCCTTCCACGACGCGACGATCGCCTCCTTCTGTGGTGGTCAAATCCGCGAAGAACGCGCGTGCGACGACTTGACGAGGTAAGGATTTTTATTTTTGGAAATACCTTTATATTCCCGTGAACGTTTCTTTAAAATTAACGGACCAATTTCATATGAACAATTTTAATTTATTAAAATTGTTGTTTCATGTGTTGAATAAATTCTCCCGTTGATATTATCTAACGCGGAGGGTGCGGGCCAAACGAACACGGCCCGACAACCCTCTGCAGATTGTTTATTGATGTGTGGATCGACGGGCGATGACAAACGAGGCCGCAAGGTGATTTTGAGGCCTCTGCAGTGAAGGTCTGGTCCTGGGGGGACCATAGGCGAAGATGACAGGAGAAACGGACCACCGGAGCGTGTTCGGTGGTCCGCGGAAGGCGGCGGTGGCGGCGCGCCGCCGGAAGGGTGGCGGACGGTGGTTCGCCGCCGGCCTCAATCAGCTGCGAAGGGCGGGGGAGCCGCGCACCCTGCCCGCGGTGTCCGCTCGGCCGCGCTGGCTGATCCGCGGCCGGCCGGTCGGGCCGGACCGAACCGGACCGCGCCGGGCCGAGCCGGGCCAGGCCCAGCCGGGTCAGGTCGACCCGGTTCGGGCCGACCCAGGGGGGGTCGGGCCGGGTCGGCCCGGGCCCAGACCCCCGTTTTCAAACCACATTCGGTAAAATGCCCGTAACATGAGCTACGGGCCTCCAAACGACTCGTCGTCAGCGGTAACGCGATCCTTGGATCGTGACGGTCGTTTCGGTATATCAAACTCAAGGTTTCGGATTACTTTGGGTTCGGCCGGGTTGGTTCATCCACGAAACCAACTGGGCCCTCGGAGCGGAAATGCTCATATCTTGAGATCCGGACGTCCGATTGATGTGCCATCAACTTTGATGGATTCCTCTATGTGATACGGATCTTTTGGCTTATTCCGCTCGAGGTTTGGATGCCGTCAGAGTGCGGTCGGGTTGGTTCGCTCACAAAACCAACCGGGCCCGTGAACGAAAAAGCCAATAACTTCCAGACCGGGCGTCCGATTGACGCGCAATCTGTTGCGTTGCGTTCTTGTTGAAAATACGGGACTTTTGGATTCCTCCGCCTGAGTTTTGGATGCTGTTGGGTTATAGCCGGGTTGACTTGTGCCCGAAATCCAACCGGGCCCCTGGAAAGGAGAAAGATGGTATCTTTCAGACCAGATGTCCGTTTGATGAATCGTCAGCGGCATTAGTGATCACGTTGATAAACGGTCCCTATGAGTATACCCTATGAGTGTTCGGGGTATAGTTGAGTTACGGCCGGATTGGTTCGCACACGAAACCAACCGGGCCCCTGGGACGAAAAGGCTAGAAACTCACAGACCGGGCATCCGATTGACGCGCCGTCTGTTGCGTTGAGAACCCTATGACGAGGCTGTCCTTTGAGATACTTCTTCTTGGGAATTTGAGATAATTGGAGTATTGACCTATAGCTCATGGAGCGGACCCTCTCAGAGACGAGCGTACGGATTACGGAAACCCTATAGACGGCTGAGACCTGACGACTGCTTGACCGACTCGACTTGGAGTGAGTCGACTAGCCCAGTGGACGGAGCGCCCGGTATTTGGCGACAGACCCACGATGGACGGAGCGCCCGGTAGTTGGACGCAGACCCGCGGTACTCGACAGGAGGAGTACCTCTGTAGGCTATTAGGGGGAGCGCCCGGTATTTGGCGACAGACCCTCAGCGGATGGAGCGCCCGGTAGTTTGCCGCAGACCCGCGATGCTCGACAGGAGGAGTACCTCAGCAGTCTTAGGTTAGTGAGAAGTACCTAGGATTCATGACAAGACCACTGTACACTCCAGAGACGGAGCTCATCAGCAGTTACGGTTTCGATAATAAAAATCCTGGTTTGAGCTGAGACTTTTGACCTTTGTGTTTACCTCATGATTGAGATGGGTCACTTGATAACTTAGGTATATGTATGGGCATATACCTGGGTAGTGGTTATCCGTTGATTTCACAATCCTTGGGGTTCCTCATGATTGAGATGGGTTACTTGATAACTTAGGTATATGTATGGGCATATATCTAAGTAGAGGTTATCTATTGAGATATTCTTGTGGTTATCCTTGTTGTTTTAGTGAGACCTTGAGGGTCTCGGGGTCCCTACTGAGTATCGTTATACTCACCCCTGCACGGCCTATGCCCGCACCTCATTGTGTTGGTTGTAGACGGCGAGCAGTGCTGACGGAGGCTGAGTGTTCGAGGACTGGTCGGTACCCAGAGGTGGACTACACGACGAGTCAGTACCCGGAGGTGGACTACACGATGAGTCAGCACCCGGAGGTGGACTACACGATGAGACGACACACAGAGGAGGTTGACGGATGAGAGCGTGGAGGAGGCTATCTGTACCTACCCTTCAGGTAGGATCCATGGTGGACGACCAGAAGCTGCGCTCTCTAAACCTACCCTTCATGTAGGATCCGAGGAGGATGACCCAAGAGTTGCTTCCTTCTTCCAGCTGTTTGTCTTTTTTCTATTGTACCTTGTTCAGTTGTAGTTGTACTTTATTTTGGGTTTGTATTCTGGCCCATATTACTTTTCAACATTTCTCTTGTAATTAGTGTTTTGCTTCCGCTTGTACTCTGTGGTTCTTTTTTTCTTTTATAAAGGCAATGCCTTCCCAGTTATCGGGATTTACTCCTTTGGTGCTAGTCGCCAGCCCCTGGCCTATGGAAGGCAGGCATGGGGTAGTCACGACACGGGCCCCGAGGACGGGTCGTGACAAATACATTGAAGAATTTCATATCACTCCCACCAAAAACTAGCGAATTGTTCAAACTCGTTCACTCAAACTCTACATGGGGAACATGAAGGATAATGAGTTAAACCATCCCACTAGAATCATATCCATTTTTAAATTATCACATCTAAGACCGACTAAAATTCCGAGATAACCTCAGATACAAAAACCTCTGAGTCGAAGGAACTCCCCAAGGAGGTCCATAACCTAGGTTACAAGTGAGACATTGGTACAATGCCAAATATCCAAATAAGAACCCTGAATGAACCTAGAGAGGAATATTTATGGCTGTCATGTCAATAAAACAAAAGTAAAACATAGTTCAGCCAAGGTATTCCTACACGGGAACCCATGTATCACTCCGGATTAACCAAGTCTTATTTAAACCAACACATCCAATGCACAACATAGAAAAGTGATAATAACATAGCACTATATCATTCAAATATATAATTATGTATAAACAACACTCACATATTGCATCTAGGATGGTGTAAAGATAGGGGACATGCTCATCTCCTAAAAAAGATCACACTAATATAATTTCAAGGATTACTAGAAAAGTATAACCGAACAACTACTGTTCGACCTCCTAAAAGAAACTCAACTTCACTTATTTTTACATCATTATTTAACCATAATAAATGAATTTATCCCAAGGAATTTCCCTAATAGTAGTTGCTTAACCACTGAGGTCCATTCATGATATTTGGTGCCAAATAAGGACTACACACAAAACCAAAGAACAACTACATCGTTTTATCAAGTAAACATCGACATGAAACAAGACGTGCAACCCTCAAAGGAATTCAAGTATAATTCACCATTTCTAAATGATCCTTGATTATGATACATCAACATGGGAGAAAAAATTTAAACAAAACCAATGTGACTCTCCTTACCTAGGAGTGTCATAGACCTTAAGAAGAAGGACTAGTCACTCCCAAACACACTAGTTTAGAACTAACTTAAACACACATGTGTCATTCCATGAACCACAATCACTATGTCCCATCACATTGAATTAAAGCCAAAATTAAACTATCTGGTGTGTCTAAACACCCATTTACTAGAATGTCCTCCCAAGTAGTGGGACGAACTTGGTTCCATAATACATAGGTTACTCTACTTTGGAGATAACCCAAGAACATACACAAAATCTCAAGGCATAACTATTTAACCAACTAAACAACTCGTTATAACATTTAACACTCGATGGATACCACATATTTTAACATATACTACACCAATATTACAAGATAAAATGGCACATTTTACGTACTATTTATAAGATTTACATCCTTTTTATCCTATACCAGATGGATCACGTAGAAAGTAGTTCAAACACAAATCATCTACACAACCATTTACACTGGTGAAAATGTACCAAGTCACACATCACATAAGAAAAGAATGATTCACATGACCTCCTAATAGGTTGACCATGCCTAAGGTATGTCTAACCTTCTGAACCAAGCATTCCTTAATTATTATTCCCATATTAATGGTCACGTTATAAAAAATCTCACATCTCAAAAGTGAAGATATGAAAACAGGATAGTTAAACACCTTCTTGTGTGAACTCAAACCTCTACATTCCCCATGGGTCATGTATAAGTTTCAAAAAACAAATATTCTACCATTATCCCACTACTAAGGTCAGGTATAACCAATTAATACACCGAGAGTCATCCTACATGGATCCTTATCTAAATATTCAATGTAGGAATTCAACAAAGAAACATTGAATGATAAAAAGTAGAGGAATCCTACAATAGGTATCCCCAAAAATAGTAAATAATATAGGAATCCTAAAATGGACTCCCTAGAACATCATGTAAGAGAATACATCCATTAGGGGATCCTTAAAAGAAACAGGTCTCACAACCTCATGGGATAACTAAAAATGATATATAGTGGAAGAAAATATCCATTTAGATAGAATCCCCAAAACACCCATTAGGATTCCTTATAATACTCCATGAGTTTCACCATCGCGATCTACATAGAAACACATAAATAGTGTCAAAATAGGAAAAGACCCTCAAATGTGTAACAAAAGAGGTTTACACATTGTGTAGAAACAATACACGGTGTGTAACCTTAAGATCTAACATGGGCGTGTACCACCTCCGACCTAGGTGTTTAAACATCCGAGGAATATGGTGTGTTAGAAGGATACACGGTGTGTACCCTTAATAGGGTACATTCCCGTGTCCCAAAACTGGCTTGGATGTTTACATGGCCACCTAGTGCACTCTTACATGGTTTACTACCCTACATAGGGTCTTAACATGTACTTCTACACATCAATGTACCCTTACATGAGTATAAATTCATGGGGTACTCAGCTAGATAGGTAAGTACCAATACATGATGTGTATACCCTATACACGGTGTGAATGGCTTAAGAATTCATCTTCCCTGAAGGGAATGAACACACGAAATGTTATCATGAACTACATGCCATGTAACCTAGGTTTTCTAGAATAAAAAACTCTAGGTTTCCCAAAACCACTATTTTTTTAAATATATATTAATGAAATTCCAAATTCCAATTCCCAGGGGCCCGTAGTCCCCATGAATCAAAGCATCACATCCATGTATAGAACATAGTTGTATAGTTCAATATATGGCTAAAACATGTTCCAAAAAATTATGATCCAAGAGGACCCATACACCTTTGTGACCAAAGTTTGGAATCCATCCAATTCAAGCCATAGCACCGACCAGTGCACCTATCTCAAAAGAAGGCATATCTATCACTATATCTATTATAATAATATGAAATCAGTAATTCTCTCTAGAGGGAGTGGTAGGAATTCATGGAATGTGATTTATAACAAATTCCTATGTTATGAATGAGATGACATACCCTCATCTCAAAATATAGAACCACAATGAAATCAATAATAATAGCACAATACTAGTGTGTCACCCAACGGTGAAATCGAATCAACTATAATAGCTCAAAATCTAAAATTCACAATTTAATCGAGGTAGTTTGGATTTTCCCTGTACATAGGGTAACTACTCCCAGACATAAATATTACCAAATTACATTACCTTCATATCCCTATCAAATTTCAACAAACAATAAGGAAAACCGGAAATGACCAGCCTCTGATACCACTTTGTATCATCCCAGATCTAGATCCCACTCAAATGTACCTCGTACACAGTTGGTCTTGTGACCTCAAGCTCATTTTCTTAAATGCAAGAGGCTTTCCACTATCAGAGAGGGACTGGGTTTGATAGTAGGGAAACTATTCCCTCCTTTGAAGAGTGTAACATAATGTAAATAAAAAAAATATAATAGAGGAAGCAGTAATACTATGAAACATAAGTAAATAGTAGAAGACTGATAATATAATTAACCAGATCTCATTCCATAAAAATGATGATTCTACATGCCTCATGTTCTCGGAAATCAAACAAAACATGTCACATATGATTATTAAATAATATAGATACAAAAAGTACAAAAAAGACAAGAGATACTCAAAAGCATTGCAAGCCTCAGCTTTGTCACATGACCTCCTACTCGTAAACAACAAATCATCTACCTATAGAAGGGAACTTTACATTATCAAAACATGAAAAAATATAATGTTTTTGGGCCCAAAAGGATGACCCAAACAAGATGAAAGACTAAATCACATTAGGAAACCTCCCAAGATCTATTCTAATCATTTAGTGAATATATATAATAGGTTGTGTACAATAGTGAAAGTTGAAATCTAGGAAGTTATTAGATGTAAAAAATCCTAAAATAATTGGTTTCTATTTACAATAATTTAATTTTCTTTAATAGTTCAATTACATTGAATTATATAATTCACAAGATTTAGTCTAATCCCGAAAACCCATGTGTAAAAGTAAGCATAGTAGAAACCTCATAAGGCTATGTAATCAAGTAATGTGAAGACCAAATCCAAGAATGTGATTTGATTTTTAGATGCATCATAAGTCATTCCATTGATTATTAAAATTAAATCTAAGTCTATCCTTAAAAATACTATGTGGAAATACAGTATTACTCCTAGTTTAAAACCACCTATATCCTATGAACCGTTCCGTATGACCCTCTCAGAAACCTAGTCTCACTCTAGTTGTGGTGTGATTTTATGTAAACTGGGACGTCTTTGGATCCTTTAAATAAGACCCAAGTATCTCCAAAGATAAATAAAAATTTCCAATATAACTCATCCATAGAATCTCTCATTCCATGAAATGTTATACCTTTAAACATAGTCTCCATTATACCAACCAATACATCTATGGATTGCTCACAACTTAACATATATCCTCACTTTTGTTCTATCCATGGAATCCTTCATGGAACCATGGTTCACCCGAGGAATATGGTGGAATAGTCACATGAACCCATCTATGGAATTCTAATCTAAGTCCATGGTTTACACATTTCTAATTATCCTTTAATCATAATAAGTAAAAATAGCCTTTCATTAGGAATTCAGTGTTCAAACCCAAAATATTACAATATAATATAAAGCAAGGACCAACCTCATATTAATTGGCCTTTCAATTACTCAGAGGGGAAATTTATATAACAAGAAACAAATTTAAATTAAAATATTACATGTATTTATCAATAACGACTCAAGGGGGATCAATTCATATAACAAGCCTATTATCTAAATTAATATATCACAAGTCTTAACCATTAATTATCACACATGGGAAACTCATTCATTTAACCAATTTTGTTTTAAATAACCCAAGAAGGGAAAGAACCTAATTCATAATAAGAACACTAGGCCAAATAGCCATAAACATCCACCCATGGGAAACACACCAATGTGGTGGCCCTTAATCAAGGTAAACAATAACAAAAATTCTTCCAGATGCATAATCAATTACCTAAAAAACAATATTAAATCACAATAGAAAATATTCCTTAATGGATACACCAAAAAAATTTGAGTGCGACAATTTGGAGCATATAATAAACGTAAATATTATATAAAGGCACAAGACCACCTTCCTCATGGTAGTACGACTCTCCTTTTCCAGTGTTAGCCTCTACTTAAACAAAGAATAGAGTAGATCCACAAAACAAGAATAAACTATCAATGATAAATAACTAGGAAAATTTAAGAGATTGTTAAGAAAACATCAATAAGAATTTAGAACTCAACGAGGGGATTTCAACACATCAGATGGTGTTCAAATCTGAGTCTGGATGATGAATTGGGAGAAAAAACGACCGTTGGTGCTGTTGTTCAAGATACCAAACTAAGGTGTTCTGTCTGTCAGAAGAAAATAAGGCTACTTCCCATTTTAGTAAAAAAATTCCACACCACATGAAAATACATGGAGTGTATATGCCAGATCCTCCTTTCTATAGACTATCGCTTCCACATCATAAATGAGTCCTACCTATGTACCTACATGATTTGTACAGAGATTACATGGAGTGAAACACCTAGTCATGTTGTAAAATACTCTTATAGTTAGTACTTGGTTTGTATTCCTCTTGTATCTCAAATATACCCCAGATAGAGTAGATCCCAACCTTAAAGGAATAACCGAATTCTTACAATTGGTTATACATTGAAAATAGATAAATCTAGATTATCATCCAAATATTGATATTTAATTCACCTAAAGCTGTTATTTCTACATTTAGGTTGTGAAACCCTTCATATTTATATGGTTTTATACAAAAACTAAATCAAGAAAAATATTCATTAATATTAATTTTTAAGTAAAAATATCTTATAAAATAAACTTTTAATCATATCATGAATTTCCCCATCTCGTATCGATAATCAATTAATAATATCATGAATATCTCCATCTCATATCGATAATCGAATAATCATATTTCATGAGTAATAAAATATATTTAAAATATAATGTAAACTGACCATGACTTAAAATAAAATTTGCGATGAACCTTTTAAATTACTCTTCTGATGTTAGATGACTATTACAAATTTTACCTCGAGGTGTATAAGTGACTTTTATGTTTTATCTTTAGGGAATAAATTACGCATACATTTTTTCCAATGACCAATATGGTTTCACAAATTTTCTTGAAATTAATCTTACATATTGGTGCAATGAACCCTTCTTATTCAACCTTTTTTGTGAAATTAATCTTCAAAATTTTATCGAGTCATAGAAATATATATTACAGTCTATAGAGAAGACTATTACATTTCATTGGGTGTTCTAGTTAGGAATTTCACAATTCCCTAAAGGTAGAACCTATTTAACATTAAAAAAATAGAGATAAATTATAAAATATACACCTAGAAATTCTAAATATTAATCATAAAACCATAAGAAATATCTTTAGGAGTTAGGAACTATTTTGAGAAAATAATGGAGTACACTTACAGATAGAGTTAATGACCCTTATTCAACTCTTAGTAAAAATTATAGAAAAGTGTTCAATCCATAATCATCATAAATTTCTCCAAAAATAATTTATACTTCCAGATACACATCCTTCATGGAAGTGTATGATTTCTTAATGGTTTATTCAGGAACCATGCCATTAAAAATAGGAAAAAATAAATCAAATGTGGATTATGATTTATTAAAAAATTAAATAGGATTAATTTGTTTTATAGATTTTAGAAATTCAATTTAATCCATTGTTTTAATGGAATGGTTGGTATTTATTTTCTCAAGTTAAATAATCTTACTTATATTTATTCAATTATTATTAAGTTTTCTTTAATAATATATAAGTATTAATTATGATGGAATTTGATGAAAATAATTTATAGATATGATTGATTTATTTTTTTCATGTATAATTAATTTTAATACAACAAAATTTTATGTTTTTGGATGATTATTTTAGAAAATGGATTTGAAGAAAATATAAAGATATTTTTCAAGAAAACCAAGAAACGTTAGAAAAATCATTCATTAATTTGGCCAATCATGAGAATATTGTTCATCAAAATAGTTATGAATAAAATATGTAGTTTATAAATGAACATAAAATTACCCTCACACTCTATATACTTTGAATATAATGTACATGAAATAAACCTTGAATAGACTATTTCACAACCACAACATCGATGTTGTAATGAATTATATAGTAAATATAAAGTATGTTATTTGAAACATGTCAATGAAAAATGGAGAAAAATAGTTCCATCCATTATTTCAATGTTTAGATTGTCCAGAAATATCTACCACTCGCTAGTGACAACAATGAACTATAGGGACACAAAATAGCTAAATAAAAATAGTTTTTTAGGGTACTAAGAAAATAATACAAGATATCCAGAGAAAATTATTTTGTGCAAGGATACACCATTAGGGTACTGAAATTGGGTTCTAGAGAATACATTTTTATGAAAGATCCCTCATTATTTATACAGAGGTTTATATAAGATGATATTAATTTTATATATAGAAGAATGGGTTTTTAACCACGATAACATGATTCACACCAAAATTATATGTTGTAAAAATTATTATTTGATAATTTTAATAACATGATTCTATTAATTTTTGGGTTGTTAAATGATGTGATCAAGTAGATATATACAGAGTGTCAAAAAAATTATGCACCTTAACCTAATAACCATTATTATATAATATAAACATACAGATAAGATTTTAAATTTAAATAATATCTGAAGTATTCAGTCTGTTATTACATGATTTATGAGGTATTAAAAATATTATGAGATGATATTAAAAATTCTTATAGAAACAAAATTCCTTGTGTTATAGTGGAACATCATGTATAGAATATAAATAACATTATATATGAGATGTTTTAAATCTGTTTTAATGTTTTTATTTTCTATGATAAGTATTTTTTCAATAAATATTAGGCTAAAATTTCCTTTTTAGGGAGAATGAGTTTTTTATATCTTCATTTTATTTTATGTATTATTTTTTTATTCAAATTAATTTTCATTTAAAATTATTTCATTAATTCAAGGAATTTATTTTTATTTAATTTTTCATTATCAAATATTTTTTTATAATTTCATATATGGATCAAGCCAAACAATATAATCCATCCCTCAAATATGTGAGGAAATTAATTTAAGATGTGATTAATTTATCTTAGAAGGATTGGTGTACAAATTATATGCAAATTTCATTAATTAATTGTCTTTCTAAATAAGGAATAACTTTAGATTTTATCACTACATCATTACATGTTATATTTTTGACATAACAACTTTCAATGTAAAAATAATAAAAGTGGTTGAGTGAATTTAGATATGGGTAGTATCTTGAATTATTCTTTTTTGTTATAAGGTTAAAAATAATTTAGTGGAGTTAATTTACACCACATAGAAATAGTCCATTTTTATTTCGATATAATCAAAAAATTTGAACACAATGATGCTTATAATTTTACAATAGTCATGAAATCTATTATTTTACTAGAATTTAGAAATTATTTAGGTTGAATTATATTGTAAAATCATATATAGTAATTGATATCTTGTATATAATTTTTTACCATTGATTTTAGTTTAATATTTCATTTTTCTAATTTTTAACAAACTTTTTTGTGTTAACAATATGGCATATTCCACCCTCAAAGGGATCACCTGTTTCCATTTCACTATTCTACACCGCAGTAGTATATTTAATGAATTTGAAGATTTTTAATTTTTAATCATGATTAATAGATGAAATTAATGACATGACATGGTACACCACATAGATAGAATGAAACTATAGTACACCCTCAAAAATCAAGTATCCTTTGTATGGGTAAAACAATTATGACCTTATAGAGTTGATGTGGAAATGAGTTAATCTTTTGGTTATGAGATATTATTTTGTAAAATTCTATTTTTCATTATAAATCATATAAAACCACTTGATATGAGATATTAAACACTAATTCTCTTTGGAATGTAGCCAATATAGTCATGCACCTCCCTTAATGGCATTAAATTATAGAGTTATACAACATATGGAATTAAATTATATATTTACCGCTATCATAAATGACATGTGAATCCAGAAAGATATTTATTACACCCTTGACATGAAATGATATAGTTTAATTAAAAAAAATTCAATATCTTTATCAAATAATTTCTTTAATAAAGGATATTCACCCCTCTCTGGATTCTTGTAGTTTAAAAAAATATTCATTTCAATTTCATTGAATTTGATGATCATATTATTAATATTATACTATAGTCCTATACTAGGTGGGAATATCCCTAGTGAGATGATATGACCTCCTATCCTATATATTTTGACCTATAACAAAAATAAAAATATTAATCAATGATTAATCTTAATTTTACTTCGGAATAGAGGTCTATGGAAATACAAACACGTGGATGATGAAAGAATAAAATAGCGAGACTCCTATAAAATCCATCATCCAATATATTTATTGATTGAGGATGCATGATTATTTATAATCCTACAGTAATTGATATTCTTGTGTTTATTTTGATGCCTCAAAATTCAGCATGAACATCCAAAATGGATTTATATAAAAATTGGGATCTATTAACCCTAGTGGGATTCAAGTTATTATGAAGAATCTCAGTGGCCCTATGATATGAAATCACAATGAATGGTTACATTGAAATCACAAATCCTTATTATATAATATGTTTATTGGATAAACCCAATTAAAAAAATTTAAATTTAAATTTTTATAAAATTAACAACAATAATATAATAATACATTCTAAATAGTTTTTGAATATTTGTATCTTACATTAATTGAAAAATCTAGGGCTCATTCAATATCCAACGATTATTATAATTAGAAAGAAATTAGTGAGATTTTATACCAATTCAAGTGATTTTATTTACTACACTAAGATAAAGGATTGGTGAAGGGATGGGAAATACTCTAAATAGCCTCTCGGGAAAGAAAACACAGAATTATCTGAAAAAAGGTTTAGTTCATAACACTATTAATGGATATTAATTTCTCTCAAAAGGAATAAATTCTAACACCACTTCTCCCTTACCTGTATAGATAGAGGAGAATATGATATCCATCATAGGAGGTAAATTAATATCAAATCAAGGTAGTTATAATATATTGTGGTGAATTTTTATTTAGATCTTTAAATGTCCATTAGAAGAGGTATCAGTCTAAAACCACCATGGGAGGTGAATGAATGGGGCTCAAAAGTTTTCAAAGATATTTTTTTTTGTTTTTAAATTTCATCTAATGATAACATTATGAATTTCAATTTCGAATGGTCATCTAAATCATATTACCTAAAGCCTTATGCCAAATCCCATTTGGGATTTTAATTTTCTTAGGTTAAAGATTAAATAATTTATATAACACATTATTTATATTATAATTAATCATTAAATATTTAATTAAAAAACTATTATTTAATTAAATATTATAAATAAAGAAAACATAAATCATATTGTTTAGAGAATAAAAATTATATGTTCACACATATTGACTGATCACATTTTTGTAGACATCACAATTAGTATTATCATATATATTACCCCAATAATACCTTGTTTTGTTAAAATTAATTATAATTATTATTGATTATTCCAAAATAATACCGGCATCTAGAAATATGTCATGACTACAAAAACATACAATTGGTTTTTCGTGATATAATCTACCACATTTCCATTAGAAAAAATATATTTTCTATGATACTGTTATTAATCATGAGATATGGATTATGTCAAATACAATAAATGTATAGTGTTAATAACATATGTATTATGTTTTTACCAATTACTGAGGAGACTAAATTTATATATTTACCTCATATGTAGTTATATTTTCATTTCCATGAACTTATGTAGTCAAAACTAAATTTAGGTCCTTGGTTCCATAACCTAGCATATGGAAGGACACACCATATCATTGATAATCAAATCCTCATAATTAAAAATTATGAAACTCAATAACCTTATATTGAGAAAAACATTTCAAATGAATTTAGATAGGATTCACTCTATGAGACTTCACATTTAAGAACCTATTTGAAAAACTTAGGTTGAAGTATCCAAATCCAATGTTCACTTACAAAACATTAATGACACATATATGAAAATTATTGGGGTTTTATTTAAGTAAGATAATCAAAATACAATTTAAAAAACTTATATCCCCTAAGTGATCAATTGTGTCCATATACAAGTGATCCTACTCATATTAATCTTAAGATACCATCTTAATAAAATATAATGATTATCTATCTATTATAGAATAATAATACATATACTCCATGGTATTATTATCATATCATCTTACAGGTTCATTAAATTGACAATAAATAAATGATAATTAATTTCCATTTGAATACATTACATGATATTATAATTATTTAATTCATAAATAATTTTATAACTTAAAGAAAAAATCAATAGCACACCATACCATGGAGCCTCATACTTTCAATGCCAACGTTTCTATTATAGCCTCTTCCGAAACACCATGTGAGAACCATTTGATATATCCCACTATAAAAATTAACTATAAATTGATAACCTACTAGTTTAATAATATTTATAGAATTATGGGACCCCAATAATGGATATTTTTTATAAAAGGATTTAGGGAATAAATCTAGATAAGCTATCCTGATTCTTTAGATCTTGAAGGGGAATGTTGAACACTCTCAAATTTTCCATCTAATTCAAGAATCTCCATCACAAATGTGACACCACTATCCAAAAATAATTTTAAACTTTTTGGGGAAAATTACCTAGACAACCATGTAACTTCTTATTCATCACACAACAATAATATTTTTTTAATAGTCATCATCTTCATCATGTTGTCTTAGCCTTTATATATGACACTAATGAAACCTCATTCTCAGTCATCCAAACTCATTTACCTAGAAGTGTGTCCTTACATAGTCACATTAGTCCCACAATTGAAAGTAAAACCACCCCTCTTGATGTTATTTATATGAAAATGTAGGGTTTACTTATAATTATGTTGGAATCACAAAGATATCCCATTCTAATGATAATGATAAATCACCAACTACCCTATGAGAATGCTTGTATGCCCCAATGTCCAATCTTATTCATAATAGAGGATCTAATAATATGTGGATCAATCATACGATGTTAACAATGTGTTTAATGGAATGTATACACATTCAAGAATCATAAAATATATGGAGTTCTTACCCATGCATACACTAAATCATATTATAGTTCTTCCTATGTATATAACAATGATACACTATAGTATGTGGCTATATGAATATTACAACCATAATCCCTTTTCTTGTTTTTTATCATACTAATGGATGAAATATATTTCTTTTTTGAATTAGACTACTAATATATTCATTACCACAAAAAATTAACATTATCAACTCTATGCTCTACCTGATAAGAGAATTTATAGTAATAGCATGTGTCACCAACCACTAAAAAATAGTGTATAACTAGGTAATATAAAAATTCCCATTATACCAAGGGATAAAATTGAATCTAAAGTATATAATGGATTCCCAATTTTCATATAGTGATTATTTAATAGCCATAATATATGTATCGAGGTGTAGAAACTCATTAATTCTACTAATGGTATATATAATATTTAAAATGGTATAAAGATCTTCATAATGTCTTACTATACCCAATTATGATAAATATAAACAACTAGTATTAGATGAGTGACTACAACGACCACCAAAATAAATAAAAGATAGTCCAGCTAAATTTGATATGGAATTGGTAATGATTTGACAGTGATCATGAATTATCCATTTACCCAACATCAATATGTAGTCCTTAAGAGGATATTTAGAATTTATATACCCTATCATGGTAACAATTAGTGGTAATATTTAAATCATATTAGATCCTGATATATAATTTATTCTAGATATAAATATCACCTAAAAAATACCAATTTTAAATGATAATACATCACCCATTATATACATTGAATAGAAGAAAGTCCATTGTTTGAAATATGTTTTTATAATTAGTCTTTCTTCTTTAATAAAATTTAATAAAAAATTATAGAATTATTTTAGTGATGCTGCTTATCATGTGAATATTTAGGGATATATAGTTTATGTACACAACCCCTACATTAAATTATATTAAGATATAAATATATGAATTTTTACTTCTATATGGATCAATAAATAAAAGATTCATGCAATGTTTTAACCATTAACAATATATAAAAATCAATATCGATTACCAGTTTGACTACCTTCTTTTCCATCATTATTCATCATTTGAAATGTGATAATTCCATTAAAATAATACCATTTATATACATAAACATGACTCCTCTATTTATTAAAAGGGGGTACATCTAGGAGGTTTAAAATATATATGCCCTAAAAGTCCTCCCATAGAGGTTCCCCCTAAAAAATAATGGAAATTATAGGGGAACATCCAAAATAGATCATTATTAATCATGTGATAGAATATTGTCTTGGAAAAAATGTTGTATGATCTTAAGTAGTAAATATTTTCAAAGGAATGTCAAATACCATTGGAAGGGGAATTTTTACCGTATTATTCAGAACACCAACCCATGGGACTAAGGAATTTTTTATCCCATCTAATGTCACAACATACACCTCAGAATAAATTGTGGGGTTACAAGTGGTGGTAGCTCCACCATGGAAATATGGTTTTTATGGTTGCGTGTGTCACTATGGATAAAAGAAATGCATGAATCATTATCTTTTTATAGTTTATTGAGTTTGTTAGGGGAATCCCTTAGGATCAATTTTTAGAATGAATATTTAGTCACATTTTAGGAAACTATACCTCATGTAAGTGGAAGATACTATTTTTTATGTGACTAAAGCATGTCCTAGATAATTAGATATGATGGATGAGCAAGATGATATATATGAGGTGTAATAAAAAAAGTTGATTCACTATATTAAAATGTTGATTATGATGAAATATTATATTAATTTTATGAATCCATTGGTGCTATCCCCACTGAGGTCACTAAGTATATTGAACAAAAAAATAATATTGTTCTTTGTATGGAATTTTATCAATTGTAGAATATCATTACTATGAAATAATTGAGAATATAAAATTAATTAAAAACCAATGGTAGAATCATGATAATGTATCCCTTAAAAAGTGACCTATAAATTCTAGTTATCACATAAATTGTAATTATAAGGAAAATAACCCTAGTGATCCATCAAACCATACTACACCTATGATTTTGGAGGTACTCATTGACAATGAAGAAGTCACCTAATAATAACATGATTTTATGAGGATATTAAGAATTAATGTAATTTTTTCAAGGGAATTATCTTGATACCAAACATGTTTAGGATGATGATTCTAATTATCCTAAATATTATCCAAGTTGTAATGAGGGATCTTATCAATACGAATGTGTAGATACTTCCCAAAAAAGGATATAGTTCACAATAATATGCATGATTGAATTTATCTTAATGGTGAATTGGGAGTACCCATTTCTGATTTATCTTTCATCTCCACCTCTAGAAATTCACTCAGGTTATTACTTGATTTTGGCAGAACATATTTCTTACATATAAATTCATGAATACTTTTCCTCTTATTTAGTGAAAGTTAATGAAAATTTATCACCTATATAGATTGAGATAAGGTCATATATTGAGTTGGTTGATTTTATACATTCACTGTCAAATTTAAATAATACAATATTTTCACCTTTAATGGATATGTTTATCCAAACTATATCGTCTCCCATTTTACATCAAACCATATCTGTTTTTTTGAATTATTAAATTGAATGAGTCTACCAAGAATAGGTGTTTCATAAAAAAATTTATAAGACCTATAATCCTCTAGTATGGTATGTTAATGTTTTTATTAATTTCTAGCATAGAGAACCTTCAATGATACTATATATATATATATATTCAATTTACCAATGATGGAAAAAATTATCCATGACATTATTAATAACTATCAAAGGAAGAATAAAAAGGGTTGATGACTTTATCGTGTTATTTAAGAGATTGACATATTATATGGAGATACAAAGTTAATAGAAGAATCTTCTCAAACTATTAATGGAGAATTTAAATTATGAGTTAGAAACTAGGGTAAACCTACAACAATACCCAATATGATTAAGATAATTTATTAATACAATGAAACACTATTAATTATCAAATTTTTTAGCCATGGAAAATTCTCTATCAGTACATCCACTATAAATTTTAAGGGTTAAAAAAAACCACCATTACCTTTAAATTTTTTTTGATTAAAACCCCAAATCCAGTGCTACTCATGATTTAGGAGGAAATTTATTGTAATATATAGCCATAAAATTTGTAGTATTCATTGTGTAATTCCATGAAGAAAATTATTATGAAGATTAGAGATGATGTAAATTTGAGACTAAGATGAAAAAATTATAATATTTCTTGAATGATGTAGTTCATGGGTACTTAAAATTATTCGTGGAAGAAAAAATGATCACATGGTAAAAATATTAAAAACATCATTTCCATAGTCCTTATTTTCTATTCCATTATCATAACTGTCTACGTAATATTATTATACACCATTCAAAAACTCTTCATCTAAAACAGTATACTCAAAAAAATACATGATAGATGATTGATTTGGAATATAGTAAGATCATATATGACCCAGATAGATTCTATCCAAAAAAAAGTATTATTGGAGTTCTATGTTTTATTTCTAAAAATTATGATAATTAATATAAGAAATATTCATTAAATCATAAATGTTTCATAATCAGGGAATCTCTAATCCAAATGGTCATAATCCAAATTCTTTCCACCAAAACTCTAGTGGTGTCTCTATAATTTATATGATCATAAAATCGATGAAACTAAACTTACCAAAATATGAAGGATAATAAAGAACCCAAAAGGCTTGCTAAACCAATACAAACCGTAATTTATTTTATTCCCTCAACATTGAATGGAAGGGAAATTCCTTACCAAAAAAATATGTTATAACAATATGGAAATATAATACTTCATAATCTTTATTCAATTGATTTATTTATATTAAATAAATTTTGGATCTTATAATATATATTACTCTTATTATTATATTAGATGAGGCCACTAAGGATTATAAAACCATAGACTAATAATGAGTTGTGATCTAATCCCTTTCCATATCATTTTTTGGAGTTAGTTCCCTAGAACCATATTTTGAGTTCTTCATGATCAAATGTTTCACTGTTTCGATTATTAAAAATTTTTCTTACGACATCAAGATTATTCTTCTGTATGATGTATTATGTGACAATGAAATATGATTATATATAAAAATGACATTTTATAGTAGTTCTCAGCAATGATGGGAAAATTGAAGTGTGATGATAATATACATGAATAAATGATTTATTTTTAGATGATATTGTATAAAAAACATAGATGATTCAGGATATCAGAGTTAGGTGTCTCATAAAAGATGAAGATTTATTCTCATGGTGTTCTGCATTGCTGATCTCCATGAAAAGAGGCAATGTGAATGAACATTTCAATAAAAAATATGCATTTTATTTGTCGTTGAATTTTCATATCTACAATCATGTGTATTATACCATAAACTATATAATTATCCTTTTTAAATATTACAATTTGTACAATTTGAAATATTTATAAAAACCGTGGTGACATATTCTTATGTTAATATAGGATAAATTGGGTGGGACACAAGTTATATTTTATAAATTTTTGTTGGTAGAAATTATTTAACCCTTCAATACCTTGATGGGATATGATATATAATTCCTTTTGATGGGAATTTAAATAGATAGATAAATCTATGGCCACTGTGTTTTATAGAAATCATCATTTATAGATAGCCATATAAGGAATCATTAATCAAATCGGTTGATGGAACATGTATGAAACCATCTTGGTTTGAGATATAATGATAATGGTATTATAGTTCACCATAAGAACTCCTATGAGTTTGTAAACCATTGGGGAATTAAATATATTCACTTAGGGTTACAAGGTGTGTTTCTAGATGTTAAAATTGTATATTACTAATCTTCTCCGATGTGAACTGATAATGTTTCCTAGATTTCTACACACTATGGTTATCCAAAATCTCAGTTAATTCTATGTTAATTTACACAAGTTAGAATAAATAATATTCCTGATTTGTGGTTTACTAATTAATGACGTTTGGTTTATCACTAATATTTAATCATATGTTTTTCAAAATAATATTTTTATTAAATTATAATAATAAATATTTATTTATAAAGTTTTGATAATAAGGTATATATTCTGTTTATTAATGAATAATGGGGTGAAATTTATTTATTAAATAAATTTTCATTACTCAAGGTTCATTAATGACCATATTGGATAAGTGGATTGAGTTTAATAATTCAGTTGGTAATAATGTAAATGATATTTAAATATTATTAGGTGATTCACATGAAAATTTAATAATTATGATATTATTATGAGACATGTTGTCAACATTGAATTAAGGAATTGGAATGTGCTCATGTGGAAGTCTCTACCCCTAAACCTGTTATAATAAAATTCTAATTATATATATTTATATAAATAGATTAGTTGATAAAATGACCACAGGAATATCTATTACTACCTATAGATAGTTCTATAGATATAAAGTGTTCTTTCATCTCCTATTATATCAATCTTTTAGAAGATCATCATGAGGTCAATGTCGTCGTTGAAAAAGTATGTTGTGATCTACCATGAATGATTTAATCAATTATGATCACCTGTTTTAGAACCAGAAAAATATATGGAAATGTTGGGATATTTTTGTGGAAGTGTGGACCAACTATTGTAGGGTTATAAACCTTGATCATCTACTCAAATAGTGAAATGATGAGATCAATTCACCTGATTTTTTGAAAATGATATAATTACATGATTCGGTAACCCCAACTCCAGTTATAAATTAATTATAAATTGTATGTGTAGATCCTACTCTTTTGGTTTTGGAATTTTATCTAGTTATATAATCTATAAATTTCATTGGTCGTGATGTTATTCATTACATATTTCATTTAAATTAATACAAAAAATATGAGTGGTACATCCCTCAAAGTCACTTATACTTCACCCAAAACCAAAAACTGGTATCGGAGAAGTCAAATGGTTCATTGATAATCATTTATTAATAATTCATTAAAACAAATGATTTTTAATCTTATATTACTTAAATTATATTTTTTCTTGAAATCAAAACATCATTTACACGTCCATTTATTATTTATCTATCACACCACCAACAAATTTGTTAATTTATCATGAATTGAAACTTGATAATGAATTCTAAAAATTTGAAACATTTTTCAAAGGTACCACAATAACACATGGTGTGGATACCATATCTATAAAGCCTGTAATCATATATTGTTCATGTAACATATGATAATTCCATATCAGACTAATGAAATTGGACTAATGACACCACTGAAGAGGATAAACATATATATTTGAACAAGATGGTAAATGGTTCGAAGAACCACACAATGTGAAACATTCATACACTATGCATAATATTAATATATTTGTAGTGGGGAACATGGGGGGAAACCTGACTTGTAGTAGCTATACATAATGCGGAAGGACAAGACATGCTATATTGAGGAAACAAATCATATGACTATCTTACAAATTGTGTACCTCATACACATATGTGGTTGGAAACATGTCTTTTTTCCATTCATCTATCATTGAAATTGGTAAGAGACAATACATGTTATTTTGTTTTCCATATACAGTATGATTAAACTAATATTTAGAGAGGAATAAATTATATAATTAAATATATTCACATGTATTATGTGTTCCATTTATTTCATAGTTCATGCCATGTCATAGGATTTCTAAAAATATATTGAATTAATTGACGTATTAAAATTTATAACTATAATTTTTGTATGATCTTTGCATATAGTGAATTCCACACACATGAAGATAATCACATGAATTTTAATTCACATGTGATTCATGTATCATTTTTAGGAAACCACACTCCATGCAATTTCTTATCATGCATTGAATGTTAGATTATAATGTAATATGATAGAACATTGATTTTTCTGGTTAGTTTAGTAGAGAAAACTCCATTTCCTCTAAGTAAAATCATGGAATCCATTATTTTAATATATATTAATTTATATAATGTGATTAAAATTATGATTGATGTAATTTTATGGATTGTTGAATATAATTAATTAAAATTGAAATAATTGGATTGATTTGGGGTGATTTTTCATAAATAATGAATGATTTTATGTAATTTATGGGTAAATTTAATGTGTATTTTTGTTGAATATTATATTTATTCACATGTGATTATAATATAACTATTTATGTAATTTATTTTCTTTTAATTTATTATTATTAAATTAAAATCATAGCCTATGTGTCATCCCCTACTGCTTATTATGTATGGTCTTGCATGCCTAGGGATTATTTTTTATATACACCCTTATCTAATCCATTAGATCCTCTCAAGTATATGTGAGTAAATTATTATTTAATAAATGAACTCCCATGATAGAAGATGAATTCTGAGTCCTAGAAAAAATAACAATCTATCAAATGAGATACAAAAAATTCAAGGTGGAATGGTACAACACAAACCAAAATTTGATTCATGTTTTTTAACATAGGTCCAAGGGTATGTTTATCATCTTCTAGATATAACAAAATATTACATAATCACATGATTATGCCACATATAAAATATTGATGAATATTTCATGGTTAATTACTTATATTTTTAGGTTCTATATGACCATTTAAAAAATGAATTAATTTACATGAAAGTTTTATTAATTTAAAATCATATTATGAATAAATATTATCACACATGGTCAATCCCATAATTAAAATCTACGTAATATTAAAGTGGTATTTGATAAGATAACATGGTATTTCACACATAAATATAGAAATACATCAACTAAAATATTTATTCATTAAAATTTTCCATTAATTATGTTATAATAAAACCCATAGTTCAAAGTTCATTACCATCCATGGTTGATGTGATTGCAATTATCGAGTAAACTTTTACTCGTTGTTCTGGGCTGCGATAAATCAGATAACATCATGGATTGACTAACCAAGTAGGAATTCGGTGTAACTGATAAGCAAGGGTTGGGTAATTATTTATCAATTATTTTAGTGTTATGGGGTCCACTCAAAAGATCAAGGAATTTAAACTTTATGTAGTTGTAATTTTACACCTACATAAAACCGTTCAAATAACATGTTAGGCCCATTTTTGGGTTATGAGAAGGGGAATATGGGTCTCTGTCACTATAATATATATATAATGAAAATCTAAATATAATAATGATGAATATTAGGATTCAAAAAATTATTTATAGATTAATAAAAATTAAATTTATCAATCTATTTGTTTAATCAACAATGTATTGATTATCTAATAATACTTTGTAAAAATAAAAAACCTCGGGGAATGGACAACATCAATTTGATCTATAATAAAGTGTGAAAAAAACTCTCATTTAATTTAATTTAATTTAATGGTATAGGTTCTTAGATGGAATACTATGTCATAAATGAAAATTATACATGTAGGAAACCAAACTTATTGAGTCTCTTACAAAATATATTATCAAGGAAGAAGTATTTATCTATTAGAAAAATGTTTATGATGAAATGAATGTCTAATTTTTCATGTTATCCTCCATATACAGTAGGATTATATATTAATATTAATACATTAATTCCTATAAAATCATTTCACATCTTCATTATCTCTATTAATAGATTGTCAGACAAGGGAGGTATGAGATCTTCAATGAATTATTTTCATGCAATATTAAAAATTTGGCACCATATGGGACACATGAAGTCAAATTATTTGCTATATAAAACACTTAGACATATTTTTGATTATGATACATAAATATTTTCAAAAAAATTATCATTTTATCTTCACAACATAATAACTTCTTTCAAGTTCTTTTTGAATTATAAAATGAGAAATAGAACGAAGGCTCCTTTAAAAATTATAACTCTACTTCTCCATGGTTCTAAATACAAGGATTTTGACTAAACCATATTTATTATGATATTAATGAAATGGAGGAAATAAAAAAAGGTTATGATGACTCACTTTAATTATATGATTCTATATCACATTCCATTGATGATGATATTTATCTAGAGTTTATAAAAGGAATATAATGTGGTATGTTTTTCATGTGGGATCAGTGAAAACTGTAAGAAGAATGAAACCCAACAAATGGAAAAAGGGGAATAATTCAGTGAATTATTTATTTAGTGTAATGTATCAATATCTATATTGTAAAATCTAAATACTTCATTTTGTGTTCACATTTGTTTCCAAATATAAATAATAAGTATATTTTTTACAGTTACCAGTGGAATGATGAATATATGGGAAACTAATTGAACCAGGATGGATACTCAATCCAATTGAGACTACCACCTTTCCTTGAAAACATAATTATTTTTGGGTTTAATGATATTCTATAATGGGAATAGTGTTACCTAGATTATATTCTATGTTTATGATTTGGACATAGATGGATTTATATTCATCTTTGTAAATAAGAGTTTCTACATTTATAATTATATAATATTTTATATTATAGAACAGTTGAATCATGTTCATTATGTTTTAAATTATAAAAAAATATTAGAAATTGATAATGAATAAAATTAAGTCATCTCATTTCACATCCAGTGATGTAATCATAAAATTGGTCACATAAATTAGATGTGTTTGAAAAAGCACTATCAATATGGTAATTTATACATTTTTTAGTTTAAACCTGTTAAATGATGTTGTTATTTTTTAGGTAGAAGTATGATCGAACTACCATTTAGAGGTCTATGGGGGAAGGACCAAAACTATTTTAATATTAGTACGCACTAGTGTGTATGGAGCTTTTAATGTTGAATCTAGAGGTGGATTCTCATACTGTCACACCCACCTTTTTCAATTTAATTATTTTATAAATTTTCTATGCATCGGGTAGCTCGGGTCGGATCCCAACATAAAATTTTGAGTTTATGTCTAAAAACACACATTTTGGCCTTAATTGCATTCAACGCACTACAGTCGAGCTGTGTGGCTTTCCCCGAGTCACCGTGCGACCACGCCAGCTCACCGCACGACCTTTCCGGTTCTCAAAATAAATTAAAATTTAAAATAATAATGAAATAATCATAAAGATGAGTAGGATAAAAAAACTGTGAATGAAATGGAACTAATAAGTTTAATGAAATCTGAGGATTTTTTTTAATAATTATAACCTTAATATAATTATTTTAGTTTGTTGTTATTATTTTACTAATATTTTTATTATTGTTATAAATTTTTATTTTATTTTATTTTATTTACATTAATCTATTATTATTATTATGTAAACCCTAGGCTACCCAACCCCCCCTCTTATCCAAATCACACCGCACTCCCCCCCTAAAACCCTACCACGCCCCCCCCCCCTCTCTGGCCCTCTCTTCATCCCGCTGCCTCCCATCCGGTGTCGCCCACCCGCCTACTCCGGTCCGGCGTCGAGCACCCCTCTGTGACCCGCCGCTGCTGCCGTCCTGTTTTGGCTCGCCGCCTCGGAGCCCTCCGCCACCGCGGGTCATCGTCCCCGCACCAGCTCCGGCCGCCATCCCGATTGCCCACTCTCATCGCCCGAGCCACCGACCACCATCACCCAATAACGCTGATGCCTCCCCTCCTGACAAATTTTGGTCCGGAAAACCGGCATTCCCCCCTGCTGCTTTTTTCCGGTGACTGGTTCTGACTCCCCCTGCTCATGTTCAGTCCAGCAAACCACCCACCGCCTCATTTCTCCCCTACTCCCATCTGTCAAACCCCTCTAGATCCCTACCTTTCCCCTACTGGTCGTGGTTTGGTCCTTCGGCACCTTCCCCGCTAGCCGCAACATGTTCCAGCTCCTCCACCGCTATCGCACTCTCCTTCCGCACGCACCGCACACCTCTAGATAAGTATATCCCCCTTTCTCTTTGAGTTTTTGGTTTTACAGCAGGCATGGGGTCTAATTTTTGGGGTTAATATCTTGTTATGGGTTTTCTATCATTGATTAGGGTTCACGCTTGGTCCCTTGTGGTGAAAACAGTACGCAATTGACGTTTTTCACTGAAATTTGAAATTTATCCTTGTAAGGTAGGTGGTTCCATGCCTAAGTATTATTTGAGAAATTAAATTGCATGTTTAGTTTGTTTACTATATCATTTAGTTTATTTGTGCATTGCGAAGTTGTTTTTCTTTGATGATTGGGATGCATTTGAACTATTTAATAACATGTCTATTTTATGTGGGTTCTTTCTGCTTAAAAAAATCATATATATCTAGTTTTTGGTTTTTTTTATTGTGCGGTTAGTTTATTGATATGTTCAACAGATGCGAAATATATACTTTTCATGGAATAGTGTGTGTCTGGTTGACAATGAAGTTTTGGAGCGGGTTTAGTCGGTAACGCCAAGTGATTTCTTTTAAACTATTTTTTATACCTTTATTTTTGGCTTATTTAATTAGGTGATCTGTTCAAAGGGGTTTTACATATGGCGTAAGGTGTTCCATAAAACTGTTGGTGTGGTGCAGGTCACACTTTAAAATGGTATTTGAGTGCGTGTGATGTTAGAATGTGTTTGGAATGTTGAAATGGTTACTTGAGTGTGTGTAAAGCCATGTGACACTGTTGCTATTGTTTTATGAGATTTGAAATGGTTTATTCAATCATGACCATGGTGTGAAACTTTTTTAAAGAAAATGATCTACTGTGCGTCTTATTTCAAAATGGTATTTATATGTGTAAGTGGTGGTTTGTTTAATGATAAGTGTTTTTTTATTGCAGAAATTGGTCTAGTTTAGAATGTAACCTATGCAGATTTTGTTTTGAAAATATTTTGATGTGCGTATGGTTTTAAAAGCGGGTTTGGGTGTTCAAACTGTGATTTTTCATGTGTGAGTACCCTGTTTGGCTTTTATGTATTAGTGTGACATGTGACATTAACTTGAAACTTGTTTGAGCACAAACCGGGAAGCCCAGGTATCTAGGAGGGTACACTAGACTAGTGAGCGAGTGTTCCAGAGGTGACTCAACCCGGTTTCACTGGCAGGATTGACAATTGCAACACTAACTAAACATATTCTTTTCTAAGGGTCATGGTCTTCTAAGCCACGTTTTCTGAGGGTTGTGGCATTCTAAGCCACGTATTCTGAGGTTCGTGGCCTTCTAAGCCACGTTTCACCGAGACACAGAGATCTAGGGACCCAAGCTAGCTGCTACCCATGCGGCCTATCCCATATTAGTGATCATTGGTTACTTTGCGCTCGTCGGTGTGACATATTGGTTATTTTACAGAAAATAAGGGTGCGTGTGTTTTAATTTTAGTTGTTCCATTTAAAACTGTTTTCTTTAATTCTGTTTTCTTTTAAACCATTCATGTTTTTATTTCTTTTCTTTAGTTAATATTGCAAATGTATTTGTTCTTTAATAATTATGTGTGGAACCTTTTTATTGGGTGACGTCCTACTGGGCTCTTTTCTCACACCCTACATACACCTTTGGGTGTATGTAGGCCTTGTTCTCTGTGTATTCCAGGTTGAGGCACTGTGCTCAGTGATGGTGGTTGGTCGTTGGTGGTCTTCTCGTGCAGGTTAACATTTGTGACGTGTGGATGTCACAACTCTCATGTTGCTTTGAGGTTTGAGTAAGAGTTTTAGTTTCCGCTGTCATATTTTATTTTTAGTTATTGGTTGGAGTTTTGGACTTTAAACCTGTTCATAGTTTAAAGTCGTGTTTGGTTGTCTATTTCTAGTTTCAGTTACTTATCTGGTTAGTTGTTTTTTTGTCTTTTATTTCAGGTAAAATTGTTCCCACTTGCTACTCTTGGTACCTGAGAACTTGTGCCATCCAGTGGGGATCGGGAATGCCCTTCGGGCCTTGCCGCGGACCTGGTCGGGCGATGGGTCGGATGGCGACCCGGCCTGGTTTGTGACACATACTGAATCACTTTTATAGATGACTTGAGTAGGTATAGTTACATATAGTTGTTGAGTTACACATCTAAATAAATTAAAATTTTCATGGAGTTCGTGAATGATGTTGAGAATTATCATAATTAGAAGATTAAAGAAATCGATCAGATAAAGGTAGAGAATATCATATCCAAAAAAATAAACTTTTTATAGGAGTATAGAATTTTTTTCTCAACTCATTATTATTTATACACAACAGTGGAGTGGTGTTAGTGAAAGGAGGAATTGTAAATTTATATATATGGTATGTTCAATGATTATTAATAGAATCTGTCCATTATCTATTTGGGAATATTCATTACACATGACAGTATACATACTAAACTCATTCACATCTAATGTGGAAAAAATATTCCTAATTATTAATGGAGTGAAGAGAAAAAAAATTTCACATGTTTGAGCATGGTTTTTGAGGATGTTTAGGGATATCAAATGAAAAAAACTATCACCCTAGGGATAAATGTGTATCATTATAGATCAACTTAGGGAAACAAGGGGATACTGTTTATAAGATACCTCAGATAAAAGGGATATAATATCTATGATAAAAACAATTCCTTGATGGGGATTATATCCTCTAAGAGTATATGAGTATCAATATTGATTTTGATGATGTTAATTATCAATATAAAAATGATTTTGAATATGAACAAATTTAATAGGGAATATGGTAAAAGGTTTTTCTTGAAAAAAATTTATTACATAAGACCACTTGAGAAGTCATAGAACTAGAGAGTTATAATTTTGTAGTCATTAAATATGGTGACTCAATATTACTAAAAACTAATGACCATATACAGTAGATGTTGGCCATAAAGATCAAAAAAGATGAAAAATAGAAATTATCCATTAATTATGAGATGGATTCCATATATAAAAACCATGTTCTATAATGATAGAACCACAAATAGTTCAAATTCCTATTGTGTGTAAATGGTTATTCCATAGAAAGATTGGAATGTAGGGTCATGACAGTACCTATTAATATTAACTAGAAAATAAATAATATAAATAGTTTCATGGAATTGAATATGATTAAACATTTTCCCTAGTTTCCATGTTTAAATCCATTTTTATTATACTTGAAATTACATCATCACATGACTATGAGATTTAGAATATATATATATATAAACTACTATCTTTAATGGTAACCATCATAAATATGTGTATATGTCATGACCATAAGGGTTTTTGATTCTTTGGAATACCAATATGGCATGCAAGATTAATTGATCCATTTATAGATTAATGAAAAAATTGAGGTCATGGAATGTTCATTTCGATGAAGTTATAAAAAAATTTTATTTAGTTAAGAATGAATTTGTGCCATGAATTTACTAGTGGTTTAGTTGTAATACATTCATTTTTATATAATTATCCATTTATAATATTTTACTAATTGGAAATTAGATAACTATAATAATAGAGATTATTGGAAGGTTTAGAAATTTCTTGTCAATAAGATACATACGTGAAGTATCCTAAAATATAGGGATCAACATAATGTATGTTATATCATATCATATTAATGGAAAAAGTAAAATTATATAGATTTAACAAATACTGAAGAGGTTTATTATGAACCAATCAAGGATGATATCAGTTCTATTATCATATGGTATACATCTTTTTTATGAATATGTATCCTCTTAAACAATAAGAAATGGAGAGAATGAGTAAGATCACATATTCTTAATTTATATAATCTATCATGTATTAAATATTATTTATGATTCTTTATTTTCCAATGACTTGTGAATTTTCAATAGATGCTAAACAGATCCAGGTGAAAACAAATGAATGATATTAAAGGTATCCTGTAGTATGTAAGGTAAACTAAAAATATTTTCCTATTGTATGGTATAGATGAAGAGATGGTAGTATAGGGTAATATTGATGATATCTTTAAGATATATAAAAATGATTAGAATTTTCAGTTAGGATATGTATTTTGTATCAACTGGGGACCTATTATCATAATGTGTTCATAGAAGTCATTTTTTTAAATTTTATGGTAGATTTTCAGTATATTATAGATTTCAATAAAGCTACAGAAGTAAATTATATTCATAAATTTTTCCACGATCTGGATGTGGTTCCTAAAAATCATTACCATATTCCAAAATACATTGACAACTTTACAGTGGTGGATCTATCTATAGTACCAATGTCTCATTAATTGAAAAATCATATAAATAGAAATTTTCATCTCTTAAAGGATTTTCTAATCAATTTGATTTTGTATTGCTAAGATAATAAATATGGTAAATGTGATTTACCCCTTGATGAAGGATCTATTTTTTCATGGGAAAGATTATTAAATGAAATTTATTAGAATATAAGTTGTTAATAGTAATTTATAGTTCAAGCTGGTGTCTATTGGATGTTGTGACCTAGAACTAACTTATGTGTACCTTATGATTACATGTTTAATTTTTATAAACATTAATAATGTTAATTATACCATTAGTATTGTTTTTTTACATTGAACCATATTTCATATTGTCCTACAAATATATGTTTCAGTAAATTTTCATAGAAACTCCCCACTATGATCAAAAATATTAGGCGGCGTGATAATATTCTTGAAAATATTTTATATGGATGGATGATATTATAAGAATGGAAACATTAGATACAAGTTATCAAGGGTGTATTGGCCATAATAAATGGAGACACCTTCTCATGTTGTTCTCCCATGGTGATCTCAAAGAAAGGATGTTATGAGAACAAACCCATGAGTAGGAACATTTTATATATCTTTCTATGTTCCTATCAGTGATCATTTTTTCAATAGAATTTATAAATTTAATTAAATAATATCTTTTTAAATATAAATTTACGTATAGATGAAACTCTTGATGGCATATACTTATGGAAAGGTTGGATATATCTGGTGCGTCTTCAATGATATTGCATTAACAACTAATGCGATAAAGTATTTACCACTTATTCTCCATGATGAGAGTATATATATAATTCCCCTTGATGATAATATATCTACTTGAAATAATCCATGGCCAAGGTGTTCCCTGGGAATGATCATTTTCAGAATTTTAATGAATGAAACCTCGAGAAAATATGTTAATGGCACTTTTATGCAAACTGGTGGATTAGATACATTTTTATAATGGGATAATATTACACTATAACAATTCATAAGAGGATTTATGTCATTAGGTCACTAAATTATTTCTCTATGGGTTCCCTAGTGTGTTTCTAAATGTTATCCTTTGACTTTAATAATCATAACCTTTTTCCATTGAGAAAGAGTCATTGAGGGTCGCACAATAAGTATATCTAGAATATCACTTAAATTATATATTTAATTTAAGATGTTATAATAAAAATTATCACTACTTTGTAGTTAACTAATTTTAAATATTTTTTTGAACCCCATTATTTATTCACTAGTACTTTGAAATTATAATTGGGTTAAATATTTTGAATAAATATTTATTTTCATGGTTTGGTGAAAATAATATTCATTATAATTTTCGATGAAAAATGTAGTGATATTTATTTAATAAATAAATGTTCATTATTAAAGGTTTGGTAAATTAAATAAAGGATAAGTAGAATAATCTTAATTGTATAGTGATGAATAATATAAATGAAATATTGTTTTTATTAGAAAATGAACATGTCAAGTGAATAATAAATAAATTATTATAAGAAAATAGTTTTACTAAGAAGTATGTAATTTTAAAGGGGATTTTAGGGATGTTTTCAAACAAAAAAATTACATAATAAATATATAATTATATCCCTTACCATAGTCACAGTAGTTGTGAAAAAAGTTCATGATAATCTCTCTAACGACTTATAGAGTGATATAGTGATATAATGTGTGATCTATTCACACATTATATAATTATTTATAGAGATCATAAACATTTTAGATCTTTTTTGAATATATTTATGTGTTTAAGAATGAATGATAAATGAACCCAATATCTTCAATAGTGGAACCCATAGATTCTATGAAGACCATTGGATATTTTAGTTCACATGGGGATTACAACTAAATGAATTATTCAGTTGAATACTATAATATAAATATGGTATGATGATTTCAATTCAACTAGATCCACAATGAAGAGAGAATATTAGGTTTAGATAATTCTTGTTCTCTTTATAAAATGATTATAAATTATATGTGAAACTCCTCCTCATGTGGTTCTATATTTTTTTTCAAGTCATGTAATTTATGGATTTCCTTTATCTGGAAATTATTCTTCACATTCAACAGTAATCATTCATAAATTAATACTAAAAAATATGAATTATTCATTCAACCATGGTTCTTCATCTATTCCTAGAACCTATATCATAAATGTTGTTGACACTAGGAGAATAGTGATGGGACTAGCTTGAGAAGAGTTGTGATCTGAACAAAGACCCTTAAGGGCCCATTGAACACCATTTTTACTGGATAATAATATTAATGGGGCCCTAGTATATAATATATCTAAAATATAGAAGGCCCTCGATTCCCCAATCCTAAACATAATGAAATCAACTTTTCCATGATTTGTTTGGCTATCATCCACATAAACCATGATACATATGGTAAAAATTGACCAGGAACATTTTCCGAATAGAAATCTGCATTAGATAATATATATATATAATGTATTTAATAACCAAAAATTTGTTATATCATAAATCTCAATATTAGATTCCTATGTTTTTTTTCAACAGAACATAGAGTGACCCTATTTAAAGATCTGATAACCCTATATAAATTTAATAATTTTTGTGGTTACTACTACGAACTATCACATTGAGGAAAAATTACTTTATTTATTTATCTTAATTTAAATCACTCTCCAAAACGGGGATATAATAAATTTTCACTTCAATCCCCTTTATTTTTTCAATAATGTTAAAGTAGTGGATGTTCATTGGGCTATTATTGATAATGTTTTAGGGATCCACCTCATCCTATCCTAAAACATCTATAGCCTTGGAAAAAGGGATGATCAACATAAAAAATCCGATTAAATAATACCTGGATATACTAATTATGAAGAAACTTCGTTAGAAAAAATAAAATTGTGAACCAATTTTGGGGATCTATCTATTGAAAATAATTCATAGTTGTTAGTAAGGGAACAAACATCAATATTATTGTAAGAAAACTTTTGATCCTTGATAATACAATATTTCATTCATAATTTCATCAAAATATGAAATATTCCATTAAAGTTTATATAATAATTATTCATGGATAATGCTCCCCATTTGGTGCATGATATAATTAGAAAATTAATTCAAAATACAATAAAATTGTAGGGAAGATCCATAAATAGAGTAAATAATACAATGGGTAACTCCAAATGTATTAGAAATATCCCATTATATATTTTTTGGAAATATATAAATGGTTAATTTATGTTTTAAATTAACCTCATTGATGTTATATTGGTAGACCAATGGAACTATATAGTTCTTTAAGTGATTAAAAAATGATCCCAGAATAATATCTTCTCTTAATGAAAACCAAATGTTATAATTGAATCACCTGTTTCCACCATAATAAGGAAATAGTCCATTCATTATATGGGGATAAATCTTTATAAGGTTTATTACTTATAATATACTAGGATAGAAAAATTATAGTTAACACAAACATGTGTTTTGGATGTTATAAAGATGCATCACAAAAAGGGATAAGGTGTTTGAGAACTCAACTTATATCAATATGGTATTCACAATATAGGATAACCCTAGATCATCACCTTATTACAACAAAACCAATATTAGAACCCCAAATAATGGTTTCTTACATGGAACTTTCCTACAAGAAGTCCAAAGAGTTACGAAGTCCCTCGCTTCTCATGATTATATGAGGTGGATATTTACAATACTCTAGTTATATTTGAATAAGGAATTACAAGTACTGGTTATGGTCTCATAAAATTACATTTGGTCACTAATGATGTCCCTTGAACAATATTGATTAACCCAACCATAAATCACAGGATAATGAGTAAAATGTAGCATTTACCATGAAATATGATAACTATAATCCATGGAATATTTCTTATGTTAAATTGAACACTTTTATATTTAAATAATCATTATTTATTTATTTAATAAGTTCATAATATCTAATTATTTATTACTATTTCTATTTGGATTTTTAGAAAAAATATAAATTTTGACTTTTTTATTGAGGATAAAAATAAAGTAGTGAAAATATATTATGAATGATAAATAATCGGTTCTAGACATTAATCAGTACCATCAGAGTTTCCAACCACCATGTGGTAGTGGACAAGCTAAATGAAATGTGAAATCCAAGGTGATAGTGGGGGTTTATACATAGTGTTTGTAAAATATTTATTTTCAAGGAAACATAGAATGGGGAGGCACCATGCCTGGATATAAGTAGTCAAATCACACTCAACATGATATTCAGGTGGCTAACTAGGTGTATATTTAAAGTTTGATGTATGGTAATTTATGAATCAGTAAAAGTTATTGAAATGTTCATGTGGGACGATATTATTTCATTCTCGTCAATTTCTTCATGAGAATTAGGGTTTCCACTATGCACCTTCTAATGTCACACCATGCATGTTGAAACTCCATGAAAGTTGTGTGGAGCATGTGGATTAAATTATTTTCTAATGTGATGTATTAGAGTGTATTTTCACTATGGTTCATTGAAAACCAAGACCATGAGGCTAGATTCATGGTGATAATATATAAGAGGAGGATTCACCAATACTTCTTTAATAAAGAATATATAGGGGAGCATGGTGGAAGCCTGAAAGAGTATGTATAATGGTTAAATGATGCTTGCATGCAGGTAAGAATGTATAAAAAATGACCATGATCATAAGGTGAAGCATCATTCTGTGATAAGTTTTTAAGAGTCATCACTAGAGTATGTTCTCTTAAGTCATTTACATTATGGAATTATATATTTTAATGGAAAATTAATAGTCTATAATTTCATGCTACACCGTATAATAGTTGAGGATATTTTGGAGATGATAAAGGTGGTAATGGATTAATTGGAGTCCTTTAAATCATTTCGAAAGTATTTCATTGAATATTTTTAGGTAGTGTTGTAGATAAATGGTTCTATTTTACTACAGGGTTTTTACACCATGGTAAATAGGTCAACACATTTGGGAAGCAGATAAATTTAAGAAATATATAATTATAATCATAATAAAATAGACTTACAAAATGTCAGTAATGAGTGTATGAAATGGATGTTTAGTGATGTACCACAAGCACACTATCACGACATATTCCTACATATAAGATAATAAATAATATGAAAGGTGTAGGTTATAACCATGTCAATAAACCCTCATGGTGAATCAATTTTTATACAATTATGAGGAGGTGTTTGTTCATTCCATTATTTTTTATCTATAAGGAATAAACCAACGTACTCTCTCTTATATGTGTGAATATTTATGGGAAATATCATTGGTGATATTATAGAAATATTGCATGTAGATTTTTTATCAATCTATATGAAAGTATACATGGAAATAAAGGACGATATAAAAATGATGATTTATAAAGATAATAAGGCAATATAAATATATGATTGTTGTTTCTTTTATATATAAATATAGAATTATATATTCTAGATTTGGGATTCAACATTCATTATGGGATCATGTCATCGATTCTGAACCTTTGACTATATTATTTACTTATATGTATTTTAATTCCTTTTGATTTTTTCCATATCATGTATATAATCTATGTGTAGTTTTTTGTGGAATCTAAGTAAAATGTGATTGATTCTATAACGAAATTTTATTCATTTTTATAATTCAAATTGAGTTTTTTTGAAAAATATCATTTTCTAAATCACTCCTTAACGAATAAATAATAAAATTGTTTTGATAAAGGAGTTACTTTTTAATTCAATAACTAGTCTGTATATTTATCCTTTTTGTTGATATAATTACATGTTATTATGAAAAATGATTTCGAGTTACCCAATCTATATGTGATACAACATACCTATCCCGGAGAAAATGGGTTCTCATTAACTATTGAGTGATCACCAAGAATAATGTGTTTTTTACAGTATATTTTGAAAACATCATGACTATATAATATTAAATTTTATTATTTTTTACTTCATGATACCACATTTCAAATTTCCGTGTAAAATATTTATTATTAATTAATTTTATAAAATATACGTAGTTTTGACCCATCGTCATTTTATTCAAAATAACTATTAAGTTACTGTTTCCAATGTTATATTATAATATCTATATAGGTTATACTCAAAAAAACATATACACTATTCTATAGAATAGTATTTATATAGATATTGTTTCAAGATTATAAATTCTAAACATTATTATTGAGTTTGAATTAATGAATCTCTACAGGAATAAATGTTTCTAGATCTATTTTTATGGATTTGTTTAAAATAGAGATACAATAATTCACTATATTAATACATGTACATTCTCATTTTTTTATGATTTTATTTTAGGTTTTAGTTTGTTTTATTTTTTATGTTCTTAATTTTATTTTGTAATAAAAGAAATAGAATCCATTATGAGTTAATACATATTGGTTTCCATACAAATCTTAGATCATGATAATAAAATCTATCAATATAAGGAGAATATCAAAAACCATAAAGGATGTGACCCACCAATATACCCATTTGGGGATGAAGAACTCTAATTTGTTCTAAAGCATGTTTCTAATATTATGTGAATAAACCTATAGGGGATGAAAATTTAGTCTTATGTGTTAAAATAGGAATTAGTCAACATCATGTATGTATATGATGAGAAATATGTGGGTGGTGTTTATTTCACAGAATATTCAAAGGAAACTTCTAATGATAATGGTTAATCTAAGATAGGAATTAGGTGGGATCCGAAAGAGTTAATAATCTAGAGTAGGATAATTAAATTGGATATTTACTAGAATATGATAAAGATAATATATATTGAGGGGATATATTATGCATCAAAGAAGAAGTGTATTTTGTATTTTGTAAAAGACATGTATGAGGAAGATGTTAAATAGAAGTATGAAAAGGTTTTGAAGTCCCATGAGAAAATAGTTCATTATTTTAGATAGTCTTCTACATTGTTTTATCCAAGATAAAATATTGAACTATTTTCAATTAATGGGTAATGAATTGATATTCCTAAAAAAATATAAATTTCATACATAGATAAATACAAATAATGTAACAGCAGGCCACACTCCAATTAATTGAGTATAAAATAGGTAAGTTATAGCTATATGAGATTAAAAAATGTACATTGTGGAAAGAAACATATTTTTTATTATGAAATTAATCAAAATTATTTATTTTAGGAATTTATTTATGATTTAGGTGCAATCGCACCATTTTAATTTTTTTGAATAAATGATATGGGCCTAATAATTTTGGTTGTTTTTTATTTTTCTCAATCTATGATGATGATGGAATTGGATAAGAAAGATGGTAAGGAAGACAATTAAAGAGAATAATTTGGTAGTGGATTGTTTCTTATTTTTATTTTCTCTTTAAATTATCATATAATATTTATTCACATGATTTTTATATAAAATTTTATTTCATTCAATAGATAAAATTATTGATATATTTTTAATCTAAGATGAGAAATTTTCATTAGATTAAATTCATTAAATATTTTAGATTTAATTTTTGATAATATTTAATAAGTAATATGAGGGATGAGTGAGTAATGTAATTAGTGGAAATATCAAATTTATGAATCAAAATTTAAATATATTGAGTTATTTATATAAATAAAGTTACTCTAATATTTTAATTTCTTTTTATGTTTTTCTTGATTGATTTATTATTATTATTATTCATAAAATGTGTGATTGTAAGAAATTAAAGGTTTCCCATTTTTAGGAGAGATATATTCTATTTTTTTATATTTTTTTAAAACCAAATTTCTTAAGATATACTAGGGACATGGTAGCATACCACAACATTCCATTATATATTATCAATGTTATAAAAGATCAAGTATACATTTATATAATTGTAGAATTTTCTATCTGAACCCTTGATACCTTTGAGATCAACCTTAGAATTGAATTTTTATTTTTATCCCACAAAATTGATGAATTTAATTGAATGATAAGACACATTAAAATATCATTACATCCTTCATATAAAACTCTAGATCTTTTTTCATGATTAAACATCAAATAAGTATGGGGAATGTGGTTTTTCTATGTTGTAAAATGTATTTTTTGTTGAAAATTTTGGATGTATTCCATTATCATTTCAGTTTTGGGGAATTATATTTTGTTTATTTAATTAACTATATTTTTAATAACCTCAAGAGAGAATATAATTATTGAAAAAGTGAAAGATTAGAAGAAAAAATTATAATTAAAAAGGGAAAACTATGATCATTATTGAAGAAATGAAACATTGATAAAAGGTGGATATTAATTTCATTATGTTAAATTTCATGATTTTTTATACTTGATGTGAGTTTAAGAGATCTCAGTTAAATAAAATTTTGAGGAGGATTGATTTAGTATTTTTTATTATTTAACATGAATAAAAAATTAGTCATTTAACTTCTTTTTAGATTTTTTTGATTTTTCACACAAATTTCATTACAAGGAACACACTCCAAGTAATTTGATTCCATTAATGTAATTTCTCTTTATTAATGATCCTATATAAAATTTTATAATAGATACTTGTGATTTATTATAATCATATGGGTATGAATAATTTTTTCTTGTAATGAGACTAACTATAGTCAATGTTTTATTACATGATAATAGAATTACTTCTAATAATGATGACCAAATATTTTAATTAGTAGTTATAATAAATTGAAATATGTGAGTGGAATTGAATATATGTGTATTAATTTATATAGGAATGGTAAAAAAATTAGATAAATTTCATAAAAATTGGGAAACATTAGAGATATATATTCTGTGATTCCATCAAGTGTGTTACTTTTCAATAATTGTTTTATTTTTTTGTCCATGATATTTAAGAAAACAGATAATGTCAGTTATTTATGATACATTTATATTATATTCATGAATAAAATAAATAGATTATGTGAGGATGTGTTTGATATATATAACCCATGAAATGGTTTTAAAATCTAAATTAATTACTTTTATTTTATAAAACATATTCTAGAATAATTTAATTTTTTTAAATGTTTTAGCTATAATTTTTGAATAGTATAAAAATTGGAAAATAATATATTTTGGATTTAAGATTATAATATTAAAAAGGAAATATTTTTTTGAAGTCTTAAAATTTAGTATCAGTCCTTTTCTAGTAACACTAAACAAGTAATACATCATAAAAAGGTTTCGAACATGATGAAAATCTCCAATGATGAAAACAACGGTGGAGTATATCTATTGATAGATAATGATATGAAATGAGAAAAACTCAGTGTTTTTTAGAGATAGTGGATTAAAGGATACAATGTGGGGTGGCACTATATGATGTAATAAGTGGTTTCAACATTATTTGTATGAAAAGAAACAAGTTAAATGAGTAAGCATTTGATGTGGGATGTAGAATAATGTGAGATAAAATTCAACTATATTTAATTATACACATGTTATGAAATAATTTCATTCTATTAATCTTATTAGTGTGAACTAGGATTATTGTACCACACCTACCATTTTAAAACTATTTTTTTTAGAAATTAAATATTTTTTATATGGATCTCGAAGATGGAATGATGTCACTATGTGAAGAATAAAAGTTTTATTGTACCATGGGTAGTTGATTAAAAATTATTAATGATATATGAATTATACTTATATGTAAAAAATGATTATCCAAGACTATTTGAATGGATATGTTCATGGGAGAATTATGGAATCTCAAAACTACATATGTGAAGGCCACAACCTGAGGGATATGGTTGTGATCATGTTATACATTGTATTGATAACATAATAACATGTAAAATCATAAGATATTCAGAATATTTATTAATGGTTTTATAATTGTATTTATAGAAATTGAATATATTTATTTCGGCGGGATAAAACATAAGACCTTAACATTTTGGGAATACTAATATTGATGGATTTAGCATGGTCAATAACATCATTTAATTTTTTCTGATAATTGATGGTATATTGGATCTACTTGAGGTGGTATAGGATACATGGGTTTCCTTTACACTATGAATATATTAGTTCATTCCATAATGTTGTAGGAAGTTCTGTAGTGCTATCGTTGTGTTTCTATATAGATTTTTAAGAGTATGGTGTATAGTTTCTCTCTTTTAAAAAAGAGATGAATTTGAGATAGTTATAAGAACAATAATTGTGGGATGGAATTACTTTATTGTAGAAATGATTCCATTATTTGTATTATGATTTACATTCCATGAGTATATTACCATGATGTGTACATGAGTACATGATCATATAGAGTGTAAAAGGGGGAGATACATGAAACACTTATAAATCCTCACATCATAGATATTCTAATATATTGAATAAGAGGAGTTGGTTTTTATCGTTACTACTATATCATTAATTTTAATAATATAAAACTCTATCTTATTTATTACACATTTTGGAAAAATATCTTGGGTGTGTTTGAGGTATTTCTATATGTGTATTTTATTTTATGTCTACAAGGATGTAGATTTATATATTAAACATTATTGATATATGATGAGTCAATACAGTAGTGAATATAAACTATGATATGAAGGTGGGTTCTATTCCAATAAATAGATGAGTTTGACTACATCTTATGGGATTCTACATCTCATTGAGAGTCAGGGCATATGGTCTGAAAAATAAAATAATGTTTCTTTATTAAGGTTTTTTCATTATTTTTAATTTCACTTTTAATTAATTACTAATAAGGCTTATTTTGGTTTTTTTTTTGGTTTTTAAAAAATAATTATATTTTTATTTAAAATATTCTAATTAATCCAATGGTTCTAAAAATTATAATTTATTTTTTGGAAAAATTATTTTCATGCTTAAAATAGGCATTTTTCTCAAAGTAGTTTTACCTGTGTTATGAAATAAGATAATAAAAGTTATTTTTAACACATTTTGAAATTGAATACTATAAAAAGGATTTCATATTTGTAATCAAAAAAATTAATATCGGGAAAAATATTCAACAGAATATTTTTTCATAGTTAATAGTAACCATTCAATATATTTATATCCTTGTTTAATGTTAAAATGTGTTAAAGTGTTTAAAATATTGAGATAATGATTAAATATAACCAAAAAACTAGATTAAATTTTATTCAATGGTTTTATTTTTAACATAAAATCCTTATATTTGAATCTATGATAATTTGGAGCCACTATATTTGTGTAAGGAATATATTTTATTATAATGTATTATGTGCCGACTAGTATTCCTCCCACACAAATTATAAATGGTTACATCCCATACTCTACTTTATACACTCATCGAGCCACATAAATCAACAAATAACTTACCAAATACCATTAATACTTTATTTTTATTTTCATAGAGGATTTTTTATTCCTAAAAAGATAACATAAAACGGATTAATATGGAGACCAAAGTTTATTACCAAAGGAAGCAATATATATTCTTAATGAGAATTTTCAATTTTCTTTCCTCATAATCCTAATAAAATCATAAATGAAAATATTAAAATTTTTATTTCTGTGTATTGATTATATTGAGATATTTTTTACCTGTATATCAATTTTCAACCTCATTTCCATCGTATGGATAATGAAAACATCTTTTTTGTGTAGATAGAAGATACATTCCCCACATAACGGTGTAATTTTTTTCATCACTACATTATTTAAATATTCATATAGATTAAATTACTAAATATATATGATATTTCTAGAAAAATTATAATTCTAAAAATTTATAATATAATTTATCTTCTTACCCTTTAATCTATTGAAAAATGAAAACATTACTTCTGTGTAAGTGCCATATACCACCTCCTTGATGGGATGTGATTTATTTTTCTATTTATATAATTAATTATTGATTTTAAATTAATATATAATGAATAAAAATTACCTCGTTGATGTTATTTAAATTATTGATATATTAGAAGAATCTCATAAGTACATAGACAATAGTTAACAAACCAACTTGTTTTAAAGACACTTTATGAACAACCTTATGTGGTTAATGTAAGTGAAAACTATTAAACAAATGGATGTTTAAATATAATAAAAGGACCTTAAAATATAATATTTATAATTTTTTTATTATGAATATATATAATAAATTTAAATTGAATTTTCATGAGGATATAACATGTCTTTATAAGAAAGAATCCAGGGTATGGGGTTTTCATCTCATTTCCACTCCAATGATAAATTTTTTATATTATGCATATAACTTAATTTATTAGTTGTTATATTATGTAATTGAAATATTATATGATTAATTCATCTTAATTAATGAATTTTTCATCTTAATATATATTTTTTAATTTAATTAATTTTTATTCAATGGTCATTAAAACTGTAAAGTTTTGTTTTAAAATCTAACTCATATCAAGGATTACTCATATTTAAATTTTTTTAGAATAATTATGTGATATATATTTCATAAAACCCATATATTTTATTTTTATTTTTTAATTTATTACTTTTCCATTATTTTAATCTAACTTCCCATCTCTTTGTTACTTAATGAACTAAAAAATCTTTTCACTCCAAAATGGTCTTATTTCTATTTTTTGGATTATAACCATTTAATTACATATTAATATTTATAAAAATGTATAAAACATTTTATTCAATTTTAAATAATTTTTAAATATCATTTAATATTACCATTATTTAAACGAATATAGTTAAAAAGGAATCCTTGAATAGATTTTATAAAAATTCCATTTTTGACTTCTTACAAAATCATGAAAAGATATGTTCTTATTAACATATTTGGATATAATGACATGGACTACCTCTAGGATAATTTTTCTATTATTAGATTAATCTACATGTTTTTATGGGTTTATAAAGAAAATACACCCCCCAATATTTTATAAATATTTTGTTCTAACATAAAAAATAATTATTCTCTAAAATATTATGTATAATTTTTGAGAATATTTAAAATTTCATTTTTACTAAAATAGTTAAAAATTAATTAAATATTGTTAATTTTTCTTTTTTTGAATTTTGGATTCATTTTCCTCTATAACTTGAAAAAAATTCATTTATTTGAAACCATTATTTTTTATGAATTTTTGTACTTCTGTCATCCTTTATGGATTTATAAATTATAAATTATTTGATTATTTACATTCTTTTCATAATTTGCTATGTCATTATAAATTTTTAATTGAACATTATTTTTATCTATTGTGTCTATATTTTCAGTATCGTTTATATATTCAAAACTATTTCAACTAATTTGATAATTTCATAAATGGTTTCTATATCAATATACAATGTAAGATGATGGAAGAATATGACGATAGTTATTTAATTTAATTGAAAAATATTGATATTCTATATTCTTGATTATATATGCATATTTATTTACAAATTTGTCATTTTGATTATGGATTAGATTTATGATTAAATATCTGAGTAAACCATTGGATATATATGTGTGTGTGTGTTAGGTGGGGCCTAGTTATAGATAACCCCTTGACGGATCTATGGATCTAATTGGATAAACTAGTTATCCAAATTAGTTTCGCTTTCTGTGTATAACTACCCTTTTTTTTAAAAATTTCATAGAATAAGGCCTTCATTGTATGGTCTTTTTTTTTCAAGTCATGAAGATTTTAAGATAGTATTTGGATATCAAACATTAATATTTTTCATTCATTAAGATATCATTTAATATTATCCATGTGATTTTTATGTTTATATTTTCTATGATTACATTTTCATTCTCATATTTTTCATTAAATAGAATATGTATTTATTATTTACCCTTCTATATTGTTAATTAATTATCTACTCATGACAACTTTTATTTTAATATATCCTTTTCTGAGAATTTTATCACATTTTTTATTAATCTATTCATTCCTTAAGATGTGATGAATTAATATTTGAGTGATATTCATGGATTCAACAATGTTTTTCATTCAATGTATTATTTTTTCTAATGTACTATAGAAATAATATATGTTTCTATAATTTTAGGACATACAAAAAGATCAATCATTCATGGAGAGATCCCTTATATGTTGTACCAATGTAATAAAGTAGATACTAAATTTGGGTTAATGGAGTCATGAAGATTAAAATACATCTCTCACCCTATAGTCTTGATGATATCTATGTATGGTAGACCTACAATAATATACGTGGATGTTCTACAGTAATTGCATCGTGAAATATTAACCTAAAAATGAGATAAGAAAATGGAAAAATTTATATTATCATAATGTCTCCTCTATAATGATTTATATATGGTATATAATTTTTGAGAAGGATTGTATCACTTTTACAATTATTTTTTTGATGTTTTACTATTACATAAATAACATTAATGTGTGTTTTGTTTCCAAAATTTATCCCCTAAAATAAATTATTGATTTTACAATAATATAACCTATATGGTATGATGGGTAAATATACTTCAATAATTAAATATCAAATATCACCTATAATGTAAAAAAATTAGATTAAATTTAATAATTTTAAGACATACACACTTCCTTATAGGAATGGTGTATGAACCTGGAACTTTACCAAAAGAATGTTTTCTATATCAGTGAGCCTCTAAAAACATGGGAAATAAATTTTTGTGGTTCTATTAGGGTCACTACTAAAATAATGATATATGATACCATATTTAGTAGTTTTATATTGAGGATTTAATTCACTTCCACTATGAAATCACAACATCCATATTAATTAATCTATTTTGAGGGGTGAGAAAATTGAGGAGAAGTACCTGGATCTGACCACAGGTTTATAATTTTCCTTATATATTATGATCACCCAATTTAATTCCCATGGTAAAATATATCTAGTCATTAATAAAATTTATTAAGAATATTTTATTTCTAAAGGAGTGATGATTCTCTTGCTCGATCATACTTATAATTGATTGAAAAAAAATTCTAGAAAACATTTGGAATCATATTTCTATAGTCACTTAATTAAATAGTGGGTTCACAATCCAATATTTCCATGCCCCTCATTAATACAGATAAAAATGACATTATTATCTGTGTGGATCACCAAAGGGTGGTTCCTCTGTTTCCCAATGACAACTAATTGAAGTGGGTAAAATAAACACTTATCTAAATCAAATATAATTTCAATATCCATCCATAGTTACTCATTTCATTATTTAGATTGACCTAATTATAGATTAATTGTAATATGTAAATATTCCACGAGATTTATCCAAAAAGGATATAATGCACAAATTGGTGGTGAATATCATAATATATGATACCCAAGTGTCATCCAAAATTATTTATATGTAATGTTTCAATGGGATCCTTCATTGTTGTATTGATGGAAAAGTGGTCCATAATGTAATTGTATAAGTCCACACATGAGTTTATGATGCAAATCATGTATAATACAATGTCAATCCCCATATATATCAGTTCACTTAATTCTAGTCATGGATGATAAAAGTGTATGATCAGTCCAAAAAAATTGGATTCACACAAGCCAAATTCAAGACAATCTCCTACATAAACACTAAAATTTACAGCATTTAAACATATACTCATGGTTGTTATTTATATTGGGTTCACAATTCACGGTAATATAACCATTATTTAAAGACCAATAATATAAATTCAAAGTCACTATAACAAATTATTTATCTATATATAATAAATCTATATGATGATAGAATTTAGGTCTAAGCCCATAATTTCATTTATAAAATTTTACATGATCTCTAGAATTGGAGATACACATTATTTCTCAAATATAATGACATGTTAATTTGTGCTCGTAAGTTGAAAAAATACTAAGAAAATATAATATACATTAAACCCATTCATTATAAAATCACATTAAAAAAAGAGAATAAATATTTCAATTCAATAATAATATATAAATATCCATCAAATTATGGTGGGTAAGGATTTGAATAGATATCCCGATAATATCTTTAAGGAATTATGAGTTTATCAAACAAGAAAACAGACCCCATACATATGAAAAATTATTTTTTATAGTTAATGGGGACACATATATTTTTTCAAATGATATTAAATTAACCATAATCATAATAGATATTTATAACAATTTTACAACATATATTTAATCACAAATAAAATTTAATGAGTTATGAGGTCTTCAGGAGAAAATTTTGTTATCACATGAAAATATAAAAATCTATAGAAGCTAAATGTAGTGATACTCTATCATGTGATTTTGGACCCAATAATTATTTCTTTGAAATTTATTTCAATCCTAAAAAACTAAAATGATATAAATATATATATATATATATATATAATGAATCTTAAAATAGGGGATCAAATGGGAGGAAAATTACATTGTATAAGGTTTTTATTTTAGTGGTGAATATTTCTTGATCACTAAAGATAGATATAATGGAATTCCATCTAGTAATGAATGATTTTTTAAAAATATCACATATATATATATCCATAACATAAATGAAATTAATTTCTTCCTTAATGGTTTAAAAGTACAAGGAATAAGTTTCTTACCACATAATCATAAACTAAATGGAACTTGTTCCTTAATTTTGGATTTTAAATAACATAATTATAGTTATACATGGAATAAAAATTAAAAATATCTAACTGATGTGATTTATATGTCTTAATTTCGTTTTTTAAAAATAAAATATATGCAATGGTCACTATAGATTAGCTACACTATCTGATAGATGTCCTTAAGTTCCCCTACCTCAATATTAAAATTTGATCCTAATATTATAGAACTATTTATGGATTTATTTTTATAATCACATGATATATATTCTATTATTGAACTTGTATCATTGGACCGTGGTAGAATTTCATAATTATTTTATTCATTATTTCCAACATTTTAAAACCCTCACCAATTAAGAATAAATTTTATCTCTCCCCTCTAACTAGGGTCCTATTTGATCTTCACGTTTTTATGTAATAGATCTATAGATGGAACACATATTATAGAACTACAAATGTATTGATTCCATTTTCACATATATATTTTGATATCTTGATCACATATAATGGACCCAACCACAATAACCATTTCCACCACAAAGTATTTTAGCATTGGTTTCACTATTTCAAGTTGGATATCCTCTAAATACCATACAATAGGACAAATATATTCCAATTTTGAATATAAATTACTGAGATATGTGTAGAGGATTCACACTTTACAACTATTTTTTTCTTGATTCATGTAATTAAGAGACATATAGTGATTCCTAGATCTCCTTCGGTGGGTATATCCATAATTTATCAAATATAATTTCTTCTAACATCTCCATTAGAAAGAGATCAGAATATTCACATCTCATTACTATGAAATATTTCAATGAACCATGTTAATTTACCATTAATAGTGGTATTTAATAGTGTTGGGATCCCCATTAATATAGATTCAACACAATTTTTTCCATTGTGTATGCCACTGAACTTTATTCTGAGAAATATTTCTTAAAATTGGAGGAAAAAATTTTGATGGATGAATATGAAATTATAGTTTTAGGATTTTTATTTTTATTTACCTTTTACAATATAAATCTCACAATTAATTATAGTTTTGAAATTATTTTTCCTTGAATGTATAACATCTCATAATATTTGAACAATATGACCTAAATTTGTGAGAAAATCTTGGAAATGGTTTATAAACATGATCTTTAGAAACCCTAGGGTTAAATATCAAAAACCTAAAACTAAGTGACATATTGTTTCAATTATATAAGACCATAAAACATTATAAAACCTTTATTTTGAATTATATGTTTAATACTAGGAGATATAAATTGTTTAAAGCAATATGACCATAAATCATCAACACCCATATAATCTGAATAGTGAGACCTAAAACTAATAGATATAATTTAGTTAAATCTATAGTAACTTGATCATACATAACTATTATAGTTAAAACTCATGGAATAAAAACCAATAGTCAATATAGTTGAAGCTATATAACCTTATAATTAAGGAATTGTTTTACTAAAAAGGGATATATCTAAAAATAAAATAGATAAAAAGAATTTATTTGTTAAAAAACCAATAACAAGATTCTAATGTAAAATCCTAATTTTTAACTAATTATATAAATTATTAGATAAATTAAAAAAACATAAGGTTAACAAATTAATTTAATAAAATCCCATGTGACAACCATATATACAAAACATAATTAGATTCATTAATCGATATGCCAAACTGATCTTCTAAAATGATATAGACCATATTTTTTCTTCATATATTCCCATCATAGTGACATGAATCTAAAAAAATTCTACATTAGACTGACCAAAAAAATTGAATGGAAAATATCAATAAAAATACAATTTATTATTCAACCTACTATAATTTCAAAAAAATATTCCTTTTTGTATCGAATAACATTTTTTAGTGATGATAGAATATGATCACATGATAGGAAAATATGAAATTAAGTTCACACTTTTATTAGAAAATAATCTTTATACAAGACGTGAATAGATTAATATTGATTTATGATAATAAAATATGAATACATAACCTAAAAATGACCAATTAAGAGAACTCATCCTGAATGATTATTATTATTTAATTGTTTTCTTAAAACCCAGCCTCTAATCATGATTAAAACATAAGTGAACATAGACTAAAAGTCCCTTTCCAAGTACATTTTTTTCAAAGATTACCAAACCATCATTATTTTATCCCACCATAATGTCATGATAATTTTAATAATAATTTTTTAAAACATTAGTACCCATATATATAAGGGAACTAGTATATAATAATTTATCTCTATTTAAATTCATAGCTCTTTATGGATAATTATTATATGGGATCACATAGTGTCATTATTTGGGAAACCATAACTAGATGAGAGTTTTAAAAATCCTTGGAAATTAGAGAAATAAAAAAATGTGCATATGGTAAAGAAAATTTTGGAGTAAAAAATCTATTTGAATGAATGTTTATGATCATGAATAAAAATTTATGAGGAGTTAAAATATTGTAGGTATAACCTTATTAAAGTATCCTTAAAATCATTTCATTCTTATAACTCTAAAATCCTTTTTCTTCCACCTCTTGTTCACATCCTTATACATCAATGTTTTTTATTATGTATGTATGTTATTAATGAATATATTATGGTTTATTTTTAAGATAAACAATCATTTATATATGACTTTCTTGTTTATAATGAATCAAGGATTATTTCTCATCATTATTAGATGATGCTTGGTCAATTTGAGCCAATATTTTTACACAACCATCCATGATTTTATCCCATTGAAGGATTGAGTTTTAGGTGTTGAATAGCTCATGGTCCATTAGATTCTTCTATAATATAATATTAAATTCTTAGACATCAAAACTATTTGCACCTTGGAATTGAAAAAGAGGTCATAGAAAATATTATTTATTCTTGATGTAAATACTCGGACCCAAATATCCCGTAGTAGGTGATTACATTATTATGTTGGAATTTGATAGAATGGATCACATACAAAAATTCAAAATATTTTAGTAGTCTAGGAATAATAAATAAACACATGGAATCCACATTGTAATTGGAAAAATAATATAAAATCATTTTTCCATTTATAATGAAATTATTTTTCATCACATGTCCCTTCATATTAAAAACAAAACACTTCCAAGAATCATATGGAAAGCAAAAAATAATAAATGGGTGTTATAATAAACTTAGTAATGGTAAAAAGACAATAGAACATGTCATGAATAAATAAGCATATTAAATATGGAAAGTTAAATAACTAAAATAATTTATATTTAATCATTGAGAGGAGCATAATGTGGTTGATTTAATTGATGATCCAATAAATCCATATAAATAATCACATATTGTTGATACATATATATTTATATTATAACTAATATAATAAGTACATGGAAAAAATAATTGATCTTGTAATAGGGGAATTCATAATTTAGGACACCTAAAATATATTATCAAAATGTTTCAAAAGACAACTTAAATATATGGGTAGAAAACCGTCTAATTTAGGCCACATATTCATCTAATGAGACATGTTTATGCATCTAGGGGTTCTCTATTACCAACTCTCACCAATCACATACTTACTATAATGGATTCCTAATATGAATGGGGTAAATCTTAATAAAGATAATCATTCTATTAAAAAACTACCCTAAGAGCTATTTATACTTATCATAATCAAATAAATATAATCATAAAACATATAGAATGATATTGTGAATGGTATTAAAATTGTAAATCCTTTTTAAAATTGATCATAAAATATCTAGAGAATGAAAAATTATTATATCAATAAAACATATATTTATTAGATCATATGCACAATAAAGGGTTTATTTTTTGATGAATTGAAATAGAATAAATATTTGATTGAATCCTTATTGTGTAAAAAACCTTTTCAAATTGCAAATAAATGTTAAAAATGTTAAAAATATTTTAAAATTTTATCTCTATAAAAAACTTTTAAAACTAAATAAAAATGTATATATCATTTATTGGTTAGGATGAATCGAAATACATCTAATTTTATACAAGATAAAAGATGTATTCCTATTACATTTTGATTAAAAGCAAGAAGAGACATGTTCTGAAAATGACATAAAGTTTCATTTCAAAAAATATTTTAAAATTGAAAATAATAAATATTTAATTTAATAAATAATTTTAAAAAAATTGATCAAATTTTTAGGATTATTTTCAAGATTCATGGATTTTTATGAAAACATATTTATTATAGAAGAGATGAATAAAGTCATATTTTGTTAAAAACATTTTCTTAACAATTTTAATTACAAAATAATGGTAAAATGGTATTATAACTTTAAAAATTTAACAAATTAAAATAGGATTAAAAATATATATTTTATTATAGAAATATAAAAAATTACTTCAAGGGATAATTATACAAAAATAATCTTGAATAATTAAGAGATTACGAAATAAAATATTACCACTCTGGAAACTTATGAATATTAAGCCACATAAAAGATATAAAATAAATTTAAAAATTAAATACCATGAATATAAAGATGTTGATGATATAAAATATAAATGGGGATGTATATACATAATAATAAATAAATAAATTGTTCATATGAAATATGTATCATGTATTTAAATGTGAGATGAGAAACCCTTACCTCAAGTTATAATTCAATCATATATATATAGTACTTCTTTATAATATATATTAGTGTATTATAAATATATTAAAGAAAAATAAAAATATATATAATTCAATATTTTATTTACATAGAGTATTTTATTACCTTTTTATTAATAATTCTTTGTTAAAATCACTCTTTTTGGTGATAATTTTTTATTTTTTCATTTATGTTTTTTGTTTGATTATATTTTTTTATTTAGATTGATCATGGTTACATCATGTCCAAAATATTTTTCATGATATAAATATCATATATATATATATATTAAATATATATATATTTATAGTAATCTATTAAATTTAGAGATTGGAAATGAATTATATTGTTCATGGAGACAGTAAGCTATACGTATGCATGGATATTGATTCAACTTCTCTCGATGGATAGAATAAATGGAAACTAAAAATTTATGGAAATTAATAAAACAATTATTATTTCATATATTTAATTTAAATTAATAAATCACATCATTATTACAATTAATGTAAAAAATGAGCAACCTTTCATATATCTTTGTGGGGGTGGTACCCCACACGTACGCACGTGCGAGGTCATATAATTCCAAAATATTGAATGGTAAAAAATTATATGTGAAATTATATTTACATAAGTATTATTAGAATATAAATACAATATATATTAATTAACTTTAACCATAACACATTTAATGTAAATTTTTTAGAAAAATGAATCAAATTGATTCGCGATGTGACAATATTCCACAAACAGAAGGGTCATTACCATTTCCCCACTGAATATAAATTAACATTATTCATGTTATATAATAATGAAATAAATATAAAAATTTCATTAATATCATATAAATAAGTTAAATCAAAAACTAAATCTATCCTTTGATGGTGGTGATGAAAAAATACATTGATTCATGAGGCGGTAGTCTTCCGTACACATGATTGATAGTTTCATTTCATATTTCATGGAAGTGGAGATATATCTAAGATAATAAATTAACATAATAACATTTGAGTATATAAGACATAAATATTTTAATTTTATGATATATTTTAATAAGGCTTAAAAGAGGTGTAAAAATAAAAATAAATTCAAATTATGATGTATAAATATCATTTATCTTCTTCAGATATCCTCATTTGGTTTGTTCATAAATTTTTCTTAGGATGTATTCCGAATAAAATTAATGAATCGTAGATGTTTAAATTGAATTAATTAATATATTTTAGTAGATATAGAAATAAAATAATGGGTTTGTAAGTGTGAATAGTGGAAGAGAGGGGTGGCCTTTTATAAGTGGGGGTGAGGCTACAGATTGAATTTTGAAAAAGACAATGTGTTACCCAAAGTTTTATCATGAATGTACCCTAAAAAACATCTCTTATAAAATATTAATGTTATAAGATATAAATATTTCCATGAGATTAGTTTTGGATATGTTTTATGTCATTTTTAATCCTCATCTTCTTTGTTTTACACCTCGTAAATCCATTTTTACCTCTCTCAGGGAAATTAATTTTTATTGTTTCCACTATACATTATTGTTAATAATTAAGTTTATTTTATAAGATAATTTAAATAATTATTATTCTAAATAAATAATCCATTTTTTTGAAATAAAATTAATTAAATTGGAAGAGTAAAATTTAAAATTTAACCACATATATGATGAATGATTTGTTTTCAAAAGTGAAAAATCTCATAAGTATAGACTCTTTTAATTAAATAATTCCATAATAAATTTATTCCAATAAAATAAATTAGTTAAAATGTAATATTATTGAAATTAATTTCATACATAATAATTTGAAATATAATTTTACATTGTAAATAATTTAAATTGTTCAGAACGTTTAAATAAAAATTTTCTATTTTCTCTATTAATCATACAAGTAATCGTTTCTAAAAATTCCGAAAATTTCACCCGAACAAAAATTTAAAATATAGAATTAAATAATTAAGTATATATTTTAAAATTTATTTTTTAAAAGTGTTAAAAATTAACTATAAATTATGTACCTAAAGATATAATAGACCACATTTTTCAAAAATATAATTTTTAATAAAACATTAATATTTCATTCAAAAAGATCTTATTTTATATATAATAAATAGATAACCACTAAATTTATTTTATACATGTGAAAACCATAAAATTTTTATAATTTATTTAGTACTAACAATACCCACTGTATTAATGGTTTGATTATAATTGTAAAATTTTAATAATGATATTTTAATATAGTGTCATTTTTTTTAAACCTGATGTTTTGTTTTATGAATGATATCAATGATATTGAATTTATTTAAAATGAAATAAATCGTAAATTATTGGGCTATAAAAATCTCATCAATTCTATGTTTTTTGTTTCATATGTTCTATATAATATAATTTTCATCTTTTTAAATATTTGTGTTTCACATTCGACACCCTTAAAAAAAATTCTCCTGTCAATTTAATTTTGATTATAGTAATCAAGGTTTTTACATTTTAAACCCCACATCATAGAAATTATTAATATATACTTATTTTTATAATAGTGGAATAGATGTATTAATTTCATCTATAAAAACACTTACTATATTTCTAAATAGGATAATATTTGGGTAATGTGCATATATTGAAATTGACCAAATGTTTAAATAATTATGGATAGTGGTAGAGATAATTGATCATAATATAATTAATGATCGTGAAAATTTAATGACTACAAAGCCATAAATCTATGAAAAATGAAATGATAATTGTTTCTTCTCAGATGAGTGTATTAAGATAACATTATTTTCAATGTCATTTTGATAGAGTTGTGTAATTACTTTACGATATAGACTTACAACATACAAAAATACACATACTTTATATATTTCTATTTCATAGAAATAATTTCATTCTCTTTTTTCTCTTATCAATTAAAAATTATATTCTTACTCAAAGAAACAAATATCCAATAAAAAGTTTCTCATTCTAGGACCACTTAAAATTAACATTTGATATATAATTTGACCAATAAAACAATGACAAATCATTTCTCCTATCTCTAGATATTTAAAAAAACAAAATGGATAGTAAAAGTTGTCCAATATGATGAAATGATCTCTAATATATCAATAGCAAATCCCAAAATTCATCTTAATCCATTTCATAAATGGTTAACATTAATACTTATCCAAAATATGTCTGACATGATTCAATCTCTAAAAATTTAAAATAGAGTTCACTAAATAAAAATTTTATTCCCTAGAAAATATAATGTGGATCATAATGTAATATTTAAAATATTTGAATACAATTATCATTATAATTAGTGATGAAAACATGAATTTTTCCTCAAATAAAATCTCAGGTTGTCGAATATATTCTATAAATCCAAACAAGCAACAATGTTAAAGAACTATAACCTAAACCACCAAATGACTAAAACTTTTATAGTCACTAATATCATCCCACAAATATATATTAATAATTATTATATAAACATCAAGAAAATATTAAGGTCTACCTTCCCTTAATCATGGGTTTTCCAGAAATACAATCTCCATACTGAATATCTTTTCTTAGAAGTCGGTACAATTCAACATATACCATAAAATCCTAAATTTTTAATGTAGTACATTTTCATTTAATAATTATTATAAATACAAATTAATTGACATAATAATCTTGTATCCCAATACATGAATCCAAATATTCACGAACATTAATTATTCTATATCAGAAAAAGTAATAACATTTCTCTGACTATGATCTATTAGATTAATCTATGGTATATTACATTGAGGCTTATGACCATCACTTTTTTTGTTAACCATATACTTACAATTGAATCATGGATCATTGGAAACGTATTTCTAGCCCCTAAAACCAAGATGACGGTGTCCTATCTTTACACACTCATAGAAAACTCATATTTCCTTAAATAAATTACTAGTGTGTTTATTTCTACAATTTTGAGTTGTGGGGAAATCCTTCATTCCAATGTTCCCATTATTTATATTTTTCTATTCCACCATATTCTTTTCCTTCTATAAAATCCATAATACCTTGTGAAATATTTCTATTTCATTATATAATTTGATACTGCATTCTCAAAAGATAGGAATTTTTGGGAGAGTAATGCCCTTTAAATGATTATCTTTCAAAATTAAATAAATAGCTGGTCTTACTATTTGGATTATGTGTGTAGTCCATAGAATTACCTTATAACCTTATAAAGTTGTAATCATACTTAGATAAATTTTATTCTTTATTTTTTCATACAATCTAGAATTTCTTCTCTATATCCACTAATTTTCATTGAGGAAAATACTTTTCCCACAAGAGTACCATAAATTCCTTCCATTCCATGTTTTATATTTCTTCCTTATCATTATTGTCTAGAATAAATGACCAGTATTGATATGAATCTCCATATAGATGATTTTCATTAATGAAAACCTTCTCTCATTCATTATTGGCCAATGTGAAAAATATCTTTTTTAGATTGTCCATTTCCTAGCTACAAATAGTTTTTAGTCCCATTGAATGATGGATGTTGTCAACATATAAATATGTATAACATTGTTACCCCATTCATTGGATCTGTAGAATACTCCATATAGGGAAGGGTATTGATCATAACCTATGTTAGCTGTCTTAATATTTTATTAATTTCTTTAGTTCCAACATCATCTTCATTATCATTCCTAGTATAGGAATCCCTACATTGGGTACATGTATTGATACGGTTACCATTCCTTCTACTAATAACAATTTAAAATAGTTTTATACACTATAATAGATTATAAAATTATATATCTTAATCTATAATCCAAATAATAGAAATATGCATAGCGTAAATTTAAATTATTTATGCATAGCTAATCACATAATCATAAGCATGGGATTTTGGGGACAGTTTTTGTGTCATAAAAATATTTTCACGTCCTTCAAAATAGTTTTTCTTGTAAATTTAAATTAAACAAATAATTCCCCCTGTATTTTCAAAATAGGTTCATAGTAAGGACCATTTTTCAAAACCAAGTAACATTCAGGTAAAAACCGAAATTAAATTTTTCGATTTGTTACCCCTAGAAACATCTATTATAGAATGAAATCCATTTTTAGAATCCAAATAGGGATTTATTTCTTGGAAAATAACAAAATATACACCTAAAGAAATATAGTGAAGTTATCTTATACATTTAATTATCCATAATATATTTTATCAGGATATATTCCTTAATATATGGTTTCCAAAATCTTGTTACCAAGGTTTATACTATAGTTCCTATGATACCAACTATAAATACCATCCCCATAATAGACTAGATTCAGTGGAAACTTATTTAAATTATAATATTATACATATAATTAATTCCAAAATGGCCAAATTGTATAATATTTTTGTTATCATGGATTTATAATTGAAATTCACTCTATAAATTAAAACATAAAATATATGTTGTTTTTCCTTAAGAATTCCATTATTTCATATAGTGTATCTATATATATCAATCAAAAAACATTTCTTATTATCATGGGGACATAAAACATAAAAAAAGTGTGAGATATGATGCTCATTAAGGGCAAACATACAGAAGAATATATCTGAATTAATAAAAATAGTAAATATAGAAATGTAAATAATTTAAAATCATTCCATTTTATTAAAGAACTATTTTTAATATAGTAGTAATAAATTATGATCCAATAAATAAATAATATCAAACAAGATTGAATCTCACAATTAGATATTCTAACCATTCAAATAATCAATTATATATTAATAAATGATTTTATAATGAGTAAATTCAAAATTTAGGACATCTTAAACAGAATTTTAAGACCTTTTACAAGACAAATTAAATCTATCTATAGAAACCTACCAAATTTGGTGAACTAATTTGTCTCATTAGAACAATAGTTGCATTAAGGTTCTATCTATAACCATTCCTCACATGAACTATACAATATACAATAAATTCCACATATGAAAGGGTAAAAACATAATCAACATAAATATAAATATTCAATAACTAAAATACAAGTGTTAATATATAGCCCATTAAAATAAACATAATCATTAACCATCATGAAAAATATTTTGAAAGGTAAAATAATTACATTGTTTGTCAAACTGATCATAAACCATCCATATAAAGAATTAGTATTATATCAATAAAAAAATAATTAGTGGACAAAAATTATACCAAGGTTTGATTTCATTTATGAATACAAATACCAATGAAATGTTAATAAGATATTCTCGAGGATAATATCCTTCACGCTTTGAAAATATCATTCTAAAAGAAAGAACATTAAAAAAATGTGAAAACTTTTTTCTTTGAAAAATAATTTTAAAATGTATAAAATATGATTTAAAATAATGAGTAGTCATTCTGGTGAACTATTTTTTCCATGTCATACTTGTTAAAAAACACGCCTTTTTTTCTTTTTGGGAAAAATCAAAGAAGGGCTTCTTTTGATAATGGAATTAATATTACTTTCAAAACATTTTTGTAAAAAGTTAAAATAGTTAAAAATTTGTTTATAAAAATATTTTTTAAATTGTAAAAATAATAAAATACGTTCTTATGATACATGGTTTTTAATGAAAAGGGTATTTTGACAAGAAAAATAAATAATGACATATTTTCTTTAAAAAATTTCAATAATTTTAAGTAACATAGAGTGATAAAATTGTACTATTAATTTTAAAATATATTTAATAATAATAGTATAAGAAAATATATTTATTCTAAAATATAAATATCAATTAATTACCCCCATAAGTGATGATAGAAAAACAATAAGTGAAATTTTTTAATAATATTATAGTGATTTAATTTTTATTTAAATGATAAAATCCATGGATTTTAATGTGTTTTTAAAATAAAGTGTAATTTGAATAATAAAATAAAAATGGACTAAAATATGAAAATTAATTATATGTAGAATGTTGAATAATTTTAATCACTTTAGTAGTATGATCATAACATTTTAATTATCGATCTAGTTAATATGATTCGTTATTTAGGATTCATTGATTTGTTGGCTACAACTTTCTATTCTTGACCAATATATGTGTCAAAATTCATGAGGCCCAAAAAATTAAATCATGTTGAGAAACTGTTTGGGTGGATAGAGTGGACCCCATTATGGAAAATAGACATAAACCATGCCATACACCTCAAATTTAGGTTATTATATCTTTATTAGAAAGTGGACTCATGCGAACAGTTTTCTATTAAATATTAAGTTGTTATTCACTCATTAATGTGGCCATCTGACTCTCAACATTGAAAGATGCTTTAGGATAAATTCAACAAGAATAAACACCTGGGGAAATGTTTCAATAGGGTTTTCTACACATAGATTAGTAAACTAAAATTTGGAGTGAATATAAGAAAGATAATTAGTAAATTTTTTTATGAAGAAACCATAACCAAATTCATATATTTAAGGGGTCAAACAAATGAAATCTTTTGGAAGATAATTTTTTTAGAAAAAAAATATCCCTAATCTCAATCAAAAGAAAGTGAGCCGCCCCCCATTTCAAATCATCAGTTGACACCACCAAGAATATATCTTAGGATGTCAATGCCATAATATTCTTCATCACCCACTTCTTCTTATTCATTTTATTTTTATTTTTATTTTTTCAATTTAGAATCCATTTTACTTAAATTATAATTTCAATTTTTATCAAATTTAATAAAATAATAAATCCATTATATTAATGTTTTTTATCCATTCATACAAAAATATATTCTTAATTAATAACAATAACAATAATAATAATAATAAATTATTATGATTATTATTATTACATCATATTATTATATTAAATTTAGTTTATTTTTCTCTATCATCATTTTTAAAATTCATCTTTTAACATATAATAATGAGGATAATAATAAAAATTATTACTGTTATTAATTAATTATAAAATATATATTATATTTTTTTATATTATATTATATTATTTATCTCTCTCTATATTCTCATAAATTATTCATTAAATTTATTCATCCACCATTAATTATATATTATTTTATTCTTTCCCTCCATCTTTTCTTCTTCCCATTTTCACTAATTTAATCTCTTACTCTCAGAAATGAGAGGCCTACCCCAATGCTTACCCTAAGTGGTTTTCATGGAATTTTTGAATTTTAAAAAATGTTTATTTTATATTTTTAGGTATATTTTAGTAACATGTATGGATGAAGAAAATGTCCCTAATTTGGACTACCCTAATGAAATTAAACTCAATATATTTCTATTTTCTTATTTAATTTAATTTCCATCTCTCTAGTGGTTAGTTCTTCACACATTGCAATTGAATTAATAAATATATGAAAATGAATTGATAGAGTCAGATCCTAGAAGATAAATCATCCTATACCATGGTTTGTCCTTGACATTTCTTAAAGGAAGAGTTATAATTTAGAGATCCTATGCATTAAATTATTTCCAAAATTTATAATTAAAAATTGTTGATGAAAAATGAAATATCATTTTTAGTGTATCAAACTAAATTCAAACAGATAAAGGAAAAATATGATTGAATCCAAAAACAAACCCAAGTCCAAGATAATTATTTACACCATTCATTCTATTTAGATGTTCATGTTAGTATAAATTATAATTTCTATAATTCATGTCATAGATTAAAAACCCAACATTATTTTTAATTTTTTTGATAAATAATTAAAACCAAAAAAGTAGTAGAATAGATGATCTGGATAAGTAGGTGAAAAAAATAATAGGCTCCTCAAGTGAGATGACCTTGGTCAGAAACTGTACTTCACTAGGAAAAATATTTTTTTCCATGTCTTATAAAACGATTGTATCTGGTGACTTAAATACCCCAATCTCGAATAATGATGAGATGATGAAATTAACCCTGACTAGTTTGGTAAATTCAAAATTATAATACACTTAAAATAAATAACATAAAATATAAAAATAAATACCAAGAAGATAATTATTTTCATGTTATAAATTATAAAAGAGATATTATATTCACTAGAAAAAAGTAAATAAGTTGTTAATATGCAATATGTCTAATAGAAGTAAAAGTTAGGCGAGAAACCCTTACCTCAAGTTTGAACTTAATTTTATGTCTCCCAAAATAATATATAATAGATATATATTTAGTATAAATATATTAAATAACAATAATAAAATATATCACACAATATATTATTTACTTATAGTCTTTTATATCCTGTTTATTTACAATTAATTTTTCAAATCATTGTTTCGGGTGATAGTTACATTGTTTTTTATCTATGTTTTTATTAAATAATTTTGTTCCTTTTAATTTTTTCAAGGTAAAATATTTTAAATTATTTAAACCATGATATAAATATAATTTATATTCATTATATATGTATTAATTTAATTTATTAATTCTACTGATGTAAAATGGGTTACACAATCCATGGAGATAGTTGGCTGTACAAACACTTGAACTTTGTTTCCATGATTCTTGATGGATTCAAAGAAAAAAAAGAAATGTCACATAAAAATTATAGAATCACTATTTTTTAATATACTAAACTTATATAATATAAATATTACCTTAATACCATCGATGTTAAAATAAAATGAAAAGGTGGAGCTAGTCCACACGTATGCACAAGTGACATTATTTTATCCAATGGATTTGAAGGAAAGAAGTTAGATGTGATATTATAATTCTATAAGTAAGGTTAGATCATAAATATCACTTATTTTTACTAAATTTATCTTAAATTCCTTTCATGCAATTTGTAATTTAAATATTAATCACATCTCTTCGCAAGGCGGGATTCCACTATACACAAGAGAAACATTATCGTATCCCACAAAGAATAAAAAATATTAAGATAAATGTTTTTTCATAATTAATAAATAACAATATGTTCATAAATAATATATAAATATTTTAAATCTATCATATATACATCCATGATAGGTGGTGATGGAAAATGAATTACATTGTTTGGCGAGGTGGTAGTCTGCCTAACACACAATTGATGGTTTTATCTCACATTTTATAGATGTGGATATGGATATGAGTTATGTAATTAACATAATAAAATCATATTATATATTAGATAATTTTTTTATTTTATCATCAAATTTGGAGATGGTTTAATTGTGTTAGGTGGAGAAATAAAACAAATAAAAATGTCTAATAATTTTACCACTTCTTCGGATAACCACTATAGGTTTATAACTAAATCCATTAGTGAAGGGACTCCTAACATAAATAAGGACTCTATGATGTGGGGAGGTTTGTGTGGATTATATTCAGGGTTTTAATGGAATTGAAGAAGTTTTTTGGAAGAATTAGTAGGTGAGATAATGGGGTGGCTATTTATAAGTGGGGGAGATGACACACATGTAATTTTTGAAATGATGAATTGATACCCAAAGATTTATCATTACAAATTCCTTAAAATGGGTAATTATAAAACAATACAGTATATAATGTTTAAATATTGACATAGAATTGGTGTTGGTAATGTTTTATGAAATTTTTTACCATTATCTTATTAGTTTATCCCACGGTAAACCCATTTTTAACTTAACCGTGGTAATTAATTTTTTCTATTTTCACTATTACATATTGGCAAAAAAATAATTTGAATTTATTATATAATATAAATCATGATTATTAAAAATATGTAATCTATTTTTTTTAACTTAAATTCATATAATTGGTAGAGTACAATTTAAAATTAAACTATAGACATGAAGAAAGAGTAGTTATGCAAAGAGAAAGTTCTAATAAGTATAGAATGTGTAAAGATAAAATTTAATATAAAACTCATTATAATTATATAAATTATATAAATATTAATTTAATTAAGAAACTGTTACTCAAAAAAAATATAAATTATCTATGTAAATAATATTAAAGAATAGGTTGTTCTCCATAAATATAAGTAATTTTACTATCCTCCCACACATACTGATGGGGTGGAAAATATATATGTGGATATTGGTGTGGTTTCATGATCATGTTTGGAAAAAAAAAATTATTTTTTGAAATAAAAAATTGAAAAAAAAACTATTATATTATGAAAAATGAATTTTTACTATTCATTATAAAATTATATTTTCATAAATTTATAAAAAATTCACACAAATGGAATTTTTGGTTGTAGGTTTCAAAATGAAGATAAATTTTCATATATATTTTCTAAAATTAGAAAAAATTAATTAAATATTATGCACTCAATACACATATTGGCCACCTTTATTAAAGTATAGTTTTTATAAAACATTTCATTTTCATAAAAAGGTTCTTATTTTATTTATAACAATCATAGAGACATTGAATTTATTTTATATATGAGTAAAAAAATATAATTTTCATTATTTAGTTATCACTATTTATACTCCCCAACATAACTAGAATGTTATAATGGTCATGTTTAAATAATAATATTTTAATGCAGTATCACATTTCATTTAAACCTAATGATCCATATTAAACAAGCTATTTAAGAAAGTGAATTTATTTAAAAATAAGTATGTTGTAATATCTTGGGGTGTTATATTCTCATCTAAGATAAGTGCTTCATGAAATATAGGCTATAAAAAATGATGTTTCTATTTTAAAATATTAGCTTCATACACCGTATTGACTATAGTTTAATGATAGTTATTGATGAAGAGATTCTGCAGAAAAGTATTATACACTACCCTAATATTGATGGAAACCATATTCATAGGGAATAGTTTCTTGTTATCATAGGTATATAGGTTGGAAAAATATTCCCAAAATTATTCATTTTGTAATAGTTTTAGTATAACCAATGATTTTTTATACCCAAATCCCAGATAATAGTAAAAAAAAGTTACAAAAAAACTATTCTATGAGACTATTACCAAAATTCAAGTAAAATTTTATTCATAGAACAAATTTCAAAATGTGTGTGGTTTTTTTAACATTAATAAATAATGATTTGAGTAGTGGAAGAAATATGAGAAGATTATAGGTTATATAATCTTACAGAGGATATTATCTCATAGTTTAAGATCCTCTTAACAAATTAAAAATATGTTCATGAAATCATTCCTTGTAGAAACACAAGTTTTCATTACATCACATTCCTCCATGTAGTGGTTAATATTTTTTAGTAAATTGTTCATTGATTAAGACATTGAAAATATGTTTTGATTAAAAACAATTATCATAGAATTATAGATAATTAGACTTATAATGATTAAAAAACGTGGATGTTTGTTGTGATTTAAAACTATTATATAAATAGATATAATATGTTAATTCATAAATTAATTCCATCATTGGACTTATTCAAATCTGTAGGCTTATCACTTAATAGATAGAGTGTCTACTAAAATTTCTCCACTAGATTGACATTTTTCATATTCTATAATGGAAATTTATAAGATATAATCCCATCACTATTAAATTACTATACTGGATCATCCTTACAAGAAGGTCATCAGTGATGCAATTATTTAGAGTAAGTCAAAATTCTAAGGGTGTGATCAGGTTTTTTCATATTAGAAGGCCTAATGGATTGATAGGAGGTTTCACTGGTGTTACAGTAGAGAAGTAATGGTTTATTGTATTATTACTATGGAAATTTGGTTTTACTGGATCATTTGTAGTGAATTTATGTCATGCTAGATCATCCCTTTATAATTCAAAAAATTCATCGGTAAATCAATAGGTGAGGTATTTTATTAGAGAATGTATCACATTAATTATATACCATCTATGTAGGGATATTTTATTGTTTTATTCAGTCAAGTATGTATTATGTGGTTTTGGCTATGATATTTGTTGGAGTTTTTATTAGTTCTATGATATGGTATTCCATTATATCTATATGAATGGAATAAAAACCCATATAGTTCAGACTCATTTATAAATTTACTTCTCATATGTTATGGACACGTGAAAACTGATTTACTGGTTCCTTTTATGGTTATATTACAATGACCAATGATATAAAATTTATATTCATGCATCTATGACCGTCCTTTCATAGACTTTAGGATTATATGACTAAGATTTATTCCATGTAGTTTCACATCATGCAGAATGGACTACTAGGTGAAAGGTAACAAGAAATATTTTACTATGTGTATTTTTTCAAAATAAGATATGCTTATTTGATATGAGACAAAATTAGATCCCCCTCTCAGGTTCATCTTCTATATATCCATAATTTCACAAGAATAATGGATTGTTGGGAACATAGGTTACTCACAATAGTGTAATAAATTTAATTTTTTACACCATATCAAAATCCCATTATTACTCTAGCTCATTGGTTAGGTATATGGATGCTGACCAGATGCATAAGATTCTATAAAACCATATCAAAGTGTCTAGGATAATTATTTTAATAAATATGATATTCTAATGGTTACATAGGAGTATAGATTCCCTTGATAAATGGAATGAAATCTTGATTGTGTTTTTGGGAATCTAAATGATAATTATAGAAAGAATTGTCAAATATTATTTTAACATTATTTATTCCTAATATCAATGGAACACGTGATTGTGATATACACATGAATGTTTTAGATGAATTTATCTTGTATATTGAGTGTCCATCGACATATCCTTGATATAATGGATTTTTAGAGTGTTTTACTTGAGTGAAAGAGTTCTTTCAGGGTCTTGTAGTATAGTTAGAAAAAAGCTTGATTTCAATGAGATGATTATCTAGGTATAAAACATAATACATTGGTGATCTATGAAGGTAGAGAGGTGTAATCCCATTAAAAAGGGTTATCCACACATGTGTATATGTTTTTCTTCATGATGTGGAATGTGGGGATGACACTAAATAGAAAAAATTCTTTTTAAATGATTTTATATAATTTATTTATAGGATTTGTGACATTTGTGTGAATATTGGTGTATCAAATTACTTTTAATTTTGGCATTATGTGTGTATTTTTAACATTGATATTTTTTTATGACATAATATCTCATTGAAATATAGAGAGGATGTATTCTATGTTTACTTGAGAGTAAGTACATTAATCCAACCTTAAGGGAGGCTAGTGTGTATGTACCACATGGGGAAAATAAAGTAATCACAGAAAATATAATTTTACAATATATTTTGAATTTAAATATTATAAAGAGAGGTAAAAATTTGAGCTCAAGGTTTTTCTCCATGTACTGTGAAGAATTACTTATATGGAGGAAATGTGTGTGTCTCACTGATATTTTTATCATAAAATTCATAGGTAATATTCTATAATCCTAGGAATTTATACCTTTCACATGTGTATATATATGATGTTACTAAATGTTGAAAATTAAGGACACGGTTACCTGAAATCTTTCATTACCATGAAAATAAAGATTAATGTATGGAATTAATCCCACATAAAATATGGGTTGACAGTAAAATTTGTTTTGTGATCATGTTTCTATGGGTCCTAGTAATTGAGTTCATGAACCAAGAGTTTCAAACACCCAAATAATTTTATAATTGGTTCTTACTTATAATTTATTTGAAAAAATATATTGGTTTCATTATAAGTGTTTCTAGGACTTAGTAGTTATGTTTCTGATATAGAACATATCGAGTACCTCAGTTAAATTGATGCTTGAAAAGATACACAACCACTAAATTAAATTTCGAAAAGTAATAATTGGATTACATATTTTCTTTATTAGGTTTCTTTTATTTTTATTTCAACATCCCATTTTAAATTCCAACAATTTCCTATAATTTAAATTGTTTTTTCAGGAAAATGATATAACTTTATTATAAATTGTTACATTATTACACTTTCATGCTAGAGGGGAAGTATAAACATATTTTTTTATCTATATAATTATTTAGTAAACTTTATATAGATATAAAATTTCCATGTGTACTATATCTATGGTTTTATATAATCATGTAAGTACATATGTGCACACCTTCATTTTGAAATACCTATTAACCACATGCAATAAATAATCTCTTGTAATTATTTCTATAAAAATTAAATATTTTAATGAAGTAAATTATACATTTGTGTAGGTTTTCTAGGTCCATAAAATGAAATTATTTAAAAAAGTATGTATTATATTTTATATATCATTAAATACCTTTATTATCTATCTTTAAAATAAAATATTTATGGATATATATCTTAAATAATAGATTTAAGGGTCCAATGTGGTAGAACTAAAATATATTATAATCTTAAATTAGATAGGTTCCATAATAATTTTTGAATACACCAAATGATTGAAAAAAATCCTGAAAGGGAGAATAATTTATTTTCTCACATAGAAGTGATTATAATGTCTAAATCTTTAATACTTTGTGCCACATACATTCCAATCCAAGAAATAAATATAGAGATAGTTTTGTTGATTTTTTAATTTGGTCATACTTAGTCGAAAACACATCATAAGGAAAATATATATTCTTAAGGGTAATCAAGAGTAGGATATAAAATCTTTTACCATATGGAGATAAATTGTTTTATCAATACTTCTATTGGGATAATGAAAATCCTAAATATGAAATAATTATAGATTTAACTATCACATAATTGAAAAGGGGATTATGGGTCTACATATGTTTACAAGAGGTTAAATAATATCTCAAGGGTTTCAGACTATATATATTGGTATTATCAGTTCTATATTTCTCTAATCACAAATTTAGTCTGAAATATCCATGTCTATTAGTGTCGAATTACCAACCACCTCAACTAATTAATAAGTAACTGAGAATTAACTATTGGAATATACAATATCTAGAATGGATTACCATATTGTTAGAGATGTTTGTTGAATTTTTTTTCATAAAAAATTTATGGTATGAAATTGGGTAGATCCTAATTTTTACCAATGTTTTTTGAGAATCCATGATTTTCACTATAGGAAATTAAATATTGTTTATATAATTAATCCAATATGAGGATTGAAATGATAAATTTTAGGTAGAATATGTGATTCCAATAAAGGGAACCTATATATTTAAAATGATATATATACATATAAAAAAGGTACATATTAGTTCTAGAGGTATTCCTATACACTAATTAGGGTTACTATATAAAGGAATTTGGGATCTTACCATATTGATAAAGTTTCTTCAAAATTCTCCATAAAACCCACATTCAAATCTTTGAAGAAATGAATTTTTGTGGTATAATAAATGTATTATTTAACTAGAAAAATATGGGTAGTGTATAAGTTAATTTAATGGGGTACCATAATAGTTCTTTAATTTACCACAAATTTTATTTGGGGACATAAAATTTAGCCTTTAGGCTATATGGATGATAAGAAATCATATTTTAGGCCTTTAGGACTATATAAAAGTAGATTTAGTCTAGTTTTCATATAATACTAATGAGAAGTCTATATTTTATAATGTTCATTCATCACATAGATTTTTGAGAGGATGGCAGATAGACAGTCTTGTATCCCTCACGATGGTGAACCCTTGGGGTTCAGTCACCCGTGGTGATTCTGCATTACCTTGGATTCAAACATCCCCCTCATCCCGATGATGGTGCGTTGGAATATACTTCCTTGTTGATTTTGGTATCATCCGCTCCCACATCGCTTAACAATTATATTGTTCGAACCTTAACAAATTTGAAGATGATGACTCTGCCAGCCTCAGGTTCTGGTTACGTTTCCAGATCTTAAGAATCGTGATCTATGGTCCCAAGATCCGTTGATGATGAGCATTGTTTTGGACAGAAGGGAGAAACAACATCCAAATCCTATTCTATAGATGCGGTGATGAGGGATTCTTGGGAGACTCATGTTTTTCCTCTCAATATTAATTCATGCAGATCATATGATGAGGCGACTAAGAATCCTTCATTTTCAGATATAAAATTTAGTAGATCCAGGGACTTAACATTTCTTAAGAACTCATTTCCTATTACAATATATTTTAAGGGCTCATCCTCTCATGTTGAATCCAATCCTGTGACATTTTCTGAAAGAATGGAAATTGGAAACAACTATATTATCTAATGTATTGTCTTACCAAGAGGAGAAAAACAATGGAATCTTGAAGATATGGCTCAAAGGATCTCAAAATTGTGGGGTTTCTCCAACTAAAGGTGTTTCCTTCTTGGGAGAGGACTTTTTTACTATTTTTTATTTCAAATGAATTGATGATTCGATCAAGAGGAATCAGTTTGTCGATGTTGAAACCAGAATGGATTCATTTTCATGAATGTTCATTGGACATGAATATCTCTCATTCTTAGAATTCCCTTTGACATATTTGGGTTCTCTTTCATGGCCTTAACTAGGTATTATAGCACCGAAATATCTTGTATTACATTAGAACGAAAATCGGGACTCCTATACACCTCGACAAAGAGACTATGGATGTTAGTTTTGGACATTTTCCCAGGATGATTTTGGAGATCGATCTCAGATCCACCTTGATTCCATAGGTATCACTTTCGACTCCTTCTGATAATATTCATATTGATGTTGATTATGAAAAAAGACATTTTTTTACTAAAGGTATAGCTGTTGTGAACTCATTGGAGCTATTTCATAATAAAATATCATGTGAGGTATGTGGGATGAGAGTTCACCCTATCAATCTTTTTTTATAGAAGTTAAAGCTGAAAAAATGTGGACTTCCAGAAATCTATTTTTCATGGTTGAGATCCCCTCGAAGTGCTGACTAAAAATGTGACAGAGGTGCTGATTCCATAGTCTAATATCAAAGTGATGGTGGTTGAAGATAATGATCATTCAACAGATTCATCCAATGGTAATGTCTCTACTTCTGGAAACAAGCAGAGATCTTGGCATTCCATATTCTCAGAAGAGGTTAATTCCCTCGAGGCTGATATCTCTAGTAATGAGAAAAATGATAACTTGCAGTAATATTAGCCCCAAGTCAAAGAAAATGATAATGAATTGATTCCAGAACAATTCAATGAATAGGAAATACAACAAGTGGTTGATCACCAGATTTATTATGAAATAATGGAATATTCTGGTAACCGAAAGAGTAAACAAATTTTAGAAGTTGACTCCCCAATAAATACTAAAATTGGCATTGCTTAATAAAAACTTGTCATGGATAATGAGAGATTCCAACTTGTTTCCTATAAGAAAATAAGGCCTCCAAGTGATCCCCAAGTGGTGCTTGAGCAGCCAACTGAGTAGACTCTTCCTCAAATAGGGTAAATAGAGGTTGAGGGGATGATGACAACAGGGGACACCTCTCCTGAAAAAACCACAAAAGAGTAGGTGGATAACTTTAACTCTGATAACACTGAGTTGAAACCATTTATGAATGTATTGAATATATTCTTTTATATAGAGCGATACCTAGTGTTAAAGGGCGGAATGCATGCTTCTAATATTTAATGGAATGTAATTCTAGTGGAAGAAAGAAGAACCAATGAAATATTTATGAAAAAGATGGGTGCTTCTATGCTTTGAGCAATTTTCTTTGTATTCTCTTTCCCTATCTGGATCCTATGTTTTGTTTTATTATTTCCAATAAATGATGAACTGCCTCTACCTATTACTTATATTTTAAGATCCACTCTAGAATCATCATTTATTTCCCCGGTCTTAGTATTTTGATAAACTCACAAGGTATCTATTTTAAATATTCATCCCAAAGGTGATTTTAAATGATGATGGTAACATTTCCATGGATGTATAATTTAGTTGAATAAGATATTTCATTATATTTGGTTATAAATGTGGAGTATTTGGTATCTATTTATGAATGGGTGCACAATAGTAATGTAGTAAAGTGAAATTCAAGTTTGTGGACTTTGTAGAACTTGTGTATCCTCAGGGACCATGAGCCATGTAATTATAGGGAATGTAGGTCACAAAAATGTCTCCTCTTAATATTGTAATAGTGTGCATATATGTAGATAATTATGTAAAAAAAATAGAATTTAATGAGTAAGGGTTACCATTAAAAATAATTTTCCAATTGAATTTTGAGATAGTAAGATATCATATACAATATTTTGAGTGGTTTGATACTACCTGTTATGTACTCAAATATAATTTTATACCCTAACAACTTTTTAAATGTTACTTAATAAGTGTACAGATGATGATTCATCCTATTTATCTGAATAATGGAAAAGTTATAACACCCCATTATATATATATATACCTGGTAGAAGACACATTAAATTTATTCCCACTTACAATTTCCATATGGTTATGTTTCCCCCCATTTATGTTCCTATGAGTTTTATTAAATTATTTGTTTTTTCAGTTTAAGGTATAAACCTATTATACATAATATTTTCTGTTTAATATTAATTTCATTACAAATTATTATTATTTTTGAAATTAATAGGGACCCATGAGATTTTTTTTCAGTCCCAAAAAGAATCCACATGTGACACCTGTGGATGATACTAGTGGTACCCTCAATGGTAAATCCAACATTATCTCTATTTGAGAAAAATACATGCTGGTCCACACTAATGAAAGATCCTTGTTTTTTTCATTCCATTAGAACCATACCAAATAAAATAGATTTTTTTCTTCTTCTATGGATTATAAATTACACCATACTGTGGTTTTCAACATAATAAAACCCCCATGGTTTATGTAACAACCCATACTATTATCAGTGAAATTTACCTTTTGATTTAATTAATAGTCTTATTTTGTAAAAATGATATAGAAAACACATGCGCTAAATTTTTTTAATAGAATAAATTGGATTTAAATCGACATTGAGTATCATTACCGTTTATAATATAGTCATTGAACAATGATCACATGCCTAGTATAAATATAGGGTTTTAAAAAATCCTTCCAAAACAGACAAAGGAGTTGATGGCCTCAACTAGTAGGATCATTCCCTTTGAATTCTATTTATCATATATTTTTAGAGAGGTAGAATTTCTAGGATTTTCCCTAGACCAATCGCTGATTGAGATCCAAAAACATAAGCTTGAGTGAAACTATTTACAGGAGAAGTTCAAGCTCATTGAGATCACGGGCCAAACCATGTTTACTAAATGACCCTATGAATGTCCCACCATTACACTCATAACACTTACAGATTATGATTTTTTAATAAAGTGACATGTATCAATACCCTATAATTATGATTATGTACATTATTTTGGTATAAAACAACGAATATACTTTTATTTTATTATTATTTTTAATTCAAAAATTAATTTTTTTTAATATTCAAATTGAATAAAGAAATCTATTATAAAGAATTAAAAAATAATAATTTTATACAATATCATTATTAAACTACTTTTATTAAATATACTTTTTCATATTATTTTTATGAGGAAAAATGTAATTTTTATAATGCTTTAAAAACTGTTTCTGTCAAAACCCATTGATTTTCAATAAATATCATTTTTTACTTTAAAAATGAAATTTGAAATATATAAAAAATTATTGAGTTAAAAGTAATATTATTATTGGAATCCGGATATCTGAATTTTCCAACAATGAATTTTTCATAATTTTCCGAGATAGTTGAATTTTTGGGTAAAAATTAAATATCATATAAATATATAGTGTGTTTTATGACATCATAATGGCCCAATAGTTATTTAATAGACACTATAAAGATAATATTAGGGAAAATATATTTTTTACCTTTAAAATACTGTGATTTTAAGTTTCTTTGAGTTATTTTATAAAGCCTTAGTGAATCCTCTAAAATGTATAACATATTTTATTACTTTATGTTCCTTTCTTTAATAATGTGACTCACCTCCACATAATAAAGGCTAACATTTTAATATATTCAGCTGATGAACATATAGAATATTTTTTTTAGTTCTCTTTTTCAAAAACCAAGGGAAAACCCATGGGTAGGTTTTTTCATTTGAATATTTAATTACATAGATTTGAAACCTATGTTTGTGGAATATTAAAAAAATTCCCCACTCTTTTCCTATATAAAATCACATGATCTCCCACTTCTCTTCACTAAAAATACTTGAATCATGCATTTAATCTATCTTCTACTCTCTATAATCCTCCCAAGGCACCCCAAGCTCTCAATAATTCACTCTTCAGGAATTTGATGTCACACTCTCAAGTAAGGGTTCCTTCTATTCTCATTGTTATCCAAGTTTCATTATATTGTTACACCCTTTAATTTTCATATAAAAATGATAGGGTTTGTTTTATCACCTCCACCATACTTCCCTTATTATGATAGAATTAATATATACCCCATTATTTCTAATTAATCCCTCCCACATACACCCATTACCATGCCAAAATTTTATAAGATCTATTCCATTTCTTCTATTTCTTCAAGTTTTTATTATGTTATGCCTTCTATTTCCAATTTCCACAAGTTAGGAAATGTGTTTATATGAACATATTTATTTAAATTTCATTTATATATTATGATATACCACTTTCCCTCTCATCAACCATTTTATGAATTTTTATGTCACGCTTTTAGGCTGCTGAAATTGCATCGTGAATATCCATTCCAAAACAATTGTGTAAGTGAATATCGTATCCATTACCTATCATAGAATTCCACTTTTATATGTGTATATGTTTTTATTTATCACATAAATGTATTTATTCCACACCATATTACTATGGAATAAATTTTGATGATGAACAAATCCAAGCATTATGATCTATGAGGAACACTTAAGCATGAGAATGAAATGAAAGTGAAGGATAATCCTATAATTATATAACACTAAAATAGATTGGGTAATGTTTAGTATAATGATATGAAATTTTGTGATAGGGTTTTACCTGATTCCTTTGTGGTAAATCATCCACTATGATGTCTTGGCAGTGAATCCTTGATCTATGATGCAATGTTTTATGTTGTTGGCAAATTTACATGTAATGATTATCATTCTATATCATGCCTTTAGGTTCATGTTTCTTTTAGGACACATTGATATTCCTATTATATAACATGTTTTTTCATCCTTAGGTTATTCTATATTTATTTCCATATTGGGATTTATAGCTCAACCCCTTCTAATGTATGTCCTCAGGTTATCCCATGTAATGTTAAGTACGGAGGAATATTGTGGTCATATAAATGAACATTTAAATAAAGTTGTATTTCCTTTTTTATGGTGTTAGATAATGTTTCTAATTTACAATGAAAATAGATTTCATGATCATTATATTTTTATTAGGTGTAATTTTATTTCCTTAAATAATCTATGAATGTAATAAAAATAATAGGGTTGTTATAGTTGGTGTTAGAGTCAAGTTTAGTTATTTTGGGATTGGGGTTAGAAAAATGTAGTGACTGCCATATGGATAAGACTATGTATAATAAAAACATCTATAAATCATTGTGAGTATAGTGTATGTGTTTTATCATGAAAATATAATGTATAATGGACATGAACAAGTGGATGTTTCTCTGGCACAAATGTATCTTGGGGTAAAACCCAAAAACATGGCTTTGAGCTAGACTCAAACAAGAACTGGTGCCCAAAAATGGGCCTTATGAACTCTTTGTTTGACACTCCCTTGCCATGTTATTTTATAAACATATTATCTTAGTACATACCATTATTAATGGAAAAAAAATTCCCTAATAATATATGTTTGGAAATAGATCCTGGATAACTTATATTGATGCCTTGAAATTCATAAGGTATGGAAATAAATTTAATTTATAAACTATCCCTTTAATTTCATTGGATTACCCATTATGTGTTTAATATTTTAAGATAATTATACATAATCTCATTTTTATTCCAGCCAATGCCCTAGAATATGAGTAATTGTGCTAACAACCAATGTAAAGATCAATGTAATGATTTCCCTAATGAAATTTCCAGTCCAATGGGAGCAGGATTACAAAACATTGTCACAATAATCTCATACTAAACTCATGTTTTTAATATATACCTTTATCAAGAGTAAATTCCAACAACTCCCTCCCCAAGAAATAAAAAGTCATAATCGAGAGCTTCTTAAGACAAAGGACTTATAATTTCAATTGATCATCTTATCCCTCTAATGTCAATCAATGGATCCACTCCATTGTGAAGATCTTTAACATCCTTCAATGCTCAAAAAAAAGTATGTTCTTATGGTTTTTTATCATATATAGGGTGAATCTAATCAATAATGCACATTGATCAAAAATAAAAAACCTAAAGAATAGATTGAAGAAATGGGATTGAAGAATTACTGAAAAAGAAAATTCGATAAATATTTTCCTCCCACCCACAGACATAAGATGTATAGAGACTTCATATCCCTCAAAAAAAATATGACGAATCCATCAGAGCGTATAAAGAAAAATTCAAAATTTTTGCATGATACACCTTTTTATTTTTTATTACTCTGAAATTCATGGGTGACTACTTCTTTAGTGGGATAATTCCTAGCGTATAGAAAGGCCTTGAAATCTATGACATTGATAGATATGATGAAATTATCTAGTTTTCTCTTGAAGTTGAAATTATATCAGTGATTCGTCGTGGTATAATGGGGATAAGAAGAGGAAGGTGGAGTAAAATTATGGTGGTCTGATAGAGATATCTAATGGTTCTAGGAAATTTCACAACCCACTTGCCCATGGTGCGCAAAGAAGCACCCTCAAAATTTCCTGAAGGGGAAGAAGAAATATTATAGGTGCATGAAGGAAGGGAACCTAGCCGGAAATTATCAGCAATAAATATACACTACTGCGACAGAGGAAAGAAATGATCAGGTAAACCCTCAATTCATTTTTCATTGATACAACTACAAAGAACTAGGGAATTTCTCAAACTAGTTCTTTAAGAAAAATGTTTCCATTAGCAACCAAAAATCTCTATGGTAAAAAGGGAGAGATATTTCCATCACTACCGTGAAAGTGAATCTCTAAAACTATGTGGTGATAGGTACACAAGTTATTTATATAATAATAGAGAATATAATTTTTTATTATGGTTCAACTCATTCTTTTATATCCCAATATTTTAGTTGAACAATCCAAACACCACCACAAAGAATTGATGTAGAGATGTCAGTGAAAACAAAAAATGTTTTTATTATATCATTACATGTATATAACTCCTCCCATGTTAAAATTCTAGTATTTAATATATTGGGGAACCTTACCATAGTTACCTTGGAGGAATGTTATGCAATTCATGGAATGGATTGGATTTCCTTTTATAGATCCAACCTAAATTGTCATGAGAGGTAAATAAATCTTGATATGGAAAATCAACCCCCAATTTTATACATGTGCAAGGAGGTGGATGAATATTATTTAGCACCATCATAAAGTAATAGATATTATATCCCTTTATGAGCATGCGTATCTTTCTTAGATGATCGAGTCTATATAAGGGACCATCCTCAAAGACATGCCTATTGTGATGAAATTCACTGATCTGTTTTCTGAGGAATTATATGGTCATCCTCCTTGTAGAGATGTTGAATTCTCGAATGATATTGTACCTGGGGAATTTCTAATATCCTAGACTCTATATATGATGGATTTTGTGGAAAATGAGGATCTAAGGAAAAAAAAGATAATCTATATTAAGAGTTTATGAACCCAAGTTCTTCACCATGGGGTGCACCAGTCCTCTTCATCAAGAAAATGTATAGGCCAATGCACCTTTGAATTGATTATTGTGAGATCAAAAAATAAAGGTAAAAAAGTATCATTTTCTATAAATTGATGACTTGTTTGATCATCTATATTGAGCATAATACTTCTCCAAGGTGGATCTGCGGTCAGGATATTACCAAATAAGGTTGAAGAAGGAGGATATCCTCAATACTGCTTTTCATACAATATACGAGCTTTATGAGTTCATAGTGATGATATTAGGACTCAATAACACTCCATAAATCCTTATAGATGTGATGAATAGAGTATTTATAAATTACCTCAAAAAAATTTGGTAGTATTTATTGATGATATTATAATATTATCCAAAAGTAAGATGAAGCACGAGCAGTATTTATGTACAGTGCTAAAGAACTTTTGAAAGGAAAATATTAATGCCAAGTACATAAAATGTGAGTTCTGTTAGAATGAAGTCTCTTTATTGGTGAATATCATCACAAGAAATGGGATAACTATAAAACCTTTATAGACTAAGGCAGTTGAAGGATGGATAAGACCATCATCTGGGACAAATATACGTAGATTCAGTGGATTTGGTGGGTATTATCTTATTTTTGTGAGAAATTTATCATGATTATCAAACCATATAACCAAGATAAATCATAAGGAATTAAAGTTTTCTTGGAATTATGACTGCAAAGAGAGAATAATGGAGTTCAAAATGATTATTATCACTGCACCCATGCTCACACTACCTAGAAATCGAGAGATTTTTAGGGTATTCAGGGATCCTTTGAAGAAGGTCCTAGTCTTTTTGTTGATGCAAAATGAAAATTTAATTCCCTATAATTCATGTTAGTTGAATGTTAATGAGAATAACTATCCAAAACATGATTGGGAATTATGTACAGTGATATTCACTTTTAAAATTTTGTTACATTACCACTTTGGGGAGAAGCGTGGAATATATACGGAGCACAAAAGCCTAAAGTAAATATTCACATAGAAATAATTGAATATGTTCCAATGAATATGGTTAGATATTATCAAAGAATATGACAACTAAATTTACTACTATCTAGGGAATTAAAATAAAGTGGAAGATGCTCAAGGTAGAAAGGATCTAGTAACTCTTTCATTGACGATAATTGAGCATGATGTGATATTCTTAGAATTGAAGAGTATGGACATGGGAATCATAATAGAAAGAGCATATCAATCCTTTAACAACTAATTTCTCAACCATCTCTTCTTGAAATGATAAAGGATTCTTAAAGATATTGTGTGGGATTTTAGAGGAATGTTCAAACTATTATAAAAGATAAATCTTTGGAGTTCAATGTTAATTAAGAAGGATTTGTAAGATTTGGTTCAAGACTATGAGTACCATCTAATCCAAAGCTTAATAAGGGACTATTAGATGATGCACATAGTTGAGCCTTCTCTATCCACCCTAGAAGCACAAATATGTATTGATATCATCATGAAAAATATTGGCGGGAAAATATGAAGAAGGGTATCGAAGAATATACAGAAATATGTCTTGTATGTCACCAAGTGATTGAATAAATGCAAAAATATAAGGGGGGTAATGCAACCATTACTCATACCTACATGTAAATGGGAAAACAACACCATGGAATTTGTCACGAGGCTTCATAATATATCTAGAGGAAACAATTATATTTGGGTTGTGGTGGATCATATTAGAAATACTACACACTTCATTGCGATACGAGAGGATTTATCCTTGGATTCACTTTCACGAATATACATTAGAGAAGTGGTGAGCCAACATGGTGTACGACTATTGATTGTATCTAATCAAGATCAAAGATTAACCAATAAGTTTTAGATGAGTCTTAAATATGATTTGAATACTATGTAAAAAAATTCATGGCCTATCACCCTTAAACTTCCGGCCGATCTGGTGGACTATCTAGTCACTTGAGTAAATTTTTATAGCATGGTCAATGAACATCAATGGAAGATGGGATAAAAATCTTCCTCTTGTTGAGTTCTCTTCAAAAATAGTTTCCACTCAAACATCCTAAAGTCTTTCTATGATTCCATTTATTGTAAGTGGTGCAAAAAACCTTCTTACTGGGATGAAGTTGGGAAATGAAAACTACTAGGTCTTGAAATGGTCGAGAAAATTGTGAAAATGGATAAGACCATTCAACATCACATCAATGATTCTCAGAGTCGGAAAAATGGGATGCTAGAAATCATCAACAACACCTAGAGTGTGATGTTTTAGGTATGGTATTCCTTTTAATATCTCCATGGAATAGTGTAATGAGATTTGGGAAGAAACGAAAGCTTAATCCAAGGTACATCGACCCTTTTGAGATCCTTGATTGCAACAGAGTGGTAGCCTACCGACTAGCACTCCCACCTAATATATCTCATGTACATAACATATTCCATGTATCACTCATGAGAAATTACACACCAAAACCCTCTCATGTACTCAATGTAGTGGTGGTAGCATTGGATAATGACCTCTCTTATGAGGAGAATCTAGTGAAGAACTTAGATCATAGAGACAATGTTCTACGAAATCAAATATTTGACACAGTCAAAGTGTTTTGAAAAAACCAAAATTTTAAAGAAGTAATGTGGGAACTCGAGGAGGAGATGAAACATAGTTACACTAATATATTTTAATTTGGTAAATGAAAATTTATAGGGTAAAATTCTTTAAGGGGGATGATTAAAATGACACAAACTATTATATGTGAAATTTACCTTTTAATTTAATTAAATGTGTTCATTTGTAAAATAGATATAGAAAAAACTCATTCATTTTTTATTATATGAAATGTTATTTAAATGACCATTATTTATCATTACGATTGATAATATAGTCATTAAGCAATGATCACATGAATAGTATAAATATAGGGTTTTAACAAATCCTTTTGACATAGACAAAAGAGGTGATGGCGTCAACCAGTAGGATTTTCCCTATGAATCTCATTTAACAGTGCTACTAAGTGCTATATAATTTTTTTTATTCTCCCTATACCAAGCCTAATCAAAGATAAAAAAACATAAGCATGAGAAAAACTGTTTACAGGAGAAGTTCAAACTCATCGAGATCACTACCCAAACCATGTTCACAGAACAACCCCTTAAAATCCCCACCATCGCACACCATACTCTTAGGAAAATTCTGGTGTAATAATGAGATATGAATCCAGACTATATAATTATGATTATGTATATTATTGTTTTATAAAATAATGAATATACTTTTATTTTATTACTATTTTTAAAGCACAAATAATATTTTTGGTTAATATTCAAATTGAATTAATAAATCTATTTTGATTAATTAATATATAATAATTTAATAAAATATTATTATTAAAATTAATTTTACTTAATATAAATGATCATATAAATTTTATGAAGCCAAATGTTATTTTATTATAGTTTTAAAACTATTTTTGTGAGAACCCTTCGATTATAAATAATGGTCATTTTATATTTTAAAAGTGATAATTTAAATATTTAGAAACTTATTTGAATAAAATAAATATTATTTTTGAAATCCATACATCAAAATTGTCCAATGGTTAATTTTTCATAATTTTCCAAGACATTCGATTTTTTTTGGAAAAAATTAAATACCATATAAATATATTGTGTTTTATGGCATCTTTATGGCCCAATAGTGTTGTAACAAACACTATAAAAGCAATCATAGAAAAAATATTAGTTTAACTTTAAAATAGTGTGATTTTAAAACTGTTTGAGTTATTTAATAAATCCATAGTGAATCCTCCAAAAAGATTAAATATTTTATGATTTTAAGTTCATTTCTTTAATAATGTCACTCCCCTGCACAAAAGCAAGGATAATATTTTAATATCATCATTCCATGGCCTTAAATAAATTTCAATCTTATTTGGAAAAAAATAATTGAAAAAAACCATGGGAGGGTTTGTGGTTTTCAATATTTAATTATGTTTGTGAAAAATTAAAAAATTCCCTCTGATTTCTCATATACACCCCCTCGATTACTCATTTATCTTCACTCATAATACATGGAGCACATATTTACTCAATCCTCTATTCTCTAGAATCCTCCCAAGGCACCCCATTTTCTCAATAATCCCCTCTCAAAGCTTTTTAAGTCACACAATCAATTAAATTTTCCTTCTATTGTCATTTTGATCCATAATTTCTTATATTATCACACACTTTTATTTTCATTTAAAAATGATAGGGTTTATTTTATAACCTCTCCTATAATTACCTTAATATTTTTGAATAATGAGATACCCCTTTTTCTCTCATTAATCCCTCCCACATACACATATTTCCATGCGGAAATTTCATAAGAGTTATTCCCTTTTTCCTCTTTCCTCAAGTTTATTTATTCTTTTATGACTTCTATTTCAAAATTACATATGTTGGAAAAATTATTTCTATGAACCTATTATATAACATCCAATTTCTATATTATTATATACCTCTTTCTCCTAAATTAATCCTTTTGTTATAAATTTTTATGTCACGCTGTTAGGGATCCAAAATTGCACCGTGAATCTCCATTCCAAAATAATTGTTTAAGTGAATATCGTACACCTTACCTATCTTGGGTGTTTATTTATATACAAATATAAAATTTTATTAATGACTTTTATGTATCTATTCAAAAAACCTTGATCTTGTAATAAATTTTTATGATGAATGAATTCATGATTTATAGTCTATGTGGCAAACTTCATCATGTAAATGAAATGAATGTGAAAAGTGAGCCCAGAATTATATAGCACATAAATGTATTTGTTAATGTTTAGTATCATGATATTACATTTTGGGAAATCTGTTTACGAGATTCTTTTATGGTAATTGTTCCACTATGATGTATTTTTAATTTATCCTTGACCTATGATGCATTTTTTTATGTTATGAAAACATTTACATGTTATGATTATCATGCTATATCATGAAATTATGTTCATGTTTATTTTATTCTACATTTATATTCCTATTGTCTAACATGTGTTTTCTTCCTCATTTTATTCAATTTTTATTCCCCTACTAGGCTTTAAACCACACTCCATTCTTATGTATGTTCTCAGGTTATCCGAGGTAATGTTATGTAAAAATGAAAATTATGGTAATATAAAGGAATTTTTCAATAATTATGTTGTATTTATTGTTTTAAGTTGTTATTTAATGGTCATAATTTCACTAAGATAGTAGACTTATCTATCTGTCGGGTTATATTAAGTGTAATTTTATGTAATTAAATCATGTATTAATATAATAAAAATAATATCATTGTTATATTTTATGAAAGATATGGAATTTTTTATACCTTATAATATAGTAATTTATATTGAATGAATTATATAACATTAATTAAAAATATAATATTGATTTATTGTGATGTAATTTGTAAGAGATACCCAAAAACTATATTGGTAAGAGTATTATAATGTGCATATATACAACAGATAATTCATTCATTAAGGGAGGACCCCCTGGACCTTTGTTTTTAGGGACAATACCCCTATTATGTGTGGGAGTCATCATAATTATTCCTTACATATTTAGTATTGTACTAATTTAGAGAAATAAATGAGGTTAGGGAAAACTATCTAAGATGCAATTCATTGATCTAGGGAGACCAAAGACATTGAAGAATATAGTCACTTAAAATAAGAAACAATTGTTAATCCTTTTTTCAAGTGTTATTATACTCCAGAGTGAAATAATATCATTCAATGATACCCCAATATCATAATTTGGCATATCTATGAATTTCATGATTCTCCCATACATACTTTTTATAGCATGTGATCCAGAGTCAAATTTTTTGGATACTATCAAGAGTTAGAAGTTATGAAGTCATGATCCAATGACATTTATAAAATAACCTTTGAGATGGAACTATAGGATATCATAGATAATTTTAACTGTATTCTAATTTATTTATCAAATACTGGGAATATATGGTGTATACTATCATGGAATTCATGTTGTTTTTTATGATGTCCTGATATTCACTCAATGAACCTTAATACATATGAGGGTTAAAAAATAAATGGTTAAAATTAACATCTAACATAGAATTATAGATCAATATCTCAAAAGGGATAGATAGTGGAATAAATTCATTCTCATATTAATATCCATAACGATAAAATAATATATCATTGACATCAATTGTTATCTCTTATAGAAAATTTTATGAAATCACTAGTAGATGTTAAGGAATTTTACTATTATAATGACTGTATATCTTATAGGAGTCCAATAAAGATGTGTAAAAATATTAATAAGATGTTAAGATAAGTATTCTTTGAAAAAAATTTCACACATCCCAATAGTTACTTTAATAGAATAAATAAATAAATTTAATGAAATTTATAAAAAATTCATTTTCCTATATTATATTTTATGAATATGAATTCATTATTTTCCTAAATAAAATATTAAAATCCAAGACCTTAATTCACCTTGATAACTTTTGATCTATCAATTTTATATTTTATTAGATACTTGAATCTTCTTCATTATAGGGTTTCATTAAATATTATTTCAAATTATCATTGAAAAAATACTGTGTCATTGTTTGAAAGATAGAATGAGGGTTATAGTTTCCTTCATACATACACACTGAATTGAATATTGTAAAGTCACGTGTTCCTATGATGTTAAAATTTAATTAGTTAGGATAATTGAATAATTAGTGTAATATCAACCTCATCCTATTAATTATTACTTGAATAGTTTTTTTTATAATTTTAACTTACACCATCGTTATATTCCACCTTTAATCTATATAACACAAGATTGGGATGGAATGACTTTGGGAAATTTTTACTTAGGTGGGTGTGTGAAGGTCATGTATGGTTAATCCATTAGCAATGATTTAGGTCTATGATTTTTGGAATAGAAGAATCATGCGAACATAATGAAATTTTAATCATAATGTATGTTTTGTGGGAGAGGCTTTGCCTAAGAGGGATTTGAGAACCCTAAATTAGTATTCATGTTAACCTTTTAAGGTCACTAAAATAAAAATATATATTGAAAAATGAAGTGTGCTAAATTTTCCCTATATCAATTATAATAAATGGAAATTAAATCATATTTTTATAAGAATAAATGTTGGTCCGTTGAATTTGTAAATATTTCTTGTAGGTGTCTATAGGTTTTTGTAATCTAAGAAATAATTTATCTTATAATAATAATAAATTATTTTTTCATGTGTCTCCTTTTATGAGTGTCTAGATAATTATATTTAGTAACTGTCTTATAATTTAAAGTATTTTATTTTAGATGAAATGAATGATATAATTTTAATTTCATATAGATTTTACCATATTTTATATTAATTTTTTAGTATCTAATGTTTTGTATTAAAGATTTACTAATGGATTGTGGTAATATATATTTAACCAAATTATGTCTATTAGTTTCAGGTCATAGTGTTTAGTCTATATGGGAAGGTTTACTTTCTAAATCCGACTAGTTCTAACCAGAATTGAATTGAGTATTTTATTCTTGAACATGTAAATTAAAGGGGTAATTTATAATGTTTCTGTTCATATACCCCTGACTATATTGTGTCTCAGTGTTTTATTTCTTCTTTTTCAGAATAAACCTAGGTAATATACATAGTGAAACTTGGAGGGATAATTTGACACAAATGTTAATCCTATCATTGGTATTAACTACCTTTATGGGTGGATAAATGTAGTTTAAAGTTATACTACATATAAAAATGTTGTAAAAATAAACATTATTTTTATATTGGTATTATGGAGAAAATTTTAACCAAAATTTATGGTTTAACCAAATATATGATTACAATACATTGATATCTATCATTTAATTATAGGAATATATCCACATGTTGTTATAGAATGTGGATAATCCTTAGAGATATGGATCATTTATAGAAGGAATAAAATATCTTCATCCTATATTAGGGTTTTTTATGGATAAATAGTGTGAATGTTTTTCTAAATTCTTGGTTTATTTAGGAGTGAAAAGTAGGTTCTAACTTAGTAACATGATATGTTTCTTAGACATCACAAAAAAGCCTATGAAAATTTTAATCAATCAATATATTTTATAATATTTGAAGGTATCTATAAAAATATGGATTATCAATTAGATAATTCAATGAAAAAACCTATTAAGTGGAGGTGGATAAAACCTGACTGGAGTTAGCAATGGTCTCACCTGTCATATTTAAGTAATGTATAAAAATATGAATTAATTTATGATTATTCCCATGATAGGATATCATGTAGTAATTATGTTTCATCTTACTTTAGTATTCATGAGACACTAGGATTTATATAAATGGGGGGAGTGTATCACCCTCCTGTAGTTGAATTGATGGAACCCATTATGAAATAATATTTATACACAGTGTAAACATACATTGACTATATTTTTATATAAGACCATCATGGAATATGATGTAGACAACAAAAATATTATTAATGATATTATGTGGGTAAACATGAATCTTGTAGTATATGGTCTCACATTACAGAGTTAATGAAATTTAGTTTATAGTTATGTGACAAGGACCATATCCAAAATAATTTAATTTGATATGAGGGGAAAATTAAAGATGTTTATTTTAGAGTCATATAATAAGAAATGAATTTTTTGCATAATTATATGAAATATATACTAAAAATACATACATTTTCCAGAGGTATGATATGATATATATCCTTATTGATTAAATAAAATTATTCATTAGAGTATACCTTGTAAATTTCATAAGTCCCCTTCAAATTTTCTTCCATTTTGGTGATTGATTCAAAAAATTTATTGAATTTAACTTGTAAGTAACCTATTTGTGCACATATCATAATCATAAATCAATGAAATCTAGACGTATTCAAACCTAAAAACAATGTTTCTAAGTTTGTATCTGATCTGATTTGGTCTGCATGGTCCAACATATACATCTTATATTACATTAGAACATACATTCTACCTCAACACACATAATTAGTATCCAATTGAAATATTTCTTATCATGTACCTTTATGGAATATGTAAAATTGGATTTGATGAATTTCATCACTCATTTTTATAATTTAATGCTTTGGGATAAATCCTATAGAAGGGACCATGATTTTTTCTAGTATACTTATAGGGATATCCATATGAAAACATGAGCCTATAAAAGGGGGGTATAATGACTTTCCGATGTGGATTTATGCTGATTTTTTCTGCTCCATTTTTTCACTGGGGAAGGGAAACACCACAATTTAGTGATCAATATAGATAACCATTTAATATTTTTTTTAGATCAAAAATATATATGATAATGTTTTCTAGTGAATTAACAAGAGAATTATTTTACCAAATAATATATTTCACCATATTTTCTTTGGGAAATTATATTATTATTTTTTATATTTGATTATGGAGGTGAACTATTTCTTCTATTATAATTAAATATATACCACTAATTTTTATTAATGTCCATCATGGAGTCACTAAATAAATTGAGGTGGGATGATCATATTTTCAATTCAAACTCCAAACCTATGATTATATGTTGGTATTCTACCTCATTATTTATTTATACCATTAAAATGATGAATGAATATGGAAAGAGTGGTATAGTAGGTGTAAGTTAAAAAAACCCACTCCAATAGAGTTGAATATAGTATTTTCTATCCTCATTTCAAGGATATCATGGAGGAACTATCAACATTTATATTCTAGGTTTGTGAATTTCTATCTAAATATAGAACTTATTCATTAGAAAAATTTATATCTAGAGGAAATTCTATTGACAAAGAGTTGACATCTATATAATATATTTTTGAATTTACCTTCATTGATCATTAGAATTTTAATTAGATATAAAAAAATTAATGTATAATATGATATTAGAGAAGATGACAAGTTGGGATCAGATTATTAGGAATATATTTACTTGGATTATTGTAGAAGACCATGTAGGCCTCATTGTGCTGTATGTAATGTAATAACTATAGTTACACAAATATCATAGTGAAATAATTTTTTTCGACTATACTATACATGGTCTAAATGGAAACAATGTTGTGTTTGAGTTAGTATAAATTATTTTATAACATCCTGGATTCGAGTGCCACACAAAGGTTCCCCAAAAACGTTTGGTCACATAACCTCAAGGACATTTCGCCAAATTCTAGAGGATGACGTCTAGAAGTAAGGGCAAAGGTGTGATAATGTGAAACTGTAACCTCATTTTAAGAGTATACATAGTGGATAAAATGGTGAACAATACCGGAAGCAGTAATACCATACAACTGAAGTATACAGAGGAAGACTCAAATTAAATCCAACAGATCATATATATAAATGACTCATGTCACATGTGTCTAGGAAAGAATCCAAACAAGTCAAAATTCTTGAAATACAATAAGGTAACCAATGTACTGAAAATTAAGTAAACTCTAATAGAATCTCAAGCGTCATCTTGGTCCCATTATCTCCATATCTAATAACAATCAAGTATATGATGAATAAGGGTGCTTGGATTTATATATAACTGGAACCATATAATCTTATTGGGTTTAAGTGCATGAACCAAATATGGTGTGAGAAAAACCTCTGTATATAACCACCAAAATACTTGTGCCTAACTATCAGTGAATATATATAATAGGTAATATGCAGAAATGAAGTAATAAAATAGTAAATACTCAAAAATAAAACAGTCCTACAGTTTTCAATTATATTAATTTACAGTTATTAATCACTCTATTGAATCATGTAACCCTTGAGATCTAGCCTAATATTTTCATCCAATATATAATAGTAACAAACAACTATATTAGAAGACAATATAAAAATCAGGAAAGAATGATTCCAAGCTTGTGATTTGGCCTGGTAGACTCATCACAATCACTCAATTATTCAATAATGACACTTTTTGGGAATGTTCTCATAGTATAATTCTTCTGTTCTAACATAAAAAAATTTCTTTTAAATAATGACCCTTCGGGTAGCTCTCACAGTCAAACCCCTCTGGTCTAACATAGTAAAAATCATATACAAATGACCACATGGTAGCTAACATGGTCAATACCTCTTGTTCAACATATCATCAATAATATAAAAAAAACCACTTGGGAAGCTCTCATGGTCTAAATCATTAGGTGGATGACTACTTGGAAGCTCTCACATTCAATACCCTTGGGTCATTATAATAGTAAAAGATACATAAATTACCCTACCTCAAGAACCACTCACGATAAAATTCCCCCTAGTCAAATTTAACAACAATTCATATCGCATGAATTTTATATAATTAGTAACTCCACCCTAACAAAACAAGGCATTGAAAATAAGGTAATCCTAAAAGGAAACCTAGAGCAAATTGCCATAAAATAGTAAATTAAGGGAAACACACCCACAAGGTGTCCTGTAACCAAATAATTTAACCATATGCATATGAAACTACCATTTTTCAATCAACCAAACCATAATAGTGAATTAAAATGGACTAATTCCAAAAAATACAATACCCCAAACATGAGTATACAAAACGTTTTCATATATAATCCAAATATGAACAAAAAAATGCACAAACCCCCTACCTCGATGTCATATGATCAATTCTCTTGAGAGTTTGCCCTTGAATCATCATAGAACAAAATAGATATACAAAAAGGTGAAAAACATTCAAATGTGAATAACTCGTGAAAGAATTGGAATTAGGAATAAGGGATCGTGGGGAATTGACAACTCACCAGTGGGATTCCAATGCACCAGATGGCATCTCAATCGGAGGTTGAATGGAGAATCAGGAGGGGTTAGAAGTTATACAGTGTTCTTCCACTCACTTGTATGAACCAAGAGGAGAAGAAGATGTTTTTAAGGATGAGACGTTAACCATCTATGATTTATCAAATAAAAATAAAACTACAGAGTGTTTTCATTAAAGGTAAAAACAATGTAGTATCCTTAACCGACCCCCACCTTCATCGGTCTACCAAGTCACCTACACGGACATGTACTTGGATGTTACACGGCCAGTACACGGTTGTACGCGATACCTAGGTACACGGTGGGTAATCATAAGTACATGGAATGTACATATAAATAAAATCTATTTCTTTATTTTACCTCAAAGACAACACGAATTCAATATGTATACCTGAATAGAAGATCTGGGTTCTTACAAACTCCCCAACCCATAAAACAATTCATCACCAAATTTCCTTTCCTATGGTGGTGAAAGAAGTAACTTCAAACAAATCTAGGAATTGTGATCATATGTTGGTCTCCCTCTCCCAAGACATTTCCTATATGCACCCATGATTCTATGGAACCCATACCAGAGGAACAAACCGACCACAGAGAACCTTCGTGCTACGATCCACAATCTGAATAGGGTGCTTCTCAAAGGATGAATCCACCACCAACTGAACTTCTTCAGGTTGGAAAACATGAGATGAGTTTGAAAAGTAATACTATAGCTGAGAAACATTAAATACTTCATTCATATCCTAGTACCTCTGAGGTAACTACAACCAATAGGTATCAGGGACGAATCTCTCCGAAACCTCAAATTGCTTGACGTATCTCTGTGAAATATCCCCCTGTCTCCTAATCCTCTTGTGACTAAACCTTAGCGTGACATGTAAGAAAAATAGATCTACAACCTTGAACTCCAGAGGTAATCTTTATCAATCAACATAAGATTTATTCCAAGACTATGTAGTATCCATTATCTTCTAAATCAACTCCTCCTACTCAATGGTCTCCTAGATAAGTCGAGGTCCCAACACAGTTGTCTTTCCTACTTTCAACAAACATATTGGTGATCATCATGGAGTACCATGTAAATCCTCATAAGGTTCCATATGAATTGTTCCTTGAAAACTTTTATTATAAGAAAACTCGAATATGGGTATGTGTCTCTCCCAAGATCCCCTGAAATAAATGACGTGTGCTGGAATCATGTTCTCCAAAACCTAAATCGTGCACTCGGAATGGCCATTTTTATAGGGAAGGTAAGTTGTACTCAAAATTACCTATATACCCAAATCCCTCGATAGTCCCTACCAGAAATGAGAAGTAAATTTTTTTCCCTATCTGAAACTATAGAGTGAGGAAACCCATGCAAATGTACAACCTATCGTATGTAAAACCTTCCAAGATCATCAATACTGAAGGTTTCCTTTATCGGAAGGAGGCGGGGAACCTTCGTGAGTATATGAAGAACAACCCAAACCACATCAATGCCTCATAGAGACCTTGGTAAACATGTCACAAAATCAATTGTTACATCATTCCACTTTCACTCAGGAATGGGTAACTACTACAAAATCCATTTCAGTTTCTGATGCTCCGCCATCACCTACTGATATGTGGAAAATCTAATAACAAAATAGTTACATCCTTCTTCATATCTAGACACCAATAATAAAGATGAAAATATTGATACATCTTGGTAACACCAGGATGAACTTCCCATGATGTGGCATGAAAATATCTCATCAAATCATCACGTATGTATGCTGAAACCCATATGCATCCATGAAAATGAAAAACCTCATCCTCACCTATGGTCCACCCAAGAGTAGGGTCATCACCTAACACACTCTCCTACAAGACTGTGCCTTCAAAATCTGATAGCTTCCTCATTTTCACTCGATCCAGTAGATTAGAGGTAATAGCTATAGAAGAATGAAAATTTTCCCCTATCTATTGTGCACCTCCAAATGTATCTCAGAAAATAGATCCATAAGCTGCCACTTATAGCTGGCCTCCTGAACTACATGTATCTGAGTCCTTTTGCTCAACCCATTAGCCACTGCATTGCCTTTCCCAAGCATGCAGGCAAGATCAAAGTCAAAATAATGATGGTACTCAACATGACTTAGTTGTCTCAAATTCAAATATTGCAGAGTAAAGAAATAGTTGAGGCTTTTGTGATCAGTGTACACCACAAATTTCCTTCCAAAAAGATAATGTCTCCAATAGTGAAAAGCATGCAAAAATGCAACCAACATGAGATTGTGTGTCGGGTAATTCCTCTCATTTGTCCTCAACTAACAAGACCTGTACACAATGAATAATTCCCCCTATATAAGCACTTCTCCCATCCCGATACCTGATGCATTGCAGCAAACAATGTAGCTCTTCCCCAGCTTTGTAAAAATTAGTATCAGTGTTAAAGTTAATCTATGTTTTATCTCCTAGAAGGATGAATCATAGGAATCTATCAACAAATACTTTTCACCTTTCTTAGTCAGACCTATTAGTGGAAATACTAAGCATGAAAAGTCCTATATAAAAAACCATTGGTAACTATACATCCATAGAAAAATCTATACTTCAAAGGAGTTCTTCAGTGACTCCTATGAAACTACAACTCTCACTTTCTATAGGTCTATTAATACTCTTATATCTGAGATGACGTGACCCAAGAAGTTAATCTGGTCTATCAAAAAGTGGAACTTTGATATCTTATAGTATTCTTGATTCTATCTCAGTTTACTCAATATGATCTCAAGATGGGTGGAATGGTTGTGTTGACTGTGAGATTACACATAAATATCTTCCATGAAGACTACCAAAAAATAATCCAACTAAGGACGGAACACTCAGTTTATCAGTGCCATGGATGCTTCCAGTGTATTCGTGAGGCTGAACGACATAACCAACTACTTGTATAGACCACACCTACTCTGAAAGGATGTAATAGGTATATATGATGGTCTAATACACAAATGATGATAACCATATCTCAATTAAATCTTCAAGAACACCCAGTACCCTCAAAGATGATCAAATATATCATCAATCCTTGACAAGGGATATCTGTTCATGACCATCAACTGGTTCAGATTCTGATAATCCATGCAAAGTCTAAGGGTACCCTCTAACTTCTATTCAAAATGGTTAGGGGAACCCCAAGAAGAATTACTTGGTCATATGAAACCCATTTCTTTCAACTCCACCAACTACTCTTTGAACTCATCTAACTCTTTTGTGGCCATCCAATAAAGAAGAATTGACACCGGTTCTACTCCTCGCACATGATCAATAGAGAAATACACATCACGTTTTAGAGGTAAATCTAAAAATTCATCTAGAAAGACATACCTAAAACGATCCACCACTAGTGGAAATTCCATATGTGAATTCCCCCATTCATCTAGATATAAACTAGAAATCTAGGTTGTAATTCCACCCAACCCATGATGCTCATGTCCCGCTCTACTTGGCTTGACATCCCATTCACTGTTTTGTAAAAAATACCCACCCTTTGGTGATTTGAAACTCACCAAACATCAATATTATTCAAAAAAAATCCTGAAAGTATAGAAAATAGTTCACTCCGATAATGGCATCGAAGCATGCCATCTCTAAGAAATATAAGTCCCACAACAAGTGAGAGCCACCAACCTTTTAGAGGTAACTCCTTGTGCTACTATAAACTAGCCATAATAATTTCTTACATAGTTTCTTTGTCATAAAATCTTCAGAATTAATGATACAGGGCCAAAAAATCTCAATAATGGAAAGAGATATAAAACTATGGGAAGCCCCGATATCAAAATGAGTAGAAGCTAAAACTGAGAAAACTAGAATCGTACCTCTAACCATAGAGGGTCCGGAATTATACTCCCTACTGGTCAGTTACATCAGAAAATTATGACATGTGTTGTGGACTTGCGACCCTTCTTAGATACCCTGAGCAGATCCACCCTGTTGTTGCTAAAAACCTGTCATTTGGCTACCATGGCCATGACCACCTCTTCGGCCTGAATAGACTGACGGATTCTAGTTCCCCGAATGATGAGAAACTGGTGGTCTTGATCCTAAATTTGTAGTCATAAAGTATCCATTCTCACTTGCTTCTGGTGAGAACTTTCAGTAGGAACTCTGAATATGACCCATATTACTGCAAGATCGGCACTCAATTGGGTCTCTCAAGCACTACGGTCTCGTATTCCCACTCCTTCCACACTGATAGCACCCCACTAGGATACCTGAAGTAATATCCCATGATATCTACCTACAGTGCTTCCTACTATCTGTTAATAGAGTACCAACTATGGATACTAAACCGCCCTGGCTCACAGCTCCAATCTCCCTCATATTGTGCTCGGCAATTAACACATGATTCACAATAGTATTTTCCAAGGCCATCTTGACTACATTCACATATGATCAAATCTCATACCTGAGACCATAATCTAATTTAATAGCCAAATCTAACTCGTCACCTCCTATGATAGGTGAAAAGTGATTAAGCTTAGTAAAGTGATATGAATAATCAATCATTGTAAGAGGGACCTACTCCAAATGCATGAACTCCCAAAAATGGTTGGACCTCAATGTCTTGGGTTATAAGTAATCATAGAAGGTCCTCTAAAACATTTCTCTAGACATATCTCTATGATTTACCACCTGTAAGATAACATCCCACCATATCTTGGGGAATTACATATCATGTACATCATGAGATTCACCCTCCTCTCTAGAGGTGTCTATAGATGCTCAAAGATGGAAAGCATGGCCTCCAACCATGAATTTGAAGCCTGAAGTCCTCAATACCCTAAAAAAGTGGGAGGATGCTACTATTGGAAGACTCCCTTCAATTTTTCCATAGTCAGGGAAGGATGTGGTGGTCCGTGAAAGGTCAGCATCATCCTCAAAAATCCTTCACTAAAATGTGAATTAGAACCTGTGTCCGATATAACAGTCGATTCCAAGATGGGAACGATGGTAGGATATGATGGTAGTCCCTAAACTCCCATTTTCGGTGCCTTCTCATCACCTTATACCTGGCGTACAACCATAGGACATCTCGGTGGCATACCTTTGCAAGGTCAAGAATACAAATCATCTCAATATTATCAAGGATAGAAACTTATAAGTACAATAATGAGACATGATAAATAAACCATTCATGTTTAAAAAAAAGGGTTACATGGAGTGTAGATCCACTACTTGGCGTGCCCCCTTAAGCCTTAACATGGGCATGTACTCCTACAAACTTGGTTGTCTAACACCCCATACACACGACATTTTTCTCTTGAGACATGGCATGTACTTGAATCTTCTATCCTTACCAATTACTTCTACACATGTATTACTACATGGTTCTCTCCTAGTGTAACACTACACATCATGTTCACTCTAGAAACAGAGTGTAATACTTATTTTCCATCCACCCATGCCATTAGTCACACAGTCGGACACACAATCCACTATAGAACGCCATGTACTCTCAATACATTATGTGTTATACAAAATGTTTATCAACCCTATCTCTCTTCTTACATAGTCAGTTACACAGTAAACTGATACACGACACATACATATGGTACATTATGTCTACTTAGGAAAATTTATTTCTTCCAAAACAGTAGAACACATGACGTCTATTCATAACCCCACACATAGTGTTGTCTATGTTTCCTAACAGTAACCCTTTGAAACTTCTTTAGAACCATTAAAAACATAAAAAATTGTCCATGTAATGAAAAATTCTATCCCATGAGAGCCCATAATCCCTGAGAATCTATGTTTGGAATCCTTTATCGCATCATAACTTGAAAAAATTCAATTAAAGTTCATACATTATCCACCAAATTCTGATCCAAGAAGGCCCATAACACCTCAGGGACTAAATTTTGGTGTCCATCCAAATGTAATCATACATATACCAATAACCTATCAAAATAGTTGGTTTTATATCATACCATATATTAAAACAACATGTATATCTAGAATAACATCTATCACAACATCATGCAATCAGTAATGCATCTTAAATGGAATGACAAGAATGCATGACATTTGATGTATATCAAGTGCCTATATGATGTTTGAGATAGAATACCCGTATCTCATCAGGATGAAATAGAAATATAACCTCAATAATATCAATGTAACAACACAATACATTTGTGTCACCTAATGGTGAAATAAAATCAACTGTAAAAATTGAAAAAACAGAAAAAATTCCAATATTCGAGGCAACTTGGATTTTCCCTATACATGGGTTAGCTACTCTTCGGAATATCTTATTACCAACTAACTATTCCTTCATATCCCAGTATATAGTCTCCAAATAGTAAGGCAAATAAAATAATAACACCTTTGATAAAACTTTGAAACGTCCCGTATCTGGGTGCCGACCAACGGTGCGCCGAACCCGGTTAGTCATGTAACCTCAGGCGCATTTCCCTAAACTCCAGAGGTTGTAGACTAGCAGCAAGGTAAAAGGTGTGATAATTGAAAAAATAGTCCCTCATTGGTAGAGTATACATGATGTAAAACAAATGGTGAATAATAGAAGAAGCAGTAATACCCTATATCCAAAGTAAATAGTGGATGATTGAATGTAAATCCAAGAGAGAATAGGTATAAATGATTCATGTAACATGTGTCTATGAATGAATCCAAACAAGCGAAAATGATGGAAATACAATACCAAAACCAAAGTGCTGAATATTATGTAAACTCCAATAGTATCGCAAGCCTTATATTGTTCTCTTGCTCTCCAACACCAACAACAATCAAGTACCTGATTAAGAAGGGTGCTTTCCCTTATCTATAACTGCAACCAAATAATCCGTTTTGGTCCAAAATTATGACTCAAACACGGTGTGAGATGAATCCCTGTAGGAAACCACCAATAGATATGTTCCTAACTATTAGTGAATATATATAGCAGGTTATATGCACGAATGAAGTAATAAAATAGGAAGTACTTAAAATTAAACAATCTTATAGTTTTCAATTAAATTCATTTAAATTTATTAATCGATAAATTAAATCATGTATCACTTTGGGTTTAGCCTAAGCTCTGCAACCCATGTGTAATAGTAACAAATAGATGTCTCACAAGATCATATAACAATCGAGAAAGACCAAGTACATTCTTGTGATTTGGGTTGGAATACTCATCACAGTCATTAAATTATTCAATATTGATCCTTTTTGGGAAATTTATTCTAGTATAATTCTCCTGTTCTAACATAACAACAATTCATTTCAATAACAACCCTCTGCGTAGCGCTCATGGTCTATCCCCCATGGTCTAACATAGTACTAATCATTTCCAAATGACCACTTGGGAAGTTCACATGATCAATACCCCTTAGTTAATATAACACCGCTAAATTATAAAAAAATCACCTTAGAATCTCTCATGGTCTAAACCCTTGGGTCGATAACAACCTAGAATCTCTCACAGTCAATACCCCCGGGTAAACATAAAGTTAAACATATATAAAAAACCCTACCTTGGGGAGATCTCACAGTCAAATTCCCCTTGTTAAAACTTAACAACAATGCATATCGCAGGCATATCATATAATCAGTAACTCCATCCTAACAAAACAAGGCATAGAAAACAAGAAAATACTAACATGAAACCGAGACCAAATGTCCATAAATAGTCAATTAAAGAAAACACACCCACGGGGTGTCCCGTAACAAAGATATTTAACCTTACACATATGAAACTACCCTTAATCAATAAGCCAAACCATAACATGTAATGAACATGCTATAATTATAAAACATGAAAAACCCCAAATAAAATTATATGGAACTTTTTCATTTATAATCCAAAGCCTTACAATGAAAGGAAAAAACTTCCTACCTCGATGTCTTATGATCAATACTCTTGATTTTTTTCCCTTGAATCAGCCTAAAATGGCATAGATCTATAAAAAGGTAATAAATGATCAACCTTTAACAACCCAAGAGAGAGGACAAATCAGGAAGAAATTATTTAAGGGAATTGAGGACTCATCGGTGGGATTCCAACTCACCGGACAACGTCTCAATACAAGTTCATATAATGAATTGGGAGGGTTTCCAATCTCTTTAGCATTCTGTCGCTATCCTATACAAACGATGTGGAGAATAATATGTGACATGACCCCCCTATGTTTTATCAAATAAAAAAGAAAACTACATAGCGTGTTCATTAAAGGTAAATGTCGTGTAATACCCTTAACTGGCCCCCGTCTTATGCGGTCTGCCAGGCCACCTACACAGACATGTACTCGGTCATTACACGGCCAGTACACAATACCTGGGTACACAACCTGTACTTAGAAAAATTCTATTTCTACCTTTTTCCTAAAAAATAACTAAATTCAAGATCCATTTCTGAAAATAAGATCTAAGTACTTACATATTTGATAAAACCTAGTTTCATCATATACTTCTTAAGTAGGGGTGAATACGGGTTTTGAAAAATTTATTATTATTTCAAACTCAAGAGGATTGTTTCACATTTTTGAAGCAACTTAAAACATTTAAATTGTAATTGTACAACTATAAATACAAAATATATATGTAATCGAATAATAGACACTAAAATTATATATTGTTTAACCACACTGAGCTATATCTAGGATGGTCATAATGATAATGTGAAAATACGACTAAAAATCACTATATAAATGGTTGGTGGTTAAAATAATTATGACTAGTTAACTACCCACATATAGACAACACATTCTTCATTTTTTCTACTCGTAATTTTCAAAAATTGTTTTTAAATAATTATATCGATACCAATATAAAAAATATATGTATAATGGAAAATGAAATTAATCTATATGTCATGGTGTTTCTCTATGATGCTTTCAACTTCGCGTCTTGATCTTCACATGTGTATGGATCAAACCCCTCTTTCCAAGACTACTATTTTATAATATTCAATATAGAAACTAAAACATTAAATATAGTTATTTATAATGAAATTCAATATACTCTCTTCTCCACTCTCTTCTCTACCAATATATTTGCCTCATTTATTTACCATATTTCCATCTATATGGAATATTATTAAAAGAGTATAAATTTTTTAAATTCAAGATTAAAAATGTGACCACCATTATCATACTCTACTACAAGACCACATATTGGATAATATCATAGTAAATCACAACCATTAAAATATTTTTGAATGATGAAGATAATTACATAGAAAAAAACTACCAAAATAAGTACATGTCAAAAATTCAATTAAAATTATATATTTTTTCAATAATCTTGGTGTTACAAAATATCTTGCAGCATGAAGGATATTATTACATATTTGTTACTTCTAAAATCCAATCCCATGGGGGAATGATGGTATCCTTTATTGAATAATACCCATTTTAACTAATAATACCCAATACCATCATTCATGGCATTATCATTGTGTTATGGTATTATCCCATTTATCACAATTTTCTTTTAACACATTAGTAATTGTAGAATTATGAATCAAATCATGGTGTGATTTCATTTTCAAATAAAAATTGAAACATAAAATTATTATATGGTACTCACTTCATATTATTGGGTCATTACTATGAATAGAAACACAACACTATGTCTTGACCATTACAATGATGAAATAATTCATTTTTATAAAGGAATTTAAATAATATAAAATATTATGGCCGAACTAATTTTTCATGATAATTACTTATAATAAACATGTTTCTCTTTGAATTCAAACCCTAAAATTATCCTAATGATTTCCCTCAGAATTTAATAATTTATTAAATCCTTTAATGTAATTATCCCGATGGTTGTGCATGATGAAATGTTATTCATCACAAAAAACTTAAATCCTTCACCAATAATCTAAAAATAATTCCTTCTAAAACAGTTATCTTTAATTGATTTTGAATTCCAACATATCCAACTTTATAACCTCTAGTTTTATGATCCTATTTCATTTTATATTATTCTAAGTTCATTTTTAAATCTATAACTATATAGGAAATGCTTCTTAGATTATTTTTGGAATTTCTTCCTCATTTAATCACTTCCGTGATCCACCCAGATCTTACAATCCCTAAAACATTAATTGATTTGTGTTTCACCTATTCTCTCACTTTGATAATACATATAAAAAAAGCATTGTCTCAAGGTTTGATCATTCTTGAACTTCCTTAAAATTAATTATTTCATTCAAAATTAAATTAATTTTGTTACATTTTTCTATAAGTTATAATAGAGCCATAAAATTTCCAACAAGACTGCATGAGTTGAATTTTTATGTAATAAATAAGATAAAATGAAAACTTCTATAGTAATATATAGTTTTTTTCATCATAACTAAAATTCAGGATATGTAATACCACTTAATAATTTCACATTTTTCAAATCTCATTATCCCTTATTATTTGTATATGTTTCTACATAGATTGTTTCACACATTGTCTTCTGAAAAACCACCCAAGATCATTAATTATTATATACATAATATAAATATAAAAAATATTTTCCTCAGGGAAAAGATTTTTTTCCAAACCACATTTTTTATATAATTTTCTTGAATTTCATAGACTGTATTCTTCTCTTAGAACACATCTGAAACTATTATCATTATATGTATAAAAACCACTTGATGTTGAATATAAATAAATGAAAACTTGAAAATAATTTTCTCAAAATTATCCTAAATAAATTTCTTTAAAATTTCAATGTGTCCTCTATGAAAATATTCTACAATTGTTTTGTTAAAATTATAGAAATATAGTCTCCACGTTGAAAAATATTGGTGTAAAACACATCTATATATCTTTAAACAACCCATTAATATACTCTAATAGTTTACATTCCTTAACAACTAAAATATTCTATACCAAAATTCTAATAATGGAAGTACATTACTATTTTCACATATATGTATAAAATTCAACTAATGAATAATGTTTCATTTACCCTTGTTTTTAAATTAGTTCATTGTACATACTGTCTTAGGTTAATGTAGGATACCCAAATTAAACCATATCTTTTTTTAAATAAAACAAAAAATTAATGTCTCCGAAATATACCCCCTAATTCTATTTTTTTCTGAGATATTATATTTCATCAATCAACATTAAAAGGATCTTCTAAATATATTTCATAAATCATATTTGAACTTTTTGATATGAGATATAATATAATACGAATAATTATTATATAAAATTAGAAACCATATTTAATAATGTCCTTAAAACATCCATGTTATTTTCTAATCAATATTGGATTTGAAAGTAGATTTCAATTTTTTATATATATCTATCATATGTCACCATTGATAATAATTTGTTTCTTTTATTTTAGTATACTTAAATCACAAGTAATTAAGTTAGTTCTATAAAAATTGATAAAAAAATTATAAATTAATTTCATATGAAAAAACTATAAAAAAATACTTCATGTTTCTTCTAAATATTATATTAATTTAAATTGTCAGCACAAAAAATTTCTCATTATGTATCATTTTTAAATAAAGTTAGTGATTAACCCCAAATTTTTGATACTAAAAGATTATTTGAAAATTTTAAAGCCTTGTATAAGAAGAATAATGGGTTTTATTTATTCTTTATCATTCCCTTTCAATATTTAATCATTTGAATCATCATTTCAAATAAATAATTCTAAAAAGTTATTTTATTTAAACTTAATTATTTAAAAATAAATATAAAAATACTTCTATGCATTAATTATATACACTATGAATATTCTTTAAACAAATACCATAAAAAGAAATCTAATTGATTCAATCATATCCAGCAGTGTGAAATTTTAGAAGAATTTAATTACTTTAATATGGGAATATCATTTAAATACCATCATTTCTTTTCTCTTGAGACCTATATTATGTTAATCAAATTTATCGATGAATTCCTGCTAGCTATAATTCATATTTTAATGTTGATTTATTTTTATTTGTCCCTTGGTCATGGTTTTTTAAATCATTTACAAATACTTATTCCTGTATTTAACACATGAATCCACCATTTCAACATTTATAAAGATAGTGGGTTTCACTAGTGACATTAGTGAACCATGCTCCATTAATAATGTTCTCCAAGACATAATTTGAGAAACAATTTCTCCAATAATAGCACTCATAGGAAGTTTAACTCTTATTCTTATGACTTGAGGTGTAGATATAGTACCTTCAATAACATTATTATCTTATGATCCTACATTAAAATCATAATAATTTAGAATTTTATTAATTTTTCAACAATTCACAACAATATCTTTTTTTTCATCACACATTTCCCAAAATATTCATTCTCCATCAATTTTTCTAATTTATTTTTCCATCAATTTTACATCCCAATATTAAAATAAAATATTATATTTTTATTAAAGAGGTTATATGATTTATGTGACACCAAAAATGGTTTCTGTTAGTTGAACTACATGAAGGCGTGTTTCAATGAGTGTGGAACTATGGTTTTGTTCAAATTTTTATGTTAGATATGAAATTTTCATTTCAAAACAATTTTCAAATATTAATATCGATGTTTTTGTTATGTTAAATATTTCTTAGGAGACCTATAAATTTTTTTATATGATATAGTGGAATTATGGTTAATTTCCATAGTTGGAGTATGCTTTTCGGTTTCTAGTTTGGTAGAACCCATTATCAGGTTGAGGTCTAAATTTATTTCCCATTTCAAGATCAACCAGGTGGATGGTGATTAGCACCATGTACCCAATAGATAATGAATTTTATTGTGTTAGTGTGTAATAAAACCAAAAAAACTATTTAAGTTCTGTAAATAGTGGTATAATAGTAATAATATTACATTATTTGATCTTCTAACTTTGGGGTTTTTGTTTTAGAATGTTCGAAAGAATATAGTGTATCCCCCATGTCATATTATCCCTATAATTTAATCCAATTAGTGTGGGTTCTATTTAGAGATTTTTCATAAATAGTTTGAGGTTTATTCCTTTTTTCTACTATATCTTGATTTATCAACTATTTTTATCTAATAGTGGTGTATGGGAATTAGGTTATTGATTCATATACTACTATATCATGTTAGAATTATGTTTAGATGATGGAAATTTGGTTTTTCTTATCTAGGGTCAATCCCGATTGGATGAATGCTCGATATTTTGTTTAATATCACATGATATTTCATTAATCACTAATTTAAATTAATTTTATTAAATTTGGTTCTGTGGAATCTATTGATGATTCAATGTCAGTTGTCGACACTTTGATTGATGATTGCCTTAGGGTTTTACTATATGTTATCCTAACCTTATTTCTCTACGCATTTTCATTTCTATAGAATTATATAAGATAAAATTTGTATTATTAACTGAAATAGTTATGTAATAATTAATATTATTTAAATAAAAAACTTAGGATTAATTAAATGGATATTTGGTTGTGTTGTGGTATAGTGTTTTTGAATGATTGAAATTGGATCTTAATCCCGTTTCTAAGAGATTATGTGATGTAGGATTAGCAATGATTATGTGGTTAACTCTATTTTTGTGGTAGGATGTCCCTATACATGAGAATTATTTATCTGTTATTCAACATCACACATGATATTTAGTCTTACCACCATGTACGGTTTCCCATAAATTATGTTTATTTACTTTAGATTGACTTATATATGTTAGAAAAAATATTTTTGGTACAAAATATCCCTCCATTAAATTTTTTTGATACTCTACATACCAATCGACCTAGGATTGAATATAATTGTATTAATCATAATAATAACAACTTAAAATAGGATTACATTGTGTAATTTTATTATTTCAAGGAATTCAAATAACTAATTTTCTTTCTTATACATATATTTTTTTTAATTCAGAGACACGTGATTGAAAAATTAAATTGATTGGTTATTACCACTTATTGAGAGTGTATATGTATACCATTAATTTAATTTTTTTACTCAATTTTAGGTTTATACAGATTACATGGGCACTGATATCCATGTGGTGGAATTGAATCATGAAAATGTTGGACTTTATAACTATCAAGGAATATAAATTAATATAGTATGACCTAAGGGTCCTTGAATATATTCCATCATGATTATTTGAGTATGATATGTGTGAATTATTTATGTTTTTCATGATTCATGTACTTAGTAAATTATTAGTGATGAAGACATATGATTTTTTACTTAAATGAATGACATGTGGGGAGAGTGTTCCCTCTCAAATTAAAGATTAAGAAAATCATTTGTGTTATACCTTGGTTTTGAGTGTGGACATGGGTTGAGATTATAAGTGTCAACATATAATAGACATGAGGAGATATAGACTTTATTTCATGATATTTATTCATTGCTTATTTATATTAGAAAATATTTTTATTATTTCATTATTTGATTTCTGTATACTCTATGATTCTATGTAATGTCCTCAAAATTAAATCAATGATTAATAAAAGAATTCTTGTAACTATGGCGATTTTATTATATTTAAAAATGGATGAATCTATAAAAAATATTGAAATATAAATATTACATATCATGTAGTAATATTTATTAATACAACAAATACTAGTTTAGGGATATAAAAATTAGATAATACAAAGAATGAAATTGTATATTATATAGAATCAAACTCTTCCAAGAAGAATATTACGTCTATGATAAATGTTAAATGAAAAAAAATGTTTGAAATATGATAGAATTTATCATAATAATTTTTAAAACCATTAGGAATGAAGAATTAAATGTCAATTTTTGAGGTTATATCTAAAGGTTTCACTTAGAATTGTTACTGTAAGGGTATTACAGTGACATTACTATTCTTGGATTTTTGGTCAATAAGAATTTTGGTTAATATGACTGTCTAGACAATATGAATATTTTGAATTATGAATATTTATATTGTATACATTATAATTATACTTTGAGGATTAATTTTATCAAAGTTAATGATATAATTTAATTGAATATATAAGGAAGAAACAATGGTTTCCATAACAAAATCATGTCATTTGAATCTCATTTATCATAACTGGAGAGGGATGAATCATCATTGTTGTTTTATCTGGATTAATACCTAGTAGAGATTCAGTAAGATAGTTTTGAATGAAAATTATTTTGTTATATGTTCCAGCTAGTAGAGATCACCACCTGATCAGTGTTGGCCAAACCACCTCATGAGACTACCAAAATCATACACCTTACCCTTAGTGGCAACTCCATTATGAAAAATATCATTTTATCGATCTCAATCAAGTATTATGTTGTAATTATGTTTTCAATTAAACAATGGTTTATTTATTTTGAATTTTCATTTAGGGACATAACAATATTTATAAATGATATTATTAGAGCATATGATAAAATATATTATTAATTAATGAGATAGTGATAGTATTTTTTCTATAATATATATATATATGTAATATTTTCATTAAAATGAATTAATAAAAAAATTATATAGTTTATAAATGTTTTAATATAATATAATTTTTTCAAAAAATTTGTGAAATTATATATTTTTTTAAAAGGAATAAAAAATTTATTGTGTAATAAAAATTGGTTTTTTTGATAAAGTATATTTTTATATTTCAATATTTAATATCTCGTATATATAAAAATTTTCTAATAAAATTGAATTTCTTTTGAAACCATCACATTGAATGAAATGAATAGTGATTTTTTTCATATTTTTATGAGATAATAATTATTTGGGTAAAATAAAAAATACAATATAACATATTATAAGTATTATGACTTCAAAAATAAACAAAAGTTGTTTAATAGTTATGTTGATGTATTTTTTGTCCAAAAATATATTATATTATTTATATTGTGTTTTTTAATAAATTTAAATAAATTTCTAAACCCATATATGAATTTATAAATACTAAAATGGAATTTATGATTCTATATACTATATTTTGTGAAACACATTATTTTATATGGATGATGTGATATTAAAAATTAGATTTCATTTATATCGAATTAAAATATTATAAACAATGTTATAAATGTATAAATAGAAGAGTGAAACGATGGTTAATACATTGGTTTTTAATTTTAGAAAACCTAGAATTTAATGGGATATATTTAGTAATTATTAAAAATTTAATCCTCTTTTACTATAATTATCAATCCATCCAATAATCCTTCTCCACTCCATATCATTTATCCAAATATTTCTCATCATTTTAACTCTCAAAGAGTCCCTCCAAGGTGATCTTAATTTGATAAGGTTCTATCATAATGTTCTTAAAATTAAGTCATCAAGAAGTGGGAATTATCTTCCTCTTTTCCCCATTATATTCATTAACATTCTTTTTAGTAATGTATTTGAATCATACTATTCTTAGAGTATTAATTACTTCCTTAATTATGTTTCATTAATGGGATACTTCCCTACCATATAATTAATACATCCTTCACACCTATTATGTTTTATTAATATTTCATTTAATTACATTTCATTTCCAAGGAATATCTCTATATTATGAATAACCAACCGATTTCATTATTCATGGATATTCACCAAGATGTAACCAATATTCATATATTGGGGACATCTAAATATGATTCTTCAAATCCATTCTCATGGTTTAAAATGATTCAATAATCATGTCTTTACGCATTTTATAATTTCATGAAATTAACATGAAACCCTCCAATTAATTACCAAAAATTATTAATGAAATACAATAATGTGATATTTTTTTTAGAAAACATGAATTTAGAAATATGAAATTCTCTCCTTGATATAACTATGAGGAATTGGGTAATTAATTAATCTCTAGAGTTTAATTTTTTTGTTAACAAGTTGATTTACAATGGTAATTATTTTTTCTGATGCCTTGGTGATAATCTATTAATATATGATTATAGAGGTATAATTTTTATATTTTTGACACATTAACGTGTTATTTATCCTATAATTTTGATTATTCCCTCATGTTAGGCCTCACGATTTTTTTTTTAATATCTCATGTTCCATTCACTTTTCTTATAACATATAGAACTTTATGCTCAACATTTTAATTGATGTATATCTGGAGGAAATCACTTGTAGTGGGGTTATATATGGTGGGATAATAAATGAATATTTCAATAGGGATAAATAAATTTTATTTTTCCATTTTCATCATGTAATTCATACATCTTGTAACTATTTTACAAGACAAGAAAACTAAAAAACTCTAAAAATATTTTATTGTAATACAATAATATGTAATTTTTTTAAAACATGTATTAAAAACATGAGACATCATTTTCTATTACATGTTCTAATGATATTTATATATATTAGAAGTATTTCCCTTATTCTTGACACATGTTATTAGGAGTGGTATGACCTACTATTGGTTCTCCCTTTGGGGGAAATTTATTTGGTTTGAAAAATATTGAAGTCTCAATAAATAGGCCCCAATATTTCTCCCAATTCCTTATGTATGAACCATGATCACTTCACCTAGGGTCCTAAGTATAATCATAACAATCCTCACTCAAGAAACATATACACTCCACCATAGATCTATGATCCAAATGATGAATTCTAATGATTTTTCTACCTTTTCTCACAGAAAACATGCACACAATACTCTATGATTTCATAATAATAGATCCCTTGACTACTCAAATGGGCATGTGACTTCCACCTCATGAAAGGGAGAGAGAGGCACAAGAATCTTCCTTCAACCTTTTCTATAGAACCCCTTTATAGTAGACTTTTATTGTTATAAACATATATAATTAACATTATGTAATGATAATTGAGTCATCTTAAGGACAATTAATTAATGATCGATCACTTTCCACAAAGTTTCCAGGAACTAGACTGAAGGACCCATCTTTGAAACTATACAAGAGTGTGATTTTCCCATGGGTATCCATCAAAACCCCTGATCACTTGGGTGAATTCACAAACAAATATATACCATTAGATTCGTTTAACATAAGGAAATTCAAATGGTATATCCTTTTCTTATGGTAGTTCGCATGGGTTGCTATTCAGTGATGTCACCTCACTCAGTGAAACATTATCCCAAGGGAAACTCTTCACTCAAGGTGTTTTAATTGGGTGACTCCATAAGGGTGAATCCATATCTAATCCTCCACTAGGGTGAACAATCCCTTCTTTAACCAACCCTATGGTGTCATGTACATGATTGTTTCCATGAAAGGGACTCCCTTTACCAATATATCATACTAGAGATTATAATGTTCACTATAGAAACCCAAGAATTTTGATCGTTTAAATTAATACTATCTTCAATAAATTATTCCACAAGTAACACCAAACTAATGAATCATAAAACTAATAAGAACTAGGAAATAATAAAATTAAATTAATAATATAATATTTAGTAAATAAATATATTTTACTCTAATATAAATGCATAAATGTGGGATTAATAACTCTATATGTACTAAAATGAAATTTTCCATTAAATATGTTTATCTCCATATATGATATTTTTTCTTTAAAAAAATATAAAATATTGAATATTAATTTGAAAACATTAAAATTAATTGTAATTGAATAATGAAAATAATATCTATAAAATTATTTTTATATTTTTATTAAATAATTGATTTTAGGTAAATAGTAAAGAAACACCAAATTTTCTAATACTGTCTCTTTTACGATATTATCATAATAAAATAATGATTTAACAAATTTTGAAACCATTTTTCTATAAATAAATATAATTAATAAAATATATTTTTTAAAAATATATTTTTTAATTTCTAAAACTCATGATTTATGTTTTTAATACGTAAGTAATATTTTAATCTATGGAAATATCCTCATTTTAATTAATTCAAAATCAATTTTCATAAAATGTCGGAAACTTTTTTGAATAAATATTTTTGACCAAATTATTGAAATTTTTATTTAGTTTATTTTCCTTTTTATTCTTAATAAGATGATTACATGGATAAAGTTAATAACAATGAAAATAATAAAATGGTTCTCATCAAAGAATTTTTTTATTAATGTTGAGTAATATTTTTCTAATAAAACAAATGAAAATATATTAATAAATAAAAATAATATAATGTTTACTTCTATATATAACTCCATTAATACTCATTCATTTGGTAATCAGAATAAATAATATTAGAAACATATAATGGTAAACATAACATTTTTTCTTTAATTTTTTTAATATAATAAATGTGTATATATTAAATTATAATTTTAGATTATTTCTAAATTAAATTAAACTATATAGAGCCAAAATTTATTTTTGAATTTTTTTTAAACTTTCACATTATATTTTTAATGAAAAATAAATAACAAGGTTATAAATCAAAATATCACATTGTAAAAATCATGTAATTAAACGATTGAAAATTTATTTAAACATGTTCTAAAATGAGTGGTAGAGGATTTAAAATCCAAATATGACTAAAGGATTAATTATTTAGAAATTTTGGTGTCACCAAACCTTGAATAATTTATGGATATCATATAAATGTGATTAGTATTGACAAATGTTCCCTTTTCTTCACAATATTTAATAGATAACTCCCAAACATTAAATAATCCTTAATAACATTGAATTTTTTTTGATACATAATAGAAATTTACTATTCTAGAAGTAAGTTGCCTTTAATAAATCGTGTTTTAAATTTTTTTTTCATATGTCAATTAATTATAAGTATTTAACCATGAATAAGTTTATGTAATTGACCTAAGTATTACTTACTCATTTCTTTTTCATAAAATTATATCACTTCAATCCAAACTATAACAATAAAAATATAATTATCATATTGTAATAATTATAAATAAGAGTTATTATATGAAGTGAGACGTCCTTATTTATTCTTATATATCCACTTTGATAAATAATATAATTTTTATCTTTTTTTGTGAACTACCACCTCCATGGAATGAGGTCATATATTTTACACAAGCACTTAAATTTTAATGCTATAATGATCAAATGGAAGAATAAAAGTGGAATATATTATATAATAATAATTATTATGAAAAAAATTAAAATCCACCTTAATTTCCTCTCATTTATCTGGAAAATAAAGTGTTAGATGTGTGTTCTTTGGAATACCTTCTCCACAAAGTAACATGTTTCATTTTTATTATTGAATTTCATTATTTGTAAAAAATCATAGAAAATAATTCATAAAATATAAAAATTTAAAATATGAACAAAATTATACTTTCTAATAACATTATATTATACCTTATGCATACTCATCCATTAAGATATTCCGTGTTTAACTTTGGGTTGGTTTAACCACCTACTGGAACAATGCTATAAAACAATATCATGGATGAAAATTGGAATCAAAATACAAATATAATTATAAGTTAATAAAAAAATAAGATTTTTTTATTATTATTTAATGGAAATGTTATTTATTTTAAATGTAATTAAAATATAATATTTAATCTCAGAAATTATAAAAATAGGATGACACGGATTTGATTTTCACTAAAAAATATGTTATAAAAAAATAAATACATAGAATATAATAACAAATGATCCATGTTAAATTAAAAAATTTATAATAAGTTTCATAAGAATATATCTAAAAAACCTAATTTTATTATTCTCAATGTTAGATGAATTCACATAATGAATCATCATCATATAAATGTTTTAATTTCTCAATTTACAATCCCATGAGATGTAGTTCTTCTTGAACAACATTTTTTATTTGGAAATGTTTTTCTATTTAACATTAAATATTTTATATTACTAACCAATAATTATGAATGGTGTATGATTTTTATTTTTAAATCATAAAATTAAGGTGATTTTGATTCTAATGTTTCTAATTTCATAAGGGTTTATGCTAACTCAATTTTCTTCCATCGATTTATAGGATTTATTATTGAACTATTTATTTCAAAGATTTATTTATTATGAATAATGAAATATTTATATTGATATTTTTCATTTTGTTCTGGGTTTATCAATTCATCTTTATAACCTATCATCAAATTATTCTTACCTTAATGAATATGTAACTTTAAATGATTTCTTATTCTCAATTCATATTCATTATGACAGAATTATTTTTATGAATGATTTTATATTAAATCATTTTAATAATTTATTATTATTATTATATTATACCATGAATAATTTTCAGTCATTTTATTTTTAAATTAATTTTATTCTCTATCCCTAATTAATATCTTTTCTATTTAAATAAATCTTGAGCTATAATCGATTTCCTGACTCAAATTATATATCCTTGATTCAAAAGTCCTCTACATGAATACTAATTATAAGACACCATTTATCCTTACATTTTAATATTACAATGGTAATTTATATTTTTTATTGTAATGTTACATTATTTCAATTTTACCATCTTCATTGATGAAATAACCTATCATATAAGAGTCTTACATTGGTAGGAATAACTCCCATTTTTTCCAATTATCATTTTCATCTATTCCCATATATTCTTTCTTCCTATTGTTTTCCTCTATTTTTTGGAACAAAAAAGGTATTATATCATGTGACCCTCATAAAACTCTTCATAAATATTTAAATGGAAATATATATTTCCCTATTTACAATGTGGGATTTCAATAAAGTTATTTTTAAAATAATATATTATTTTACATATCATGGATATATATTATAATCTCCCTTATGTTTTATGTATTATACCTTTATATATTTTTCAATAATTCATTATTGGAAATTTTAAAAAATAATAATATTACGATATATGTCAAAAATTTTGTTTCCAACCTACTTGAAAATGAGTTTTGAAAAGAACCATGTTACTTTGTTTTGTTGAATTTGATTACATAATATTAATATAAACATCTTTTTAAAAAAATTTCACAAGAAAATAATTACCATAATTTCAATTATTCATTACTATGTTTTATTTTTTTTATGAAGTATTTGTTTTAGAATTTTCTATGAGATTTATTAAAAAATGATTTTAATGGAAAAGGATAATTTTAATCATAAATTTCGCTATAAAATTATATTATTCTCCTACAGGTGTTCTTCATATACAAATTAATTCTATACCAATGTTTCGGAAAATGTGAAATATAAAATCTCTACAAAATAAATGACAAGTCATTACCTTTATCATAAATAATCATCTTTGGCGGATAACCATAATTTTTCATCCAATGAATTTCTTCTATGAGTACTTATTTTTAACTACTTTGATTTAAGGGTGTTCATCTAATTACCCATTAATCAAATTATTTAGGAAGTGTTTCATAAATCATATACCCTTTTTAATATGTTGTAAAAACCTTGTTTTTTAAAATTTTGAGGTTATTTTAGTAAATAAATATTTAATGTCATTGGATACCATATTATTTTCTAGGGGATTATCTTTTTATGATTATTGTTGAAATTTAATTATAAATCGTTCAAAAAGATATTGTCTTCTTATTTGATACAATTTGGATATTTTATGAAACCTATTTTATTTTTGTGGGTTATTTATGATTAATAATTGATTTTATATGGCACAAATATGTAAAAATTATATTGTATGGGGGCATATATTATCCAATAATTATTTAGTTTATGTTAATATATTCTGATAAAGTTAGGAGAAAACATAATTTGTTTGATCACATTTTAAAGCATGGAAATAACAAGGTTTTCCTCTTAAGAATGTGAATAATCAGTTTCCTCATAATATTTTCATATAATGAGATGTTACCACATTTTAAGAGGATTTTTATACTCTATTTCCATTTAATGTCTTGTTTTTTTGATTAATTATATGCATATAATTATATCTCATTAAAGATGATCATTTGAATATTTTTTCACAAAAAATTGTTTGATGTGTTATAAAATTCAAATCCTTATCCATTACTCATGCCTATTGATGTAATAACTCGGATTTTTCCTGATTTTATTACAAGATTTTTTTTGGAATATTCTGAGACTAGGCACTGAGATAGGACATGATTCTAAGCAACGATGTGCCCAGGAAAATTTATTGAAAAATATTTTGATTTTATTAGAACCCATGTATGACTTTACATAAAAAGTGTAATATATTTTAAAATCCTTCAGAAATTAGTAATCTAAGAGAACCATTGAGATTAAAAGTACAACCTTACTCTAGGTGCGACCAATCTTTTGTCAGTGCCGGTCATTTAGAAAAAATTCACCTAGGATGTAACAATAAATAAAATAAGTAATTAATATTATTTTAATTTAAAATTATAACCATTCTATAAAGATGAATCAGATTCGAAATCAGAAACCAATTTTGAGTTCGTAAAGGGGTGTTTTCCCAAGGCATAACTTAACTTTAGTCTCTGCAGGTCTTTTATGAAAAAAATTTGAAAATGATGTAATTATCATTACATAATTTTAAGATAAATTATTTTATTAACACATATTGTTTCTAATTTAAATTTATGGTTATATAATTTTCTTAGGTTGGATACTCAAACACTGAAAAATTCATACAACCATTGGAGGGAATTTTCATTGAACGATGACAGATCAATATCTAGATCATGGATTGTTTCCCTGATGGAGCTGGAGGATCTCATCAAAAACAATAATGCAATTGTTCTTCATTAGTGATCAATATAAACAATAGGCAGGGAAGTTTTTTCTTTATTATTTAACCATTCACGATGTTCATGATGATCATGAGTCAATCCACGAACAAATTGATTTGTGGATTGATTGTTAAAGGATGGTTGATAACTGTAGGGTTTATCAATAGGAGATGGTTTTAAAATTTTCTTTTTTAATTTGTTCTAATGTGAATAGATTGAGGCTAACCTAGAAAAAGGTATAACTCCATTACTCATCATTTTCATTGTTCTTTCCCCCATGTTCTTGGTGTTCTTCAGTGTTTGACTATTGTGTCCGCGAATTAACTTTCCGGGTTGCTCTTAATGCAATAAAACCCTCGAATTGGAAGAAAACTGAAAAGGGGATGAATATTTTTATATTGGGGCCCAATCATTGAAGATAAAAATTTGTTTAAAAAATATGAGCATCGGATATTCTTCAATGTCCTGTGGAATAGGCCATCAATGCGAGTTTGGAATGGTGTCTACGAAAGGCGACGATGGTCTATGTGGGATGCAGTTGGATGCCACGTGTAGAGAAGGCGGGCTGCAGATGCATAATCTGTGGAACACACTATGTTATGGGATGCGGTGCCAGCGGTGGAAGCATGGAATGCATCTGAATACCATGTTGACACTGACAAATGGCCCGCATGTGAGTGGGTTGAGCCATAAGAGGTGGGAAGGACCTGAAGGATCGGGTTGGGCCCAAGTGAAACAGGTCAGTCCCTACTAGGTTGGGTCGGGCCTTGTGGAGACGGATCGGGTCGGGTCAGTCCCACTAGGTTGGGTTGGACCGATAGTGGCCAGACCAGGCCACGGTCGACCGTGGTGGTCAACCCTAAGAGACAGTTGACCAGACTACCACGCAGCTATAGAAATTGGAGGACGGTCGAACTCCATGGAAGGTTAAGCTATTATTGTGTGGTCAACCATGGTAATGTCTATATTGGGTGGTTAACCATGGTGGTCGATCACCACAGTTGGTGGACCAGTCGTACGGTCGGTTCATAGGCCCATTGGCCTTCCCCCTTCTTAATATGAAAACATGTATAACTTTCAAATGGTGTGTTCATTTGATGAGATATCTATGGAATTGGGAACATTATGATGAGACAATAATTTTGGAATATACTAAGTGGTTCATTTGGAGTGTTCATATGACATAATTTCTTGAAGAGTTGGTTTTCATGGAATGAGCGCACTTCAAGAAAACATTTCTATGGATGCTTATGTCCTTGAGACTATGTGTCTTTTAGATACTATGTGTCTTATAGAGATTGTTCATCTTATAGATACTATGTGTCTTATGAAGAATGTTTCTCTTATAGAGACTATATGTCTTATAGAGATTGTGTGTCTTATGGATACTATGTGACTTTATGTGATTGTGTGTCTTATTGGTTTGAGTATATATATGTTCATGATATATTTATTGTAGACATATATATGTGTGGATATGACTATGAATTCTTTCATGGTATTCCTTTGCGGTATTCCTTGCTAATATTCCTTCATGATATTTCCTTTTTTTATTCCTTCTTGGTATTTCCTTTGTGGTATTACTTCATGGTATTTATTTTATGGTATTCTTCTCATATTTCATGGTGTCATAATGAGTATTGTTTTACTCTCCCCTACATGGCCTTTTCTCTCACATGATGTGTCCTGTTAAGAAAATCATTCATTTGATGGATTTTTAGGAAGACCAAGACCAAGTGGTTCCTTGTGAGAATAGATATGCCAAGGGGTGTTCTTGAAACCTTTTAGATTAAATTCATAGTACCAATTACTTTATAGGAAGGACACATGTCTACAAAATATTTTCATTTAGTTATCTTGTTTTGGAAATATTTACCTTAAAATAATTTTAATATTGTACTCTAGTTGTGGGATAGTTGATTGTAAGAATTGTTTACTTAGTGCTTTTATATTTCATCATTGGTTTCTTGGATATTTATGTGTTCATACATGTACATAGAAAATTTCCTCCCATTTGTGGGATATACCTACTCGGAGCTAGTCACCAGACCCTTCCTATTAGAGGTGGTCTTTGGGTAGTCATCACATGGGCCCCTAGGGGATGGGTCGTGATAGAGTTGTATTAGAGGAGGAAATTTCTACTTTAGGACTTGGAGTCTATGAGGTTGGTTTGGGGAAATAGTCTTAAGTGTTTCTAGTTGGTATATTTGTCCAAGGAATCCAGTGTCGGTGTGGTGGCTGATGTACCCATATACCAAGACTCTGGGAACCATCTCTTTAACTTGGTATGTGAAAACACTTCTTTTAGGGAAACATAATGGTATATGCATCATATCAGAATTATTTGTGTCTTACATGTCCTTATTGAGTCCACTCTTCAGATATATTAAATTGAATGCGGTACATCTTGTTTTATTATAGGACTTCTCCTCACAGATATCCATCCAGGATTCCATTGAGTGATCATGAGGTCTTTCATCCTAGTGACAAGGAATAGGTAGAGGGTCTTGTACTGATGATAACACCATTGGGTGGTTTTTCATCTATACCACCACCCATTGAGGAGAATCCACTACTAACACAAATATCCAAGGATGAACATATACTGAATGTGCTGCATGAGTTTTAGAGGAATAGGCCTCCAAATATTTAGGATGAGACATACCCCCAGGAACATGAGAATTAGATGTAGGTAGAAACTCATGTCTTCTATCTTGTGAGGAATCCTTCCGACCAGATGAAAGTACTTGTTATTATTCTTTCTCAGGGATCTATAGGTAGATGGTTGATCTTAGTGGGCTATACCCAAGATGAGATGACACTCTATTGGGCATACTTCGAGCATCTCTTCAGAGAGGAGTTCAGTCCAACCATGTTGTGGTTGGTGTGAATACAAAAGCTTCTCTATATACTATAGGGAAGTCATACTATAGAATAAAATTCATTAATATTTACTAATATTTCATGGTAATCCACGATTACGGTACGAGACATGTTCTTATAGGTGGAGAACATGGAAATAGGGTAGGAAGGGTGGAAGGAGGTGGTCAGAGGTTTGAGATATTATCACCACCATGCCCTATGTTGTCCAAAATAAGCTTAGGGTCCTGGTGGATAGGGTTGAGGCCAGCAACAGATGATGGAGCCTTTTGACCCTGAAGGTACATGGATGATTAGAGGTTCAATATGTATCTTTTCCACCTTATTTGCAGCTTTGATAGACATGGGTTCCATTTATTCATTCCTTTCCATGAAACTTGTTTGCGTCTCAGAGATTCTGATTGAACTGTTGAATCGAACATTATAATTATGTACACCTACTGGTGGATATTTGAAAATCACACACTAGTGTTGACTATGTGACCTTACTTTTGGTGGTAGGATTTTATGTCGGATATTATAGAAGTGGTATCAATGCCTTATGATGTCATTATTAGTATGGATTTGTTATCCACAATTCATGCTCAGATTCACTGTTTTAGGAATTGAGTGTGGTTTGTACATAAGGATAGAACCATGTTTTCCTTTTTTGGTAAAAATAAAACACATGCATCATTGGATAGAGTCACACATGGGATATTGTAGCCGATTAACCATTAGTTCATTAACCACACCCTCTGTGTAGTGGATGATATGTTCCCACACTTTACTGTAGTGGTGGTTGAGTATGAGGAAATATTTCATGAAGATTTTATTGGATTACCTCCCCATAGGGTGGTTGAATTTTACATTAGTCTATACACTGAGATAGTGATGATATCTTCACCTACATATTGGATATCTCCCACAGAGCTTCATGAGATGAGGGTACTCTTGGGGTACATATAGAGGAAGGGAATCGTGAGACCTAGTAAGTCATCCTAGCATTCCATGGTTTTTTTTCCAAGAAGGTAGATGAGAGATTGGGGTTACGTGTGGAATTATGGAGCCTGAACCAGGTGACCATGAAGAATTTGTATCCACTACCAAGGATCAATGACCTCTTTTATCAGTTTAAATGGGTGTGGGTATTCTCAATGATTTAACTCAGATCAAGCTATCAATAGCTACGAGTACGAGATGAGGATATACCAAAGCCAACCTTCATATTTCATTACAACCATTATGATTACTTGGTGATTAAGATTGGAATGATGAATTGTCTCGATGTGTTCCTGACCAAGATCATTCAACGTTACTTATACCATTTAATGGTGGTCATCATTGATGACGTCATAGTGTACTCTGCATCAGAATATGAGCATGAAATACACTCCAGGATTGTCCTTGACACACACCGAGAGAAAAAAAATTATGGTAAGATATGATAGAGTCCGTTCTGGATTTTAGAGGTCCATCTTCAAGGAAACATCAGTTCAGAGGCAGGTGTTGATGTGTATCAAGAAAAAATTGAGGTGGTGCTTGCTTGGGAGACACCCAAGAGTGTTACTAAGGTGCAGAGTTTCCCATGATTGGAATAGTACTATCATAGGTTTTTAACCGTATTTTCTAGAGTGGTAGAAACCTTGATAGATTTTATATGAAATAGACACCCATTCGCATGGATGGAGATGTTCCAGGAGAGTTTTTAGCAGTTGATGTAGATATTGACGAGCGCTACGATCTTAAGATTCACAAAGGAGGGAACTTGGTACATAGTTTTCTACGATACATCATGAAATAGGCATGGTTGTGTCCAGATTTAGGGTAAATCAGTGATTTTTTTAGTTCACACTAGATGAGACCACTGGAGTAGAACTATGTGACCCATGATCTTTAGATTTCATCAATAGTCTTTTATTTGAAGATGTGGTGAGGCTACGTGATGGGAAAGTAGTTTATCATCTACTATGAACCGAAGAGTATCATGTATATATTCTCTTAGAAGGATATAAACATGTGATAGAGGTGATAGATTGAGTTCCTCCAAGACTATGACTTTGAGATTACCTATACTCCTTAGAAGGGGAGCATAGTGGTAGATGATATGAGCAAGAGATCCAATTCGCAGTTGTTGAATGAGGAATCAGAGCAGTTGGCCTCACTTCAGATATTTTTTGTGGATGGGGATAGAGAATATTACATCATTTTTTACCCCTCCACTCTTATAGAAAGTCAGGAAGGCATAGCAAGGGTATACATACTCTGATACTTTACATGATCATATGTACAAAAAACATTCGCCTAATGGATATTCGAAAGGTGGGGATCATGTCATTCTTTTGAAAGGGTACACAGTAGTACCAGTGGAATTGCGAGATGATGTTTTGAGGGAGCTTCATATATCCCCTTTAGAGGTACATTTGGTTGTGGTGAAGATGTACCAGCACCTTCGACATAATTTTTGGTGTACATGGTTGAATAAGGTAGTTTTAGAGTTTTTTTCTCAATGACTCACTTCTTAGTAGGTGAGGGCTGATCACTAGGTTCCAATAAGTTTGACACAATCCCTTGTAGTTTTGGAATGAAAGTGGTATGGGATATCGATGGTCTTTGAGATAAGTTTACAACATTTATCTAAGGGAAATAATACCATCTAAGTAATCATTGATTAACTCACAAATTCTACCCAATTATTATCAATTTAAGAGAATAGTTTAGTAGAGAGATTATGCAATATCTAAATGTAGGAGAAATTTTGAAACAATGGAGTTTCATCGACAATAGTCTTATATTGTGATGCTGACATTACATCCCAGTTGTGGAAGAGATTTCAAGAGGTATTTAGGATATAGTTACGCTTGACCATAATGTTTCACCCACAAACAGACTGCTAGAAAGAATGGAATAGGAAGGGTCTAAAAGACAATACATAGACTTGAATGTTTTATTTTGGCCACAATTGGGAGGACCACCTACCCATGGTTGAGTTTTATTAGAACAAGAGATAATATTCCACCATTGGTATGACACCATTTGAGGCCTTGTATGGGTGGCACTTCATGTCACCGCTTTTCTAGATCGTCCCAAGAGAGTCAATACTCATGGGCACATAGTTAGTGCTTGAAACCATAGAGAATGTGCAGATCATCTAAGGCTGGGTCAAGATTTTAAAGTGTTGGCATAAGTCTTATGCAGATAGGTGGAAATTTCTTTTAGAGTTCATGGAAGGATACCAAATGTTCCTTTGGGTCACACCTCTACGTTGATCATGATGATATGTCCAAGGAGTAATGTAATCTGTGTTAATTATTAAACCTTTCCTGATACTATTTAGAGTTAGTGAGGTGGCATACTACTTGCCTCTACAACAAGATCTAGATCAGGTACACAACATCTTCCATGTGTCATACCTGAGGAGGTATGTGCTTTACCCATTAAATTCCTTGATTGGGAGTGCTAAACATCGATAATGGGGGGAATTTTGCAGATTACCTGATAGAGATCGAGTATATATAGGAGAGTATCCTTCATGGGTGGTAAATTTCTGTGGTCTGAGTTGGGGGAAGTATGGGAATCTCCACGATAGCACATGGGAGCGGAGGCTCATATTCATTCTCAGAACTATTCACCGAGGGGTCCTTTAGGCCAAAAAAAAAACGGCTTTCAAGCCTTGTATTCAGGTCATTGGGCCTTGGGCCTTCGGGCTATGTAATGGGTCTCCCTCTACCCAGTCTAACGAGGTCATTGCTTTAAATAATAAATTGAGGCTTCGACCCCAACCTTAAAAAAATTCTATAAAATTGGAATATATTCTAAATGGGTTTCTAAATCAATAATTTGGGGGGACCATTGAGCATAGAATTGTGATATTACACTAGGCATGACCTAACTTTGGTCAGCACGGGTAATCTGACGAAAAAGTCACCAAGGATGAAACTATAAATAAAATTATTAAATAAAATTATTTTATATTATCATCCTAAAAAATAATGAATGTTTACTTCAATTGGAAATAAGAGACCACCCTTGAGTTCATAATGTGGTGTTTTCCCTAGGTTTGAAATAACTTTAGTCGATATGGGACTTCAGTGGAAAACCCCAAAAGGATGTAATTTTAATTAGATAATTTAAAGATAAATTACTTTCTTGATGTAATGACTATTTATACATTAAATATATGATTATATAATTTCATTATGTTTTTCACTCAAACCCTATAAATTTTAAAAGATATTGGAGAGCATTTATGGTGAATGATGATGAATCGAATATTAAATCGTGTTTCGTCGCGCTAATTGGGTTCGTGGATATCATCAATGAAGGAAACACAACCATTCTTCATAAAATATTGATCTATAATCTAGGTAAGGAAGTTCTTTCTTTGTGATTTCCCCATTCCTGATTTTTACTATGAATTCTAGTCAATCCATGAACAGATTGATGTATGGATTGATCATTATGGAATTATTGATAATTTTAGGGTTTATTAATGGGAGATTGGTTTAAAATTTTCTTCATTCATCATTAAAATTAGAATGGGTTTAATACACCATAAAAAATACATAGGCCTATATCTTAGGGGGTACTTTGTATTTTTGTCTCCCCTGTTCTTGGTGTGGTTCACTATTGGCCCCCTGTGGTCATGGATCGAATTTTCAGGAGGCTCCGAACACAAATAGGCCCCTCAGATTGGAGAAAAAAAGAAATAGAGGCCGGATTTCTATAGATCTAGACCCAAGAATCACAAATATTCCTTTGTTTCAGAAATATAGGTATTGGGGGAGTCTTGGAGATCTGCAGAAGGGACCATCGACACAGGTCTGATGCCACGGTCTGACAAGGTGGAGTGAGGTGGCGCGACGTAGCGTGAGGTGGCACGAGGTGATGTGAGGTGACCTGAGGGGGCATGACAACTGGATGTGGTGGCCATATCATCGTCTTGAAAAGGAAAATTCATGCCATGTGGAATTCAATGGGAGGCCACATAAAGAAATTCCAGGACATGGATGATGTGGTATTCTACATGTGGAGGTGTCATCCACTAAATGCAGCTATACCATGGGATGCAACAGTGGCCACATGGGATGCGGTCGACAACTGCTTTGACTGGGGTAGATGGCCAGTGCATGAGCATGCTAGGGAAGAGGAGGGGGGATGAACTACACATATTGGGTTAGGCCTAGGTAAAATGGGATGGGACTAGTATAGACGTAGTGGGTTAGGTCGGATCCACTAGGTCGGGTTAGACTGAAGGCGGGTGGGCCAGGCCACAGTCGACCATGTTACTATGCAGCCGCAGTAGCTGGAAGATAGTCAACCACTATAGAAGATCATGATAACGTGGTGTGGTTGACAATGGGGATGGATAATCTGGGTGGTCAACTGCCATGGTCGGTGGACCAACTGTATGGTCTGTCCACAAGCCATTGAAACTCCCCCTTCAGAAAACTCAATCTAGAAAAATATTCAAACGGTGTGTCCATTTGATGAGTCATCTATGACATTGGGACCCTTAAAAAGAAATGGTTATTTCAAGATATCATAAGTGGGGTTTTGTGGTAGTTTTAATATAACCTAATGGTTTGAGGAGTGAGTTCTCCTAGAATGTATGTGCTATAAGAAAACGTTTATGTTTCTTGCTATAAACTTGAGACTATGTGTCATATAGAGTTTGTGTGTCTAATAGAGACTTTGTGTCTTGTATAGATTATGTGTCTTATGAATATTTTCTGACATATGGATATTGTGTGTCTTATAGATATTGTGTGTCTTATGAAGCCTAAGTGTCTTTTTGTGACTGTTTGACTTATTGGATTGAGTATATGTGGATGTTCTTATTATTTTCGCTGTAAACATATTTTTGTGTGGATCTAACTATATATTCCCTTTCTAGTATTCCTTTTTTGTATTCCTTGGTGGAATTACTTTGTGATATTTTATTTGTGGTATTATATCATTGTATTCTATTTTTTGTATTCCATTATGGTAATCCTTTATTGTATTTTCCTTATGGTATTTTATTTGTTGTATTCTTTTGTGGTTTTTGAGGGTTTCTATAGAGTATTGTTTTACTCACCCCCTGAACGGGCTTTACAAGAACATGTTATGTCTTCTGTAGATGATCAACACTTTGATGGAGTTACAGGTATACCAGGACTAGGTGGTGCATAGTGAGATTGAATATGGTAAGATGTGTTCTGACAGCTTTTCAGATGACAGTCCCAGTACCTCTTACTTTACCTATTGGACTTGTGGATACAAACTCTTTTCTTTTGGTGGGATTATTTTGGTATTGTTTAACTTTTAGTACTTTCACTATTCTAATCTAGTTTTGGGATAATGGTTATCATGCATTGTTTACATATTGATTTTACATTTCATTATTTTTGGCTTGGTGATGTGCACGTTCATATAGATACTTATGGAAATGCCTCCCATTTATGGGATATTACTTCTCAGTGACAGTCATCATCCCCTAGCCTATTGAAGGCAGGCTTGGGGTAGTCACATTATGGGGCCCACTGGGATGGGTTATGATAATTGATCTATGAATTTTTGGTATTATTTTCATATATAATTTTAGTATACACATTTTATCAACCTATACATAATTATGACCACTTAAGTTTAACATTTATGTTTACCTTTACTAGGAATTTAAGGCTACCGATTTATTATGATTTTTTTGTGAAATTTAAATGAGGATAACATATAAAAAGTATAGAATTTAATTTACTATAGATGAATTATAGAGAAATATTCACAGGGGTTGTAAAATAACCCCCCTATGTGGCTACCCTCTAAAAACTACCCCTTTTATTTTTTTGTATTTTGATATTATTTTTGAGATTCAATTTTCATCGATTAAAATTTTGAAAAAAAGACATGTATGTCATGGGTTTCATTAGATGGAATATGTTCGTGGTTTTCTTACTTTTTAGGATTGGTTTATTTTATTTTGATATAATTATAAGACAACTTTTGTGAAAGCCGTAGGAATAATTATAAATTATTATTCTAATTATTGTATAAAAACTTGATGTTTTGGTAAATTTTATATTTTGTGGATGTACAAACAATTACATTCTTATTTGAATATTAGATTGTGGATGCAGTTTTGGCCCAAATGTACCAGTGATAATCACCTTTAAAATGCAGATTGATTCTAAAATTAATATTTATTCAATTGTATGTTTATTGGGATTAAGAATTCAAACCTGGATAAACACTTTCAAAGGATATTATTTGGTTAATTAATATTATGATTACAAATGAATATGATGAATTTGAAAATATTTAGTCTATAAACCCTATTAGAGAATAAATATGGGTAACAGAAATTAAAACTCATAAATTTACGAGTTAACATAAATAATAATTGATATTAAATTTTATGTCTAATGGATATACAAAACATTGACCACATTTATTTTAATATTTGGAATATTATCTGAAAGATAATGGTAATTTTAGGAAAATTTTTTTTGGGATTAAGATACGATATAAAAGGGAACTTAGGATAAGGAAAATTATTTTAAACTGAATTTATAAATGGAGGAAATTATTGTTTCCTTAAATAATAAATCATAAGATTGAGTATTCATATTCATATAATTAATGACTATGATGTTTTTGATAAACATTATGGTATTTAATATCTGGTTGAAATAGGATCATAACTATGATTCTAAGTAAGGTATGTATCTAGAAACAAATTTTCCTTAAACCCAAATAATGATCTCTTATTAAATTGTTGTTAATTTTAGTATATTATTATAATGAAAGAAAATTTTTCATTAATTGTCTTACATATGATAGTGAGGTTGATATCATAATAGAAAATAAATCCTTAAACTCATATATATTTTAAATAGTGAGTTATATTTATTCAAGATATTCTAGTATGTCTTAAATGTTAGGATGATTATGTGAAACATATAAATATTTTTATTCAATATATTTTATTTTAAGGGTTTTAACATTTGTTAAATGATATCTATAACCATGAAATGTGTTTTTATGAGAATGATATTTTTTCGGGGATAACTATTAAAGAACACTTTATTGAGGTATGGATAATTCATAGTTATAAAATTATATTTATTTTTAGGTAGTATTGTATTGATTGAAATAGATAAAAGTGAGAAAAATTGTTTTTATAACCTTATTGTTTAAAATTTATTTAAGAAAAATTTACTGTGATATTTTTTGAGGAATTCAGTTCATTTTTGGAAACATGTTATATATTGGATAGAGTGTAATTTTGTATCCTATAAAAAAAATACCATTTTAGGGTTTAATATAGTGTTAAATTATTGATGAATATATTCTTAAATTTTAGTTCAATGACTTGAATATTCATTTTGATTTGGGAAAGGTATATTTTTTCGAATTTATGATAATGTAATATACATACTTCTATATATGATTATATAATGATTAATGTTGTTTGATGAATGAAAATTTAATTTTTCTCCCCTATGGAAGTTAGATAGATTTCATATTAGAATCCATATCCAAATTTATAAATATGTTCGAATACCCATTCCCAATTTCATCACTGAGTAATAATTAATATTATGAGGAAACGATTTTTTATGAGGGTAGAATATAATGAAATAAGATTATAGATCCTTTAATTAAAACTATATTAGATAGATTGTTTCACTAAAATACTATAACATAGAACTAAAATGGACAATTAAATATTAATTTTACATGAATATTATTATTGATTTTAAATTAAATGATTTTCAAATTTTATAAATTCATAAAAAATAAGATTATCAACAGGGAATGCATTAAAATGGAATTATTTCCAAAAAAATCAGTCTTCATTGTATACTATATTTTCATTTTAATAGTAAAATTTATAAATATTATAATTTTAATTATAAAAAAATAAATTTATTTTTATATCAAAAAATGTTAATATGAGCTATGTATGAATTATTGAGAATTTTCTAAAATAATTAATTTTTCAGTGAATATTGATAATAATATATTTTTCAAAAACATCACTTTTATGATAATATTATAAAACATGAATAAAAATGATTTTTGAATAAATTTTTAGTGATATTTTTTTTAAATTATAATAAATCATTTAAAAAATACTATTTTGAATTTATAAAACTGATGTTCATCATTTTCAAAACATAAATATATTTTACTCTAAATGCTATTTTTATTCTCTTATATTAAAAATTAGTTTTCATCACATATTGATATACATAAATTTAAAAACATGTTCAATATTTTATATCACAATTTCCATATTATGTAATAAATTAAATTTCAATTTTTGTCATAAAAACATAACTATTGGGATTAATATTTATTACTTTGGAAATAATAAATGTGTTATTAATGAAGAATAGATTTATTAATATTTTTTTATTATTATTGAAAAAGATAAATAAGTCCCTTTTAAAAAGTTATTATTATATAAATTTTTATTATAGATATAAATATAACAACACTAATTCATTTTTTAATAAATACTAAGTAAGATTAAAAATAGATAATTGTGAAAACCATTTTTATAAAAAGTTTTGTTCTAAACATTAAATTTTCTTATTTAAATGTTATATTTATCTTATTTAGAAAGGTAATTTGATTGTATGTATCATTAATATAAGTTGATAACAAAATAATATTATAAGGGTTACGTTATATTTATAATAATACATAATTTAGTAGGGTAAAAACTATTAACCTAGTTAAAAAAAATGTTAAAATATAAAAAACATGTGATACAAGGATTGAAACAAGTTTAAATCATGTGGTAAAATGTATTATATATGATTTATTAACCTAATATGACCCTGCACTTCCTTGTTTTTTTATTTTAGATTAATTTAATCTACATAGTGTAATTATAACATTGAAAAGTAATTAGTATTTAAAATAATTAACTTTTATCACTTAAAAAAGGTGATCACTATCACCCTTTTAGGGATATACATTTCTTTTGAACTTTTTGTAAACACCTTAAAATTTTTAAAATCATAGAAGTAAGTTATGTGTCATAAATCCCTTTTCTACATAATATACACTCTGTCCTTAAATTATATTGATTTTCATAAGAGTGAAAACCCTTTTCATTCCTTCAAATCCACTTAAAAACACAATAACATCCATCATGATTTTACACATAATTCTGCCTCCATGAAAGTATTCCATATATATCCCTAGACCAACATTATTCACACGATATAAGTAGGTAATTGATGAATAAATGTAACATGTAAAATATCATTATGATTATGATGATATAAATTATGACCCACTATTATTACCACTAATATGTATGGAAATGAAAATGAAAATCTTGCATTGCATGAACTACCACCTCGATAATGTAGTCGCTATTTTTCAAGTTGATTCCATTATTAATCCAAACAACATAAAATGTTATTCATAAACATAGAAATATCTAAATAATATCATTACTATTCTTTTATAATGATATTGTAAACATACTTAACTATCCTCACCAATTGAGATATAGTTATCATGTTTTGGTCTGTTTAACCAATTACATAACAATAATATAAAAATATATCATGGATGCATATGGGAAAATAAATAAAAATATTAATATATTTTAATAACATAATAATTACTAGTTTATATTTTAGGGACGATTATACATATTATTTAATAATTATTATATCATTTTCTTCGATTGTGAAGATGGTTGAAATAAGTCGACTCCAATCCGATTATCAGGAATTCATTAGAAAAAATATATATTAATTAATAATTATATGATAATAAATAGTCTTTATTAATTTATATGTATATTAGTAATGTTTAAATAAAGTTATATAATATATGTAATTTAATTATTGTGGAATATAGGATTATACACATAATGAATTAAGAACATGTAAGGGATACATACCTCAATTTTCAAATCAACAAGTTTAACATCTCACTATACACCATGACTTATTTGGAATGTTTAATCTAATACCCCATATAAATTTTATTCTGAACCCCTCATTATTTTTTTAATGTTTCATTTGAAATGACACCCCTCAAGATATTTTTATTCAAATATTTTTAATTTCATAAGGGTATGTGCTAACTAAATTATCTTCGATGGAGATATATGAATTGTTATTGAACAATAGTGTTCCATTTTTCATTTATTATAATTAATTAAAACATTATACTGTATTCCCTTTTTTTTGTTTTTATGTATCATCCTTATAACCTAGTTTTCATAAGATTATTACCTTAATGACTGTGTTAGATGATATTATTTATTTTCCTCAATTACAATTCACTAAGACACACTTCTTGTTATGCACAAATTTACATTATTATGGTGTATATGCAACCAATTGTTTACATTTTATCTTTATATACCTTTTATTCATGGTATTTTTTTTGATAAATTTAAATCTCTCTCCCTCTGTCATTTAATGGGTTTGAACTAAAAAGGTATCCAGGTGTAACATATTTCCCAACTCAAATTCCTCCCCCTTGGGTCATAATTCCTTTACATGGAAATAATATTTTAATCCCCATTTAATCTTTAAATTTTCTTTTTTCCAATTTTAATTTCGCTTTTTTATTTTTGGATGTTTCATTATTTCAACTTCCTTATATTCTTTATTGAAGTAAATTTTTAAATAATTTTTTTATTTCGGTGAGAATAAATATCATTATTTCAAAAATATCATTATCTCCATTAACAATTTTTATTTCTTATTATGTTCTAGAATATTATTTGAACTCAAAAATAGATTACATCATATAAACCATTTACATTAAATCCCAATTTTTTTAATTATAAATTTTTGTTTCCTTGTTTCTGATGTGGATTTTAAATAATTACATTTTTAAAATATTAAAAGATTTAATATAACTTAGGAATATTGTTTATCTTTCTCTTAATGTTTTCAATATATGTTATTTATATATTTTTATAGTCCCCAATATTTTTTATATAAAACAATTGTTGTTTTAATAAATTTATAATGTTTTTTCCACCATTTTTTTAAATTACTTTTCAAAATAAATAGTTGAATTTTAATTTATGATTTCATTATAAAAAAATATATGATATTTGTTTTTAATATTTTTCAAGATAAAATATTTTCAATACTTTTTATAAAAACAATTATCCATGTCTCATTGTTTTATAATGTAAATTATTTTCCCAATATTCTTTAATTTTTATTTTTACAAAGGGATTTAATTATAAAGGGTTATTTCCATTATTATATTCATTGTAAATTTATTATATATTTATTAATGTTTAATTCATCTAAAAATTTATTATTTTTATCTGTTTTCAGATAATTAAAAATTTTAAACTTAATATTAGAAATGACCAATCACTTCTTTTATAGTTTCGAAGTATTATCAGTGTATAACCATTTTTTTGTCCATTACCATTCCTCTTTGAGTTCCCTATTTTAATTCCATTTATTTATGAATATTTCTAATGGTTCCCATACATTGATTGGTTGTTTATGTTTTTAATTAAAAGTATAATATTAATTTATATTGTCTAATGACCACATATTATCATGTTTGAAGGGTAGTATCATAATAATTTTCTAATTATCATTAGTTTTCCATCATTTTTCACAGATTTATTGTGTTATAATTATTTTTTTAAAAACTGTACATCAATTGATCAAAATATTTATTTAATTAATATGTGGTACCATATGGAATTTTTTCAAAATCTATTTTCTATTGATATATTATTTATGATTAATGATAATTTTTTTAATGGGATACAATGGAAATTATGGGGATTGGTGGGGTCCTATATAACCCTCGAATGCAATTTTTTGTTCATATTTCCTGAGAGAATTATTCATTTTCATGATGAGTTTGTTCGAACAAGCATTGCCATAATGAATTTTTATGATTTCAAGGTGTGGAAATAATGATATTTTCCACAGAATCATGGGAATAATAAGTTTTTTAGCACTGTTTTCCTATGGTAAAAATGTTAGATATTTTCAATTTTTATACTTTATTTCTATGTTATTCCATAATTTTATTTTTATTATTATTACTATATTAATCTCTCATAGCTTATGATTGTTGATATATATTTTCACACTATTTTGAATCATGGCTCATAATGTTACAACCTTTTGTGATTAATCATGACTATTGATATCTGATTTTTTGGGTATTATTTCATACCATACATTGATTATACTCCTAATATCCGCGTATTATTATGTACGATCATTTATTATTATCAGCAACATTACCATTACCGAGCCTTTAAGATCACCCGTTTATAATATATAAATTATTCATGGTAATGATGATTAGGAAAACATATAATAATAAAATATGAGGTTTTAGTTTAGCTCAATTATTGATTTAACAACCCAAAATTCTTAAGTGATAATATTGTATTTAATTGCTTGTATTACATGTAACAAAAAGTTTATAAAGGAATATAATGTCCCGATATATTAATATATATTTAATTATTTAAATAAATATATTATATGGATATTAATTCTTGTAACAATGAGTATGATTTTGTTACACATGGTAACTAACTTATTCGGTATTTTGTGTTACACACAGTACTGAGTTTTACTGAATAATAGTATATTATTAAAATAAAATTATTTAATATAATAATATATAACCTATTCATTTTGTTAGAAATTTTTAATAGGATTTAATAAAGCATGATAATAAATTTTTGAATTCATTAGTCAAAAATTAATCAGAAATGAATATAAGAACCAGTTAAAAATAAAAGGAATGTTTCTATAAATAACCATTTCTATTCTTCCAAAGGTGTTTTATTATAATAAATTCAATTAATTACTATTAGTGAGTAATATAAATGAAATATATATATATATATATGATATATTCAGTTAAATAATTTTTTATATTTACCTAATATGTTTTACACGAATAAGATGACATAAAATCTAGTTTTGTGCTTAAAATTTGTATTTTTTTAGAAAAGAAATTTTACACCTTTTAATGATGAACCTATTTCTAAAATGATTTTTAAAATTTTTTTAAATATTATTTTAAAAAATTAAATTAATTTCTAGTTAAAAAATTTCAAAATTACTAAAGTGTAAATTTTTTTATTTTTTTTAAAGTTTTATTTTCTTATGAATAGTGAAAAATAATGAATTTCAATTGAAAACATCAATTTTATGTAAATAATATATTATGTTAAATTATGTTTGTAATTTATTTTACAATTTAATTAGTTACATTATACTTAAATCCATCAAATTTAGTTCATTAGAATATTTTTCACATTGAAATTAGACATAGAAAATTTTTAAATGTTTGTACATTTTTAATTTGAAACCTTGATATGTCATCCTATCCGTGGGATTAATTTTAAAATAATTTATTCCACTTATATGACTTTAATTTAAAAAAAATGTATTATCTATTTGGTATCAAAATAATTTATAATGTATAATAAGCTCAAAATATTAGTTGACCAAAAAAACTAGTGAATGTAAGTAAACTTAACTACAATGATTAAGAGAAAAATTAGATTTACAAAGGACTAATAATTAAAAAAATAATGGCCCAAATGAACTATAATAATGTTTAAAATACATTTAATGTACATATTGAGACCCTACCATCTATTTTATCTTATTTTTTTCATTATTGGAGCCACTTTCCATTGAAAAAACATGGTTCGAATTCTCTTTTCAAAATTTTACAAGAATTCCACTCCGCCTCCACTATAAGAAGGAAATAAAACCTACCAATTATTTAAAACACTAAATCCATTTGGATCATCCAAATTATTCAAAAATAATCACCCAACATTCTTACCCTAATCCTATATGCCTCATCATGGGTCTTAATCAAACAAAATAAGTCCTCTATTACAAACCAAAAGGAGATACCCAAAAAAGAGTTAACGTTCTCTAATGATTACTTTTTTCATTTACTTATCCAACACCTGGATTATTTTTATATCATGATTATATAATAACATATGTATCCTAAATATATTGAGATGTTTTTATTTTATTAATTTATCAATAACTGGAAACAAATCCATGAAAATGGGATACATAATCGTTATTTTTGTGTACCACGGACTACCACCTCGTGAATCAATGTCGTTTGTTCTTCCATTTACCACATTTAAGTGTAGGAAATAATGGATTTATATTTTATATAATATATATCTATTATTAATAATGTATTTATACATCTATAATTTTCATAAAACACACAACTTCATTCATTACACTTTATGAAAAATTATAACATCGTTTGTAGACATGTGGACTACCACCGCCTCAAATTGATGTGATTTATTCACACTATATATAGAATGTATAAAGGATAGTATTTATAAACCAATGGGACATATAATTCACAAATATGTTACTATAATTATAATATTCATACATACAGAAATAAATAAATATATATATATGATTTAGTTCCTATTCATTTAAATGCAAAAAGGAAATGGAAGAAGAATTCATTAGTACGCACGACCTACCATCTCCATGAATATTTCATATCATTTTTTAGATAAAAACTATATGGATTATTATAAAAATATATACAATTAATATATATGATATTTAAATCTTTTTTCACATTTGTGGATGAGTAAATCATGATCTAATTAATAGGAACAATAGATATCAAGTAAAAACATACTCAATAAATGTGGAAATTAACCCAATAAAGTGAAAATAATGAAATATTATTTATAAAAGGTTTATAATTTGTCATAATAATTTAATATATGATAATATATATATATATATATATATTAATATGGTACTTTTTAAAGTTATAAAAATTCTTAAAACGATTATGCATGAGGTTAAAGAGTGTTCATCCAAACTGAAGCATATTTAGGGATGTTTTCTCCTTGATCGAAACGGGATGATGGAATGTTGGTTCCCCCTTCTATAGATATCTCCCCAGGATTTCTTGCCTAGTCTGGGTCTCCCTCATATATTTGAGTCATTGTTAATGAATCTCATTCCAGGTGCTGTATCTTTGTGGATGTCGGTTAATTACATTGCTTCTGTTTGGACCGTCCAAGGGGTATTCATAGGCCACCAACCTTCGATTAGAGTATATGGTAACACCAGGAATGTTGAGGTATATCTAGATGTGTGGAAATTAGAAGACATTAATTCTTCCTTGTTAAATGAAATCTCAATGGTGTATAACCCGAGGTATCCCACATCGATCATGGGGTGTCTTATTCTAGAGTCATGTCTCTGAGGTTTTTCTTATATTCCCTTGTTTATCATGGGGTATGCCACAATTTTAGCATCTAGAAGAGATGGTTATACCAAAAGAGTAGTTTTTGAGGTTTTCTTCAAACATCCCACATTCAACATAGTGTAGGCTACAATTTTAATGTCTTACAGAGACTAAATGAGAGTCATCAGAATGCCCCAATGAGGTGGATCAGATTGCATCATCATAATTAGGGAGCGCCTAGAAGGTTTACCATATGAATAGATCATAATTACCAATGAGGACAGATCTGAGGTATTATGTCCCATTGAGGGAATATATCACCCCGTGAAGGATGATCTAGACACCACTAAGGGTGGATCAGAAAGAGTGAACCCCAGAATGGGGAGCACCGAATGGATAGGTTAGAATGCCCAATGAGAGGAGACCCTATGTGGTGTGTCCCATAAAGGGAATATGTCACACCGCGAAGGATGATTTGGACACCACTAATGGATGATCAGGGAGAGTGTACCCCAGAAAGGGGCACATGAGAGTTTACCCTTGGCTAGGAATGGACCTTGGGGAGGATTTCTACGTACATTGTCTAGGATATAGGGATCAAAACCCACATAGTTCGAATGGGTGATACATGGAATTGGGGGGTACATAAAGGAAAATGACCCGAAGACACACTAGGTCTTATTCATGGTTAGCAGCCCATCATAAGAGGGAAACTCTTGGTTGTATGGTTATAGATTGTGTGGGGTTTATGCATGGGTAGCTACATGGGTTCCACAAAGGGCAGAAACTAGATGGATTTCATGATGTCATTGGGATGTGGAAGCCCGAGTAAGAATTCGGATGGATGATTGATGGTTAAATGAAGTGGATGGAGAATGAGGTAGAACCATCATGAAAGTGATGTAAATGTTTGGCTTGAATCTCAAAAAGGCTTCTTATATATCCCTGTGGTGCGGAATAAAATTCTACATAGTTCGGTGGTGGGATGGGACACCTGAGGAGGTGTCCCATGAGAATGGATTCATGGATGTGACCCAGAGAATGTATAACCGTCGGGTTGGAGCGTGACCTTCCCGAAATTCAAAAGCTCAAGGAAGGGACCAGGATGAGGTATGAGTGATGGGCTTGAACCTCATGGAGGCTTCCTATATATCCATGTGGCAGGGAATCAATGTCCATGTAGTTCAGGGTAGGGGCATGGAATTGAGGTGTACACAATGGAAAGAGACCTGGAAACATGCATGGTATTATGTGTTGTTAGTAGGCCAAGAGTTGACATGACGCCAATAAGGGTTGGATCATTGATGTGGGTCCCAAAAGGGGCCACTAATGTTTACAAGTGTTTGGGGGTTGAACCTCAGGTAGTCTTCCTAGGTACCATGTCTAAGTGATAGGGATCAAAACCCGTGATGTTTGAAAGAATATTGTATAACGTCATGCGAGACAGAGGTTTCACCGACCTGAAGTGGTAGGGACCGATTGATGTTGGGATTGATCCTCATGGAGGCTTCCTACATACATTTCATGGAGAGGGAAATGATCAGATTCCATGTTGTTTTGAATGGGGGTATTGGGATGATACACTAAGGTTTCCCATAGAGTATTCCATGGTATATGCTCTCTCTAAGAACACATGAGTCATGACTGGTGTAAAAAACAATAGGTTACAACATACCTAACTATAGTGGTTCAAAGGTGTGGCCACAAAGGGTGGTTAATGGGTATTATTCATGGAAGTAGCCCAAGTGCCTCTAATGATAAAAAATGATGGAAGGGGCTTATGCTTGTAAGTTTCCTGGATGCCACTATGGAATGAAAATGGTGAAACATGCATATAAATGAAAGTATCCTAGGTGATGCTAAGGAGTGGCAATAGTGGATGGAACTTAAGGATGGACGCTTCCTGGAAGTCACTATGGAACAAAAATAGTGAAAGGGGCTTACACTTGGAAGCATCCCTAGTGCCAATAAAGAGCGAAATTTGTGGATGGGGATTATACAAAGAAGCTTATGGGGTTCCACTATGGAGAAGAAATGGAGGATGAGGGTTAAACATTTAAGCTTCCTTGGTGATTCTATGGAGTGGAAATGGTGAATGGGGATTACATATGGAAGTTTCCCAAGTTCCACTAAGGATTTAGAATGGAGGATGGGGATTGGGCCTCGAATCATTCTAGGTATCGGTAAGGAGAGGCAATGGTGGATATGTATTATGCATGGAAGCTGCGTGGGTACTACTAAGGAGAAACAATCGTGAATGGGGCTTGAACATAAATGTTTCTTCTAATTTCTTCATCATGTCTGGACATGATGGAATCCAAACTCACTAGTTGGTTGAGGCATATAATTGAGGACTACACCTATGTGTTAGTTCATAAGAGGGATTAAACCAAATGCATTACAAGCAGTACCAGTAAAGGGAGATGAAAAGTGTGAATCACATGCCCAACATTTATAACACATTGGGGGTGTCATGACATAGGGAGATAACTGCTAAACATATTTGAATTACAGCAACCACATTACATTAGCCTGAGATAGAAACAAGAAAACAAGGGACAACCACTAACTGTATTCGAATCATGGGTCCAACCTCAAAGTGCTGTCCAAATTCTTCTGGGGCATTAGACCAGAATGGTAGGTGAGATGAAGGGCATGAGACTAGGCTGTTAAGGGGTCCCATCATACATGAAAGTGGATGAATATTTTAATTAAGGACATATGAAGCATGAGGTGGAGTAGTGGAATTCTCAAATAGATTCCAACACTCTCAAAATCATGCCACTATAATTGTAGCATGAGGCATCTTATTCTTGGCGCATAAGGAATCTCTTGTCTGGATCAAAATGAACCCTATTTTTGTTATATAGGGTGTACTACATTTTGAAGACATATAGTGAGGACTATTGGTATCTTTTTCTTGGTGCATAAGGAAACTATTGTTTGGAGAAAGATTTATCCTATATATGTCATGTAGTTTATACTACAGTTTAAAGTCATATAGATAGGACTATTTTCATCTTATGCTTGGCACATAAGGCATATCTTATTTAGAGCAAGAGGAATCCAATATTTTTTATATAGGGTATACTACATTTTATAGTCATATAGATATGACTATTGGAATTTTATTCTTAGCATATATGGAATATCATTTTTGGAGCAAGAGGCATCCTATATTTGTCATATATGGTATACTACAATATACATTCATATATATAAGACTATTGTATTCTTATCCTTAGTGAATAAGACATATCTTTTTTAGAGCAAGAGGTATCCAATATTTTTCATTGAGGGTATATTACAGTTTATAGTCATATAGATAAGACTATTTGGTATATGGTTCCAAGTAATGGTTGGTGTTGGGACTAATTCACGAGCCGCCATTTCTGGTTCAACATAGCATAGAAGTCAATTTATGGGGTTTGGATGAGTTTCATGAGGAATGGTTTGACCCAAGGTACTGGGGGAATTGATGATGGGAATCTCAACTCACGATATGGGAAATGGACTAAGAGGAATATTTAGACTCATGGATTTTCATGGATCGTAGAGGAGTATCTCAATTCATGGGATTCCATAGTTTTAAGGTGGATGCGCTTAAGCACGCAATGGAAAATGTCGATGTGCCAGCCCTAAAAGGTGTCTAGAAGATTGTATTGTGCAGCATAGGTGTGTAAAAGATTGGGAACATTGTCATTATTGAATGAAATATTAGAATATTTCACAAAAGATTGGATGTTTTGTGTGAAATAACAGAATCTTACTCACACATGACTTAGGAGGAAAATAGGTTGTGTAAGGGTCAAACCACTTTGGGCTCTCGCAAAGGCAGATCCATATGGGGCCTGTCGTGAAATTTCTCACATGGAGGGTTACATTCTTCCACACAGGTATAGAAGAGTTGGTATTATACGCAATAGAGTGAAAACCGACCTCCAGATACTTACCATAAGTCGAGTGGGTGGACTTCTATTTATAGGCGAAACCTTGAGAGGTTGCATGTAAGATTCTGGGTGCAGAAGAAATATTTCACACACCCTATGGTGGGTGTGCACACAAACGGTCTTTTGATGTCACATTGGGCATGTAATAATCCTATGTGCAGATTTCGATCTTCCGCGTACATCTCAAATCTTACATGCACCTTACTTAGCTGTTTTTTCGGGTGTTCGGGGAGAAAGACAACATCACGTTGGGAGCATAAAAGGTCTGAACAATAGGTTTGCACACAAGATATTTTTATTGCATGAAATATTACATTATTTCACACAAAACATCTTTTCTTGTACGCAAGATTGCAATTATTGAGTGAAAAATCATACATTGCCCCAAAATTGTTCAGGATGGAAATTTTTAGCAGTCTGAATTCAAATGGCCATAGCTTCTAATTCATGACTCTGTTCGGGCTGCACGACCATTCAAATAAAAGAACAAAAAACGAGATATGCTCCGGGATCATGTCTAGTAGAATTTGGTGAAATACATGGACACATTTTCTAGTTCCAACAAACACCCTGATGATTTTAATTTTAATTTTTTCATTATATAAATAATATGTTAAATATCATATTTCACTCACAATTCCAAAATTAAATTAATAAAAATAAGTTTTATTTAGGAAAACGTGATGGTGTATGATAAATATTAATATAATATGATAATACAATATGAAACATCATCAAGATAGTAGTAAGAGGAAACATCCATTTGGTAAATAATTATACCATAAATATATTGTTTATATCATATTGTTTTTAATAAACATTATAAAAGGGATTGAACTTAAAAAATATGGGAATCAATTAAAAATATACTAGATATGTTTATTGAGATGAAAATGAATAAAATGAATGATTTTAGTAATATTTATAAGTATATATATAGGAAAAAATTATGATCATTTTAAATATTTACTTTGTAAATATTTTCATTTCACATATGTATGTTATAAATTTTGTTATTGGATACATGTTCATTGGTTATTCATGTATCTATTAGTTATGTTGATTTTTTTTTTACTTTTTAGTATAAAATTGATATTAAATTAATTCACCAATAATATATAATTAGAGAATGAAATAGAGATATAATATTTAACTAAAACCATTTTTTGTAAATATATATTTATTAAATAAAACAAATAAATTTATTCAGCATTATATAACTTTTTTTAATAGTATGTTATATTTTGTGACAATTTTAGAAACCATTTTTTATAGACATGTATGATATTACTGATTGAATTTTTATACCAATATTTGGAAATTATATTAATAATTTTATACAACGAGATGATGGTTAGATTTTTTTATTTTGAATCCTCTGATAATTTATTCTAACATGAATATTATATAGTCCCAAAATATTGACTATAATGACTTTTAGAGCCATGAGTTTTCCTTAGTCTCACTCATTAATGATTTCAATGGCATAATTTTTTTATAAATATTATTTCTATGATTTTAAATGACATTCCATTCTCCAAGAACATTGAATCAAATTAGGGAATTTTAATTATATTTTATCTATAGAGAAATGACTATTTGTGAAGAAGATTTACCTTAGAGATGTCAAAAAACGTTTAAAATTATTAAATTTGAACTTCATTTTGATAATTATGTATCCTAAGGTTGTCAATTCATATGGTATAATTAGATAAACGGTGAAAAAAATATTATTTTTAAATTTGAACTAATCCATGTTAATAACATATCAAACTCTATTTTTAGGATTATTTAGTAAGATTCACCCCCACAAAAAATAACCAAAAAATGTTCTTATATTTTTAATAGATCTCTTAATATTAAAATGATATATACTTTTATGTTATTCTAAATTTATAGAAATGGGGAGGCTTATTGAATCATTTTTTTATATATCTGCCAATCTTAATCACATAATTTCATTCACATTTCAATCTAATAAGGGACTTTATGAAAGATATTTATTCCAATTTTATAACGGGGATATCGATTCTCACTCAGTGAATTTAAAATATTATAAGGGAGATATACCTAATTCAAGACAACATTCATCATAGATTAAAAGTCTCTTACATTAAACTATGGAGGTGAATTTATTTTCTAATATGAATAAGCTCCATTAATTTTAGAATACTTTCCACATGTAAAGATATAAAATTAATTGGATTATGTATGTAGACACTCATATTAAATTCAATCATGCATGTGTTAAATCATGAAACATTTGGAAACTTAATATTATGGTTAAGAGTTTATCTAGTTATTACATATATTCCCTATGATATATTGAATAAATTATCAATATTCACATTATGAATCTATCAGTCTCCCAAAGATCCAATGATAGTATAAACCGAGTCTTTTTAGAAAACTATAGGGTAGCAGAGGAATATGAGTACTTTAATCTTTCTATTCCCTTATATACATATAAAATTAATGATACCATATTCTCCTATGGTAATTAATAATACCTAGGTATTATGGTCTCTATTATTAATTTTTTATTGAATCATAGGGTTTGATTAGTTGTAGTGTAATGATGGTGTAATTAAATTCATCAGGAATTATACATTTTCATTAGAATTTAACTACACAATCATTTATATTATCATTATGGTTTTGAATCTTAAAAATTTCAATGATTTTATTAATATATTTTGTCTTAAGTTTTTTATATTTGAAAATATAATTTCATTTATAAGAGTATTAAATTCATCCTGACGAATAGTTTTAGAGAAAAACATGGAGAGTTTTTCTCTAGAAGTATTTTTCTAATAAAATATTACTAGTTCATGTGATGTTGAAAAATTAATCTATAAAACATGCTACCCATATATTTCTATAGAATATCATATGGTTTTTTATATTTTCATTACATATTTTTTCTAGGATTTTAAATAATGTTTTTAATTTATCATGACCACTGTGTGTTGTGTCATCTCTTCCTGATACTTGGTAATGATAAATATTGCGTATTTTGGGTATTTATAGATAAGGAAATAGTTCAGAATTTGAGACCAAAATTATACCTTTCTCGTAATCTTGGGGATGGAGAAACATTATAAATTACATAGAGAGTACTTATCTATGAGTGTTTTCGGATTTCATCTAATGTTCTGTAAGATTAAAATTTCGCATATGATGTTTCTTAATGATCTCTTTCTATTTTCTAGAGTCAAACCCTGGTCAAAAATATTTATCTATATATCCTTGGATTATTTTAATTATGTGTTAGGCCCCACTATCAATGAAATAATGAGTTCTCTTTTCATTATAGTATATACTCAATAGTGGGATTTTTCATTAAAAATAGTCATGTCTTTCTGGAAGGTACTCATCTAGTGATATATTTGGGAGTTCATATTTCCTCTAGGTGAATTTATATCCTAATCCAACAAACATTTATTACATTTAAGGATATGCTTTTCAAGAGTAATATACTATAATATTAGATTAATTAAAGGTTACAGATGTCTTAAATAAGGGTCTTTACAATAATCCATTTTTAGTAAAGAAAAAACCTCACTAGGAACTTCATTGAGCCAAGTAAACTTAGGAGTAGTAATTGATTTATTTTCAAGTCGATCATAAAATTATTTTCTTATTTTAATGTATGTGTTATGATATAGTTCATGAAACAAATAGAATCCATACAATTAATCTATCTTGTAGTCCGCATCCATAGGTGATAAATAGTGAACTTTCAGATAGTCAAGATAATATTGGTTGAATCTAATTGATCCACAATTAGAAAAAACCATGTATCATTTGTATTTTGACCACATTGATGATACTAATCATTTCATCATCATGATATGTAGTGATACCACGTTAGACATAGAGATATACTATAGCATCACCAATTTTTGGATAAATTTCACCAATCTAGACATGAATATATTGCCTCTAGAAACTCCATTGGTATTACACTTGATCCATCCTAAAAATGGTGGTATCCATAGGATGTAAAAAGTTACCAAAGGAGGAGGATTGTTACTTGAAACTAAAAGATTATTAGGAATGAAAAATTTGAGAATATAATTACCATAATAATCATTTTGAAGTGAATTATAATTCATGAATAAAATAATGACTTTGTTAAGGGACTACTTTAAAAATAATATGGCATTATCATGAAAGATCACATTCGTGCCTCCCTAAATCACATGAATAATTTATTTTTAGGACACTATTTAAATTCTCATAATTGTCATGGATAGATATAGATTGAAAGAATCAGATAATTTCTCTCGAATACTAGCTATGCAAGGGACCCTAACTTCTAAGAGGTCAGTAGTGGTTGTCCATAAAGTTATAGAGGTGACACAACTAAGTATTTGATTATTTAATTACTCTCTATATTTATTACATATGAAAAATCATGAAAAAATATTAATACCAGTAGACTGAAGAAAATCATTAGTAGGAAGCTCAAAGTACAGCAACCTCCATTTGAGTAAAGATATCTTTGGGAGAATATATATTATGATAATAAATAATAGTCGAACCATTGATATTCACATTCATAGAATCATGGTAAAATAATGTGGTGGATATCATACCTTTGGGGGATGGCTCTCAAACCAGGATTTCCAAAAAAATTATGAATTTCTTTTATGAAAAAAATTCCATGATTTCTTTCGGGATCATATCCTAGGTGTTCATTATTTTCTCTTAAATCAACACATTTTTATTGATGGATCAGATTTATTATCAATATTACGAATAAGTTTACTTGTCCATTTTTTTTTAATAAATAATGAGAAGACTTGATGATGGATAGTTAGTGATAAATCACTAAACGTTTTGAAAATGAGTCCTTATGTGTTGTCCATATACAAGAGTACACATAATTAGTGGTCAATGCATTAATGTTTCGTAAGGACCTACATCTCAAATATTCAATCACCTTTGAATTCCAACTAATGATCTTCTATATGAAGTTATCATGTAAAGAATGATAAGTAGTTTTGAGATTTTTTATTCCAAGCCCGCTATTTTCAATTGGTTGACAACATTATTTCTAAGGAATTGTATAATGTATTTAATAAAGGATGATTCCACCATAGAAAATGTTTTTATTTAAATGTTGATATTAGTAATGAATGAGGACTACCATTTAGATACCATAAATGAGTAAACAAATTTTAACCTAATGACATCATTCAAATGGTTGACCCTACATGTTATCAAGAGAATTTTTCCTTTCCATAATGAAACTTTGAGTCTAATCTACCTCACAATATGATAAAGAGGACAAATATATGGTTTTCTCCATGAAATAGGGTTACAATTATAATTTAACTGTATCACCACTTCTCTGATTTCCATCTCATTTATGAAGCTCACTTTTCTAGCTATAAGAATATTTTTTTCTAATGTGTAGGTTGTTTTTTCCAAAACTAGTTTCTTTTAAATAAAAATTCTAATAATTAAAGAGATAATTAATTATGTTCAGAAGTCATATTTTATCACCTTTATTGAATATAACAACTTCATCAACATACAAAATGTGAGTAGGTGAAATATGGTCTTTAGAAGCTATGATGGGTTTGAGTTTATTGGAATTTATCATGTTGAGAAGAATCTTGCTATAATAATATTCAGCAATAATGAAAATATTTGTTGACATAGGATCACCTTGTCTAACATCTCGGTAGGATGTGAAGTATCCCTTTAGGGATTATTTGATAATCACTAATATATAGGATGATCTTAGAATATTTTTATCCCATTTGATAAATACCTCCTCAAAACCAAAACTGGTTAGATCCATGGAAATTTAACACCAGTATAACATGTCAAAATATTTTGAAAAATCAAGTTTGAGGGGAAAAATACCTTATATAGTGGACTTATAGGGAATATTGACACATTTAGAAGCTATGATCAGAAAATATTGAATAGATATACAGTAAATGAAAACAAATTGTTCTAATAACACTATCCTGTTGGAAATGTTTGAAATTATATTGGTTAGAATGTTTCCAATAATATTATAAATAATGTGGAGAAAAGATACAAGGTTGAAGATATGAAGCTCATTCCCAATTTACACTTTAGGTTTGAATAAAACAAATTTAGCATTGATTATTTTTCACTACTGACCACCGTTCAATAAATTATTAAAAAATATACAAAACATCCCAATGAAAAATCTCTCAAAAATATTTAAATAAATATTTTTTGAACATATAAAAAACAATAGTCCATCAATAATTTAAATGAAAGACATTATCCATGATCTCAAACTCAAGGGGAATAGTTATAAGAAGAGTATTTCCTCATGATTTATATGACATTGAATGATATAATCCATTAGATTAATTCTAGTGTAAGGAATATCAATGATATTCCTATAATAAGAGAAAAAAAATGAGAATCCAAGTCATACCTATTTTCAAAAAATCCCCACTATCTCCTATAATTGCTAAAAATCTATTGATTATACTAATACGTTAAAGAGAGTTCCAATATTTTTTATTCCTACCACCCTAATTTATACAATTAGAATTGAAATATTATATATGTATAAAATCTATGATAATCCTAAGAGTTTTGATATAATATCTGACCACAGTTTCCTGCTCAATATTATGAGAAAAATCACACCCAACACATTTCTATCTGATAGGGAGGTATAAATATTCTAGATTAGAAATGATTTAATCAATGTAGAAAACCAATCTAGAATACATACATTTATATTTTTATTAAGCACTAATTTATTTTAAAAATAATCCAAGGAATCATCATGATAATTATGATAACTCCATCTATTTTTAACCATGTTTTTGAAATCAGGTGCATGGACCAAGAATTGTTGAATATAAATGAATTATGAAGTTTAACCACTCTAGAGACTATAATTTTCTTGCATATGATGTTGGTCCAAATTATGATTCATAATAGTTGTATACAAGATATATTCCAACGAATCAATGGAATTATCGTTGAAAAAACCCAATCCAATTTAGTGGACACCATTTTACTAAGGTGATATATTTAACATGTATATTTGGAACCCACCAAGTTAACATATTGAAGGATTCAATTCTTAATACATTTCCAGAAATATCTATTATAGATATAGGATTTCAACAGGCTAAAACTATCATCCTGATTATAAATTTAATGGAAATATAAAATAAGATTCTCACAACCATTTATGGAGAATCTAAAAATATGAATGATCTTCCATAAATAACTTCTTTCATGATCACCATTAAAGTAATATATGAAATAACCAACCTGTTTCATCCCTATATAATCATATCATAGATTATCCCTCTAAATAGTGGGGAAAAAAGATGATATTCTATCCAATAATGAATGATCTAAGACCTAAAATCTTTTTATTTCATTATAAGAATGAATTGTATTTAAAATAATGTGGCCCATATTTTATTGTGAATAAATCATATAATAAAATATCCTATTCGTATAATATAGACATAGATATTCAAAAATATGTTTACTTATAATTACAAGAAGGTATATATTTTTCTTAGGGCCGGAATAACCCTGAAACATAATAAATAGAATCTTCATTTAATAATATTATTACAGAAATATAACCTCTTTTTTCACACCACCATAATTTATCATTCTGTTTTATTTCCTGATGAAATCAAATTTATTTCCATAATTTTTAGGTGTGTCTTTTTCCTTTCATTGTGTATTTGAACAAGGTAAGCCAATTTAATTGCTTTGTTCTTAGTAATTGTTCACATTAGAATATTGATCTACAAATTATTCATCCTTAGGACTGTATAAAAATAATCTAACCTCTATTTTTTGCTATAACCTACAATGGGGTATCTTTTTAGATAATAATTTGTTAAGATACTATTTTATTTTTATAAATACCATTTTATCATATTTTGTTTCACCAACACCTCCTTTATAAGAGTAGTGTGAACAATATCAACAGGGAATGATGTTTTTCTAAAATTATAATTTGCTTCTGTTACATTATGGGAATGATATAGGAAAATACTGAAAAAATATATTGAACAGAAATACATTGAGATACAATTATTTATATAATATTGATGGGAATATACGTCACATTGTACTTGTGAACACTTTCATATAATGTTTTTTAATAGGTCAGAGAAGAACTCGGAAGACTATCAATATAGGGAGAGGTTTTATTTGTTTATCCTTAATTATCATGTTTCAAGATATGAACTAGTCTACTTCCAGCATAAGGATTTGATGAAATAAAGATCACTTTATCACCAAAAAACAAGGAAAAAATGAATTGAGTATCATTAGAAATCATGAATTCTAGATTAGATATAAATGGTTGATTTATTTGATGTTGATTGATAGATCCACCTTGCAACCAATGAGATGCTTCATTGAGTTGTTTAGAAAATATAGATTCATAAAATGATTTAAGGTCATGGAAAATTTCAAGATAAATAACTTCATCCCCATTCTATATACTTCTTTTATCATCCACATTTCCTTGGGGAAGCATTAAAACATTATTTTGTTTTTTAGAAAGGTCATGGTAAATCACTTTCCCTTTTTTATCCATCAACATGAACATTAGACAATTTTTCAATATAATACATTAGATTAATGATATTTGATTGATCATTTACAAATTTAGTAGAATAAAACATTCGAGTATACTCACCTTTATCTATAACATTAGTTTTTCCTTTTTTATTTCTATCAAACACCTTCAAAGCATTAATATCATGTGGTGGATTTACATTAATTTGGATAACCATGTGGTTTTCAATGTCATGTCTATAAATTATAAAAACCTCACAAAAGGGTGTGCATGTTCATTATACACTATTTCATCAGCTTTATAATACTTGGAAATTAAATTACTCAAATTTAGAATCTTTGTATAAAAGATAGAATAAAAATAATTCTAGAATATATTCTACTTATTTATTAAAAATATTATGATCCAACATCAAAGGAATTAAATTGAACAAATCAAGATCATTTAGTATTTTTGTATGTGAAAATACCTAGCTCAGACCATTTAATTTTCCCAAACTGGATATATTTAATTCCTTTGATTGAAAGGATTACAATTTTTGTCCTATTTAAATATCCTAATTGTAAGAAGATTCAAATTAATATTCAAAATCATCTAAAATACATCATGATCATCCATTTCCTCTATAAGGATGTGTAAGAATATTCTCTCAATTGTAATCATCTTCTAATGAAATATTCCCAGTAAATGAGAAATCCTGGAATTTAGATTTTCATAATACCATAGTGTTCCCCCACAAAGTACATAATGTCCCATGAATAGATAATTTGAATAAAAGAAATCTACGTTGAAAGAATTATGGATCTATAACCATAGAGTATCCACCATCCACTATTTTGTTTTTGAAAAAAAGAGGACCCGAGGGATCATAATTGAAGGCATCCATACCCCTAACAACCTCTACAAAAGAGAATCCATTGATATTTTTTGACTATGATGCCTTATAAACAAAATTATCCTTCCAATCAATATGGGATGTTTGTGTATTAAATATTGTTTTTGAACAAACATTTTTCTAATGATTTTATTCATTTTTAAGTATTCTAGTTTGATGGAATTTTATTGGTTGTATTGGTTCAATTATTACTATATATGTGATTACTCATTGTACGATGTCTATTTCAATAAATCCTTCTATTTGTTGTCTAATGTTTTACTCAAATATATAATCAATTATATAAATTATTTGGATTATACTGATTTTACAATATTTAATTTTAAAATATGAGTGACTTTATAAAACATCAATCGAGTAAACTATCACTAATTTTCATATTTTTTATAATTCTTATTGGACCTTGAATTTTTGATTTCAATTTCTTTAACCAATGAATAGTTTTATAATTTGGCTCCTAGTTTAAGACAAAATATCTTCTATTGTATGGTGTTCCAATCCATCCTCTATAAGCACTATTATGTGACATATTATTAGAAATAGAGATCATATCTAATAAAATCCCAATGATCTATTTATGGCATTCATCAGATATATAGATGTTTGATCAGTGTAGTTATATATTATTTCTAAAAAGAATGTATTTATTTTTTCATCTAAAATATTAGGATCTTGATTTTAGTAATATACATGATATGTTTATTTTATTTTTGATAATGAAGATATGTAGGATTTTCGGGATCATAAATTACATGTTTAATACATCCTAGGAGTTGAAGCTTTATTTTTATAAAACAAATTATTAATTATTTATTTATTTTTTATGCTTTTTGAGGATTGGAGGATGAATTTCATGGAATATAACCACATTAACATAGCCAATATTGAATTAGTTTTGAAAAAATAGGCAAAGATTGGTTTTGCGAGAGAATATTAGGTTCTTGATTATGTATATAAGAAGGAATATAACTTCAATTCTTATTTGTTCTTGATTCTATGTCACATTCAAATTTATGAAAGAGAAATATTCAATAATATACTCATATAACTATAGTGGGAAATAATTTGTGGTAGTTGATAATTATGGTCTCCTTGGATATCTTCAGTTGGACCACAGATGTCATGGGTGCTACTGATCATTTAGAGATAGTGCTAATAATATATCGTTGATATTACTTTGTTTTATGTTTGATTACTTCTTAAATTATATTTTTATTCTTATCAATCATTTAATTTTGTTCTAAATTTTATTGAGTTGGGTGGATTTTTATTATCTTTATCGTTAAGATACTTTTTTTATATTTTATCTTCACTTTCTACCTAGGGATTTTACACATGAGATTTCTTTCATGTACTATATTTCCTATAGATAACAATTTATTATGGTATGTATTTTGATATTTTTTCCAAACAATATATTTTTACATGTTACATATTATTATTATTGTCGAATGATTTCATGTGATTATAAAATTCAATGAAATATCATAAGACCTATTTATTGATAATATTTAATATATATAATATAAAAATTTAAATATAATTGGATTTGATTAAAATAATGAACTATTCTATTGAGTAATTTTTAAATAACTATCGTTCTAGTATATATTATTTTTATATTTACTAATGAATTGGATCACTTTTAAATTAGAAATTTCATGTAATATTTAAAGTTATAAATATATATATGATCAGTCATTTAATAACCAAATGATATAAAACAAGATTAAGAATTTGTAATATCAAAAAAATTGTATAATAAAAATTTTCTTTATATTTTATATTTTCATTAAAATGATATATTTCACATATTTAAAAAATTAATTACATAAAATTTAGTTATAATTTATAAAACATTGTGTCTTAAATATTTATAATGTTCAATTTCATTTTAGCTAAAAATAAAATTTTCCAAGGTATAAATTGGGTTACCTTAGTAATGATTAAATCATCTAATGGGGCCAATTATAGCGGTAAATACTTATAATAACATGAAAATTTATGTCAAAATTATGTTTTTGTTGGGGATTTTCAACCCAACACCCTTGTGTTCTAATTTTTTCCTACATTCCTTTAAAAATTGAAACATTTATATGATAATGAATGAATGTTTGTAGAAATGACACTCGAAACATACATATAGAAGAAACACTTCCCTAAACCTCTTAAACTAATCAATTACTTAAGGCATCACTTTAATGGATTCAAATTATCTCTCTCCGAAATCCTTTATATACATTTGGTATATATTGGTTATATGATGTAATACTAAGTCCATAATTATAAAATAAATAATATTGATAAAGATAAAATTAATTAATTATCTATGTTCTTCTATAACCATTTAAATTTATTTCTCATCTCAACACATTATAAATATCATTATCCACTGTATTGATTATTTATTGACATCATTCTTATTTTTAAATTTTTTTATCACTATTATATAACACTAAACAATATATTCATTCATTATTATATCGTGTTCATATTTAGGATGGTTCAAAAACATATATTAACTATACAATAACATTGTAGAGACACTAAGCTTGACGTACATGGACATTACATTACTTTTTCTGAATACTTAGTACATTACAAAAACACACACACAAAGACTGTAATAGTATAGTGTCTTTGGAAACTCGGAATATAATCTTCTAATCGTGGTGAATGTTCTTCAACATCTCCCATAAATATCTTCCCTTTTTTTTACCTAAAACCTTTATTTATATCTTGGGGAAAAGAAAACATAAAACGGTGAGCTCAAATGCTCAGTAAGGGTACACAAAAGAAATATCAATCACATCATATTAATAAGAACATAACATTTTGGAAATATTATCCTGCAAAAGAGATCATAATATCATAAAATGGGATAAATCCTAGTAGTGAAATGTAATCCCAATAATCATAAAGAAAAACATGAAACTTTGTGGCATACACAAGTATACATAGAGAATAATTTCTTATTAGTAAAGACTCATTTCCAAGACTATCTTAGTGGACAAAGTCCATATCTGAACCGAGTTCACTCCTCGTTTCAGTCCTGTTTCACTGAACCGGTTTAACCTTCCGTTCCAGCCATGTCTATCTCATGAGATATAAAATCTTTACCCAATTCATTGTAGGGATATATAGGTCCCACCCATCTCATAATGATACCATTCTTATGTGTTCCACAAAATCATAAATCATACATCATTGCATAACCCATGTAATAAAAATGGGAATCTTAAACATCATGACATCATAAAATAATTCATATAAGATAAAAGAATTCATAAAAATATTTCCATCACAACATAATCAAATCAATGTAATAATAGGGATAGAGAAAGAACCCTTTATTATCTTAGATGGAAAATAATTTTGATAAAACTCTTGAACTCCATTCTTGAGGAGAATATCCTTTTTAATTCAAAAATATTTTTCGTTTCTTAACATGTCATACAATTTTAAACTAAAAGAAGTTGATTAAAAATAATCTTGAAAACTTGTAAAGGATTATTCTTGGAAATATTGTTTTAAAAATCCATTCATGGTGTATAAGTTAAAAAAACATTCTTCTCATACTTTTGTCGGAAAAGTCAAAAAGTACCTTGTACGAAAAACGACAAAAGAGTCCTTTCATATCTTTTACTAAAAACTCACCGAAGGGTAAAATTGGATTTAAAAATTTTTAGGTGGATGGAAACAATATTACATATTTAGGGAACATGGATGTGGATGATAAAATACATCCTAGTAAATACCGAAGTATAAACAATCTCGGATAAAAATGAGATTGTGATATTTTCCTTACCTTAGGTCCGATTTGCTTCGTAAGTGTCCAAACCTTCTGTATAATTATTTAAATAATGTTATTGACTTATTCCAGAATCATACTTATTTTTATGATATCATATATGGTCATATTCTTAGCTTCTTATTAGTAATATTTCATTACTACTTGTTATTCAGGTGTTTATTACTTTTTGTTCTTATGCGTGTTTTGTTGAATAAATTCTTATTTTTCTTTTTAGGTTATAGATTCCTCATTTCTGGAATGGTATTAGTGTAATATATATCATATTTATACATTAAAATAATTTTTATAATCATTATGCAATGAAAATCATGTAGAACGAGTCACATCACATCACATAGACAGTATTCCGTACGTACGCACGAGCGATGATATCATTCCCATGATCATGGAATTGTATTGGAGTGTATGTATACTATTTCATAATCAATATCACTTTAAAATAATCATATATAGTAATTATTTACACCATTATACCCATCCGAGTAAGGTGGTGGTGGAAAATTGATTACACCACGGCGTGGAGACGGTATTCCGTACGTACGCACACGCGGTGATTTCATTTTCCGTAGGATGGATAGATGGTGAAATAGGGTTGTTTCATACTTTTAATAACATATCAGTATATGAGTGATGCTGATGTTATTACTTCATAATGAAACAACTAAATAAGTAGAAGTGGAAGAAGAAATAATGTTGAAAGAATCGGTAATAGACATTACCTCTTCTTTGAAGTGCCTCTTTGAGACCTCCTCTTAGGGAACTAAAATTGGTCTTTGAAGAAGGCCAGGACCTCTAATATGTTTCTAGGGAAGTGGAGAAAAGAATTGGGCAGGGGTTGTCCAAACAGGAAGGCTCAAAGTGTTGTGAGGAAGAGAGGTTGGAGGTTCCCTTTTATAAGGGAGGAGAGGGGCACCTTTGGAATAAGGAAAATTTTATTTTTTTATAAAGCCATATTCAGTTTTAAATAGCTCAAAATTGATTTATTTTGAAGCTAAGGTGGGTATGGTTCGAAATACTCTCATAAAATAGAATTTGGACAAGTTTAGGTGCCTATTTTAACCTTATCATTTAGATTTAACTTTAAGTTAAATAATTTTGCTTTTACCGTGTCTTCTTGTGTTCATACACTATAAGGTTAATAAACTAACTATAACAAGCCAAACGAACCCCAAGTTGTTTATTTTTAATATAGATAACCTTATCTAAGTCATTTGGCCGAACCTCAGATTTTTAGGAATAAAATAACAATTAATAATATAATATTTGTTTTAAAAACTATTTTATGTCAATTTTGACACTATTTAGTAATTGATTTTTGTGAAAATCATAACAGAATTATTAGTTCGAAAAAAGTTAATTAAATCAATAATAAAATGTGTTATTAATCTAGAAAATTAGTTTAATTCATAAAAAGTTTCAAATTACATTTATTTGGGTATTTATAACATCAATTATTTCAATATTTCATTAATAAGATAATTACTGCATCATCTTTGTGTCATAAATAAATTAAATTATTTAATGTCTAAAAATTACAAATAAAATACTATTATGTAGGAAATCTTTTTAGATTTCTAATGAATATTTATAGTTGAATTTATCTTATGAATAACCCTATATTAAAAATGATTTACTTATTAAACATTGATTTTAACTATTTTAACCCTTCTTTAAATAAATTTATAATAAAAGTCCTAATCTATTCCAAGTGGGCCTAAATGGTCATATTTTATTCCTAATGCTGTTTTCGGTCGAATTACACTTATCCAATAGAATTAGGACATGTGTTAGGGTAATAATAATATCATTTTTACCCTTAATTACCCTATTTACTTTTAACCGTGGTAAAACAAATTAAAAAGTTACTATTCACCAAAAATTATTTTCTTGTCATTGAACAACATTTTACTTACTGACATCAACCGTGTCTCTCGGATTTTTGAAATTCCACTCAAAGAAGCGGTAAAATTATGTTTTATGAAAAATTCATTTTTTTAACTAACACTTAGTGGTTTCACTATTCATCAAAAAATGAAAGTTTTCAGAAAAATACCAAAATTTCACCCTAGGCTAATTTCAATATTCCGAATCCAAAAATGAAGTCCATGTTGAAAAATAAAATTTAAAATTTTTCAAAAATTGGTTATTACTATTCATAACGGCTAGTTTTAATAATAGCATATTGTTGTTTAGTGAAACTCGGTATTGCGTACTACACACGCTATCGAGGAAGGTCGTGATTGCGTGTAATGCAAGGCAAGTCAAGGATGCATGTTATGCAAGCTCCTTTTGGTGTAGCATACAACACAATACATTAATTAAATTAAAAATAATATTTTTCATAAAATCTCGGGGTGTTACATTCTACCCCCCTTAAAATGAATTTTGCCCTCGAAATTCGCCGGGGTTATAAATGGTTTACTACTCGAAAGTTTCATTAAAAGAAACCAACATCGTAAAAAATAATACAAAAACCAATCTTTAAAAACAAAAGTATGAAAAGTAATGGTTACACAAATAAACTAATCACTGGGTTTCCACATAGGTGAAAATATGGATACGGAATAGAAATATAACAACCATGTTCTGATGGAGAGTGGTAGAGAACATGGCTATGGAAAAGCCAGCAATCACAAAGCCATAAATTTGTGATGATCTAAGGTACCATCTGATTAATCAGATATAAGAGCACTAGGAAAACATTTTTGGTTTTCAAGATCATTTCCCTAAAGTTGAATAATTTGAATTTGAATAAATACTTACTTTATTTTGGTACAATCTCACTGTTGTTCGTGCCTTGAAGAATTTCCACTTCATCTCTTAAGGAAATGATGTTGAATTTGTTATTCGTGAAGTGTTAACAGACCATGTGATAGAATGACAGGTCATTCCATCTGTCTCAAAAGGTTAGAAAAAGTTATTAAATATACATAAGTTGATCTATAGTGAGATTAATCATATATGGTTCCTAAAATGGACTTATACATCATATATCATACTACTTAATATAATAAAACTAGTTTCAACTAAACAGGGATATCTTGTAGGCCAGTAGTAGGCGATAAAGGCCAGTCGCACTTCGGTTGTGGGTTCGATTCCCACAGCCTTGTCCGACGCGATGGGTTGTCGTTCGTCCTGCAGGTTGTCCTTTTTCTAAAGCTATATTCCTATAACATCCCACCAATAATATCGAAAAAAAGTTCTATCCTTAAACAATACTAACTTATGTCCAGCATAATACATTCCAATCATTAGGCTTATATAAAATACATTGGTCCAAGCTCATAGTATAAAGAAAACGATTACTTGAAATGTCATCAACCAAGCATGTGAATACCATCATTTATCCCCCATATATCTTGTTGGTCACATTCCAATCCTGTGAATACCTTAATCCTGTATTATCTTGAAAAATGAATACCCATTAAACCTTAGTGAAAACATGAATGCTATCAAAAGTTAACTCTTTCCTCATACCAAAATCCAAAAATTCTATAAACTCAAACCATGATATAACCTTCTCCTTATATCAGTCATGAGCTCATGAATACTATCAAACATTTAATTTTCTCCTTATCCATTCATTATGCACATATCATCTACATTCCAAAAATATCGGAATAACCTTTCATGGATACTGGTGCCATTAATCATACACTTTCAAAACTCAAGGAAAGAAAACAGTGTAACAATCCTTAGATGTCTTTTTATTCCATAGTACCATGAGATTACTTATACAACATTACACTTGATAAACATGTAATCATTCCACTACCTTCTTAAACCATTGACCGAGCTTCAACAATTCTTTCATCTCACATATCATTTGTTGTCTCTTCATCATCATCAACATAAATACTACCCATACGACCATACTGATTCTCTTCATGATACTTTCCCTTGGGGAATTGGTTTGAATAATTCCCATACATTCCACATTTAAAACATTTAACCATTTTCGATGTCATAGCAATACCATTATCCTCATCCATTGTGTTAACTGAACCTTTTCCTTTGCACTTACTCGCATTGTGTCCTTCTTTTCCACACCTAAAGTGTCTTTCAATTCCCTTGAAACAATCTCCCCGATTCCTCTTCCCACATGATTTACATGAGGGAAATTGAACTTTCTTTCCTCTATGATCATCATGAAACTCCATCTTTCTCTTATTATCTGAGTCGGGAAACTTACCAATGTTGAGATTATTGATCATATTATGAGATTTCTGATTAGGCATAATAACGATGTTTGGACTTCCAAATCCTGTTTCATTTGGTTTCTCATGAAGAATATCATTCCATTGTCCGTCATATCCTCCATTATCATGAATCTTCCTGTTTCCAGCCATTTTCTAAAACCCAAAAAGAATATCCTGAGAGGTAAAAGTCATGCTTGGGAAAAAAAATAATAAAGGGGTAGTACCTTCAATATCTAACATCTTAGGTTTAATTCTAAGATCGTTAGCATAATTCTTGGACTATAAACTATACGTATACTTAACCTTAGGGACATCCCTTAGAAATATCTCTAGGGATCTAACTAATGTTCTTGCATCCTAGTTTCAAAAGGTTGACTAAACATTTCCTCTGATACCAACTGTAGAGACCCTAAGCTTGAAGTACATGGAAATTACATTAATTTTTCAGAATCCTTATTACATTACAAAAACACACACATAAGGACTGTAATAGTTTAGTGTCTTTGGAAACTCGGAATAAAATCTTCTAATCGTGGTGAAAGATCTTCAACCCCTCCCATAAATATCTTCCCTTTTTTTCTTGCCTAAAACCTTTCTTTATATCCTGGGGAAAAGAAAAAAATAAAACGGTGAGGTCAAATGCTCAGTAAGGGTAAACAAAAGAAATATCAATCACATCATATTCATAAGAACATAACATTTTGGAAATCTTATCCTGTAAAAGAGATCATAATATCATAACATGGGATAAATCATAGTAGTGAAATGTAATCCCAATAATCATAATGAAAAAAATGAAACTTTGTGTAATACACATATAATCATAGAGAATCATTTCTTATTAGTCAAGACTCATTGCCAAGACTATCTTAGTGGACAAAGTCCATATCTGAACCGAGTTCACTCCTCGTTTCAGTCCTGTTTCACTGAACCGGTTTAACCTGCCGTTCCAGCCATGACTATCTCATGATATATAAAATCTTTACCCAATGCATTGGAGGGAGATATAGGTCCCACCCATCTCATAATGATACCATTCTTACGTGTGCCAAAAAATCATAAATCATACATCATTGCATAACCCATGTAATAAAAATGGGAATCTTAAACATCGTGACATCATAAAACAATTAATATAAGATAAAGGAATTCATTAAAATATTTCCATCACAACATAATCAAATCAATTTAATAATAGGGATAGAGACATCACCCATTATTATCATAGATGGAAAATAATTTTGATAAAACTCTTGAACTCCATTCTTGAAGAAAATATCCTTTTTACATCAAAAAAATATTTCCTTTCTTGACATGTCATACAAATTTAAACTAAAAGAAGTTGATTAAAAATAATCTTGAAAACATGTAAAGGAATATTCTTCGAAATATTGTTTTAAAAATCCATTCATGCTGTATAAGTTAAAAAAAATTCTTCTCGTACTTTTGTCGGAAAAGTCAAAAAGTACCTCGTACGAAAAATGACAAAAGAGTCCTTTCATATCCTTAAATAAAAACTCACTGAAGGGTAAAATTGGATATATACAATTGTAGGTGGATGGAAACAATATTACATATTTAGGGAACATGGATGTAGATGATAGAATACACCCCAGTAAATACCAAAGTATAAACAATCTCGGATAAAAATGAGATTGTGATATTTTTCTTACCTGAGGTCTGATTTGCTTCGTAACTGTCCGAACCTCCTGTATAATGATTTAAATAATGTTATTGACTTATTCCAGAATCATTCATATTTTTATGATATCATATATGATCATATTATTAGCTTCTTATTAGTAATATTTCATTACTACTTGTTATTCTGGTGTTTATTACTTTTTGTTCTTATGCGTGTTTTGTCGAATAAATTCTTATTTTTTTTAGGTTATAGATACCTTACTTCCAGAATGGTATTAGTGTAATATATATCATATTTATTCATTAAATTCATTTATATAAGCATTATACAATGAAGATCATGTAGAACAATTCGCATCACATCGTGGAGACGGTATTCCGTACGTACGTACGAGTGATGATATCATTCCCATGATCGTGGAATTGTATTGGAGTGTATGTATACTATTTAATAATAAATATCACTTTACAATAATCATATATAGTCATTATTTACACCATTATACCCATCCAAGTAAGGTGGTGGTGGAAAATAGATTACACCATGGCATGGAGACGGTATTCCGTACGTACACACGCGCGGTGATTTCGTTTTCCGTAGGATGGATAGATGGTGAAATAGGGTTGTTTCATACATATGATAACATATCATTATATTAGTGATACTGATGTTATTACTTCATAATGAAACAACTAAATAAGAATAAGTGAAAGAAGAAATAAAGTTGAAAGAATCGGTAACAGACATTACCTCTTCTTTGAAGAGCCTCTTTGAGACCTCCTCTTAGGGAACTAAAATTGGTCTTTGAAGATGACCAGGACTTATAGGATGTTTCTAGGGAAATTGAGAATATAATTTGGCAGGGTTTGGCCGAGCCTGAAGGTTCAAAGCGGAGTGAGGAAGAGAGGGAGGAGGTTCCCTTTTATAAGGGAGGAGAGGGGCACCTTTTGAATAACTACAAATATTATTTTATTATAAAGACATATTCGGTTTTAAATAGATCCAAATGGATTTATTTTGAAGCTAAGGTGAGGAGGGGTCGAAATACTCTAATCCAATAGAATTTGGACAAGTTTAGGTTTCTATTTTAACCTTATCATTTAGATTTAACTTTAAGTTAAATAATTTTACTTTTACCGTGTCTTCTTATGTTCTTACACTATATGGTTAATAAACATACTATAACAAGTCAAATGAACCCCAAGTTGTTTATTTTTAATATATATAACCTTATATAATTCATTTGGAAGAACCTTAGATTTTTAGGAATAAAATAACAATTAATAATATAATATTTGTTTTAAAAACTATTTTATGTCAATTTTGACATTATTTAGTAATTGATTTTTGTGAAAATCATAACAGAATGATTAGTTCTAAAAAATTTAATTACATAAATAATAACATGTTATATTAAACTATAAAATTTGTGGAATTCATAAAAAGTCTCATATTACATTTATTTGGGTATTTATAACATTAATTATGTCAATATTTCATTAATAATATAATTACTACATCATCTTTGTGTCATAAATAAATTAAATTATTTAATGTCTAAAAATTAAAAATCAAATAATTTTATCTAGGAAATATTTCTATATTTCTAATGAATATTTATAGTCGAATTTATCTTATGTATTACCCTATATTATAAATTATTTACTTATTAAACATTGATTTTAACTATTTTAACCCTTCATTAAATAAATTAATAATAAATGTCCTAATCTAATCCAAGTGGGCCAAAATGGTCATATTTTATTAATAACGTTGTTTTTGGTCGAATTACACTTATACAGTAGAATTAGGACATGTTTTAGGGTAATAATAATATCATTTTTACCCTTAATTACCCTATTTACTTTTAATCGTGGTAAAAAAATTATAAAGTTACTATTCAACAAAAATTATTTCCATCTCATTGAACCACATTTTTCTTACTGACATCAAACGTGTCTCTTGGATTTTTGAAATTTCACTCAGAGAATCGGTAAAATTATATTTTATGAAAAATTCAGTTTTTTTAACTACCACTTAATGTTTTCACTATTCATTAAAAATTGAATGTTTTCAGAAAAATAACAAAATTTCACCCTAGGCTAATTTTGATATTCCGAATCCAAAAAATGAAGTCCTTCTAAAAAATAAAATTTACAAAATTTCAAAAAGTGGTTATTACTATTCATAACGGCAAGTTTTAATAATAGCATATCGTTGTTTAGTGAAACTCGGTATTCCGTACTACACACGCTATCGAGGAAGGTCGTGATTGCGTGTAATGCAAGGCTAGTTAAGGATGCGTGTTGTGCAAGCTCCTTTTGGTGTAGCGTACAACAAAAGACATTAATGAAATGAAAAATAATATTTTTTATAAAATCTTTGGGTGTTACAAACATCATGAACTTATTCACCATATATATGTGTGAAATTATTTATACTACTAATATAGGATAATAATGTGTAACATATGTCTTGGAAAAACATCCTTATATATGAAAAAAAATATCATTGTATATTAAATTGTGGTTAGCAATAAATTTACAAAAAATGATCATCATAGACTCCCTTCATTCAAATGATATTCATACCTTCATAGAATGAAAATTTGGCTACATAATTAATTTAATATTAACTATTCCACTTCCTAGAAAATTTTTTGAATAATTTTTATCATATCAAATAATATATATGGACATTTTCATTATGAATGATGTATTAAATAATCATTATTAATAAAATTCAATAATTAAAATATGTACATGCTCAATAATATATATATATATATATATATTATATATATATATAACTGATGATTATAATTTTAGTGTAAGACAGTTAATATATATGAATATATATCTAATATAATTGATTAATATGAATATGATTTTTTATATAGTAGGTAAATGTGATCTCTTGGAATTCATGATTAAAGGTAATGGTTTCTATTCAAATCACAATTTTAATTGGATATTTTTTAGAAATCAAATTCTTATTTGAAGAAGTTGAATGTTCATTATAATTACAACCGCATATATTTTCATTCACTATAATTATATATACTTTTTTATCGTTACTTTCAACTTCACCTATCTTTTGTTCATAATTAAATAAAATTCTCTATTATAAAAGGGATTAATGTCACATTATTGTCATGTTGTGTCCTTTTTTTACATTTTAATAGAATATAATATGGTATTGGAAGGTTTTAGAGGTGTATTGATTGTTGTTGTATGTATCATGGATTTAATGGTGGTTTTAGAAATCCATAGTCTATCAAGTGGAATTTGGAAGAGCTACCAATGGATTCAAAGGCCATAAACCATATAGTAGGATGAATATTATCCAATATAATTATAAAATATCTACCAGTGATCTAGGGGGATACCATAGGGCTCATTGGGGCATCGACCTAGGTCAGTTATGTAAGGGATATATTGCCTTTTTATTCTACCTAAACCCATATTTTATTTACTAATCCATCTCCCCCAAATATTATTTGATCATAGACCTTGGAGATGATTTTCTATTGGGTTCTTGGGTCCCATGGTAATATTTTATTGAAATTTTGATATTAAATAGATCTATTTTTTTTATAATGGGTATGTTAGGTTGTGTCTCATCCATACTTCATTATTCTAAGACTATTAGTAGATATATTCTGTGTTGATCCAATCTATCTATTATGTGATAAATCCTTCTTTATTCATCAAATATCTATTTTTTGTTTTGTTTTTGAAGTTAGGATACTTTTTTCATGGTTTATATCATTTTTTTGATGAGGTATCTGATATCCTTACATCTCCATGAACTATGTAATCAAAAAATCCAATTTCCAGTATATCAAATTGTTATTAAGGGACTCCTATTTTATTCTATTTTTATCCCTTTTATCCGTCTATTTACATATTCTATTTTCATTATTTGATCCATGTTTTTTGGTAGGTGGTTTCATATAATGTCTTTTTAGTGATTTTGATAAAATATTGGTTTCTAAATTGTATTCCAAAATTCGTATTCACATGGGAGATAATTTATAAAATATGTGTGTAATGTATTTTGAGGTATAATTGTTACCACAATGAAAAGAAACAAATAAAGGTTTATTTCAAATAGTTAATATTTTTATGGTAATTAGTTTTCTTAAAATGGTTTGATGATGAGAATAAGGTTTTCAATTTTTTTAAATTTGATAATCCCATTAAATGTTTTTTCAAAATATAGCACAAGAGAGAATTTGATTCGTAGATAGGTGTTTAGTATCATAACATGCCATTGATTTTTAGGGTTATAATACACCAGGGTAATATTATTCCCTTTAGTGGGATTAATAGGTATTGGTTTACATGAATTCATTAGAGTTAATTACCCATTGGGTTATTCTTCTCCTCTTTTAATGGGTGTTTTTTGGGATATGATAACTGTGAAATAGTCATGAAAGATCTTATTATGTGAACAATGTCTATGTGGTTCCTATGATTTCCTAGTATTAACAAACATTGTTCAATTATTGTATGTATATTGATAAATTATTTGATAAATATAAAATGGTTACATTAAAGTTATTTTTAAGCCATTTTAAGGAACATTTAATTTAATTTGAAATATATTTTCTTTCTTTTGATAAGAATAGATAAATTTGTAATCATTCCTTTTTTCACTAAATTTTAACATATTTTGGTTTATCTAAAAAATATTGCCTAAATAATAATTTTCAGGACCCTATTTGGTTTTTTAGATCTCCCATTGAACATTCACTTGGGTGTGTGTAGAACATATTTTATCCAATGTTGAAAATGGGATGGTGTTGTGGTATGAAAATTTGTTTTCATGGTAATATGGGATTGGTTATTTTGTGGTGATATAGTGGGATTCTTCCCACATATAAAATGGAGAATATGTTGTTATTTTTCAGTATTTTGGGTTTCTATTTTGGTTTTATATATTGTTTTTAATTCTGTAACCATTTTTGTATCTCTACAACGAATCATTTTTGTTTATGGAATAATTATATGATCCTTTTATCCTTACTTGCCAATGTATACATTTTCTATTTTTCTTCCTTTATATTTGTAAAAAATCATTCCAAAGTGTTCTTTTATATCCATGTTCTTTTCATTATCACATGGGAATCAAGAATATATTTTGTGCCTTATCAGGGTACAGGGTGGGTGCCTAAGATGATGGGTGATATTAGTTAATAATTGATATTTTTTTTACCAATTGATACTTTTTCTACAATTTTTCATGTATTATCATATTTGGTATATAATAGATAGGATTCTTAGGACTCATGGAGTATATTTCACATGATGTAATTTCTCAGTGTCATTTGGTTGTTCTTTGAGTCACCATAGTGTGTAGGGATATGTGTCTCCCATTTTGAGTTTTGATATAATATCAAATATATTCTTATATTCTCTTGACATAATCTAACTATGTTTGAAATCTGATTGTATCCCTTAATTATATTATTTTTAGAACTATTACTCACAAATGAATTCTTATAGATCATAAAGAGGTAATTGTAGGGAAAACCCTTCAAGGGAACCCTACAATAGATCAGAATGTTGTTTTGGATATAGTATGTTATGTTAATATAGCGTACTAAAATATAACACCTTATTAGATTCAAGTATGATATCTTCAACATGGATCTGGTGGATAAAGAGATCAATATTATGAATTTCTCTATTATAATTCAACTTAATTTAATTGAAATAATGGTCCTAAGTAGTTAGAGTACTAAATATATAATATTTTCGAGATCAATGAAATTTTGGAAACATGAAATATTTTAATAGTGAAGTGTTTTTTCATTAATCATAAGGGTTATTAAATGAGATAGTGGGAAACTATGGTTTTGAAAATCCAATATTATGGATTAGAGTGGAAGGAATTCCGGACAATCTTCTTTCAGTTTTTCTATCCAGAATCCATGGTTATAGAAATGTCTATGAAGTTTCTCTCAATTAAGTAGGGTAATCACTCAGTGATAGAGTATCCCTATCATTTTACTGATCTATATAATTTCTCTCCAAATGTCATAATGTATGAAAATATGATGGGATATAGTAATTATATTTTAATGCAACCAAATATTAATTTTTTGTTGTTCAACATTAACATGTCTTGAAATGAAATTGTGTAAGATATATTTTTTATGGAACTGATTGAAATATTTAAAAAATATTTCTTGGTTGGGTACCATATAACATCCAATCATAACTTATGTTTTTTTATGTGAAAAATAAGATATTTTGAAAGACCTTTAGATTAGTTGGAGGTTCTTTTTCTTACATGTAGACTCCGTCTACACAGTCAATAGAAGAGAGTAGTGGTTCAAGGACTTTCTCTATGTGTGAAAAAATATAACACTAATTGTTATATCCTTTATCCTCAAAATAAATACAATTTATTTAGAAATGGTGTTTCTAAAAAAATTATAGGATCTAACCATTTTTATTATGATATTGGTTCATTGTCTAAAAAGGTAAATAAAACATGGTTATAATTTAATAAATATTTACGGCTCTAGACACAAGAATTTAAATCAAAGAATGTGTATATAGTGAAAGAATATCTAGTGGATTTCTAATTACTCCAATATTAAATAAAAGTTTCTATATTTATGACATTTTATCTAGTAAATTATCTATTTGACCTAGGTTCCTCCAACTCATTTACATATTACTATTTTATAGATTTTTTTATAAATTGATATAGATCTCATGTCGCATACTATAAAGCTAATAAAACCCCATCAAAGGAAAAGGAATATGTGATTTCTATGTCCATTATTTTATCAATATATATCTAATGTTGAGTTACACTGGTACACTCTAGTTCAGGATCTAGATCAATTCAATATTATTCTTAGGATGGACTGGTCAGTTTAGCATAGGGTTAAGATTTTCTGTTATCATAATTTTTTATCAATTTTTATACAAATGGAATATCAATGGTTTTTTATAGAGAGTTGCATATGAGGTCTATTCATGAAATTCATCATCTATGATTTATAGGAATATGGAATCATCTATTTAATTTAAAATTAGTATAGTATCTTCTCGTGTTTATCTTCCCTTGGTAGTTTGGTAAATTTAAGGCTTTCCCATATAGCTTCTCTGGTCTTCCACCATAAAGGTTAATGGAGTTTTTTATCGATCATATTCATAGTGCACATTTTATCTATACTAATTCTTATCACATGGGATTAGTTGAGTTTAATATTCTAATGTCTTAGTTAGATTATCTATTATAAAAAGGATTCATAAATCATATAATATGTCCCTGGTAATCCCCTGTGGTATTTTATACGAAGGATAATGAATTAATTTATCTTTTCATCTATTATCAAGATATTAATCATGTGATGAACATGAATAAATAATATTCTAACTGTATTGATGAATTTATTGATAATTTAAAGGTTGAAAGGTTCTTTTCAAAAATCATCATTTAGTTAGGTTTCCATCAGCCCTTAGACAAGGTGTTTAATATCCTGAAGATCTCATTCCAATGTAGGTATAGGAAATGTGTATATCTTGTAATTTTTCTAACTATAAAATGATCCTATATTTATTATGGACATGATGAACTAGATATAACACATATAAATTCATTCCATTATTCGGGTATTTGTAGATGATAGAATAATCTAACCAAAATATGAATAAATTAATGAACATCATCTGACTTCTGTTTTTGAATCACGTGGAATAATTGTATTTATTCTAATATATAAATGTATAATTTCAAGATCTTTGATGTAATATTTTTAGGGAATTTGGTTTTCAAACATTGAATCTATAATGATACTAAAAAGGTGAAGGTATTCCAATATTATGAAGAAAAATTTAATGTCTTTATGATATTAAAATTAGTGGGTCTACAAAGATACTATCAACTGTTTTTGAGTAAATTCTCAAAGAATTCATTTCCTATAATTTCTCCTCCCATGAAAGGGTTAAATTCTAGTGGGATGAAAAGTGTTATATTTACATTGATGATTTGAAATTTAATTTAACCTAATAACTTATTCTGGTCTTTCTAAAATATGTTCATGTATATATAATTAAAAGTGAAGCTTCATGTGTAGGCTTGGGATGTCTTCTTATCAATAGTGACCATGTAGTGGCTTATATATCCTTTATGGTTCATCCACTTGAGATGAATTATCCCAATCATTGTTCAGAAAATTTGGTTGTTATGAATTCTTTTATTTATTACTAACATGATGTTTCCAAAAATAGGTTTACTATCTATTTTTATTATGTGATTTTAAGTTATATCATTTCTCAAAAATACTTAAACCTGTGTTAGTGGGGAAGGGTGGGTAATGTTCATACATTTTAAGTTGACTTCTCTTATTCCAATTGGAAGAGTAATTTTGTTTCTTATTCATTTATATATAATTTTACTTTATATATTTATTTGTAATCAAAAGAGAAGAATATTATAATAATGATCTTTACCTAGTTGAATATGGATTCTATAGAGGATGGATAAATGTTTTTTCTTAGCAGTGTAGTTTTGAAATCATCTCTTTTTGAATTGACTATCAAATAAAAACAGATAGCTTATGTGTTCAAGGGGATTATACATTATTTTTATGGTACAAAGTCCATTATAATGGGTATCCTTCTTCTTATGTGATTCATTTCATTGTGGATTGGTTTATTGACCCTCCTTCCCTGAGAACATATGTGATATAGTATTTACATTGTTCATCATGGTTTAGTCAGTCTAAATCCATGAATATGTATTACAACATGGGACACTGGTCTTGTTCTCCATGTATATACCATTAAATTATTTTTTATGTATCATTAATATTCATGTAAACTTATAAAGTTTCAGTATAAAATTACATAATAATGTATTCAAAATCCATTGGTTATAATGTTTATATGGAATGTGGTTTCCTTGGATTACATTGTCAGATTACAGTGGACTTTCCAATGTAAATAATACCCTTTTGGTGGTTAGTGATTGATATTCAGAAACGTCTGAATATATTCTGATTCAAGACACCACCAAGGATGATGATATTGTAATGATATACATATTAAAAATTATGATGTTTTATGGGGTTTCATCAACTATTATCTTAGTTAGAAATATATGATTAATTTGAAGTTCTATCATGGTCTCTAAAAGGTTATAGGGACTCATTTAATGTTGATTACAACATATTATAAAAATACATATTAAAAAACAGAGTGAACTATTCATATTATAGATGATATAATTTGTGCATATGACTCTATTTTTGTAGGGTTATAGGATATACATCTTGGGATGGTTGATTTTTCTAATAAAAAAGTTACTAGTCTTTAATTAGAAAGGATCTATTTGGGGAATTATAGGGGTTCCCATATAAATAACATCCTTACTGGAAAGAGGTGAGAAAGGAATCATTTATTAGACATGGTTTTTTCAAAGATATGTCATCATGGAATTATATTATACGTCGAAAAATGGTGACATCTCAGATATAGAAGAAATAATTTGTAGATCATCAGTTCCATCCACCAGTATCCCATATTAATGACTATGTTTTCAGGAAATTATCACATTGGTTAGGTTACTATAAACGTAGGATGTAGGGAAATCTAACTCCCAGATATATTGGAACTTTTTTGAACAATGATTGTTTTGTAAAGGTAGATTATATTTTGGAATTACTATCTATGTTGACAGAAATACATGATGTATTCCACAAATCACATCTTAATAAAAACAACCATATCATTCACTTGTTCAAAATAGGGAGGAAGTTGTTTTAGAGAAAGGGGTTTCAGTTTTCAATGATGGAGTAAAGATCATTGAATACTAGATTTTGTTATATCGTGTGAAATTTATTATTTTGGGGAATGTGTTTTGGTAACATGGATTGTTTTTTCATGAGTCTTAGGTATATTATATATCAATGGGTGAGAAATGTGATTATCTATTTTCAAATAATATTTCTTTTGTTTGACACTTTTCATATATAATGTCAAATGGTGGGTTTAATTGTCACATAACTGTCAATTTATGTCCCTCATTTATAATTGACTAGGTTATCTTATGGGTTTTGAAGGTGTATGACTCACCATAGTAGCTATTAGTGGTATCATGGATTTAATGATGGATATATAAGCCATAAATTAATATATATAAAATGAATATACGAGTTTGTGGAATTTTTCATAGTTAATAATGTCTTAAATGTCCACCAAATAACCATTTAGATTACATTGTCCATCCTGTGGGAGTCTACTAGCCGGCATATCAACTAGACTATATCCCCTGAGTTTTTTTGAATGGAATATAGAACTCCAGTGGAATCGATATACAATGGATATGTGAGGTTTATATCTAATTTTATTATAATTTAAATACTATTTATGTTATTAAACCTTCTCCCTTAAACCACTTTTATCTAGAATTCTTGTAGATAGTTCTACTTTGAAAACTTTTCTCCCACAATAATCTCTTTTTTTGTTTTGGTCTTGGATCGAACTATTATATTCCAATTTTTATGTTTGATCTGATTTCCAAGGTTCTGCCTTCATCTCTTGTATCGAAATTCAATCTATGCCACAATGATCTAATGTATTTGGTATAGGATTTTTCATACCTTTTTCCCCATATATCCATCTTGTGTTTTGTTCTCGTACATTGGATCTATTATAGTCATAGTGTGGATCTCATATCTAATGAGGTTTGTGATCTTCATTATTATTCAATGACCATGCAATATTTTAATCTGATTTCTCAAATATGAAATTGATTTCTTGTTTCCCCTCAAACTTTCTATTCTGATCCCTTTCCTCCTCATGCTATGATATAGTGTTCTCCTTATGTGAGCTAGTTGTGAAGGTAGAAGGTTTTGGATAAATTATATAATTAATGAATGGTATATTTCCATGGTTTTATCATATTATTTTATGAAGGATTATTGGAATGATATATATTTAAAAAAAATGTGTGTAATGGATTTTTATATAAAATTATTTCCCCTTGATATGTGATAATGAAAGGATGATTTCAATCCATATTTTTTTAATGAAAATTAATTTTAAATTAATGATTCTGATAATGGTAAAAGGTTTAAGGAATTGTTTCTCAAAAATTGATAAGACCATTTAATTGTTTTTGAATACCCATCAAATGAGATACATGGATAATTAGGGGTGGGTTTTTTATTTTGACAAGTGATTTATTTTATGGGGGAATCAAATACTGGGTTATACCAATAGTACTTTGGCATGTATGTCAGGGACTAGTTTTCATGACATAATTAGATGTAGATACACATAGGGTTATTACTCTTGTCCTTTAGTGGGAACTCCATGTAAATATTTTGTTTATAGTAGTCATGATATATATATTTGTCTGAAAAACCTATAAATCCTAGTCCTATGTTATCATAGGATTACCACTCATTGTGCTTAGATAAGATATAGATATTAGTTGTAACATTCTAAGAAAATAAAAAATATGATATTTTCATATTTATTATTATTTGTAAAATAATTATTAATTTTACTTTGAAGGGGTTTCTATGGTCGATTGCGTACCTGACACACAACAACGGTTTTCTTTGAAATCTTATGTTGCACACAATGCTGAGTCATACTGAAAAATAATAATATAATATTATTTTAAATAGTAGTTAACACCTAGCAATTGTATTGGAAGTAATGGACTAAACTAAATACATTATTAATATACATGTTTGTTAAATGTTTTTACATTTATCCAATAAAATTTAGAAGCTTAAAATAAAGAAGATATTTGATTTTAATCATAAATACTCTAATATTCATTAAAAGGTCGATTTACCACCTTTTGATGGAGAACCCTCTTTAAATATATTTTTGGTCACTTTTATATGTTCTATTTGAATAAATAAAATTCTTCTTCAGAATCGTGACATCAAAATTTAATTTGGGAAAAATTTTGGTATTTTTCTGATAAAATTCATTTTTTTATGAATACTAAAAAATAATGTATTTTTATTCAAAACTGCCTTTTAATCTAACTTATTTAAATGATTTGATTATCTTTTTAAATGGTTTTAAAGTATAATTAGATTATATTTTTACCATTTAATCCAATTTTGATCATTTTAATTAATTTCACTTTGAAATTGGACATAAACAAGTATCAATTTTTTGATAGTTATTGTTTCTTAAAAACACGCTATTTATTTTAACAACAAGAATTAATTTTCAATTAATTAATGAAAAATATATGCTATTAATTTGGTAAAATTGAAATAATTTTTTAATTTGGAATATCAAAAATAGCTTAGGATGAATTTTGGGTAATTATATGAAAAACGTCAATTTTTGATAAATACTGAAACCACTAAGTGGTAGTTAAAAAACTTAATTTTTCATTTAAATGGAATATTACAACGTTTTTGAATTTCATTTAGAAAATAAAACATACATGGTTGTTATTAGTAAGTAAAATTTGTTTCAATTAGATGAAAATAAATTTTTTTGAATAGTAACTTTTGACTTTTATTTACCACGGTTAAAGGTAAATAGGGTAATTCAAGGTAAAAAGAATATTATAATAATACAGAATTACCTAAACACTTGTCCAAACCTTATTAGATGAGTCATGTCTGACCATGGGAATATTTGGGTTTATTTTGGGACCCCATGAGTCCACATGGGAGTGATAATGACACATTAGATTAATTAGTTTAATGTTAAAAACAAAAATGACACAAAAGAATATCTTTTGTTACATTAATTTTTACATGGGGTTATATAAATTATAATTTAAAATAAAAATATTAATTGGAAATCTAAAAATATTTTCTACATCATGGTATTTGTTTTATAATTTTTAGACATCAAATAAATAAAATTATTTATGACACAAAAATGATGCAGTATTCACCTCATTAATAAATGATTTAAGTAAATAAGATTATAAATATTAAAATGACATCAAAATACTTTCCAATTCTTATTGGATGAATTTATTTATACCATGATTTATCTTATCTTATAACTTAATGAGATTTTTACATTTATAAACTGAAAATCATTATATAATAAAATAATATTTTCACATTTTCCTAAAGAACCCATCCTCCTTATAAAGAGCCCTCAATTCTAACCCATTCCTCACACCTCTAAAGCCCCTTGGCTCTTTCAAACCCTACCAAAGTAATCTCTCAAGATCCACATTCTGTTCCTAGAAGCCTTAACTTTGGTATAACACACTTCAAGAGGTCTTTTTGGTTCAAACCAAAGTGAGTTACCCGAATTAAAGGTAACCATTTCTCTTAAATTCTTTTCTTTTATTTTACTTATCCAGCCTCTAAACTCTTTTAATTACATTATTTTATAAAAATACAAGTATCCTAAATATACTATTATGTTTTTATGAGAATTATTCTAACTATACTTATAAACACCTCCATCTAATGGGTAAAGAACATATTGTTTCTCTGGATGGAAAACTAACGCCTCACGAAACGATGATTGTTCAATTATCTCATACTGCCTCTCATGATTGCCATTAAGATGGAAATATATTTATATATGATATATATTATGTGTATTTTTTATTTTTTATTCTTTATTTTTCTTTTATATCATGCCTTTATGGTTTCCATTATGTGTAAATGCGATAATATCATTTGAGGAAGTGCAGACTACCACCCCCTCAAAGTGACATGACTCGTTAATGCCATATGGGGGACATATAAAAGATGGATTTAATGATATTATATATTATATTATTATGTAATTATTATATACCTATGTATCATTATGTTTTAATTCCTTTAAAATAAGAAATATAAATGAAAGTAGTGTTCTCGCGTACGTAAGGCTTACCGTCTCCATGAATGGTGGATTTCATTTCTTACATCCAAATGTTATGTAATTTTATAAATACATGTATATACTAGATATATATGATATATTTGATATATAAATCATGAATATAATCTTATATATAATGAAATTTTGACCATGTGAAAAACTTGTAATTATAAGAAGTCCATTTTTTACACATGTACCAAATATCGACAAAATAACCTTTATTAACTTAAATGAGGACATAATGTTTATAACATGGTAATAAGTGATATAAAAGGAATAACAAAATGGAAACAGGTTATTAATCAAGGTTAAATTAACTTATTTTTATTATTCATGAAGAGAAAGGAACAAATGGGTCAATTCGGACACGAGGTAAGGGATTTATTATCTCACTTTTAATTCTGTGAAATTTCCATTGTTCACCACTAATTTATTTCATATGGTGTATTTTGTAAAGACATTTGATATATATTTTCATGATCCTTTTTATAATCATGTTATTATATTAATAATCTGGTGGTTATTATCTTTTTTTCATACGAATCGATGGATTAAAACATGGTAAGGTATTTTCATATAACTTTTTATTCCCTTGAGATACATGCTATATTTGCCACTATTTTCTTTTTTGTGGTGTATGTACTGCCCATGATTGTATTAATTGTGTAATATTCTTCAATTTATGGGTATTTATATCATTATTTTAGGATCCTTATTTCATGGGTTGTATGTTTCGTAAGATACCAAATTTGTACGGGAACCTTTTAGCCCAATTTCCATTCCTTCCGTTAATCTTATAATTCTTAATTATGTAATGCTACGATTATGTGTGAAAAACTATTTATTTATTTATGTTTTAATTTACACTCCCCTTTGCGTGGAAATAATTTTGATACACATAGTCACTCCATTTATAAATTCTCTAGTCATCGATATGAACTAGATAAGAGTAATTTTAACTCAATTTCCATTCATTGAGTTAAACATCCAAGCCATTAGTTTTATATTTAAAAGAACATGTCTGAATTTCTTATGATTTATTTACACTTAATATCCAATAATATTGAGTGTATCTATATTTTTCACACATTATTGTGTAATTTATTTATCCTTAATCTAAGGATACAATTTTTAAGGGATTTCTTCTCAATTTACATTCCATTGAGACTTCATTATCATTATGCACCAATTCACTTTTATATGGTGTAAATACTATCCTTTGGTATATTATATCGTTAATCCATTTATTCTCATGATATTATAAAGTTCTAATTAATTTTTATTCCTCAATTATTTGTATTCATGTGTCTCTCAATTTGTTAAAAACTCTTTAAATAAAATATCATTTTAAATGTTTTGAAGATTTATTCTTTTAAATATTTATCATTAGTGTCCAAGCTTAAAAAATGGTTTTTAGTATTTATTTATATATACATTAATGTTTTAAAATGATAATTCATTAAAAGCATCAAAGTGGTATGGGACACTTTGATTCAAAAATCACATTAATAAATGTTTTAAATGGGTTTTAAAATGGTTTGATAAAGAATTGTTTATTTCAGTATCTTTATTTGATATATTGGAATGTGGAAATGTTATATTTTATTTATACTTGTATAATGTTTTATGATTGTGTTATGGTTATTGGGAATTTTTTACGCATATGGGTTCTTCTGTGATAAACCTAGGGCGGGTGAGCCCGATGTAGCTCTCCAATGAATTGGGTAACGTGAAGGAGGTAAACGTTAATGTTTCTCCTAAGATATTTAGGGAATGTATTGTGATGGGTATTCCAAATGTGACTCCCTATGTAGCTGTGATAGATAGAATGTAAGTATGTTATGAATTCCATAAGTTACCTTTATGATTTATTATTTCTCCATGTTATTCATAAATCTTATGATTTTATGAAGTATGATATGATTGAAAAATATGGTTTCATTGATTTGTATTTATTGATGGACTAATGTTTCTTTTCATTATTTTATAACCCTTGCTGATCTTTTTTGTGCTCATCCCATGTTTTGAAATATTTTTCAGAGGAAATAACGATGAATAGGGTCAAAGTTGAGATCAAGGAAAAGCCTTTCAATCTAAAACATGGAACTTGTGATGTCTCTTTTTTCAATAGTTTTATTTTATTTTATGACAAATCGATACTGGGTTGTAGTGTCTAAATGTAATATTCAAGTGGTTATATAATAGTTATAGCCTAATTTTCTAAAACTCTAAACCTGAAAAGATCCTCAATGCGAATTCTTGACATAATTCAAGATTATCTAATGTTTAAGGACAGGTCCTTATATCAGTATATGATTTTATAAATTAAAAAAAATTGTTTTTTATTGTTTATAATGACATTAATATTAAATTTTTTTAATCTTATTTAAGGGGTTATTTTTCATGCATTTTATTATAGAAGAGTAATTTTTTATGATACCAAGCATTCATAAAATTTTATAATATCTATTTTTATCTAAAAAGGAGTACTTATGGAACACTTAGTTGGATACTACTATGATTATTCATCTCATACCATTCATATAAATGAGTATATTGATAGACCTTGTTTTATCTAAACCCAGGAAGGGAAATAAATTTCAGTATGATTGACATTTTTATTCGTTAGATCGGCTAGGGTATTTTTTGGTGGGATGGTGGGATATATCCCACATATCACATGTTGTAACATTAACTATTTTTTTGATTAATTTGGTTTTTTTCATATAGTTTGTTTTTACATATTTAAACCCTGATTATCACTACTGTAGATCATTTCAATTTATATCATACTTATTTTTTCATTTACTCCCCCTTATTCATGTATGCCACATAAGTTTATTTCCTTTATATTGGGAAAAAATAATGACAAAAGGGTTACCATTATTCTTTAATTATTTCCACTATCCCATGGTGATAAACAACTTACATTGGTAAAAATCATAGATCAAGTCATCCACCTAGGTTGATGGGCAATCAAGGTCAGAACATGACAACAAACATTATCTCTTCTTTTTGGTTATCTTTCATTAAACCCCATGTTCATATTATTTATTTTCATTTGTACATTTACATATATATATATATATAAATTAATGAATTAATGTAGTTATTTTTCGTTTAAATTTTATTTTCCTTCAATATGATTTGAATGAAATTTTTTATCATTTTATACACATTTTTTTATTTGACTTTCATTACAGAAGTGTAAAAAGAAGGTTCTATTTTACATCATTACACATGAACGTAATATCCTACAAATATTATTATTTTTATTTATTAATATTTCTTTCACTGATTCCACAATTTTAAAAACACAATTTGTTAACCTCCAAAATTTATAAATTATTATCTTTTAAACAAATTTATAATAATTCAAATGATATTTCCACTTATTTTTTCTAAATAAATTTTTAATCTATCCTATAAACCATTTTTTAATCTATGTCAACATATTTTAATTCCTCTTATACAAAATTTGAACAGTCCATTTGTAATATAATCTACCATATTCATCTTGATGGATCATGATCATGTTTTTTAGAAATCATCATGAAACACATTTTATTTTTATGGATTAATCAATAAATAATTAAATGAATAATTTTTTCATTTTTTTATAGAACACAAATGTATGGTTTACCATTTCATTATGGTTGAGACTATTATAGGTATCTAATTCATTGATTATTATTTTATATCTCTTTATAATAGGATGGGACATGACTGTTTAGAATAAGACCAAAACTGTAATTTCATTCATGTGGTTAGCCAAAGTACACAATGTTATCAACATGTGGTTAGAATAATCCATTAGGATATGATTACATTTTTGATTTACCATTATATATGTATGAGAGTAAAATCATTGGGCCAAGAATTATTTTATTTTCCCTTCGACAAATCTAGGATAAATTGTTAATTATAATAAATGGTCTGAATTTTTTACAAAATATTATTATTAATGATCAAAAATAAAAATTATGTGTGTCAATATTTAATGTTTCATACTCATTCATGTTTTGAAAATTATTTTTAAATGATCATGGATACTATTATAATTATTTTATATTTTAGTTTATTAGATTTATTATTTCCAATCATTCCATTAATTGATTGAACAATTTATTTTCATTCACATTATTAAGAGTTACTCTGGTCATATGTAAAATATTATTTATAGTACCCATTTTGTGAGATATTATTTGATATGTGTACATAATGGATCTACTCATTTGATCTTATTAGTTGATCTTTTCAAAGAATGATAATTCTAAGGAACATTTAAATAATTGACACAATTGATTTATTTAGTCCATCCTATTTTTTCATAATACATACCCTATATTGTCTAATTTGAAAGTCCAAAGAGACCCTATATTTCTATATATGAAAAAAAAATTCAATAATATGTTAATTTTTAACTCTAGTTAGATGGTATAAATACATTATTTTTATTGATATTTCAAAGGTTATTTAGAAGATATTATTGTTTATATACAATTTATATAGTAATATGAAGAAAGTGGGCGGTGTAATTCATAATGTTTTGGTAATACAGATAAAAAACCATTAATAATTATGCATAAATCGATTCCACTATATTTTAAGATAAGGAAAAATTAAATGGTGAGAAAATTTTCTACCATGTGTTTTCAATTGGCTATCCACCTTACCCCTTATTGTGAAAATTTTTATATTAGTATCAATAGAAAATTGATAAAATGAATTGAGGTTCTAAAATGGTTTAACATTAGAGGGATAAAGGATTCTTATTTTACACATTCCATAATAAATAATGAATAAAATGTAATATTAAATTGAAAAATATTAAAATTCCATCACTACATTAAATGATCCTATTATTATGTATAGAGATATGGGTGGAATGGGGAATGATATATCATAATAAAATTGATCATATAAGTTGAATTAATTGACATAAATTAGACATTAGAAATTATATTTATGATCATATATACATTTTTCAAGATTGATCATAATTTCTAAATCATCAACACCATATATTTATCCATTGATTTATTAAAACATTAAGGAAAGTTCTCATGATTTTATTTGGGATTGATTTATAAATATATACATATATAACTTGTAGGACTATGTATAGAGTGTATATACCTAAGATTTACCATTACAATGATAAACTTATTTTGATTTTTAAGTAAACTTTGGTTAAAGAGTATCATAGGCGAAAATAATATTATTAAATTGATGTGGAATGTGACAAGAAGTGGATATGTGTCCTGAATTGAAATTATACATATGGAAATATTTGAACACATTTTAATTAAAGAAGTTATGGGACTTTTTAATTATATATCATGACATTACATTAAGGAGTATATTAAAAATAATATTTACCTAGATATGGTATGGAATGTTTTTTATTTTGGGGTGATATTTTATTGGTTAGAATAAAAAAATTGAGTGTGGAAAACTTTTGATAGATCTAATATACAAAGATGTTTTCCATAATAATGTTGTAGTTTGATTACATTATTATCACATATTTTTTATTTTTATATATTAATGGAAATAATGTTAATTTTTTTAATTGACAATGTATTGATCAATATTAGATGATTATGGTAGAATATGGAAGTGAAATTAAAATTCAATAAATTCTTCCATGAGAAGTCATATATAAGAGTATCTTTCTTGGTTAGTGATGTAAACATTTTCCAATGTCCCTCATAAGGAACTGATATATAAGATTTTAGTAGTCTATTATGAATTAAAAAGGTATAGTACATTGGGTATATATGTAAGATTAATATTGGTCCTTTAATTTATTAATGGGTTTTATATATATTTACATATATAAGTAAGAGTTATTAGGGTGAAAATTGGTCAAATGTAAATTTTTATACAATTGGAGTAAAAACGAGTAAATATTTACGAATCAATAACATGTAAATTATTTTATTTTTTCCACTAAATGAATTTGGATATAACAAAATGTGTCATTCGTGAAAAGATGAAGCGGTTCACACTATAAATCACAAGAAATATCCTGGTGAAACCATTTATAATTAAATATATCATATATCCAAGGGTAAATCCATTATAGCCTCTCAGTTAAATGTATTTATCTGTTTGTTTTGAGATTTTTACATTACATAGAGATTCATGTGATGACTTGTATATGAGTGGGAGCATAAAAGAAACTATTTATGTTGTGTTACCTAAAGGACACCCCATGATAATGAATAATAGATAATGATAAAAATAAGCATAAGATTCAAAGGGTATATATCATGCTTTGGTAAGGAATATTATGATATGAATGAAATTTTAACTTTATGGGAAGTTGATGTTTTTTGGAAAATTTTATACATGTTTTGTGGATGAAAGAATAATAATAATATTATTTACATAAAAAATGTGGTTATGATGTTTTAATTTTTTTTACACCATGGACATTTGAAAATTAGTGGTATATATATATTATGGATTTAGAAACTGTATAACACAAAACTATCTCCATATCATAGCCTATTTGGGAAAAAATTGGAATATGAAAATATCCAAGATTTATTAAGAAAATAATGATCAATCAATAAGATTATACATTTTCAACATGGTAATGCTATCTAATTTTTAGATCTATAATTGACTTGGGTTCCACCACACAATAAGATGTATTTCACCATGATGATACAAGGGGAGGAAAAATGATGAATATGGATTTGTAAAATAATTAAGGGGCTACAAAATGATGATATTGTTCATGGAGTGATGATTTCATGTCAATAAAATTTTCAACATTAAACTTTCTAGGATATATGGGTCATGAAAGAAATTTTCATAATGGTAATTGAATCAACATTAGAGGATTAAAAAGAGAGATATTCCTATCGTAAATGGGGATGGTTTATAGAGGAATTCACATCATGGAATATGGTTTACTGCTTTAGGGATCAGTGTTGTAAATCATGGATCAAAATATGCTTCCAAAATCTAACACTAGGTGGATTTTTATTAGGGTTATCTATTTCCATTTATCATTATTTAATTTAGGGATTCATATATGGTGTTTTTTAAATGAAAAAAATCAATTATTTCTCAATAGTTTCACAGTTACTTTATTTTTATTCCCAATCTAGTGATGTGTGGTTCACTCATTAAAGATAACCACCCATCTATTCATTGATAAAATCATAGTAGAATGTGAAAAATATTAAATAATACTTGTACCTTATTATTTACTCTCTTCCTTTCTCATGAAATTTTATTATTGATTTGTATTACCTATAAGCACATCATACCGTATGTTATTGCCAAATAGTTGGACTGTGGGGGATTATGGGATTGGACAGAATGTGATAGAGGGGAGTGAGAGATAAAAATATAACCTTAATTCATTATTCTAAATTGACATAGTACTTAATAAATCTCAACATTACTAGATTACTCTATGTATTATATTCTAATAGTCATAGATATTTTTAGTTGTTACCAAGAATGTGGAACGAACTACCAAATGAAATCTTATATCTAATGATAAAAAATCTCATGAGTTTTATTCCAAATTTTTTCATAGTAAACCATCCATGGATATTAATTTTTATCTATTAATACCCATAATTAAATGGTACCTCATTATTTCACTAATATATTTCGTGTAACATCATATTTTTTCACTATATAACATTTCTTTAAATAAATTAACCTATTCAATATTCTTCTCCTAATAAAACATAAAAATAAAAAGAGACCGGAAATATTTTGTAGAAGTTTGTTACAAAAAATTATATTAAAAATAAAACAAATAAAATATGTTACTAAACTAAAATTATTTACATTTATAGGTCAAATAATTAATATAAGTTTTTCATAAAAAAGTATTGTTCTATCTTGATTAACAGATCCTTATTTTTAGTGTTTTATATATTATCTTATAAAATTAAATTTAGGAATAGAAAAAAATTATTATTTACTAACTAAAATATTCACATTATTTAAAATATATATTGATATGAATAAATATTATGAACACTTAAAAAATCTATTTTTTGATAAAATATTTATTCTTTATATTTTATATCTTTCATTAAAATTTTTAATAATTTTAAAATTTTTAATTTTATAAAATTAAATACTTTTTTTAATTAAATATTTAAATTTTATATTAGGATTCATTTTTTGAGAATTTTTTAGAAATATTTATTTTTTGGGTGAATAGTAAAAATAATTATTTTTACAAATAATTCACCTTTTAGGGAATTATCGTCATACAAAAATAATTTCAAAATTTATCAAATCATTTATATATCTATAATATATATTTATAAAACAAATTATATAATTAAAATATTTTTTCAATTTATAAAACACATATTTATCATATTTGAAAGTATTGTAATATTTCAAACTAATAAAATTTTTTGTTTGTCTTTTTCATTAAAATAATTATCCATAAGGTGGATTTATGTAATTTTTAATTTTTAGGTAATATATATCAAAATTTTATAATAATAAACTAATTAATTTCATAGAAATCACAAACATTGATAATTTTTTCTTAATTGTAATATTAAATCATAAAAGTAAACTTTTTAAAAAATCATTTTTAATATTCTTTGTTATAATATTAAAATGATGTTTTTTCTGCCTTATAAATGTCATTTTTAAATATTATTTTCATATTTGGAAAAATTTTGTTTAAAATTATGTAATAATAAATAGTTTATTTTCAATCATTAATATAGAACTGCTTGGGAAAAAAGTAGTTACCCAGGTAAAAAATCGTAAAAGTGAAAAAAAGAGTGAAAGATTTAAAAAACATTTTAAAAACATAGTAAAACCATATATGATGATTTATAGTTCCAAATTTTTTATCCATAATATTTCTCCATCTTTATTTCATTATTATATTCAAATATCCTATGAATAGTGACTTTACCATATACATTGTTACAAAAAATCAAGTCCTCCCTCTCAAAAATGGGATCATCAATATCCCATTTATACTCAGACCAAATGACTGTAATGTTCCACTAAAATATTTCCAAATAACTCTCCTGTACTTATATAAACTTCATATAGGTTATTTTTTTCTCAAATTACAACATTTAAAATACTTAACCCAATTTAAAAATAATCTCTTCCTACGAGTAATGTAAAATTATTAATTACCCCATTTCTATTCATATAATTCCATTTATTTCTAATTCCAAATAATTTAAATATATTCTCCCCTTGTTGACATAATTACATATGTATAATACTTGAACTAATCTTTTAATGTTTATGGGATAAACATTTTCTACCCTCCTCCCTACCATTTGATAAAAAAATTCCATAATTTAATAAGTGATCTAACAATTGAATTTGTAACACAATCAATTTTTAATAAGCATAGTAAATTTCCTAGTAATTTTTATCATTTAATGAATAAATATTATATTTAAAAAATTCATTATATTCTAAAAATATAATCAAAATCATACATTCTCTACATTATATGAAAAAAGAATGATTCTTATGTGAACATGTAGACTAGTTCCTCCATAAAGTTTTCTTTTTAAAAATATCTTAAAATATGAGTCCCATCCCTAATAAAATATATATAATAATAGTCACATTCATAAGCATAATCACCAATTAATTATAGCATTTTATTGTTCTTCAATTTGACCACTATCATGAACAATGCTATAAATTTAAATCATGTATGAATATTAAAACATAACTACTAATATTAAAAAAAATGATTAAATAACATTTTTTTATATTTCATGAATGATTATATTAATATCTAACTTATTTTTAATATACCACTATTGGATAAAAAATATCTGAAATAAATTCATCATGAATTTTGTTATCATGATCTGTGCCCATTTTTTACAAAAAATAAACATGGTGGGTGCATAAATCAATTAAGTAAAATGAATTCAATGTATTCTATAATCTAGTAATGTTGATCTTATTATCAAGTAGTTGGTTTTCTTATCATAATTATAATAGATTTTTTTAAATCATTAAAATTAAGAACACCTCATAGTGAAAAACATTTACTGGTTAATAATCATATAAAGAATGATTATTAATAAACCATATATAGGGTAATAGATATGAAAAAGGTTATGATATAGATTATTAATATTTTTATTTTTATTAATCTGGATGTTAAATAAATTTCATGTAAGTCTAGATGATAAAGTTAATATCATATTTTTTTATAATGCTTCTTCTTGATCTTTATTAATATATATTGAATAAAATCAAACCAATGATTTTTTATGATTTACTTATTCTACTACTCTATGTATTTATATTTTAAGATTATAATATTCATTAATAAGTAATCATTCATAAAAAATATGATGTTTGAAGGGATTAACATTTGAATTTTATTACATTGAGACTTATTTAATATTAACATTTTGTTAATTTTCTATGGTTTACTTATTACCGATTTATAAAATTTTATAATGTATTTCATAAAAATATTTATAAATACATTCTATGTTTTATTATTAATTGGTCTATGATTCTAAATTTGATTAATTTGATAAGGGATATGTCGAGTCAAAACCAATTTTTTTAAGTTAAAATGTTTCATCATAAACTTATTAATTATATTCCTGGATTCTTCCACCCTTAGATTTTATTTTGAAATATCATGTTTTCATATGGGAAACACTAGTGCAGAAAACATTTTTTACGTCACCCTTTTTTAGGTTGGTTATATATAACCGACGTAAAAATGCGGTGAGTAGATTTTTAAAGTCAGTTATTTTAATAACCGACGTTACGAATCACGCCGATTCTTTTTTTACGTCGGTTATAAGATAACCGACGTAAAAAACCAATGCGCGGGGGGTTTTTTACATCGGTTATTTAGAAACCGACGTAAAAAACCCAATATCTACGCGTTTTTTACGTCGGTTATTTTATAACCGACATAAACCCCCCCCCCCCCCCCCCCGTGCTTTGGTTTTTTACATTGGTTATTTGATAACCGACGTAAAAAACGCGTAGATATTGGGTTTTTTACGTCGGTTTCCAAATAACCGACGTAAAAAACCCCCCGCGCACTGGTTTTTTACGGCGGTTATCTTATAACCAACGTAAAAAACGAGATATCTAGGCGTTTTTTACGTCGGTTATAAAATAAACAACGTAAAAAACCAAAGCACGGGGGGGTTTTTTATGTCCGTTATAAAATAACCGACGTAAAAAACCCGTAGATATCTAGTTTTTTACTTCGGAAATAAAATAACCGACGTAAAAAACCAAAGCGCGGGAGCTTTTTTACGTCGGTTTTAAAATAACCGATGTTATAAATTTAAAAAATCATTTATAATGTCGGTTATATAGTAACCGACGTTATAGAACTTTTAAAAAAATCAAAGCCCTGTGGACTGTCATTTACGATTTTTCGATTGACAGTCCGCCGGCTCGTCTCTCACGCACGGTAAACCCTAATCGGCTCATCGATCGACCTGTGTTAAACTCATTTTGGCTTCATTTTTTATCTTCTTCACTCCTCTCGGATCTATCATCTCAGCTCGCAACATTCACATAAGCCTTCCATGAATTTATTTCGTTCGTTTTTTTTCACGGATATTCTATAGTTATGTTTTGTGATTTTTTTACTTTTAATGTAAACAAGATGTAGTGGTTTCCAAGTATGCACCTCATTAATATTTTGATAATATAGTGATGAGATAATCTAATATACATATGATTCATTGATGGAAGTGATACAATTTCACATGGTGTAGGATGATTTATGGGAGGGGTGAGACCATGACATTAGCATTGGGGTGTGAGAGGAAAACTAGTGGAGAATAATTCTCAATCTCCTAAATGATGATTTATCCTCCCGATGAATATTTTATCTTCCCTCTAATGTTCTCGTAATTTAGAAATTTTAATTTTAATTTTTTCATGTGACCATAATCGTTATCACTATACATTTTAAATGTATTTTTAATACATTTATACTATTTATTTTCATCAAACATATTTTTTATAATTAAAATTATTTTTCATTTCATAATTATAAGTTTTATCGTGTACTTCCCAATTCTATATAATAACATTATGTATTTTCCTTGAATCAATTATTTAAAATTATTTGAAAAAGTAAATATTTTCTAATGTATTATGATTACTTTTTAATGTGAACCATTAATTTTAATGTATAACTAGTAATAAAAATTCATGATAATAATATTTTATGGTTTTTTTTATAAGCACTCAAAATTAAAAAAATTTAGTTATATGTTTTAAAATTGTTTTCCAATGGATATTTTAATAATTTTAAAAAGAAAAATAAATATTTTCAAATTATTAGAAAGTAAAATTTTCATTAATAATTAGAATTATTATTTTTAATATATATTTTAAAGTATTTTTTTCAACAAATTATGGTTTATTGATTTATTCCATCAAAAAGAAATATTATTTGAAATATTATTTCTCTATATATATATTTTTTGGAAAAAAATTTAAATAATGAATTTTATTTTTAAAAAATAAAATTATTTATTTTTAAATAAACTAAATGGAAGTGTTTTCTTATATTTATAAAAGTTTGTTTTCAACAAAATATTATAAATGATTTAAGTAATAATTTATAATGATTATTTGCATCTGTATCAATATACTTTGATGTTCCCTATGTTACAATTAGTGAATTTTTTATGCTATTATCCATCATCTTTCGTCGATTGGATTATAGAATTTTCAGGTAATGTTATTAATGAAACTTGACTTGTTTAAATAGGTTAATTGAGTGATGTTTATTGTTTTATTTCTTGATGTTCTAATGAAATATGTAGGTATTCATACTTATTATGTGACAGGTGGGTCCTATACAAACCCTTAATGAACTGTGAAATGTTAAATATCTCTTGGGATAATTATAGGAAGTGAGTATTGATGATCTCTCCACTTTAGTAAATATTATATAATAACTACTCCACCATTTCATGCGAATAAAGAAGTAATGTTTTTCAAGTATGGGAATTTTGTAGTTATTAATCCTCTACTATAGGAACTATATTGTAATTCCTCCTTCATTATGGGAATGTGGTAGTGATTCATGCTTCAGCATGTTTTGGTAATTAGGTGGTGGTTTGTGGTCAAATATTGTGTGAATTATATGCCTAAGTTAGAGCTATATATTACTTTTGTTCTTAAATTAAAAAAAATTATATATCATTATCCTAATTATTATACTCCATTGATCATGATTATATTATAATGTTTCTGCACACTTATTTCAAGGTACATGTTTATTTGTCTGAGATTGCATGGTTTGAAAAAATAAATTGTGGAAAAATCTTGTTGCTACATTTTCTATTTAATATGATATTCTATAATGATGATGATTTCTCATATTTATTTAATATAACCCTTGACGGAATATTGTGATGTTCTACTCTAATAATCATTTCATCTCACCTCGGTACATTGTGACCAAATCATTGGGTCTATCTGGTGTTTTATTAGACCTCAAGTGTGCCTCCCTCTATACTATAGTGTACTGAATAAAGCTAATGGCCTAAAAAAATAGTGGGAAGACTATGATATCAATTTAATTTCTAAAATAGAAGTGAGAAAAATCAAACAATTATCATTCATAATAATCAACAATTTTTGAATAAAGAACTATTCAAAAATTAATATAGAATAATGTTTTCAAATTTACATACAACTAGTCACCAACAAGGACAACCTAAAATACATATTGAAAACAATGATGATCACCTAAAACCCCAATCCTCATAAAACCATTTTATAATATGCTTCTACTCCCCTACTTGACCCGTTATACAGCATATGCCCAACGCAAACACTAACACAAGGTTAGTAGACACAACAAGGTTCCCATTCATGATGTGATAAATAAATTTCAGTAAAGTCTCATATGAACCCCTAAAATTCCCTTTCATGTGTGTTTATGTGTATAAAATAAGATACATAACTGCACATACCCTTTTAATAACCATTTTCAAACTAGGACACTATGGAAGTAGGTGGGCAACACATATATTTCGGGTCATCTGGGCTTATCCAGGCTACCCTAACACCCAAATAGACCATATTTAGCACCATTCTAGAATTAAAGCCTTATATATCATTACATATTTAAGTGGGATACAAGGAAAACATTTTCACCCATTGGATTAGGCCTAAAGGACAAGACATTCCTTAGATCGTTGCACATAACAAATTAACCCATGGGTTAAAACATAAGGTCATCGAACCATTATATCTACTAAGTCATACCTCAAGGCCAATCATGATACTTGTTACTACATTAGGATTATCAATATTCAAGTCTATTCATATGGATCTCACAACATTTTTTGTTTTTTGTTAGTCCCTAAGACCAGTCAAACCACCGGTCTACAAATAATTACATTTTAATGCATCCATTATCTCAATATAGGAGAAAAGTGTATATAATACATGATTTTGGAAACAATCCTTTAATTTTTCATCCTCTATATTAGGTCAATATAAAATTCTATGATTAAAAATTAATACATCCATGTAACATATTTTTTAGTATCAAACATATTACTAGAACATTCTCCCTCGTGTAGGGTTATCCATGTCTTAATGACCCATTTATCTCATTAACACTAAATGAAATCCTATGTAGTTCAAGGATCAACACAAAAAGGGGCATTGAAAAAATGGGAACTATATATCACATAAATCAAAGGTCTCTTGGGATACAAACGCACAAACACTATAATTATAATCCATAAAAATGTAGATCTCTTGGGCCAAACATGAACACACATGTACCATGTCACAGAATGTTCCTTATGGATATGTGTGCGCACTCATGAAAAAAAATCTAAATAATCTCATATAAAGGACCCAAATGCGTAAGGATTTCCTATAGTGAAAAAAATTTCAACAGACCGACCTCATCCCTTAAACCAGGAGGTGGGTCATGATCCAATCCAAAATACAATTTTCATTAAAATTTTATGTACTCAATAGATTATTTCATAAATAATTCCCACCATCCATGGTAGGGTCTCATATCACATATATCTAGGGAGACCACATACCACTTATCTACATCCCTTTTATTCCTACCTAAAATCCATTAGTAGAAAACCAAATCTATTTATGTAAATCATCCCCTATCTAGATATATCCTAAGATATCTCTTTATTTAATCCTAAACCATTTCCCATTATAATAATTTTTTTGTATGAATCCTAACATCCAAAGTACTAATGTGTTTTTATCCAATGTTTGGGGTATAATTAGACCACTATTGTCATGATTAGGGGTCTCTCGGTCCTTTGATACACTACCCAAGCCCACATATAATGCACAGACACATTCACACCAATTAATAGTCATATATTTTTTTTCTGATAAGAGAAACCAAATATAAAAATAGTTAATTGCCTTATCCATTTTCACCATGAATAATCCTAGCTTTTCCATGACTCATCTGGGTATATATGAACACTCAAGCTTCTACTTTACAACACATGTCAAAGATAATTAATTATAATATATTGTCAATAATTTTATAATTTAATTAAGTGCCTAATAATATTCAGAAACATCATAGATCCCAATAGAAACATATGAAAATCCACCAACCATACCTAAAGTGTAGGTGTCACTCCCTTTTTACTTTACCACATGGAGGATATACCAATATACATTCCAAAAAAATTAATTTCTAAAAATCCCAATAAAAAATATTACATGATTTTTGGAAACTATCTTATCACAACTGAAATGGAATCATGCATTCCATATATGAGGTCTTATAATGTTCTATATATAGGCCACATGAAATCCCCACTTTTTTTGTTAAATTATTACACACCCATGCCTAATCGACAATAAATTCCCAAAAAAAATTTCATGAATTAATAGGAAATAGAAATGATGTTTGAGAATGGAATAAAATTGGTTATTGTACAATGAATCATAAAAAAAAACCAAATTTCTCCCGTGAATGAAGTGTATTAATAGAGAGCATTGAGAAGAGAAATTTTTTAAAAGATAAGATTCACTTGAATACCTTTCATAGCTAAATCTAAAAAATTCCAATAGAGAAGTATATAAAAAAACATATAATTTAACATTTTAATGTATAAGAATACTATTGTTTTTATATGACTCACTAATGAGTTGGTGGTATACCTTTAGATTCCTAGTGAGTCTAGAAGTGACCATGGGAAATAAGATAACTATCCAATGAGATGGTCTTGGATTAGTAACTGCTCATTGGTAACTACAACCACTGGGCTACACCGACCCTTAATCAAAATTATATTTTACATTCAGAAGGTTATTAAAGGTTATAAATAAATCCAAAAAACACTATATTAGGATTTATAACAAATTATTCCTCTAACCCGACCCTCATTTATGAATATTAACCATCTTACAAATGGAAATATTAAATATCCTTAGGAATTTTAATCCCATAATGACTGATGTCTTTTCAAATTCCCTACTATAACAATTATCAACCTCAAAAAGATGTGGTAAACCATGAACCATGTCTCCCCAACTAGAAATGACCTTAGTTAAATGAGAGATCATATTTTTACATCTTTGGATTCCAATGTAAAACTATTATGTCACAAAAAAATCTTAAAGGAAATTTCAATTGAAGCTGATCCACCCACTAATTTATAACATGGAAAACGATTTAGTTACATATTCTTCTTTTATATCATCCTAAATATTATCAAGATCCCCACTATAAGGCCCGATATTAGATATCCAATTCCTTGTTATGGCTCCCCCTACCAAAGGATCCACCTATTAGCAATTCACCTCAAAAGTTATTACAACCCTCCCAATGTGTCTGAATGACCATTTTTATGAATTTTTCATTCCACTACATCAAATAATCATAAAAAAATAATTCAACCTCATATAGTCTAATTTTTTTTAATCTTTATCAGTTTCATAAATCGACATACCACAAAATATCACACCATGACTCCTTAACTCTCAAAGGTATCCTATGATAAATGGACACAAACATCTAAGTCCTAAATTGACACATGGTGTAACTAATTATTATATCACCAACCAATTTATATATCATCAATTTTATCACCCTATGAAACAATACACCACTAATTCAATGTTGTATCAGATCAGGCTGAACCACCCCAAGCCTGATACCCGTACACCACCTTTCTTAAAAACTAATATGAATTTATCGTATGGAATTCACATTGGAACTTGATAAACACATATATACATCCCTATGATTCCATTTTCCCCCTAAACTATTCATTGAATGGTCATTCCCATCAAACATGAGCCTTTTATCTTGAAGTTCGATTACCCATGACCGATAAGATGCTACCCTCTGTAGGATTATCATCATTGTCACCTATAATAAAAAAACACCAATCAACATGGAATACTCTCCACCAATCAACAAACATAATTATTTGGTGCAGACATCCCTCTCAAAATCAAGTACCAACTTCTATAAAAATTACCATCCATTCTCAATTTATAATGAATGACACTACCGATTTTTCACAAACCTTCATCAATAATTAGGGTCACACCAACCAACTAGACAATGATACTCTCTCCATAATATGAATTACCTTAAAATTATCTATCTGAATTGATCTAAAATTAGTCCCAAACCATTCATGCCCCACTCATTCTGAACAAATATCACCCAACCATTCCAATCATGGAACTTTGTCATGCTTTAACATATATTGGTCATCCCACTTCACCTGATCTTCCACCAACATAACAACCCAAGATTATATAGTATGTTTAATATTAAATATAATTAATTTTAATTAATTTAATGTGATTTATACATCCATGATAATTTAAAATATTTCTATTTTTGATAACATATATAACATGCAACATAGAGCTCAATGTGCATTGATAGACTATCAAAACATTGTTATTTTGTCACTATTATAATAACCTAGCCATTCGAATTGTGGGGATTGAATATGATTAAACATATAATGATATATATATATATTTATTACATATTAAATACATATTTATTGATTATTTCTTAGGAAATAAAACCAAAAACTTTAGAAAATTGATTTTATAGGTTTTATTCAAAAATTAATTTTATTAATTTGTATAAGAAAATAATATGTATATATATATATAACTTTTACCGATTTTAGAAAATTTATTTGAAAAAATTAACTTGATTTTTAATTAATCAAATAATTGTTTTCCAATTTTCCATTTTTCATATTTTTTAAAATAATTCCAATGAATTTGGAAAAATATATCTTTTTATTTAAAAATATATTTTTATTTCCAGCATTTCAAAAGTACCACATTGTACTAAAATGTTTTAAATTTTAAAAAACATTATCTGAGATATTTCATACACATATTTTGTTTTTTTAATAAATTTTATGTTTAAATATGGTATAAGAACATTTTTACACTTAAAAGGGGTTTCTTATGAAATTTTTTATTTCATGGTGTTTTTCTAGATAAATTCTAAATTAAATATTCTAACTTCTAGGTTCTGAATATTAAAAATATTTTCTATATTTTGATTTAGCAGATCAAAATTAAATAAATATTTCAATTTTGTTATTTTCAAAATGAATAGTAACCTTAGTAATTTCTATTATCGTGATAATGTGTAAACAGAGTAATAAAAGTTAAAAGTAAAATGATAAGTCATTAAAATGACCCAAACACAAAAATTAATATTATTGGATGATTAAATTTCATATATACACATAAATTTTTATTTTTTATGAAATTTATGGCCATTTGGAAGAGATTATGACCTTAATAGAATTATATTTCAAGAAAAGTTAAACATGTCACACTATTGTTTTTAATAATTTTAATATGTTTAATATGAGGATATCTAGTGGGTATATTTGACTATAAAAATATTTTTTAAAGATAAATTATTTATCTTAATCATGGTAAATTAATTTTAATTTTTAGATAATAAATAATTACCTTATATTCTTACACAACAATGAAGCAGTGATTATTCAATTAAGGGAAAAATCATATTTTTGAAAATTAATTTTTTTTTATAATTTGAGAAAAACAATTTGATAATTTTTTTATAGATTTAAATGAAATACTTTTGATATAATTAAATATTTTTTTATTCTAACTTTTTTAATGATATTATTAATGCCAATGTAATTAATAGTTCTTAAGATTGAAATTATTGAAATTTATAATAAATAATATTTTATTAAATGATATAAATTTTCTAAAGAAATATTGAATCTTCCATGTGATAACAATATAGCTTATAATATAAAATAGTTTTCATTATATTCTACTTTGTAATATATCGTAATTATATTAAATCTCAATGATTAAAAAATCTTTTTTGGCAATGTAAGGTTAAAAAGGGTTAATGTGGGGTCAAAACAAAAATATAAGGATAAAAAATTGTAAAAAAATGTATAATTTTTTATTAGATTATTTAAATCCCAAATCATAAAATATTTTAAATAAATTAGCTTAAAGATATTTTAGTTTTACTATTTATTTGTATTAATTTAGTATTTTCTGAAATTCTAAAATTTTCCCTCACCTCAATTACAGAATGATGAACGCTCCCTTAATTCCAAACACAACAGTGATCTATATATCTTGATAAATACATGAAAATTCCTCTTCTACACTTAATTATCTAATTTTTTAGTGTTTCCCTTCAATAATATAAACAATATGTCCCTTAAGAAGAGATAATAGGAGTCCACTAAAGAAGTGGCAATTATCTTTACTAATTCAGTCAAGTTTATTTCTTAATATACTTCCTAGTAATGTTTTTAATACTCTCAAAATAAAAAATAATGTTTCATAATTATATGAAGTTGTTATTATTGTTATGTTAAAACAATATATCATCTCTCTTTTATCCTATAAAAAGAAAAAACATTTCTCGTGTGTGTGTAAGGCCTGTTATTTCCATGTAGTGGTGTAATTCGTTTTTCAGCAACATGTTACATTGATGTATATAAATAAGTATATAAAATTTATATATATTATGTTTATGAAATAAATTTTATTATTATATAATTATTTATTATTCAACTTTATTCTTGACATCAATCAAAATGTGAATATAATGTCTATGAGTACTTATGTCTTACCGTATCTATGAGTTGTGTAATTAATTTTTATATATCTATCCTTATGGTTGAATATATATATATGTGATATTTAAAAAACAAGAAATATTTTTTATATGATATTACCATGATAAAATTATGGGGAACATAACTATCTATTCAAAACATACATGAAAAACGAAGAAGTTACCACACGAAATAGTATTTTTAAAAATTTTTATAGAATAAATGATTGATAAAATAATAAATGGTATGGTATATGTGAGTATGTTTATGAAATATAATTACTATAAATCTATAAATATTATATATTAGGTTCTAAAATTTACAGTGTAAATCCAACCTGAGGAAGGGGGTTTTCATCTCGCATTTATTTTTATGGGACACGTGACTTAGATAATTCTTGTTTCTTTTGTGGTGTGTATATAAAATAAATAAATTAAATTTATGATTCTGATCAATGTAAATATTTGATATACATATATATCAAATCTTATTTATTTATTTGTAATTATGATTCCAATGTTACAAAAGTTGTATGAGTTTATTTAACAATATCACCATTATTCGAGATTGATTATTTTTAAGTTTCATATGAAGATATTTTTATTCCATGTAAATGTTTTATAATAATGAGTACAATTTTTTAAATATTATATAATGATTTTTAATTTTAATTTTTCCCGTGTTAAAATTTATACAATATATTTTCAATGTAATCTTCTTTTCACTTTCCAATTAGGGTATGTTTTTAATTTTCTTACAAATGTGTGAACAAAATGGTTTTTTAACTTATTTGACATGAATGAATTTTTTTCATCATTAGGCCTAAATTATACGTAGATTCATTAATAATTTTACAAGTTTCATTTTACTGGAAATTATTAATTTATTATTGGTGCATCTTTAAGATAGTAAAAGGGTATTTTCCATTTGTATTATTCTAGAAATATATTTATAGTATTTTCATCTATGTAAAAATCCATTATTGAATCTCATATTGAGGATTTAATATACTTAAAAATTCATCATACACCATTTTATTGTTTATGATAAATTTTTATATGGGATTTATTGATATTATGTTGGAAAATTATGGAAAATTATTGATTTTTTCATGTAATTATGACTCAGTTGTATTATTTATTTATATGAGGAATACATTGAACTTAGTAAAAGATGGGTGTACCCTAACATATCCCATTGATTCATTATAAGGCCTCATGATAAATACTATATTGGCCTTTCTCTAATTCATTTCCAATTTAATTATATTTCATAGAATGAGGCCTTGATGGTATTTTTTAAAGACATTACCAAGGTTTCAATGTAATGTTTCATTTGTTCATATTTATTCATTTTATCATTATGAATTCAGTTATTTATTTCTATGTGATTATTTGATTTACTATCCATGGATTAGTTTCTATATCATATGATTATTTATATTGAATTACATTATCATCATTTAATAATTTCATATTATTCAGTCCCTGTTAGCTTCATATGTACACATAATCTTACTGAGTATATGAGCTCACCAATTTTATAAGTTTCTAATCCTAGAGATACTAGTAAGTGTTTTATGGTTTATTTAATGGAATATTTAAAGAAAATAATTGATTTCTCTCTGAAAATGCAAGGTTATATTTTCTTGTTTTCAATGGAAAAAGTGTAATTTCTATATATATCTAGTTTTTGAGTCCTAACTAACATTTAAGACCATAGAAAATTATATTTTGTTTCTCATGTTAAGATAATAATGTAACCACTGATTTTATCATTCCAAAATCAGTGTCTCTATAGTTGTAATTAGATAATTTTAAGCTGAAACCTTGGAAACTATAATTATAAGAACATAGATTATGGAAATGTAACTCTATATTGGACATTAGTAATACTCTAAATGAAACCAATATTAGGATATTTGGATTAGTTATATACAAATTTTTAATTCATATTATGTGTTTCAAATAATTAGAAATCAGACATTGTGTTTTATAATGTTATGAAGTAATTTAATATATGAAATTGTTTATAAATGGATACAATATGAAGGGTTGTAATCCATATTAATGCACATAATCCATATTCATATTGATATCTTGGAGAATATAACGATTCAGGGGTTGAAGTTACAGATGGATATAAAAAAATATAACTATATTGGATAGTTGTCTTATGTTATAACAAACAACATTGCCCATAGAGAGAAACTATCTAATCCAAAATGTGGTCTAGTATTGTTATACAACAGAAAACATCCTCATACTCCCTCATTTAATGAAAACAAAATCCTATATAGTTGATAAATGGATAAGTTACTTATAGAATACATTTCTATAATAAGGATATAGTGAAAGGGATATGATTGTCATGTCTATTTATTGCCTCTCTAGAGATGTGGATCAATGGTAGCCATTTATTCAAAACATGATGGAGGTGAAGAAATAAATATCAGGAAATGTAATGATTTTATATAAATCTGCATGGAAAAATATTTTCCTCTCAATGAATAATCAGATATGGAAAGACAATTCTTGAGTCTAAGAAAAAATGAAGAGGAAAATGTTTATATGTATAAATAAAACTTTACAAGATTAGAAATAAATTATTCCAACAACTTATGTAATCCAAAGTGTATGATTGAGAAATTCATTTTTAGGTTGATTCCATTCCTTTTGAGGGAAATTTTCTACCAAACCTTCTCATGATATGGGGACATAGTCTTATTGGGTATTAAAAAGAGAAATAATTCTCTAAGTCTTTTGAATAAGTTCGGATTTAAGAGAGTTAGAGAACACTGCTTGAAAAATACTCTATAACTATGATTTTTAACCATGTATATAGCCATTAAAACCGTGGGAGTAGCCTACACCCAATGTTTTAAGAACCACTACCATGGGAACTATCATGATATATCTATACCAATAGTTCTTAAACCATTATTATAGGAAATTTCAATGGAAATTACTATACCCTTGTGTTGGTATACCCATGGGTATATGTCTTTTTTTTCTAAAAAATATCATGTTCTAGGATTTGATTCTATCACATTCCACAAATAATCCAATGAATTTACCTATATCCTAAAAAATATTTCTTGTTACTATTTTTAAAATATAAATATATTTACATATATAAAATTATTTATTATTTTTATTATTATGAAAAATTATTATGTCAACCTATTCCTAGGGTTTGGTCAAACTGTGGGTATATATCCTACCTGAAAAAATCCACCATAGGGATTTGGTCCTAGCACCTTATACCTACACTCCAATGAATTTACCACTACCCTACAACACATTTTTTGTTTTTATTTTAATATATATATATATATTAATATATTTATTATTATTATTATGGGAAAACAATTGGCCAACCACTACCCATATTTTTGTTATATAGTGGGTATATGTTTTACTAGAAAAAAATTGCGTGCAACCTGTTATCTCTATTTACAAAAACTATGGTTATGAGGTTGGAATATAACCATATATTTTCAAGAAACCTAGGTACAATTCCATCCCATGATTTTTTCCTCTAAAACTTATTCAAATGGTTTACAATGAACTATGGGTTTTTGGATGACCTATTCCTATGGTTGTTGGAGATCTATTGGTATTGGACCATCCCATGAATATTTTTCATCTAAAAAACCATTATAATGGTTTAAAACATCCATGGGTATAGGGTGTCCTATACCCACAGTTTTTTGGAGAACCATGGATATAGCCTTGTTTTCAATTACTATGATGGAAGAAAAACATGGATAAGGGGAAAAAGATGTGGGAGAATTTTCAAACATGTGATACATGAGGATAGAAACACATCGATACCTTTTTAAAAGAAAAATATATTTTTTTCAAGTGTGGAGAGAAGGGTCACCAACTCATTATTAAAAGGGAATGAAAGAGGCAACCAATGATCAATTTCGTAACTATAATGATATATTGTACTATATAAATGTTTGTCCAATGTTTTCAAGGTAATTTCTTATAGAAAAAGTTATGACATAAATGAAATTATTTTTTAGTCTCAAAATTTGAGGATGATATTCCAAATGATGAATTGGAGGATACATTAATCATATCCTTAAACCTATAAAATTCATTATTTGATTCTCATTATTTTAAGTTTTTTATTTCTATAAGGTTTTTCAAGACAATTATAGATTTTTCTAACACCTTATTAATGTAGTTATCAGTCAAGAATTTTAATGGGAGTCTCACAATGATAATTTTTTATTAGTTAGTCCCCATTATGACACACAAATATACCTTTTTATATGACTTTATCATCATACTAATAGTCTATATTTATTTATTAGTTCATATATAATGGATTTCAAAATAAGACAAAAAAATTACTCTAATGAGAAGGAAATTATGATTGAGGATGAATACATGAAATTACTCATATTTAAGGGTTAAGATTAATAATATAATTACTGTTTTGATCCACCCCTAGTAGAATTTATAAATTAAATTCCTTTGGAACATGATAAGCCACATCCAAAGGATGAATATTTTAATCCTCAATTTGATGATGAACCTATTTTTGTAGGTATACATTGATGTATTCTCTGATGAATTACCAAAACATCCACTAGATCCTAATTTCATGATTTCCATTGATTTAGTTCCTAAATAAATATATATAATAAATACTCCCTATAGAAAAGACACTTTATAATTAGTTGTATTTAAGAAAAACTCTAAGGATCTGTGTAAAAGGAATTTATAGGGCCTATTGTTTCACCATATATGTCAATTATTATTTTTATCATGATGAAAGACAAATCTAAAAGGATATGCATTTATTATTGGGAAATTGATTCTATTAAGATAATTAAGAAGTATCCTCTACCACCAAATGATGTATTATTCGATCAACTTCACGAATTTCATTATGTTTCAAAGAATCATCCACATTCTACGTACCAAAAATGATCATTAAATAAGAATGATATACATATGAAAACATTTAGAACATGGTTTGGATATTATTAATTTATAGAAATTCGATTTGGATTATCTAATCCACTCTCTGTTTGTGTGGACCAAATTAATAGATTATTCAAGTAGTATCTGGATGATTTCATTCTTGTTTTTATTTTAGATATCTTAGTGTTATATACGAGTTATGTGGAACAATATAAAAACATTAAAATCATTATTTAGACTCTTAAACAAATATTTATATGGTAAATTTATTATGTGACAATTCTAGATTCCTAATATTCTTTTATATTTTATATTATCTCCAAATATGGAATATCTATTGATCCTATAAATAAAAATTATATCCACGAATGGCCTACACCAATGATTTTAACTAAGGTGCGTAGTTTCATTTGTATAAAATTTTAATTTCAGAGATTTCATTAATAATTTTCCCAATTGGATAACCCATTAACCAATCACACTCATAAATGGGTTAAGTTAATTTGGACAAAGGAATGTGAATAATGTTTCAAATTATTGAAGAGGATGTTGTTGAATTCTATAGTAATGAATCTATAATCTGTAAATGTTTGATTAGTGATATATATTGATGAATCAAGTAAGAGAATTGGTTGTCTCTTTGTACAAAATGATAGTGTTATTTCCTATACACGAAGGAAGTTAAAAAATCTTGAACAAAAAAATACATCTCATTATCTTATGTCAGGATCCATGATATTTTTTTGGAAAATATATAGACACTATATATTTGTATAAATATGTGATATATAGGTAGATTTTAAGAGTATTAATTATATATTCCCATAAAAATAAATATGAGAAAGGATGTGGCTCGAGAAACTCATGGATTGTAATTGATCGATACAATACCACCCAAGTAATGAAGATAATTTTTTTGATGCATTAAGAAGGATGGATATGGGAGTTATGGAAAAATAAGTAATGAAAGTCATCATATGTCCATGAATTTAGTAATGATTGATATTGGAATTATTAACTATAGAGAAACATAACTCTTTTTTAAAATGATTGTTAAACCATCTATATTGAAGAAGATAAAATGTTCTGTAAATTAAGATGAATAATTTCAATAGAAAATTAAATCCATCAATGATGAGAAATTTAAAATTTTAAAATATAATGACAGTGTTAGGAAATGTGGAATGTGTATGTTGGTTAAATATATACCTGATCTAAAAAATAACTATTAGAGGATGCTTACAGATTAAATTTCCCTACACACCTTAGTAGCACCAAGATGTATAGATATTTAAAGGAACATTTTGGTGGGATAATATGAATCTAGAAATTAGTATTTATGTGTCTTGATGATTGGTTTAAAAATAGGTCAAGGCTAAGAGACATCATCCAAGAGAATAAATACAAACTTTTCCTAGTCCTAAATGAAAATTTAATGAAATTACTATGGAATGTTTCAATATATTAACAAGGAATCCAATAAATAATAACAAGATATTATTTATTGTTCATCGACTTTCCAAATATGCACATTTACTCACTATAATAAAATATTTACTTTTGTATATTCTTAGATAAAAATATTTTAATGATGTAGTAAGACTGAAAGGTGATACTAATTTAGTTGCACCTTAACCATTATCAATGATATACCAAAAAATTATATTAATGTGTTTAGAAGGAATTTGATACCGATCTTCATATGAGAACTTATTATCATCCTCAAACTGATGGGTATTTTGATAGGAATATCCAAATTTTATAAGACTTGTTGAGGTTATTCTCGCATTATATTCTAGGTATGAAGGATAATTAATTACCATTTTCATAATATTACTATAATAATAATTTCCATTCTATTATTCAAATGGGGTTATGTAAAGATTTATACAGTAGGAGATGTCACACCATACTTTTTAGGATGATGTTTCTAAAAGGAATATCGTAGGCCCAAAACATATGGATGAAATAATGAAAAATGTAATGTCTATTTAAGGAATATCAATGAATCTCAAATAAGGAAAAATAACTATGTCGATAAATAGATAAATGATTTATATTTTCAAATTAAAGATTACATTTTCTTGAACGTATCTCCATTGATGTGTCTTATATTGTAACACCCCGAGATTTTATGAAAAATATTCTTTTTAATTTCATTAATGTCTTGTGTTGTAAGCTACACCAAAAGGATCTTGCACAACACGCATCCCTGACTTGGCTTGCATTACATGCAATAAAGACCTTCCTCGATAGCGTGTGTAGTACGCAATACCGAGTTTCACTAAACAATATATTATTATAATATTATTATGAACTAGCTGTTTTGAATAGTAATACCCACTTTTTGAAATTTTATAAATCTTATCTTTCAAAATGGACTTCATTTTTGGATTCGGAATATCGAAATTAGCGTAGGGTGAAATTTTGGTCCTTTTCGGATAACTTTCATATTCTGATGAATAGTGAAAATTACTAAATTTTAATTAAAAACAACTTTTTTAATCGAAATAATTAATAGTGATAAGTTTTAAATTTGAGTGGTTTTGAAATATAATTAAAATATATTTATTATATTGAATATAATTTTGGTCATTGGATGTAATTTCACATTTAAACCAGACATAAACAAGTGTCAATCTTTTGATAGTTATTATCTATTAAGAACACGCTATTTGTTTTGATGACGGGAATTAATTTTTAAATTAATTAATTAAATTGATATGTTTTGAATTTGGTAAAATAGAAATAATTTTTGAATTCATAAAATCAAATATAGCATAGGCCTAATTTTTGGTATTTTTTGGAAACTTTCATTTTTTGATGAATAGTGAAACCACTAAGTGGTAGTTAAAAAACTGAATTTTTCATAAAACATAATTTTACCGATTCTCTGAGTGGAATTTCTAAAATAAGAGAGACACAGTTAATATCGAGGACTAAAATTTGGTTCAATGAGATGAAAATAATTTTTCGTGAATAGTACCTTTTTACTTTTTTTTACTAGGGTTAAAAGTAAATAGTTTAATTAAGGGTAAAAATGATATTATTATTACCCAAAGACATGTCATAATTCTATTTTATAAGTTTAATTCGGCCAAAAACAACCTTAGGAATAAAATATCGCCCTTTAGGCCCACTTGTATTAGATTAGGACATTTATTATTAATTTATTTAAAGAAGGGTTAAAATAGTTAAAATCAATGTTTAATAACTAAAACATTTTTAATATAGGGTAATACATAAGATAAATTCGACTATAAATATTAATTAGAGAGATAAAACTATTTCCAACATAATTGTATTTTATTTGTAATTTTTAGACTTATAATAATTTAATTTATTTATGACACAATGATGATGCAGTAATTATCTTATTAATGAAATATTGACATAATTGATGTTATAAATACAAAAATAAATGTAATTTTAGACTTTTAATGAATTAAAATAATTTTCTATGTTAATATGACATGTTAGTATTGATTTAATTAACTTTTTTCGAATTAATAATTCTGTTATGATTTTAACAAAAATCAATTACCAAATAGTGTCATAATTGACATAAAATATTTTTTAAAACAAATGTTATATTATTAATTGTTTTTATATTCCTAAAAATCTAATGATCGGACAAGATACTTATATAATGATTGTTGTATCATTAATGGACCACTTGGGGGTCTCTTGGATGTATATGGTAAGTTTATTAACTATATAATATAAAAATACAAAGTGACATTGTAAATGTCAATATAATTAACTAAGAGTTAAAACTAAACGATAAGGTTAATATAATGACCTAAACATGTCTAAATTCTATTGTATGAGAGTCTTTCGACCCATACCCACCTTATCATCGAAATAAATCAATTTAGAGCTATTAAAAACCGAATATGACTTTATAATAAAATAAAATTTTTAGTTTTTCCAAAGGTGCCCCTCTCCCCCCTTATAAAAGAGCACCTACTACCTCTCTTCCTCACACAACATTGAGACTTCAAGCTCGGCCAAAACCTACCGAATTATCTTCTCCACTTCCCTAGAAACATATTAGAGGTCTTGGTCTTCTTCAAAGACCAATTTTAGTGCCCTAAGAGAAGGCCTCAAAGAGGCGCTTCAAAGAAGAGGTAATGTCTGTTACCTATTCTTTCACCATTATTTCTTCTTCCAGTTCTTCTTCTTCAATTGTTTCATTATGAAGTAAAAAAATCAGTATAACTAATATACAGATATGTTATTATAAGTATGAAACAACCATATTTCACCATCTATCCATCCTATAGAAAACGAAATCGCCACGCGTGCGTACGTATGGAATACCGTCTCCAGGCCGTGGTGAAATCTGTTTTTTCCACCAACACCTTACATGGATGGGTATAATGGTGTAAAGAATAAATATATATGGTTATTATAACATCATACTTATTCTGATATATTATACCATCCACTCCAATTGTATTCAATAATTATGGGAAAGATATAATCGCTCGTGTGTACGTACGGACTACCGTCTCCACGACGCGATGAGATTCATTCTCCATGTTAACCATACATGAATGATCATAAAGTTTATATAATGAATAATTACAAAATTTATGAAATAATAATGCTACTAGATTTATGTATATTTATATTTATGTCATCTATTTAGTTTCATTCAATTGAATAAGGAAACGAAAACAACGTTCATGCGTACGTACGGCTTACCGTCTCCATGAATGGTGTATTTCATTCCTTTTATCGATCTATAATATATATATGTATATGATGAATATATATTATATATAAATCATTTTTTACATTCTGTAATTATTTAAATCAGGATATAAGTAATAATATCAAGAACGACAAGTCAAAACACATATAATAAATGAAATGATTTTACCCAAAACGCTGCTTTAACATGGAATTTACAAAAGAACGGGCAATATGAAGTCATAAGTGAAACATATATGATATCATAACAATGAATATGATTCTGTGATAAGTCAATGAAATTATTTAAATCATTATAGAGGAGGTTCGGATACCTGCGAAGCATATCAGACCTAAGGTAAGGGATAAATATTCCAATCTCATTCTTATCCGATATTGTTTATTCGTAAGTATTTACTGGGGTTATTATTATTATCCATGTACATGTTTTATAAAACTATTTTCATGTATTTTTAAAGTCATTTTTACCCATTTTTTACTTTTACTACATGGTATGTAAGGAATATTTCATTTGTTTATGTTATGAGGTACTTTTTTGACCTTTCCAGAAAAGTATGAGAAGAATGTTTTTTTAAAACTTATATGGCACAAACGGATTTTTACGGTTTCATAAAGCCTTATTTTCATGAAGCTTCCTCAAAAATATTTCAGGATATTTTGAAAAAAATCCTTTTCTTTTAAAATTGCATGACATTTTGTGAAAAGAGAATGATTTTGAAGAAGAAAGGATAATTTCCTCAAGAATTCATTTCAAGTGTTTTATCAAAACCATTTTTCATCTAAGATGACATTATTTCATATGTGTATGTTCCAAGTATCATGTCTCTATGATTTACATGGTTTCACTTTTCTTATTATGAAATGATATCCATTTATTTTATAAAAAAAATTATTCGAAATAATTAATAGTGATAAATTATTAATTTCGGTGGTTTTGATGTATATTTAGAATATATTTTTACCATTTAATTCAATGTTGGTCATTGGATGTAATTTCACATTTAAACCAGAAATAAACAAGTGTCAATCTTTTGATAGTTATTATCTCTTAAGAACACGCTATTTGTTTTGATGACAGGAATTAATTTTTAAATTAATTAATGCAACTGATATGTTTTGAATTTGGTAAAATAGACATCATTTTTTAATTAATAATATCAAATATATCTTAGGCCTAATTGTTTGTATTTTTCTGGAAACTTTCATTTTTTGATGAATAGTGAAACCACTAAGTGGTAGTTAAAAACTGAATTTTTCAAAAAACATAATTTTTTTTCCTTCTATGAGTGGAATTTTAAAAATTCTAGAGACACCGTTAATATCAAGGACTAAAATTTGGTTCAATGAGTTGAAAATAATTTTTGGTGAATAGTAAGTTTTTACATTTTTTTACCACAGTTGAAAGTAAATAGGGTAATTAAGGGTAAAAATGATATTATTATTACCCTAAAACATGTCCTAATTCTATTGGATAAGTGTAATTCGGCCAAAAACAACCTTAGGAATAAAATATCACCATTTAGGCCCACTTGGATTGGATTATGACATTTATTATTAATTTATTTAAAGAAGGGTTAAAATAGTTAAAATAAAAGTTTAATAACTAAATCATTTTTAATATAGGGTTATCCATACGATAAATTCGACTATAAATATTAATTAGAAATATAAAAAGATTTCCAACATAATGGTATTTTATTTGTAATTTTTAGACTTAAAATAATTTAATTTAGTTATTACACAATAATGATGCTGAAATTATCTTATTAATGAAATATTGACATAATTGATGTTATAAATACCCAAATAAATGTAATTTGAGACTTTTTATCAATTCCAATAATTTTCTATGTTATTATGACATGTTGTTATTTATTTAAGTAACTTTGTTCTAACTAATCATTTTGTTATAAGTTTCACAAAAATCAATTACCAAATAGTGTCATAATTGACAAAAAATAGATTTTAAAACAAATATTATATTATTAATTGTAATTATATTCCTAAAAATCTAAGGTTCGTCCGAGATACTTATATCATGATATGTGTATCATTAATGGACCACTTGGGGTTCTCCTGGATGTATATGGTATGTTTATTAACTATATAATATAAAAATACAAAGTGACATGGTAAATATCAATCTAATTAACTAAGAGTTAAAACTAAAAGATAAGGTTAATATAATGTCTTAAACTTTCCTAAATTCTATTGGATGAGAGGATTGCGACCCATCCCCACCTTAGCTTCGAAATAAATCAATTTGGAGCAATTAAAAACCGAATATGACTTTATAATAAAATAATATTTTTAGTTTTTCCAAAGGTGCCCCTCTACTCCCTTATAAAAGGCACCTCCTCCATCTCTTCCTCACACCACATTGAGACATCAATATCGGCAATCCCCTAACAAATAATCTTCTCCACTTCCCTAGAAACAACCTAGATGTACTGTTCTTCTTTAAAGACCAATTTTAGTGCCCTAAGAGGAGGTCTCAAAGAGGCGCTTCAAAGAAGAGGTAATGTCCGTTACCGATTCTTTCAACTTTATTTCTTCTTCCACTTCTTCTTCTTCAGTTGTTTCATTATGAAGTTATAACATCAGTATAACTCATATACTGATATGTTATTATAAGTATGAAACAACCCTATTTCACCATCTATCCATCCAACGGAAAATGAAATCACCACGCGTGCGTATGTACGGAATACCGTCTCCACGCCGTGGTGAAATCTGTTTTTCCACCAACACCTTACATGGATGGGTATAATGGTGTAAAGAATAACTATATATGGTTATTATAAAATCATATTGACTCTGATATATTATACCATCCACTCCAATTTTATTCAATAATTATGGGAACGATATCGTCACTCTTGTGTACGTACGGACTACCGTCTCCACGACGCGATGAGATTCATTCTCCATGTTAACCATACTTGAATGATCATAAAGTTTATATAATGAATAATAATGAAATTTATGAAATAATAATTCAACTGGATTTATGTATATATATTTTTATGTCATCTATTTAGTTTCATTCAATTCAATAAGGAAACAAAAATAGCGTTCATGCGTACGTACGGCCTACCGTATCCATGAACGGTGTATTTCATTCCTTTTATCGATCTATAATATATATACGTATATGATAAATATATATTATATATAAATCACGTTTTACATTATGGAATTATGTAAATCAGGATATAATTAATAACATCATGAACGACAAGTCAAAACACATACGATAAATGAAATGATTTTACCCAAAACGCTGCTTTTACATGGAATTTACAAAAGAATGGGTAATATAAAGTTATTAGTGAAACATATATGATATCATAACAATTAATATGATTCTTTAATAAGTCAATGAAATTATTTAAATCATTATATAGGAGGTTTAGATACGTACGAAGCATATAGGACCTATGGTAAATGATAAATATTCCAATCTCATTCTTATCTGAGATTGTTTATTCGTAAGTATTTACTGGGGTTATTGTTATTATCCATGTACATGTTTTATAAAAATGTTTTCAGGTATGTTTAAAGTCCTTTTTAAAGATTTTTTAGTTTTAATACATGGTATCTAAGGAATATTTGTTTTGTTTACGTTACTAGGTACTTTTTTGACTTTTCCGGCAAAAGTACGAGAAGAATGTTTTTTTTAAACTTATAAGGCACGAACTGATTTTTACGGTTTTATAAAGCATTATTTTCATGATGATTCCTCCAAAATATTTCATGACTATTTTCAACAAAATCATTTTCTTTTAAAATTACATGACATTTTGTGAAAAGAGAATGATTTTGAAGAAGAAAGGACAATTTCCTCAAAAATTCATTTCAAGTGTTTTATTAAAACCATTTTTCATCTAAGAAGACATTATTTCATATGTGTATGTTCCATGTATCATGTCTCTATGATTTACATGGTTTCAATTTTCTTATTATGAAATGATATCCATTTTTTTATATGGATTATTTGATGATGGGATGATTTTTATGAAACCAATTTTATTTATTGAGTTATTATGAATGATGTATGTTTATTTTGTGGCACAAGTAAGAATGATTACATTATGAGATGGGCGGGACCTATATATCCCTCCAATTCATTGGGTAAAGATTTATATCTCATGATATAGACATGGCTGTAATGGTAAGTTAATCTAGTTTAGTGTTACAGGACTGAAACGAGGAGTGAACTCGACTTAGAAAGGAACTTTGTCCACTAAGATGGTCTTGGCAGCAATGCCTTTTCTACTATGGAAATCATAACATGTGCTTAATGGTTGCCACAATTACATGTTTTATTCCCATTCTATTTTATCAGGATTGATGTTACTTTATGATATATATGCCTTACGTACTTCCCCGATTTATGTCTTTGCTCAAGATTTTGATGTTTAAATTTCATGTTCATGGATTGGTCTATGTTATCTATGTTTTCCCTTACTGAGCATTTGAGCTCACCCTTTTTATGTTTTATTTTCCCCAGGAAATAACGAAGGGTTTTAGGTAAGGAAACAAAAATGGGAAGATCGTTATGGGAGTTGTTGATGATTTTTCAACATGATTAGAAGTTTATATTCTGAGTTTCCAAAGACAATAAACTATTACGGTCCTTGTGTGTCTGTTTTGGTTATGTATTATGTATTCCGCAAGAGTAATGTAATGTACATGTATGTCAAGCTTCGGGTCTCTACATATATGATTTAGAAAGAAACTAAAACTGAACATCAGTTACATCAAACATTTTTTAAATTTTATAATTAATTTGATCTATGGAATACCATTTGGAAATTATACAAAGCCTCTCTAATGTAATTGGTGTCTTTTATATATCATTTCTAAGGAAGTACATTCCACGCCCAATATATGTTCTCACCTCTGAATAAATAGATTTGGAAACTAATCTATATTTATATTAAAAGAGTATATAAATTTTTTAATGTAGAGAACACATTTTGAGGAGTCAATACATAATGATTATAAAGGTTATTTGGATTTATCATAAGACATAAGAGGGGATACAGGAAGCTAAAGAAATTATGAAAAGGAACTACCCAAATTAATTCATGATGTGACATTCTAGAAATATCGAGGAAAATTATTTTTAAAGGAGGGAAGAATATAACACCTCATGATTTTATGGTATTTTTATTTTAAATTAAATTTAATATCATTACTATCATACGATTCACACATCCATGATATTTTCAAAAATATGATATTTTTGGTTGTGTATATAATAGTCAACATCTAGCATAAATGAATACCGGTAAACTATTAAAATATAATTATTTTAACAGAACATTATAACCTTTCTATTGATATTAGAATGTATAAATCAGATTAATCATATTATGAGATATTTATATAAATGTATTAAGCATTTTAAAATTATTGAAAAATTATTATGAAATAAACACTTATATTTTAGTAAAGTGATTTATACATTGTCTTAAAAAATAAATTTTATTACTATTTACGAGAAAATAAAATAATAATTTTTCTGAGTTTTATAAAATTTAATGGAAAAGATGAAATTTATTTTTTAAATCAGAATATCAAAATTTTATTACTTTTAAGTTTTGGTATTTTTCTAAAAATATTGATTTTCTAGTGACTAGTGAAAAATTATGCTTTATATTGAAAAGTGTATTTTTATTTCCATAATTTTTAATGTAATATATATTATAATAGATTAAAATTAAAAAAATAAATCTATTATAATATTAATTAACCAATTATGTTCATTTTAATCGATTTAGGGTTAAATTATACATAATAATAGCTTTTTAGATAAAAATACATTTTTTTCTAAATAATTGTTTTCATTGCATTTTATCGATTTTATTTATTATTATATTCTTCTACTTATATGTTTTGAATTTTGAAAAATGGATTCCATATTTTGATTTTTTAATTATAAATTTAATCAATATGATTGGTTTATTTTTCATCCAAATGAATAATAACTATAATAATTTTTGTTACAATTATAATGTGTAAATTGTGTAATTAAAGTTATAAATAAAATTACATTGACTAGAAAATTATCCTAATACATACCTTAATCATATTCTATGAGTCCATTTAGTCCATAAAAATCCAATATTCAGTTATATCAAATATTCTATCCATTTGGAAGAGATTATGACCTTTATAGTATTTTATTTTTAGAAAAGTAAATCACGTCAGACTCTTTTAATATATATAATATTTCTTATGATTACTTAGGTAGATTATTTGTTTTAATATAAATATTATTTTTAATTTTAATATATTTATTTTCACCATTGTAATTTATTATTAATTTTATTGTGGAAATAATTAACATTAATTCTTACACAATGTTGACATAGTGATTATTAAATTAATGGGAAAAAATAATAGTTAAAATATTAAAATTATTATAGTTTGAGATAAATAATTTTTTACAGGAATTTAATTTTCTTCAAAGGAATTTTAGGTATATAATTAAATATTGGTTTAAATTATATGTTTTTTTATTTCATCATCGTTAATGTAATTTATATTTCTGAAAATCAACCTTATTAATATTTAAAATAATTATAATATTATGAAAAATTTTAAAATTCATAAAATTATTATATTCATACTTGTGATTGATATATGGTTTATAATATAATATATTATCTATTTATGTTCCATTTTCCATTTATAGTAATTATATTTACCCTCAAATAATAAAAACCATGTTGACATCTTATGTTTAAAATGGGTTAATGAGAGGTTAAAAACAAAAGGTAAAGTGAAACAAATTATTATAACCAATATAGTTGTTTTTTTAAAAGATCATTATTTTCCACAATCATCATAAATCTTAAATTAATTAGATTTTATCAAATTTTTATAAAATAATAATTTATATTAATTTTTTATTTTTTAAATTTGAAATAGCGTCCCTCACCTCAATTATAAAACGACATTGCCTACCTTAGTTATTTACACCAAATTGAGCTATCTAGAATACAAACTACCTATTGCTATTATGAACATCATTATTAATGTTTTTTTTGTAATGGAACTTCCAAAAGAGAAACCCTAGGTCCCCTAAAAAAAGATCTATAGGGAGTCTGCATTAGAAGATGGGATCATCTTAACAAAAACATTCATATTTATTAGTTAATATACATCCTCATAAAGTGTTATACCAACACTAAAATAATCAATATATTATAAAAAATATGCATATATGTTATTATTATTATTTTTTAACCGTTTTCCATCTTTTTTTCAACTAACATAAAGCGAAAACATTTCTCATGCATATGTACATCTTATTATCTCCACATAGTAGTGTAATTAATTATTCATCACCACATTACAAGGATGGTTATAAATATAGAAATAACTAGTATATATTATATTTTTTAGAAAATATTACTCTAAAAATATAAATAATTGTTCATATTTATTAATTTTCATCAATTGAAATGTCAAAGCAGTGTTCCTACATACGTACAACCTACCGTTTCCGTGAATAATGTAATTAATTTTTCATCAATATATTTATGGATGAATATATATCTATGATTATATTTAATATATATATATATATTATATTTATAAAATAAATATTTTTTTTATTTTTTTTATAAATTAGGATTTTATAAGAACCAAAACAATCAAATTAAAACATACATAAAAATGAAGGATTTACCACCCAAAACAGTGATTTTAACAATGAATTGATAAAAATTTGGTGGTAAATAATATACATTAATTATATAAGATATGATATATATAATATTATAGTTCTATAATATATTAATAATAAATCCATATTTATTATATGTGAGGTCCAAACATGTATAATGTAAATCAAACCTGAGGTAAGGGATTTTTATCTCACCTGTATTTCTGTGGGACAAATGCCTAATACACTAGTTGTTTATTTTGCGTGGTCAATATAATTACCAGGAAAATAATTTATGATTAATATCTGAAAAATTATGGGATTAAAATATCCATGTAATTTTATTTATTTCATGGCACTTATAATTCAATATTTACCAAATTGGTAGGTTTTTTTTCACAATTTCAACATTATTTGGGATTGGTTATGTTTATGTCTCAGTAGAGGATATCTCAATTACATGTCCACGTATTCTAAAAATGATTCCAATTTTTTTTACTATTATCTAATTGTTTTTAATTTCTTTTTTATCCTGTAAGATGTTTTAAAATAAATTTCAAATGGAATCTTCATGTCATTTTCTGAACGAGGTATTTTTTAAAGTTTCCTATAAAAGATTCCACGGGAATTTTTAACATATATGTCATGTATGATACTTAATTCCATTATAATGATTAATTTATTTTAATATACATTTAAATGTTTGCATGATTAATTTTGAAGATAACGTATTCTTTATTAGGAGCATAGTTTTATTATTTTAAGAAATATTTTCAATTATAATAATGGGGTTTTCCTCACAAAAAAAATTGTATTAATATAGTAAAATTATTTTAATATATTTCAAAAGCATTTTTTGAATATTATATTGAGGATATACTATATTAAAACCATCAATAATTATTTTGGGTGCTTTATGATCATTTTTTATGGGGAATTTATTTATATTTCTTATGAATAATGCATATAGTTGTTGTTTTTGATAGTAAATGTGGATTCAGTTGTATTATTTATTTATAGGAGGAATTAATTTGACTTAGTAAGTGATTTTCTTGATCCATTATAACCCCATGATTCATTGGTAGGTATCATGGAACAAGGACTTGATGATATTTTTATATATCTAGGTTATTTCCATAGTTCTATGTTTTAGATGTTTAGTATTATGGATTCTATCATTATAAACACATTTATTTATTTAAATGTGATTATCTGATTTATTATCTCTGGATGTGTTTCTACCTCATGTTATTCTTTTTCATTTCATTACTTGATTATCATTTATTCATTACATATTATTCATGTATTGTTATCTTCTCCTATATGTATACAATTACTGAGAACATTATTCAAGATCACATGCATCTGAAATAGGGTTCATTACAAATAATAATGACACCACTAATTTTGGGAATTTGGAATAGGGTTCATTAGAAATAATTATTCCAATTACTAGATAGACATTACAAATTCTCAATGTGGAACCATGATATTCAAGATCACATGCATCTGAAAAACGTGTCAATGACTCTATCAAATAGTGAACCTAAAATAAGACCACAACAATATTACATTATTAGTTATTCCCAAGTTCCTCTGGAATAATATCAACTCTTAAAAAACCCATAATATGATGGGACAACAATTGAAACTTAACTCAATACTACTGATATCTAATGCAGACATGCCCTTTCACATCGTGATTTTTCCTAAAATTATCACCCAATATCACTCTCCTTATTCCATGGAAGACTAACAAATTTAATACCCAGACATAGTTTATTTCATGAAATAATACTCAATATCATTCATACATAATAGTTGAAATATCCAATGAAACCTTACCACACACATTACTCAAAAACTAATAATTAGCATCTTATTGAACCTACAATCATGTGTATAACCGACCATACAATATATTTTTCTATTTTGTTTAATCTAACATGGATAAGCCTTTTGAATCCTATTCATAATATATATCTACTTGATTCCATGAATAACCGCATTCCATTGGCCCAACATTTTTCATTTCAACTAATGTGATCATATGGTTATGATATTTTCCTCATAGGTCTGATGAACATTAGTCATCTTTAACCATATAGTTAAACTTATATCATGAAAAAAAGTAAATATTTATCCATTTATCCATGAATTGATTCATTTAAATTATTCCCAAAGTTCCCATGCACTCTAAACCGTGATTCTAATTCATATCTCCCCACCTCACATAACCAACTTATAGATTCCACATATTTGGGAAAAACCATTATCATTATTAGATCATTTCTCAAGAATCTAATTCCAATACTAAACAAAAAAGGGTTACATTTAATGGGGATTAGATTTCTTTCCTCAACCCACTAAGGTTCCCCATGCTTCCTTGGATGATGGTAATGCATTCCACAATCTAAGATTCTTGAGAACTCATATCCACATGACCTATCATCATTACAAAACCAACCAAATCACTAAAAAGTGTGTACATTATGTCAGAATAATATATTTATATTAAGATGAATGAAAAAATTCATGTTTCAAATGGAAAATTAGAAAATCCACAAATACCACAATGCTGATAACTCGTCATATTCAATAATCATCGAAATCATAATAGCGCAAAGAATGAATAGTGAAATCAATACCCTAGTTTCTTGGACTGAATTATAGGAATGTGTTCATGAGTCACTTTTCTAAGGCTCATAAAAATATTTCAACCATTTCTAGACGTCATAATTACCATCATGTAGATTCATTATAGGAAACCATCCTCTGATACCGTGTTGTGACACCACAGTTGAATCTTGTGCTCCACCAAACCATGTGGACAAAAGCATGCTTCCATATACACCAAATGATTCCAACTATTAGTGATGGACTATAATAATATAATTGATACTATTATATCATATCAATGTAAAAAATAGTAGAAAAAATAATTTGGTAATGATTATCCATAAATTTCATCAAATAATGAAGAAATAACTGTACAAAATGCTCTATCAAATTATGTTGTCATATAAAACTAACACTGGGAAAACAACACATATGGATAATTATAATAAAATATAAAATGATAATCTCATGAAACACTTACCCTAACACATCTGATCTCTAATAAATTCATGCTTCCCAAGACCATTCTATGGCATTTCATGTGATCAACCTGACAATAGACAAATGGTCTGCAATTTCGCTAGGTTTCATATATACTATGGGAGAAAAATATCTCAGTATGGATTCATAATGAAAACCTATAATATATCATCATATAAATATATATTAATGAGAAAACTAAAACACGTAAATAAAAATTATTGTTGAGTTGTCAAGTGCTAAAAATTTTACCAAAAGACATTGTTGGTTACACACATCTTTCAGGTCGTTGGGTGCTAACCAAGACATATAGACACACAAACATTTTAGCTTCAGTTCCATTGCACAATAAAAGACTCATATGTAGTCACATATCAAATCTAGATAGAAATAAAACATTATCAAACTTTTTATCAATCCATAAGGTAGACAAATTTCCCAGATTATGAATCATAACCAATCATTCCATGGGTTAGGGATCATGGCCACCACACCACTAGCACTGCCATGTCTTGACACAAGTCCAATCATTCCATAGTTCTTGATAAAAGTTCATACCACAAGTGGATCTACTATTTTATACCACAATATTAATCATGATCTTGGTCAATCCATAAGGATTTTACAACCATAGCTCTTCTAGTTCAAGCCACAAGTCCAATCATGACCATGGTTTGGACATAAGGTCTATATATCCCATCCTCTCTCTTGGATAAGGGATCATGGTCTATCAAGTGAGTGATAAATACATAAGGTCATTATAACCCATCCTCTCTCACTAAGGTGAGTAAACAAGGCCTGCCAAGGGACTTCTCAGAATACAAGATCATCATACCCCATCCCCTCTCTCAGTTTATGTCATAAGGTTATCTTACCCATTTTCTATCTATAAGTCCCATCATCATAATTATTTAATATTGTGATAGAATGTTCTCCACCTCAAGTTTTGGTCCAATCAATTTCAAACCACCTATCACAATGACTCTAGAAACAAATATCTGTAGTCTATGAAATCACACATATAATGGTAAAGTATAAATGTTCACAACAAAGCACATATAATATTTTTATCATAAAAGAAACATGAACACCATATATAGAACACAACATGAATAGGTCACATATTCCATCCACACACATAAAATATACTATATCACAAATTGACCTCACACCTATAGACACACAATCATTTAGAAAAATATTCACCATCTCATACAATGTCCTTGAAAGGTATGTAATTCATATGGTGATTCCACAAACTAGAGTCCTGCCCAATCTAAAGCCAAACCTTCTGGTCTAGTTCTTACCAAAAATCCCATTGTAATTATAGTAAATGTTAATATAATATTGTTATTTATCTAATTCCCACTACCAATGATAGGGTCTCATCTTACATCACCCCAAGGAGACCAATTAAAACCCAGTCACATCCATTATTTTCTTACCTGAAACTCTATTGGGGAGATACTTAGGATATATTTGAGATACTTCTCACATAATGATACAAATAAAGTAGTATATCCATCACACCAATAACAATTTTACATTGGTGACATAGTATTAATATGAATCATATCATCCATATTGAAAAAAATACCTTTTATACAGTCTTGGAAATAATATTAATCCCATATTCTAGCTTCTGGGTCTCGAGATCTACATCCTCCCCCATAAAATAAAGTATATAATGCATACACACAAGCATTCCCATTCGTAAAGATATATGGTTTTAAATGATAAGGTCCACCTAAGAAAAAAGTAGTTATAAACCTCATCATGATCCAATGAGACTATAATTATGGTCCCCATGACTCTCCCCATTTCGTATCACCACTGATGATCCTTTTTAAATATTTTTTCAAAGATTATTAATTAAAATAAATTATTATTAATTAGATAATTTATTCCATGGATTCATAGTTTCATGAAAGATCAATGAGAACCACTGTCTCACCTGATCCTTATACAACCATACTGGATTGGTCCACAACACACTCTTAACTCTATCCTACATGAAACAACCTATTGTTTAATTTTTTTAAAATTATCAATTTTATATAATTTCAATAAAAACAAACTATATTTATAGTACAATGGATTTTCTTATGATACCTAACCTTATTTGGTTCACAAAAGGGGCAGTGGGACGTTCTTTATGAATTCCAAATGAAATATCCATCTCCCTTGGTTTATTCTACCAATATCATATTGAATTAATATCAAATCAATAAATGGAATTATGAGGGTTGTGATAGGAGGTTAACAAATAGAATAAAATGGAATAAATTGCATTAAATCATCATATCAAATCACCCATATTCTCCCCTAGTAAATGATGTTATAATGGGAGATATGAGAGTGTAAATTATTACAAGGAATGGCCTCTCCTAAGCCCCATGATTGGATATATCATAAAAAAACATGACACATAATATTAAAATCAAACCAATTATAATGTTTCCATCCCAAGACCATTGGATATTTTGTTGGTTTTAATAGCCATTTAGTGAGACTAGTAGGGCTATGGGGAGAACGACTAGCCTACCAGAAGTTGGTGGTGGCTTGCTAACTATATTGTGAATCTAAAACTTTCCCTAGGGCATAATTTATCCAACCATATAGAAGATGTGGGATTAATGGATAACATGTGGATACTGATACCACTTTTCTACTCAAAAATTTATTGGATTTATTTGGGACAACAAGGGTCTTCAAAATGTTTCAATCCACTTCCAAAAACACATTTTTAGTGTATCAAAAGTCTAGATATTTTATACAAACCCTTGTTTCTCAAAAATACCATTCACCCAGTGGATTTTTTGAATTCCCATTAAAGATTCCAACCCATAACAATGCATGTCATTACAATATCCAAACCAAAATGCTTATCATCTTTGAGAAGTTGTGGTATTCCTAGAAATACATCTCTTAACAAGTCAATGTTATCAATTCAATGATAACTCACTAAATAATTTTTATAAATTAAAATTTGATATTATCACATCAGATCAAACATTCAATGAACTTGTCACCAGAATTAAAATCATACTCTCATTTCCAACATGAACACATATAGAGTTCTCATCAAACCTATATCCCTTGATAAAATTCATTTTCATATAATCACTCGTTGTAGATCAGGTGGTTCTCCCCAAATTAAAGAATCACATATGGTATCAAAATATATTATATGTTAATCCCAACTAGAGAAATACCATATAAATAATGCACATCTAATTGTCCACTAAACGAAAACCATTCTTGAAATACTAATTTAATGTGCTTTCAATTACAATGTGTCTAATTTTCATATAAAAAACAATTTTTTCCTTATTTGGTATCCCTTTATAAAACATTATTGGTTCCCCTACCTATACCCCACCAATTTCCAGATATTAATTCCTTAACTCAGATAGAAATCCCATGATCACTCGACACAAACAGAGTAGTCAAAACCTGACACTCAATTTAATCCATTTTGGGTAATCCAACACTTTTTCTAGTCACCATAACCCCTATCTAAGAATATGAACACCACATCTTTGAATCAGCCATAGTTCAAATTGAACTACTATAAACTTGTTCTTTTCACACTAAGTCTCTTGAGAAAGAATCTAGATTTCAGCTCTGTAATTTATCGAGGAGCCAGATCATAATGGATATGTCATAATATTACATAATGGTGTGACCTAAAATGTTCACTGAGTGGGTTTTCACTACCCCCAGGATCATTCAAATATGAAAATATTACCACCTCAACTGATATGGTGTTCCCCTCTTTAGGGGTATCATCATCCTCACCTACTGAATCTAAACACTATATTTATTTCATATCCTCTACAAATCCTTTTACATAGTGACTTTGTGTGTTCATACCACTCATAATTATGTTCTATCAATAATATAGATTGCTGTCTATTTCTGTCTTACATGGAACATCACTCTCCAATCTACCCAGACATTAATTAATAATGATGTTCATCCCCTAAAAATGAATAATGTTTTCACCACCGAATAATATCCCTTACACTTATCCATGATCACTGATACAAAATAGGCCGCCACACTACACATGTAGTTCTCCTCCTTGTATACTCAGGCCCAACAATGACAAAAAAGGAAATCTATTGTGGTTATAAATGGATCAATCATTGCCCCACAAAAGATATTCCACCAAAGTCCCCTATTTCTATAGGTATATTACAAATTCTCAAAAAGGAACCCCATGAATTAATTCTCGGATGAGTTTCATGAATGCATCAATGGAATCCCTCTAAGACTGATAATCGTCCAAAATATCTATAATAGCACAACTATAGTTTGTATGGGTTTATAAATTACCTGAAAAATTAAAAATGTACCCATACAAGTCATGACGATCAATAAAAACATACCTAGGTTCCAAACATACCAATAACCCACATTCCCTCATGCTTCATGAATTTTTCCTAAATCCTAGGTACATAAAACTCCCCACCATACAAGGTAGAGTGACAATCTATGAACACTCTCATATTTCATCACTCAAGATCCTATTCAGTCTCATCCAACCCCAATAGTAGTACAATACTGTACAACCCAATCATATTCTATGAATCAATCTATAATGTGTCATGTCTCCTTGAACCTAAAACCATACCATGCATCGACAAATTTTAATTACATTTGAATAGAATAACCCATAGTAAACTTTTTCTAAACTAGAATCTCCAAGAATTTATGATTTACCATGTTTCACACTCTACATGGGTGTCGATTCAGAACCAGTAAGAAACATCCCATACTCTGTCAATCAAAATTTTAACAAATTAGGTTTCTCATTATCCATCCAATGAGAACATAATCCAAAAAACAACATACTATGAATCCAATTATCCTAACTATGAGTCTTGAAATCAATTAAAAATGTTCACATTCACATTAAATCATGATCCCAATGCATATCTCCCTACACTGTTCCAAAATCCAATGGAGGGTTCCATATTAATGGGGAAAACTATGAACCTTCTCTTCTCATTAAAAAATAATCCAATGTTTTTAATGAACTCATTTGAGTTCCATTACCAATGAATCAAATTCCCCCATAGAACCACTATGATTCCACATGTATCCCTAGATGAAGGGAGTAAATTTTTTCCTACGAAATTTTGCTATGCCAGGATCTACATGACTAGATATTAGAATAGAATTAGTAAAATCACATATAAGTAGGCATATGTAATGTGAGTTCAATTATAAATGTATGATGCATGAAAATTGGTCTATTTTCATTAGGAAAATATGCATGCCAAAAAATATTACAACATTGGTAAAACATAATATTTAAAACAAACTCAAACACAACATCACAATGAAAAAAATTATTATTGATACACCACAAGCTAGGTATTCCTAGTGAAAAAGTGTTCTAGACTCACATATCTAAGGTCCAATAGAAGATAAAAAACATAACTAGATCACATTTATTATGATGTAAAAATAATATAGCAAAAACATCTTCTGATACCTCTTCAATGCACCTCGATCAAATAACTAGGAACATTTGGAGATCAACATGAACTCAAGTGTTCTTGCGTATAAGAAAGAGTTTGATGACTAGCAACATGGGGATAAAATAATATAGTACAGAACATAATTTGAAATAAATTTATGAAATAATATTTTAGATAATGAATGAATGTGTTTCCAAAATAATAATCAGTGTATGAAAAAATTATTAACCATAACACTATATTGAATATGTTTTCATAAAAATAAATAACTTATTTCCCAAAACGTCGATTATACATATAGATAAATAGAAAAAAAATGTGTGTCTCATGCAACCCATAATATCTTATAACCAATCTGAAATATTCCCATGCTACCATAGTCATACCCACTTAACATCATTTTCACAACTTAAAAACATACACATGGTTTTCATATACACAATGTGTCCCATGTATAGTTTTAGATATATATATATATATATGTAGATTATAATTAAAAACATTTAATTTATGATATCATATATGTTCATATGAATTAGGAAAATATAATATATGAACAAATATCATTTCCAATTATTATTATGTTATTGATTCAAACCTAACACATTTCTAGTTAGACAAATATTTCAGGTAAATTTATTCAAATGAAGCTAACCCAATGAACAACCATACCAACATCAGCACTATTATAGAATGAAATTCTCACACACAATCACATATCAAATAAAATCTTAATAGAAATTTCATCACCCATCTAATCAAGACACAAGACCATTACATGACTCATATCAATGCCAAAAAAGAATTATTCCATGGGTCGTGATCCGTGGTCATTAAATACTCAGATATACTGGGGAAGAGAAAAAGGATATTCAACCCTCAAGATAGGCCATAAGTTCAATACATGCAAGAAATGTTTGCATCCATGCATAAGGAAAATAATTCCTCTAGAAAGGCCATAGGATTGTCAAACCTGTAACTCTTTGAGGTCAATCCATAATGGTAATAATGGTTCCTATTGGGATACAAGCCCTTTATAATCCATACTCTATTTTGGGATATGGAATTGGGACAATAATTCCATTGATCAAGTCATAAATTCATCTAACTCTATCCTTTATCTCGGTTCATCCGTAAGGTTATAGTATTATATTCCTATATTCATGTCCCACCATCTTCATTGACACATGTCACACTTTGGAACACCTCCTATTGGGGATCGCCAATACATGGTGACCCATCTGTCACCTTGATACAATATAAAAACCTTTGTAGACTAGTAATTCAAATACAATAGGTAATAAAATATAATGGGGAATCATATAACATAATAAATAGGTTTCATAGGACATACATGTACATTATATGTAGAACACATCAATCATGGATCTCTTGGGACACTTACACACACTGAATAATTTAATATCATATAATGGTACTTAGATCAATGTTAACACATCAAGGATAAAATCTCATAACATTGGCCAAAACGTTATGGACTTCTTACGGTTAACCCATAGCCCAAATCCCCACCTCAACCAAGGACCACGATAGTGTGGACATGATATTTAAAAATTCCATGTGGAATTAAAATAAAAATTACTTGATTGTTTAATCATTAATTTATCTAAAGGCCTCACCTCACTTCTCACTATGGATACCATGTATCACTTGGCATCATCACTCATATACCAACTAATAATACTCATCAAGAAACAGTTAATCTATTTTACGGACCGAAGTCACATTATGTGACCAACCATGGTCTATCCCAATTAGATAAAGCACTATTTCCCCATAGAGATATAGAATACAGATTAATATAAAATTCTAATGTAATTATATTAAATTTTCCTACGTAGGGGGTGAAATTATACCTCATTTCTAGCTTAAGGTTCACTAAGTCCTTTATACATGATCCTATCATAAAATATTAATTATAATCAAATATAATTAATTATTGAACCTAATCCAACATGGAATAATTTATTGAAGGCTCATCAAGAACCACTTTCACACTATAACCTCAACCAATAATATTCCCAGGGTCCATGACACACCCTCACCACTAATCTGCAAGAATTCCCTATCATTCAACATCTAAAAAACAATTAATTTCTACCAATGAAATTAAAAACCTAAGTTTATTTTAGGATACTGTATTGTCTCAACTAAAATAATTTCCTACCATGTATATAAGGTTTTCTATGATTCTCTCAATGAAATCTTCTTAAAATTACCATCTCCCTCAATCATCCACTATTCCTTGATTGATTTTGCAGCAAACACCAAAATCAAAAGTATGGAAATTAGAGGGTAGTTAAGGAAGGTTCATGAATGGATGACAATGGATGATTGTACCAATAATTTTCCTCATAACTCTCTCAAATTCCCCTTAATAAAAAGGATTAAATGAGATGATTGAAAAGGGAAATCCATCCAAGGAATCTCCTCTCTCAACCCCCTGCACAAAAAAATATTTAGTTCAAAGAAATATAAAAACATGAAAATAAACTAATTAAAAAAGTATATATATTGATCATTGTAGTGGGTTGATTGGTATCACTAGCTATTTGGTGAGAACAACATGGCTTGTGGGTGTCTAGATAACATATTTTTGAGCCAATTTCCTCTCACAAGAAGGCTGGTAGTGGATCACTAGTAGAATAGTGATTATTATGTCACCCTTACCTAACCAATTATCAAACCAGCAGTTATATGGTATCTATAACCACCAAGATAATCCAATACCTATCAATATTTCTTCAGAAAACCATGGTTCCTCCCTGAGATTTATTCCTCATACAAAAACATATATTTTTTAATTTATAAACCATTTTTCCTCCAATAATTTCTAAAATTATAAAAATATACCATCTAGTAAATTGAATGTTTGAATCATCCCGACAATATCAGTCCAGAAAGAACAAAAGTTGTTACACACCCCATATTTAGGTTTCCATTACCCAATGTATGAATATGAGTATAACCATTGTAGAGTCTATAACATGTTCTAGTTTTTTTATTTTAGGTAAATTTTCAAAAAATTCATAAAATATGTTACCTTGGAAGATAATTGTCATAAAGGTAATCCTTTAATTATTAGGATTGTTTTTTATTATGATATGAAATGTTTAAGTTGTGTACATGGTAAAAAATAAAGATATCATTTTCTTGGGTTATCTCACTTAGTACCAAAACCAATTTTAAATGTATATATCTTTATCACATAATCTAGGTGTGTAGGTATAGGTCTCCTCATTTTGATCACATTAGGATTTTGTTATCATTTGGGATAAGATTATATATATTTTGGATTAAAATGTGATAACAATAGTGAAATATATAGGGATTAGACCATGTAATGATTATCATCCTAAGGTTTTTTTAACTTCATAATTTTTTGATTTCGATAATTGATATCTCTATCGTGATATTATAGGAGGATGTAGACATTGTAATACATATACCTAGTGGTAATAAAAAACAAAACGTAGGTTGAATATTAACTCAATCATCAACTAGTTAATGAAAAAGAGTCATAAATTCACACCTGATATTACACTCTAGAGGGATATGATTTACTGAATCCCAAGATCATTATATACTATTATGAAGTATATGAGTAGAAATTCATGGTATGGTAAGAAAACCTAATATTAAAATCACTATGTACCGCCAAGGATGAACTGAATGAGTTTTAGTTTGATCACGTTATAACCTAGATTAACCAAAAGTATCATAGGTTATAATGAATGGGAAATTAGAGAAGACATGTTTGGATTGAGTTTTCATATTCATAATATAATTTTTGATGATAAAATCAAAACAATATTTGATTTACTATTGGGTTGGTAACATGATCATGAAATTGAATTAATAAAATTAGTGTGTCTAAAAATTATTAATGAAGTATATTTTTTAAAAATTGTTTACTAAAAATAATAAATATAGTTATAATTATAAAAATCATTAGAGATTATATCATGAGTCATTTAAATCATTTAAATTACCTTAGATACATTCATTGTTAATTTATAATTCAAAATTTTATGGATCAATTAATTTAAGATTTGAGAATATAAAACCCAAGTATTTCATTATATATATTCCCTTTAAGTAAATATATTGTACTGGATAGTTTTATACACAAGCAACACCAAACTAAAATTAGTCATGACATATCTAAAATTTATAATTATCAAAATTTTATAATAATAAAACCTACAGTAAATAAAAATTCATTACTCAACTACAATTTCATAAATTAAAAGGATATACAATTAATATGATTTAATATTATAAAGGATGGTTATTTTTCAATTAAGTTTTTTATTATTTATATTTTATCCTAAAATAATAAATTCTATAATTTTAAAATATTTTTATTTATGATAAAATAAGTTAACATATTTTATATTTATCTTTTATATGAGATATTATCATGAATACTTATAAATGTCAAATATAAAAATATTATTTATATTTTTTCTTTTATTTAAAAAAAAAATTATAATTTATTGAATATTAACTCAGTAATATAAACATAATTAATAATTTATATTTTCAAAAGGTATCTATATATTAATTTTGGATTTTTTAATATTTTTTGGGGTGAATATAAAAAAAATTCAGAAAATACCTTCACATTTACAAAATTATTATAATTTTATAAGGAATAAAAATTCAATAAAAATAGTTATAATAAAAAAACATATATATAATGTTAAATAAAACATTAAAAATTAATATTTTGACTTTTTAAATCTAATTTTTATTGGTTTGGTTACATAAGAAATATTTTACTATAATAAAAAATATTTCTGGTCTAGTTATTTTATCTCTGTGTCCATATGGAGGGATTTGGTTTTAGATTACTTTGAGAAAAAAATAATTTTTTTAATAATATAGAATCCAATTTCATTTAATTCATAAACAATTATAACATAAACTTAATTAAAATTTTTAATCAAAAAAGACCCCAGTTTTAAAAATGGATTTACATGTTATATATGAAAATATTAGAATTTATTTTTATATCTAATTAAAATTTTATTTGAAAAAAATAATTTTATATTTTAATTTTTAGTAGAAAATTTTGATATAATTCCCAATTCATTTTTAGGTATAAAAAGTAAATCCCGTATGTAAAATTTCATTAACACTATAAAAACAAAATAATATAAAAATGAAATATCAAAGAGTAAAAGATATAAAAATGATTAAAAAATTCTTTAAAGATATGTGGTTGATTATTTTCTTATCGTACCCCTCCCCAATCCATTATTTACCATTATCTTATCTATATTACCTATAAATAGTGACATTATCATTTGTATTAATAAAAACAATTTTAGTTCTATCACTTATAATAAAACTGTCTCCACTCCACTTCTCCTCAAATGAAAATAGATATTTTATTCATCAGAATTTATCCCTAATAACTACCAAATAATCATAAATACTTTTTATAGCTCTATTATTCTGAAATTATCACCCAAATAAATCAATAATAAAATTTCCAAGGATGATCATCAATATACAAAGGTAAATTCTCAAATAGTCCTTTTTTGTATTTTGTTTCCTTTTTATCCACTCCCACCTCCAATGAATGATGTATAATTTTTTTTGAATAATAAAATAAGTATTATAATAAAAATAAATTTTTAGTATGTTTATGGGATAACCAGTTTCCATCTTCTTCCCAACAATTCCAAAAATGTAAATGTATCTCATGTCATGTGGGGCTAACCGCGTCTATAAGAAAATGATATGTTTTTTCATAACATCTATACATGGATGATTCAACGGGGGTATTTAATGAATTATCATAAAATTTAAAATATTATTATAGTATTCATATTATAAACCAATTTCATATGTCATTAAATTCTACGGAAAATGAGAACGACACACATGTGTGTGTGGACTGTCTCCTCCATGTAACAAAAAAAATTCATTTTTTTATCATTTAATATAAATTGAAATATCACATAATATATTTTACCACATTAATAATATATAATTAATAAAATTACCTGTCAATATTAATGATATTATGCTAATGCAATCACATTCCTAGGGACAATTACCCACTAATTATATCAGGTTCTTGATTGTATCGATTTAACCACCTATATTGGCCATGAAATAATTTTTTATCATGGATGGATAAGGAAACATATATACTAGTATTATGATATATAAATTTTAATGTGATGTTTAATTTAGGTTTTTATAATGGTTTGTTAAAAATTTAACTTTTTATTAACATACTTCCCTTTGTTGAAAAATAACCTGAAAAAACCATTTCATGTATTATGTTCTCATGAAGAGTGGTCATATTTTCCCTAAAATGAACATAGAGATTAATATATAAAACAAGGAAATTATTATAATATTTTTTATAGTTAGGTAATGATTAACTTATTAACATGGAATGTGGTTTTCTATAAACAATATAACACATTTTCAAAACTATAAAAATTAAAAACATCAAATAATGATGATAAACATAAACATCGTAGTGGAAATATAATAAATGATCATGAATAAAGAGTATATATGGTATTAGATAAGATAAAGTTTTTGAAAATTATTTTCATATAGTTGTGTTTATCATACAGGATTTCAAATATCATTCATTTTAGTTGGGAGTATAAGGTAAGTGTGATTCATGGCATTATAACATTTCATTTATTTATAAAGATTATTCTTCAAATTCGTTGTTATAAGTTGTGTAAATTAATCACTATGATTCTATTTTATTTTATTTCCTATTTTTATGAGTATTTGTATTTCTCTCATAATAACTGAATCTAAAATTATTCATAGATCCAAAATATGACGTTCATATGGTATTCACCTCCCAAATTCAGTAAAATTATACTTCATTCATATTGTCCAATTCATTAATATTACATGGTTTATATACTACCCATCAAAGAATTATGATCTTGTTCCTCAAAAACATATATGTATTGAAAAATCCAAATTACATTATACCTTTCATGTTTTTATGAATATAAATGTAATGAAGTTGTAATAGATTTTTTTAACTCAACCCCTAGTTCATTGAGTTCTAATGTTTCATTAGGAACATATTAATTATATGTTTGGTTTCTTACTCCCCATAAAAGTATGACATTTTTATAATAATTATCATTAATTATAATGATTCTCTTTCCCACATATCTCTATTTTTTCTTCTTGGCAATGTTCTTATTCATTAGAAAAAAAATTATGAATTACATAATATGACTTTCATATATCATGTTATCATTTTATAAATAGAGTGTTATTACTTCATTTTTATGATTTGGTTTTTTAAAATGTTATCATCAATTATTAAAATTATTTTTCATTTGGAAATTATGTGATTTATCATCCACTCAGCATTTCATCGAAAAAATATATATTTATTTTCTTTTCATCCATTATTGATGATTCATTTGAAAAATTAATTTTATTAAAAAAATAAAAATATAATTTAGAAAATCGATTTTGAATGTGATTGGTAATTTTTTTGTCAATAATTAATTGTTTTTTAAAGAAATTATTTTATGGTTTCTTTTCAGGTTTTTTACATTCCTTATTTATGAAACTTCCTTTACATGTTTTAAAATTTATATCATATTTTTTTTATTCTTAATGATTTTTTAAATAATAAGAGATATTGGTAAATTTTTTAAAAGTAAATATTTGATTTTAAAATGGAATTCTTGATTTAAAATTTAATTTAAAATTCTTTTTTAAAGGAAAAATCTATTGAGTGTTATTTATTCACAAATAATATTTTTATGAAAACATATTTCTCTTATAAAATATGTATTATAAAAACTACTTCTTTTTTTACAGGATAATCATTAATAAAAAATTTCATGAAATAATTATTTAATTTTTATGAATTCATTTTATATAGTTTTCATGAATTTGAAAAAGGGCCATTTCTTCTTGTTTTTCAAAGTGATTAATCAAATAATATCAATAGGGTTTTTTCATCTATGTTAACATCTATCTAAATTTCTTATTTTACACATGGGGTTTATTTTAATGCCAAACTTCATATTATTTCTGTTGATAGCTTATATATTATTCATAAATCATATCATATTTCCACTTTTTAATTATGTAATGTTTAAGGTATAATTTGTTTCATGTAGAGATGGAACATATATGTATGAAAAATTCTTATGTGATGAGTGGGTTTTATAAAACCCTATAATTCATTGGGTAGTGTTTTTTATCTCACTATATAAATTTGGGAATAGATAATCAAAGAGCTCTCTTCTATAGGAATCGATAAGTACTTTCTACTCCACTATGTCTTGGGAATAATGTAGTGATTCCTACTCAACTATGTATATGTGAATCATCTAGTGATGTTTGATCGACTATGATATTCATGCACAAATCTTTTCTATATGATGTAAATCTATTTATTATACCTACACCACTTTGTTATTGTAAAAAAGTAGGTTTTCATGTTCCACTATTTTATTATATTTATTCTTATATCAGTTTCACTTTTTATTTTTATACTTCATATGAATTAAATTACATATATTTATTACTATTATTAGTCTTCATGTCTCATTTTTTTCTCTTGTTTCTATACTATAATAAAATGGAATATGTATTATCAATTGAGATTACATGTTATGGTATCATGACTAATGTGAAACACTTGTTACCTTATTTTCATTATTATAATATATTTCCCCCATGTTCATGTTTTCACAAATTCTTATTATGAAACCATTAATGATATTTTGTTTATTCCCTTAATAGAATTTTGATCCCACCAATTTCTTATATTTAAATTACATGGGTTATTATAATGATTACAATTGACAAGCCATCTAGAACATGGTCTATTATTATAGGAATGTGGAGAAATGTTCAAAAGTATAATAAAATAAGATTCCAACATAGCCAAAAGTCAATTCCACTACAACATAAATTATTTGTATTTTTATTATTATATAGAATCTTTATCATAGTTATATGATGTAAAATAAATATTTATTTAGATTTTTCCATATCACTGAGAATTGATTCACATGTGTAATGTATATAATTAAAAAAAATATTATATAATGTGGTTCTGGGGTGCATCAGTTTGATTATGTTATGATTAGGTTTTAAATTAAGATGTTTGAAATGTTTTTATAGTTTAATAAATTAGTTTAGAGATTTTAATAGGGATTCCTAGTCTTCTTGAGAACATACAAAAACATTCACTATATTACCCATTTATGGATAGTGTTATTTTGAGAAAAATATAAATTCTGAAAATTTTCTATCATGTGGGATCTATACAATATCACATAAAATCACCATGTTAAGAATGAAAAGACGGATTAGGAGTCCTTGTACATAGAGTCCTCTTTAAATAAGGGTTAACCATTATATTTAGGCGAAACATACTAAAAAATAAATTTAAATTGAAATAAAGTAGGGTGTCATTGAAGAAGGAATCCCTAATTGGTGTCTCAAAATTTATGTCAAAATGAGATTAAAAATAAAATGATATTGAATATTTTTATGTCCTTAATTTCTTATTAAAATTGAATTTCAATTAATATTTTATTACATGGTTATTCATATACACAAAATTATTTGGGATTTAGGTTCCACCACTTTCTAAAGTAACAAATATAACCAATGGTTCCTTGTATCATGTGGTCAAGAAACCAATTATATTTAAAGAGAAACTATAATTAAACCATTTTATTCTTTTAAGGTGATAAAAAACACTAGGATCATGAATATTATTGGTGGATAATTTTTCTTCATGATCACATAATAGATTTCAAAGACTAAACATTTTTATAAAGATAATACACCCATGAATTATTAATTAGGATTCATTATGTACAAAAAGTTTAATCATTACTATCGTTAAATCCATAAACATAATTCTTTTATCTATAAATTACCCTGGATAATAAAACATAGGAGTACTTGATAATATTTTCTATATATATATGGTAAAAGATTATCCCAAAGTGAAAAAACCAATAAAAATAAATAAGTAATTTTAGACACAAATTTAAGTGAATCAGAAATCTAATATTAGTCCCCCATAGGTGAAATGTTACTTTAAAAAATGAATAGAAACATCTGAAATATTAGATTAACACAGGCTCCCCATATGGGATTGTTCTCAAACTTCAATTAAGGATCAATTCATTTAAGTTTTCACGAATAAACCACTAAATCATATTTTCTATACATTCATGTGTGATTCCATTAGTATGAAAATTCCAATGTAAAACATCCCAAATATGTTCTCATTTTTTATAGATTAAGACCCTCCAACTTACTAAAAAATAATAAAATTACTTATAAATACCACGATCTCATGTGTTAACAATAATGTTTTTTCATTTAGTATAAGAAATGTATTCCATATCATCGATAAAATCATTTTAATAGTTTTCAATACACCATTACTAAATGGATGTAATCACATTACCCCCATCCATGATCTAGGGACTAAGAGGTACCTTTGGTCAAATACCTACCCAAAATTTAACATTTAAACCCAACTAGATCAAAATAATAATAATGGAATTATCTTTTCAAATTCAATACATTAAAAATACCATTCTCTTAAGGACTTTTCTACATTCAACTGATATTAATTATCAATTTATCTACTATATTCATGTGGCCTATTAATTCATTAATTACATTAATAATAGGAATTCAACTATTTGTAAAATATGTCATGTTGGTTGTTCTATAAAATAGTTAATTTCCTAAAAATGAAATAAATCATGTATTATTATAATAATTAGGATCTAAAGACTTATAAAATAGGTTTAATATATCCTAGATCAAGGAACTCATCCTATACACTCAAAACTTGTTTCCATTTCACTTAAGATTCCAATCAATATCTATAGGAACAACAAATGAGCTAGATGATTAATGGGTTTATGATATAGTTTATTCCAAAAAAAAATTTCGTATTTCTCTTCAGAAATTTTTTCATTAATCTACTACTATATTTTATTTATTAATCTACATGATAATAGTGAGGTCTCTCTAGTAAAATATATTCATAAATAAAAAAATATCAAATTTGAAAAATTCCCTACATCATAACTATTATTGTGTAAAATTATTATATATTTCCATTTCAATTTAAATAAAATATAATGGATGTTTTCCCATTTTAATGACCTAAATATACATGACATAATTTTCTATTAAACATGAATTTAAAAATCATATCATCGGTCACATGAATATAAACCTAAAATGCACAACTATATTCCTTGTCAAATAACTATAATGGGTATAAAGTGCTTGAAAAAATAGCACCAAACTAATTTTTATTAGTTCGCTTAATAAGGATATGAAGAATTCCTTATAATGGGTCCATTCCAAATTATATACAAATATATTCCTCTTAAACCATGAGTCTTCCTGGACAGCTTGAAAATCTAGTCCATACCCTTTTACATGGTAACCAAAAAAATTATAACTTATCCTAGAAATGAATATTTGAATCAATTGGTGACATTTTAAACATAATTAGTTCACTAATAATGAGAAAATTAATATTAAATTATCTTATGATGATATAGAGAACCATAAGTTCACAACATTCATGATAGTAAACCCTAAAGTCATTGATGAAAATAAAGTAAACATTTAATTTTATTAGAGTCTTATTAATGAACTTCCTCTAAAACCTTAATGGATTTATAGATGGAATAAAACACCAATAAATGATTTAATAAATGGTATTCCTTAAATGAGTACCTAGATCATGACCTATTATTAGTGTTGATCCAATTATCAAAACTATTGGGGATGATCAATTAACAAAAATATTTAATTTTCTTCTGATATAATAAATCAATCGATTGGTAAGGAGTGGGTGGATTAAAATTTTTCTTTGGGTAGTATTAAATTAAAATTTAACATATTCAATACATTTTTTTAGAGTTATAATATTAATATACATGAAATTTAATGATTAAGAGGGTAATGGTCAGGAAAAAATATATAACTTTACCATGATTGAGAGGGTTGTCGCTGAGTTATGATATGTGTCAAAACCCAAGTAAGAGAGTAAAGGGATGTGATGTCGTATGTGGCATGGTTTGATTTATGTTTCTATTTGAGAGTGTTTGTTATGAGACCCCTCCTCTAAGTGAGTGTTTAGTTTTAATTTATGTGACTTCGAATAAGGAATATTGGTTCTAAATAATACCCTACCTATGTTAGAGGGTAGTGTTTGGGACATAGTTTTTGGACCCACCCTATGTAAAAGGGAGTGGGATGGATTTTTAGGTAATAGGTGGATTTTTATTCTTATATAATTGTTTAATTAAGGCATTTTTAGGTGATGGGGTGGTTTGGTTAGTACTAGATAACTTGATAGTATTTGTTTTGTCTTTACTATTTCATTTTTGTTTTTTACATGTGTACAATATATATGATATCATATAAAAGGGTTTCTTAGTTAGACAATATTATATTTTAGACTCACATAGATCATGGGAACTCAATACACATGAAAACATTATTTTTGGATATCAAGTGGTAGATAACATGAGATATTAGGTTGTTTTCACTGGATGGATTATGGGTGATTGTTCTGAGCAATATATCATGTTTTTTATATAGGTATCCATGTTTTTTTACATTATTTTATCAAACCCATAATTTGACCCTTTTTATTTTTTATATGGTGATTATGAGTATAATTTATATTATATCACATCAATTTTTAAATGTATTGAGATTATATACTCCCAAGGATTTTGATAGTCACTCTATTTGAGTGACTATCCTATGGAAGATGGGGGGGCTACTCTTGTGGTATTATAGTGGCCCCATCCTGGGTGTCATTTTAGAGATCCATTAATAATTGTAAATGTTACTATATTATGTAATATATTTATTTTGGGTAAGTTAATTCATTCTGGATTAAAAAAACATTCAACTTGAGAAGTTTTTGTATCATGAGAAGACATAATAATCTATAATACATTGATGGAGAATAAATCATAATTTGAATCAGTTAGAAAGCATAGATATCCCCATTATACTCATAACAAAATAAGATAATATGATATGGTCCAAAATATAGGTCTTATCCATTTTTAAATTTTATAAAAACATATGACAACTATTAATGAAAGTAGATATTGAAATTTTAAATAAAATGGAGAAAATTTATGTGACTTATGATTGAGGGGAATGATTTTGAGATATCTATATCAGAAAAATAAAAAAACCAAAACAACAAATATCTAGATTTAGTTCACATTGATGTATTTCTTCCAATCCATTATATCATAAATAAAAGAAACATTTTTATCAATGAATCCATTAATAATTATAGATAGATCATATGTAGTATTTTTTTGATCTATAGACAAAGTAAAATAATTTATTAAAAGAATATTCCGGATATTGGAGACTAAAACTATTTTGAAAATAAAGATCCCATGCTCTGATAATGGGCATAAATTAACATCCTCTAAATTAATAATTATTTATAAAAATATAATAAATTATGAGGTTTCTTATTATAAACCCACAAATATAATTAAAAAATTAAATTGTGGAATATGATAATCAACGAAATGGAAATTAAATTATCGACAGAGAACAGAATTTCTTACTCTATTGGATTTAAGTGGAGAATGTGTCAATGTATACCAAAAAAATGTTAATTTAATTACCCTAAAATAGTGATATTTCTAAATGAAATAAGAAATATAAATAAACCTTCTATAAAATATCTCAACTTTTGGAACAAAAAATCTCATCTTAAATGACGTAGGATATCATCATAATTGTGTGGAAGATGATAATGATCATGAAAAGAATTTTCAAGGATACACATATAACTATAAAGTGTAGTGTCCCTCGTCTTTTTCACCTCTAATATGGCTCAACCAAGTTCAATACATCTCATGTGTGCCTTTACATATAACATAGTCTACTATCAATTGGTGATTATGGATAGACTATACCATCTAGAGGAGGGAACGATAAACAATAGTAGAATAATGATAATAATGATAACCGTAATATTAAATAAAATAAAGAGTTTTATAAGTGATTCATTCTATTTGTAAAAAACGATCACCTCCATGTTATAATTTATTGAGTTGTTTTAATTCCATGTATCTATACTTAATAAGATTCTCACAATGGTTGAACAAAAATAGTCCATCTAATAAAAATAATTCATAAATCCATGAAAAACCATACCCTGAGTACCTATATAGTCTTGAGTTACGACTCTAGTAATGATAAATAGGTAAACCACTAAAATTGTGGAAATAACCCTATGTGTTATTGTATCAAAATAGAATTATTTGTTATCATGGAACCAAACTTGGGTTTGATAACACCTTAATACACTACACCAACTTTTCCCCCAAACATATAAGAAATTTCATGAAAAATGCGATACATTAATAAATAGAAGTTAACTTTCATAGTCAATAATAATACAGTTCTCACCCCCATGGGTGCTTCATGGTCTTATAATTTGATGAATACATTTTCCAATCATGGTCGGGTTTCTTTGAACATATAACATAGTACTCAACAATTAATCCCATCACAAGTTATAATAAATGGGGATATCATCCCTATATATTAAAAGGACTCATACATGGGAAATGTTTTCTAATAAAAAACCATAATAATTATAACAACATTTTAAATGTATCAAATACGTCAAGACATGGTAATTAAATCCTGATAAAGAAGTCATAACCAAGAGATTGTGTCACTATCAATTGTATATAAGATGGAATCACAACTTGACCACATCATTAAGGGTGAGGATAATGTCCCTATATATGATAATAAACATAAGTGGGAATGAATCCCCAGACCCAAACCATTGTAAATGTTTTGGAATCATGTCCAATGAAAACTAATATAATAAATTCACCTCACCCTTTTTTTAGAGTATCATCACATTAAGGGAATTCCATCAAACCCATAGTGGTAATAAAAAATATATGATCATTTTACCTTGGGAATATCATACCCTTCATTAAATTTATTATATAATGGTTAGTACATCACCCTTTGAAGGGTATATAATGTAATCATCCATCACATCCAATTAAAAACTGTTTATAAAAATATATCATCATCATGTCCCAATTCATGGTAGAATATTTTTAATGAATTATGTCACACCTCTAAGGGTAATATCAAGTAACTAGTAATTTAATACCATTAAAATCATATTCATGACCACATAGATAATTCACCCCATGAATGTGAGGTATCACATACTAATACCAAGAGAATGGAATAATAGGTCATAATCTATTCACAAAACATGAATATTAACCCTCAACATAATAAAATAATGTTGTTGGGTAGAAGGTTTTAAACTAGAGGTATATCACATAATTTGCAAAACATCCTTCTTTACTTCATCAACATATATATAGGAACAATTTAAGATTAAACAAGTGAAAATATCTATTCTGTAATAGAATTGCATGATTTAGAATTAATTTTACAAGTGGACACAACATCTCAGGCCATAGGAGATTACAGGGTGACTAGGCATGTCATCCCACACCTAAAATGTTTTCAGTAAAGGGTCAAATCATTCAACCATATTTAAATTATTAAAACTATGAATAAAATCACACAATATAAATAATACATATAATGACATAATAAATATCTAGGGAAATATAAATAAACAAATAATAACACCATTATCACATTTTCTTACTCATGTAAACTCTGTGCATGGTTAATCCTTTCATATTCGATACATGTCTTCAATAAAAATTGGGTTATAATATACTATAATACCAAATTTCATGGGAGGGGGACACTCACTCCACACATCAGTAATACTATAAAAAAGGATAATAAGTAACCACTGATGATCATATCAGGTAAAGCCGCATTGTCAACATAAATAATTGATAGAGCTTATATATTTAGAGGATAAGGGAATTAATTCCATGTCATTTATTTCATTATATACCAAGGGGAAATTCATATTTGTTATATAAATAATAATTTACAACACATTATTTCTTCTATATTTCCATTTCTGGCAATGGAAACTTTTTACACACAAAAGGGGGCCAATCAGTGCCTTAATAGTAAGTACCCACCTTCAAATACTATTAAGAACCAATACATGTAATGGATCATACCCGTATCTAAATAATACATATCCCTCTATGACCACATAATAAAATGAACATATTCCATATATTAGAAATCATATAAAAATACAATGGAATTCTTATTGGGTTTTTGAGTATAATTTTGGATAGACATAAATTCAATCTCATGGTCATCGGAGGCTATATCATGAAGGCATAACTTTTAGAGGGTATCACATGGAAATAAATTTATTTAACCAACATATATGGGTAACTAGAAAAAAAGGATTTAATTTATGTTCAATCACATAAGATTTATATAACACATATGACATTTCACATGGAATAATGTATAATCCTTTGGGAGGGATTTGATCACCCTAATGCAGAAAAAAAATTTCCACTTAATAAATTGATGGCTGCTATCCCTTTTTCTCATCAAACCTCTATCAAACTAAATCAACCATTACCCAACCTCAAAAGTCCCAAACGTTATAAAAAATCTAAAATATAATATCTAAAATTATTATTCTTTATCAATTAAATTAATTATATAATAATTTAAATTATAATATATTAAGGATAGATCCCCATGTGATATAAAAACACTAAAACCAAATGTAATTACTAGATGATCACTCTTAATAAACCCCTAATACTAGAATCACATTGAGAACCAACATAAATAATTATATAATATAAAAAATTTACATTTATATAATGAATTAGAAAAAAATCCATATGTGAAACTAAATGAACCATCATGAATGAAACCTCCTTGGATAAAATCTTGATAAAAAACCGAATGCCTCATTTTTCAGGCATAATTATACTAAGCTCAAGTTGAATATACATAAAATACCAAATCCTGTCTAACTAAAATTTATATAAAATTAGGGAGAAATGAAATGATATGAGTCCTAGTAGGAACATACCAACAAACACTATATAAATTTATTTTAATAAATTCCACTCTAAGAGGATAAAAAAGGGATATTGGAGTAGAGAAATGGAGGCCTCCACTTCTATTTGACAATATAAGAATGAAAACCCTAATTTGAGTGCTCTAATATTTTGTTAAAATTAATATTATTCCCCATAATTAAAAAAAAAATATAAAAACAAAAGTCATAGTGTCCACCAACACCATCCACCTGGTTGAACTATGCATAGTATAGACCCCGCAAGACCTCCACTGAAAACCTAGTTCCACAAAAATAGGAACCTAGTGACCTACTATAGACACTATCCTAAACTATATAGACTCTAGAACCTAATAATAATTCTATTTTCCTCTAAAACTATATCTTACGCATCAAAAAATCCCATATCTAATTTAAAATAAATATAAAAATTGTATATATGGTTCAAAAATAAAAAAACTTTTCATATGTTCAACCCTCATTTAAACCTAAATTCATATGTTTCTTTAGATATGCACTGGTGTGGGATTTCATAACTTCCATGTCATAACAGTTCATGTCTCTAAGGACTCTCTATGACCATATCTCTTGAACTATATTCATAGTCAAAACTAGTTGCGTGGATGGAATTAATACCACCAGGTATCTATAATTATACCTAAATAAAAATCTATATAGTGAACTACCCAACACCATGGATGACTCATGATTTGATGATGGACACATGCTATTTGTTTCATCAAAAAGTAGATATAAATCCTCATCTAATCTACTGCTCTCAATAAAATGTGAAAATACTAGTTGGATCCTCACGAATCTGATTAACCATAAACCCTAATATTTACTAATTAATTTTACTATTCTAATGAAATTGAAGATGGGTCCCCACCTTCATCATTGATATAAATTATCATTTAACTGACATCATTCCTCAAAATGTGATATCATTGGTCTATACCAAACAACTAAGAACATTGAACTAAACCTAAGAATCTTTAATAACACAACAACATCTGATAGACTAGAAAAAAACATTTATTCACTGATTTTATACAAAATTAATCATAATACCCATTAGTATTGAGATCTAAATTTATAGTTCTCCAACCAAATAAATTCACATATTCCCACTAATCAATCAAAAGAAATTATCAAATGCTCTATCACCGTGATGTGGTCCTAGAATCGGTTCTCTAATAATAACTAGATATATATATTAATTGATTTATATTATCAATTAACTAATATATAACCCTTACCTATATAATTCTTGAATTTTAATATGAATTATAGATGATTACATTTACACTTCATTAGAATAAGGGTTCAAATAAATAATTATCAATGGTTTCTACACACCAAATAATTTTATAATTCTATAATAATATATATCTAGGTCCTCATATTACATAATATGAGTAAAAAACAAAACCCAAACAATCATGCATTATATACCTAGAAATAAACTCCCTATGAGCCTTTCTACTATGTTATGAAATCAATGTTCTCTATGTAACTCTTAATATAATCAACTATAAATTTAACACCATGATCACCAAATCTATATTTAAAACCCATAAATGATTTACCACTATCAATAAAATTTCAATATTCAATTGAAACACATTATAATCTCTCTACCACTCTATAAGAAGTTCAAAATATTATGGCTCCCCAATTTTCCAAAACATGGTTTAGGCACCACTATCGAAGGAAACATAAATTGATATGAGTTTCTATGCTCCAAAGAGTCACCCAAAATCGATTAATTACTTTAACAGTTCGTGATTAAAAATTATTTTTTTTATTTTTAAAATAGTATCATTATGGAAAAGTGCTAACCAAAACACCACATAAAATATACAAAATTGAATGATTCCAAAAAATGAGCTCTAAATTTAAAATCAAATAACAAACAAAAAACACAAGGATACCTAAATCCAATAGTTATCAACATCAACTAAATTCACTTCATGACTATTTAGATGTGATATTTCATATTAATCACCCATGAATATCCTAAAGAACAATATAAAATTATGTTTCAACACCCCAAGACCAAATTAGGTTTCCCATGATTTTTTATATTCATCTCATACTAGATTACACTTCAAACATGATAACCTAAAATAAAATTAGTATTTCCTGACATATCTTCATGATTTAAATAATTTTTTTTATTACGAGACTAAAAAACAATCGGGTTCCCCAAAAGTTCCAAAAAAAGTTGATCTTTGGGGTTTAAAACAATATCTCAAACAAGAATACCCATATAATTAGAATTCACCATTGGATTCATCATGCATTAAAAATTTATCTATAAGATGACAAAATAAGTTACTTCACCCATGTAATTACTCTCCCTATCCAAGTGATTTTACAAGGATCCATCCATCTTTATATCTCAAATTCCATATAAGTTTTATCACAACTATCCAAATAAGAATAATAAATTAGTTAATGTCAATTATAAGACCATATTCATCAAAACAATCCACACATACAATGTGAATCATAATCCTCTTTTCTAAAAATAGGGTAGGATTATTGAATACATTCATTAAATGGTGTTTTTCTTACTCTGGTAATCAATAGGGAAAACCTAGTAAGTAAACACCCTAGTATGATCATATTGATAAATAGGCTCATGTAATCGAGACTCGAATCCTAGGGGTAATAGGATCACCAATCAAATCAATAATATGAAATGTATCATATGAATGTTAGTCACGTTGTCACATGGTGAATCACTTGTTCTTCTATATGAATATATTTGAAGAAAACCCTCATGATGAGCCAATATCATATTGCATACCTCTCGTGTGTCACACTTATCATATATTTCATATAATTATGTACACATGAATATTATCTAAAAGGAATCCATATTATTATATATCACCACTATTGTTTTGTAACCCACATGTAATCACATCCCATATCTGGTATAATCATGAAAATCACAACAAAAAACATGTAATACTCAACTCAACCTGATCATGATATAAAGATATCATTATTATTTTAGTCAAATATGTCTAAAGAAATTATCCAATGATGATCAAATCCCATTAATGAACATTCATGATTTGACGTTAAATATTAATAAGAAATTTTTCTACCAATTAATCATTATGTATCATATACCAATGTGGATTATTTTTCCCACAAAAATATCATATTATAATGGGATAACCCTTATGTTTTAGCCATATACCGAACACCCCCTTAGGGGATCATTTCCAAATCCAAATGAACATCAATGATGATACCAACTATGTAACACTTCCCATAATGAAATAAAAAATAGAAATGGGGATATTAAAATAAAAATGTACAATAGTTCCATATAAAACCTAAAACATAGGGGTCTCCCATAACATTAAAAAAACTCTAGCAGAACCTACCAATGCCTTGTCTAATTATCATGTATACACAGAACTCATGTCATCAATTAATAATAATTAATTACATATAAAATTGTAGTCTAATTTTATAGAATATATCTAAAATGTTATATAATGAAATTTTACATTGGTTGATACCAACAAAAAAAATTACCAGAACCCATATCATATTCAGGTTTCTTAACCATATGAAATCAGAAACAATTAATGAAAACCCTATATATTGAATATGACTCATGAATTCACAAGTCCTTCTACCAAAGTCAAATAAAAGGAAAAATAAATAAATAGTACAAAACTATACATGATAAAATGAAAATTTTAAATGTGACACATGATAGTCAAAAAACGAATCCTAACACCTAAGTAACATGGATTTTGTCTCACACATGTTCTTCCCATGAATAAGATATAATATCAATCCTAAGTATAGTTCATTCATAAACCCATCCACCATAACAAAAATAGGATGAAAAATATTAAAAAATAATCCTTCATGAAACATTGTATAATCCTTAGTTAAGATCACATCCACCATGAATGAATTGAGTGATAGAGACCACAAGGGAATCAACATGTATTCTAGAGGTTTTCAACACATGTCAAGGGTTTGTAGGTGATAATGTGGAGACTATAACCTATACTATATATTATTGTAAAATAAAACTATATACAAATAATAGCAGTTTTAAGAATATAATATAAAATTAAAGGACACATCATAGGTACATATAATGGATAAATAAATAAATTCCCATGATATAATAGAATGAGTAGCAGTATTTTCAAGTTAGATTACATAATAAGGGTCAACAAAATGATGCGGAGGAACTGAATATCTAAAAAAATAGAGTTCATAATGACCTAGGACTTGAGATCTAGTATAGTATTATCTCTTAACTCTAGTGAAACTCTTTATTTCATCCCTAGAACATTCTCCCATGGTTTTCCAACTTTTTGTAATCAAGTTGAAAATTTAGGTACCATTGATCATGATAATTGTGTGAGTATATATTTTCATTCTACCACCAACTACTTCTCTAAACAATTCTAGTATAAATTTTTATCATGCATAGTGTGATATGATAAAAAATCATTGTTAACAGGAATTGAAAATCATGGTGGGAACCTCATGTGAAGTCAGGGCATGAGTCCTTGACCATCATATTGGAACCCTCCTGCAGATTTAGGGCATGGGTCTTTGACCATTTGAGTCAGACCCTCCAATTGATATTTGGAATGGGTCACCTATTGACTATTAGAGTAACACCCGCCTACGTAGTTAAGGAATTTTTCATCAAATATTAGTGTGTAATACTCATGGAGGGAAAAGGAATGAGTCTTCTATCAACTATCAGAGTGACACCTTCCAATACAATCATTGTATGAATCCAATATCTATCGAGTGAAACCCTCCTTCAATACCAGGGTTATGGTTCCAGTACGTAGATATTATGTCCCATCGACATTGTGGCACATTAGTGAGATATGCCTCAACATGGATGTTTCTTCGGTTTGATAGGAGTGATTTTGGGAATCATTTATGTACCTCTGGGAACTTTTGGAACTTTTCCTATGCTGGGATGTGAGATACAAGATCCCATTATCTCTCGTCTATGAAACTTTTCAGAGTATATATATATTTATATCCACATTTGTCTATTATTTACTCTTTTAATATGGTTTGAGCTATCTATTCTTATTGTTTCCCTTTCTACCCCCTAAAAAATTTGGGGAATCCTATTGGGTATGTATATTGTCACCCCACTATGGGATTTTACCACTTGTGTCTTGTCTTATGAAGATGAAAGAGAGTTTAACAGTGATTATAGAGTATGATAGAGATACCCTGGAATAGTTTATCATGTACAATGGTTATAGGATAGAGATTCATAGTTGGTCTCTCTCAGAATTTACATTATAGTTATCATCTAATTGTGACATTTTTCTTGTTGGGAATGTATTTTCCCCTTACCCCATATTAGTTTACACAGTCTTCCTCTAGTATGGTCTACAATTTTTACATGAATTTTTTATTCCATTGTCATTGAATCAATTATTATTTGTCAAATTATCTTTTCCATGGTTATGGTTGGATGAATTTGTACATGCACATAGGCAATTTCATATCAATTGTATTTCCAATCGTTGCTCGTGCCCAACACCAAGCATATGGAACCAGCATGGGGGTAGTTATGGATTGAGCCCCATTGGGATAAGTCATGATATATAAAATTAAACTAATAATATGGAGTTCATAATTATAATTATATATAAAAAACTATTTAATAAGGTCTATTTTATTTTTAGTAAAAAAATTGCATACATTCTAAAACAAGTTACAAGGAAAAAACCCAAAAGGATACAAAGTGTTAACCAAAGAGGTAAATGGACTAAAATGTTAAAAAACCAGATTATAATAGAGTTAATGTAGTTTGGGTCAAAAATATCTTATCACCACTCCATTATTTTCATGTTTTGAATCCTCTTGACTTTAGAATCATGTTCTATGTGAATATTAAGATGAAATATTTTCAAAAAATTCATTCCACCCACATGTAAAGGGGCCTCTCACTACCCCATTATGTCCAATAAAATATTCATTTTCCTCTTAAAAATATAATTATTTCCCCATACCATGGAATACTATTTCACTCCCTTTATCTTTTAATCATAATAATTTTCTCTATGCACTCTATTTCTAAGGATTCCGCCAAAAGAATACTTATATTATCAATTTTTATACTAATACTTGCCTAACTTCATTTCATTTATAGATTACATTTAAAAAATTATTTTATAATTACTATATTATAAAAAATATTACCTATATAATCAATTTTCTTTTGATTTGGTAATAATGATTTACCACTGTCATTATTTTCCATTTATAAAAAATTGAGAAAAATCATGTGTGTGTTTGTGTAGACAATCTCCCCATGAAGTAATGTATCTCATTTGTCATACAGTCTAGTTCTTATTTATTAAAATAAATAAATAAGAATAATAACATTAAAAAATAGAAATAATATCATTAATCTTTGGTAATAATGATATTATACAAAAAAGAATAACTTTATATCCATAATCATCCATTAATTATTATATGTTCACATTTTGGTCAATCTAACCACTTACTTGAAAATACATATAATCATGGAAGGATATGAGAACATAATTAATGATGGTATATTATATAAAAATATATATATATATACATATTTATATATTAAATGAATTTTCATAAATTGTATCATTAATATTAAACTCATTAATTTGGATACCACAATTAATTTGATAAAATTAATTTAATCATGTTTTTCACCAAATTAATGATTAATGATTGTAAGAAAATATCATAGAATGAAATTAATAAATTATAAATAATTGTAAATAGTTAATTATAGTACCTTTTACTGTCATTTAATGATGACCTTTGGGGTAATAATTAACAGAAACAATGGATTTATGAAACTAGTTTAAAACAACAAAAATTACTCACACTTGATATTATATATATAATAAAAAATTAATATAAATTTTGAATATAATTATAAATTATTTTTATAAAAATTAATAGGTATGATAAGGGTTAATAAGTAGTTGGTTAATATAGTATTTGTTTTTCATATAGTGGATTCATCACTACAGTTGAATTCTTGAATTAATGTAAGGGTTATTTACCTCAAATTTAATTTCTTTCGACATATTTCAAATTGAGAACCAAGAAATATTTATGATAGTATGATTACTTACTAATGGATGTATTATTCCATAATTTTTTTTGTTTCCCATATCATGTTCTTTCATTAAATTTCCATCTATTCAAATGATGCCAAATTTATAAGGGTCATTGTTAACTCAACTACCTTTGTTGAGTTATAGTGCTTATTCTTGGACTTATATCCATCAATATTATAATCAACCAACCTATGATTCCATTTACATGTTATTTTTCAATCCATATGAAGGAAATAATTTATTTTGAATATAACTTCTCAATTAATTTATTCCCTATAGAATGTATGTTAATTTTGAGAATAATTCTTATCCTCTTTAATGACAGATTCCCCTCCTTATCCATGTTATCCATTCTAATCAACATTCTCCTTTATATTTGGAAACCAAATTATCTGTAATCTCATTTAAACATCATATTTCGTTTCTTCTATTTTAAAATAATGTTTTTTTATTAATCTAGTTTTTCAATGATGTTTTTTCTTAATATTTTAAAAAATCATTTTTTATAAATCGTATAATATATCTTCCACTAAACATTTATTTTTTCTAACTATTATATAATTTTGAGGGTTTTATTTGTATTTTTTTTAATTAAATTTTTTCAAAATTTCATCACATATTTTTTTAAAATGATAATATATTTTTAAAGGCTATATTATTAGAACATATTTCAAAATAATTATTTTTAAAATTTATTATTTTCAATTTAAAAAATGTGTACTTTTCATAAAAGTCTTTTAAAAAACATGTATCATCATCACACAAACCAAAGTTAAAATCTTTTTCTAAATGAACTTTTAATATTTCAATACAATTTTTCACTTTATCTCAAAAGTATTTATTTTTAGGGATGTTGTTTTTCTTCAACCACCCTATGAATTATATTATAAAATACTTTTTTGGGGTTGTTAAATTTTGTGTATAACCATTTTAAAATATATATGTAAATTTTTATAATACTATCTAAAAATTTTATGAATACAATTTTTCATTACGTGGGTACATTATGGTGTGATGAATGAGTCATATTTGTTTCCCTTGGTTTATCATGATATATCATATTAGTGAGATCATATAAAACACATATTTATGGTTTTTCACTAAGTGATGGATGGAATCTATAAATCCCTCTAATTGATTGGGTAATGATAAATGTATCATTCAACAGTGAGAAGTGAGTTTGTATTACTCGATACACCATTGGAACTATGCGTGTGAAGACAAATAAACTATTAGATATAAGATAGTGGAACCAGATATAAAAACAGAAGAAATAAAGAGAAGTCTAATCCACTAAATGAAATAGATGAGTGAATCCAAATCCAGAAAGTGAAATATATGAGTTAATCCTTGTCCGCTAAAGGATGTAGGTGGTGATGAATAATCCAATATGAGATAATTATTATTCTTATATTTGTGACACATTCATATCCATTATCTACATCTATATTTCATGATTGATCTTGTCATATGATAAATTTATTATACTATATGCTTTCTTAATGTTATTTTTTTATATCAAGACGATCCTCTCATACCCTCATGATTATTATTATTTATGATTATGTTTCACTTATTGAGTATCAGAGCACACCCATTTCTTATGCATTGATTTACCCAGGTTATAAAGAAAATTAATATTTATAATGGGTCTATAATATTATCTTTTTTGTGGATTTTTTGGAGATGCTGAAGAATTATTATGGATCAAACAGTTAATTATATTGGGTGGAAAATAACCATTACATGAAAAAGACATGGGTTTTAATTTTTAATGGTATTTTATAAATATATCAAACTCAAAACAGAAGAGTTTATGGGAAGTTATTACAATTTAAAATTTTCTTATTTTCATCTGATTATGAGATGTACACTTATGTGGAAACAATCTATTGGTATGAGGGTAGGGTTTAGTAATTTGTTAGGACCATTTTTGTATTTTTTTGGTATTAATAGTAGATAAAAATAGTGAAACCCATTGGCATAACACTAAGGGATCATACATCGTATAGGATTACATCATGAAATTTTTTTAATATAGATATTGTTTGGTAATACCAAGCATTAAATCCCACTATTGATACTAGAAAGAATATATTGTTGTTTGAAAAATCCACCTAAAGGAAATCACAATGAAAATATTTGGATGATTAATGACATTAACATCAATTTATGAACAATGAGGAGGTGTAAGACTATAAATCAGGCTAGAAACATTAGGGGTTATTGTTTGTTAATCACATTCTCTCTAAATTCCATTAATATGGAGGTATTATTTTATCGAGATAGGGTATGGAATATGAGATAAAACAACATAATGTAATCCAGGTTTAACCAAAAGAGTTATTGGATGAATTTTTTTTGACATGGATGAAATGAAGGTATGATATTTTCAAATGATGTTGTCATTAGAGAAGACATCATTGTTTTGTTCTCTTATATTCATATGACCTTTTACTCCAATTATATTAGATATTATAATAAATTTTTTCTTTTAATATTTTTTGGAAACCGGTACCTATAAATCATTTTATATAAGGTTTGCCTCTTAAAAATCCTAGTTCTTACCTATATAGGTGTATTTGAATTAAATTTTTAATAAATTTAATATATACCTACGATGAAGGAAAATATATGTTACACAATTTTTCCAGTGATTTCATGACTGAACTTATTTAAAATCCATATCCTGACTCATGATTATCTTTTAAATTATCCGAGGTGATTTTATTAGAATGCGATAAATAAAATTTTGAGCATACCATTTATTTAATTGGAATAATGTGAATCCTTGGGGTTTTATGATTAAAATTCATTCCATTAAATATATGCATATAATTTAATACTAGTTATTTTACTATTTATCCAAAGGAATTGAAATTAATTTATAAAATAAGTCATGAATTGTTGAAATTTAACTAATAACACTTAATTAATTTATAGTAAAATATTACATAAAATAATCATGAAACTATTTATTACACATAATGGACTACTAAATTTCATGGATTATTACATATTTTAAATGATTATAAATTAAAGGGGGACAATAAATTGAAAAAAAAAATCAACATGATGAGATTTATGGAATAATATTACCCCACAGGGATCTCCAATAACCATAAAAATCCTTTAATTAGAAAGAAATTCATGAATTGGGAAATTATGTTGTTAAATCTAAAATTAAAACTATGGAAACGATAAGTGGGACATAATAAATGTAAACGGAATGAATGACTTTAGTAATGATATATATAGGACCAAAATGTAGTCATTATAAATATTGGTATCATAAGTATAGTAATTGGATATACATTTATATAATAGGTATACTGATATTTTGTATTGATAGTAGTATATTTTAAATAATATAATTCATTAATAATAAATAATGAAATAAATTTATATTTATTATAATATTATAAAAATATTTTCACACATTAGTTATTGTTATTTATAATAATATTATTAAAATATAATTATATAAATTTATAAAATAAAAAATAAAGATATTAATATCATCAAATTTTTTAAATTAATTTATTTAGAATTAAAAAAATCAAAGTAATGGTATTTTATAATGATTATTTGTTATCAAAGTAAACTTGTAAATTTTTTTTTAAAGTCTTATATAATTTACCTAAAAAAGTTAAATTCAAAATTTTTAAATTATTATTATTTTGAAAATTATTATGATTACATAACTTATAATGTGATATGTATGGTTATGAAGAACATATAATGTTTGAATATATCATTTTTTAAATAAATAAAAATTCTCAATATATTTTGAAGAATCATTTAAATGATTAAATTATAAAATTTATCATTTTATTTTTCAAATTAAAAATAATTTTTAAATATTTAAATTTTAAATTTTCATAGGTTTAATTTTTATGATTTTTTTAAAAGGAGGAAATATTATGTGAATAGTTAAAAATACCGTTTTCATAAAAAATAAACATGAATTTTATGAAAAAATTAGTAAATACGCATAACAAATAAATTTTTAATAATTTTTATTGAATAAATATTTATTTTATATGTAAGATAATAAATGTAATTTTTTTAATATTAACCAAAAGATATTTATTTATAATTTTATAACAGAAGTTGTAACTTATTTTAAAACTATTTTAATTATTTTTTATCTTAAAATTAATTTTTATCAATTTTATAAAAATAATCTAAGAAAATTGATTTCAAAATTTTAATTATATTTTCCAAATTATTTAACATATAAAATTTTATTTTTACGAATAAAAATTAATTACTTTGGAAAAAACTATTTACCACTATAAAACCTAAAAGGGTAAAGAGGACAACCAAAGGGTTATAAGGCCTAACATTTTCAAAAATAGTTTCCAAATAAGTTGCTGGGTTTTATCTTATAAAAATCATTTATACACTCCATTATTATCCATTTTTGATTCATCTGATCATTTTAAATACATTCTATCATTATATTAATATAAATATATAAAAAATACCATTCTTTCCAAATTTTAATGGGGCCTCTAACCACCACGTCATTACAACTACAAAATTTATATTTAAAAACGAAAAAAGATATATTTTCTTTCCCCTAGAATCATATTTTACATAATTTCTATTATGAACACATGAATTTATATTAACCCCTCATTTTCCAAGTACTATTACATGGGGAAACACATGATCTAACATTTTCCTTTAAAATCAATTATTTTGTAGATTACTTTTTAAAATGTGCTTTTAAAATTACTATATTTTGAAATAAATAATTTTTTAAACTTAATGTTATTATGATAAGATTAATTTCATTTCAAAATTTCTTTGTTGTAAATAAAAAAATGGAACTATGAAGATTTTGAGGAATACCGCCTCCAAGAAATTGTAAATCCCTTTTTAATATAGGCACTTTATTATTTATTAATGTATATTAAAATACCGTTAAATATCTTAAAAATATTAATAATATCATTCATATTATTTAATAATGACATTCTTTAAAATGAATCAACTTCTAAAAGGATAATCATATATTAATTATGGTATATTCATGTTTTGGTTAATTCAAATTCTTACATATAAACATTTTAAACTATATCTTTTATGACTATGAGAACATAATTATTCATGATAAATTACATAAACACCAAAATAATTTTTTATATTTTTTAGAATTTGTAACATTGATATTGCGCTCATTAATTATTGGAGAACTGTTTATTTGATGAAAATCAATTAAAAAATATTATTTCCAACATAAAATTTAAGGGTCATAAAAAAACATCCATATAATTAAATTATAACAATATAAATACTTTTAGTAAAATAATTATAGTAACATATGGTCTATTAATGATTAAATAAGATGGATTTGTGAATAGAAATACCTATATTAGGAAACTGGTTCAAGAGAATTACATTTTCTCACACTTGATATTGAATGTAGATAACATCTAAAAAATATATATTTATAGAATAATTATAAATGATCTTTGTTATAGTTTATATATATACAGATAAGTTTTATAAATAGTTGATTAATATAGATAATTTTTTACATAAGACATTCAAGCACTTTAGAGGATGTCTGGAATTAAACTAAGGGGTTCATTATTTCACATTTAAGTTCATGATACATATTTCATATTGTGAACCATGATATAATTTAGATGGTTTGATTAAATCCTAATGTATTTACTTTACCAAATTCATGTAATTTATTGGGTTTGAGGATACATATTATTCATTATTTAAATATAATTTTATTAAAAATTTAATAAATTTGTAAGGGTTTTTATTAATTCGTCTCACTTCATTGGGTTACAATGCACCTCCATGAACATATTTAATCCATGAATGATTTTACCCACCTTAGGATTAAATTTCATGGTACATAATATTTCTCCCTTGGTAAAATGACACATTTTTATTCCAATTTTTATCCTTAATAAATTTATTTCCCACAAAAATATATCATTGTTGAGAATAATTCATATCAAAATTAATAATGTATTACCTTCCATGTCCATATTTTCCATTCCCATTAATTTTATCCATTATATTTGGAAATGAAATTATATTTCATCTCATGTAATAATCATATTATCCTTCTCAATTTTTTAGAATGTTATTTTTCCCTCTTTTTACAATTTAGTTTTATCAATAATGGTAGTTAAAAATATTTGAAATTTTTTTTTATCTCCTTCCTATAAAAAAGATTTTATCTTCCACTCTAAACTTATCTTTGATAACATTTATTTAATTTTAATGTCCCTATTATAGATTATACATTTTAAATTTAAAATATTTGAAAATGTTTCCACTTAACCTTTTTGAAACCACTATGTATTTTTATGAAATAATTATTTATATTGGTTTTGAAATATTTTCAGTTAAGATTACTTAGTATTAAATTCATAAAAGTGGGAATTCTGAAAATGAATTTTATAAGTGACCCACAACTTCATCTCTTACACCATGTTTAAAATTATTTTTTTAAGAACACATACATTCCTTATTACATTGGAATATATTACTCCAAAATATACTATGAATATTTTTATAAAATATACTTTTGTGATGATATAATTCTAGGTATGAATCATTAACATTCTCAAGGTCAAACTTTCAGATATCACGTTGAATGTTTTTAAACAAAATTTTAATTACAATTGTTCCTTATAATGTGATAAATGAAACCCATTTTCATCGCATGGGTTTTCATGATTTGTTGAGTAATTGATATATTATGTCACATATAGTTATGGTTTTACATTTTGTGATGTTTTTGGATATATACAAAACTCTAATTCATTTGGTAAATTTTTATATCTCATGAAATGATTGGGGATTAGTTGTCACAACACAAACCTTGAAGTGACTCTAGTGTGTGGGGTCTGATCCACCAACGTAAGGAGGTTAGTAATGTATAATCAAATAAGGGGAGAAGGAGAATAAAGACATAATAACCAATTAAAACATGTGAATGTTATATGTCCCACTAAGGGAAATAGGTCATAATGGATGATCCATCAAGATATGATTATTATTATTATTATTATAACTAAACCACATTATTATGATTTATTATACAAAGTTATGCCATGATGACTCATGTATTATGGTCTATGATTTATCTAGGAATATTTTCCTAATGTTAAATGAATGTATCATTTTCATTATCATATCCCCACATGTTTATCTTTTCATACTTGTCTTTTTCATTGATATAATCTTTTGTTTCCCTTATTGAACATCTAAACTCGCTTAGTTATTATGTTTCTATTTACCAAGTCTATGATGAAAATAAAAATGTATAATTTGTATAGAATTGTATGTTTTTATGTTATTTTTCATAGATGTTGAAGAATTATTATAGAAGATACCATAAACTTTAAAGTTGGAAGATTATATACTACTTCAAAAAAACATTGATATTGTTAGATAACGTATCTTCCTAATTCCCTGAAAATATAAACATAAAATATAATATTAACGTATTTTAATGTAATATATTCATTAATTCCTAAAGTTATTCTATATTCACATATGTGGGGTGTGACAAAAATTTTTATATCTATCAAATATAGAAGTGAGAATAAGCATAATATATGTTTATAAAATCATCTGATTCCCCATTCTAGGTGACACATTTGATAGAGTTCTCCCTCATCAAGGTTCATATGATTACATCGACCATAACCTATATCTAGAAATGTATTTTGTAATACTTTTTAAATTTGAGGTAATTAATGAGTATCAAATATCTCTAAATATCACAATCAATTCATAGATTTAGTTGTGCATACCCCTATGGGTAACTTATAGAGAAAGAAGGCCATAACCATGAACTTATAAACATTTCAATGGGTTAAAATCCATGTTATTTTTAATTCTAAATGAAGGAAAATACTCATCATTCAGATACCAACATAATCTATAGTCGGTATATAGATATGAAGTAGCAGTACTCTAAGCTATTTACCTAGAAGGTTCCTACTACCATCCTAGGAACCCTATATTTGATAGAGGGTAATATCCTATATAATTGAACCACAATAAGAATTAGGGGTACCAATATACATATTCAATATAATCCAAGGGAGGATTTATCATTTTACATCCAAACATAATTAATAAGTAAACCTCACTAGACTTTAATATAAGATCAATTTATATATATATGGATAACAACACACCGAGGAGGTTATACATCGAGAAATATATTATTATCTCTTTAATTCCCCTATATACCCATGATTGTGAAAATTGAATGATATAAATTATTAAGAATGTATGTTGATTACCATAACAACATAATAGATAACCATTATTGATTAAACATTTTTTCGTATGTAACTCATACTAGTATACTAGAGAGGTTCATTATAGACACACTTGTGACTTGTTTATATAATGTTTCACAATGAGATAAATCACTCACAATAAGGGTTGATGGAAAAATTATTTTTGACCCAAATCCCCTTCTAGGATTAGGAACCAATTCATTTTCATTTAAGAGGATAAGATATCTTTTTTCAATAGTGTGTCTAACCAACAAAATATTAGTGTTGTTTCAATTCTAGTGAATAAAGATGTGCACTGATGATATGAATCTAATTTCCATAATGTAACCTGATAAACCAATCTCTATGTATTTTGAGTTTTCATTTCCATGGTTCTAGTTTCACTATGGTTCATCCCTAATGGGGTTACCTCATAAAGATATGGTTTACCATTTCATACCAATGGAGGGGACCGATAGTAATTCATACTAAGTGAACCATTTGATGAGATAAAATCCATAACAAATTAAGAAGAGACTCCTAGAACTAAATATGGTATCATGGTTTATGGGACAATAAAATAAGTCATTCACATAAACTCTCTAATGGAATTAGTATCCATGTATGTTCATGATTTACAAACTATTAATATTTCTTATGAGAACCTATGGGTTTATGAATCACAATCCTAGACCCAATTTAATTTTTTTTAAAATTATATGAACATTCTTTTTTATGAAAATATATTATGATATTCCTTTTTAGAGGAGGAGGATACATAAATTTAATATTTCACTGACATGGACTATCCTAATTGGGAGACAGTGTTACAGATTGTCCATTTCATGATCACCAAAACTCTTCCCAATTATAAATATAAAATAAAGAAACATTATTTTGGTAACTATTATTGGTTTAAGTAATAAGAGGATTTTCATATAAAGATACAAATTTCATTTTTTAAAAAATACTAGAGGAATAAATAAAACTATAAATTTATATGTGAGATATCTATTTATTTGATAGTGTGAACTACTTAATATAATCATTGGAGAATGTCTTATAGTTATTAAGATGTAATGATACTGAAGAGACCTGACTACATGGAATTTCATCAACTCTAAAAACAAAGATTTAATAATATTAGGCTTTTATAGCTAGAGTAAGGGTGTGTAAGTCATATGTGAAATATAATATTAGGCCACCGTGTGATGATACCAAGAACTCTCCATGATGATTGAGAGAGTCCGTATATTTTCTAAAGCTAATGTTTTCAAGAATATATTCCATTAAAATTTATTTGATATGTATCATGAGAAATTGAAAATCATGTATTTTTCATTGGGAAATAATATATTTTAACATCCTTTTACTTGTTAATTAAGAGAAGATTGACCTTGTAGACATTCCCCTTTCTTCATCATTGTATGAAAACAAAATTTGCTATCACTTATTATCCATCATTATATATTTCTTACTGCATTGATTACCATTCTAAAATTACATGTAAACCCAGGAAAAGTGATGATATGATATCTTGAAACCATTAATACATGAAATTTTAATGGATATAGTATGCCATGGTTTCCAATAACATTAGTTAATTGGGTTTTTTCATGGTCATGGTTGACAGATGAATGATTTTCTCCTTAGAATAAACTAGTAAGGGGCATAAGAAAAACATCCATCAACATACACTATATTTCATTCATATGGAAGAAATATATCCTTTTAAGTGTATCTCTAATATTGTTACATCTATAAAATCCACCACTTTACACTATATTTCATTCATTGATATGATTTATCAACTCTTTATTTTGGATCAAAGATGGGTATATGCATAATTACCATTACTATACACTATTTATAGTTGATTATTCTGAATTATATACTCCTAGATATTGAACATGGATGGGTGTAGGTATAACTACCATTACAATAAACTATATTGTGTCTATTTGGAAGTAATATCTTCATCAAGCTATGGATAATGGGAGGGTATATGTATAACTACCATCACTGTACACTAGATATGATTTATTCAAATGAATGATCTCTTATTGTGTTTCTATAATGTATGTTTAGATTCATAATTAATATCATCATACACTAAAATTATTCAACATTGATGAATTAACTCCTTATGTGTGTGACTCATAGATTGGTATATGTATATGTACAATTACAGTAAAATATTGTTAGTTCATTTAATTAATATATTACCTCATACGAGTGTATCTTGGATGATTATATGAATAACTATGATAATTGTAATCTATATGTTTTTAATTAGGATGATGAATTTACTCCTAGGTCAGGATAAAAAATCATTTTATACATTAGTGACATCAATAAACACTATAGTCAGTTAAATCATTTGAATGAGTGGTTGAATAAATGAGAATTAGATCACTAAGGGACAATATTGAATGTGGATTTCAATGTTAAAGACGTTTATAGTACCCTAAAACAATTATTTGAATATAATTATTGAATAATTTTAACAAATGTTCCTTGAAAAGTTTAATAATCTATCTTTATCCCAATGTAATGGTCCAAATGATCATAAATTTAAATCATTGGGGATCCTATGGTGGTCCAAAGAAAGATTTTTATATTCAGTATTTTACTATATTTTTGTAATACATGTATTTTAGACACATAGTTTTAAGAGACTCAATTTTTATTAGATTTTATTTTTGGGGGTTTATCCCTAATTTTTTGTGTCTTTTTATTTGAAATAATAAATTTATCCTGGATAACACAACAATCATTTCATGTGGGTTGAGAAAAGTATTTTTACTAGGATAAAATGTGTGTATTTAATCATAGATTACATTTTAATCCTCTCCATATAAAATTTAATTTCATGCAAAGTGAACAATTGGATGCTATAATTTCTAATTCTATTGATTTGTCAAATAATAGTGAGAATGTCCAACTAACATGATATTAAAAACATGAATGGGAGGATAATTTCATATAAATTCCATTTGATGTAGATGTTCATAGTTTATAGTACTAATGCCTATTCTGATTCATCATGCAATTTATGGTCACATTATGTGGACTATTAGTGGTTATAATAAAATATATCATGTCCATTCATTGAAAATGGAAACATTGATTAATGTTCTAACATCATTGATTTTGAATCAGTTAGAATTGTTATATTATGGAATATATAAATCCTAAACCATTGTGAATGAATCATGGATGACTAGATGAGGATTGAATTTTTGTGATGACTAATTTACATATTTGAATGATGGGATTCGATTCAATGGTTTTTGGGAATAAAATGATTAGGGGAACCTTTTATCATGATAAAATCATTACTCTTATTAACATACCATGTTTGAGGACTGTATATAGGATCCATATTGGGGAATGAATTGATAACTAGAAAGAGGTGTCCCTTTGAGTCATATTCACTTTTTATTAACAACAATGTTTTATTTTTGGGTATTCAAATGATTTGAAAATAGAGTAGGTTCACAAATATGATGTCACTGCATGAATTTTCTAGTACCCTAAAGAGTAAGTCATCATGTAAAATATTCATTATTCTATAGAAAATATGTAACTTGTAATTACACAAACATTTCTATGGTTAGTGGGTATAACTAGCATAACTTATCTTTTACTAGGTCCATATGTTAGGAATGAAAGGCTATATTTCCTTTTTTTAGTTCACCCTTTAACTTTTTCATAACACCTAAAGATAAATATCATAACATTTGAAGAATGTTTTTTAGATAATATACCATTTATAGGGTTTCCACGAAATAATCTTTATATCTATTTTATCAATCGTTCTAATGAAATATTATTTGAAACATTATATATACAGTTTAAAGCTAGAATAAATTGACTAGGTCTAAGGGGATACATGGAGTGATGGAAATGTAACACCAAAAAAGTGTGATGACCCATTTCTATAATGAATAACATCATTGGGATTGTAAACTATTTATGCTAATGATACAAGGAAAATTATGTGTATCAGATATGCACAATGAAAACCCAAATTGAGATCAATGGTAAAAAACTATCCAATATCATTTGTACAAGGTGAAATGAAAATTTAAAAATTTAAATCAATGTTTCTTGATCAGTAGTTGTGACATAGGGTAGATACCAAAATGATGGCCTCTGATGTTTTCCAATTGATGGGTTCCACTAAAATATTTTGAGGGTGTAATGATAATAGGGTACTTCCTCTAAAAGATGAAAATATTCCATTGGTTTCCAGGAATAATTTAGGGTGTTTATATAGATCTATATGAGTGGTATGCATGTATTTACAAATAGAGGTGTCCCATATAGTTGAATATTGGAATTTTATATTTCCATGGAATATATTTGGAAATAAGAGATAATATTGAAGTGAATTATGGTTTATGAAACATCGATTCTAATACAAGATAGTAGAGGAATTATAGTTTTTATAATAACATTTCCATGATTTTATGGGCCATTGGAAATGAATGAGATTAGATGATGCTCAGAGTTAGCCAAAATAATAGAAATTTAAATGACATATATTTTTTACACCACTATAGGATGTTGTATTCCATGATATCTAATATCAAAATATATCTCATGTAGGATATTTAGGTTAAATAGAATGGCATACATGAGTTATTTATAGTTATACACAATGTATAATATATTTTGTAGTTTAATTTCATGCACAAGGACCCAAATTTCTTTCATTTTAAATTCGTTTGGATAGGACATGAATTTCGTGTAGTTTAGTTTCATTTGAAAACGGATTAAAAATGATATAGTTTAATGTCATATGAAATAGAATTGGTTATGGTAAAAATTATCTTTATACAATAGGGAATCAGATGTCTTCAGTTTAATGTCATTTGAGAAGGCCTTGGATACCAAGTACCACACACATATCTAAATTATGCATGAGACAAAAAAATGGCCTCATCGTAGTGATAGATCTATAATTTCTTAAAAAATGATAAATCTTTTGAAGGTAGGGGAATATAGAAATTAGGGATGGGCCTTGGATATATGATCTGGGAACCACTATGTATCTATTAATGATTCCAATAATCCCATAAATAGTTTTTGAGATGTCCAAGATTAAGAGGATGTTTGGAGGATGTGATAAAAATAAAGTGTTCTCTAACTCTAAGATAGGTAATTTTTTTACTTTTTTATGTACATTATTCATTGATTGTATATTGGAAGCTCTGAAATATTTTTGGATCAAATATATGAGAGGGTTGAATTTTTCTTCTTGTAATTCTTGTGCAGGCCTTGGATTACAGAACAAATAATCAATACACATAATGTAATGATAGGAATCATTAAAAAAATCATTCATAAAAGTGAATGTGATATTTTTTAAATGTAGTTAAGTTAAATTAAGACTTCTACATTGATCCATTTATTATATAAGGATAAGGTCCTTTTTGAAAGACCATCAGAATTTTTTTGAGAATTCATATATGATAGAATTTATGTTGGGAGTTTACAATCAAGTAACCTGGAAGAAACAAATGTATTTTTGAATATGTTGTAACATAATCACACTAACCTTAATGATTCATTAGGGATTATTTTCTCAAAAGATAAATTATTGGTTGAGAAATAAGTGATTACTAGGAGACCACATGATTTTCTTGAGGATGCATGACAGGGGGAAACGGTAATATGGGGACATTTTCCTTTCAAATGTTATATGTAGGTTATTATTTAGTTCTATAATATTCACATTTATGTATACTTATGAAAACTGTATTCCATAGAAATGATTTCTTACATTGATCTAGCTCACATGTAGGTGTTTGAATGCATATGAGTTATGGTACTCTAATTTATTTTTGGTAGTGTATGTTAAAATAAGTGTTATGAATTTCAAAAATATGCTTCTAGGGTTATATCATGTATAATATAATCTTGTGAAAAGGATGAGATACCAAAAAATTATAGTTTAGTATCCATATCTTGGAGAATTATGGAATAGAGTGATTAGTGTGTGGGGAGCTATTAACTATTTTTGATTACATTAGTTAGGTAATACTAACATCATAGGGACTATAATTTGATTTATTTTTAGGAAAACCTATGGTTTGGTAAAAGAGAGGTAATCTTTGATGCCATAATCTATCGGATGGAACATGAGTAATTACACATATAGTTCTTGAAGAATATCTAATAAATCTAGTTTATATAAAGAAATAATGGACATCGCCCAAGTCATAGGATTTTGAAAGATGATTACTAGGAGAATCCTTATATATAGATATTTATTATAAAATATATATTTGACTTTTATATAATTTGGAATCACACACCCAAATTGAACAAGACCATAAGGGGTTACCCCAGTATCAAAATGACTTTGATAGTGGTGAAATTGTGGATGTGCATAGGATATATGGTCAAATTGTGAATACTTATTCTAGAACAATATTAATTTGTACACATGTAGTTATTCATAAATATTTGGAATGATGAAAGAATCACTGGTATAATACCCTACTAAATGATGATGATAGTCATGTTCTTTAACGTCATATGTCTTAGACGTGGGGGGAAATGATATATAGTTTAATGTATTTTTGTTTTACATCTTGTGATTATTTTTTCATATAGTATTATTTTAGGAGACGAGGATGTTTACCATACACGTTAATACTGTAATTAATGATGTTGTGAACTAATGTGAAAATTCTGAAAAGAACATTTTTGAAACCTTTCTTCGGTGAGAGGTGTGATGTTCTCTCTATCAATGTTCATTAGGTAGTTATCTCTATTAGGATAGACCCTAGGTATGGTATAATGTTCTTCCCATGTTGTTAATGGTTTTTTAGAGTTTTACATGGTATCATAAATGTTATGACAGGAAAAATAATTCTCCTGAGTGGAATGAGTGTAGCTGAAAATTCTTATTTAAGGCTAAATATATCCATTTTGATGGATTTCTAGGATTTGAAGTGTGTACACATTATTTTCATTAAGCCACTCTAACGCATATGATCCCTTCAATAAATGATTGGATTTGAGAGAATACAATAGATAAAAACACATAGTGAAGGTATTAAGATGTTTAGGGGTAACAATTCCTTGGTCCCATAAATAATAGAATATATGGTATCATTCAGGAAAGAATGATTTATGGTGTGATAATCCCAAAATTCATGATTCATATTCTCTAGACAGGCATGCTTGTTCTTGTCCACCCAATTATGTGGGATATTTTATAGTATTATTGAAGGCCCCTATCTATATCTTAACTATATCATGGTATCTTAATGAGTGGTTGGACTTGTTATTATATTATTTATACACCCTTTTCAGCATGGTAAATCCAAAATGGAAACATTTTTCTTTTAAAATTTCTTGATGGACCCCATAAATAAATGAATATATATTTATCTTTCATTAAATCACTCAATATTTCATTTTGATGATATCAATAACGGGAATTATATTTTTTCTTATACCAATATTAGAAAATTGGGCTTACATGTACATCAATTGGAATTAGGATGCAGTATGAACATGCAGATCCATGTGATTCTTATATATCATCTTCTTGGTTGAGACCCTAATTATTAAGGAAATCAATTATTTGGATCCCATAAAGTGTTTGATGTACTTGTAGGATAATTCTCGAGACTCCCATTTTCAAAGGAATCCATTATCAAATGGGTTTTTATTATTGTGTGTTCCCAGATCCTTTTTGTTTAGTGGATATTAACCAGGACCTAATTATTGGGACCTCGGATAGACAAGATATTATTTAAAAATATTTCCATAAATCTAACTTCAAATAGGAAAAATTATTTCACAATCCACAAAATGGAAGGTTAGAGTCTTTGGGGACTAACTACAAAAGAATCAAATTTTCAAACCCATGTAATCATTTCTCAATTTTAACACCTGAATCTAAATAGCCAGATACGATGCCTTAGTATATTACAATGGCATGATTACAATGAAATTAAATCCCAAAGGATATAATGTTTGTAATTTTTGGAAAACTATATTAGGTACTTTATTCCCATATTAATATGGGAAATTGAAAATAAATCATAATACATAAAAAATACTATTAAACTACATCCATGAAACTTATTCCAAGAATTCATCTCCATATCCTAGGGAAATGAAAAAATAAGGGTGAGCATAAAATCATAGTTAGGGTATGTAAAATGGGTTAAATGATGAATCAACGAGAACAATAATCTTGGAAAGTGATATAATTTATCACATATGCCGTAAAAATATATTGATAAGGTATAATCAATATGGAATGGTCGATAATCCAAACATATTCCATTTGATCAAAAAACTGAGAATGAAATGAATACATATATCTTTAAAAGGAAAACATTAATGGATAATAATAATAACATAATTCTAAATAAAATCAATGCTTAATTATTAGACATCTTGTTTCCTTAGGACATGATACCTTTACGATCAATATTTACTCTTTGGATAGTTTAAACCACTATGATTTGGAAAACTGATTCATCTTATGAGACTACCGATGCATCGAGGGGCTTGAATTAATGGGTCCACAACCTATATAGTTCATATCCAAATCATTCCTCATATTTCAAATAATCTATGAAATTAATGAACATCATTCCTTATCATCAAATATATGTATTGAGTAAATAGTACATATTTAAAACCATTTCAAGTAATTGTCAATGTGAACCCCTTATATAAAAATGGTATACAATTTAGTGAATAATGATATATATTGGACCAGAATATGGATATTTGAAATGTTATATAGAATAAAATGATCAGAATGGAGATATTGTTTCGATATAATGTTAACAATCACTAAAGAAAGTGATATTGAAAAGATAACTTTTACGACATGGTAATATTATTTTAAAACCTCGTCAATGATATTATTCAAAGTGAAACATCACATAACATGATGTATATGTGAATAATGATATTAAATGAGAAATTAGAATTATATACACCACATTTAATTGAATTGGTGCATAATAACAAATAAGCATGAGTTGAATGTAAATTTAGATGAAATATCATAACATACACTTCAATTTGGATGGATGATATTTTAACTCATGTATAATGGTTTAAATCAAATTATTAACATAAAATACAAAACTATTAATATTTTTAATATCATATATTAACTTCTTATAATATATTATTAGTTTTTTTTAATAAGCATTCATTATTTTAGCTATTTTGGGTGTTAATTGCCTAGTTTTTTGTGTCTATTTTGAATTATTACTTTTTGTTACAATAAATTAGATCACGATTTCATAATTTATAAAATGAAAACATGATTTAAATATCATTTATATTCAATATATATTTATTTATAATAATCCAGACATTTTAGAGAAATAAATGAAATGTGCCGTTCATGAAGATGGAAATCCGTATGTATGTAAGAACGCTACTTCCATTTCCATATATAATTTATAAGAATATAATGTAAATGATATATATATATATATTATAATTCTAATGTCATTTTTTTATATTTCACATATTTTATTAATACTATCGTTTATACATTCTATGTATAGAGTGAACGGTTCCCATGCTTTGAGATGGCGGTATTCCAAAAGATCACAAACGATGTCATCATATTCCAATAAAATGAAAATAATGAAGGTATTTATTGTATAAAAATTACATAAGAATAAATAAATTAAAATTAATATATATATATATATATCATATATAAACTATAAATCCACACTTATTTCTAGCCATGAAATATTTTAAATTCAAGAATGAATGGCATCAGTTCACAAAGAAATAGTATATCATACCCATGAAGGATGATTGTGTGTCCCATTTTAAGGAATGTGTGTGAAATTAATGGTAGAACTCCTAGAATACCAACATATCAGAATATTTACGATTTTAACAACCCAAAATTTTCCAATGGTTCAGATTGTTATTTTTTCAATTCAAATACCTTAAATGGATCTTTTTATGAGTCTTAATCAAGTCACAGAGTTCATGGGAGAATCCAAGGATCATTCAGATCCCATAGTTCATGGAAAGGGAAAAATAATTAGGACACATGGTTTACCCTAACCTTTCAGGTCAAGGATCATGTCCGTTCAGCTGAAAATATGGGAACCTAAAGGCCACACGATTTGTCTGAAACCATTTGAGCCTCAGTGCATGTCCACGTATCCTGAAGCAGTTTTTTATAGAGGGTTAGCGCACATTTTTTTTCACGACCTGAAAACTATGTGGCACCTATTCTTTTGGTGAAAAGATAATTTCTCTCCTATTTAAAAATTCTTTTATTTTTTCCTTTTACCTTACCTCTAATGGACATAATTAGAGGATTTACAAGTCAAAATATTGGGACGATTGGATCCTTTATAACTCCTCTATACATTGACCGATCTTTTATCTGAAGGAAGAATCAAATAATCCAATGTAAGTGTAACCTCTTGAAACATTTAAATCTCCGTTAATCTCTCCATCCATTAACAAATTTAGATGTAGGCACATGTGACCCATTTTTAGGGTGTTGGAATGAAAGTCATATATCTTCCAACCTAATTTGAATCTGAGGTTGATATCAAGTGAGGCTTCAACTATGAACCTATAATAGGTAGTCACCTATTTTTCTATTTTTTCGTTTTGTATTTATTCCATCATTCCATAATAATTTATTTTTTGAGCTTCTATATCAGGTTGTTTTCTTCTTGTCTAAATGAATTTAATACCTCAATATAGTTGAATTGGATATTGTTTAAGGGTTTTAAAATCACACATAACCGATATGGACACCCATATGGGTTCCACCATGAAATTATTCATTTTGGTGAAATAGATTAAAATGCTTGGATCCCAACTTAGATTTTGATTTGACTTTTAAATAAATTATCTCTTGTCTCATGTGTTTTTAATTGAACCCAAAGCATATAATGGGTGTTTTTAATCCTTTAGATTGGAATTTATAAAATGGGAAAGTGATTAATTTTCCTTTAGACCTTAACCTTGACACATTTGCATTGAAATTAATTTTCCATGTTCAGAAAATTGAATCGGTTGGCATGAGATAGAGTGGATAACACTAGTTGGATTGTTTTCCTTGGATTTATCTCTGTCGTATTGAATTACAGAGGATGGTTTAACAGATTCCATTTGAAAATGTTTTAGTGAAAGAATTTTTTCAATTAAAATTTTCATAGTGGAATTGAATATTAATACTGATATGAATAAGATCCTTTACATCATGTTTTTAATTGAAAATATGAACATACATTTGTGAAAGATTGATTTAGAATTCATAATATTCATTTTACCATGTTACAGTTTATAAATGGTTATTCCACTACTATGTGAATTATCTATATAAATGTGTGTGGGTTGGAGGTATTTTACCACATTCCAATTTTATATACAGTGGATGATGGTAAGGGCCTCTGTAAGGCATGGAGACTAAAGTTTCCATTACATCAGTTCGAGCTTACTAACCTATGAGTAATGATTATTAGAACAAATCCTTGTGTTGGGAGCCTTAAAATAAAATCCTGGTCTGGCCCATAAATATACATATACATACACACACACACACACACACATATATATTTCATAAGCGGTGACATGATTAGACATACTAACAAATAGATGAAGCAGGTAGACCTGCCAGGCGTCCTTGAGGAAATAGAACATGAGGTTATTTATTTATTTTTTATTAGTTTATTATTATTATTATACCATCAAAATTAATAGATACACGAACATAATCTATTTACACATATACTTCATTTGTGGTGGCCTACATAGATTTATCTCACACCGTACTCTGACCACCTTTTTTACATGAGAATATTTTTTCCCTACAGGTATGTATATGGGAAATCACCAATTGTTTGGTTTTTGAATATTAATACATAGTTGGATCCTAAGGGAAGAGGATCCAGCATGCACTCAAGATGATATGGAGAAGCTTTTGGATTTTGTATCTTTTTTTACATTTTGTTTAGAATGCCTGTTTCTTGTCTCCCATTTTTTGTACTAGCATTCCATGTATAAATATATTTATCATACAATTCCCATAGGTATTTTGGTTATTAAATTCAGTTATTCATCCTTATACTATTATCTTTTTCTTTTTATAATAGGTTTTTAAATGGATTTTCGTGCATCCGCTATTTACTGCATCTATATGTTGTATTCCATCTTAGCTAGTGTTTACTATTTTTTGTATCCACTTAATTAATTTGACACGGGGGTATAGTATCCCCACTGTACTACATATACACTCACACTTCTAGTCGGTAGCCCCTAGAATATTGGGAGATGCACTTGGGTTCATGGGGCCATCCGGGCTTGAGGCATGGATTAAGTGGAAATCGAGTATGAAATGTCACAAAGTGGTATTAGAGAGGTTCCTTTCTTGGATTACTATTTGGATACAATAGATTATTGATGAGGAATTATTGGGAAATGGTAAAAATCCATGCTTGGGCATCGCAAACCAATGTATGAGGTAAATGCCAAATTTCATTATATGAGTTTGATATTGTTTCTACTATTTACTGTAGATACTATTTCATAGTTTGGTGGTATATATAACATTTGATGTCAATGATATTGATTTTTTAGATTCTAATTTCTTAACTATTTCCAAATGATATGAGGTCTATGTATTATAACATGCATCATGGAACAAACAATATGAATATGCAATGAATTTTTCTCATTCCATTTTTAATTCTTAATGATCATTACTTATTACATATTCATTATTCCTTGTTTTATTTATACGATTTTCATGAAAATTCCTGAAGGATTCTACATCATAAAATGGTGCGAGTTTAGAGGGTACCACCCTTTGATTCACAAAGTGAATGTACCATTATGGATTGGAAAATTTCATTCCATCTAGCTCGACCATTTATGAAAAAATATAATTACTTAAATAATAAATTCAAATTAAAATGATATCTCAGTGAATTCCACATTCTGGTTTATAAGGTGTAGGGTCCCTTATGGGTCTTGAAATGGTAAATCATTTGAATCATCTATTTTTAAGATTTATTAAATGTTAAATGATAATATTTAAATGAAAATGACATGTGAAAGGAAACAACCATTTTACACATACCTAAACCAAAAACATAGGCAAGAACAAAACCTTAGCAGTGGGTAGTGTGGTATCTTTGAGTGTTCTAATGTCATGTTATTGTCTTTTTGTCATCTAGGTATAGATTTTGGAGAAGGTAGAGAGGTGTGTTCTATTCGAAGGAGGTATTTATTACCTTCTATGGTTTCCCAAAAAAAATATTTTATATCACTTTATTTATTTTTGAGGTTCTCATTTCATATTGTAGTGTTATGTCGCCATGAAACCATCAAGATCCACACCCTGATGATAGTGGAAGTTATGTTCCCGAGGTTTTGAACCTTGAACCTCCAATAATTCTTCATATTGAGGCACTTTTGGTTACTCTTCCTATACCTGATAGGGGAATCAAATCCCAGTTTTATGATGGTTTCATGGGGTTTTTTAAAAAACATACAAAGTAGAGTGTGACCTACCCTGATTATGGAAGAGTTGACTAGGGATTTTTTGTAATAGTATCCTCATTCATTATCATGGTATAGAGGAAAAATTAGAAAGAGAGTCTTGGATCAAAGTGATATTTTCTATATTCGAGTATCGAGTGATGTATCCAGAGTGGAGGTTCATTCTAGCTTCTCAATTAAGTCAGGATTCAGCCAAGTGGTTGTAGGACATCATAATCCAGGAAGAACAACAGAGGTACATGGTCTGGGATAAATTTAATGTCATATTCAACAAATACTTCCTTCCACAAAAATCAATAGATGGTAGGGCCAGATAATTCACAAATTTTGACTAGGAGAATATGGCTATTATCAAATAATCTACTTGTTTCACTGAGATATTGTGTCTGGATCCTTCTATGGACACTTATGATATGATGAATGTTAGGTGATTCAAATATGTGTGGGGCTATGCTAGTTGATTTTAGGTTAATGTATTAAGGTTGAAAACCATTACTAAAATAATCAACCATGCCCTATTTACATAACAAAATATGGGATAGGAATATGGGAAAATATAGGATAGCTCGAAACCTAAGGCATCAAGTTGATATTCATCTGGTTGAAAATGATGCTTCAAATAATCTAACGGTTGTAACAATAGTCTAGATCCTTTCGAGGTTTGTTCTAATATCATTCACAAGGAAATAGTTACATGACATGTAAAAAAGTAGAGTACATGTAACCAAGTTGAGTGAAAGGGTTTTGGAAGGATATTTCATCTCCCAAATTTTTACATGGAATTCCCTCTAGTGCCTAGAGAGCAATGATCTAGACCTACTCCTCAGTCAATAGAGTGGTTAAAAGAATCATGATTTTAAGGTAGCCAGAATACCACCTGTCATTCTGGATGATGTGGAGATTGAGATAGATTCAATCACGCATATGATTATCTGCGCCAATAGAACGGGCCAATTCTATGATGTGAGGTAGTGACATAGTGTCACAATACATGCTATGTACATAAAATCCCACATAAATCATGGGATAACAATTACAGAAAATATACTACATGAGGTACTATTCTAGATGCCTCCACTTTAGTGTCTGTCTTGTTTCATGTAGGTTCCTATCACTCTTTTATATCTGAGGAAATTATAGAGAGTTGGGACTCTAAATGAATTTATATCTTGGAATATTGAGAATATATATGTTGTTAGGTATCCATTCAGAGAGAGTTCACTACTTTCATAATTTTCCCCTTGAGTTTGGCGGTTACCAATTCATGTGGAACCTGTACGACCTCAACATGACATTAATTGATGTAATATTTGGGTTGGGATATCTATTTATCTAAAGATGTTGTATTGAAAACTATCATCAAAGGGTGTCGTTTACATCACCTAAGGGTATTATGCACATGAATAAGGGACAATGTGATGTTAGGGTGAAAAATGTAGTACCTAAGAACTAGAGGATAGGTAGTGTTATAGCATAGGTCACCAGTGTTTCTCTTTATGAAAAGGGGTTACAACCAAATGTCTTTCCTCATATTGTGAGGTAATCCAAATGTGTTTTTCCTGATGGAATATATTTTTTTCTTCTATTATGGGAGACAGAGTTCAACTTCTAGAATGTTCTATGAGTAGCAGATGTGGCCATTCTTCTTTATAGGATGTAACCTAAGGAGCTTCTGGATCTCAAGAAGTAGTTGGAGGATCTAGAGGAAAAATTATTTATGCTCACTAGAACATATCCTTGGGGTAGTATAGTTCACTTTACTAATAAGGTATCCAAAACCATCGGAATTTGTGTGGATTACCATTATTTGAACCAATGGATGATTAAGAACAGGTATCCACAACCTAGAATAAATGACCTATTTTATCATATATGGGGAGGGAAGGTGTTTTAAAATATATATCTATAGTTTGGATATGATAAGGTTAATGTTAGGAATTTAGACATTCCTCACACAACATTTAGGATTGTGTATGGTCTCTATAAGTACCTGGTTATGTCGTTCAGACTTAAGAATGCGCATGTAGTTTTCATGGAATTATTGAACTAGGTTTTTGACCTATATCTGGATACTTTTATATTAGTCATTATTGTTGATATAATAATGTATTGACACTCAAGACATGACCATACAACCCATATTTAGATCATGATGAATACCTTGAGAGGGCATTAGAATTATGCCAACCTTATTAAATTCCACTTCTAGATAGATAAAGTCATCCTCCTTGGTTATATAATCTCGGTGTCATGAGTTTCAATTAATAAAGATATAATGAGAAATTTTCTTTCATGGACGAATACCAATAAATTTTATGACATTTTGAGTTTCTTGGGTCATTCCAGATATTATAGATGTTTGTTTCATGTGTTATCACTCCTTTAAGGGACTCTTATTGGCTTAGAAAAGAATGGTGTGCAATTTTAATGGTTATAAGATTTTGAAGAATCTTCTCAGGGATTAAAGAAAATATTGATTTTAGTGCTGATAATGATTTTTCTATATATAGGAAGGGCCTATATAGTATACTGTGATGCATCAGGTGTCAGGTTTGGAGCTATTCTGATGCAGAAAGAGTGAGTCATTGTATATTGTTCTCATCATTTGAGGCCCCATGAGTGAAATTATCTGACACACATCCTCAAGATCCCTACTGTTGTTCAACCCTTACACTTCTTCAGATATTATTAACTAGGAGATCATTTTTTGGGATTATTTGACCGTAAATTCCTCAAGTAAATATTTACACAGTAGGATCTATATTTTTAGGTAGTGAAGGTGGTTCGAGTACCTACAATCGTTTGATTTCAAGCTTTCCTACACTACCAAAAAGGTAATTAAGTAGTCGATGCACTAATCTGGAAGACTCAGACTCGAGTTTTTCTGGAATCCAAAATATAATAGAATATTATGTCTATATTATTGGATATATATATTTACATTCAGGAGGACCATGGTAAGACTATTCTATTAGCATTACTAGTGACATATAATCGTCTAAAACAAGTACGGTTGAGATAACTATCTGATCCTAAAGGAATTATCCTATGGGAATGTGTCTTATGTGACAATACATATTCTCTTTGGACAATAGATATGGAAGATACACTTTTGTTATATGGGTATTTATGGGTCCTAGTAGACTTATAAGAGAAGAAAATGCATGATGTTCATGCCACAACATGGGCTGCTCACTCTGGTGTCACAAAAATGTATCAAGATCTATAATGTCAATATTTGTGGCCAATCATGAAATTTGGGAGAGTCGACTTCATCAAATGATGTTACCCCTCTTATAATGTGATAGTGGAATATAAATGTCCTATAGGGATTATTTTGACATTTTCCATACATGAGTGGAAATGGGATGATGTTTTTATGGACTTTAGGGCTAGTTTATGAAAATTTCCATGTGGTAATGATGACGTGTGGGTTATTGTTGATTTTATGATGAAAGTCCCACACTAATTACATGTTTGAGAGACCATATCAATATATGATTTTGAGGGGTTGTACATCAAGGACATGGTGCACCTTCATGTAGTTCCTCATTCTATCGTTTCAGAAAATTAACGCTTATTTCATGTCACGATTCTTTTAGGAGTTACATAAGGTCTTGGGTGTTAATGTACTTATATGAATGGACAATCACCCATAGACCGATAGATTTATGGAGTTTAAAATTCATGTGATAGAGGATATGATTTGTGTGCACATTCTAATAATTGGGGGTTCCTCATAGAAACAAATTTCCATCATTATGTTTTCTTATAACAATAGATTTGAGGGTATCATTAAAATGGTTCCCAATGAATCCTTTTATGGTAGGCGTTTTCACTAACACCAGTGCTGGATATATGTAGGGGAGGTAGCTGTACTGGGACAACATCTCATGAAGAAGACTTCAGAGCATGTCCATCTTATTCCATGGCACATGTTGATAGCTCATTCCAGATAGCATTCTTATGCAATGAGACATCGGTGACCTCTTGAGTTTGAGGTCAGAGACCAGGTTTTCTTGAGAGTCTCACTTGGTATCGGGAATAGACATTTTCAGAAGTAGCTTAGTCAATCACTAATATTTTTTAGACCCTTCAAGGTTGTGAAGTAGAACAAACTAGTGGCTTATCATCTTTCTCATTATCAATTATATTTTTCAATGCATGATATATTTAATGTAAGTCATCTTCTACAATACTATACATATGTGACCCATGTATTTCTTCTATATGATGCTGAATTTGGATATAGAAGCCTCATTCAAAGATTATCTGGTGCGTATAGCTGATCAGAGAGTGAAGAAACTCTATGTTAGGTTAGTTCCTCTTGAAAGGGTGCTATGAAAGCATGGTCGAGTACATGACAAGGCCTGAGAGTGGGAATAATCTATAATATATAAATATCAAGACTTCATCACTAACATTACTTATTTACCCACAAAAGGAAAACTCAAGTACGGGTTTCTATAAGGAGCGGTGGTTGAATGGACCTGACATTTCCCAAGGGTTCAGAACTGTAGTTTTTCAATTCAAATACGTTAAATTTCCATTTTTATGCGACTTAATAAATTCATGGAGAACATGTGAGAATTTGGGGCTCTTTAGGAGTACAATTTTCTAGGAAAGGGAAAAATAAATAGGTAAAATGGTTTCCCCAAATTGTGTGACCCAGGGAACATGCTCGTGCGGTTGTAGGCAGGGGGACCTGTAGGCCACACAATTTTTCTGCAACCACATGGGCCTAGGTGCATGACCATCCAGTTTGTAAACCATGTGCCTAAACCTTAAGACCCCAATTGTTTTAGTGAAAATACAATTTATCCCCTATTTAATTCATAAGTCTTTTTTCTATTTCCCCTACCCCTAGAAAATAGAGACACTGGATTTCCCCCGTCATTGAACTCAAACACATTTTAAGGATGGATCCATGAAAACACTTATGACCAGCGATCAAGCATAGATCTGAAGTAAGAATAAGATATACCAAGGTAATGCTAACCTCTTGCACCCTTCTTATCTTGTATAATATCTCTATCCATCATGTTATTAAGATGAAGGTTAATATGCCCTATTTTTAGGGAGTTGGAATGAAACACAAATCCCTTTTAATCTACTTCTAATATGAGGTTGATATCATGTGAGGCCTCATATTTTATCCTACGTTAGGTGGTCACATAGTTTTCCATTTGAGTTCTGGTTGTTTCATATTTATTTTATCATTCTATAATAATTCATTCATCGATATTCTATATTTGGTTGGTTACTTCATGTCTAAATGACCCTAGTGAGTTGATATAGATGAATTGGTTCATGTTTAGGGATTTTGACATCACACATAACCAAGATGGACATTCATAGGGGTGCCACCATGTAATTGGTCATTTTTTTACAAATGGATCAGAATTATTGGAGCCCAATTTAGATTTTTGGTTGACTTTTAAATGATTTATCCCTTATCACATGTGTATTTAATTGATCCCAAAACATATAATTGGTGTTTTGACTCAATAGGCTTGGAATTTTGAAAAATAGGAATGTGAGTATTTGTCATAGAGACTTTGTCCCTGACACCATTTCCATGGAATAAAATTTCGAGGTTAGGAAATTTGAAACTATTGGCTTGATTTATAGTGGATAATACTTGATGGCTTTCTTTCCATGAAATTAAATCTATTGCCCTGACATATATAGGATGGTTTAACCCATTCCATGTGCCTATGATTTAAAAAATTCTATGTGCCAAAGGAACTGTTTTGAATGGAATTTAATACGGCTAGTGACATGATTCATTGGATTTTCCAAATGTTTGAATAGAAAATCTGACCATACCTTTTTCAGTATTTTATTTAGAAAGAATAAGATGGTTTTTCCTTATGTTAATGGTAATAAATGTAAATGCCACTACTATGAGAATGATCAATATAATTGTGTATGGGTGGAGTTATTTTACACCATTCTATTTATATATACAGTGGATTATGGTAAGGGCCTCAGTAAAGAATAGTGACCAATGCTCCCCTTATATCAATTTGGGCTTACTACCCCATGAGTGAATCTTATTAGCTTGTACTATAGTGTTCGGAACCTTCACGTTACATCAAAGACTAACCTAAAAATATATGTATGTATGTATATATTTATGTCTATATTTCTATATAGTGACAAGATTAGATGTACCATCCATGAGATAAAGCAGGTAGACCAGACATGTGTCCTTTTAGAATATGAGTGAGAAGTTATTTATTTATTTTTCATTGGTTAACTCATCTCCTTATAAATGGACACTGAATATATATGAGAACATACTCATATTACACGTAGAAACTGTTTGTGGTAGCCTATTGAGATTTATCTGGCACCCTACTCGGGTAGCCATTCATTCCCAAGAATATTGTTTGCATGCATGGGTGGATATGTGAAAGCACCACTATTCATATTGATTAATCTTACTACTTAGTTTGAGACTAGGGGCATAGGATTGAGCATGCGCTCGAGATGATATAAAATATCTTATCATTTTTCTTCCCTTTTTAACTCTTTTATTAGAAATCTAATATTCTGTCTCCCATTTTTATTGGAACAAGTATTCTATGACTAAATATAGGTAAAAATAACTTCCCTTGGGCCTTTTGGTTATTATATTTATTTATTCATCCTTCCCCTATTATCTTTTTCTTCTACTTATAGGTTATTAAATTGATTTCCATTCTTACAATATTTAATGCATTTGTTTGTTGAATTAAATTTCTGAAAATATTTCCTATTTTTTATCCTCTATTAATCTGATATGGTGGTATAGTCTCCCCGTTGTACTACCTATTTCCGCATTGCTAGTCATAAGCCCCTCACATATGGGAAGATGCTCATGGGGGTCATGTGGTGAACCAAGATCAGGGCACGAGTTAAGTGGAATCCGAGTCAGGGACATCACAAAGATATTTTTGTAATTATATAATCCTAATATAAAAATAATTGATGGGGTGAAGATGTATATTAAACAAATGTAATCATTGAATAATAGTACCTATTATTTGGGTAACTCCTTTTGGTATATATCATTGGACATCCTTGGTTTTATTTCATCCCAAGGAGGGGCTTTGTGAATTAGTGGAGGGATGTTGGTAGATTATTTAGTCAGAGGTTGGATGAGTCAAAGGTATTTATATGTGTGAATAAAATGGATGTATGAGTTCCTTTTTATACTAGATGGGGAGTGGTATTCTTGTAAATTTTGGAAAATGGAATTCCACACCTAGTGTACTCATGTCATGTTTCTCTAAAAATGAACCAATTTAGATCCCATAGAGTATAGGGTATATAAAATTTATTTCAAATTTTTTTGGACATGTTTCTAGTCCATTTCATCCCTTGAGATTATGGTTTAGTCCCTTGTTAAGATAATTTATCTCTTAATCGCTCTAATTAATTTCAATTACATTCACTAATATTTGATTAAAAACAAAATCAACAATATTAGATAATATAAAATATTCTTATTTAAAATATGGATATATATTCAAAAATTAAAATCACATATGTCGTATAAATTAATTTAAACTTAATATCATAGATGGGATGAAAAAGTTGGATTTTAAAGTAAAAATGTTCAAAAGATTGAAAAGGTTTTATATCTAATTTAAATGTAATTTTTTTCAAATTTATTGAAATAAATTTAATTTTATATATTTTAACTAATTAAACATTACAATAAATATAAAATACAGGTTAAATATATAAAATATTTTTACACAATAAATCATTTTTCAATTAAAATTATGTACTTTCACTATTCATCAAAAAAATGAAACTTCAATGAAAAATACAAAAAATTAAATCATTCATAAATTTGAAATTTCTCATTCAAAAATTATGTTTATTTTCTCATATAAAATTTTTAAAAGTGTTAAAAGTCAGTTTTAGAAATAGTGTTCTATAAAAAGGTTCCAAAGCTGCCTTTCTAGAAAAATGAAAATTTTATGCTTAAAACTTGATTTATTCCCATCTTATAACTATAAAATATATTGGATAAATATTAAAAATATTTTATTGAATATATATATATATTTATTTATTTAATTCATATCATTCACTAATAGTAATTAATTTAATTTATAATGATAAATCAACTTTGGATACATAAAAATTGTTCAGTATATAAACATTCCCTTTCTATTAAATTCGTTCTTATATTCATTTCTAAATAAATATTAACTACTACATTCTACCAATTTTTTTAATAAATTAGTTAATAAAATTCATAACTACCAACTTAATGAATAAATTATATTTTATAATATTAAATTATATTGTTTTCATAATATATTATTATTTGGTAAAACTCACTCTAGTGGGTAAAAAAACTACCAAACAATGTAATTTTGTCATGTGACACTGGATAACTCTGTGTTTGATGAATTATAAGATATAGAATATATTATTTAAAATATTATATATATCTTGAAGACTTCATACATTATATTATTTTCTATGCTTGGGGTTATGAGTAATACATGATATTAAATACATTGTACTTAATTTAGAATTTCGGGGTGTTAAATTCTCCACACCAAAATTAAATTACACCATCTCAATTTAAACATGATCTCAGTAATTGTGGGATTTATAATTTAAACACTATTATTAAAAAATAAATTTTTAATGTATGGTTTATAACCCATGTTCATAATAAGAGGGAAAAGGAAATTTGAAGGACACCACAAAATTAGGATTTCAAATAGGAAAACATTAGTGAAAATAATGATATGGAAAATAAATTAATGTATCATGTTCTGAGGGAGAGTGATAGAGAACATGTTTCTATGAATACAATTGATGAAAAAACCATAAACCAATAGTCTGAATAAAGTTCATTGATATTAGACAAAATGATGATAATATGTCAAAAAAAATTTGGATAGTAAATTTTTCCCTAGAACTGAGGAATTATTCTACTCTATAATAATATAAGTAATTAAACTTACATGATATGTTTCTATAATAAATGTAATTTTAGTTGCTCATTCCTAAAAGTATTTATATTTCCTTTCATAAAACATGTTCCATCATATAAATAATTAATATAGTAATTTCTAAAACCTCAACCAATGTTCAAATTAATCCATTTTATAAATGGTTACCCATAAAGACCATCCATGTATTTTAAACCAAAAAATTTGAATCAGTTCCATGTTTTTCTCTAATATAAAACATAATTTATCGATATCACTCATCACTTTATCTAGGAATCATTATCTCAACTGTCACAACCCATCCTAGTGGGGCTCATTTTAGGAATCCCTAAGACCACCTCGAATAGTCCATGGAATGATGACTAGCACTGAGTAGGAATATCGCTATCATGGTAGGAATTAGTGTTAAGTACCAATACACACACAAACATCTCCAAGAAAAAAATGATGAAATGTAAAATCACAAAGTTAAACCCCCATGAAAACCAATATATCCCAAAACCCCAGTACAATAGTGTAAACACTAGAAAGTAAACAGGGCTAGAATAAATTCCCACTAAAAATAAAGATTATGAAAACAAGTTCTTAAATCTCATATGTAGAAAACCCTCCCTAATCGAACATGATGGAAGGCTACTAAGGATACTATCTAAATTTATGAGATCACCTCAGCCTAATTGATCTCATAAGGCCCTATATGGTCCTGGTCCACCCTAGAATCTATCAAAAGGTCACTTGTCTGCACAAGAAACAACACATTTGGGAAACTCCCGTGTATGCATGAGTATAACAATACTCAGCTAGATACCCGAAACAACAAATCAATACAAAAATGAAAGATAAAGTTATCACTACAAAAGTATACATCTACATAATCTAAAAAATATATACAGATACACTCAAGACATACAACACATCCTTGGGTAATTCATAACCACTTCATACCAATAATAGGAATTCAGCATGAAGATTCCAGGAAGAACTCATCTGGGAGAACACACTGCTTGGTCTGATAGACCTGATGACATTCTTTCAAGAATTAATCTTGGTTGGGAACCTCCATGAGTGAGAGATACACTAAAATATCTGGAGCGATATTCAATATATCTTATGAGGATCACATCCATTTCCATAGGGTGATACCAACAACTCTATCTGGATTAACCCACTATGTTTAGGATCAATACCCTGTGAATTTGGTCACTAAATATAGAGGACTCTACCTAGGGTACAAAGATGAATAGAGGAACACCTCTACGACACATGGGGGATTCCAATAACACTATTAGGATGTCATACTAAAGGGATCATTGCATTATGAATAGTAAATGATACCAAGAAACCTTTACAAAAATGATAAAGGAGACGAACCCTAACAAAACTTTTCTAAGATATTGTGGATGAGATAATAAACCGACACAAAAAAGGAGGGTGAATGGTGAGTAGTAGTAACACCTTATGGGTCCCTTGACCATAAGTACTGTCTGTGTTAATATACCATGACACTGAAATTATTTCCATGCTAAAATGCACCATAGGATTGAAAAGTACTATCTCATCATAAAGGTCTGAATGTCAAGACAGTTCATCAAACTGATACACTGTTTGAAAGTTATGTTCATTATAGTGACAAAGTCAGACCATGATCTGGTATGGGTCTCACCCAACCAAAAAGACCTAGCCTAACTCACCGGCTGAACCAACCCAGTCCGATTGACCCGACCCGACCAACTGGGCCTAGTCCATCTCACACGCCAGTGGTCCGTGTTGTCTGTCGGAAATGGCCTGCCACATCCGCATGCCCCCAGTCCATGTGGTATCATGATATATCCCACATGTGTGGCCCAACACATCCATTTCCTCTTCCCACTTGTGGCATTTCCACTATCATGAGATCCCTTCCATGGCTGAGCTGTAGTACATGTGGCTGCCGCCTCCCACGCAGTGCGAGCGCACCGTGCTGCCGTGTGTCGTCAAACACCACCGCCTGCATCGGACACTGGTGTTTCCACTCCTGTGGTTATAAAATATAACTAAGGTTCTCGGTTTTTTTAAAACGAGTCCAATTCTATGATCCTTCGGTCATGAGATACATTTATCTGGCCTCTGTTTTATCTTTTCACCATTTTGGGGCCACGATTGTATTCATAGACTCCTATAAATTTGAGCCACAACCTAGAGGGTCCAATAGAGAAGAAAACCAAGAATAGGGGAAGATAAAAACAACTAGAACACATGAGGAATGAAACCCAATTATTATTCATATCAGAGCCAAACCATTCTCATTATTAGGATAAACTAAGAGCTATAATTATCACAAATATATATATCTCATTAAAACCCTACACCAAATATCCATCTGGAAAATAATTGTACCACAGATCAATATATTCCTGTGTTAGTTTGTCCTAAATATAGATTTTAGAAATGTGGAAACCATGATAGAAAATAAACACCCAACTTTGAGTTTTCATTGGTCGTTGATGAGATGTGGTTGTGCTTCCATCTTTGAAGAGGTCCTCCAACTCTATTGGTGAAATGATCCTTAATCTAGTATCCTATCTGTCATCATTCATTTGAGAGGGTTAATTCACTATGATTCAAAGGAATTATTGTGGTATGGTGATAACCCTAAATTCTCTAACAAGGTTCAATATAAATAAACTGCATCACTACATCATTGTGTAATGTTAAATAAAATAAATCTTAATTTATTTTATGCTATAAAACAACGAAAAATTAATTTTCACATCCGACCTATGACGGTCGATGTTAGTCCTCGACTATGGAAAAGTTGATTCTTTGGACACAATGGTGCCCTCAGATTTTTTATATGAGAAAACATTTAGACGTTATTACACTTTTTTAGGAAAAATAGTTGCGCATACTATTACACATAACATTTTTGAAAGAATTGATCCTATCACACCGAGCCTCAAAAGACCATTCTTTATCTATGGTTGTTCTCTTAATTTTCCAAATTAATTCATAGAAATAAAATTGGAGAAATATGAGTCAATATATTCTCCTATCCTTTGGGAACTAAGTCCTCAAAATCAAAATCAAGGGTTACTCATGAAAAATATGAGGTTAATAAGTATGAATATGAGCTTCCCACTCCCATGAGATCTCTTGAAGATTCTTATCTTGATAACAAACACACAATAGAGTAATTGAACCACCACAAAGGATCCTATTTTGTCGATCATTGACCTCCATCAGGTTCTCAGCAAAAGTCTTCCCATCATTGATGTCCAGCTCGAGCAAGTCAATTACATGTGGTGGGTCATGCATGTGGATCCTCAACTGCAACACATGGAAGACATAATGTAACATGTGCAACTATAGGGGTAGATCTAGGAGGTATGACACCACACCAACTCTACGTAGTATCTGGATAGGCCTGATGAACCTCAGAGATAACTATTTGTCGTGCCCAAATCACTTAAACCCATTTTGAGGTGAGACCCAAAAGAACACATGGTCTCCCTCCTCAAACTCTAAAGGTCTATGTTTCCTATCATCCTACAACATATGCCAGCTATGTGCAGTCTTCATACCCTCCTAGATGGTCTTCACCTTATCAGTTGTAACTCCCACATACTCTGTCCCACGAGTGCTGACTATCCTGGGTCAATACAAAAAATTGGGGACCTACAGGGTCACCTGTATAGAGCCTCGAATGGTGCCATACCAATTGTGGAATGATATTTTTTGGGGTACAAAAACTACACTAGTGGTAGGTGGTCCTCCCAACTATGTATGAAGTCCAAGATACAAGCCCAAAACATATCCTCTAGAACCCAAATGGTCCTCTCTGTTTGGCCATCCGTATAGGGATAAAACTCAATGATCAAGTGAAACTGAGTCCCAAATTCCTTCTACAATCCCTTCAAAATATGGGGTGTGAAATTATTATCATGATCTAAAACAATAATCAATTTAACTTAACGAAGATGAACAATCTCTTGTATGTAGATGCATCCCAAGATCTATACTAAACTCTGCTACTAGATAGGTTCAAAGTAGGATGAATTGGGGAGTCAGTCATCAATCACCCAGATGGTATCATATACCATTGACATATATGGTAAATCCATCATGAAATCAATGGATATCCTATTCCACTTCCACTTCACAACCTTAAGGTATTGATTCAAACCTGCAAGAACATCGTGATCATCCTTCACTTGCTAACAAGTGAAGCATCTAGAAATGAACTCTAAAACCCCTTTCATCATTCTGGGCCATAAAAATAGCCATCAGAGTTCCTAGTGCATAATTTCCACACCTCGATGTACCACCAAATAGGATGTATGGAACTCCCTCAAAACACCATCCTGCAATGCCACAAGTACAACTATTCTCCCATTTAAAAGAACAACGAGCTCCCCACCTTTTGAATATCCATCTCAAGCATTCTCTATGGATAATAGAGCACTTAGAGTCTCACAGTCGGTATCCCCAAGATATGGCTCCATTACACACTATAAGAGTGTATGGGTAATAAGCATTGATTAGAGGTACGATCCCACATATCCATCAACAAATGATAACTTAATTGAGGAAAGATGCTCTAACACCTCATACAGTAACTGCAAACTCGATCTCCCGTGGACAATATCTTCCACCATGTTCCCCTTCCTATGAGTATAAACGACATAAATGTCATAGTACTGTAGGAACTCTAGATACTGCCTCAGTGTCATGTTCAGATCATTTTGGGAGAAAATCTACTTGAGACTCTTTGGATCATATTATATGATAAAATACTCACCCATCAGGTAGTGTCACAGCATCTTCAATGCAAAGACTACTGCTGCCAACTCAAGATCATACGTCATGTAGTTATTCCCATGTGGCCTAAACTGGCACACACCATAGACCATCACCATTTTACTCTACATCAAAACACATCCAATACTGGTTACCAATTCATCTCAAAACACTATGTACTCAACACCCACCAGCAGAAATATCAAGATCAGTGTGCTCGTCAAACTCTACCTCAACTGCTGAAAATCCATATAACACTTCTCCATCCACATGAAAGGATTCCCCTTTCAAGTCAATTATAGAATGGGTGCTAATATCATAGAGAAATCTGTTATAAATCTCTATTAATATACTATAACCCCATGGAATCTCTACACCTCTTTTACATTCCTAGGTTGATCCCATGCTAAAACTACCCTGACCTTGGATGTCTCAACTTCCACTCTATATACTAAGATAAATGTCTCTAAAAGTGGACTTCCTAAATCCAAAACTCTCACTTCAAGAGTTTCCTATAATGCTAGTGCTCATGGAGTACATCCAAAACTATACATAAGTGTCACGTTCTCTTACTCAGATGCTGAGTATACACAGATATCATTGATGAATAATGCTACACACCGTTCTAAGTATGTATTGAATTTATAGTTCATGAGTCCCACGAACACTGTGGGGGCATTCTTCATGCCACACAACATCACTAAGTAATCATAGTTTTTGTGTTGACACCTAAAGTCCATATTTAGTATATCCTCATCCTATACTCATAGTTGTTGATAGCTAGATCTGAGTTCAATCTTTCAGATCCACTATGCCCCTTTCTACTGATCAAAGAGGTGACTGATCCTCGGTATGGTTACTTATTCTACACAATAACCTGGTTTCGGTGTCATAATTCAACACATAACCTCAAGCTATCATATTCCTTCTAGGAAAACAACATTGGGGATAGCTAGGGTGAAATAGTAGGTCTCAAAAATTCCTTACCCTACAAATCCTCTAACTGCACCCTCAGCTCGTGAATCTCAGTGGGAGCCAAATGATATGATAGTTTTGATATCAGTGTTATCCCATGGTGTAGATCGACGAAGAAGTCTACCCCCAATGGGAATTTAATCCTAGAACATCTTCAGGAAAGACGCCATTGTACTCTTCCCATACTACTGTGAACTGGAAACTCATAACATATGATATACTAAGGGTGAAGGTAGAAATGAAATGACTACATAAGTGACATTAAAATCCCATGACTTTTATCAGCACTAAAAAAGCGCTGATAAAGGGATCATTTATCCCCACAAAAAAGCTGATAAATAAGACATCTATCAGTATATTGAAAAGCATTGATAAATGCATTTTATAAGTGCTTTTATAATCATTAATAAATTTCCAATTTATAAGTTCTTTTTATAGTGTTGATAAATGTTCATATTACATTATGCTATTACAACATTCTATAACACTAGAAACACACCAGAAATAAACCATACATAAAAAAAATAAGGTGCAATACCAAATTTAAATGAAATGAGATTTACAACATAAATACCAGATGAAAACACTATATTATACACATTTTGAGCATTAATTTATATAATTAACTAAATAAAGAATATTACATAAACTCAAAAAAAATCCAAACTATCAATGTTATCACTAATCCATTGAATTTCATTGTTGAAATGCCAACACATTGGGTCTATTTTCGAACAAACCAACCCTACTCGAATAAGAGAAACCACCTATATAAGAAAAAAATTTGTACGAGTAATACTAAAAAGAGAAAAAATAAACATAAATATGAAATAATACATTAATTTTATGGATATTTATTATACTGTTCAAATATCAAGATTACCTATGTTATTGAGTAGCGGAGGGAAATTGAAAGAAAATGATAAATTCCAATAATAAAAGAGTGAATGATTTTCTGGGAAAATAAGTTTGTGGATGATTTGGTTTATAATGGGATTAGAGAAAGATAGAGCACCCCAATTCGAACAAAAGAATCCACTTGTATAATAAACCAATTATTATATAATTAATACTAGAAATAAATAAAATATATATATATATATATATATGAATAGAGAAATTAATTCTATGGAAAATTATTTTACTATGAAAACATGATGATTACCTATATAATTGAGAATAAGTAGTGTCGTTTCTCTTCCTACAAAGATAGTGGAGGTAACTTGAAAAAAGTGATAAATCCACCACTATAGGGGTGAAAAGGTTTTAAGGGAGAAGGGATCTGAAATTTGGATAGAGCACCATAACTCGAACAAAATAATCCACCTTTATAAGAAAATAATTATTATGTGAGTAATACAGAAATGAAATAAATTATAAATATATATGAAATAATAAATTAATTCTATGGACAATGGTTTTACTGTGAAAACATTAATATTACCTATATTATTGGGTAGAGGCAACATCAGTGCTATTATTTCAAAGGTATTCCGCAAGGAAAAAATATTCTAAAATAAAAAAACTCTTCATGGAATATTGAAAATTAAATCAACTTTCCATTATATAAATATTTAGTAGAATAGTTAAATTATATGGTAATAATAACTTTGCATATTTCCAAAGGGATTCCTTCATTATAGTTTGTTTTTCTAAAGGATTGGTAACATTATCATGTGTAGAAGAAATTACCTACATGACTAGTCAAATATTTAATTTAGATTATGTTAATGTAGTAGAGAACCTATAATATTATGAGGGAAAAAAATACTATATTAAAAAACGAATTTATCTTCTAAATGAACAGTCTTTATTTTATTAAAGGTGTCAAAGATTTGGGTCCTCTTTCAAGAATCTAAATACCCCCTTTATGGTCCCCTCTAATGTATAAGACATTTTATACATTGGGATTGACATGAACTGATTGTGATGTCCCAGTGAAATGGTCATCATCGATTTCATTTTTATCGTAGTCAACATTTCATTTTTTCAATAGAAGGGAAATCGAAAAATTCTTGTTTATTGGATCAGATACATAAAATACATGTACTATATGTGATGACATTATGAAAGGATCTTCTTTTCTCCTTCTACACTGAAATTCACCTTAACAAAGACCATTTCCTCAACATTCACTCTATTTATATTGTCAACTTATTTGAAATGGAAATAAGACACATAAATTGTTTTATACAACACCTCATACATCTGTTAAATAATTCTATACCATAACATTTTTTCACCAAATGTATTTCTATCCTTGGAACCAGATATGTGCATCACATCAAACATAATTATAGAACCACTATTATGGATCGTACTAAATTCATCATATAATTTTTTATAAAATCTATAACTAATCATTAAGAAACTAGTGTAATATATAACATTTTCATTCATTCATCTAGATAACCATTGAATTCATTTGGTAATTGAATTCATATTTTCAGAAACCTCCTTATAAATTTTATCCCTGAACCATTATATTATATGTTGAATATGTGTATTTGATATCCATACTTTATCCCTTAATGGATTAAAATATCTAATAAATTCGTTGTGGGATTCAATATATGGATAAACATATTCAAAATTATGTAATATATAAATATTTTCATTATACTACTCTATCAAAGTATTTATAACAACATCTATTCTGTAAACCCCTTAAACCATATGGAGTTTGATGATAAAAGACTTTGGGAGACCAATACTTTCGACATATGATTGTTAATTAGTAAAAAATTCAATAGCTTCTTCAAACATATATCATTTTTCGATAAAATTTTTTGGAAGTCTTTGATTCTTGAGCTACCCTTTCAAAATCATAATATATTATTCAATGGGGTATATTCATTTGTAATGGACATAACCACATTTTTGAACATCTATGGCTAAGTGAACCATCAATTGGACCATTGTATAATTGAATGATGGTGGGAATAACATCCCTAATTAACATAATATGACTGAAATATCCTTATTCATGATCAGAAACATCATCAGGTCAATAACTTTACTTCATAAGGCTTTGAAAAAGATATAGAGTCTAGTTAATGTATGGCATACATTTTGAGGCAGAATGTAATGAAAAAAAACAGGCATTACATCTTGCACGAAAATTTGACAGCCATTTGATGTTCATCCTAGTAACATCAAATTAGTCATTGAAATGAAATTATTTATATTTGATGAATACCCTAATGTAACTTTTACACTAGTAAGGAAAAGGAAAAATTGAAATTTTTTGTATCTTGAAACGGTGTATGCTGCTGGAGGAAGAAAAGTTTTCCTTTTACCCTTAAGTGGAGCCAACTCTTCCCTTATCTACATTTCAATCATGTCCATCCTAGCCTTGATTTCATTTTTCATTTTTCCCAAAACATTTAGTAACATTCCAATAACACTATTAAATATATTTTTTCTACATTGATGATATCAAAAAATATTTATGACATACAAACAATTCCAATACAATAACTTAATGAAAATTTATATCTTCTTCCCACCTGATATGGTATGGTTTTAAGAAAATGCCTTTCTGAAAATAGTTTGAATCTTTTTTAATTTTTTTATAGTTGATTGCATGTTGCCTGATACAATGTTGTACCTTGTTCAATATTCCCATCGAATTTTATCATCCATGATTGGTATTTATGTCATTGAGGTAAAATATTTGTGTGTCCTCAAAACATATTCTTCAACGAATGTTTCAACCGAATAATGTATTTGTGATTTTAAAAAATGGGACAACCCAATAATCCTTTAATTATATACCATGATACATTTACATAAGCAGGAAAGTCATTTATCATTATGTACAACATAGCCCTCAATGTAAATTCTTCACTACTATGAGAATAATACATTATAACAAATTTATCCCACATAAATTTTAGATCATTAATCAATAAAGCCAAATATAAATCAATATCAATACCATGTTGCTTGGGTATAGATATTAGATGATACAACAAAATGTATTTGTGCTTTAGGCATAACAATGGAAGAATTTTATAATTTACCAACATGACTGGCAATGAACTATAAGTATAACTCTAAACCCCAAAAATATTTATTCCATCTACAATTAAACTAAGATTAATGTTCCTTGGATCATCTCCAAATTCTAGAAAATTGTAATCACTTTTCTTATAATGAGGAGAATTAGCTAGATAACATAGGCTCCCGTATTTAATTCTTATCACTGCCTGCCATGTTAATTGTCTTGTAGTTTTCTAACATCTATATAGTCTTCTAAACATTAAAATAATAGGAATGTACAATACATATTTCAAATGCCTTGATTATTTTTTCTTGTATCAATCTTCACCACAAATAGGCAATTTTATGATTGATTCATGGTTCTTATGAGACAATATGAAATCATTTGTACAATTAGGTATTTTTTTAGAGATCAATACTACTGAACATAATATTCGTTTAGATTCATTTTTTCAATATGGTAGTTAACTTTTTTTGGAAGCACATCTTTCAAAAGACCAAGTAGTTCTGTAAAGATGGTGTCACTTCATCCGCTTACAGATTTCAAATTATATAACTTCAATACAATTGATAATGATGTCTATATAGTACAACCAATATTCAATGGTCTCTTGAAATAGTTATTTATCTCCTCAAACATATTTGGAAAATTGTGACGGTCATCTTCAATTTTCATTTTCATTTCATCCATCTGATATCTGTCTTCTTTTAAAAAGGTATTCATATCAAATGATTCATAAACCATAGTATCAACCTAATCGATGCTGACATTCATTTTTTCCCACATGTTTTTTCCAAAATTTATAGCTTTGATCTATTCTGTGACAAATCAATTGTTCTTCCAACCCTTCAAGACTAATTTTTCTTGAATAACAACAATACAATCACGAACATTGGATTCTAGATGGGTCATCTCCATTATCTCTTGAAATATTGATGTACTATTTTACTATATCTTCATATTTATTTGTAAAATTATTAGCGTGAATCCATTTTCAATTCATATAAATCCTATTAGGTTTACAAAAAATGATTTTATACAATATATAAATAAATGTACATATGATATTCATTATCAAATGTGAATGTTATAGACAGTTATAATAAGGTAAATATAGATCATTTCTATTAGAATATATGAGTTCCAAGATGTACCAAATCCAATAATAAGTTTTATTTGAATTTGAAAAAATAGAAGGAGATAAAGGCTGATAATAATTTATATTATCACTAATCATTATTGGTGTAAACTAGAAGATGGATAGTGTAATGAACCTAGCCTAGATTACCCAAAAAATATTAGTTCAGATAATCTTATAACCTCTAACATACCTCAAAGTCACTAAATGATCGTTTCAACATTGGGTGAAAAAAACTATAAAAGGGAGTTCTCCCACAATAGAAACAATTAGTAACATTTTTCAAACACAATTCTATCATGGCCATTGTGGTCAATGGACAGGCAAACCCATAATCATCACAACCTAATATAGGCATACCTGTTAGAGGAAAAACTATGGAAATAAATGTTACAATATCTATATAGACACACATACATGTCAGGCTAGTATAAAGACTCACTTATTTTCTATAAGAGATATCCAATAGATAAAAACCTGACATTAAAACATAATGTGAACTATAAAGGTACCATAATGATTCAAAAAGTGACCGTTTGATGTGATAAATCCTCAAGTTCATGATTGTGGATGACACCTTTGGATCTTCTCCATAAAAAAACTAAGGACCATAGAGAATTCTAAGAGGAAATAAATATTATGATACATATAACCAATAGAGGAAGATAAATCTCTCTATTAACTTGGTTCCTAAAAAAATATAATCTGAAGATACATGTCCAATGAGAGGTCCATGAAAGGTGTCATCTTATATTTAATCATTAGGGAACCACTATTCCCCAAAAATAAATTTTTAATAAACAAGAATATGTAATAAAATCTCCCCCCACACTTGACTAGGGTGGTAATGGTGGGGAGGGGTTTGGGGAGTGGTCATCGGGTCAAGTCCCCAAGCCAGTGATGTAATTGTATATTCTTTGTCACGTTGTGTGACGCTTTTACAGTTGTACCCAATTTTTTAAAAATAATATGCATCAAAATTTCTAATCATTTAGATGCATATATGAAAAATTATTTAGTAAGAAATATAAAACATAGCAGTTAAACATCAATGAATAAATCCAAAGTTCTATTTCAGATATAAACAACAGATCATACATCTGTAGTTAATAGAAACAACAGACCAAAAAACATTCCCTAAACAATGGCTCAATTTTTTTTAAATGGATCATAAAAAATCATAGAATATGAAATAAAAAAATGATTCCAAAAACAAACAAAGAAAACAGGAAGGCCTACCTTTCTAGGTTGATGAAAATATGAGAACCTCTTCAGAATCCCTAACTATAATCAAACACTAGAAGTTAGACGATATTTTAGTGAAACTGAAGGAAGTTGAGTGGTGTGATTTGACCTTTGATTCTTTGAGGAGGCGTGCTGGCAGTGGGTGGCTTCTACGAAAAGCTTCTATATCACAATGGGTGTGCAAATGATTAGAGTCTTTAAAATCAACCATGACACTTTTATCAGTTCTTACAAATAAAAGCTGATAAAGAGAGGTCTTTATCAGCACTAAAAAATCATGGATAAAATAAATCTTTATCAGTTCTACCATCATAACACTGATAAATCCTATCCTTACCACCACTAAAAAAGCACTAATAAAGGAATTACAATTATAATTATAAATAAAAATGATTAAAATTTATATATAAATTATATATATATAGAACATATATTCAATTTGAAATATATTTAATATAATTTTTTAATTAATTATTTATAATTGTGGAAATAATTTTTAAAAATAATTTTTATATCATTATATATATTCATATAATTATATATATATATATTTAATATATATATATATATATATATATATATTGTCAACCTATTCATTATTAAAGTAAATTTATTATAAATTTAATAATTTTTTAAATATAAATACATATTTATTTATAATTCTATAAATACATTTAAAAATTTATTTATAATTATTAATATATAAATGTATATTTATAGTAAATGTGCATTTAAAAATATACTTATTTATAAATACTTTTATTTATAAATATGTTTTTTTTCAAATAATTTTTTTAACATTATTAATTAATATTTAATTTTAATTGAATGCATATTTGTTAAAAATTAGTGAAATTGAAAAAATTAAGAATAATTACAATTTTACATTATTAAAAAAATGGATAAGTTTTCTGTACGTGCATTGTAATATATAAAAATGCATTAATTACATATATGCGAAATCAATATGACACACATTTGATCTATATTAAATTGAAAAATCAAATGACATTCAATTATATATGAAGTACTATGCAATTAGTCAATAATTTTAATTCATATTATTTTTTAATTATAATCCATTAATCAACAAATAAATTACTATTTAATGTAAATCACTTAAATATTTTATAATATATAATTCATATTTATATACATTAATATATGCCTATATATTTAATATATACAATTTAATAACATTACTTATAATAATTATCTAATAAATAAAATTGTTCATATTTAATAATCTATAATCAATATATTCATTTTTAACAATAATTATTTAATTAAAAAAATTGGTATTTTATTTATTAAATGCATTTTTTATTTATTTAATTATTTCATTATATTTATTCATACCTTTATCTACTCTAAAAATAATGTGATGGTAAAGGGTACCCATTATTAGTGAACAAATGAAGCATTGATAAAGGATACCCCTTATCAGTGCCAAAAATAATGTGTTGAGAAAGGATGCCCTCCATCAGCACTAAAAAGAAAGCACTGATAAATGTTCCCTTTATCAGCATTAAAAAAGAACTAATAAAATGTAAAATCTACCAACACTTTTTTTATCACTGATAAATTTGACATTCATCGACATTTTTTATAGCATTGATAGATACGAGCATTGTTAATGTCCTATTTTTTGTAGTGTGGTGAGTATTGGGATTCACCCTCCTATTTTTGAGCCTATCCTATGCTGCATGGGTTTCTTTTTCATTGAAAAAGGAAAACCTCATTGCATTATAGAGGAAAAACCACACCCTTCAACTAAAATAGTCAATATGGGCATGGAATGAAGATATCCAATCCATACCATGAATGGTGTTATAAGGCCTCAACATTTTCACCAAGAGGTTCCAACCAAAACTCTTTCCTCCAAGGGTAAGGTCCCACTATCAACATAGGTGTCTGAACATTGAGTCCCCTACACCAGGTGTCTCCAAACATAATGGTCGAGTCAATGATTCAACCATAATCTCAGGGTCTCAAATAAGATATGTGGCGAGGAAGGAATGACTAAAATATATGTCTATTAGTATGATAACTAGATTAGAAAATACATATATAGTACATCAAATAATCATTGGATCCCATGGGTCATATGCCTCAATTGTCTGTAGTTGTCTCCACCCCTATCCTCTAGCTCCCTGAGCCTCAAACAGACCACATGGGGGGTGTTGATGGTAGCATGTCAAAGAATCAACCACCTCCTGCTAGTCTCCTAGGAACACTTCCATATACACCTCCCTACAGATCGATATACTACTACCTTAGCCTCTTCCATGGTGGTCCATCCACTACCTCCATATCAGAAACACATCATGTTAGACAATCTCTAGTGTAAATCCCCATATCATTAAATGAGTAGCATCACCTCTCCCTAGGCTTGATAGAACCTTCCTGGAGATCTAAACTGCATAACCTCTGTCCTGGGACATCCTCCTAAAATGTATCCCTTGTTCGAGTCCTTAAGGCTAACACCATCTTCCTAATGTCATGGTCTCTGCACCCACCTGTCCTTTTCTGACTATCACTAGAAATCTCTACTCATCTGAAAATCTCCCACCACCAAATTCATCTTAAGAACCCCCACCACAAGTAGGAATTATCATGGGGATAATAGTGGATCACATGTATATATACAGACCTCTCTCAATGACATAAGCTTGGAATTATTGAACTCTGATTGTATCTATCAAGTACCTTGAAATGATGGTGACCCACGAAGAATAACCATCTATCGTCATACTGCCATACTAGAGTTGAAGAACATCGTTTATAAGTACATATCTCAGTATAAATAGTGATATATCCTCTCTGAAGAGGTGATAGAACTCTGTCCACAAAAGAGTCACCTCATCGTGAGTCTGGATAGAGAATCCTCACCATCACCCTAATGATTCCTACAGAAGGATTATTGCTAAAACTGCCATATGATCCATTGGTGTCCTGACTAGATGGAAATATTGGGTCACTACCTCAAGGTAGTCCTAAGAATCATGAGGGCTGGACTCTCCTCAGATCCTAAGGGGTATCTATCTATGAAACTCATGAAGAGTTCTCATCCTGTGATCCTCGTCAGCTGGTACTATAGGTACCACGGGCTACTCCCCAGGTGGTGGTATAGCTGGTGCCCCACCTGGATTTAATCACTAGTAATGTGGTCCCTATATATAATAATCATCACCTAGGTGGTAATTTTCATGATCGAGCTACAGAATCCTAGCTTGTTTTCATTGTGTTGGAATCTTGTAAAGTAAGAACACGTACCATGGTCAATGAGTATATCTGGATAACCTACTCAAAAAGGAAATGGAATCCTCAACATGTTCTTATATGATGAATGTATCATTTTTTACCTGAAACTAGTTTTTTCATGTATTAAGTCTAAAATATTTTTATTAAACTCCTGGTGTATGGATACATCAACCGCAACACCAACACTAGAGTCTCGGGGTTGAAATCTAAACATTAAACACTTAACATTGTTTCCCAAAACCAATATCACAGACTCATGGTCCTAAGGTATAACCAACCACCTCTGGTACCACTTTTTTAGGACTCGTCCCAATGGGTTCCGTTACATGACTCCCCAAGACGATCTCTAATAGGCCAAGGGTTGGTGACTCTCACTGAGTAGGAATATCAATAACATGGGAGGAATTATCCTTAAGTACATATATATACACACACATCTACATGCTTTAAATTATAAAATTTAAAAACACTAAGTAAACCATGGATGAAATCTATTATATCCCACAACCACAGTACAACATTTTAAGGACTATAAATTAAAAACGCCTAGAATACAAGACCACAAAAAATAAAGAGTCTAAAAACAAAATAGGAATCTCATCTACAGAATAACATACCTGATCTAGCATGAAGGAATGATACTGGGGATACTATGTGAATCCATAGAACACCTTGGCCTATTTGATCTCACAAGGCTATGTCTAGTCTTGGTCAGCCCTCTACTCTTTAAAATGGTCAGTCATATTCACAATACATGACACATGAGAGAAAATATCGTGCATGGGTGAGTATAAAAATACTGAACAGGACACCCCGAAACTAGAAAGAAATACACGAAGGAATGATTTAGCCTTAACTAAAAAATTATATGTCTACAATGTATAATAATAATATCTAGATACACTCAAGCCATACCACAGAGCCTAGGAAAATTCCTAACCAATACATACCAAAACTAGGAATTCAGCATAATGATTCCATGAAGAACTCATTCAGGAGAACACACTCCAGAGTCTGATAGCCCGTATGAAATTTATAAGAACCCAGATCTTCATTTCAGGTATTGATCTTTATTTCGAGTTGTTTTTTAGGAAAAGGTTGTTTTGGAAATTTTCCATGTACTTTTTAATACACGTTGTGTACTCAGTGTCGTGTGTTGCTATGTACTCGCCGTGTAACGACCGAGTACTTGGTCGTGTGGGTGACATGGAAGACCACCTAAAGTGGGGGCTAGGTGAGGCTAGTATGTGGTATTTACATTAAATTAACACACCATTTAAATTTTTTTTATTTTTTATATTATTGTAGAATTACGTCTCACATCCAAAAAAACCTTATTCCCCCCATGTTTCATATAGGAGAGTGATGTATGACAGAATATCATCAAGCTCCTCCCTGTTCCTCCATTCGAGCTCTAATTGGGAGGTAGCCAAGTGCATTAGATTCCCACCAGTGAGTTCTCTCTTACCAGAGATCCTGTCTTCCAGATTTATCCTCTCTCTTGTGTTATCAAGGGTTGATTGTTTTTTCCCTTTTCGTAGATCTACGTCATTCTAGGACGATTCAAGGTCCGACGTTCAAGAGTGTTCATCATAAAACATCAAGGTAGGTGGTTTGTACCTTTCTTTGATAGTAATTGGATTATATATTCTTAAAGTGGTGAATAACCATGTTTAGGATTTTGTGTGTTTGGGATTTTAGCCCTATTATCTAACTTCTATAGTTTAATTGATAGAAAAAGGGGTTGAAGAATACGTGTAGTGTTTGATTCTTTGTTTACGGGACACCCCAAGGGAGTGATTCCCTAGTTTGACTATTTAGGGCCATTTAGCCTAGGATTCCTATGGGGAATACCTTGTCTCCCTATCTTAAATTTCTTAGGATGTATTTGATTGATTATATGAATTTCATGTGTTATTATTGTGAATGTAATCCACGTAGTAGTTATATATTACATGTTCTTCTTTGATATGAGATGTATGCTGATCTTCTAATGGATCATGATAGCCTCAGACTAGGAATACTATAGGGGATTCCATGTTTATTTGTACAGGAATATGAGAGCCTTTGTGTAAATTTTGACTCTGGTGGTGTTGACTGTGAGAGCTACCTGGAGGTCTTTTATGATTTTTTATACTATTTTGACCCTGAGGGTATTGACTATGAGAGCTACCTAGAGGCTGTGTATAAATTATTGATGTTATGTAGTCCATGGGTATTGACCGTGAGAGCTATAAAGGAGGTCGTTATCTTTAGTATATTCTATGTGAGACCATAAGGGTTAGACCATGAGAGCTTTCCCAGAGGGCCAGTTGTGAATAAATGAATAATTGTGACGAGTCACTCAAGAAAAAGCACAAGCTTGTACTCGGTCTTACTTGGTTGTTTAGATAGTCTTCCGAGATATCTATTGTTACTACCATACAGGGGGATATAGAGCTTAGACTAGATCACAAGGTTACACTATTAAATTATTTTTATAATTTATTAATGAAAAAGAATTTAATTAAAAACTGTAGGATTGTTTACTTTTGAGTACTTCATAGTTTATTGCTTCATTTCGCATATTTCCTGCTATATACATTCACTGAATATTAGGCATAGATCTTTTGGTGGTTTCTTATAGGGATTCGTCTCACACCCTATTTGGGTTATGCTTTTGGGCCAAAATAGATTATATGGTTGCAGGTATAGATAAGGTAAAGTGCCATTCTTCATTAGTTACATGATTGTTTTTGGAGATGGAGAGCATAGGCCAAGGTAAGGCTTTCAATGCTGTTAGAGTTTTCAATTTTCTCTACTTTGGTTTTGTTACTATATTTCCATCATTGTGACATATTTTTTGTCTTTTCAAGATACATATGATATGTATAATTTATTTATATATATGTTGTAGTTGTTTATACTATCAACCTTTTACTATTTACATCTGTTGTATGGTATTACTTCTTATGCTATTGTATTTTTTATTATTCCACTGTGTATACTCTACCTATGAGGGAATAGTTTCCCCACAATCATACAGTGGCCCTCACTACTAGTCATCGGACTCTAGAATTTGGTGAAATTCATTTCAGGTCAGGTGACCAACCAGGTATGGGGCACTCTTGGGAGGCACCCGGAACCAAGACATTACAAAGTGGTCTCTGAGGAAGGATCCTTTCTACTTTGTCTTACCATTTGGAGCCTATAGACAGAGATATGAAGAAATAGGTAGTTGGTAATAAGCTATGCCTAGGAGTAGCTAACCTGTGTTTAGGGAAAATTTAATTTACCTCGATATTGCAAATTTTCTGGTTTTTCAATTATTATAGTTGATTTGATTTCACCATTGGGTAAAACACTTGTTTTGTGCTATTTTTATTGATAAAATTGTGGTTCTATTTCTTCTTAAACCAAATGATATGAGTGTATTACATCTCATTAATGATATAGGAACTTTCTATATATCAAATCCACGCATTCTTGTTATTCCATTTATGGTGCATTACTGATTTCATGCTGTTGTGATAGATATTTTTATAGATATTCATGTTGTTGTGATAGATGTCATGATTGAACACTTGCTATTTTTATATTGTATTGTAATATGTAATGTTTCATTTCGATGGATTCCAATCTTTCATCCCCAATGTGTTATGGGACATCTTGGATCAGAATTTGGTCGATCAATTTTGAAAATTAATTTAATTTTGTCAGGTTATGTTGTGAATAAGGATTCAAAACAATGATTCACAAGGATTATGGGCTCCCATGGGTTGGATTTTTTCATTCCTTGGACAAAACCTAATGTTTTTAAGGGTTTTAGAGAAGTTTCAAAGGCTTACTATGTGGAAACCCAAACAACACGACATGTGATGGTATGAACACACACTATTTTATCTTCTATTCTGAAAGAAACAACTTCTTTAAGTACACACTATGTAGTACTTGATCGTGTGACAAACTATATGAGCAGAGACATGGGGTTGGAAAACTTTCAGTAGAAAACACTGTTTCTATATTGTACATGCTATGTTATGAAGTACTGTGTATCAAGCTGTGTGACCAATGACACAGGTGGAATAAAATTAGGTTGTAAATGTCGTGTCTCATTTATGCATACCATGTATAGTAGACCATGAATCCGACCGTTTGACTATTGAAATGAGTGGTTATAACATAACTAGTACATGTCGTGTCTAGGGTGAACATGCCATGTAGTGTTACCTAGGAGAGAACCGTGTAGTTATAGCCTTGTAGAAGTACATAGGTAGGATGGAAAATTCAATTACACACTGTATATTATGATGAACACTCTGTGTGTATGATTGTTACATGACCAGGTTTGGAAATGGTACACACGATGATAAAATATTCAGAGAACACATCGTGTAGGGTTTATACCTTCCATGTAACCTCATATTATAAAACCTAAATGTCTCTTCTCCTATTAGTTTCTTGTACTTATTTGTTTTTTTCATTGATAATATTAAAATGATGTGTATGCTTGACCTTGAAGATTCATGCAACCAAGGATTCCTCTAGTTTTACTCTAGATACAGGTAAATGAACAGACACTGAAAATGGTAGATTATGTATTACTAGAAGATCCTCTCATTTTTCTCATATTGGCCCAAACTATTATACTAGAAACAGATGATGGTGTATAATTCTATGAAGGCTTTATGAGGATGATGAAAACTTTCCAGGGAGCACCACATCCTGTCCCGACTATGGATGAGTTGACGAGGGTGTTCTAACAGCAGCATCCTCCCAATTTTTTAGGGGATGGAGGACCACTGGCCGTAGAGTCATGGTTGGAGGCCATGCATGCTATCTTTGAGAATCTAGAGATGCCTCTAGAGATAAGGTTGAATCCTGCGATGTACATGCTGTGTGACTCCACCAAGAGATAGTGTGATGTTATCACATTGGCAGGACATTATTAGGATATGGTGTGGGAAGAGTTTTAGAGGACCTTCTTTGATTACTTCTACCCCAAGACATTGCGGGTCGATCGAGCCCAAGAGTTCATGAATTTTTAGTAGGTCACTCATTCATTGATGGATTACTCTTTAGGTTTCATAGAGCTTCGGTGCTTCACACCTTCTTTGAAAGGTGATGAGTTCCAACTTTCTTGGAGGTTTGAGGACGGTCTCATGTATAACATCCGATTGAATGTGAATGTCTTTAGGCTAAAGTTGGTTATGAATATAGTGAACTAGGCACTGATTACTGAGTGCAATATGAGGGATTTGGGAGCTGTGAGCTAGTGTGGTTCAGCATCCAAGGCAATTAATCCTTAAATTGAAAGCAGGAAGCACCACATGGAGCCTTTTCATGGTGATTCCCTTAGTACTGATGTATCTACAAGCAGTCAGGTGGGGCGCTACCAGTGTTGGAAGAGTGGGAACATGAGGCCTTGGTGCCCAAGAGACCCAATTGTGTGTCATGATTATGGAAAGATAGGGCATCATCAGCGTTTTTTCTAGTTCTTCTCACCAGTAGTAAATGAGAGGGGATCAGTTATGAATTCATTTTCACGATCAGGACTACCAGTTTCTCCTCAGTTAGGGAACTGGTGTTTGTCAAGCCATTTAGGCCTAGGAGGTGGTCATGGTAGTGGTATTCATACAACAAGTTTTTAGTGACAGTAAGGTGTATCAACTCAAGGTAGTCTGACAGTGTCACAGGGATGCGATATAGGTCAAATGTTTTTAGTAGAGTAGACCCAGTAGGAGCAGGATCCCAAAAAATCTACGGTTAGAGGCACAATTCTAGTTGCCTCATTTTTAGCTTCTGCTCCCTTTAATACAGGGTATTCCCATAGTTTTATATTTTTTGTTGTTGTGGAGAGCCTTGGGATCTGTATATTTACTTATAAGGATTTTATGACACTGTATAATCTATTTGGGATTTGGACAACTAGTGTACATTAGTGCAATGCGTTCCCTCTCAAGGTTGGTGGGTGTCACTTGTTATGGGACCTCTATGTCTTAAAGATGACAGGCTTCAATGTAATTCTAAGAATGAACCATTTAGTCTCCTTTTAGGCCTTTTTTTATAGCTATCATTTCATAGTGAGTTTCATGTCACCAGAGGGTAGGTCTTCTCTACACAATTGTGATTAGGACGTCTAGATGAGCATATATGGACACAAGAATCTTGGGTTTGGAGGAGTTACAACCCATATTTCTAGTTTATATCTGTATGACAAGGGGACATCACATATGGAGATTCATCCAGTGGTGGATCATTTCATGTATGTCTTTCTAGACGAGATTTCAGTTTTAGCTCTGGAGAGAGAGGTAGACTTCTCTATTGAGCCTGTTCCATGAGTGGCACCAGTGACCATTCCTCCTTTTGGGATGGATACACCGTAGTTATAAGAGCTCAATAAGTAGTAATAGGATTTGCAAGCAATGGGTTTCAACCGACCCAGTACTTATCATTAGGGGTTGTCTGTCCTTTTTGTGAAAAAGGCATATGGCACACTTAGACTTTGTGTGGATTATTGAAAACTGAACCAGTTATTTGTCAAGAACCGATATACCTTGATGATGATTGAGGATATCTATAATCATCTTCTAGGAGAATGGGTGTTCTTGAAGATTGAAATGAGATCTGGGTATCACCAGTTGTATGTTAGACCATTATATATATACCTATAATATCTTTTCATAGTAGGTATGGTCTATACGATTATTTGTTTATGCCATTCGGTCTCACAAATGGGTCTTTAGTTTTCATGGAATTGATGAACCGAGTGTTCCGTCCTTATATGGATTATTTTTTGGTATTCTTTCTTAGATGATATCTTGGTGTACTATCAAAATCGATACGACCATGCCACCCATCTTGAGAACATGTTGAGTACACTGATAGAACATTAGTTATATGCTAATATTTCAAAATTCCACTCTTTGATGGACTAGATTCAATTTTTTGGTCATGTTATCTTCGAGAAAAGAGTATCAGTAGAACCAGAGAAAGTGAGAGTAGTAGTTTTTTTGGAGAAGCTGAAGAAAATATTTAAGGTATGGATTTTTTTGGGGAAGGCTGGTTACTAAAGACGCTTTATTCATGAATTTTCATTCTTAGCAGTGCCACTGATGGGCCTGACTAAGAAGGGTGCGAAGTACTTGTGGACACATTCTTCTGATTCATCCTTTGAGGAGCTTAAAGGGTGATTGACATCAGCACTGATACTAATTTTTTAAGATCCGTTAAAGAGCTACACCATTTGTTGCGATGCATCAGCTATTGGTCTGGGAACTTCGCATATATAGGGGGAAGGGGTCGTTACGTACGTTTCTTGGTAGTTGGGGCCACATGAGAGGAATTAACCAATACACGATCTCGATTAAGATATAGTTGAGCATGATTTACATTGTTGGAGATATTATCTTTTGGGAGATAATTTTGTGGTACACACTGACAAAAATAGTCTCAAGTATATCATTACTCAGCATGGTTTAAATTTGAGACAACAAATGTGGGTTGAGTACCTTCAGTCTTTTGACATTGAGCTTGCATACACACCTAGGAAAGACAATGCACTGGCTGATGCATTGAGCAGGATGACTTTGATACAAGCAATTCTGGAGTCCAATAGTGATTGGATGATTTTGGATTTGTTCTCTAAGACGCATTAGGAGGATCATGATAGATAGGGGAAGAAGTTTCTTTCTTCTATATCTATTACTTCTACTCTACTAAACTGAGTGAAAATGAGGCAGCTATCAGATTCTGAAGGCCTAGTACTACAATGGAGTTTTTCAAGAGAGGAACCTACTACTGGGTGGACCATATATGAGGATGCAGTTTTTCATTTTCGTTGGCGCGTATGGGTGTCAGTAGACATACGCGAGGAGATGATGTGATATTTTCATTCCTCAGTTTGGTCTATTCATCCTAATGTCACCAAGATGTATTGAGATTTACACTGTCAGTGATGGTGGACTGGTAGGAATAGGGATGTTTCTAGTATTGTTATGAGATGTTCCACTTGTCAGTAGTTGAAGGTGGATCATCAATGAATGGTAGGGATTTTACAACAATTAACCATTCCCAAGTAGAAGTGGAATGATGTCACAATGGATTTTGTGATGGTTTACCGAGGCCACCTTGAGGAAATGATGCACTATGTGTTGTTTATGACAGAATCATGAAGGTTGAACATTTATTTATGATCATGGAAAGTTCAGTATTGATGACCTTGGAAGGTTGTACATCTGATGGATTGCATGTTTTTATGGGGGTTTTCACTCTATCATTTCAGACAGGGATGCTCGAATTACTTGTCATGTCTGGTAAGGACAAATAGGGCTATGGGTTCCCAAGTACTTCTGACTATAACTTAACATTCCTAGATAGATAGCCAATCCAAGTACATGATCCATGTTTTGGAGGACATGCTTCGAGCATACGTTCTAGATTTTGTAGGTTCTTAGGAGAGACACATACCCTTGTGTAGTTTTTATACAACAATAGTTTTTAGGAAACAATTCAAATGGTACCTTATGAGGATATATATGATATGCCATGCTGATCACCCCTATGTTTGATGGAAGAAGGAGAGGAAGCTATGTTGGGACCTCTTCTTGTTGAGGATACCACAGAGAAGGTGGAGTTTATTTGGAAGAGGATGGCTACTGCACAGTCTCCCCGTAAATCTTATGCTGATCAACGAAGACAACCTCTGCAGTTCGAAGTCAGAGATCGGGTTTTCTTATGTGTAGCACCGTGGTTGGGACACAAGAGTATTAGGAGACATGGGAAGATTTCACAGAGATATTTCGGGTTTTTTGAGGTTTTGGGGAGAGTCATGATGGTTTTCTATTGACTGCAGCTACCTCAGAGGTAGTGGGATATGCTTGAATTCATTCATGTTTATCAGTAATAGTGCTACTTTTTAGAACTGTATCACATTTTTTAACCCGATGAGGTTGAGTTAGAGGTGGATCCATCCTTTGAGGAGCACCATATTCAGATTTTTTATCACAACATGAAGGTTATATATGGCCGGTATGTTCCTCTGGTACGAGCGTTATGTAGCACTTATGAGTACTTGATGAGAATTTGGAGAGGGAGGACAACGTACCATCGCAGTGGTGAGAGTTGTTCGAAGTTTCATCTTTTCCACCCTTGGAAAAGCAATTCAGGAACTAATTTCTTTATGGGGGGAAGTTTGTAAGAATATGAATCTTCATTTCAAGTATGGTTCATTATTTCGGGTAGTTTTTTAGAAGAAAAAAATATTTTGGAAATTTTCTAAGTACATGCCGTGTACTTTTGAGTACCCGTTGTGTACCCGATTTCCATGTGTAGTCGTGTATTGGCCTTGTAATGGTAAAGTACATGGCTATGTGGGTGACCTAGAAGACCACCAAAAGTGGGGGCTAGTTGAGGCTAGTACACGACATGTAAATTAAATGAACATGCCATGTACTTTTCTTTTTATTTGTTATATAGGTGGGAGATCGCATCTCAAGTCCAGAAACACCTTCTTATCCCTTTGTTTTGTACCAGGGAGAAACGTATGACCAAAGATCTTAGAGCTCCTCCTGTTCCCATGTCCGAGCTCCAATTGGGACGCCTCTAGGTGTGTTGGATTCCCACTGGTGATTTCTCTATTTCCCTAGATTCGCTCATTCTGATTTCTCTTCTCTCATGAGTTTTCAAGGGTTGATTGTTTTTAACCTTTTCATAGATCTATGTCCTTCTAGACCGATTAAATGGTTGATAATCAAGAGTGTTAATCGTAAAACATCAACATAGTTGGTTTGTGCATTTATTTGATAGTTGTTGGATTATATATGTTTAAGGTGACAAATACCAATGTTTGGGGTATTGCGTGATTTGTATTTTATCCATATTATCTACCTGATATGGTTTAATTGATTGAAAAAGGGGTTGTATAATATGCGTAAGGATTGATTCCTTAATTAAGGGACACCCCATGGGAATGTTTCCCATGTTTAATAGTTTAGGCCAATTGGTCCTAGGATCCCTATGAGTCATACCTTCTCTCCATGACTAAAATTTCTTAGGATGTAGCTGATTGATTATATGAATTTCATTTTTTATTCTTGTGAATGTTATCCATGTAGTGGTTATATATCTCATATGATCTTGGATATGATATGCACGCTGATCTTCCAATGGACTGTGAGATCCTTGGACTAGAAAAACTATGGGGGTTTCCATGTTTATTTACATAGGACCGTGAGAGAATTGGTGTAGATTTTTATAAGGGGTGTTGACCATGAGAGCTACCCAGAGGTCGTTTATGATTATTTATACTATGTTAACCCATGGGGTATTGACTTTGAGATCTACCTGGAGGTCAGATATAAATGATTGATGCTATTTAGACCAAGATTCATGGTCATGAGAGCTACCCAGAAGGTCTTTATCTTTACTCTATGCTATGTGGGACCAGAGGGGTTAGACCATGACAGCTTTCCTAGAGGGTCAGTTGTGAATAGATGACTAATTATGACGAGTATTCCAAGACAAAGCACAAGCATGAACTTAGTCTTACTTGGTTGTTTGGATGGTCTTCTAAGACATCTGTTATTACTATTATACAAGTGAATATAGATCTTAGGATAGATCGTGAGGTTAAATTATTCAATAGTTTGAATAATTTATAAATGAAAATGAATATAATTAAAAACTATAGGATTGTTTACATTTGAGTACTTTCGAGTTTATTGTTTCATTTTTGTATATTTGCTGCTATATAAATTCACTGACTGTTATACAAAAATAATTTGGTGGTTGCCTACTAGGATTCATCTCACAGGCTGTTTGGGTTATTCTTTTGGGCCCAAAAAGACTATATGGTTTTAGGTATAGATAAGGGAATGTTACCTCCTTCACCAAATACATTATTGTTCTGGGAGCTGGAGAACATGGGACTAAGATGCGGCATCTAATGCTATTAGAGTTTACTTTTTTCTGTACTTTGGATTTGGTATTGTATTTCTAGCATTGTGACTTGTTTGGATACATTCCTTGATACATGTTAATTGTATCATTTATTTATATATATGCTACATTTGTTTATACTATCATTCTTCTATTGTTTACATATGTTTTTTTGGTATTACTACTTCTAATGTTGTTATTATTTGTTATTCTGATCTGTATACTCTACCTATGAGGGAATAGTTTCCCCAATATCACACCATGTACCTTGATGCTAGCCATCATCCTCTAGAGTTTGGGGAAATACACTTGATGATATGTAACTAACCGGGTATGGGGCACCCTTGGGTGGTGCCTGGAACCAAGATGTTACAACATTCATCTGAGAAGTATTGTTTGTCAGGAACCACCATGAGAGAGATAAGCTGAAGGTTCTGGAGAGAGATATGATACATAAGAGGATGATAATACCTAGGGAAATGGGGTGATATCATCAACTCAATCTATATTAAGCCTCTATGTAGAGGATCGATTCCTGATGAAGTTTTTCATGTCAATACCGTAGAATCTACCTAGGGCACAAAAATAAATAGAGGATTCTATCCGGGCCTCTTGGTGGATTCCAACAAATCTATCCAAGAATTATTGCTGAAGGGATCATAATAATATGTATAGGAAATGATACAAACAAACAGTCATAGAATCTATTAAGGGAATTAATGCGAACAAAACTCATCCAAGATACAATACAAGAGTGTTTAACACAAATATTTTCATAGATTATTTTGTTTAAATAATTTTAATTCTATAGTAGTTTTCAAGGCACTCAATATTGAGTTTATGTGAACCATTATACAACCTTAGAATAAAATATACTTTTTAACCTAGCTGTTGGGTTAGCATGAATAAATATAACTATCTTATGGAAATGTACGTTGAACTATTTCATTACAAAATTATTTTGAAAAATATGAAAATCTATTTTATATTATTATTATTGTATTAATAAATTGAGTAAATTGTTAATAATAAATGAAATTAATGAAATATATATGTTAAAAAATTAATAAAATATTTTTTATACTTATCTAATATATATTTTTGTCCTAGGGTATAAATAAACCCAATTTGATTTATAAAAACCTCTATTTTTCAAAAGGGAAATTTTACAAATTTTAATGGATAAACACTTTTAAATTAATATTTTGACACATGAATAATCTTTATATGAAAATATAATCACATTATTTGGAATCAAGATATAAAAATTTACAATGGATGAAATTTTCATATTTTTCTGATTACTTTCAAATTTGATAAATAGTAAAAATACACTACATTTTAATTGATAACACCTTTATCATAATAAAATTAATATTGTTAAATTATAATAATTAAAATTTTAATGTATAAATAGAATATATTTTTATATTTCAATATAATTTATATAATTATCATTAATTTTACATTGAAATCAGATGTAAAAACATTTCAATATTTTTCAATGCTTTGACTATTAAAACATGTTCCATCTTTCTGAAAATGAGATTACTTTTAAATTAAATTACTAAAAAATATGTGTTTTGTAATTTAAAAAATGGATTCAATATTTGGAATCTGTAAGTCCAAATTTTTCAAATATATTTATATTGTTTTTAGTTAATATAAATAGTAACTTCGATAATTTTTATTAATACATAAAAATGTTAAACTGGTTATTAACAAAAATATTACTATTATAAAATTAACCAAACACTTTTCCAAATATCATTGGATGAGTGTGTTTGGACCTAAATCATCCCTGGGTCGACCTAGTGTCTTTCAAAATCCACATTTATGAGATTATAACATTTAATTTATTTTATTTAAACAAGAATTAAATATGTTTACCTAATATTTTAATAATTATATCATTTTTAAATAGGGTTATACTGAAAATAAATTCCATTATAAATTCTCAATTTAAATTTATATTTTTTATTTTAAAATTATATTTTTTTTTGTAATTTTTTGGAAATAAATATTTACTTTAAATACATATCGTTTAATGATGTAATAATTAATTAATTGAGGAGAAATCAATAAAAAAAATTTATTAAAATTATAATATCCACTAAAAGACCAAAAAACATGATCAAATATTACCTAACCAGTTTATATGGAGTATTTTCATGAAAGGGCCGAGTTAGTGACCATTTGGTGCCTTATAGAAGAGATTGTGACACTAATATTATTTTAATTAAAGTGATGTTAAAGTTGTCACATTCATAATTTAATAAGTATATATTTTTAAATATTTGATTTACCAAAATATAAATTTTATTAAATATATTATTATGAAATCTGGTAGATTTATCTTAATCGAAGTGTTTTATTTTTAAATTTTATTCAAAGAATAATTATATTAAATAATTACACAATATTTCTGAATTAATTATTTTATTAACAGAGATAACAAATAATTGTTATTGAAAATACTAAAATAAATATAATTTGAAATAATTAATATTTCTAAAAAATTAATAGATAACATTTAAATCTTATTACTATAATAAAACAGTTGGCTTAAAGTTAACTTGTTATATCAATATATTTAAAAATAAATAAATTTAATAGTGTCAAAATTGACACTATCAATTGTTTATACAAATAATGTCCTATGAATTTGATTCAAAATCATAATACATTTTTTAAAAATATTGGATAATTATTTTATGGTATAAAATGTTATAATGTATTTATTTATTATTTAATTGACATCAAATAAGTAAACATTTCTCCCTTTTAATATTGAAATATTTTTTATATTAGTTAAAAATTAAATAAGATAACTAAGTGTTAATTAAAATGATATTGAATAAATTTATAGAAAAATATGTCTATTTTTTTTAATGATATCACAACCCTATATCATCTCAGATTATAAGTTGGGACATTTTAGAAGTTTTTTGGATGGGGATTGATTTGATTATAAATTAATATTTTTTCGAGATTCCAAAAGTTCCCCCACATGAACTATAAATGTGCACCTTCTCCCTCATCTCTTATCTCCAGATTGATTCTTCAAGAATATCCATACCAAGACATTTTACCCTCTCAACATCCCTAGTTACATTCTAGTGGTTCTTTTATTCTTCAAAGACCAACGCTAGTTCTCTAAGAAGAGATTTAGAGGAATCATATTGAAGAAAAGGTATTATCTTCTAATGATTCATTAAAACTTTTTTCTTGTTCTAATTCCTTTTCCTGAGTATTTTTATTATAATATAATGACTCAAGTATCAATTATATACTATATGTTATTATGGTAATGGAACAAAAATATTCCACTTTCTTTTCTTCCTATGAAAAATGAAATCATCACGCATGTGTGTGTACAACATTCCATCTTCACACCATGGTGTAATCTATTTTTCACCACTACCTTACATGGATGGATATAATGGTGGAAATAATATCTATATATGATTATTATAATTTTATATTTATTCCTAAATATTATACAAACTTCACTTCAATATCATTCCATAATTATGGGAATGATAGAGTTGCTCGTGTGGACATACAATCTACCATCTCCTCCATGTGATGCGATTCATTCTACAAGATAATCATTAATGAATGATTATATAAATGTATATAATAAAAAAATATGATATATATAATGTTAATATCATTTTTATTGATATTTCTATATCCGATGAAGTAGAACCAGATTTTATTCGACAAAACATGCATAAGAAAATGAAAATGTTAATACCCAAATAATAAGTAATAATGAAATATAAATAACAAATATATGATAATATGATCACATATGATATCATAAAAAATAAAAAAATTATGAAATAAGTCAATGAAATTATATAAATCATTATATAGGGGTTTCAGAAACATAAAAAAGAAATCATACCTAAGTTTATAGATAATTTCACAATCTCTTTATTATCTGAGATTGCTTATACATAAGTATTTACTGGGGTATATTTTTCATCCACTTCCATGTATCAAAAATATTCATTCCAAAACATCATTACTATCCTTATATAATTTATTAAAGTTAATTATTACAATATGGGTATTTTAATTAAAAGTTATGAAAGAAATATTTTTTGTTTTCGGTACATGGTACTTTTTTACCTTCTAACAAAAGTATAAAAAAAATTCTCTTTTAACTTATATGGAATAAAAAAAATTAAATATTCATAACACCTTATTTCTATGAATTTTAATTTACAATATTTCAAGTTTAATTTCAATTTTTTAAAAAATTCAATGAAATTATGAGAAAAGAAAATGTTTTTGAAGAAGAATGGATATTTTCTTCAAGATATAATTTCATGTGTTTTATCAAAATTATTTTCCATATAATAAGAAATTATTTAATTGGGTTCTATTTTAATTATATTATACATATTATTCCTATGGTTTTAATATGTTTATTATGTAATTATATTTTTGAAATCCATATTTTCAATAGGATTTATGTTATGATAGAATAAAATTTAAGAAACCATTTTATTTCTTGGTTAATGCTATGATGAATTATTTATGTTTTTTCAGAACAAATAATAATGATTTAATTTTTAGATAGGTGAGACCTATATCTACCTCCAATAAATTGCATAAATATTTATATCTCATTTTCTAGACATGGATATAATGGAAAATGACCTCTGATCAGTAATATTGGACTAGAACAAGGAGTGAACTCGGTTTAGTAATGGAATTTGTCTGCTATGATGGTATTGGAAATAATCCTTGAATAATATGAAATTATTTTCTATGATTATGTGTATTCTACAAAATTTCATGTCTTATGTTATGAGTTTTTGGATTACATTCATTTATTCTTATGACCTTTTATGATTTACCTCATGGCATGATATCACTATCTTTAATATGCATGATAATATTTTCAAGTGTTATGTTTTTATGTCTTAGGATCATGATATGATTGATCATTCCCCTATTTAAATTTACTAATAATATGATCTCACCCTTTAATATTATTATCTTCCCCATTCCATGAATAAGGATATTAAGTATGATATTTTAATGGGGGTCTTGTTATGCTGATATAAATGGGAGATAATGTATAAGTCTTCTGAACTAGTTGTTTTTGTTTCACAGTTTCTAAAGATAGTATACCTATATGGTCCTACCATTACATTTTTAATTGTTTATGAATATTATCCAATTTTAATTTAGTGACTATGTATGTTATGTATACGTCATTATAGTTGGTATCATAGGATAGGTATAGGTAACTTTTAGAAACTAGGATGAGAAAACATTAGTAAGAACCCAAGGGATATGTCAAAGTATATGTGACAATCCAAGTGTTTTATAAATGATCATGAAAAACCTAGGATAAAACATAATGTTTCCAAAATTTCAATTCTATTCATTATTATATGGTTTCCTCATTATGAGTAGTGTTTCTCACAATATGATTGTTGGTTTTCGTCAATGGATGGAACCTGAAGGAATTGTGTTTATGTTGAATGTGATGGGAAATTAAAATGATTTCCATCACGACTAACCGAATTTTATATAATTTGGAATGAACAATCATGTATCTATTCTCACAAAGAATTCTTAAGATATAAATAAAGCAGGACTTCCAAATGAACAATATAGGGAACAACATTCTATTGAGTCCTTCATGAGACATCGTCCACCTTTTTTCAGTGGGTCTTTTAATCCATTAGTGGGTGATCAATGGATAAATACCACTGTAAAGATATATTTAGTCATTAAATGTTTAGAACATGATAAACTCATCATAGCAGTCTGTAGTTTATAAGGTGAAGTTAATAAATGATGGTACATTATCCTAAATACCACCCCAAGAGATGAAATTGAATCCATGGAAAGGGATGAGTTGAATAATATATATTTTAGTAAGTACATTCCTCATTTTATTTTAAAAAATATTGATAAGTCATTCTATTAGTATAAAAAAAGGAAAATGAATCTGTCGGTACCTATAATGAATATTTTACATGACCTTCAAGGTACCCTTCAGTAAATATTATCCAACCAAATAGAAAAATTGATTGATTCATTAGTGGCTTAAAACCAAGTCTCTTAATGGAATTATCTATAAGGAACGTCAATAGATATAAAGAAATAATTTGATGTTCTCTAAATTATTAGATATATATTGGTGTAACCCTTCAATCCTTTGTGGTTTATATGAAAATAAAAATGGAATTCATAGGAAACACTAAATACCACATTGAAATGAAGATGAGTTATCACTTGTGCTCAAAGTGTGGATTGAAACATAAAGGAAATTTTTTTAAGGGTACAGGTAAATGTTTTAAGTGTGGAAAAGAATTTTATTGGCTATTTCAATGTTGAGGTGATAATAAAAAGGTTTCTACTGATGCGAATAAGGAAATGTTCACATAGAATACACCTCACACAATTTAATTTTACAATTTTAAGAAAATAGTGCATTATGATAATAAAATCTGTATTCCATGGGTAACTGATGATTATCAGTGTAAACAAAAACTTAATCCTAAAGAAAAAAGAGTGTCACATTCAATCACTATCAACGATGTAGGGTATTAATATTAAGTGCTAAAAGATACACATACTATCCACTCTAAAGTAGAAAATACTTTATTTGATTCTGGATCCACCCACTCTATTATTTCAGAATAAATTTATAATGGTATCTATTTATTACCTCAACAATTATATGTTGAGTTAGATATGAAAACTACTAATGAAACAATGGTCACATCAAAATTTTATAATTATTCTCTTATTGATGTATATGGGAAAGTGATTCCTTTAATCATTGTGATCCTCTCTATAGTGGAATTTGATGTGATTCTTGGAATGGTTTTCATTTCTCGAAATAAAGCTCCTATTAATTTCTAAGGGAATTAAAATTTCATATTCCAGATCAATCTATGATCATCTATCAATCCAAGGATGAATATAACGCTCCAGTACAATTTTTTCCATATTATGTGTATTTATCCCTATAAGTGAAGGTTATCTATATCAAATGGCTAGAGATAAACTCACAATTATGAATAAACACATTGTAAAAGAGTTTGATGATGTATTTATGGAATATTTATCATGTCTTCCACAAAATCATGAAGTTATGTTTACAATAGAACTCATATCGGGTAATATTTCTATTTTAAATACACAATAAAGAATGTCCATGAATGAGTTTCATGAATTGAAGAAGAAACACCATGAGAATGTTGAGAAGGGATTCATACAACCTAGTGTATCACCATGGGAAGAACCTATTCTATTTGTTAAGTAGAATGATGGATCAAATGGGACTCTGCATTTATGATCGGGAACATACCAAGATTACAATCAAGATCAAATATCATATTCCCTCCATTGGTTTCTTATTCGACCAACTATGTGGAGCTTGATACTTTTCCAAGACTTATTTTCATTTAGTTTGTCATTGGTTAAGGTTAAATAATTAGTATATAACAAAGAATAGATTACATTCATGATATGAACACTATGAATTTATAGTAATGCCTTTGTGTCTTACCAATTCCCCTCTATATTCATTGATATAAAGAATAGTCTCATTAGCTACTATCAAGATCATTTTTGGTATCCTTTATAAATGATATTCTTCTTTATTAAAAAATAGGGAATATAATGAATGACACTTGAGAATTATACTAAAGACATTGAGAAAGGATAATCCTTCTGAAAAATTTACCAAGTGTGAATTCTAGCTTCAAAAAGATTTTATTTTGGGTAAAATATTCTCAATAGAGAGGATATCTATCGATCCTAAAAAATATAAGTTATTTAAAGTTGACTAAGACCTATAATGTTAAATGAGATGTGGTGTTTTCTAGTTTCCAATGTATATTTTCAAAATTTTATGTCTGATTTTTCGTGATTATCTAATCCAATAACCAATTTGAATAAAAAATATGTTTTCTACATGTAGAAAAAGTAAAGTGAGGATAATTTCAATGATCTAAAAATAATTTTAGCCAATGCACCTATTCTCAAACTACCTTGTAGTGGGGAAAGGTTTGTGATGTATAATGATGCATCCATGAATGGGTAAAGTTGTGATCTCATGGAAATTATATGATGATAGCTTTTGCCTCAAGACAATTTAAAATCCATGAGGAAAATTATCCAACTCATTATTTGGAGAGATAAAGAGTAATATTTTCACTAAATATATATAGGCATTGTATTTATGTTTAAAGGACAGATATTTATACAGCTCATATGTTTTTATAGTATATTTTCAAAAAAAGGTGTTGAATATGTGTCAAAGAAGATTGTAAGAGTAGATTAGTGATTACAACTAATCAATACATTACCTCCATCAGAACGTGAAAAAGGTAGCATATACTTTGAGTCGAAAGGACCGTGCTAGGCTATTTATGATGATGATCACAAAAAATCCATTATTTATGTATTTTTAAAGGAAGGATCTTGAAATTTTAAAGGAATGTGAGAAATATTATCCTTTTCCATTGAATATTTACCCATCTATATATGTGCATATTAAATAGGCATAGAAGGAAGATGCAGAGCTACAAAAGAAGGTGAGAAATGTTCATGTATTCAACCTTGATTGTGATGGAATAAGGTTTAGAAACTAGGTTTGTATTCCATCCGTGCCGAAATTGAAGATGGGTCTATTGGACGAGGGTCATATTTATTAATTATATATTATTCTTAGAAGAAAAAAGATTTATAAGGTCCTAAAAGAGTATTTCTAGTGTAATGTAATAAAATGAGTTTTTTTAACATGTATCTATGTTCTTTGTCTGTCAATAACATAATGTTTAGAGATCTAAGTCTAGGGGGATGTTACAAAACTGACCCTAAAAGAATGGATATGTGAAAACAACACTATGGAATTTATCATCAGACATCCCAAAACATCTAAAGAACATAATTTTATAGGGGTTATAGTGTATCTCCTTACGAATTCAGAAAACTTTATTACTACTAAAGAGGATTTCATGCTTGATCAAAATTTCATGATATATGTAAAGTAAGTGGAAATATTTCATGGAGTACAACTTTCCATAATATATGATTTGGATTTGAGGTCTACCAGGAATTTATAGATATGTCTTAAATAGGATCTGGAAATAGAGATAAGTTTCACCATTTCTTATCATCATTAGACAGATGGTCAGTTTGAGAAGACAATTCAAACTATTGAAGACATGTTCAGATCTTTCTCTATAGATTTAAAATTATTTTTGGATCAAATCCTACCTTTGGTGGAATTTATTTACAAAAATATCTTTAACTATATTAATCATATGGATCCTTATGATTCCCTATATGGAATGATGTGAAGAACAACAATGTGTTAGCATTATGTTGGGGAACGAAACCTCTTAGGATATAATCTTGTTACTGAAATGGCATAATATGTCATATATATTCAACAACACATAAGATCAGCTCAGAGTCGAAAAAAAATTTATAATGATAACCAAAGAAAATAACTATAGTTTGAAGTGGGTGACAAGTTATTTCTTTAAATATATCCTTGGAAGAGAGTAATGAGATTTGGAAAGAAGGGAAACATGAGCCCTAGGTATATCAATCCTTTTGAAATTATAGTTTATGTTGGGAAGGTAGATTACTGATTCATGCTTCCACTAAATCTCTGTAAATTTAAGGATCTCTTCCATGTATCTCTCCTGATAAATTAAATACCTGATCCTTAACATGTACTAATCTCATAAGTCATACTTCTAGATCATGATCTTTTATATGAAGAACAAATGATAGAGATTCTGTAAACATAGTGAAAAATTTTGACAAAACAAAACCACTCACATGATTATTGTTTTTTTGAAGAACCACTAATTTGAGTATAATATGTGGTAATATAAAGATTTTATGATGGATAGATATCCTCCCCTATTTTTATCCAAGTGATTAATTTCAAGGGAGAAATTCAGTTTGAGCTATGTAGAATGTAACACCAGGATGTTTTTATGAAATGTTTTCTTTAAATAGTTTTTATTCTACAATAGATTGCATTGAACAGAATCCTAATTTTAATTGAATTATTATTTGAACTTATTATAAACTTAACATTTTATTATATCCATTAGGTTAGTGTTAATAAATATAACTAAATAATGAAAATGAATGGGGAAGTCATTCACTACAAATTATTTAAGAGAAATAAAAATCCATTATATATTGTTATTTGTGTATTAAATAATTGATTTGATTAATATTAGTAAATTAAATTAATGGAATATATATTTTATATACATAAAAAGTTATTCTTGATATTCATCCAATAGATGTTTTTGTCATAGGGCATGAATAAATCGTATTTGATGCATAAAAACCTATATATTTCAAAATGGTAATTTCCATTTTTTTAATGGAGAACCCCTTTTGAATTATGATTTTGACACAATAATAATATTTATTTGAAAGAATAAAAATATTCATTGTAAGTGGAATATAAAAATTTACTATGGATGAAATTTTAATATTTTTCCGATAACTTAATTTTTTTAAGAAATAGTAAAAATACACTAATTTTTAATGGAAAACAAATTATTTTCATCAAAATAATTTGTATCGATAATTTTTAAAATTTAATTGTTTTAAAGTATAAATATAATATATTTTTATCATTAAATATAAAATATTTCATTATCATTATTTTTATTTTAAAATAAGATGTAATAACAATTCAATCGTTTGCAATGTTTTAACATTTATAATTCATTCTCCCTTTCTGAAAACTGAATTAATTTTAAATTAATTACTAAAACAAATTTGTTTAATATTTTGAAAAATTGATTCCATATTTTTAATAACTAGGAAACAATTATGTAAATAGCTTTATTTTATTATTGGGTAATATGAAAATAAATTTAGTAAGTTTTATTAATACAGTAAAAGGGTAAACCAGGAAATTAAGGGAAAGAATACTATTTTAAAATTTTCCTAAGACATGTCTTAAAATAATTCGATTCATTTGTTTTGACTTAAATTGTCCTTGGTCTAAATGATGGCCTTTTGAATATACTTGGATGAGATTAGAACATTTAATTTATTATAGTTAAAGAAAAATTAAATCTGCCTTACATAAATTTTAATAACTATATCATTTTTAAAGAAGGACAAATAGAAGATAAACTCGATTAGTAATGATAAATTTGAAGATAAAATATTTTTAATTATCAGGGTAATTTATTTATAATTTTTAAGAAATAAATAATTACCGTAATGACTTATAGTTTGATTATGTAAAAATTAATTAATTGATGAATAATCAATAAAACAACATTTATCAGAAAACTAATAGCCATTTAATACTCAAACACTTGAAGAAATATTATTGGTCTAGAATATATTGACCATAACCATCTCAGTGTCGAGTTAATGACCATTTGGATCCTTATAGAAAATATTGTGAAACTTGTAATATTTTATTTAAAGTGATGTTAAAGTAGTCACATTCATAATTTAAAAAGTATAACATTTTCAATTTGGTATTTTTCAGATGATCAATTAGAATAAAAATATTATCCTGAAATAGAGTAGATTTATCTTAGTTGTAGTATTTTATTTTGAATTTTTATTCAATAAATAAATATATTAAATAATTTCAAAAATTTGATGTAATAATTATTTTATTAATTGAGATAAAAAATAAATGTTATTAAAAATATTAAAATAAATATAATTTGGCAGGATTAATATGACTAAATAATTTATTATATGACCATTAACTCTTATTAATATAATATTTTTTTTTTCATCTAACTTGTTATAGTAAAAAATTTTAAAATCAATGAATTGAATAGTGTCAAAATTGACACTATTCATTGTTTATCAAAATCTTTTATTATTAAATTATTTAGAAATCATTAAATAATATTTAAAAATATAGAATAATTTTTCAAAGTTTGAAAACGTTATATGGTATTTATTTATGGTCTAATTTTCTTCAAATAAGTAAATATTTCACACTTTTAATATTGAAATATTTGTTACCCTTGTTAAAAATTAAATAGATTAATTAAGTGTAAATAAAAATGATAAGATTTAAATTGATAAAAAAACTTTTATAAAATAAGGTGGTTGATGAGATGAAAACCATTTATTATATGTTCTTCTAAATGGATAAATTTGGGACGTTTTTTATGGGGTTTGATATTATTATAAATTAATATTTTCGTAAATCCCAAAAGTGCTCATCACCTCAATTATTAAGGGGAACCTCCTCCATCACTTATTCAATTCACTTTGATCCTTTATGCACGTCCATAACCTAACCTTATCCCTTATCAACTTCCCTAGATTAATTACAGTGGTTTTGGTATTCTTCAATGACAAACTCAAGTTCTATATGAGTTGATTTAGATGAAGCTCATCAACGAATAGGTAATCCCCTATACCGATTCATTTAAACAATATTCTTCTTCTAATTCCTCTTCAATATTTGATTCAAAATAATATAATTCATACAGTATGAATTATATATTGATATTTCATTATGATTATGTAACAAAAATATTACACTTTTTGTCCATTCTATGAAATATAATGTCACCACACGTGCGTACGTAGGACTTACCATATCCACACCATAGTGTAATTTGTTTTTCACCACCACCTTACTTAGATGATTATAATGATGGAAATAATAAATATATATGATTATTATAATCTGATATTGATGCTGAAATTTTATAAACCATTCACTTAAATCCCATTCCACAACTAAGGGATGATATCGTTGCTCGTGTGTACGTATGCCCTACCGTCTCTATGATGTGATAAAATTAATTTAACATGATCCTAAACAAATAATGGTTAAATAAATGTATATCATGAGTAAATATGATATATAAAATGTTAATATCATTTTTATATAACTATGACCTATGAAGGAGAACTAGAACATTTTTTACAGAACATTCATTGGAAAATCATGTAGTTCGTACCCGGATAACAGTAAAATAATGAAATTTTAATAAATAATAGATGATAATATGATCACATATGAAATCATAAAAATTAATATTATTATAAAATAAGTCAATGATATTACATGACTCATTATACAGGGGGTTGAAATACATTAAAAGAAAATTAGACCTATGGTTAGGTGTAATTTTTCAATCTCATTATTATCTGAGATTGTTTATACATAAGTATTTATGGAGTATATTTTTCATCCACATACATGTATACTAAATAAGTATTCAATTATGTTATTTATACCCTTGTACAATTTTTTAAATTTAATTTTACCCATTGGTGATGTTTTATTCAACAGTAAGAAACAAATCTTTTGTCGTTTTTAGTATGAGGTACTTTTTGACATTCCAACACAACTTTGAGAAGAATTTTATCTTTTATCTTATGTGGCACGAATATATTTTTAAATTTTAATAAATCCTTATTTCCAAGAATATTCCTTTATAGTATTTCAATTTTATTTTCAATTAAATTATTTTCTTTTTAAATTTCATGGTATTCTCAGAAAACAATTTTTTTTTGAAGAAAGTATATTTTCCTCTAGAATTAATTCTAAGTGATTTATTATAATTATTTTCCATATATGATTAAATTTTTTAATGGGGTTATGTTTCAGGTATAATATCCCAATTATTCCAATGGTTTTTTTATTTTTATACTGGAATTTTATTTATGATCTTCATTTTTTTATATAGATTATGTTATGAGGTAATTATTTTTAAGAAATCCTATTTTATTCCCTGGTATATGATATGATGAACGATTTATATTTTGTGGGACATGCAAGAATTATTTCATTATGAGATTGGAGGGACCAATATCTCCCTCCATTACATTGGGGAATGATTTATATCATGATATAGAGATGGCTGGAACGAGAAATTATCTTTGTTTAGTAATATAGGGCTAGAACGAGGAATGGACTCGGTTTAGTAATGGAAATTATCCACAATGATGGTATTAGAAATGAGCCTTTACTAATGTGAAAATATTTTCAATGCCAGTTTGTATTCCAAAAAATTTCATGTCTTATGTTCTGAATTTTGGGATTACATTCATTGATTCTTATGAACTTTTATGATTTCTCCCTTGGAATTATATCACGATACTTTATATGTAGGATATGATTTTCAAATGTTATGTTATTTTCTCTTATGAATATGATATTATTGATATTTCCATTATCTACCATTACTGAGAATCTCATATTAACCTTTCATATGATTCTTTTCCCCATGTCATGAAGAAGGTTATTAAGTAGGATATGTAAAAAGGGTCTAGTAATGATGAAATAAGTGGAATCCAATGAAGATGTCTTATGAATTTGTTATTTATGTTTCCATGTTTCTTAAAACACTATAACTATATGGTTATATTGATACATTCTTATATTTTCAATGAATATTCTTCAATTTTTATGTAATATCTATGTTTTTAATGTATGGGTCATTATAGATAGAATCAACCCACGTAGAAAAGGGGGATTGACAGTGAGTAGTTGTCACACGTTCTATGTCCCTTTACCTTGGTTACTAACTATTTAAATGGCCCATGTAACTATAATTATATCCATGATAAAACCCACCAAATTCTTAAAAACAACCATATTATCTGTAGGGTCCCATTGCAATAGAAAATGCCTCAAACAGATGCAATATTTTGAATGTTATTATCATTTTAGTGAAAACGTATGACACAGGTCCGACTCGACCTGCTGGACCTGGCTTAACTCGCTAGCCGAACTGACTTAGCCCGGTCAACCCAACCAAATTAATCATTATCTGTCCAGTTCTGCTTAGCTTATCTCCCCTAGTCTGGCCCCTATGGACATGAAACGACTTGTCCGCCGCACCCGACCCGCCATGGCCACGTGCCCCTTGGTCCACATGGTGTCGTGCCATGTCCCACATAGTCGGCCTACCTCATTCGGATGTACCTCAAAAACTCCTCATGCATGTGACCTTGTCATCAATGATGTATCCCTTCTATGACTTGTCCATGTTACACATTCCTACCGTCTCCCACATGGTGCAGGTGCGATGTGCCACTGTGTGCCACTTGCCACTGCCGCCTGTACCGGCCGCCAGTGATGCCCTATCTTCAACCTATAGATCATCCTCCAGTGCACTTTTTTTTTTGAAATTAAACAACTTACATGATACTTATGTTGTGATCTACATCTATCTGGCCTCTGTATCATCTTGAATCATGTCTAGGGCCCGATTTCATTCAAATCCTCATGAAAACTCTTGTCGCAACCAAGTGGTTCCAACGGCGAATGATGCCAAGAACAAGGGAAGATAAAAGTACATAGAACACTCGAGTAATGAGCCTAATAATTTTTTCATATTGGCTTGATTCATTATCTTTCGTAAGATAAATGATGATTCATAATTAGCACAAAGATATATCCCCATTAAAACCAAGAAATAAATATCTATCCCACAAATTATTAAACCACAGACCAACCTATTCATGGGTTTATCCATGTTCATCATAAAATTATTGAATGGGGAAACCACAAAAGAGAATAAATTCCCTAATTAGAGTTTGGAGCGGTTATTTATGAGAAGTAGTTTCATTTTCGTCATTGAGGAGATCCTCCTACTGTGTTTGTGTGACAATCCTCAGTCCGATCTCTGATCCATCATCATTTGTTCGAGAGGGTCCTTTATTTATGATTCAGAGGAACTCTTGGGTTATAGTGATTACCATGAATTTTATAACAACATTCAATATAATTAAAAAAATACCTACAAAAAATTAAATAAAATATATCCTAATTTATTTTATTCATTAGAACCTCCAAAAATTACATTTCACAGATGTCTCATTCCAGTCAATGTTAGGCCTCTCCAAAGGTAAAGTATCTTCTTTGAACACAACGGTGCCCTCAGGTTTCTTATCTGTGCACCCATTTAGAAATTATTTTAATTTTTTAGAAAGATCACTCACATTTACTTTTAAAACTGAACATATTTCAACAATTTGTTTTAGTAACATTGGGCCCCAGAATCGCACACTGGCTTATCAATTTGTCTTCAAATTTCCAAAATAATTTATAAAAATATATCCCTTGTAATTTGAGTCATTACATAAATATCATGGATATATAAAGGCTTATTTTCCCCTTAAACCACGTATTTTCCAAAAATTATAAACCATATAATATGTCACTTTCCCTAGTACAATTAAAAATAAAATCCTAAATCATTAATGAATAAGTAATAAAGTGAAATATGTAAATATTTCATAGTTTATAAATTATTACATCCTCAATAAAATACTTACACAACATATTTCTTATATCCAAAAATAGAATCACATTAATCATTCCATTTTTATTGTTTCTATAACATATAATTGATCTTGATCCCTTAGCTTCTTCTGAGAAACATTCCATTGATTCATGGGGAATTCATTTGTAGAGTTCCCCCTAAACATAAATATGTAACATTGGATAATATCATTTTCTTTCTTCCCAATTAATTCTTTTTCATGGTGACCATTTTCTCTATACTTATCACAAACTGCTAATCCTTTCAAGCATTTATTGAGGTGATTTTTTCTATAATTATCACAAGTGGAAAAATCATTTTTTCCATTATTTCATTTATCTACTATTTTATATTCCTTTCTCCTCTTCTATTTATTTTTTGTGAATCCATAATACTTTTATAATTCTATCACTATCTTGGTAGAAAATAAAACCTTTTCACTATATGAAGAAAAATTCCAAGAAACCAATGCCCTTATAAGATTTGGATTAAGACATTCATATATGTTTTCATTCATGCACTATGTGTTGTGTATTTAATCTCTAACACACATCAATAAACTTGTAAAGGTAGCTTTATAATTTGAAAAACTTTCTTCTCCTGTTTTCCTTAAACTAAGGAACTTTATCTTTATCTCAACTTAGTTCCCAAGGGGGAAATACTTATTTGAGTAATGTGACCATAAATTTTTTCCAGTCCATTAGTTTTATTTCTTATACAGCCCTAGTATCAGGGATTATGAACTACTATTAATCAACATCTGTTTTAAGACAATAGACTACAAGTGAAACCTATTCAATTTCACTGTATCCCATGGACATAAATATCATCACCAATGACATAATACATTACTCGGATAAAATTAGATTTTTTTAAATACAAAATGGGGGATTCAATGGATTAATTTGATCTATAATATGATATTATATAAATGGAATAGGTTTCTCTATTTGGGTAATGATATTTTTTAAAATCGAATTATGTTTCCCTAATATCTCCATAATTTTATTCATTCCAAAACCAGTTATATTTGTTTACTCAATAGGTAAATCTTGACATTATTAATGTGTATTTATAAAATTCATCCTTTAAGTTTCCATTTTTATACAATGTAACATAATTGAATTGTTTATAAAATTATGAACGTTGTATAATTCTAACACGGTGTAATAATTATCATAAATTAATTTTTTTGCTTAAATAATCCCATGATCAAAACCATGGTTTCTTTGGATATATATTTACATTCAAATTATTCATTATATTTGTAATTAAAATGTTTGTTTTCCTTATATTATCCCTTGGGATCATCAAACCAAGTGCATAGTAAAGCCCCTTTTTGTATATGAGGTTATGCTCAAGGTTGGCCCAACACACCTTCTCAAAGTTGTACCCCAAGTACATCTTTCCTAGAACCAAATCCACTTGTAGTGTCAGTAAATGGATTCATTTATAGTATGTCCCACATAATCTCTAACTCACCAAATTTCATGGATTTTATTCTATAATTATCCTTAATGTATATCATAGTATTATGTTCCCTTATCTATGATTTCCTAAATCTTATTTCCATGATCTCTACTAAACCTCCATCTAATACCATATGAAATTCCCTAATCCCCGAAGCCCGATGTTGATTCCTTAATTTATTAGATTGTCATGATTACAAGTAAATAAAATCCCATTGGACTGAAAGTTTTCCAGTTTTGAAAAAAAAGTTTAAATACATGATAACCATATTATATTGATAAATTGAAAATAATACAAAAAACATAATAATGAATAATAAAAAAACATCCTTAAAACTCAATTCATGAAGTCAACTTCATATATTGGTGAATGAAAAACATGATGGTGATCTCAAATGATATAAAAATATCTTGAGAAATCATAATCAATATGGAAATGTAAATTATTGAAACACATGAAATTTAATCAATCAATTGATAAATAAATGAATCTATATACTTTCAAAATAAAAAATAATATGGGTAATAATAATAATTTAATTCTTAATAAATTAAATCCTTAATTGTTGGATTTAATTTTTTCTAGGAACATCATACCATTACCATCAAGATTTATTCTATATATAGTTTTAACAACTCTTATTTTTCTAACTGATTTATCTCATGAGGTTAACAATGCATCGAGGGGATTTCATTAAAATGACTCAATACTTTATAATGATAGTCCTAATCATTCAATACAAATTGAATAATTGAATTAATTAATTAACAAAATTCCATATCATCAAATATCTGTATTGAGTAAAACATATAAATTTATCAACATTTAAAATAATCTTCAATGTAAACACCGTATGAAAACATGCTAAAACTTTTCTGCAATAATGATACCCATTGGAGGAAAATATGGATATTTAAACTAAAATGTAAGACAATAATGATCTTATGTGACTTATTGTTTCAAGATAATGTTTACAGTCACAAAAGAAAGTGATATTGGAAAGATAACATTTACTTATTGGTAATTTTCAAGTCAAAAATAGTTAAATGACAATGTTCATTGTGAAATATAAAATATAATGGAATATGAGTGAATCATGATATTAAATGAAAAAGGGGTAGTATAAAAACCAAATTTAATTTAATTTTTGTATAATAACAAATAAGAATTTATGTAATGTAAATTGATATGAAATCCCATAATAGACACTTCATTTTGGATGAATGCTCTTTAACCTCATGTGTAATGGTTTTAAATTTTTTAATATTATTTAAATGAACCATATTAAAATATCTAGTATCATATATTAACTTCTTATGGAATTTTACACACCTTTTAAAAATAATATTGCATTTTTTTACTTTTCTTGGTTTTAATTGCCACATTTTTTGAGTGTGTTTTTACTTGTTACTTGTTATTCCTATTAATTAATTAATGATTTAATCATCTATATAATGTGAAACATGATTTAAATATCATATATACTAATTGTATATATATCTATAATAATCCATATAGTTTGTATCTAGGAAATGAAATGAAATTTTCATGGAGACGGTAGGTCGTACATACGCATTAATGGTTCTTCAATCCCCATTTCACATTTAAAATAATAAATATTTAATGATATATATATATATATGTATTTATGAATATTATAATTTTGTTACCATATTTATTTAATATATTTCCCATTATTTTATAAATACTATCCTTTATACATTATATGTATAGTGTAAATGAATCACATCACTTTGAGGTGGTGCTAGTCCACATGTCTGCAAACAATGTTATAATATTTTCACAAAATGGAAATCATGTCGGTATTTGCTATATAAAAATTAGGGATGTATTAATACATTATTAATATTATATATATCCTATATAAAATATAAATACATAATTATTTTCTACCATTAAATGTGGTAAATGGAAGAATAAACGACATCAATTCGTGAGGCGGTAGTTTTCAGTAAACAAGAATGATGATTGTGTATCCCATTTTCATTGATTTGTTTGAAATTATTTATCAAAATCATAGAATACAAACATATCAATATATTTAAGAAACTAATATTATTATATAAGTGTGATATAAAAATAATTCATCTGGTGGAGAAGTAAATGAAAAAAAGTAATCGTTGAAGAATAATACCTCTTATTTGGGTATCTCATTTTGGTTTGTAACAAATGACTTAGTTATTTTGATTATGAACCCTGATGAGGAATATATGATTAGGTGAAGAATTTTGGAATATTATTTTGGAAGATTTTTGTTGATCTAAATGTCTTGAGATGTGTGAATAAGTGGTAGGGTTGAGTGCCCTTTTATAGTGGAGGCAAAGTGGCATTCTTGTAAAATTTTGAAAAGAGAATTCCTACCATGTTTTTTTCATGTAAAGTGGATCCAATAATGAAAAAGAAGATAAAATGTATATTAGGGTATAAATATGTACATAAAATGTATTTTATACATGATTATAGTTCATTTGGGCCATTATGTTTTTATGGATTAGTACTTTGTAAAGCAAATTTTCTTTTAATCACTATAATTAAGAATACTTAGTTTCACTAGTATTTTTGGTCGAAAATATAATTTGAACTTATTATAAATTATAAATTAATATGAAACCAAATAGGGAATCCATTTTTGGAAATTATAGTAACATAAGTGGAATAATTTAATTTAAAATTAATTCTACAAAAAGGATGACAAATCATGGATTTTAAGTAAAAATGTTCAGATGCTTAAAATATTTTTACATCAAATTTCAATGTCAAAATTATTATAATGAAAAATGTTTTATTTTTTTAAGAATAATTTAACTAATTTAATTTTAAAACCAATTATAAATATAATTTACTTCAATAAATTATTTATAGAAAAATGTATTTTTCAATTCAAATTCAGTAATTTTCACTATTCATCAAAAAATGAAACTTCTTAGAAAAGTACCAAAAATTTACCCTTCAGTATTTTTGAATATTTTCAATAATAAATTAATTTAATTTGGTCTAATAAAATTTGTAAGTGTGTTAAAACTCATTTTAAAAATAGTTGCATCATTAAAATGTGGAAAATTTCCTTTCTTTATATGGAGCTCATATCAATTGCCAAGGGAATTCTAATTTCATATTACAGATCAATCTATGATCATCTATCAATACAAGGATGAATATAACCTTCCAGTATAATTTTTTCCCATATTATGTGTATTTATCCCTCTAAATTAAGGTTATTTAACTCAAATGGAGGGAGAGAAACTCACAATTATGAATACACATATTTGTAAAAGAGTTTGATGATGTATTTCTAGAAGAGTTATCAAGTCGTCTACCAAATCATGAAGTTATGTTTTCAATAGAACTCATACCGGGTACTATTTCTATTTCAAATACACCTTATAGAATCACCCTGATTGAGTTCCAAAAATTTAAGAAGAAACCTCAAGAGAATGTCGAGAAGGGATTCATACGACCTAGTATATCACCAAGGAAAGATCATGTTCTATTTTTTTAGAAGAATACTTGATCAATAGAGACTAGGAATTGATTATTGAGAACTTAACAAGATCACTATTAAGAAAAATATCATCTTCCCTTTATTTATTATTTATTCAACCAACTATGGGGAGTATAATACTTTTCCAAGATTGATCTTCATTTAGGATTTCATCAATAAAGGGTCAATAAGGAGGATATATCAAAGACAACATTATGTACATGGTACAGACACTATGAATTTGTAGTGATTCCTTTTTATCTTACCAATTACCCATATATATTCATTGATATAATGAATACAATCCTTAGCTACTATCATGATCATTTTTGGTAGTCTGTATTAATGATATTCATGTTTATTCAAAAAAACAAGGAAGAGCATGAATATCACTTGAGAATTATACTTAAGACCATAAGAAAAGATAATGTTTATGAAAAATTTACCAACTGTACATTTTGGCTTCATAATGTTTTAATTTTAGTTAACATAATCTCAATAGAGATGATATCTATGGGTCCAACAAAATAGAAGTTTTTAAATGTTGGATGAGACCAAAAATGGTTATGGAGATTTGATATTTTCTAGGTTTGGATGGATATTATTTTCATTTTGTGACTATGTTTTCATTATTATCTAAACGAATCACCAACATGAGTAAACAAGGAGTTATGTACACGTGGACAAACGAATGTGATGATAATTTCAGAGATCTAAAAAGAAAGTTATCCAGTGAACCTATGCTCAAACTACCTTGTAATGAAGAAAGGATTGTGATCTATAATGATAAATCCATAAAGAGGTAGATTTGTGATCTCATGGAAATGATATGGTGATATATTATGCCTCATGACAATTGAAAATCCTCGAGGAAAATTACCCAACTCATGATTTGGAATTAGAAACCATAATCTGTGCAATAAATATATGGAGGCATTGTATTTATATTGAATGGTGTTATATCTATATTGATCATACATTTTTATAGTATATTTTTACAAAAAAATTATCTGAATATGTGTTAGAGAATATGGTTAGAGGTGATTTTTGATTAAAACTACTCAATACATTAACACCATCAGAAAGTGAAAAATGTGGCAGATGATTTGAGTCTAAAGAACCATGTTATCCCATTCATTATGATGATCACAAAAGATCCAATATTTTTTTATTTTCAAGGGTTGGATCTTGAAATTTTAAATGAATGTGAGAAATATTATCTTTTTCAATTTAATATTTAATCATCAATACATATGAATATTAAGTAGGTGTTGGAAAAATATATTGAGCTACAAAAGAAGGTGATAAATATTCATTTATTCAACCTTGATTGTGATGGAATAATATGTTTCGAGAAATAGGTTTTTCTTCCATATATGCATAAATTAAAGAAGGATCTATTGGATGAGTATAATAGTTATTCATTCTTTGTTAATGTATGAAGAAGAATTATGTAAAGGGACATAAAGAGTATTTCTGGTTGGATGGAATGAAATGAGATGTTTCTATACATGTATCTTGGTTCCTTGTTTATCAACAAGATAAGGCTAAGTGACAGAAGTCTATGGGAATGTTACAACCCTTACCCCTAACAGCTTGAAAATGTAAAAACTTCACTATGGAATTTATCATCAGACATCTCAATACATCTAAGGAACATAATATTTATGGGTCATAGTTTATCACCATACAAATTTAGCACACTTAATTGCTATTAGAGAGTATTTATTCCTTTATCAGCATTCCATGATATATGTAAAGGGAGTGTAAAGGATTCATGGAGTACCACATTCAATTATATATTATCGATATTTATGTTCTACCAAGATTTTTTAATAAATTTCTTCAAAAGGATCTGTAAAAATAGTGTTGTTTTCTCACTACATATCATCCTTAAATAGATGGCCAGCCTGAGAGGACAATTCAAACACAATAAGACATGTTGACTCCTTACTCTATAGATTTCAAAGTATTTTGGGCTCAATACCAACCTTTGGGGAAATTTTATTACAACAATATCCTTCACTACAGTATTTATAAGGATCCTTATGAAGCCCTATAAGGAATTATGTGAATAATAACAATGTGCTGGAATGTTTTCGGGGAATGAATCCTCTTAGGATCTAATCTTGCTTCTTAAATGATAGAATATGTCAGATATAATCACCAACACATAATATTAGCTCAGAGTCGACAAGAAATTTATAATTATAACCGAAGAAAATTCCTAGAGTTTGAAGTTGTTGAAATTTTTTTCAACAAATATTTCCTTGGAAGAGAGTAATGAGGTTTGGAAAGAAGTGAATCCTAATCCCTAGGTATATCAATCATTTTGAAATTCTAGTTTGTGTAGGGAATTTAGATTATCGATTCATGCTTCCACTGAATCTCTGAAAATTTCATGATTGGTTACATGTATCTTTCCTAATAAATTAAATACCAGATCCTTCACATGTACTAATCTCAGAAGTCAAACCACTAGATCAAGATCTTTCATATAAACAACAACTGATAGAGTTTATGTATCGTAGTGAAAATATTTTTCAAAACAAGACCACTCACTTGATTAAAGTTTTTTGGAAGAACCGCTAATTTTTTGGAAGTTACATGAGAACATAAGGATATGATGATTGTGGTAAATCCTATACTATTTGTATCCAAGTTATTAATTTTAAGGGATAAATTTTGATTAAGGGGTTTTGAATGTACCAATGGGATGATTTTATGAAATATTTTCTTTAAATAATTTTAATTATTCAATAGATTTCATTGCATGAAATCCTATGTTTAATTGAATCACAAGGCAAACTTATTATAAAATTTCCATTTTATCCTAGTCAATAGGTTAGTGGAAATAAATATTACTAACTTATGAAAATGTATGGTGAAGTCATTCACTACAAATTATTTATAAAAAAATAAATCAATTATATATTTTTATTTTTGTATTAAGAAATTGATTTATTTAATATTAGTAAATTAAAGTAATGGAATATATATTTTATATACAATAAAAAATTATTTTTTATATTCATCAAATAGAAATTTTTCTCATAGTGTGTGTATAAAACCTATTTGATGTATAAAAACCTATATTTTTCAAAAGTTTAAGTTTTCTTCTTTAAATGGAGAGACCCTTATGAATTATGACTTTGACACATTAATAATATGTATTTTAAAAAATAAAAATATTACTCATATGCAAAATATAAACATTTATTATGGATGAAATTTTAATATTTTTATGATAACTTAAATTTTTTGAGTAATAGTAAAAATACCCTAATTTTTTATGCAAAACAACTTTTTTCATCGAAATAATGTGTATGGATAAATTATAATATTTTATGGTTTTAATGTATCAATAGAATATATTTTTATCAAAAAATTTAAAATATTTCATTATCATTAATTTTACTTTCAAATCAGATGTAATAACATTTCAATCTTTTGAAATATTTTAACTTTTAAAACCCATTCTCTCTTTCTGACAACTGTATTAATTTTAAATTAATTAATGAAACAAATGGGTTTTATATTTTTAAAAATGGATTCCATATATTTAATTACTAGGTACAAATTATTAAAATAGGTTTATTTTATTTTTGGGTAATATGAATAGTAATTTTAGTAATTTTTATTAATATAGTAAAATGGTAAACCAGGAAATTAATGGAAATAATACTATTGTAAAATTTCCTTAATAAATGTCATAAAATCATTGGATTATTGTCTTTCAACCTAAATCCTCCTTGGTCTAAATGGTTCTCTTTGGAATCCAGTTTTATGAGATTAGAACATTTAATTTATTATATTTAAAGAATCATTAAATATTCCTTAATTAAATTATAATAACTACATCATTTTTAAATATGGATAAACAGAAGATATGTTTGATTATAAATACTCAATTTAAATATTAAATATTTTCCATTATCATGGTAATTTATTTATATTTTTTGATAAATAATAACTACCTTAAAGACTTATAGTTTGATGATATAAAAATTAATTAATTGATGAGAAATTAATAATAGTATATTTATTAAAACACTTATAGCCATTAAATATTCAAACACTTGGATAAATATTATTGGTTTAGGATATATCGACTATAACCATCGAAGTGTCAAGTTAATGACCATTTGGAGCCTTATTGAAAATATTGTGAAACTTGTATTATTTTATTTAAAGCGATGTTAAAGTTGTCACACTCCAAATTTAAAATGTTTAACATTTGCAATATTTGATTTTCCAGAAGATAAATTAGGGCGAAAATATTATCCTAAAATATAGTATATTTATCTTAGTAATATTTTATTTATTTTTATTTTTTTTCAACAAATATGTTTGATAAATAATTATAAAAAATTGATGATGTAATTATTTTGTTAGTAGGGATAACAAATAAATGATATTTAAAATATTAAAATAAATACAATATATCCCGATTAATATTTCTAAATAATTTATTAGATAACCCTGAACTATTAGTAATATAATAAAAAAATTATCATTTAACATGTTTTATTAATATATTAAAAAATCAATGAATTGAATAATGTCAAAATTGACACTATTTATTGTTTATAAAAATAATGTATTACTAAATTGTTTAAAAACAAATAAACAATTTTTAAAACTATAGAATAATTATTTTATGGTCTAAAATGTTCTATGGTATTTATTTATGGTCTAATTTCCTTCAATTAAGAAAATATTTCACACTTTTATTAATGAAATATTTTTTACCCTGGTTAAAAATTTAGTAGAATTACTGAGTGTAATTTAAAATGATAAAATTTAAATTGATATAAAATCATGTCTAAAATATATTGGTTTAAGTGACTAAAACCCAAAAATGTATCATATTCAATATTGAGAAATTTTGGAGGTTTTTGGATGGGGTTTGATATTATTATAAATTAATATTTTTGTAAATCTCAAAAGTTCATGTCACCACAATTATTAATGGGAACCTCCGCCCTCAACTCTTTAATTAACATTGAGACTTGAAGCTTGGATATACCCTACCCTTTTCTATTATCTACTTCCTTAGTTACATTTTATAGGTTTTGTTCTTCTTCAAAGACAAACTCAAGTGCTCTTAGAGGAGTTTTAGAGGAATCCCGTCAAAGAACAGTTAATCTCCTATATTGATTCTTTCAAATATTATTTTTCTTCTAATTAATATTCATGAGTTGTTTCACAATAATTTAATTAATCTAGTATCAATTATATAATGAGATTTTATTATGATTATATAACAACAATATTCCACTTTTTATCCCTCCCGTGAAAAACAAAATCACCACATGTGCGTACGTACGACTTACCGTGTCCACACTGTGGTGTAATTTTTTTTAACCACCACATTAATTAGACTATTATAATGATGTAAATAATATATATATATGATTATTATAATATTATATCAATTTTTAAATATAATAATCCATTCAATTCAATATAATTTCATAACTAAGGGAATGATATCGTAGCCTATGTGTACATACGACCTACCGTCTCCACGATGCAATGGAATTAATTTTACATGATCATCAATAAATAATGGTTAAATAGATGTATATCATGAATAAATATGATATATATAATTTAAATATAATTTTTAATTGATATAACTATGACCTATGAAGGGGAAGAAGAACATATTTGACAAAACATGCATTAGAAAATCAAGTACTTAGTACCCGAATAAAAGTAAACTAATGAAATGTTAATAACTAACAGATGATAATATGATAACATATGATATCATAAAAATGAATATGATTATAAAATAAGTCAATTTGATTACATAAATCATTATACAGGGGGTTGAAATATATTAAAAGGAAATCATACCTAAGGTTAGGGATAATTTCTTAATCTCATTATTATCCGATATTGTTTATACATAAGTATTTAATGAGGTATATTTATCATCCACATGCATGAATACTAAATAATTATTCTGATACATTATAAATATCCTTGTAATATTTTTGAAATTCGATTTTTTCCATTGGTGATGTTTTATTCAACATTATGAAAGGAATCAGTTATCATTTTTGGTATGAGGTACTTTTTGACATTTCAACACAACTTTGAGAAGAATGTTATCTTTTAACTTATGTGTCAAGAAAAGATTTTTACATTTTCATAACTCCTTATTTCCAAGAATATTACTTTATAGTATTTAAATTTTATTTTCAATTAAATTCTTTTCTTTTCAAATTTCATGGAATTCCGAGAAAAGAAAATGTTTTTGAAGAAGAAAGGATATTTTCCTTAAGAATTAAATTAAAGTGTTTTATCACAATTATTTTCCATCTAAGATAAAATTATTTAAATGGGTTCTGTATCAAGTATAATATCCCTATTGTTCCAATTGTCTGATTACGTTTATAATGGAATGTTATTTTCAATATCCAGTTGATTTATATAGATTATGTTATGATGTAATTATATTCAAGAAACCCTATTTAATGCTTGGGTTATGCTATGATGAACGCTCCTTTTTTTTGTGGAACATGTAATATTTTTTTCATTATGATATGGGTGGGACCTAAATATCCCTCCAATGAATTGGGGAATGATTTACATCTCATGATATAGATATGCATGGAACATGAAATTATATTTGTTCAGTAATATAGGGCTTGAACGAGGAATAAACTCGGTTCAGGAATAGATTTTATCCACTAATATTGTCTTAGGAATGAGCCTTCATTAATATGAAAATATATTAAAAGAAAATTTGTATTCCAAAAAATTTCATCTCTTATGATATGAATTTTGGGATTATGTTCATTGATTCTTATTAACATTTATGATTTATCCCATGGAATGGTATCACAATCATTAATATTTAGGATATGATTTTGAAATTTTATTTTCTTATGTGTTCTGATTATGATATGATTGATATTTCCCTTTTTTACCATTACTGAGCATCTCATATTACCCATTCATATGATTCTTTTCCTGAGGTCGTGAAAATCGTTATTATGTAGGATATGAAAAAAATGGGTCTAGTAATAATGTAATAAGTGGGAGTCAATGAAGATGTCTTATGAAGCGGTTATTTATGATTCCATGCTTCTAAAAACACTATTCCTATACAGTCCTATTTTGAATTTATTATATTTTTTAATGAATATTATTAAATTTATATGTAATATCTATGTATGTAAATTGTGGGTTTTTATAGAGAGAGTCATCCCATGTAGAAAAGGAGGGTGCATGGTGAGTAGTTTTCACACCTCTTGTGTCCCTTTACCTTGGTTACTACATATTAAAATACACCATGTAACTAGAATTATATCCTACACAAAACCCACAAAATTCCTAAAAAGGACCGTATTATCTACATGGTCCCAATGCTACAGAAAATGCATTAAACATATGCACCATTTTGAATGTTATGATCGTTTTAGTGAAAAGGTCTGACCCGAGTCCAACTCAACCCACTGGACCCTGCCTGGCCTAGTCGACCAGACCCAATTTGTCCTGATGTGATCAGTTTGGTCCAGTTCATCTCCACTAGTCTGGCCCCTATGGGCATGAGACATCTTGTCCGCCGCATGCGACCTACCACAACCACATGCCCCATGGTCCACGTGGTATCCTGCCATGTCCCACATAGTCATCATGACACATTTTCATGTTCCTCACACACTCATCCTTCATGTGGCCTCACCACCAATGATGTATCCCTTATATGTCTTATCCATGTTCCATATGCATACAATCCCCCACAAGGTGCATGAGAGATGTGCCACCGTGCACCACCTGCCACCGCTGCCTGTAACGGTCACCAGTGAGGCCCTTTCCTTATGTTGTTGATCATAAATTGGTTCTCTTTTTTTAAATGAATCCACTTCCATGATCCATAGGTTGTGAGATACATAGATCCAACCTCAGTATCGTCTTGAATCATTTCTGGGGGATCGATTTTATTCAGACCCTCCTAAAAATTCAAGTCGCGACCAAGTGGTTCCAAAAATGAATAATGCCAAGAATAGGGGAAGAGAAAATAACCAATAGAACTCAAGGAACGAACCTCATCCTTTATTCATATTGTCTCAATTCAATCTCTTTTTTAGGATAAATTCACTTCCATGATTATCCCAATGAAATATCACTATTAAAACTGAACAGCAAATATCCACCCTACAGATGATCAAACCAAAGATCTACCTATTTGTGGGAAGGTCTATGTTCATCATATAATTTATTAACGGGGAAAAACATAGGAAAATAAATTTTATACTTGGATTTTGGATCGATTTTTGATGAGAATTAGCTACATTTCGGTCATTGAGGAGATCCCACTACTCTATTTGTGTGACAATCCTCGATCCGATCTCTGATTCATCATCGTTCGTTCGAGAGTGTTCTTTCTCCGTGATTTATAGGAACTCTAGGGTTATGGTGATAACCCAAAATTTTCTAACAAGGTTAAATATAATGAATACATGTAGCTAAATCAATGTAAATAAAATACATCTAAATTTTTTTATTAGAATGTCCAAAAATTACATTTCACAGACATCCCACGTCAGCCGATGTTAGGCCTCTCCAAAGGTAATTTCTCATTTCTGAATACAATGGTGCCCTTATATTTCTTATCTGGACAACTATTTTTATTTTATTACACTTGTTTATAAAAAGGGCTCACGTGTTCTATTAAAACTGAACAGGTTTCAATGATTTCTTTTAGGAACATTGGGCCCTAGAATCGCACGTTGTCTTAGAAATTAGTCATGGAATTTCCAAAATAATTTATAAAAATAAAACCAACAAATTTAGAGACTTTACATAAACATCATGGATATATCAATGCTTATATTTCCCTGAACCATGTATTTTCCAAAAAATATAAACCATCTACTATTTCACTACTACTAGTACCATTCACAATATAATAATAAATCATTAATGAATAAGTACTGAAGTACACTATATATATTATTTCATTGTTCATAAATTATTACATCATCAATAAAATACTTACACAACATATTTCCTACGTCCAAATATAGAATCACATTAATCACTACTTTTTTATTATGTATATAACATATAATTGACCTTGGCTCCTTATCTTCTTCTGAGGAAAATTCCATTTAATCTTATGGAATTTATTTGCACAGTGATCCATATTCAACAATTTGTAACATTGGATAATATAATTTTCCTTCTTCCTTATTAATTCTTTTTCATGGTGAACCTTTTCTCCACACTTATCACAAAATTCCAATCCTTTGAAGCATTTATTGTGGTGATTCTTTCTATAATTATCACATGTGGGAAAATCCTTCATTCCATTATTTCATTTATCTATTATTTTATATTCCTTTTTTATATTCCATTTCTTTTTTGTGAATCCATAAGACTTTTATAATTCTATCAGTTTCTTGGTAGAACATAAAACATTTTCACTATATGAAGACAAAGTATGAAAAACCAGTGCTCTTATAAGATTTGGATTAATACATTCATAGATGTTTTAATTATTGCACCTTGTTTTGTGTATTTAATCTATAACATACATCAATAATGTTGTAAAGGTAGCTTCATAATATGAAAAACATTGATCTCCCTTTTTCTTTAAACTATGTAACTTTCTCTTCATCTCCATTTTATTCCCATGGGAGAAATAGTTATTAAATAATGTAACTATAAATTTTGTCTATCCCATGATTTTTATTTCTTATAGAACCCTAATATTAGGGATTAATAACTACAATTAATCAGTATATCCTTTGTGATAATAGAATGCAAGCTTATCCTTTCCAATTTCACCGCATCCCATGGACATAAATATCATCACGAGAGACATAATCCATTACTAAAATAAAATTGGATTTTTAGTCCAAATAAAAAATGGGGGATTATATGGATTAATGTGATCTATAAAATGATATTATATCTATAGAATAGGTTTCTTTATTTAGGAAATGATATTTTTCAAAACCTGATTATGTTTCCCTAATATCTCCTAAATTTTATCCATTGCAATACCAGTTATATAGGTTTACTCAAAAGGGAAATCTTGGCATTATTAATGAGTATTTATACCATTATTCCTTCTAGGTTCCATTTTTAAAAAATGGAACTTAATGGAATAGTTTATAAAAGTTTAAATATTGTACAATTCTAATATGGAGTAATAATTAACATAAATTAAAAAATTTATGCATAAATAATCACATTATCATAACAATGTTTCTTTTGGGATATATTTACATTATAATAATTCATTATGTTTTTTAAAGAAAATAATTATTATCATAATATTATCCCATATGATCATCAAACTAAGTGTGTAGTAAGGCCCATTTTTTTGTATGTGGTTACGCTCGAGTCAGGCCCAACACACCTTTTCAAATTTTTACCCCTAGTACATCTTTACTAGAACCACATCCACTTTTAGTATCTTGAAATGGATTTATTTTTAGGATTACCCACATAATATCTACCCCACAAAATTTCATGGATGTTATTCTGTACTTATCCTCAAAGTCTATCATTGGATTATATTCCCCTATCTATGTTTTCCTAAATCCTATTTCCATGGTCTCTACTAAACCTCTATAGAATACCAACTTCAATGACCCAATCTCAGAAGCATGAAGTTGATTCCTTAATTTATTATATTGGAATTATTACAAGTAAATCAAATCCCGAATGAAAGAAAAATGGGTTTTTTAAGAAAAATATTCTTCATATCATTTTTTGATAGTATATTAAAACCAATTAATATTTCTGATAGGAAATAAATAAATAAACATAAATTTAATATTTATAATTAGGTTGTTTAAATTAATTAATAACTATAATTTCATTTTTATTCATAACAAATTATTACCAATGTAAAAATTAGTTACCTTGGTTATTGGTAAAAAAATATAATTAAGTTAAAAATTAAGCTAAATGGTCACACAATCTTATATTAATTCCTATTGAATGGGTGTATTTAGACCCTTTTCAGCTTTAATTTTCAATTGGATTGATTTTTATTTCATTTTCTAATGAGAAATAACTTTTATAATATTTAATATTTAATAATAATTTTAGTAGCATCAGTTCCCTCACTAATAAATGGGAACCTCTCATACCCCCTTATTAACAAACTTTTTCCACTCTAGATCAGCTGAGAATAGAAAAAATAAAGTCCTAACTTCCTAACACACTTTTTATAGGTCCTTGTATCTGTAAAATAAAAAACCTATAAGTATTAAGGTGTAATCTGATGGAGGGTTTTTTTATAAAATAGGTATAACTATTAACCGAGAAGTTTCATGTTCATTTTTTATTCTAGATCCTCTAAAACATGGTAAAAATCATGATATAATAACATTTGTTTCATATATATATATATATATATTATGATAATTGTGAAACATTTTAAATGTATTTTTATCATTTTTTTTAATGAAATAAAATATCATACAAATGTGTGGACAACCACCCCAATTTAGTGATGACTTATTTTCTCATTACACAATCCAATGGTTCATTAAAATGATGGATAAAATTATTATATATGATATATATAACATAATTATTCTTCTCTAAATATAATATATTATCTATATTCTTACCCATATTTGTGTTGTATGACGTTGATGAAACTCATTCATAGGTGTGGATGACCACAACCAAATCATACCCTTCATAGAGAAGACTAATCCTCCATGATTTCCTATTTATGTGTATTTATTCTATAGACCATCCCAAAAAGAATTTCAATAATTATAATCCACACTAGAATTTAAACCATGTGTATCCACATTAGACTATATACCATGTGGAATCTCCTTATATGATTCAATCCCATCAACCAATGCTTCTTTATATTATTAGACTATGTTTTCCAAATCATTCCTTAGGTAATGAGAAAAATTCCACCAAAATAACATCAAGGTAAATTAAAGAGGTAAGACATCCTTATGTATGTGATGAGAATAAGATAGCCCATAAATCTGTATTTAATGATAATAATATTCCCAATACTTCCTCATGTTTGGAGAATTATATGTTAAAACTAAAAATAATGAGAAGTTTCTCCCAAACCATCGAAAATATCCAAATAGTCCAAGGAACCTATATATCACTATTATAGATGATAGAATAGGCCCCTTTTCAAGTACCATTATCATATATCAGTTTTCTTGTTATAAAATTCACTAGGAATGATACTACCATCATCCATAACCCATATTTATAATAAATTGCACATAGCTTCTCCATTAATGAAGTATTTATCATAGTATTCAAATAAACCCCTTTATCCTAAATGTTTTTAGAGTATATCAATATATCATATATAAAAAATATTTAATTTTTTGAGGTAATATCAAATGAATTTATTCATTACTTCCATGAAGAATGTTTCCTATTTATTGAATATTAAGAGATTCATTTTGAATCCAAAGTATCCATACCATATTTGAAATGAAGTTATGGGAAAACTATCATTATTCATAATTAATTAGTGATAAATTTACCATATATCCACATTATATAAGTATTTGGAATCACAATTTTTATTGAAGAATTCATCAAAATGTGGTTGGGTGATAATTTTTAACTATCATGATTGTTTTGATTTTATGAAAATAAATTCATAGGCACATTGTCCTATTATTATTCTTAATAAATTGAAGTGAAAACTCCAACATGGAATAACTGAAGCGTATAAAAAACTTTTCAATATTCTATTATAAACATTCCATATTATTTAGAACAAAATGGTGGAAATTATATAAGTAGTAATTAATATGGGAATAGATCCAGGTATAAGAAAATTTGAGAAAGCATCATCTAGGTTTTGAAGAAGACAATGAAAAACATTAGGGAATACATCTGTAAGGTTATTCCTAATTGGAATTTCATCAAACATGATTCTCAGATTTGTTTCCCTTATTTGAGTTATATTTAATTGTTCATAAAAAAATAATATCCACACATGTTATGAATATTATAAATGATATTCATCCTCCCCATAACACTTTAACAATTTCATAGGATGAGTCAATATATAAAAAGTGATATTCCCTTCATATCTGTTGATGTTGGATTTATATAGTTTAAAATAATCCATGAAAAATATAGAATAAAATTAAAATAAAAGATTTTTTGAATGATTTTTTTGGGAGGTTTAATCCAAAGAAATTTAATGGGGTGTTATATACAATTTATTCAATAATTACTTGATTTACTGTTATAACATATAACTCAACACCCATGTTTTGATGTGGTGTTTTAATAGTTATACTAAAATGGATTATATAAAAGAATCAATAGAAATAGAATTAAAAAGTATGTTTGATATTCATGAATGAAATACCATTGTACCTATCTCTGTATAGTTTTTTTATCCACAAAAATATTATTGATATAAAATTCTCACCCACTCTTTTTAAGATAGAGATCTTATAGTAGTTTTCTTTTTTACAACCCTCTTATTATATAATTGGATTTCATAATTATTTTGTACCTTATAGTTGAAATAATATATCTCAGATTGAGTTTTGACCCAATCCATTACGTATTTCATCACATTAGTGGTCTTCTTCATCTATCTTCATTATTTATTATTCTGATGCCCTTATTTTCTACATTTTTATCTTCTCCCATTCCATATAGATATTTTTTGGGGTTATTATTCCATCAATTTTTGACCCATGAAATGTTGGGTTTTATTCCATACGTAGGAATTATCCATTTATCCTATTAAATTGAAGCATATTTTTCACTTTTATATCAAACACCATGTGACAACCAAGAGTCACTAATCTCTATCTCAATCATAAGGGAATGAAAAAAATAACATCACATATTTGGAATTCTTGACTCTCAAATTTTTGTCTTATATTCATATTTAATCTAATAGATAAGTGGTCCACCTTAATTATGGATATGAAAAAATAAAAGTAGCACAACCAATAATCTTTTGATGTTTTCCTAATATTTACCAATAGACTCATCATATTTTTTCATTAGTAAACAGAAATACCTCTACAATTAAAAATAAATATTTTAGAAGAAAAATATTTTTAACAATGTTTTAATGAATAAATTACATTTTATGGAGTCCATTTCCTCATTATACATCAGATTATTCATATTATACCACTAATTATTGATCCCACCTCCATGTTAAAAATAGAAATTATAAAGTTCTCTTATTATATGAATTGTAAAATATATAATATATTATCAATAGAGTTAATATATTGATACATAATGATGGGATAAGAAGATCCATAAAATATAGGATGCCTTTGTCCGGTAAAGGAATCAACCAAAATATTCTCTTTCTAAGGAGAAGGTAGGTGTTAAATTCAATTAGTTTTATAATTTATAGCATGATTCAGTTGAGGTAGTATAACCATTTATATATAATTTTCCACTATCATATAGCTAGGTATATCAATAAGAAAATCATCACTTTACCCATAAAATTGTATTTTAAAATGGTTCATCTGGTTTCCCTCCATTGACTAAAATAATTTCAATTAATTTTAGAGATGAGAATAGTTAAACTAAAAGTAATTTAAAAATAAAATTAAACAATAAACATAAATGGAATGAGTTAAACATGACACATAAATAATATATTATGAGTATCTAGGTTTCAATATATGTTATTTATCGTAATTTGTATTTCATATTTTCTATCATAAAAATATATTTATTTACTTAATAATAGTTCACAATGCATTTTTGAGTTTGAAAAATGATATTCTCTATGAGTTTCAGAACTGCTGTAAAAAATGTGTCATTGTCCTACACCATGTTATGATCATGTTGATACCCATTCCTCCCTTTGTGGGATTACTATCCCAATATAAAACATTATTAGAGCCACATCGACTTATAGTTTCAAGATAGGTATGTAATTACATGTAAAAAAATATATCTAAACTTAACTAAAATTTTAGGATATTCTAATATACATAGACTTATACTTATTGTTTCACTAAATTATTCTTTTTCTAATCCCAAAATAAACTAGAACATTTCTATGATACCAAATATAGTGAACCCATCCTTATACACATATTATATAATGATTTTTAAGAAAAATATACAATAGATTCAAACCATGGATGAAGAATCCTAGATTCATTGGGAGACTTTGTGCATAAAACAAAAACATGAAACTAAAATAAAACTTGTTTATTTTAATCACTAAATAATATCATATACCCATTTTTGTCCTAAAACTGCATAGAAAAAAATGGGGAATGAATAAGTCGAAGGCGTGAGCTATAAATCCTAGTAAGTTAATAAAGATTATAATAAATCCAATCATATAAATTACTTGTGATAACATGATATCATCAATTACATGACTCATAAAAACTCATATGAGAGAATTAGATAAATATCATGGATTAATATGATCATATATATATAGTATTTTTTAAATAACATAAAACATGATAAAATAATAAGTGAAGGCTAACAAATAATAAAATATCACCTGGAGGATATTGTCTGATTAAGGATTATCATAACTCCAAAAAACCATCCATTTCATCTCACGAGACATAAATGTAACCCAATGCATTAAATCACTATGTATGAGTTCCCATCATAACATGTAAATTAACATTTATTCAATATAATGAATCAAACATAATTCATAAAGATAAATATTTCCCATGTAATTAAATAGGTTTCACAAATATATTTAATATCACAACAAGATTGAATATAAAAATTGAATACATGAAATTAGGGATTAAAATATTCATGTATTTTTAGTGATGATAAAATAATCATGGTTCATGAAAAATGAAGTCAATTTGATTTAAATATGTGAAAATGTGTGGATAAGTAAATTTGTAAATATATATTTTAGTCTCCATTTTTGGGAAAGGGGTAAAAATTATATAAAAGTGGAAAGAGAATATAAATTAAAAAAAAATTGACATTAATTTTTTTTAATAACCATGTGGAATTTTTTGAAACCAATTATTTTTTAAGTCATTTAATAGAGTTCTATGTCAAATGGTGTAAGATGGTGGCAATATCAATTTACTCATGTCTTCTTAACGAATAACATTTAGATGAGAATATTTAAAAGATATATGTACTCATTGAATATAGGTGAATTATAATAGTTATAAATGTGTGGTACATATATATATATAATATAATATTTAACTAATAAAATTAGAGAGGGACCATAAGTTATAAAGAGAGACGTATGACATTAAGAAATTAAGGTGACATAAATATATCTCATACATTAGTTTCCACAACCATTTTATTCTGGGAACTAAAATCAGGAATAATATTATTAAAATTTTAACATATTTAATTAATGTACCATTATATATATATATATATATTTACAATAATTATATAATTTTTTTACTAACCTTTCAATGATATGTGAGGTTCCATTTTACCGCTCTGAAGGTGTTTGATTCATTGTTGTAGGGTCAGATCACTTAAGGATAATTATGGAGATTATTTTAAAATGGGATGAAAAGTCCATATGTGAAATGAAATTATATTAATGAAATTTAAATGGTCCCAAATTACAATATGTTTTATAACATTTTCAAAATTTATTTAGTAAAAAAGATAATGTAATATGGTTAGTTTATTGTTCATGATTTACCAACCATCAGAAACAAGTTTTGTATTATTTAATATCTTGGCCGTATATTCATTCTGTCATTTGAAAAATTTTATTATATATATAATTATGTCATTTTATATAATTATAATATAATTTAAACATACCATGAATGTGTTAATGAAAAATGAATAATCATTAACCATAAAGAAACTGATTTGAAAAAAAATGCACAATTGTTTCATTTTTTGAATAAGAGGTGAATATAAGAGGGTGGAGGGTAGATATTTGATTTTTAATTTAAAATATTAGTAAAATTATTATATTTTAGTTATTATAATTTATGAGAAGGTAGAGAAAGAAAATAATTTAAATGATGTAGTTTGGGAATATTTCTTCTAGAAAGTCATCTCTTTGAAAAACGCTTTATGGAAAATGAAAATTTTCAATCAGAGATACAAGAACAATTATGTCATTTGGGAGAGTATTGAGATGTTAATAGGGAATAAATATTTTAATCTTAATGTCTATTAATTTTTGAGGATAATGGGAAGTGATTTATATTATTTATAAGCAGAGGGAGTGTGGTTTTTGATTATTATGTGAACTAGTTGATTATTTTTTCTCAAACACAACAAATTGAATATATTATTATTACTATATATAACAAATAGTGAATGTGAGTTTGAAATAAGGATTTCTTACATCTCCCCTTATGATATTAATGAATTATTTAACAAATAACGTTAAATAACATATTTTATCATATTTTAGTATTCACAAAAAATTACCAATTTTAGAAAAGTAACATAAAATAAACAAAATCAATTTTAAACACATATATTTCAGAAATGAAATCAATTTTATGAAAATAATTTTCAAAATATGATAAAAAATAATTATAATTTATTTTAAGGAAAAATAATTAAAATATACTGATTAATTTTCATACCCTTTGAAAAATTACATTTGGTCTCATAAATTTATATAGTAATTTAAAAACTATTAATTATATTTTATAATTCCATTTTATGAAACTATATATTCATTTAAATTTTTATATATATAATTAAAATTAAAATTATGTGATTTTAAAAAAATACAAGCACTAATTTTATGGAAATTATAAAAATTATTTAACATTATCATGGTATAAATATGTCATATTTTAAAATTTTAAGACATTTATAAATTAGTATACATTTTAAAAATATATTATACTCCTATAATAGTCATTTTATTATTCCAAATAGTAAAACTAATATTACAAAGGTCAGATTCCAATAGTCGGATAACAATCACAACAGTCAGATTTGTAATAACCCAATCGGTTATAATATCCTCAAACCCTCACTCCATGATATACTAATATAAACACAATTTTTACATTTCTATCTTTGATACTGATGGAAATAAACCACTTTTCCCAATCTAAAAACTAAAAAATAAAAAATAAATATTTGATCCCTGAAAAATCCAAAATCATTTTTTGTTTATAGCTTTAGAGAATTTTTATAAACTCCTCCAGATACAATACCCAGGAATTAAAGAGAGTATTTTTACCAATATACCCCGTATTTAATATTACATATTATGTCTTAAATATATTCCACAAACATAATCACATTATAAACATTTCTATAAACATTATAACATTTAGAATTTTTCACTTTTCTACAAAATAATAATCGTTATTCTTTCGTTGCTCGATTAACCGGTGGGAAATTAGTTGATTCCAAGTCAATATCATAATATGTCAAGATAAATAACATGAATACTATTAATACCACATATCCCTATATAAGTGCATTTAATATCATAGATTTGTTTTCACTGTTGAAATGAAATAAAATTAAAAGTTCTTTAAAAACATTTTTGAGGAAAATAACCATTTCAATTTAAAAATGAATATCAAAACCCAAAAAATTTAAAAAAACTATAAAAATTCATTTCATTGAAAATAAAAATTGTATAAAAAAATGTAATCTTAAAAAAAATAATGGCCATGATAGTGGGTTAATCCTTTAATGATGTATATTCAAAAAATAAACATTGTTTTCAAACATATTTTAATGACAGTCAAAAGTTACCCATTTGGAAAACACTGTCAAAATTCCTTTTAATTTTTTTTAAAATAAGGTAAAATATCATATCAAATATCTTTAATAAATATTTTTTATATTAAATAATAGTTTTTAAAAATATTTAGAAAACATTGATAAAAAGATACTATTTCTTAATAAAAAATATACTAGATCAGTGTCCCTTATAATCAGAATTTCTGACATTTCTTTAATCAATATGGGAGGAAATGAAAATAAAACAAGCTAAAAAAATAAAAAAATATGGATAAAAATATATTTGGTTCATGAAAATAATTTCATATTATTTCCATTGAACAAGGCATAAATATAAACAGTCCAGAAAGAAAATATATTTTAACATAAGGGCTTTTTTCACATTGGTAACCCTTCAACCAGAAGACCCGTGAAAGAAAAACATCAAATTAAACATTTAAAATAAATAAAATGATGATATACATGATATTAAAAGTAAATAGGTTATTATATAAAACTAAAAAATAAATATATGGTAATATATTAAATATATGTAAGAAAGAAAGATTATTTGAGATGAATAACCATTAAAATGATCATACCATTGAATTTGAAAATTAATCAATGATACAATTTATTGTAATAAATTTAACTCCAACTAAAACAAATCTCATTAAAAGTTAATAAAAATTCATTACATGAAAAATTGTATAATATTAATATAAATTAAGATGTAATATAACCCACAAAAATAAATTGAGTTTTAAAATTAACTATCACTTGGTAAAATTCATGTCAAATCCCATTAGACAAAATCATTCCAATTGGAACCTAAAATACCATTATGTAAGAATTATTAATGATATTATATTTGAAATATGGAATTATATAAACTATATATAACAAATTAGTTTCATAACATTATAATATGCCTCAACGAAGGTAAATTGAGGCAATGCCCCTTACATTGTCTCCATAGATTCCATGTATGTCCACTAAATCATACATAGTAGGATTATATAAATTATTTAATTACATAATGTTCATTTATATTTATTATACCTTATAATTATCTAATTTATTTTTTTTACTATTATTATATTATTTAAATACTTAATCAGATAATTTCACGTTGTGTGTTTTTAGGATATTCTACTAATGGATTCAAAATGGCAATGGGGTACTGACCATGGACAAGAGGTCAATTTTATATATTCTCTATACTAATAAACAAGAAAAACTTATAATATTTATTTATATATCACTCTTTTAAAATCAATTATTATATATGGTTATGAAAAAGAACAATATTACGATCACGGAGACAATAAGCTGTATGTATAATGAGTAAAGATTCCATTTTTCATCAATATTTATGGAAAGAAAGTAATAAATAGTATATATTTAAAAAATTATAATAACATCATATGGAAGATATTATTTCATTGAATCTACTTTAAAGTATATCATCCATGTTTTTAGTGATGAAAAACGAACAACATCACATCATGGAGGAAGTAGTCAACAAGTAGACAAGAACTACATTATCATTTTTCAGTATATGATGTAAAATGAAATATTATTTTATGAAAAATAAAAATATTTATTTAATATCATAATTATTTAATATATATCACATAAATTAATTTAATATATCCTTATAACATTCAATATAAATTGATAGTTAAAAATGAATAATATTGCTTCATGAGTTTGTGGTCCATCGTGCACAAAACTAAAAATATCGAATACTCTATATAATGGAAATTGAGAAAATATATGTGATATAATATCTCATAAAGTATAAATATGATTCTAATATCATATATATAATTTAAATCCATAATTTTAAAATTTTCTGAGAAGCTTTGATGTAAAATGAATGACAACTATTTTCCAGGTGGTAGGTCACATTACACACGAATACTGATTTCGTATCTTATTTGATCGAAGATGAAATGTATTTAGGTTATTAAATTAAAAGAATATCATATAATTATATATTATATAATTTTTTTATATCATAATAATTTAAGATATTTCTAAGTATGGAATGATGAAATAAAATAAAAATACTCGGGTAAGCATCATACCTCTTCTATAGACAACTTTTTTAGGTTAGAACTAAAACCATTATTAAGATGGATTTATGATAAGAAACGTTCTTCTAGGATTTTAGGATTAAAATAAGTAATATATATTTATATTTATCAGAATTTTTAATGGGATTTGATTGATTTAAAATGTGAGGATATGGGGTGGCCTTTTATAAGTGAGGTGAGTGACACCCTAGTAATGATTTAAAAGGGAAAAGTGTATACATGTTTTTCACATTGAAAGAGGCTCAAAAATTTAAATTTATCAATAATAATACATTATAATGCCTAAATATTTAAATAAAATATATTTCACACAATTTTTTATATCATCATAATCCTTATATTTTTTACTTCACTCCACGGTGGAACCAAATTTTTCCTAACTATGGTAAAGGATTCTTACTGGTTTCATTATTAATTATAATCATAAAATTGGTTGAAATTATTATATAATATAAATAATTATGATTTAAAATATAAAAACTTTTATTTACCGAATCCAATTCACAAAAATACAAAATTTATTTTTAAAATTAATAATATATATGTGACGAAAAAGTTGGTTTTCAATAATTGATTTTTCAAGAAAAAATGATTTTATATTCACACTATGAAAAGTAATAATATTTATTTGAATTTAAATTTATAATTATAAATATATAGTATATATATTTAATTTAAATAATTATTTATTATCTGTTTTTTAATTAAATGATATTGAGAAACATTATACACTTTAAAACAATTCTATGAAAAGATTAATTTTTGAACGCAAAAATAAATTAGTTATAAAATCCAATATAACATTAATTTAAAATTAATTTTTTGGATTAAATATATATAAATAATACTTAATTTAATTTTAATCATATTAAATAAATAACTAGTTTTCTAAATTATTTAATTTTTTTAAAATAATTGACATGTTTTTAAAAAATCAGAATATTTTACAAATCACTGAAAAATCAATATTTTCTAAAAAATGAAAAAATATAAATCTATTTAAATTTTCATATTTAGATAGAAAATTTTAATTACATTTTTAATAATAAATTTTCTTAAATTTGAAAATTAAATTTTATTATTTGTGTAGAAATTGTGATGAAACCGACTTTTTGAAAAATATAGTTTTTTAGAAAGCATTTAATTTATCATTATAATGATTCTAATTTTATTTTAATAAAAATATATTAATATTGAATTTATTTTATATATATTTAAAACATATAATTTTCAGAATTTATTTTTTTCTTTTTCACACCTTTTAATTTAATTACTATTTTATAATATTGTATTATTTTACGATTCATTTATACTCAAGGATGTGTGTATTCAAAGAAATTTAATTATTTATATTTCAAAAATAATGTATTCATGATGATGTATGTATAATAATATTTTACAAATAAATTCACATTATTTTAAAAAATATTGGGATGTTATATTATACCCCTTAAGGAAATTGGATCCCCATAATTTTAAATTCAACTTTATATTAAAGGGTTTGGATTTTGATAACACTTTTTTTAAAACCTACATCATAATAATGGTAAAAAAACCTCCCCATGTTAAGAGAGAAAGTTAACTATGTTTTTTATATGAAATAAAACATAAATAGGTTCCAATGTAGGAAAAAATTATTGGGAACTAATGATATGTACATAGAAGAAAAGATTAGTTCCCAAATAGAGATTGGTAGTGAGAGAGATAATTTATCATAAGAAAGTGAATGATTAAGATAAAGTCAATAACCAAAAACCCATACACCAAATTAGGGTGAAAAATATCAATTATCTATTCAGAAATTATTATAATAGGACAATATTTTGTTTCAACACACTTTTCTTCAATTTGAGGAATTATATTACCATATAGATTACGGGAATAACGAAACTTACATACATTATGAGTATAATTTATTCCTTCAATCAATTTTCACCAAAATATCTTCTTTTTTTCCAAATTATCAATATTCCTAATGAATTTCATTTTTCATGCCAGAAGCACTATAATCAAATTTTAATGGATCATATAACCATAAAATGTATAAATATGGTATTCCACATGAATTAAGATATTAACCAAAAAAACTTTATAATATGTTAATGTGATTCAAAAAATGAATAAAACTACATATGATAAAATTTTACATTAATCTAAAAATTTAAAGTGTATTACTGAAAGTTCAAACTAAATAATTCCATATATAAATAACCACATTTTAAAAATAACTAAAAAATCATTAAAGAGTGTTTTAACCAAAAAGGAAATATTATACCCCTCCACTTATATGTCAAAAAATATAGTGATCTTCTTCAAAAAAATTAATCATGTAGTCATAAATTTAATTTTCTTTCCCATTGTTATCTATATGAAAAACATGTGTTTGTATAATTACTTAAATTTACAAGATTATATATACCATAAACGAAATGAATTACTTAAAACATTTTTCTGTAAAAATGAATATTCAAAATTCCTCCTATACTAAATAATTACATATCCTTCATACTAATACAAAATACCCTAAAATTTCATTAATCTCTTTAAGATATTATCTCATAAAACTCTAAATGGATACCTAATATGATGAACATATGATCACCCTTAATCTCATTAAATCATTATTGTATTCATATCTATAAATAAAAACTATATTTAGTGAATCCAATTTAATGATATCTAAACCCTCCCCTGATACAAAATATAACAGACCTAAACTCACACTCCTAGAACCAATGATAAAAATATAAAGATTATACTTTGGTCTTCGATAATGAGAGAGGTGACCCAATTTTCTCCATCCAAAACATACTACATATAACGTAAAAACCGGATCACTTACATAACCAAAGACATTTTAGGATTAATATTTTATATAATTTAGAAAAAATCTTTCATTAACAATACCCATGAATTCATGGGTGTCTTTTTCCCCAATATATTCATCTTTTTTATATTCAATATTATGTATTTAACATCACTAAAAAACATCATAACATTTTAATCCCTTCTAGATAATAAAAATTAATCATCATTCTTAATCACGTAGGGAATAGGAATCCTATGAAGGTTGTGGTCAAATTCACATTAACTGTCATTATACGCATTAAAAATTGAATGTCAACATATAGTATAATAAGATCATAAGGATATGATGACATAATAAAATAGAATGAGAATAACATAAGGGATTTCATATCGAAAATTATGGAGATCAAATATCATAAAACAAGGATTAAATATTTAACATATGTAATATTCATAAGAATAAATTAACTAGAGGAATGTGATTTCAATCCTCATCAATAGAATCATTAATAACTCATATAGAGAATAAATAAAAAATATTAGAATATATAGGATCTTATCTTTATAACCCATTTCAAAACAATTTCAAAAGTAATTAGAGGCCTCAAAAATCAATAGGATTAAAAAATGGTAAATAAATCCCACTTACCTCAAAAGAAAAGGAACATTACCAAATGAATTGGACCATTATCTTGGTGCACCCATTGTATAATCTATATCTGGATCCCCTAGTACTGTATGTGTGTATCCATTAGATAAGATCTATGCGGATCACCTTGTAATTTATAGGTTCACCCATCATATAATATATAATGGGATCACCCATGATCATCAAAAATCTCTGTATAACATTCATTAATAAATGATTTATATTCATTCACTTTTCAACAAAACTATAATAAATTTTCTTCTATTTTATTATTAACCCATGGACAAGAAATCAGTTCCATAACAATATCATTATCTATCCAGAGAAATAACAATGATGATTTCAATAACACACATTCCATACTTATTATTTGTAATATCAATGATTTTTATCACTAATGAATAAAAAACCTATCAGAATTTTATTAGAACTTTCTTGTTGAAATTCACTTAAAAATTTAAATAAATATTTTGAAAATAATTTTCAATGAAAATATCCATCAAAACCTAAAAGTAGTATTTTGAAGAAAATAATGACAACGATGATAAGAAAATCCATTTAGAATGTAAATATTATAAATAAACATTCTTCTCCGAAATTTTATTATGTGATTCACAGGTAACACATTTAGAAAATGTCTATAAATTTTATTTTAAATAATTTTAAAATGAGGTTAAAAATCATGGATATATCTTTAAAAAATCATAAATTATTAGACAAAATTTGAAATAATTTTAGAATAAAATTATATGGAAGTGAATGATTCTAGATCTTAATGAAAGATACAAAATCAGCATCAATTACAAACATATTTCTTTACATTTATTCAATAAATAAGGGAGGAAATGGGAATAAAATATCTAAAACACTTTAATAACCATTGAATAAGAATTATATGTGGTTTAAAAATAATAATAGTATATTATTTCTACCAAATAAACTATGAAAATAACCAACATAGAAGTAAAATATATTGTATCACATGGATTTTACCAAATTGGAGACTCTTTAATCATAAATTCCTAGAAAGAGTAACTTCAATGGGAATATTAAATATTATGTATATGAGGATAACCAGGATATAAAATGTCAATATTTATGTATATACCCTTATCAAATGAATACAGTTTCATATCATAAACTTAATTCATAATAAAAAAGAACACTACTACAGAAAATGATTTTAATAATGCTAGAAAACACTTTTAATAGTTCTAGAAAAGCAATATTAATCTCAACGAAGATCATGGAGGGATCCCTTTTAATAGAACTAATGTAATAATAATGTGCATCTTTTATCTATGATAAAAATCACTAATAATGCCCCCCCTTTATCAGATCTATTTTAACATAGATTAAAGACCGCATTATCAGTGCTTTAATTAGTGTTGATAAATGGAGCCTTTATCAATGATCGAAATAGAATAAATAACGTGGGAATTTGTCAATGATCTAAATACTGATGATAAAGGAGGCCTTTATATGTTCTCAAAATAGCACTGATAAGGTCTTATATATATATGATTTGTTTTTTATATAACAACACACCCACCAGCACCTATACAACAAATACACACGCCACCTACATAGATAGCACAAGAACAAAGCACTGCACATATGAACAAATTATCACACATGAGGGTTTTAAAAAAATTCTATATACATTTCAAACAACGTTTTATATAATTACATTTACAATTATCTAAAAAATAGTTACAATATTAACGATTCATCGTTTGAAATCTGTGATCCTCTCTCAAAAATTTCCACCCATGGTATTAGTTACGATCAAATCATCCCAACTCAAGAAAAAATGTTCCACCTATATATGAAAACAAATATTTTGTTATTAACACTATAAAGAAATAAATTAAACATTAATATGAATGAATTAATTAGTAAAATATAATTTTTTAACAAGAATGACACATTTGGAGTCATACAGGTCACACAATGCATCGTATTGAGGTGGGGTTAATTTCTACATGTCACAAATGAGTTATGAATCATTTTCCTAAAATATCCCATCAATCAAAATGGGTTTTCATGGTTTTGAGTGTATACCTTATTGTTTTACTAATATTAATATCAAATTAAAATGAAATATTGGTATTTATAATAGTCACATCATTCATTGGATTTAGGTGTGGTTGATTCCGACATGTCACAAATGACTCGTGGATCATTTTTCAAAGTTATCAAAACAATCTGAATGGGTTTTCTCTATTTTTATTAAGAATTTTTTTTAATAAAACAACATTTAAAACCATGAAACACACATTTTGATTCATATCGGTCACATCGTGCATCAGTTTGAGGTGATACTATTTCAAACACTTCACAAAGGAAATGAAAATAGATCTCCTAAATATGAAGAAAATCAGTTGCAATTTTCTAGTTTTATAGTGACTTAATCCTTTTGAGCTAAAATTCCATTTTAAGTGGATAACTGACTCTCTTAGTCATACTAGTCACACCGTGGATATAATTAAGGTGTAGTTGATTCCTACACATTATAAGTGAATCATGGATCATTATTTTAATGTATCAAACCAATCCAAATGAATTTTCTTGGTTTTCCATATGTCACATGTTCTTTTTTACATAAATTAATTTCAATTTTAAATAAAAACGATATTGGATTTATACCAGTCACATCATTCATATGATTAAGGCGTGGTTGATTCCTAGATTTCACAAATTACTGATGGATCATTATTCTATGGTATCGAAACAATCCAAATGAATTTTATTGGTTTTTAGTGTGTCAATTGGGTTTTTTCTAAAATATAATTGTATACTAGTAACATGATTTTTGAGTAATATCAGTCACATCCTACATCAATTTTTTTGTCAGAACACTTCATACATGTTTGAAAGGACATATGAATCACTGTCCTAAATTATGATGACAATTAGAAAGTGTTTGACTGATTTTTAGTGAGTGACACATTTTGAGCTAAAATTTAAATTTTAAACTGATAACATACACTTTTACTCATACCCATCACACCATACATCAAATTAAGGTGTTATTTTTTCCAACACATCAAAAATGACTCATGGATAATTTTCCTAATGTATCAAGACAATCTGAATGCGTTTTCTCAGTTTTCAGTATGTCAGTTGTTCTTTTTACATAATTTTATATCAATTTTAAATAAAATGACACATTTTAATTTATACAAGTAAAATCAGGAATTGTAGTGTGGTGGGGTAGATTCCTATACATCACAAATGACTCATTGATCATTTTTCTAAATTATCAAATCAATCCAAATGCATTTTATTGGTTTTCATTATGTTGGTTGTGTTTTTTACTAAAATTAATGTCAATTATAAATAAAAATAGAAACTTTGAGTCATACCTGTAGCACTGTGCATCTAATTGAGGTGAGGTTTATTTATATACATCACAAATGATGTATAAGTATTTTTCCAAAAGAATAAAAACAATCTTAATGTGATTTATCAGTTTTTTGTCTGTCAGTTGTGTTTTTTTACTAAAATATCATTTTGATTTAGAAGCACACATTTTGAGCCATACCAGTATTATTGTACGTTAGTTTGACATGAGACTACTTCATGCACATCAACAAGAACATATGAATAATTTTATATATTATAAAGACAAATAGAGTGAGTATGATTGGTTTTCAGTGAGTGACAAATTTTGAGCTAGAATGTCAATTTTAAAAAGATAATGGACACTTTTAGTCATATCAATCACACTGTTCATCATATTGAGGTGTGGTTGATTTATATACATCAAAAGATATTAATGGATAATTTTCCAAAAGTATCAAAACAACATGAATGTGTTTTCTCAGTTTTCATTACGTCACTTGTTCTTTTTTCTAAATTTATTATTAATTTAATATAAAAATAAACCCTTAAAATCATACCGGTCACACCATGCATCATATATAGGTGTAGTTTATTCCTACACATCACAACTGACTTATAGATCATTTTCCTAAAGTATAAAATCAATCCTATTGGGTTTTTCAGTTTTCAATATGTCACTTGTTCTTTTTACTAAAAATAAAAAAAAATTAAATAAATATTGACAATTTGTGTCATATTGGTGACATCTTCATGCAATTTGTGTACATTCTTCCATCAAGTATGTTTTACATTAATTTATAAAAAAATATATACCATCTTTTAAATAGGGGACTTTTTGACAATAATGGTACTACTGAAAAAATATAAATACATAAAGGAATAATAAATATTTTAATTTAAATAGTAATTGTCTCCAAAATTCCTTTCAGGTATAGTTATTTTTTCATGGATTATGACATGTTTCAATAATTTACAAACACAATAACCACAATCTTTTCCATTTGTTTATTTTAGCACTGTAAATACATTGACAAAAATAATTATTATTTTTATATGTGTTTGGATAGTGAAATATTATTAAATATACCCCGATACTTATCCACTCATAGTACTTTTGATGTTCCCTGTCCTTTTCCCCTAGCCTCATTCCATGATTTAGACAATAATCACGCACTTCCCTATCAAAAAAGAATACTCACTAAAAGATAATATAAATTATATAACTAGATGTTTAGTACTAAAATGTGGTATGTTGTGTATTAAAAATTTATAAATTCCATCACATGTGGTCGGTTTTTTGGATATCACTGAATTGAATCCATGAAAGAAGTCTTTAGAATATCCAAATTGACTATAACGAGCATCCAATGCTGCCTAAAAACAAAAAATGGAATATGTAATGAAGGAAATTAAAATACATTTGATATTATTAAATTTTAGAGTTTTACACCTAAATCATTGGTCTTGTGATGAGTCTATCATCTATATTTTTTATGTTAATTATTTGAGTAGGATTTCCACTATTTCAACATCTTTCTCAGATCCAATGTTTTTTGTTATATAGAGGTGATGTGAGCACTAATAAATCCTAATTTTTGTTCATGGGGAAATACCTTCATTTTTTTCATATATACATTGTGAAAAATATGAAAGGTATTTATTCATAATTTTCATAGTATATCATCTTTTATAAAATAAAATCATGAAAACAGACCTAATGTATAAATTTATAACTGAGCTACCAAGCCAATCATATTATATGATTTAACTTACATTCTGAACACTAATGAATACTGGATCTTCACCTTTGAACATATATTCATTTTAATGAATTTTGTGATTACCACCGTCTTTCAAATTCATATTCACATGATCCTTTAATGATAATACACATGGATATAGAATGTTCAGGTTTTAGGAGCTTTTAGTAGATCGTTTCAATCGGTAGGCTGATCCTTGAGATTGTTATGAGTCATTCACTATTTTCACCCCTTCCCTATGTCCATCTATAACAAAGTTTCTTAGTTAAAACCATTTTTCATTAAATTTTAAAGGTATATATTGGAATGTAAATTAGGAATGAATACCTCTCTGTTGACATGTCTTTTTTTAAAGATGTGATGGCCATGCGATGAATGTTCCAAGAGATTCTTTGACCTTATGAATAACTTCATCATCAATTAGAATAGGTAGATCAGTGTTCAGATCATGGGATACATGAATAAACAATTTGGTATGTCCTAATGGAATTAGTATGTTGTGTTGAATGGAATTCTGGATATTGAACAATGTATCCCATGCTAGAAGGTGATGACACTACTTGAAAAATAACCTATACCAACGGTTTGGAGGACCGTGGCCAAGTAAGTCATGGGGATAGGTCTATACCAACTGTTTTGGGAAAACTGTAGGTATAGACCTATACTAATGGTTTTCAAAACTGTTGTTATATGTAATATGAAAATCTATACCAATGGGTCCATAAAACCGTTGGTATACATATTTCAAAAAAAGAATCGGTGGGATTTGATCCCAGGACCTCTAGTTTATAATTGATCAACCTAAACACTAACCTAACATGAATTTTGTGAACATAATTTCATATATATATATTTATTACCATAATTATCTTAAATTTTGATTTATATATTGTTCTTAGTAAGAAGATTTGAAAAAATATCCAAGTACCTATACCAATAGTTTTGAGAACCATTGGTATAGGTCCTTTGATTTTGGGACCTAAACCAATGGTTTTGGACAATCCATTGGTATAGGGGGGACCTATACCAATGGTTTGGCGAAAATGTTAAACCGTTGGTATAGGTCCGCCCTATACTAATGGTTTGTCCAAAACTGTTGGTATAGGTCCATATAAGTGACCCATACCAACGGTTTTGGCCAAACCGTTGGTATCGGTCCAAATTAATGAACTATACCAACGATTTGGCCAAAATCATTGGTATAAGTAATATTTCTAGTAGTGTGTGTGGGTGTTGAAAGATATAAATCATAGTAATTTTAACAATGCAGAATATCAATATAGAAAAGGTATTAGTGTATATCTGATTCAAAATTCACAAAAACAATTATTAGTAAATTGATTACCTCAACTAAGGTTGGGTTTGAGGGGAATGGCTTGCCACAATTCTAGTTGGTGATGGGATGAGATCTTCAAATGTAGGTTGTCCTTGAGTTGTTTCTTTTCTTTTCCTCACACCATAAAATTTTCCATGAACTCTATTTATAATTTCATATGTCCATTAAGGATAGATATTATTTATCTCATCATTTTTATTTCTTTACATTGATCCTCCTCTTTTATTTCTCAAAAATAATTTTGGGCGTCACCCCAAAAATCGTACCTTTGATGCAACCATACATTTCAACCTACTTCAAGGCCAGTAAAAGTATGTATTCATCCGGTTTTGATTTTTTTGATTCCTATGATGATGTCAGATCACAAAAATAGGAAAATATATATTCATTAATATATAATATTTATTTAAATAAAAACAAATATTTAAAATGTCATATGTACACATGTTTGACTTAGTTTTGTGTGTTTTCATATGATAGTATCCTATCATTAATTATATGTACCTCCTTCTATAGCACATGGAATGGGATGGAAGTGACGTTGGATTTGGATTCATCAATATGTATATAAACAGAGAAAAATTGTTATGGTTTTGTTTTATGTCACATAAAAGTAATATGGTATATTTAAATTACATGCCAATTTTTTTTCATGTGAACCATACCACATTCATTCTTTACGATATGAGTTCACTAGTTTTTTAACTCATTCTTTGTTTTCCGAACATAGTTGATGTTTTATAAATAAATAAAAAGTTATGAATACATGTATCATCAATCAATGCATTACCAAACAAAATGTACCTAAAATACTTCTCTTTAAGATTTCTATTAAATGCATCCCATGCTCCTTGGGAAATCAATTGTGCATAAATAGGGGTAGGTGTGGGATTATTTTCACTTCATCATAGTTAAGATAACATATGGTTAATTTTTTTAGAAAACCTATGTTAATACTTTTTATAAACCTTAATAAATAGTCCTTGCATGAGTCATCCACTATAAATGAATTCAATAAGGGATAATAAAGAGTAATTAAATGTTCCATTATATTATTTTTTAGTAAAATGAGGAAATGATATCATAATGTTACCATAATACCTCCCCACATAGGTAGCTTAATCCCGGTAACAAAATGGTTCCCCAACTGTACATCAATAGGTAGACGTTTCTATGTGATAATTCAAATATAACAACTAACCATGGACTTTATTGGGGTTAACATGCTGGTCCCAATTTTTCCATCCAACCTTGTATTTGATGCCATTTTATTTTCCCATAATTATGTTTTCTAAAAACATGAAACTATAATGCTTAGAGTTTCTCTGTGCCTCCCGTGTTTCTTTCCCTTCCATTTCCTCAGTTTTAATATCATCAATATGTTCTTCCAAATCACTTCCATCAGCATGTGTGGATGGTGGTTTTACCTCAGCACTAGGAGCTGAAACAACAACATGTTTTGAAATATCTTGGTCTGTAACACTTTGAGGAGTGTATGGTTGAGGTACCTATTTCTCCTCTACACTACAAGCACCCGAATGTTGGGATACCTCTTGTGCCTTGGGATTGGGAGTATCATCAGATGATGATGTCCTTATCTGTAGAAGTGGTTAAAAATTCAATTTCGATTACATAAAATCTGTAGAGAATAGATAATAACATAATGTGAAATGATGTATTTTATAGAAAAATATAACCTAATTATTGAACTCTCTTTTTTTTAATAAATGCAGAAGGGATTTGACCCCTCTATCGACTATCCAAATCCATTCATTATGGTCTCCTTTGACATACAAAACATAATATACATTAGGAAAATTGTGAAATTACTGTGAAATCCTAATCCAATGGTTATCCTCTATTGAATTTTCATATGAACCTTTAGTGGTTTTGGTCGATAATAAAATAATTGACCACATTCAGTTAGCAGGATTTATAACATAAAATACTTGTACTACCTGTGATTCAATTATAAACAGTCCTTATTTGTACCCTCCTTACTGAAATCAACTTTCCTAAATCCCAACTCATCTATTATAACAACACTCCTCTAATCAACCCACTTGAATTGAAAAACTAGCACTTAGAAGTTCATATAATCCATCTCCTGTATTTTTTAATGATTCCAAATTATGACATATTCAAATAAATTTGATTTTTATCCTTATGATCAGAAACCTGTATCTCTTCATCCACAAGTGAAACTCCACTATTTTACATGGTACTGTCTTCATCATGTTCATTAGTATAGAATGTATAACCAATAATTACATAAGCATTATAGAAGATTACATACACACTTTTTCCTCTAGCTAGAAATCGAGGTCATTCTGAAATTGAGTTTATTTTTTCATATGAATACATAAATATATGGTCAAAAAACCAACCTATAAAATTTCAATTATGTGTATTTGATATCAATTTTTATCACTCCATGGATTCAAATTCCTATTAATTTCATTATGTGTTTTGACATTTGTTTCAACCTCCAATCCCTTATTAAAAACATAATGTTGGTCCCACTCTTATCTGTAATATTGATTGTGAGAAACGATCTTCCATAAATTCCTTCACCTAAAAGCCACCTCGTGTAAAGAAATTGTAGTATACCAATTTTTTCTACACCGAACATGTATTCATCATATAATTCAATGACTTCCTCAAAAAAATATTGGTCCACAATACAACCCTATGAATGAATTCAATTTTTGATATACCATTTCAAAATATTCTAATTCCATTCAATGAGGTACATCCCTCTATAGTGTATTTGATGATATAGTCTAATATATCTCCCCAGGTGAACCATCAAATGAACCATCAAATAAAATAATATCCTCGGGAAAAAAATTTACAAATACTCATTAATTTCTTCATGTCTATAACTTTTGTGCATATAGATTTGAAGAAGATATAGAGAATCATTAATTTATAGGAAAAATTCTTGGGAAAAATTAAATATCAAGCTATAGGAATTAAATCTTACATCAAACATGGAAGTCATTTAATATTGGACCCTTTAACATTAAATAGTCCATGGACATGATGCTATTGGTATTCGATAAATACCCTTATGGAACATTTATGTCATTAAAAAGTTGAAAAACTAATATTTCTCTTACCTAGAAAGAGTGTAAGCAACTGGAGGAAGAAACGTTTGTTTTCAACCTTCACTGGAACCAACTCTTCTCGTATTCCCATGTAAACCATATTGAATATAGCCTTAATTACATCCTTTTATTTGACGAGTGCATTTAGAAACATGCTGAATACACTATCACATACATTATTTTCAAAATTTCTAACAGCTGGAAACTATATGACATATATACAATTCTATTAAGGAAATTAAAAAAAATGACAACTTCTTCCAATTGATTTTGGTAAGGTTTTTTGAAATTGGTTTACCAAAAATAGTGTCCAAATATTTTATATTCTCAAATAGTTGATCACCTGTTAGTGGAGACAGTGTTGTATGTTCTCTTGAACATCCATAGAATGATGTCTTCTACGATTAGTACATATTTCTTCAAGTTATAAATCTATGATGAATTAGAAAATCAGTTTTTGATGAATGTTTCAACCTAATTGATAGTGTACCCTGTTCGCAGATGGGGCACCCATGAATGCCTTTAATGCTATAACCAGATAAATATCTATAAGCAGCAATGTCAATTATCATCCCATACAACATCACTTTCAATGTGATATCTTCATTTCAACAAGCATGAAACAACATAACACCTGAATCACACAATAATTTAAAATCCCAAATCAATGGATCCAAATAAAGATCAATATCATTAATCGGTTATTTTGGTCCTTATATAAGTTAGATAGAATGTTGTGTTTTTGTTTCAAGCATAATCATGGTGGGAAGTTATAATTTAAAAACATAATTGGACAAGTACTCTGAGTGATAATTTGAAACCCAAAATAATTCGCTCTATCTATAGATAACGAATGACAATGGATTCTCAGCTCATTTCCGAAATTAGGATACACATGATAAATTATTTTCCATTTAGAAGAGTCTACTAGGTGACCTAGTTTTCTATCTTTATTTCTTATATCTTCATGCCACGTTAATTTCCATGTGGAATCCTCAGTTCCAAAAAGGCTCCTTAACCTTGGAATGATTGAAAAGTACCATACAACTTTCATAGGAATGGATCCATCATTAATATATCAAGAATAAACACACATTGGGAATTCTCTAAGAGATTTGTAGTCCTTGTGAAATAGTATACTATCATTTGGGAGGGTGTGATTTCATTTAGTGATCAGACCCATAGAACGTAGATTTCTTTTTGTGTCATATGTCCAGATCATGAGCTCATTATCTTATGGGAGAATTCCATGAAAGAGAGAAAGAAACTCTATAAAACATTAATCACTCCATCTATTTATTGATTTCAATCTATACATCATCAATATGGTTGACAGTACTATATATTTAGTGAAAACACCATACAAAGGTGTCTTTTCATAACTCTTTAACTGCTCAACCAATTTTGGGTAATCAATAAGTTCATCTTCAATAGTCCTTGTCATTTCCTCCAAACAATATTCATCATCATTGACATCTATAATCACATACTCGATATAGTCTTCTTCGTCGTTCTTACTTGTAATCATATCATATCTTTCATAAAATGCACTGTTATCCCCTCAACTCTCTACATTCAAATTTCCCCATGATTATTCCAACATTTAGAAAATTGATCTAATCCTTGACAGATCAAGTGTTCTTTCAACTAATCTAGACTATCTTTTCGTGAATAAAAACAACATAAACATGGACAAAGGATTTGAGAAGGGTCATATGCATGATCTTTTGCAAACGTGATGAACTCTTTCACTCCATCTTCATACTCTCTTATCAAAAATTTGGCATCTATCCATTAATTATTCATATCCTATAAATTTTATTTAGTGATATTAGTATTCAAAAAAATAAATAAAAAATGTTTTATAAAATTTAATGGTTTTCCTAATTCAATAAAAAAACTAAGCATTTAATATTATCAAAAAACTAAAGATCAAATGACCTTTAAAAATATATGAAAAATCACACTTGAAATCCCATTAAAAACCAACCATTTACAAAACTTCCTCATTAAAATAACCCAAAATTTTAAAAATAAATAAATAAGTTCCAAACACTCTTTCACAAAACTATAATTTATTTTTTAAAGCATTCAGGACAACATCATGACCAATCAATTATAATCTTTTAAAATGAGAGATATCCCTCTAAGAAACATTTCATGATACTTGAATCATTTTAAAAGATCCAAATAAGAATTTTCACAAAGACATACATCCCAATAGAGTCACTTTATAAAATATATGTAGAAAAAAACTCGATTAATCCCAAATCAATCAGGGTTGTATGATTCCATCACATTATTCCAAAGGTTAGTTTCATAATAAAAATTTCTATAGTCATTTGATATTGTGATCCCCAATATTTGATATCCCTTATCCGTGATTCCATTGTCTAGTTATATTAATTATCCCCCACCACAACACCTAAGTCCCAAGGGATTTATTCTATAGTTAGTAACTATAATCACAACCATGAAACACTTGTGTTCTAGTTTACTAAAAACGCTGCATCATCCTAGTTATCCTTTTCTCACACAAAATCAATTGGTTGTACATCCCAAGAACAATGTATATTTCTATCACATGAATTAATATTGGTTACATTCTTTATAAATACACTTAGGAAAATCTATAAGTAGGAACCCATTAGATAATCAAAAATTTCACAAGTTTCATTCATTCCACACAATTAATTTTCCTATTCCACTCATCACTAGAAGAATATATGTTTCCATACTTATCCTTTTAATGAAATCATGTCTCAAGAAAAAATAATAATATAACTGTGGTAATGAACTAATAGATGGTATGATTTTCCATAGTCAATTCATTAAAATATTCAAAAAGACTTTATAAATGAAAATATAAAGACCAGTTATTCTAAAATTATTAACTGAACTCATATTAGAAAAATCTAGAATGAAAGTGATGAGAGTATCATTATAAGTATCAAGAGAATTTTTACCTCTACAAAACACATTCATGAGGTTAACAACATTAGGTCCCAAAATAATCTAGAACCTTTAAAAAAATCATAAATAAAATCCAGTTTTAGTACCATTTACGGATGCATCAACCCAAAAGTCATGAACACATCATAACATTGAATAACAATAGTTAATAATTTATTCATAAAAATTGTTCAAGTTGTAATAAAATAATAATTTATATATTTATATATGAAATTATTCTAAGAAGAAAATATGATTTGATAATAACTTGAATTATATAATTTTTTCTTTTGACGGGATACACCATAAATTGATTATAAGTGGAAGGATTCATTACATGTGTTTTTATGGTTATTTTACCAGGTTGTACAGAAAGTACCTTATGTAGCTTTAGATAGGTATGACTAACAAAATATATTTTTTCCTTAAAACCCAATTTATCCCTTAATAAAAATATCTTTTTATTCCCCTATAAAGTAGTATTGTCATCCAAAAAACATAAATTTTGTGTGGTGTTCTTATTCCATTTATGAAATGTGTTTATCCTTTATTGATCATTTTCCTCTAGGGGTGGTATTTTTAAAACCACGAGGTTACTAAAACTAGAAGACAGAGGTATGGTATAGTGAATTAGGTGTAGAATTACTTATATGTTATGGTATATTATGTTTTGGGATTTGTTTCAATTCAGTTATGTTCTTGAATTTCTTCCACTATCTGCATGTTTTGGGGGTTTAATTTATGTTTTGGGGGTTTAACATTAGGATTGTTGATTATTACCAAATCCAACATGTCATATAATATATTTTTCTTATTCCAATATATTTTACCATAATGTGAAATTAATTCTTGGTTACATAACATATAGTGATTATTTTATCAAGAACTAACAGAATGTTTTGGTTTCAAGTGTAAAGGGTTTCCTTTAGTGAAGTGGTTTTCTAAGATTTAGTGGGATTTCACTAGTTTAAAAGTGGTGGATTCTTTGAAATGGGTAAGGTTAGAATTAATATTCAATGGTGGAGGATTAAGACATTGAGGGAAAATTCCTTTCATACTCCTGGAGATTTCAATAGTTACATTGATATTGCATTATTCAGATGTGAGGTGTTCAGTAGAATGGGAAACCATGATATGAAAGCATTAAATAATTTATTAAAAGGTGTTTCCAAGAGAATTTGGATCCAAGAGGGAAGAAGGACATGCCACAACAATGTTTTTCATTAAAGGTTGGTGTGCATTAGAGGGATAGATCAAGGAGTATGAGTAGTCGAGGTTTTGGTGCAATAGTGGTTCTCGGTGAGAATGTATCAATGTGTAGAAAGTGAAGCATTTTGATCCATGTATAGGAAGAGCATACATATTCCTTGTAAGTTTGGGAAAATAATCCCATACTTGGGAGAGCAGATCAATGTCTAACAAGTACATGGAATAAGTCCCACATAAGTAACTTGTGTTCTCATGATAAATGAAATGGAGGAGATTATAATCAATCATGAAGTAAATCACATAAAATATGAATGAAATAAAAAAAAATCTTCATCTCACACCTAAACACCCTTTGCTAAAACAACCCATTTTTACCCATGGATAACACATTACAGAATAAAATAAACCCACTTTATAAACCCATCAAAATCCAAATATAATATAGTGAAAAGTTTCCCAAATAAAATACACTTTTTATAAAGTTCCAACCAGCACTTTGAGAATTCATTGACAAATAAAATTTGAAATTATTTTTAAGAATTTTCCGAAATATATATAAAATATGTTACCCATGTTGAACACCTAAAATCTTTTTTTGGAGACCAAAAATGAATCAAAAAAAACAATGAACAACTCCTTTAAATAATAAATGAATAAAATTCTATCATAAATATATCAATCATACATAACTGGGTTTCCAAAAATCATATAATATATCGTTAGATATTACGAAATCAAATTAATATATAATATTAAAAAAATGATATCAAAATAACACCAAATTTCAAAAACTGTAAAATACCATTGAAAAAGAGACATTTAATTAGGAAATAAAGTATAATTATTCATTTATTTCTTATAGAAAATGTTTAAATGTCATTAGGTGGCTTGTACAAATGTTTAAAAAAATAATTCCATGAAATGGTCCTATAAGGAATTTATACAAACACATAGAGTGAATTAGAATGTGTTTTGAATAATATATGTTCATGTTTCACTAGAGAACCACCAATTTCTTTTAAAAAACCATCCAACATGCAATTAATTTAGTGTGAAAACAATGAACACCAATGACCACAATTTTTAGTGGGGGTGTTTAGCCCATATAATTCACAATATCACCACCAAACAGAGAGGAAGAGGAGAAGACTCACTGTGGGGGTTCTGTTCAGCGTGCGGTGGAGGTGCGTTCGCGATGGAGGAGAGGCACATGGTAGAGGATTATTCTGGCAGAGGAGAGGTGCCCAATATAGGAGAGGTGCGTGGGAGAGGAGAGGCTCACAGTGGAGGTGTGGCACCCCACAAAGGTGTGGTGTGCGACAGAGGTGCGACATGCTATAAAGGAGAGGTGTTGGGATAGTTCGCCTATGATGGTGGAGGAGGGGAATACAAAGGTTTGGTTCACGGTGGGGGAGAGGTGCACAACAAATGTGTGGTTCGTGACGGAGGGTAGGCAGCACGAGAGGAGGAGGAGGAGGAGTGGCGGCAGTGATCAACTTCCATGAGAGCTTGAGGGTGTTCGAGGAAGGATGAGAAAAATAGGTTTTTTTACCAAACACGATGAACCTTTTATCAACACTAGCTAAAAATTTCTGATAAGGGTATATTTTATCACCATTAAAATTTAATGTGCTGTAAAAGATAAGTGTTAATTATTATTAAATAAGTAAGGATAAAGTAAATCTTTATCAGCGCTAAAAATATAGCACTCATAAAGACATGCCTTTATCGACACTAAAAAACACTAATAAAGATATAATGTTAATGATTTATTTCTATTATTATATATATTTATAAAATTTTATACATCCTGAATATATATTTATATTTATAATATTATAATATAAATAATTATAAAATAATAAAAAATATACATAATATAATTATAATCTTAGAAATATATATAATAAATATATTAATTATATATATTTATAATCATAACAGTATATACAATAAATATATTAATTATATACATTTATAAGATTATAGATGTATATAACTATATTTATTCTAGTTTTATAATTATTTATATGAATGTATATTTATTAATAATATTAATTTTAAATTTATATATATTAATTCTTTTAAATAATTATAATATTATAACAAATTAATATTTCTAATATTTATAATATTATTCATATTTATATATTATATATTTTTTATAATATTAAAATTAATTAAATATATCTTTATTTATTTATAACTATAAAGATAAATAATTGTATTTATTTCTCACTATTTTTTTATATTTATTTAATTATATGTAACATTTTATAAGAAAATAATAACTATTTTTTTTGAATTAATAATTATTTAAATAAATAAATATATTTAAATTTATAACATATAAATAAATATATATTTTTTTGTAATAAAAAATTAAAAAAAATAATGTATTTATGGTCATAATTATAAATATATATATACACACACATAATTAATTATAAAATTATATCAAATATTTTTATAATTTTATAAATATATATATTTATTATATTTATTATAATTTGTTAATTAATTAAATTTATTTACATTTATTTTGAATTATATTTATAATTTTCTATTTATTTATAGATATTTTTATATTAATATATATAATTAATATATTTATTATAATTTTATAATTATTTAAATATATTTATATTTATTTTGGACTTATAATTATAAATATTTGTATTTATTTACAAATATTTGTATATATTTATAAATACATATATTTATCTATATATTTATAAGTTTATAAATAGTATGACGAATATATTTATTATAATTATATATATATATATATATTTATAGTTATAATTATAACTATAAATAAATATATTTATATATATTTGTACATATTTATAAATATATTTATCTGTATATTTATTAAATTATAAAATATTTATTTATTGTAAATTTATAATTATTACATATATATAGTTATAATTATAATAAAAAATAAATATATTTAAAAAGTATTTATATCTACAAGAAATTTAATAATTATAAACATGATAAATATATGTATTCTTTAAATATATGTAAGGTAGTTTTATAAGTATTTTGAACATAATATTGTATATATATGGGTAGAATGAATTGATCATATACACCTAGTAAAATATCCATATTGAAAAATAAGACGTCAATGGACATCATGAATAATAATAACTGTGCAATGTATAAATGAACATTCATGATGATACATGACATATATGCATGCATGATCAATATATTAATTGAAAAAATTCATTGGAAACACATATATATTTAATTATAATTTTATAATTTTTTTAAAACATTATATATATATATATGAATTATTAATATATATATATAGTAATTATAAACATGATTTTTTATTTAATATATATAAATAAACATTATTTTTGAATATAAATATAATAATTGAATATAAATTATTATTAAAAACTATTATCTGTGCTAAGACTAGCACTGATAAAGGCCCCCCACTTTATCAAAGTTTTTTAGTTAGTGATGCTGAAATGACATGCTTCCCGTACCTCAATTTGTAGTAGTGGAATTTGAGATGAACAACCCTTAAACATATTACACCATTGAATTATAAAATTAGTAAAAAAATAAATTTTGTGTATAAAATTTAAATATGAATAATTTTTTTGAAATATAACATAAAATATTAAAATATAATTATTCACATAATCTTATAATATCAATGAAACATAGAGAAGTTATATAACCTAATGAAAATATATTAAGTTATGGAAATATTTACGACACTGTAACATCCAAGTAAACCCCGTTTGGTTAAAATTAATTATACATAAAATACCTTGATGTCTAAATGATTCATGGAGTTACATGTAAAAGAGGAGTTATATGAACAATATAAAATACACTAGATACACAAGAATACAATATACCCCAATGAATGGAAATTGAGATGAATTCCCTTATATAGAGTCAATACTTTCCATGTTTTTCCATTAACTCTTATATGATAAGATTATATCAATTACTTTAAAACTAACTAATTTTTTCAGTATTTTTACCTTATAATTAAATATTATTTTGGTCGATTTTTAATTTAATATTTAAATAAGTAATTTATTAAGTCCAAATCGTGTGTTTTTAGGATGTTTGGTGCATTGTTACAAAACAGTTTTGGTGTGTTAACTGTGGTCAAATAGGTAAATTTCAATAATCTATTGAATGAAAATAATTATATAATTATCATATTTATTCATAAATTATACTATTAAAACCAATCCATAAATATGTTTATGAAATATAAACTACGTTACAATAATAGAGAGGGCAGGTCGAATGTACCTGTGAGTAACGATCTAGTTTTTCAACGATCATTATGGGAAGAATTTAAGAAATATTATTTATTTAGGTAATGATAATAACATCATAAATACCATATTATTTCATTAAATATTCTTACAAATAACATAAATTTGATTTTCTGTGAAAAAATAATCACTTCGTTTCATAGAGGCATTGGTCCACATGTACACATGAACGATATAAAAATTTGTTACTGTATGAAATAAATTGAAATATTATATTTTTAAGAATTCAAAAAATTTCACTAATATAATATTTACATTATTAATATAATATATATTTATTAACATTACCCTTATTACATTCTATTAATACAGTTAGTGAAAAATGGGTTACATCGCTTCATAAGGTGGTTGTCCACCATACACATGAGTGACGTCGATATATCACCCATAGAATAGAAATTAAGAAGTTATATTTGATATCATAACTATTGAAGTATACATATGTTAAAAATATCATATATTTACTTTAAATCCAACATCATAAAAATTCATGAGAGTTAATGGTGAAAAACGAATGATGTCGACTTGCGAGGTGGTACAATGCCTTACATATGAATAGTGATTTAATATCTAATTTGATGGAAGAGGAAATATATTTTTGTAATGAAATTAGAATAACAAAATATCTGTATATATGGAAATATATATATATATATATTATATTATATCATCATAAATTTTGAATCTATGATGTTGGTGGAAGAAAATATGTAATAAAACGCTCAGTTAAGATTGATATATTTTCTTCGGATAAACTCCTTGGGTTTGCACCAAAAACAATATTTGTGTGGATTTATGGTAATGAGAAGGATTATAAGATTTTGGTGCGGAATTTATGAATATATGTTTTTATTTATTTTATTACATTAATGTCTTTTATTATGTGAATATTAATGGATAGGGGTCGGCATTTTATAGGTGATGTGAGTGTCTCATTGGTAATTATATCAACAAAAAAGGGGTAACTAGATGTTTCTCATTCCCCGAGGCTCCATAAAGGGAATTTTTCAATAATTATAATGTATAATGTCTAAAAATTTCCATCCAATATGTTTATTATAATTTTTAGGTCATTGTATCACCTATATTTTTAGTTTAACCCCCGAGTAAAAAGATTTCTATATTAACCACGACATAATATTTTAACTATTTTTAGTATAAATTTTCAACAAAAATTATCTTTAACATATTAGATAAGATAAATTATTATAATTAAAAATATGGAATCCATTTTAGTAAAATTTAATTCATATAAATGGGAAAACCTGAATTAAATCATTCCCTCAAATGCAGTGAAGAACTGCTTTTCGAGAAGTGAATTTCTCATGAAAAAGAGGATATTATACTAACTATATGACTAATAATAATCATTATATGAATATAAGTTTTATTTTACTTATGTAGAATAAAATTTTAATATTAATAATTTATCATTATAATTTTTTTAATTTTTTCAAATAGATTAATTTTATACCCTTTAAAATATTTTTTTTGTAATATCCCATTTTAAGCACGTAAATTAAATTATATTAAAATTACATATGGTGTGGATAAAAATTTAATTAAATAGATTAATTATATAAAAATAAAATTTTTGTTACATTATATAATTTTCAAAACATAATGGTACTTTTAAATTACCTAAATTATCAAAATGAAATGTCATTTTAATAAAAATTGTAAATTTCACTATTCACTAAAAAATAAATACTCTCTGAAAATTATAAACAGTTTAACCTATATAAATTTAAATATTATCATATTAAAAGAGAATTAAATTTCCCTGAATAAATTTTTTATAAGTTTTAAAACCTAATTTTTATTTATGCATGCAACACATGACCAAATCGCCTTTGGAAAAAATACAGTTTCTTTTCATAAAACATATAATTTTCATTGAAATGATGATTATTTGGTCTAATAAATATATGAACATTGAATTCATTTTATGCATATGTGAAACATACAATTTCTATATTTTAGTTTTTTTATTCATACCCACCAACTTAACGTCTAGGTTATTACAATATAATACATTGGGATTCATTTGTACCTGGGGATACATGTATAGGAAGCTATTTAATGAAATGTTTTTCGTGGTACATTTATATTTAGAGTTTAATGTCTACTAATATATCAAACATACCTTCCCTTTTTAAAAAAATATATTGGGGTTCTACATGGGTCCCCTACATCTTATAAATATCTTATATTACATTCGTTCTATACTCACATATATTTTCTACAAAGGTTATATTTTTTATCCCTTGATAAATAAATATTGTATCATTCATATTTTCGTTAATTTCTATAGTGTTGTTCATGAGTATGGTTGTTCTAGTCGATAAACCAGATCAAAATTTTTATTTTTTATTTTATTTTCATTTTATAATCTTATTATAATATTTTAAATTCATATTTCGATATTCTACAAATGTAACATTAATATTATTATAATAAAATGTTTTTGGTATAATAATGTGGTAATTTTCTCTATCTAATACTAAAATAAGAAGTATGAAACACATATATACTTAGAGGATAATATCAAGTAATAAAATTCTACGTTGTTACAAGAGTTTACAAATAAGATCTGGTCATGTAGGGACATCATTATTGGTCATGCGATCAGAACAGATTTAGTCACGTGGTTGCTTCATATTTGGTCACCTGAACACTTTAGTGTTGGTCATGTATTTACTTAAAATTTGGTTTTGTGGTGTAACTAAAATTATTTATTAGGTTTTTGAATATTTTATCACATAGTTGATAGGATTTATCAAATGATCATCTTTTATATAGTCAATATACTCTCCATTATTTCATATAGAAGAATTTCCACCACGATATACCCTAACAAAATTTCATTTCTTCTTGTGGTTGATTACTTTAGGATTTCATTATAAATTCAATCCAATAATTAGAAAAAAAATATTGTGATATTATGTATGAATAGTAGAATAATTCTATATTTAAATATATGAACGGTTTTTTATTGAGTGATATCTGGCCATATTCCAGAGATTAAAACTTGAAAAATATCACGAGATTCAAATTAAGATGGTTCAAGGTATGAAATTTTACAATGGAAAATAATTTTAAGGATTCACTTTTTTATCAGGAGTTTGGTTGTTGTAATTAAGAACAAGAAATTTTAGGATAATAATGGTATAAATATTTTGAATCAACTTATATATAAGACATTAATGAATTCATATTTTTATGTACATCATTATTTCATGATAAATATCACAGAAATAGGTGGAAAGCCATAATCATTTTTGGTTTTATTTCCCTAAAAAATTATAAATTTAAATGCATGAAATTAATTAAATTTAATAGGATTCTCATTAAATAATTTAATAGAGAATAATTCCCTGATTATATGGATGTTATTAAATTTTTTTATTAAATTTATTTGTTATCTATCGGTATCATATCAGATATGATAAGTGAAGTAAAAAATTGTTTTTAAATTAAAATTTTCAAGTCTTATGAGGGAATTTAAATTCCAATTATAATAACTATAATTTGAGAGTCATAATACTAATTCAAAGGTTAGTATAGGTGAAATATTATTCAAGTGATTAAGTATTTGGAAATTTTCTTTATTCATTGTAGACGCAATATTGACAAGAATGCTTCTGTCGAAACTAAATGGGTTACTTGGTATCAGTTTTGAATTATAAATATCTAGAAGAGTTTATCAAACGAATAGTAAAGAAGAAAGAAGAAGAATGAATAAGAGTTTCATGGTTTCTTATGTCCTGACTCATCCCTCGGGTCATGGTCCATGACTACCCCAAGCCCGCCTTACATAGGCTAAGGGTTGGTGACTAGCACCGAAAAGGTATATCCCCAAAATGGGAATGCATTTCCTTTTTTAACCTATACAGGCACACAGTCCAAGAACATAACAAGAAGAACTACAAAGTAAACTACTATAGTAAAAGTGCACTGAAAGTATAGGGGCCAGAATAGAAGCCCAACAGAAAAGTACAAGTACAACTGAAAAGTGGAAAACAACTCTTGGATCATCCACCAAGGATCCTACCTGAAGGGTAGGTACATCTCACGATCAGTAGTCCCTACGTCATGTAACTCCAAATGGTCCACCTATGAGTACCGTCCGGTCCCATCTCTCTCATCCTTGGTCAATGATCTCCATCATCTGCATAATACCCAACATGGTGTGGGCATAGCACATGCAGGGGTGACAATTACATTACTCGGTTGGGACCCCGAGACCACCATAGGCCTCCTAGAGTTCCACAAAGAAAATACCAAAAAGCTAGACCTCAATCTCAAAGCACGAAGAAACAAACATCAACTCTACTTAGGTATATGACCATACAGATACCTAATTTATCAAGATATTCCCATCTCATACACAAGGGAAGAATACCACAAAGGTAACAAAACGAAGGTAGAAGTACCACATAGATTACACCACGAAGATATAATTTCCACATAGGTAACACCAAGAAGATAACACCATGAAGGTACAAGTACCACATATGAAAAACCACAAAGATAGAAGTACCACACATGTAACATCACGAAGATAACACCACGAAGGTAACACCACGAAGGTAATTCCATTAAGTTAGAAGTACCTCAAAGGTAACACCACAATGATAGAAGTACTACATAGGATACAACTAGAAGATAACACCATGAAGGTAGAAGTACCATATATCTAACACAAAAAAGATAGAAGCACCACACATGTTACACCACAAAGATAGAAGTACCACATAGCTATCACCATAAAGTTATAAGTACCACATTGGTAACACCATGAAGACACACTACTACAAAAAGGGATTTTTCAGTGTTCAAAATGGGCTTTATCGGTGCTAGAAAAGCGTTGTAAAGCTCGATGAAGATAAAGGGGGCCCCTTTATGAGCGCTTTTTAGCGCTGATAAAGTATCCATTTATCAGTGCATATTGATCACTGATAAATGTTGATTTTATCAGTGATTTTTTAGTACTGATAAAGGCTTATTTTATCAGTGCTAACATGTGCTGATAAATGCCCTATCTACTGCAATAAAATATTTCATCAGTAGCACACCCAAACAGCACCTTCAAAAAATTCAGCATATCAATAAGTATACCCATACAAAATTAACACATAAATCATATTATAATTAAATAATGTATACCCATACAACATTAACACATAATTCATATGTTAAATAAATACATAAAGAATTATATTCAGAATTTAAGGGGTTGGGGAGTTGTTCAGGGGTTTGTGGTGGCTGTCCAAGGGCGGGTAGGGTGTGTCTGGGAGGATGGGGGTGTCTGGGGGGAAAGGGGTGTCCAGGGGGGTGGGGGTGGCCCAGGAGGTTGGGGCTATCCAAGGAGGGTGGTGGTGTCCAGGGTGTGGGGTGTCTAGGTGGTGGGGTACTGTCTAAGAGGGGGGGTTGTCTAGGTGAGGGGGGGGATATCCATGGGGATGTCCAGGGGGTGGGCTGGTGTCCGGGGTGTCCTGGGTCTTTCCAGGGGTTGGGGGGTGTCCGGGGGGTGGGGGCGGTCTGGGTGGTGGGTGGGGCTGTCCAAGTGGGGTGGGGTGGTGTCCAGGAGGGTGGTATGGGGGTGTCTGGGGGGATAGGGGTGTACAAGGGGTCTAGGGGGTTGGTGGGTATGTCCAAGGGTGGTGGGGTGGTGTCCAAGGAGTGGGGTGTCCAGGAGGGGGGTATCTATGGGGTGTCTATGGGGGTAGATTGTTGTCTAGGGTGTCGGGGGGATTTCTTGGGGGGGGGGGTTTCCGGGGGGGTCTAGGGGGTTGGTGGGGATATCCAAGGAGGGCGGGATGGTGTTTGGGAGGGTGGGTGTGGTCTTCCATGGGTGAGAGGGGGTTTCCAGTGGGGTTGGGGGTATCCCGGCGGTGGGGTGGTGTCAAAGAGGGGTGGGGGTGCCATCTAGGCGGTGGTGGTTTTCCAGGGGGTGGGAGGGTGGGGGTGTTCGGGGGGTGGGGGCGGTTCAGGGGGTTGGTGGGGCTGTCCAAGGGGTGGGGTGGTGTCTAAGAGGGTGTTATGGGGGTCTCTGGTGTTTCTAGGTTGGTGGGGGTGTCCAGGGGGTGGGGTGGTGTCCAAGAGGGTGGGATGGGGGTCTCTGGTGTGTCCAGGGGGTGGGGGGAGGTCCCAGAGGTTGGGGGGCTGTCCAGGTGGGGGGGGGGGGGGTCGATGGGGTTGGTGGGGCTGCCCAAGGGGGCAAGATGATGTTCTGGAGGGTGGGGGTGGTCTTCCATGGGTGGGGGGTGTCTAGGAGGGTTGGGGGTATCCAAGTGGTGTGGTGGAGTCAAGGAGAGACAGTGGTGTCGTCCAGGTGGGTGGTGGTTGTCTAGGGGGTGTGGGTGTCCGGGGGGTGGGGGTGTCTGGGGGGTTTCTGGGGCTGTCCAAGGGCGGTGGGGTGGTGTCTAGGAGGGTGTTATGGGGGTGCCCGGGGGGATAGGGGTTTCTATGGGCGCGGGGGTGTCCAGGGGTTGGGGGGATGTCCAAGGGGGGGTGGGGGTGGTCCAAGAGGTTGGGGGCTGTCTAAGGGGGGTGGGTTCATGTCCAAGGAGGGGGGTGTTTAGGTAGGGGGCTGTCTATGGGGGTCTAGGGAGTGGAATGGTTTCCATGGTGTTGGGGGGGGGGGCAGTGGGCTGGTGGGGTTGTCCACGGGGGTAGGATGGTGTCCGAGATGGTGGGGGTGGTCGTCCATGGTTGTGGGGTGTCCAGGGGGTGCGGGTATCTTGGTGTTGGGGTGGTGTCCAGGAGGGGTGGGGGTGCCATCCAGTGGGGTGGTGGTTGTCCAGGGGGGGTGGGGGTGTCTAGGGGGTGGAATTTCCAAGGTGTGGGGGTTGTCCATGGGCATGTCTAGGTGGTTGGGGGTGTCCAGGGGGTTGAGTGGGCTTTCCAGGGGGTGGGGGTGTCCAGAGGGGTGGGGGTGTCCAGGGGGTGGGTTGGTGTCCTGGGGGTGCGGGGGGGGGGAATTCTAGGGGGTTGGTGGGTTTGACTCGTACACATCACAAAGGACCCATGGATCATTATCATAAAGGACCAAGACAATCCGAATGTGTTTGGTTGGATTTCCATAGGTCAGTTGTTGTTCTCACTTGAAATTGTGTCCAGTTTAAACAAAAGAGAGACCCTTTGAGTGATACCATACACATTTTGCCTGAGATTGATGTGGGGATGACTCATGCACGTCAGAAAGGACCCTTAGATTGTTCTCCTAAAGGATCAATATAATCTGAATGCGTTTGGTTGGATTTCCATAGGTCAGTTGTTGTTTTCACTTACAATTGTGTTAATTTTAAACAAAAGAGAGAACCTTTGAGTGATATCGACCAAACCATTCCTCGTATTGAGGTGTAGATGAATGATTCATGTCACAAAGGACCTTTGGATCTATCTCCATAAGGATCAATACAATTCGAATGAGTTTGGATGGATTTCCGTAGGTCAATTGTTGTTTTGACTTAAAATTGTGTCCATTTTAAACAAAAGAGATACCCTTTGAGTGATACCGTCCACACCGTGCCTCGGATTGAGGCAGGGATGACTCTTACATGTTAAGAAGGATTCCTAGATCATTCTCCAAAAGGATCAATACAATCTGAATGCATTTGGTCAGATTTTTGTAGGTCAGTTGTTGTTTTCACTTGAAATTGTGTCTATTTTAAACAAAAGAGAGAGCCTTTGAGTCATACCAGCCACACCGTACCTTGTATTGAGGCGGGTATGACTCATACATGTCATAAAATACCATTGGATAGTTCTTCTAAAGGATCAATATAATCCGAATGAGTTTGGTCAGATTTCTGTAAGTCAGTTGTTGTTTTCACTTAAAATTGTGTCCATTTTAAACAAAAGAGAGACCCTTTGAGAGATATCGGCCACACTGTGCTTTATATTGAGGCAAGGATGACTCATAAACGTCAGAAAGGAGCCTTGGATCATTATCCTAAAGTATTAATACAATCCTAATGCTTTTTGTTGGATTTCCGTAGGTTAGTTGTTGTTTTCACTTAAAAATCTGTCCATTTTAAACAAAAGAGAGACCCTTTGAGTGGTACCGGCCACACCATGCTTCATATTGAGGTGGGGATGACTTGTACACATCAAAAATGAACCATGTATCATTGTATTAAAGGATCAATAAAATCCGAATGTGTTTTTTTGTATTTCCGTATGTCAGTTGTTGTTTTGACTTAAAATTCCGTCCATTTTAAATGAAAGTGAGACCCTTTGAGTGGTACTGGCCACACCGTGCCTTATATTGAGGTGGGGATGACTCGTACACATAAAAAATTTCCCTAGTATAGTTCTTGTAAAGGATCAATACAATCCGAATCCGTTTGGTCAGATTTCCGTAGGTCAGTTTTTGCTTTCACTTAAAAATCTCTCAATTTTAAACAAAAGTCATACCCTTTGAGTGGTACCGGCCACACCATGCCTCAAATTTAGGCGAGGATGACTCATATATGTTTAAAATTACCCATGAATATTTCTCCTAAAGGATCAATACAATCCGAATGAATTTGGTTGGATTTCTATAGGTTATATTTTGTTTTGACTTAAAATTTTGTCTATTTTAAACAAAAGAGAGACCCTTTGAGTGGTACCGGCCACACCGTGACTCTATTTGAGGAAAGGATGACTATTACATGTCACAAAGGACCCGAGGATCATTCTAATAAAGGATATAGATGATCCGACTGCTCTTGGTCAGATTTACATAGGTCAGTTGTTGTTTTCACTTAAAATTGTGTCCATTTTAAACAAAAGAGAGACCCTTTGAGTGGTATCGGCCACCCCATGCCTTGTATCGAGGTGGGGATGACTCGTACACATTAAAACCTATCCATGGATCATTCTCCTAAAGTATCAATATAATTTTAATGCATTTGATCAGATTTCCGTAGGGCATTTTTTTTTTCACTTAAAAATATTTCCATTTTAAACAAAAGAAAGACCCTTTGAGTAGTACCAACCACACCGTGCCTCGGATTGAGGAAGGGTTGACTAATACACATCAAAAAGGACCCATGGATCATTAACCTATAGTATAAACACAATCCTAATGCGTTTGGTTGGATTTCCGTAGGTTAGTTGTTGTTTTCACTTAAAATTGGGTCCATTTTTAACAAAAGAGAGACACTTTGAGTGGTACCAGCCACACCATGCCTCAGATTGAGGCAGGGTTGACTCATACACGTCAAAAAGGACCTATGGATCATTATACTATATTATGAACACAATATGAATGTGTTTGGTATGATTTCTATAGGTCATTTTTTGTTTTCACTTAAAATTAGGTCCATTTTAAACAAAAGAGAAACACATAGAGTGGTACCGGCCACACCATGCCTTATATTGAGGTTGGGATGACTTGTACACATCCCCAATGCACCCATGGATCGTTATACTAAAGTATATATACAATATAAATGTGTTTGGTCAGATTTCCATAGTTCAGTTGTTATTTTCACTTAAACATCTCTCCATTTAAAAAAAAGAGAGACCATTTGGGTGATACCAGCCACACCGTGACTTAGATTGAGGCAGGTTTGACTCGTACACATCACAAAGGACCCATGTATCATTCTACTATAGGACCCTTTTAGTGGTATCGGCCCACTCGTTTATGAAAAAATCTATATTGTCTTGTGAGTATGAGGCTTTTTGGAAATCATAGTAGTACAGAAAAATATAAAAATATAGAATTAAAAAATAAATTAAATGAACTAAGAGTTTTTCTGAAAATACCTCTTTAGGGATACTAGTTTCTTGATGAAAAATGATCTCATTCATAAATTTATAAGCATAATAACCACAATCATTGTCATTTGTCTGTTTTTGACACTTCAAAAAATTGATCATTAGGAGAATGAGTAACATGTGTTGATATGTGTTCGGATAGTGAAATTTTATTATATATACCCTGATATTTGTCTAGACGTAGTACATGCTTTCCTCCTTATTCTTATCCCATGTCCCCATTCCTTTTTTAGATGATAATGATACACCTCCCTATCATAACTGAATCCTCATAAAAAGATAATGTAAATTATATTACATGATGTTTAGACCTAAAACGTAGGATGTAGAGTCTTACAGATTCACAAAATCCATAATGTGTGGTTGGTTTGATAGATATAATTTCTTTGAATCTAGAAAATAAATATTTGGATTATCCAAGTTCACCGCAATTATCATCAAATGTTTCCTAAAAACACAAAAAGGAATAAGTAATAAGAGAAGTGAAAATATAATTGATATTCTTTAATCATAGAGTTTTACCCTTTCATGGTTGGTATTAAGAAGATTCTATCAAATGTAATCTTTCTTTCAAATGTTTTTAGCAAGCCGTTCACTATTTCATCCCTTTTTGATGTCTCTATTTTTGTTAGGTGTGTTGATGTGGTATGAGGACTAACGAGTCCAAATATTGCCTCATGGAAAAATTCCTTCAACTATTTTTCATAAATGCATCTATCAAAAATATAAAATGCATTTAGTCATAATTTTCACATTATATCATCTTTTAGAAAATCAATTCATGGAAACATTCCTCATATATACATTTACAACTATGACGCCTAGCCAACTATTTTCAAGGATTTCATTTACATTTTCAGCAGAAACGAAATCTTGACTTTCCTCTCTGTATATATTCTCTTTGAAAACCACTATATGACTATTACCATCTTTTAGCTTCATATCCACATGAGCCTTCAATTCTAGTAAATGTGGATAGAGAACAGGTGGTGTTATTGTGATTTCAGTAGCTCCTTGGGATCGTTTGGTCGATCCTTTAGATGGTTTTGAGCCGACATTTTTCACCCCATTCCCTTTCTCCGTCTATAACAACAATCATTGGTTCAGACCATTTTTTCATTAATTTTTAAGGGTCTAGCTGCAAAAAGAAAACAAATAAATGACTATTTGTCCGCATGTACACTTACAAGTTGTGACGACCATGCAACTAATGTCCCAAAAGCCTTTTCGACAGTATGAATATCATCGTCAGCAAGCGGAATAGGTAGCTCTACATTTGGCTCATGAGCTACATTAAGCTTCACTTTCAGATGATCTTTCAGAAGTGGTCTATTTTGCAGTGTGGCATCTGGGATATTGAAAACTGTATCCCTCTCTACAAGGTGATAGGTGGGTGTTGAAAGATATAAATCACAATCATTATCACCCTATAGAATAATAGTACCGAAAAATTATCAGTGTTTGTCAGATTCACATTTCTTGGGAACAATTATTAGAATATTTATTACCATGGCTAATATAGTTCTTTGAGGAGAATGGCTTTCCTCAAAGATGGCGGGGGTGGGGAAGGATGTTCACGCGCTGGTTGTTCCTGAGTTGTGTATTCCCTTTGCTTCCCACCCATAAAAGTTGCATGAAACTCTCCCTACCATTGTAATATTTCTTCAGGGGTTGCTATTTTTTCTCTCATTTGTTCCAATTCTTCATCTGTAACATCCATTTTTTTCTTCTTCTCAAAATTTACTCGGGGTGTAACCCCAAACCCTACACCTCTGACACGACCATATTTTTCTGGCTGCTTCAAAGCCGTCGATAATAGGTCTATATCCACTACAGGAGTAGCTGATTCCTATGACTGTCTGATATAGGAAAATAACTAATTATTTTTATTTAATAGCAATTTTAAACAAATATTTTTATCATCGTTTCATACTTACACATATTTACCACACATTCCATGTGTTATCATCTAATAACTTTCCATCTTTGTCAACATGTCCCCCCTTCCATAGCACATGACGTGGGATAGAAGTGCATTTAGTTTTAGACTCATCAATCTACACATAAACATAGAAAGATAATTATGATGTTTTTTATTGGCACCTATCAATATTACTGTAAATTTAAAATATGTACCATTTTCTTTTCTAATGAAGCATACCCCGTCCTTGATTTACTATAGGGGTATGTTGGTTTTGATGCACGTTCCTTATTTTCAGTAAAGATATTTTGTTTCATAAATGAAATATTGACAATCAATGTGATTAATACATGTATCCTCAAACAGCGTATTATCACCCACAATCTACCTAAAACTTCTCATCCCCACGACGGCCAATAAACACATCCCATTACTCTTGGGATATCAGGTGAGCATAGACAATGGGTGGGTGTGGGTTTATTTTTCCTTTGGAATCTTTCAGGTGACATCTAAAATAGTGTGAAAACCTCAATGAATCCTTCCTGCAAGCCTTAGTACATAATCCTTGTGTGAATCATCTACTATAAAAGTAATCTCCAAGAGATTTATAAGAGTATGACATTGATTCATTATTTTATATGCTATTAAATTAAATAAATAAATTCATAATGTTACTTTAATTTCTTCCCAGATAACAAAATTCAGCCAAGACCCAACATGGTTCCATAAATCTATATCAATCGGAATGCATTGCCGATTGAAAACTCCAATGTAATTACTAAACATAGCCTTGTTGGAATTCACATTTTGGCCTCATGAATTCCATCTGACATCAAATTTGATGTCTTTTCTTTTCTCATTAAGAACTTTGGCTAACACTATCAAACTTAGATGCACCTGTGTTTTCTATGACGTCGGTCCTTCATTCCCAACCATTTCATCGATATCAACGTCATCTATATGTTTTCTGAAATGGTAGAAATGGAATGTGCTGATGGTTTTTGGACCTCAACACTAGGAGAAGCAAGATCCACAGCAGCAGGAGGAGCAGCTACCGCAGCAGGAGTAGCAGGTGCAGTAGGAGCCACAACAAGAGCAGCAGTAGGAGTAGCAGCAGCAGTATCAAGAGCAGCCGCAGCCGCAGCAGCAACAGCTTGAGATACTTGTTCAGACTCAAGGTTAGGAGCACCAGAATTTATAGAATTCATTATCTTAAAAAGTGGTTAAACATTTAATTTATATTACATAAATTCAGTAATGTTTAGATAATAACATGAGATAATAAGATCTATGTTACAAACAAAATATAACCTGTTTATTGTACTCTATTTCTTTTTTTCAAAGGTTTATGGGATTTGACACCTCAATCGATTATTCAAATCCCTTCATTGTGGTCTTATATAATATAAAAAACATCATCTAAATTGGGAACACTCTGAAATGATTGTGACGTACCACTGAAAGGATCGTCCTCAACCGAATTTTCATCGGAACCTTAAGTAGTTTTGGACGATAACAGAAAAATCGTCCACATTCGGTTTGCGGGATCTGGAACATAAAAAACATGTTCCAATTGTGATGCCATTATAAATTGTTCGTCATTGTACCCTTCTTTACTAAAATCACATTTCACAAATCTCCATTCATATATTTTAACACCACTTTTGTTATCAACCCATTTGCATTGAAAAATCAGAAATTGGAATTTCGTATAATCCAACTCCAATATTTGTTTGATAATGCCAAAGTATGACATATTTTCATAAATTGGATTTTCGTCCTTATTACCAGAAACATCCATCGCTTCATCCCCTAGTGTGACACCACTATTTTTTATGGTACTATCTTCATCATGTTCATCTATATAGAATGTATAACCATTAATTACATAACCACTGTATGATAATACATTCACACTTGGTCCAACGACTAGCCATTGAAGTCGTTCTGAAATTGATTTCATATTTTCATCCAACTTCTTAAAAATATGGTCCTGAAACCATCCTATACACTATTTATTATGTGCATTTGATAACCATTTTTCATCCCATTATGGATTCTACTACCTAATAATTTCTCTATGAGTTTCAATATATGGAAAAACCTCCCAACTGTTATGAAAAAAAGAAAGGTGGGCCTGCTCCCGTTCTATAATACTGATTGTCACAACATCTCTTCCAGAAATTCCCTCACCCTCAATGCATCCAGTGTGATGAGATTTTGGGAGACCATTGCTCTCCACATCAGATAGGTATTCGGTACAAAATTCAATGGCTTCCTCAACAATATATTGCTCCACTATACAACCCTCTGACCGACATTGATTTTTGACATACCCTTTCAAAATCTTCATATACCGTTCAATAGTATACATCCATCTATAGTGCTTCGGACCACAAAGTCGAATCTCTCTCACCAAGTGAATCATCAAATTAACTATCATATCAAAGAATTTTATAGGGAAGAACATTTCTAATTCACATAATATGATGAAAATTACATTTTCCATAGATGGTTATTTCACTGTGTCTAGAACATTGCTAAATATAGCATTGAAAAAGAAACAAATTTTGGTTAACATATGACAAAAATTCTTGGGCAAAATGCAACGTAAAGAAATAGGAATTAAATCTTTCATTCAAACATGGCAGTCATGTGATTTCAAACCTTTTTACTTCAAATCATTCATTGAAACAATGTTCTTGATATTTGATTAATGACCCTCTATAACCTTTACTTAATTGATGAAGTTGAAAAACTGTTATCTCTCCTGCCTAGAAAGAGTATAAGCATCTGGATGAAGAGACATTTGATTTTCCCCCTTCATAGGAGCAACTCTTCTTGTATGCCCATGTCAACAATGTCCAAGAAACACAGATTTCGATGAATGTTTCTACCTAATTGATTCTTTATCTTTTTCACACACGGGACACCCTTGAGTTACATTAATGATATATCCTAAAAAAATTCCATAAGCAGGGAAATCATTTATTGTACCATAAAACATTGCTCTCAACGTGAAGTATTCACTTTTATAAGCATCATACAACATAACACCTGAATCCCACAATAACATCAAATCCTTGATCAAAGGATCCAGATAAACATCAATATCATTACCTGGTTGTTATGGTCCTGATATAAGCATAGATAACATGATGAATTTCCGCTTCATGCATAACCTGGGTGGCAAGTTATAATTTACCCACATAATAGGCCATGTACTTTGAGTGCTGTTTTGAAAACCAAAAGGATTCACTCCATCTATAGATAATGCATGATGTAGGTTTCTCGGATATCTTCCAAATTCAGGATACTCATGATCAATTTTCATCCATTGAGGAGAGTCGATCGGATGACATAATTTCCCATCATTATTTCTTTTATCTGCGTGCCATGATAATTGTCTTGCAGTTTCTTCACTTACATATAGATGCCTAAACCTTCGAATGATTGGAATGTACCATAAAACTTTCATAGGATTGGATTCATCTTTCTTGTATCGAGAAAAACCACACTTATAGAATTCTATAAGTGATATGTTCTCCTTGCGAAAAAATATACAGTCTTTCGAGTAGGCATGTATTTTTTAGAAATTGTACCCATCGAGTGTATCATTCATTTAGCTTCATATGTCTGGCTTGGGAGCTCATTATCATTCGAGAGAATGTCATTCAAGAGAGAAGATAGTTCCGTAAAACTGACATCACTCCATCCGTTTTCTGCTTTCAATTTATACAACTTCAGTACAAGTGACAATGTTGTATACTTAGTGCAACCAGCATACCGTGGCATCTTTGCACAACTCTTTAACTTCTTAAACAATTTTGGGCAATCACGGAGTTCATCTTCAATTGTCTTTTTCATTTACTAAATATGATATTTATCATCATTGACATCTGTAATCATATCCTCCATACTATATTCTTAATTATCCATATTTGTATTCACATATGAAGATCCATAAAATGCATTTTTATCCAATCCAGTAGCTTTATTCTCTTTTTCTCCGTGTTTATTCCAACAATTATAACTCCGATATATTTCGTGACATATCAAATGTTCTTCAAACTCCTCTAGAGTAAGTATTCTAGAATAACAGCAACGTAAACATGGACAACAGAGTTGGGAAGGATCCTTTCTGTGATCCTTTGTAAACTCGATGATCACTTTCACTCCATTTTTTACTCTATTGTCAAATGATTCGCATCCATCTAATTGTTATTCATCTTCATCCTATTTGAATATAAATTATTAGTTTTTATGGTTCAATTACACAAAACAAGACTTTCTAATACAGTAGAAGAGAACTACTTCCTTATAAAAATAGAGATTAATAGAGCCTAACCATTTCCAATATTGATTTGGAAATCAACAGAACCAGGATAGACCCCCCATCAAATTCAACACAGTTTCCAAACACAAAGGGGTTCACGGGGGTAATAACTTGTGTCATAGATAGTAAAACTCACACGTCTTCATCCTCTATGGCTCATCCTCCTCTATCGGGTCAACCCTTCTTTGTCAACTAGTCCATCCTTTTATACCTCACCAAACTAAAATACATATGTATGAAAACCAGTAGCAAACTCTATAAGTAATGAAAGGATTCTTATAATCTCTACAATATGGAATTCATTAAATATAATTACTTTAGATTCATTATAGTTCCCTCTAATCACCCCAGTACAAACACAAGAATAATCAATAATGATACATCTTCCACTCATAGGTCCTCTCCCAAAATTCAATATCATCATGCTTAAATACCCATATATCCACACATACACATGTCACAAACAAATAAAAAACCATATCCACATCACAACCAAAGTACCCATATGGATTTCATTCAGGTTACTCGACTCAAGTGGTGGTGTGTAAAAAATAATAAGAAAATATAATAATTATATAGTCACACATAAATCTAAAACTGGTGTTAATAATCCAATAAACCGAAGGAATCATTCCATTTATTATAATACTCTGAAAGAGCCCATATGCAACAGTAGTCCCAGGTGGTGAAGGTTCCTAAGGAGGAAGGGGAGAACACACACCTATCGGGGTTTGAGGTCAGGTCACTGAGTTTGAAGGTGGCATGATACTCCTACAAGGGGTCATTCCATATTTCCCAAACCATGTCCTGGTACCCGAGGATGTCAACCCACTACTGGTTGAAGTGAAACCATTCATGATGATCATGAATAGAAGAAATGGAAACCAATAGGGGGGAGTTGTTCGAAATAACTCAATAAATATGGGAAAACATGGTATTTAAGAATATCTTAGTCACTTTATTATTGGCTAGACACCTATCCAATAGACTCCACATGTGGTGATGGACCCTGTAGTTGTTGCACCAGGTGAAACTGTCACCTGAGAAGCTGAGATCAATGAGTCCCTTCCCAGCCATGCACTAAAATAAATCCATGATGGCCTTCCTCTAGAATGGGATTCTACCTTCCCTTTCTTTTGGGTTGGAAATAACATTAAAGTCACCCCAACTAACAATGGATGGTGGATGGGATCGAAGGTATTTTTTCACTCCATAGAGATTCCCTTTGAAGAGGGTCATAGATTCCAAAAACAGAAGTCATAATGAAGGAGGTGTCACCGTTGGACACCTTGGCAGTGATGAATTGATTGAAATATTGAACAGTCTCAAAAACAAATTTATTGCACCAAAATACCCATTTATGTCTGTTGGAGGGGTCAGAGTGTAGAAATCCATGCAACTTAATCTTTTAGGAGAATTTTATTATTATTATATGGTTTTTTGTGTTATTTGACAACAACAACCCTAACATTTTGCTTTTTTATTTCTATGGTGAGTAAGTAAGATTTAACATGGGCACTAAGAACATGATAATTACATATGAAGATAATAATGATGAGTAGTACAGGGCACTGGCATTGGATCTAGAGCTAGTAGCCTTATTGAAGTTGGAGGATGATCTCTCATTGAGGTCCCTTGATTTTGAACATGTTTATAATCCCTTTGGGTTGGTAAGCTTCATATTAGTGTGAGATGAGGATCCAAAGTGGAAGGGGAATGATGGGTAATGAAACTTGGGGGATGGTGAGGTAGTTCTCTCTAGATCCATAAGTATTTGGAGCTGGATGACAGGCTCAGAGCCAAGGGGGACAGAACAAACACTGCTTGGAAGGGGCCTGGCCACTTCAGAGAAGCATTCAGTAACCTCAGTGAGGGAGAAGGTTAGAGATGGAGGTAGGGGTGGAAAGGCTAGAATGCTTGGTGGTCTAGGCATCATGCCACACAAGTGAACTTCCAAAAAAAGTCACTTAGATTTCATGAAGGAATAAAGGGGGGAACCCCTCGAAGAAAATTTTGTTCAAGCATTCGATGACCTAGAAATTCATCAGAAACGAGTGGTATTGTCCTTAAAGAAAAAAGTTATCCATCATTCATTACATTTCTGTGAGATGATGTTGGATCTATGGGAATCAATGATTCCTAGGAGGAATCTAGTGAAACTGGAATCCAAGTGGGAAGGACCATAAATTTTTCATAAACTTCACTCTGATAGTGTAAACTCGTTGATCGCCATTGATGATGAACATATCAATCTTTCCAACAATACTAGGTTTCTCAAGATACATTTCACATGTATAAACCATCCCCTTCATTGAGATATATGGATTTGAACTAAAAATCCAACATCCCAGTTATATGTTGTTAAATTATATCGTAACGTCCGCAGTGCATGATGCGAAACTATAGGCCTACCTTGTGTGATAAACACAATATGCCTCATATGATAAATATAGGATGATTTATTTTAGAACTATGTCTGTATTTAATCCAAACCACAATATGATATTTAATTATGTGTTGACCCTTTGTCTTTAGCCCGAGAAACAAATCCACCCCCTATGTTACAAGCATATGATGCCTCCTATGAAAAATAAGAAACACCTTAGGAATTAATAATATTATTCATCATGAGAAAATTATGTGATGATTCAAAAAAAAACCCTATTGGTATCCTCATTTGGTGCAAGTCCCGATTGTATTTTTCCCACTATTAGGTTAAAAATATAATATATATATATATACTAATTACAATCACACTCATAAGAGGTGTAAATTTGAATAAAATTCCACTAGACTATTCATATGTTGTGATTCCCACAGGTCCTGATATGAGGAAGATAGAATGGGAAGATCAGTAGACTAGTTTCATGTTTGAAATCCTCAAAACGTGATGTTAAAATGTAGCCTTATCTAGTGTCATGTACAAAATATGCGTCACATGATAAATATGATATGAAAATTAGTCTAATATATATGAATTTAAACTATCAAGCTTGACATCCTAGTTTCTTTATGCGAAATTGTGTGAAATCTATGTCAAAGCTATTCGACCTTAGACTATAAAAACTTCATCATAATCATAAGACATGAAAATGAATGTCCAAATTCATTTCCACATGATGTTAACATACATAGTTCATTTCCTCATTGCATCATGTAAAACTATGTAATGCCATTATCCCCCACTCGAGAGTGAACCCCCTCTTGGTGTTGGTCTCCAACCAAACTTATTTTTATAAATACATATGAATAAATTCCCAGTCATAGGTGATTTTAATGGATTATTTAAAGTAATATCTCAATCCCAACCAGTCCATTGATCATTTTTAGGGTTGTTCCCCTTTGGGATCATGTCCAACACCTTCTAAATGGTTCCCCTATTCGTTGCATTCAAACACATGATGGGATGAATATTAATTGTTCAAATCAACCCTAAAAATATACTCATCACCTCCTTAAATATTTTAGTTTCCCTAAATTTGGATCATCATCATCCTATTGCATCCGAATGGGATCCCTATGGAAATGGGGTACGGACCAAAAAGGATCACATCCCACCTAAGTAAAATCCCTGGTTGACCCATGACAATAGACGGTGGTTCCTCTGTTTCAAACATAGTGATGGAACTTGGAAAAAATAGGATCTCCTACTACCTAGGGACACATATTGGAAGGGACATATTTGGAAAAATGGTTTTGGAACCAGTGTTTCGAACATGTTCAATGGTCATCCTAAATCCATCTACCTCTACTGTCCAATCTAGACCATCAAGAACGGGATTTACTTCTCTAGGTTCTTTACCCACACTAGTGTAATTATAACACCATTTGTATTACACATTCATGACCCATACACATTGATAAGATATATAAAATACATGGGATTAAATTACCATAGTTTCTAGAGGAGTATGTGTCATAGGGGACCAAAAAAAGATTGCACACATGGTCTGGAAATGTGAAGATCAAGGGTGGTGGAGGTCTGACAACATGAAGATCGAGGGTGGCGGAGGTCCGACAATGCAAAGATCGAGGGTGGCGGAGGTCCGGCAAAGCGAAGATCGGGGGTGGCGGAGGTCCAGAAATGCGAAGCTCAGGGTGCAGCGGAGGGGAGTCGTTGGGTTTTAGTACCACGAGAGCTTTATGTCGCGATAAAATGAGGTCATTGTGTGACCGATTTTATAAAATACGGGACTACGGTTTTATCAGTGCTAAAAAAGCGCTGATAATTCCTTCCATAACGAGGGCTATCATTTTAGCACTGATAAAGGATACCCTATATCAGCGCTAAAATTTTAGCACTAATACATGGTTTCTTTATCAACATTTTTTGTTTAGCACTGATATAATTTGGCACTTCCCTTGCAAATTTTTTTATTACTGATAGATGTACCACTATTGGCACCAAAATATTGGAAGAAAAAGAAGAGAAGAGGGCCCATGAACTATCTCGCGAAGCCACTTCGCGAAGTCCACCAAGCACCACGGCCGCCGTGAAACAATGGAGGCGGGACGCTCTGCGAACACCTTTGAAATTCGTGAGGCCGCCGTAAAGCAATGGATGCGGGATGCTCCGTGAATGCCTTTGACGTTTGCGAGCCCGCCGTGATGAATAGGTGGAGGGACACTCCGCGAATGCCTTTGACGTTCGTGAGCCTACTACGAAGCAAGGAAGCAGACCCCTTCACGAATGCCTTTGATGTTCTTGAGACCGCCGCAAAGCAACCAAAGCCCTCTTCGTGATGTGTAAGACCTGCTTCGCGGCATCTCATGCCTATAAATACCGGGCTCCCCCCGAGCCCAACAAATGGACAATCCAACCTTTCAACTTCCTAGCTCCCAAATCTCAAAGAAACCTTTTCTCCGTGAATCATGAGCTATGTGAGGTACTTATTCTCTGTGAAGTGCCTCCCCTTTCCTCGTTTTGATCCCATATTCTGAGAGGGATGCCTTTCGCAAAGCCTAAGGACTTTTGCGATGGAAGGGGATCCCTAAGGGGACCCAGGTCATCACATAGCATTTATGCTTTGCAAAACACCCCTCATGTACACATGATCCACATGCCAAGGTAGGGTCACTGTACTTCACGAAGCACATTGCTTCATGAAACTTTTCTTCACGAGGCGCATGTGCTCTACAAGGCAGTTCTCCATGAATACCTTTCCACATCGCGAAGCACCTCCCATTTGCACCTTCACCCCATGCTAAGGCTAAGGCACCCCACATCGTGAAGCACACCCCTTAGCAAGTTATCTGTACCATGCAGAGAAACTGAGCGCCACAAGGCCCATTCCTATGGACCCCTCTTCTTGGAAAATCCTTTTCTCATGCGACCCTCCAGGTTTTCATGATGTGATTTCAACGTTCCCCGGACAATACCTCTGTAGCTTTGCTTCCCCTAATTCTTCTTTGCATAGGCACGCTAACGGCTATTGCTTCTTCGCATAGCCATGAAAATGTGGACCCCTCGATGGTTCGCTCCGCCACACTCCCTCACCACGTCGGTACCTTCCCTCCCACAATGAGAAGAGGGTGCCAGTTATGTATGTCCTAGGGGTGCAAAGTAAACCCACTTCGTCCGAGCTACAAGACCTTAAACATCCAAGAAACCTTGTCCTCAACACACGAAGTAAAACTGTTACATCGCCTCATGCCTCTCACGTGGGGTTCCCCCACCTTGGACATTCTCCATGCCCCCTGGCCTCCATAGGGGATAATATCTTCCTTGTCAGAGTGGAATTTGTCTGCGGGGGAAGGGCAGCCACCTTAGTGTAAGACCCCTAACTTTTCTGGCAGGTGGAAACACCCCTTCCCCTCCTCACTTCCTCGGTGCCAGGGCTGGTGGAGGGCAGGATAGAGAATGAGGATCCTCCTTTCTTCGGTCCTAATTCCCTCTCCCTCTGCGCTTTGTCTCCCTCAATACTCTAACCTGGAGTAAGTCCTAGAACCATGGGCCACCTCAGAGCGTAAGACTCACTCCTCTTTACTTCCCACAGACGCACCTTTCGTGACGTGGTCATCAGGCCTTTTCTGCCTCTTGTTTCTCACACCGAGCGCGACTTGCATGGGCTTAGAGTAAGCATCGACCAAGGCAACATCCCCATCCCACATGACGTTAAGCATCCCACCAATATAGCGGTAAGCCATTGTGACCCACCCAAACTATGAGGACATTGATCCCTGTCAATACATGGTACGTAGGAAACCTCAAGAGGTTCAAGCCCGACACCTATCGGAGCCTCGGTCCATCATCACATTGGTTCGCTGACACACCCCCACCCGAACTACGTGGACTTTGATCCATGTCAAGGCATGGTATGTAGGAAGCCTCCATGAGGCTCAATCCCACCATCCAGTTGTTTCGAAACCCCTTCATGGGGGTCCTACCTGAGCTCCCGTTAGTTCCAGCGGAGGTCCTACCCGCACCAGCACCCATCATGGAGGTCCTCCCCATGTACCCTTTGACATCTGCCCCTATGCTCCTCTCACCCCGGCACACTCAGGTAGATGTAATCCCCGACCCAACACCAGTACGGCCGAAGGACCTCCTCGTGCTAAGAATTTAGCCTTCTCCGAAGAGCCATTTTGGGGAAGGAAGGCGGGTCGTCGCTGTCGTAAGAAGAATGCCGAAAGGATTCAGACTAAGATCAAACCAGTCTGTTTCTTGGATTTTGAAGCAGAGTATGACTCAACGGTGGATTCCTCCCCTCATTCCTCTATGTCAAGGACCGAGGCAAGAACAAGGCATATCATTCTCATCCTTCATGAGTGTGAAGTCCACTGGATTCCTACCTCTCTTCACATGTACATCCAAGAGGGAAATTTTTTTGGAATCCCAGAGGTTCTGACCGTGCAGTCTCTACCATCGTCACTAGGAGCGCCCTCTACCTCGACCAAAGATCATGGAGAGGTATTTTGGGGACCAATGGCGATTGAGAAAAAGTGTGACCCATCATCGGAAACTTCAATCCCTACACCAGAAACTATGGCTGCCAGCCTGTCGTATCGGGCCATTGTGGCCAAATCACCACACTCCTTGAAGGATGGCCCAGAATTCAGCGTCCAATCGGCTCGTTCACTCTATTCTCCACTGCCCAACCTACTATCTCAGTGGTCCACCTTATTATCGCTACCGGTTCCTCAGCCTCCCCCGGTCAACGAGTGGGGAAACACGGGGCCAGACCCTGAATCCGAGCCCAGGAGCTTATGGGACATTCTTTCGGCTGATCACTTCCTGGAGAGGTTTTGGCCGGTGGCAGTGTCGAATTTATGTGCTCTGGAATCCCACGCCCCAGAGGAAGTCAAGTGCTTCCATCAAACCCTATGGTCGATGAAATTCCTTCTTCGTTATCATCGGGTGATGTACCCCAGAAGCCAAGTGCACTTTGAAAAAATGGGCAAGCAATGCAGTCTGGTCAAATTGGCCGCGCTCCCCATGGCCTGGTGCCCTGGGTCACCGGGTCACCAGAGGACCCTCCAACAAATATGCGTTCAGAGTTTCAAGGTACTCCACAAAATTATCCGGGAGGCTACCCCCCACGTTAAAGTCCGTAGATGGAAGAAGTACGCTACCCTCCTATTCAACCCTATTTGACGACAGCCTGACATGTTATGCGATATTGAGGACATGCCCCCGGGAACGGTCACAGTCCACATGGTCGACATTGTGGATAAGGAGGACGAGCTGGAATTTCTCGATGGATATTTACACCCTGAGGGCGTTCCACCATTGTTGGACCCACCGGGATGAATTAATTGTCATAAGAGGAACCTCCTAGGTCTCCCTGCGCCCACTGAGACATTAGTACTCAGACGGAATGTTGGTAAGGGTAAAGAGCATGGCGGAGCTGTCAAGCACTCCGACCCATCCGCCTCAGTGTAGAAGACAGAGGAAGACCCCGAGAAGGTCGTGTTGCGCTAGAAACATGGTGAGAAGAAGATGTTGGTCAACGAACTCCTGTCTGAATGCGCTGCAGAGCGACGACCTGACTATGGTGATCCTAGGATGGGGCAGGAAGGGCATGAACAACTTCCCCCTGGCGAGATGCCTCCTGGAAACCCTGATCATACCATTATCACAAACATGGTTGAATCCGAAACTCACTACATGAGGGCGTGATACGTCTCACTAATCCCTCCCAAACGGCGTGACAATCTGAGGAATCCAGCCCGAGTTCCCCCAACTGCCCCGCAGGCCGCTTTGCCAGTCTCTCCATGAGCCGTTTAACCCATATACTATGTCGAAGAGCCCGACAACGCACTCGTGGTTAGGGATCCACATCAAGATAGGAACACCCTCCCAGATGATCCAATAGAGGTACTCATCACCCGCATTGAGGCGTTGGAAACATGAGATTTGGCAGTCCCACCAGATGGCAAGCCATATCCAGCATGGGTTGATGATATGCCTGCACCCCCGGGTTCTGGGAATCCCACGTTCTTGCAGTTTAACGGGACAGGGGACCCGTCACAACACCTGGATCACTTTTCCTCAATGTGTATCCCCATGTTGGGGACTCCAGTAAAGTAGTAAGCCTCCAAGATCTGATTTTTTGTGTAGAAATTGGAAGGCCCTGCGTTTGTCTGGTACAGCCAGCTCCCCTTTGGATCGGTGTCCGGTGGGAGGATCTTCGCCGACAATTCCTATACCAGTTCAACTTCACCACACGGATGACCAGCATCGCAGAACGTTTGATGTGAAAATAAAGGCATGATGAGAGAGTCATAGACATTATCGCTCGGTGGAAGGGGCTCACATACTCCCTCGACATGCCACTGAATCAGAAGAAATTACTAACGATGTGTGTAAGGAATGTCAAAACAGAACCGGTTCCTTCCATGATCACTCAGAACTACCCATGAGGGTTCCGAGACTTCTCAGATAAGGCCCAGAGCCTCGAGGAAGCTTTTCAATTGGCTATTCAGGCACGTCCGCTGCCCCATGTGATTCCAGCAAGGATGGTTGACAGAGCCAAGCCCGCTGCGGTGGCCGAAATAGAAGCCCCATAGAAGCTAGAATTGCTACCTATAGCACCGGATCTATATCCTCGCAGAGACCCACCACCATAGGTGTAGCCTTCTGCCTTGCAGCGACCGCCTCAGTATCGGCAGGTTCCCACGCGCAACGCGCCACCGCCACCTTGGCGGGATAATCAGGATCCACCTCTTCAGCAGGATCCTCCGGCCCCTCATCAGTTCCAAGCTCCGAGAGCCCCATATCTAGAAAAAAGACAGTATACTTACTCGTTCAGTGAGAATCAGGTCCCCGGTTACATACGTATTTCCATAGATTACGAGATTGTACGCTTACCTGAGTGCAGAAGGCCGACAGAGGTGAATCTCACTGATTTCCCCAACTACTTCCCCTATCATCAGATCCTAGGGCACACCCTCAATCATTGATATGTGTTTAGGGACTAGATACAAGACTAGTTTGATAACAACATAGTCAGGTTTGCCCAAGCCCGGCACAACTGGCGGGTGTCTTTGTGAGGTCCAAAAGCGGTAGCGACAATGAAGGTGAGTGGCAGTAGGATCCCAGCCATAGTTCCCAAATCTACAATTAATGGATGGCTCGTAAAATAGTCTCTCACACCCATGGTATTATTTGGGCATGCATGAATCATCCAGAGCCTTCAGAAGCTGCGGCATGAACCTCGCGTCATCATCTCAACTGGCCTCTTCCCAGAAGAGCAAGCATCGGCAGCACAAGAAGAAACAACTCACTCCGCCAATGTCATTGTCATCTCACACTCTCGGTGACATCATGCCCCCTGAAATAGGGATCCATCCCAGAATGCACCCCGTGGTGGATGATTCGTCAAGTTAAATTCAGGGGTACGCTTTGGTTAATACCGGGGAGTTGGTAAATCCCTATACAACTCCCGACGAGGGGGAATGCCAGGAAATCCTCCCCAACATCCCCAGCCGATGCCAACGTCGGAGGATCCGCGGCTATATGGGTCATCAAGGCATGTCAGCTAACACTTTTACCCAGGTCGTGCATGCCACTAAGACCAGACAGCAGGCCCAACGCAGATCTCAGCATGCACAACCTCCTCATCTGGTGTCCTCAGGTCCACCTCCACCGCTGTTTATGCTACTATATCAGGTAGAGCTACCTCTTCCACAACGTGACCAGCTTCACCCCACTACTAGTCAACCTCAGTTGTCTAGAACATATCCTGAAGCTACTCTTCAAGCTTCGACTAGTGAGCAGCAGAACGTGCCCAACACCAGCCAGGCACCAGTCCAATCAACAGGACCCACCATGCTTCCAATCACATAGCGGCCTCCTGTAAGAAAAGGTTCGCGTCTGTCATGGAAGTATGATGGTCTCATGAATCCCAATGACATACCAACGAGGCTTTCCATACTTGATGCTCTTCGCATATCGTCAGACATGCGTGAGGTGCTCGACGAGGCTTTAAAGAGCCCCATCCAGTTTGAGACTGAGGTAGCAGCTGTAGAATCCTTCCACGCTGAGGCAATTGAGAATAATGCCAGGAAATTATCATGTTCTCTGGTGGAGAAGAAGACCCTCCGATACTGGGGCACATTCATCCATTGTACATCACTGGCCAGTTCAATGGCATGGAATTCCGCCGCTGTCTTTTTGACCCAGGATCTGCGATTAACCTAATCCCAAATCAGACACTGCAGAAGTTGGGGTTGTCTGAGGATGATTTGACTCCCTTTGACATATGAATCCAGGGATATGACAGGACCGAACAGACCCTGGTCAGCAAGATCCATTTGAAGACCCAGTTCGGTGGCCTAATTGGCAGTACTGAATTCATGGTTGTCTCCCAGGACACCACATACAACGCATTGATGGGTAGACCATGGCTTCACCTACATGCAGCGGTCCCTTCATCGTATCACAAATTCCTCAAATACACCCTCTATGGTTGAGTAGGAATTATCCAAGGAGATTTGTCTCATTTTTCCTCTTGTGAAGCCCGCTTTCTAGATGCTGACTATTACAAGAGCAAGGATAAGCAGATTCTGGAAAGTGAGATTGATCCCGACATGGTCACAAGTGATCCCCGGGTAGGTCTAGATGACACCTACATCTTCCCGATCCATCGGTTGGAGGCCACGACTCCCGAAATGGGACAATGATTTGATGTTTCAGGTATGAGTGGAAGGCATATTCACAACTCCAAGAGATGACAGAAATCACCTCATACTCCTACATAAACCAGGCTCAGAGGATCTCAGAGCCTCCTACCTCCGTATGGTATTGGGACGTCCGGCCCATGGAAACAGTGGTACATCATACGTGTCTGTTTCTTCAGGCTGGAATTAACTGGGTCGAGTTGATGCACCAATACTGCTTTGATGTTATCAAGTGTGGTCCCATGGGCCGAAGACCATATGGGATCAGATCAACTGCCTTCATTGCCATGGTCTCAGCAGCACGTGAATCTCACGATATGTTGACCACTGATGCTCAAGCTGGTACCAGCATCCCATCGAGGTCTGGTGGCTTAGAAGAAACTTCCCCCATGGAAGGTCCCTCTATAAGTGTAGAAGAGGATCTAGAGGATTCTCCCCCTGCCTTTGAAGAAGGAGTCTCTACCACAGTCGATGAACTGGTGTAGGTGAACCTTGGTAGTGAGGCAGATCCAAGACCCACATTGATCAGTGCCACCATGTCCCTCGATGAGCAGTAGCAGTACGCGAACTTCCATAAGAAGAACCTTGATGTGTTAGCCTAGAGTTATGAAAAGATTCCAGGACAAGATCCCCAGGTATCCATCCAACGCCTTGGTCTCCCAACAGACCATCACGGGTTCAAGCAGCCTCCCAGAAAGATGCACCCTTCTCACGATTCCATGGATGAGGCCGAGGTTAAAAAACTCATTAGAGCCAACTTTGTTAAGGAGGTCCAGTACCCCATGTGGCTAGCCAACATTGTGCCAGTCAGGAAGTAGAATGAGAAGATTAGAGTCTGTATCGACTTCCATGATCTCAACCGCCACTTTCTGAATAATGATTTTCCCCTTCCAATGACATAATTGTTGATTGATGCTATGGTCTGGTTCCAAGCTCTCCCTTTCATGGATGTGTATTCTGGGTAAAACCAGATCTAGATGTCCCTTGATGATGAGGATTCCACCACCTTCAGGGCCCCCCAAGGTACTTTCTGTTACCAAGTTATTCCCTTTTCCCTGAAAAATGTAGGCACCACCTATCAGCAGGCCATGCACCGCATATTCAAGCCAGTTCTTGGAACATTGGTGGAATTCTATGTGGACGATCTGGTGGTCAAATCTCGCTAGCACCAGGACCATCTCAAAGACCTTGAGAAAGAGCTCGGTTTCCTCCGTTCCTATCACCTGAAGATGAACCCACTTAAATGTGCCTTCGGGTTCACCTCCAGCAAGTTTCTTGGCTTCGTTTTGAGATATCGGTGCATTGAGATCGACCCAGATAAGATCAAGGCCATCAGCCAGATGTCCCCCCCGAGAAATATTCGGGAGCTTCGAGGATTTAAAGGACACATAGCCTACATATGCCGATTCATTGGTAATATGGCTGGAAAGTTTAATCCATTTTCTATTCTCACCAAGAAGGGAACCGCGTATTAATGGGATGAATAGTGGCAGACCGCGTTCGAAGAAGTTAAGCGGTATCTGATGCAGCCTTCAGACTTGATGACACCCATCACCGGAAAGCCACTGGTCCTTTATGTGACTGACCTGGAATGGTCTCTCGATTCCTTGCTCGCCTAGAAGAATAATGAGGGGATAGAGAACAACCTCTACTACCTCATCTGCATGCTCCTCGGTACAGAGACCAGAAACTGCCCCATCAAGAAGAGCTGCCTTGCACTCGTGTTTTCCATACAACAACTGCGACATTACCTGCAGCACCATGAGGTATAGTTGGTCTCTCTAATAGACCCACTAAAGTACAATCTGAACCACCCCATGTTGACTGGATGACTAACGCAGTTGGTGGTAATCCTCCAACAGTTTGACATCAGGTTCATGACTCAGAAGGCTATCATGGGGAAGGCATTGGCTGACTTCCAAGAAGCCCATCCAACCTCCGCAGATCAATCCTTGGACCTAGATTTTCCTGACGAGGAAATCCCCTCAGTTAATCATGCCATCTCATTTTGGAAAATGCACTTCGACGGTGCCTCTTGGAACCCCACTGGTTGGAGGCTCAATGATCCTAGGCTCAACAAAGTGGGCATGGGTATCGTCTTCATCACCCCGGTGAAAGACGTTCTGTCGTACTCATTCCTGTTGTTAAAAGGATACACCAAAAATGAGGCAGAGTATCAAGCTCTCATCACTGGCCTTGAGCTGGACCTTGAGATCGATGTGCCCTATTTTCACATGAAAGGGGATTCTGAACTAGTCATCAAGAAAGTCAATGATGACTATGTTGTCAGGATGACAGATCTCGTGACATTGTTGGAGTGCACCCTCCATCTAATGTCTTTGTTCCCTTCTCGAACGGAGGTTACCCATGTCTGTCGGTCATAGAATGGTCGATCAGACACTTTGGCCAGCTTAGCTACGTCACTTGCAGAGCTCGAGCAGGATGATCTAATTATACATGTGGAACACCGGAGATTCATTGCACCCGTCACCCCAGAGGAAGATGACGACATGAGAGTAAGACATCTTACCACTGGATCCTCTATGATAAAATCTGTAGGTTCTTCATACGCAGTGGTTGAAATGACTCCCAACTAGAGAGCCCCTTTTGTCGAGTATCTCCAAAATGGTAGCCTCATGGCTGATTGGGCTAAGTTCAAGAGAATCTGACGCCACACATTGCAGTTTACCCTCCAGAGTGGTCCCAGTCTTGAGCAGATCCTTTATAAGCGTGGTTTCGATGGTGTTATCCTATGTTCCATTCAAGGAGTCGAGATTTATCAGGTCATGCAAGAGGTTCATGCCAGTTCCTGCGGTGCCCACCATGCTAGGCCAAATCTGTCCCATCATATTCGAAGACTGGGGGTACTTATAGCCCTCATTGATCCACGATTGTATCGAGTTCTCTAAGAGATGTCACGAGTGCCATGTTCATGCTAATTTCCTACATCGGCCACTAGAACCACTCCACCCCACCATGTACTCTTGTCCCTTTGTAGTGTGGGGACTCGATTTCATGAGACCGTACCCACCTGCAACAGCTCACCAGTGCAGGTTCATCCTGACCGCTACAGATTTATTCTCCAAGTGGGCAGAGGCAGTTCCACTCAAGGAAGTCAAGCCTCGAACCATTGTCGATTTTGTGAGCTCCAACATCATCTACTAATTTGGAGTCCCTCACGTCGTGATCACCGATAACGGCATAAACATTTGAGTAGATGAGTTGAAGAAATTGTACGCCAAGTATAACATTCTCTCCAACCATACCTCCTGCTATCATGCGCAGACAATTGGACATATCTGTAGGACCTAGGGACACCCTGAGAGGGTATTGGTGAATTAGGGTGGCATCTTTTTCTTTTAAAGAGATGGATCTTGTCCCCCCGTTGGTAGGAACTTGTTAAACTTGTATGATGAATATGATCAGAATGCAAACATTCACATGTAGAGTGATGACACAACACTTTTTAATTGGTTCACCACTAAGGGATACATCCAAGGAGCATATGCTGACAGGTTATCAGTCATACCAAATTCCACTATTCTTCACTAGTTGTGGATTACAATGGTTCGGGCACAGTAAATCTATCCCAGGATCATAGCCTTTACAAAAGTTCATGGATAGCTCACTGTGTCCCTCGGGTCACTCCCGTTGACTCCCCTTGGCTCACTGCATTTGGGGAAGTCTCAGTCTGTTTATATACATGAGGGTCTCTTCAGTAGATTTTCATTGATGTATTTGTCTCTACTCATCACAAGACTATGATTTCATTGATGTCTTGAATTGATGCTCTTGAACACACTGAACCACTGATCTGGATAATAAAAAACACGTAAATAAGATTCACTAACAACTACGAGTGACACCTACCCTTTTCAAGCAAAACCATACTATTGCGCGCAAAATATCCTTTTTCACATGGAAAAATATTTTGCGCAACAACACCATTTTCACGCAATTGATTTTTTTACGCACCGCTCCAATTTTTACCCACAACTCTTCCTTTTTTGCGCATCATGGAATTTTTCACGCATCCAAGAATATTTTGCGCAAAATAGACTAATTCAGCAAGCCCCATTACGTGATCCTTTTATGCGCATCTGACCTCGGACCTTCTCTATGTCCTCAACCATACAGAATGAGGGGGGTCACCTCTTATTTATAGGCATCTAAGACCCCCGCGCGCAAAACCCTTTGTGGCGTGAAAAACAACTCATCTGGCACATAATCTTTCGCAGCTGTATAATTTTTCGCGCACATCTCCAGATATATCATGCATCCCATGACATTTCCATTATTCAATTTTTTGATTCCAAAACACTATTTGCGCGAAAAACATCGATCTACTATTTTGCACACCATGCTATTTTTCACACCCAACTCAAGTATTTAACACACATCCCTTATTTTTCGCGGAACACTTCCTCTTTGTCCACACCTACTTTAACCAACAATCCATTTCTTTATTTTCCGATTTTGAGGCCCAATGATTTGGCAAACACTGGGAAATGCCGCCACCTTAAATATTGTTTTCTGCTTGAACTGTATGATCACTTTGCTGGTACACATTTTGAACTTCCACAGACGATTGAGAACAAACACAAACCATGCTCCAATTAATGCATAGAGTAGCCATGGTTCCAACAAGATCGAGGAATTCAATAAAACACTCTCTAATATTTTGTAGAAAATGGTTGGCCAGAACAAGAAGAGTTGTCCGAACAAGCTCCCCAACGCCCTCTGGGCTTATCGGACGACGAATCACAATTCCACCCAGGTGACTCCAGATTCCCTAGTGTATAGGGCTGAGGTCGTCGTGTCCATTAAGATCCAACTGCCATCGTTACACACTGTGGTCTATGACCAGCAGGCACTAGATGAGGGGGCTGAAATCTGTCTAGCTGAATTGGAAGCACTTGACGAAAATAGGCTTCGTGCCCTGCACAATCTGGAAGGGCATCAAAATAAGATAGATAAAGCCATCAACAAGAAGGTTCTCCTCCCCTCTTTTCTTCAAGGTGAACTGGTATTAGCCCTCCGAGCACCAATGATCCCTGGCAGGAAACCACCCAAGTTGGAGCCCAATAGGGATGGACCTTACGTAGTCCATAGGGTTTACCTCAATGGAGCATACTCCTTGGTGACCATGGATGGTGAGTGCATAACTCCTCCCACCAATGCCAAGTTCCTCAAGAATTATTTTCCATGAGCCTCATGGTCTTGCATGACCTTAAAATGTATAGTCCTACATAACCCTACACTGCATTCCGGTCCCGCATGACCTTAAACTATCTAGTCCTGCATGAATTTAAACTGTGGATCGTCCTGAATGATGTTAAACTACATTTTTAGAACTACATACTACTTGATTCCCATCATAATGGGATACATAGGAACTCATGGAAATTTCATCTATTGGCCCAACCCAAACACCAGAATCTTCCCCTCGGGTCAAGTCATATGGCATAGGTGCAAAATTTTTCCCCAATTCACGTCTAGATAACCTCGATACGGCCATACGTCCCGCTCCTTGGAGACGTTCGAATATTTCATAGATGGGTTCAAATATGATTCACCCACTCATTTGATTGGGATTCCATCATCTTCCCCATTCACAATGCCCCCCACATGGTATGAATGCTAGGCCTAAGGGATCTCTTACCACTTCCGGCCAAAGACCATGAGGATGTTGAGCCGCAAGCCGATACAAGTCCCGCTTTGCGAATACGGTCTGCGGTTGATGCTCATTTGTTGCTCCCATTTTAGGTCACTGTAGGAACACTGTGTTTAGAACATGGTCCATAGATGTCCTGCGACATTGGAACCACCCCATGATTTGTCAAACATTGAGTGTAGTTGTTCATTCTGCCCCGTTTTATGTCCAAGCGACGAACTCCCTTCGAGAAAATCCAGGTTTTAGTTCCCCATATGACAGGGAGAGCTGAGATCGACTCCTTGTTTCCCACACGGAGCATTTCCCACATTGGATTAGGAGCTGCGATGAGGCGGTAACCATGCAATATGGTTAGGCTTTCCTGATCGAAACCCATCCTCAGGCCCCTTGGCCTTTTCAGACCCCCGACCCAGGTTCTCTTCTATGGGATTGTACGGTGTTATGTGGGATTATGTCCTCATTCACGTTGGGTTACTTGTCGCGCCATACACATCCCCATATGATACACCTTATCATCTTTATCATCCTCACTACAAGACGTTAAACTGTAAACTGGTCGGGCCTTCTTGACCAAGGCCCAGCCTCAGGCCCCTTGGACTTATCGGGCCCCATCCCAAGTTCTTACCCGGAGTGTATGGTGTGGTGTGGGATTATGTACTCATTCACGTCGTGTTATTCGCCACGCCGTACACCTCACTTGTTTGGGGTTTCTTTCTCCTCTATTCCATCCTCACTACAAGACGTTAAACTGCGAGCTGGTCAGGCCTTCCTGAAAAAGGCCCAGCCTCATGCCCCTTGGCCTTCTCGGGCCCATGTCCCCCCATTCTCACTAAAGGATGTTAAACTACAAGCTGGCCAGGCCTTCTAGACCGAGGCCTAGCCCTAGGCCCCTTGGCCTTCCAGGGCCCCCGACCCGTGTTCTCTTATGGGATTGTATGCTGTGATACAGAATCATGTCCACGTTCACGTCGGGTTATACGCCACGCCGTACACCCCCACCTTCTTTTGATATGGTATCTTACCCCCCGTGTGTTTTCAAGAACTACATGTGGCTTGATTCCCATCCTTATGGGATACGTAGGATAACCCAGGTAGTTCTCCTGTTGGCCCAGCCCAAACTCCAGAGTCTTTCCTTGGGCCCCCTGGCCCCTTTTCAGGCCCCGGTCCCAAATTCTCGTGGGTTGTACGGTGTGATACAGGATCATGTCCTCTTTCACATCAGGTTACTCGCCGCATTGTGCACCTCTTGTGTTGGGGTATCCAAACCCTATCTACTTACCTTCAAGATCTATGTATGGATTGATTCCCATCTTTATGGGATACGTAGGACCGCCCGAATGTCAAGACTCCAGGTCTAGCTTCATCTCTTAGAGATTTCCCTGTTATCTGGCCCCATTGGCCTACCCATTCCCAAGGAGAGGAGTATATGGTGTGGTATGGGACTATGTCTTCACTCACATCCTTTGTGATGACCACGCCATTTACCACCTCCTCGGAGTTCTCTATATCCTTAATTTATACTCATCCCTTAAAATCAGTTACTCACAAGTTGATCTTTCTCGTTGACCCTCTTCGGTGATTCACCAATGTGCCTATGGGTACACTGGTTTAGTACCTGGAATTTCGTATTCTACTCGAACATGCTTCCATCCATTTCCAAGGCCTCACGTTCCCCTTCATTAGGGATTCCATCATGTTTCACATCCAAAGGGACCCCCAAATGGAATGGATGCTCGGACCAAGGGCCCTCCTACCATCACGGGCCAACATCCTTGAGGGGTTCGAACAAAAAACTGATACAAGTCCTGCGTTACGAGTACGTTCATCGGTTGATGCTCATTTGTTTTTCCGATTTCAGGTAACATGATAGGGGTACTACGTTTCTTCCACGGTCAACAGTTATCCTCAATCATCAAACCAAACTCATTAAGCCCAAAAATGTCAGTTACATGATTCACATCCTTCTCCACCTCATCATGTCCAAGTAGAACATCAAAACTCTTGGTAGTATTTCTCAATTCGCATCAGCATGTTAAGAGAATCGATGCCCCGATAGGGGTTTCATTTGGGTCTCCACATCAATTTCTCTTTGATGGGCGCTCTGGGAATTTCATTGAAGATCTTCCTCCCTTGATTCCCACACCGAGTTTGAATCGCGTGGGCTTAGAGATCAGGTCGAGGTCTGCGCTTACGTGGAATGTTTCCATCCCTCCATGGTCTGGGCTCAAATACCATAAACTATGATCTCCCTAGAACTACGTATGGCTTGATCCCCATCCTCATGGTATATATAGAAATGCCCAGACCTATGGTCTTTGGGTCCAACCTGAAGACTGCTAATTTTTCTTTTCTGTCTTGCCTTTTGGACCCTAACTACGGGACCACGTGGCATGGAATGTGAGTACCTTATCATTCAAGTCGGGTTTGGGATAGACGTACCATGCACACCCCATTCTAAAAATTAGCCCTCATGTTTTCTGTCCCACATGAAATTATAGGGAACCCTCTAGAACTTTGTGTGGCTTGATTCCCATCCTTATGGGATGTGTAGGACCACTCAAACGTCTCGTTTTCGGGTCCAGCTCAGTTGGGAGCTATTTTCTCTGGCCCCATTCACTCTCACCCCTATTTGGGCCCCTTGGCCCATGGTTCCCCTTGTGGAATTTCATATGGTGTGATGTGGGATCATGTCCCAATTCACATCGGTTATGTTTTATTCCACCATACACATTCCCCACCTATCATCGTCTCTGCTACAGCTGTGCTTCATAACGTTGAAATGCATGCATGGTCCTCTAACATGACCCAAAACTATGAAATTATCATCCTGGCCACACGACGAAAAATAACACTGCATTTTGATGAACTCATCTAAGAGAACATCACGTTGGGTATCGGTCATTTACCATACCATTTGTCAATGCCTACTATGGCTTGATTCTTGTGGTGATGCCAGTGCCTTCTACCCTAGGCATGTCGCTTCAAAAAAAAGTCACTCACCATAAAAGACAAACAAGATTTATCAAATACCGCTTCTTTTGGTGCATGGGCCGTGCCCACACACCCCTTTTATCCCAGGCCCTGGTACGTCACCATGCCCCACCTCAATAACTACGTGCAGCTTGATCCCCATCCTCACGGGGTACGTAAGAACACCTTTTCACTTTCCCTCAGGCCCAGCTCAACTCTCATTTTCAGTCCCTTGACCTAAATCCTCTACCAGGGTACATGTGGTGGTCGGGACCCCTAGTTCCCATTCACGTCGGGTTTTTTGCGATTACTCTCCATGAGTCTCCCATGTTTCCTCCCATCCATGGTCTCAATTCTACGACCCTAAACTAAGATCTGCCTATGGGAGGGGACTCGAATCCCACTATCTAATACGTCTCATTTTCATATTCATATGTGTTTTGACAAAGAGCCCAAATTTTGGAATTTTCATTGATACATTCCTCCTATTCCATGTCCAAGCTTCATGGGCTTGCTATTTTTATCCTCATCCTCTTCCACATCCAAAAGGACCCTCGAACGAAATGGATGCTAGGTTTAAGGGATCTCTATGGATTATGGGCCTAAGGGGTCTCCTATCGTTTCATGCCAATATCCCTAGGAATCTTGGATGACATTTTCGATAGGTACCATGTTTCGAACATGGTCAACGGTCAACCCCCATTTGTCTGTCCCCATTCTAGGATAACACGATATGGATTATGTGTTTCCTCCACAGTCAATAGTTATCCTCCATCGCTATGCCACCATCATTGTGATCCATATTGTGAGAATCATAATTCACGCATTTCCACTTCCTCATGTTCAAGTGGAATTCTGATATACTCGTCTTCTCCTCTTCACGCGTCTAGTTGCGCTACATGGATGGGTTAGCGTCATTGGGCTGACAATAAACAAGTGTCCCTTCACTCTAACATGCCCCATCCCATGTCGGTAAATTTCCCCATTACTTCTTATTTCCCACATCGATCATGACTCACGTGGGATTAATTGTTTTGGTGGGATGTGTACTGGCACAACCAGGATTCTCCCCGTCCCACATGACGTTAAACTGTGCCTCAAGAATAACATACATCTTGATTCCCATCCTCATCGGATATGTAGAGAAACCCCAATATTTCTCCTAGGGTCTAGCCACAGGAATCCTAAGTCTTGTTCCTCCCCATTTTCGGCCCATGGCCTGACTTCTTGTGAGGAACCACGTAACTGCAAACTTGCCCCGAACAAGTTTGGGATACCCCAAGATGACATTGGGAAGCGACGACTCCCGCACCAGAGAGTCCCTATCTGAAAGAAAGAATGATTCATGATCAAACCGATGCATCCACCTAATGTGCTTCCACAATGGTGGGGTAATTTTGAGAGTCTTGGACTCCATTCGAACAACCCATCATTCCATATTCCACGCTTTGCGTGCCCTTTATTCGGACCCTCATCCTCTTTCACATCTAGAGGAACCCCCTAATAGTATAGATACTTGTCCAATGGGTCGACTACCATACTAGGATAACATTCTAGAAGACAAATGGGTGGCACTTTGAGTCAGGCTCCATGTTTCAAACATGGTCAGCGATCGGCACTCATGAGTCATCCTCACTTCAGGCTGACGCAACAAGGATACTATGTTTTGATCATGGTCAATAGTAATCCTTTATTGTAACGCCAACACCATAGTGTTCCGGATTTTTGGGTATAATGATTCACACCTTCCACTTCCCTATGTTTGGAATAATCTGAACGCCCCTGGTGTTACCCATCTCGTGCACTAGAGAACACTGAAAAAATGGATCGTAGATTGTTCTGGGGTCCTAATAATCCTACCGGGCCTCTCCCATGTCTTTCCGGAAGATCTGAATTGGTTACCTAAACCGAAAATTCCCGAATCTTGGTCGACGCATTGTTTTCAGACGGAATAGCATAGTGATCACCCCTTGTTTCTCACATTGTTCTTGACCCACGTGAGCTTAGGACCTGACCATTGGACGTTTCATGAATATAAAAGATGCATAAAAAGCCGACCCTGATAAAGAAACTCATGAATTCAGTGGCATCAAATAAATCAAAGCATGAAAGTACATTTGAGGGTTTGTGATCCTTACAACACTCATGGTTCTATCCCGCCCATGGACAGGTTAACCCCATCAAAACAGAGTTGCAGTTCGGCCACCCTCCAAATTGTGGATTATACGAGTTTCTGCTATAGGCTCAAATCCAACTCCTCCTTAGCAACGATGGGGTTCAATTCATCAGCCTCAATTTGGGCCTGCACTACGTCAGCCTGAATGACAACCATTTCTTCGGAAGCTCGCCTCAAACGCTATTATGCCTCTTCCAGGTGGGCCTTCAATCATGAGATCAGCTCTGATTGTGCATTAAGAGAGGTTGAGTGCTCATTAACCCGGACCTGTAGCCGTTTTATCTCATTTTCATCCTCCCGGATCCTCTTGATATTTACTGCCTTCCTCCGCTACCATCCCACGCTGAGGTCACGATCATAATCCCATATCTTTTCTGCCATTAGATCTCAGATGAGCAGGTGAGGGTGCTAGGAATCCACTCCCCTAGTGCACTGTTCATGCAACCACGAGTGAAGTCTGTCCATCTCATCCAGCCATAATGCCTGGGGGTCTTTTCAATAATGCAAATGATCAGATTCCATGATCGGCAGTGGACTACGTCGCTTTCCTCATCGTCAAAAGTCATCTCTTCCCAATCCACGTGATTAGTAGGCTCATATGCAGGGTACACCCTCAGAAAATATTCAGCAGGATTTGCGTTTTCCATTGGATCAAGCACAACATCTGGCATCAGATCAGGTGTGGCGGGAAATAGGTTGACCGATAAATCCACATCGTCAGACCCCACCTCAATAACCTTATGTACGACCCTTTGGTGGTCCCTCCAATGATAGGGAGCACTGTAGCTTGGGTGGGCTGGGTAACTATCCCCACGATTACTGGTATGCCCCTGGGAGGGGCACTGCCAAAAATCCCGACCAACCTCGCCGCATCGGACCATGCCACTCAAAGAACTATACATAACAGAGAAGGGAATGGATGTCGGTTGGAACAATCAATGTGTGGCAGTAATGAGCTCTGTAGAGAGGACTTATAGAGATCGAACTCCTGGTGCCATTCCTGAGTTGATGTTTACATGACCCCGAAGCGTGGACCTCCGTATATTTTCAGAAGGTCCAGAGATTCTAGAGAAGCCACCTCAGGTGTCCTAGACCCAGCAGACACAGAACTGGACACAGCCAAAGGTGTGGGTTCTGAGGGTTCTCCATCAGCACCCACTGAGGGGAGTGAACAAGGACTGTGCACAAGGTCTTCCAGCACAGTTCAGATGTTGGTGAGAAGTCCATAATGACCAGAGAGTAGACAATGAAGAACGAAACATGTAATATTACCTAGAGAACCTCCGCAAAATATTTGAGACCCGATTATTGATCGCCGACTTCGCCTTCCCCCAACGGGCTCCCTACACCAGCCTCGTCCCCCCAAGAGGATTCGTCCGATTCTTCCGGTAGGGGGAAGCACCCTCTCAACTCAGTGGCTGATAGCTGTGGGGGAACTGTCTGATCCACCATTACCATCACCCGATTTTTCATTGGACTTGGGGCTCCCCTGGAATGCACGAAGTCCTCCAGAACAGCCAGATATAGCTCCACCTCCGCCAAAGAGACTACAAAACCGGCCTAGAAATGGCCTATACTAGGTTAATCCATCCCGAGATGGTTCAGGTGTTTCCACATCTCAGGCGGGCCGAGGAATTTTTGGTTGATGTCCCAAATTTCCCAGATCTTCAAGAAATCAAAATCCTCTGGCATGTCGATATTGCACAACCATTTCCCCGAGGCTTGAGTAGATATCCCAAGGAATCCCCTTAGGGGATGCCCCTCCTGATGGCTCTGCTATCCTGGGACCACCAAATCTGCTACCGTTGTTGGATCCTCCACCTTTGCCTCACCCTTAGTTGGTGAAGGTCTTTCCGCCACGGAAGCCCCCCCACCTTGAGAGGCCCTTGCTTCCTTTTGACCCTGACCTCGAAATTGGGAAGGCCCGCCATCAACAGCTTGAACAGTTGGCTGCCCTAGCATTTCCCTTGGATAATCTTCCTCCCAGCATATGGCATACATTTTCACTAGTCTGAAGGTAGCAGTTGGAGGAGGCAATGCATTCCACATTTTCCCGTCTTCCCGTTTGAACATGAGCCACAATTGACTCATTACACACGGGTGCTCCTCAGGGATCGCCTCTTAGTAGACCCGCAGAGTTAGTCGCTGCATGGACTAGAATTTCCTTGCAAACTGGTGTGGGGTGTACGGCTCGCAGAGAGGCTCACGGTACACCCTTTCCACTAAGACTCCACATAAAAGGGCTAGGAGATAGTCACGATGCGATTCTGTTCCCCTACCGTCATTGGCGAGTACCCCCGTTAGTAATGGAAACTGGTGAAAATTAAACATGGCCACTTTCCACACCCGTTTTAGTACCAACAATACAATCAATTTGGCTAGAAAGATCCCGATAGTGTTATGGATGGACGGGTGGATGTTTGACCCCAGATGCGAGCTGGGGTTCAGATACAAATAAACCCCCTGATGTGCACCGCGATCCACCCATACAGAAGATGGAAGGGCCCACATATCCTCGGCGGCCTCTTCCCCTCACTAACATGCCATATCATCTTGTACAATTTGGAGAGCATCGAAATCCCCAGATTGAATCACCCTCCTGTGGACAACATGGATGCCATGATAAATGTTCTAGGATGCACCCACATGTTGGTATCCCTCACTGGTAGAATCCAACCACAGATAGGGGCTGCGATAAACGCCGCCAACCTGACTATCGGTTTTTGTTCGGTATTGACACTGAAACCCCAGGTCTTCCACGGGCTGTCCTCCAAGTGCTATCAAAACGAGTGCTCCTTGCCTCGTTGAGCCCCTTTTTGGCTAGTCTGAGGCCTCCCAAGTAACTCTCGATCCACCGGGATGTTCAGGAACTGCTTGAATAACCGCCGAAAGTGGACGTCTCTCACTGCTTCTTTGTCTTCCCCGGGGACCAGCCCCCATCAGTGCCATCTCCATCCGCGACATCTTATCTGTATCCTCCCGTGCCCTCATTATGGGGAGGAACTCATTATAAATAGCCCCCAAGATCAGGACCTCTGTAATCTGATGGACATCCCATAGACTGATGCCGACCTCCCCATAGTACAGGAGAAACGTGTTGGTCTTAGACGACCATCTTCTCAACAGCTCTGACATCAGCTGTTTTGGTAGATTTGTGTGGAATTGAAAGGCTCAGGCAGCCTCATAAAATCCCACTCTCCTTAGCTCAGCTCCAAAATCCTCACACAAGGTGCATACCCAGTAGGCACATGCCCAATCGTCTATGACGTTTCCTCCCTGGCGCATGTCTCACTCCTCGGACCACAACTTCATCAATTCCATAAAGGCTACCTTCAGTATTGTATGGTACAAAGGAGGAGACGTCTCCGGATGCAATGCCTTCCCATAAATGTTTTTTAGGTGGTTGTACAGGAAGTCAGCAATGATGGGAGTGATGTCCTCATGTGCATGACCATCAGCCGCCTTGAACCATTGGCACTGGCATGGCGTGCTCCTGAACCAGTAAGCTGGTTCGTCCCTACATGCCTCAGGATTGAAGACGTCATCCCTCTGACCGATGCTATACATGTTCAGCCTCCTACACAACAGATAGTTCCTCTGGCTCTCTAATAGTAGCTCCATTAATGAATTATGGTTTGAGTGGCTATGGAACAACTCTCCTAGGGCCAGACAATTTTCCATCTCGACCCTCCGGGCGGCGTCTGCAAGCACCCCCTGGGAAGCTTCTTGAAGGAACATTTGGTTATAAATACCCAAAAGATTTTTATCTTGGGTCGCGAAGCCTGTTCACAGAGCTCTTTCGCAAATCCGAATCGTGGATCCTGGACTCAGCCTGCAAGCGCACGCTCGTGTAGCACTGTCGCGGATTCAAAGACTCGCTGTTCGCTGTGATGCCCGATTTGCGGAGAGAAGTCGCAGAGTACGAGGAGCTTCGTGAATCGAGAATGAAAAAGGACAAATTCATGGAAAAGGGAAAGGACAAAAGAGAGGTCAGCCTCCCTATTTATAGGCGGTAGCCTTTAGAGCTTCACGGCGCGTCCAGATCATGTCGAGCTTCACGGTGCGCTCGGCCTGCGTGTCGGCTGTCCACCTCATGATCCTTATTCATGATTCATCTCTGCGAACGGCCAGAGAGTTTGGAAATTGACCCTCAAACATTGAACCTTGATTTCTCCACGGCTCTATGTCTGTGGGTGGGGGGCATTTTTTGGTGCCAAAATATTGGATGAATAAAAAGAGAATAGGGCGTCCGAACTGTCTCGCAAAGACACTTCGCGAAGTCCCCCAAGCACTGCGACCACCGTGAAGCAATAGAGGTGAGACGCTTCACGAACACATTTGACGTTCATGAGCCCGCCACAATGAAATGGAGGTAGGATGCTCTGTGAACACCTTTGATGTTCACGAGCCCGCCGCAATGAAAATGAGGAGGATGCTCCGTGATCGCCTTTGATGTTCGCGAGCCTGTCACAAAGCAAGGATGCAGACCCCTCTGCGAACACCATTGACCTTCGTTAGCCCTCCGCGAAGCAACAAAGGCCCTCTTCATGATGCGCAAGATTTTCTTCACGGCGCCTCTTTCCTATAAATACCGAGCTCCCCCCAAGACCAAAAGACTGACAATCCGAACTTTCAACTTCCTAGTTCCAAAATCGAGAAGCACCATTTTCTCCGTAAATCATGAGCTATGCGAGGTACTTTTTCTCTATGAAGTGCCTCCCCATGCCTCATTTTGATCCCCTATTCCGAGAGGGATTCCTTTCATGAAGCCTAAGGAATTTCACGAAGGAAGGGGATCCCCAAGGGGACCCAAGTCGTCACTGAGCGTTTATGCTTCGCGAAAAACCCCTCATGTACTCGTGATCCACATGCCAAGGAAGGGTCACTATACTTCACGAAGCACATTTCTTCATGACCCATTTATTTGAGAGGCACTTGTGCTCCACGAGGCAGTGCTCCGCGAATGCCTTTAAACTTCAAGAAGTACCTCCCATTTTCACCTCCGCACCATGATAAGGCTAAGACACCCCACTTCATGAAGCACACCCCTTCGCAAGTGCCCTCCACCACACAGAGCAATCGAGCTATAAATGGCCCCTGCCAATAGAAACCTCTGCTTGGAAAATACTTTTCCCGTGTAACCCTCCATGTTTGCACGATGTGATTTCAAAGTCCCCTGGACGATACATCCCGTAGCGTTGCTTCACCTAATGCTTCTTCACATAGGTACTCTAACAGCTATTTCTTCTTCTCATAGCCACGCTAACATGGAACCCTTGATGGTTCACTCTGTGACACCCCGTCACCATGGCATTGTCGATACCTTCCCTCCCACAAGGGGCAGAGGGTACCAGTTATATAAGTCCTAGGGTGTAGAGTAAACCAACTTTGTCTGAGCTGTAGGACGGTAAAATTCCATGCACTCTCATCCTCAACACACGACGTTAAACTGTGACATAGCCTCGTGCCTCTCACGTGGGGTGCCCCCACCTTGGACATTCTCCACAACCCCTTGGTCTCCACAGGGGATGATATCCTCCTTCCGAGAGTGGAGTTTGTCCATGGGGGAAGGGAAACCACCTTGGTGTAAGCCCCCTAGATTTTCTTACAGGAGGCGGCACCCCTGCCCCTCCTCACTTACTAGGTGCCAAAGCTACCGGAGGGCGTGATAGGGAACAAGGATCCTCCTTTCTTCGTTCCCAAGTCCCTATCCCGCTGTGCTTTGTCTTCCTCAAGCCACCAACCTATAGTATGTCCCAACACCATGGGCCGCCTCAGAGCGTAAGACCCACCCCTCTTCACTCGAGCCTCCAACCTGGAGTAAGTCCCAGGACCATGGGCTACTTCAGAGTGTAAGCCCCACTCCTCTTCACTTCCCACGGACGTACCTTTCACGACGTGGTCATTAGGCCTTTGCTGCCTCTTGTTTCTCACACCGAGCGTGAATCACGTGGGCTTAGAGTAATCATCAACCATGGCACCATCCTCGTCCCGCATGTTGTTAAACTTCCCACCAATCCAGCAGTAAGACGTTGTGACCCACCTGAACTACGGGGACTTTGATCTATGTCAAGGCATGGTATGTAGGAAACCTCACAAGGTTAAAGCCCGACACCTACTGGACCCCTGGTCCATCTTTACGTCGGTTCGCCGACACGCCCCCACCCAAACTACATGGACATTGATCGAGGTCAAGGCATGGTACATAGGAAGCATTCACAAGGTTCAAGCCCATCATCCAGTTGTTCTGACACCCCTTCATGTCGGTTCAAGAGCACCTTCTCAACCCAAACTACGGGGACATTTATCCTCGCTAAGGCAAGGTACGTAGGAAGCCTCCCTTAGGATCAAGCCCATTATACTCCTGGACCAAAGTCCTTATTCACGCCAGTTCTCCGACACTTCCACCTTCCGAACTATGTGGACTTTGATCCATGTCAAGGCATGGTACGTAGGAAGCCTCCATGAGGTTCAAGCCCACCACCTGGTCATTCCTACCTCTTTCATGTCATCTCACCAACACCTGAGAAACCTAGATTGTAACCCCCACATATCCATTCTTGAACTATGTAGGCTTTGATCCATGTTAAGGCATGATACATAGGAATCCTCCATGAGGTCCAAAACCAAAAATCATTGACCCCGACCGCCTCTGTGCTATTGTGTCAAGCCCTCTTTTTTACCCGAACTATACAGACTTTGATTCCCTGATACAGGGATATGTAGGAAGTCTATTCGAGGTTCAAGACCAAAATTATCGCCCATCCTGATTCTTACACGTGCCGCCACATCCCAGTGAGATCATGCCACATCATTCCCCTCCACAACATTAGGGAAGCTGCCCACATGCTGGCTCCAATATCGATGTTCCCTCAGGGGGGGTCTTCAATCTGATCCACTCTAGCTAGTGTTCTGATCAGTCTGATCCATCTCCGTTGGATGTTAAACTTTTGGCATACCCTTTGTTAAACATGGGATGCTGAGGAAAACCTCAGATATATGCCTATGGCCCAGGATTCACCGGGTTCGATGTGGGATTCCTCGGGCTTCCGCACCATCAAGAAGCCCTATAATAATTTATAAAAGACAGACACACCAATTCCCCAACATCCAGACAAACCAATGATGCCTCAACGAGACTACTCCCCCAACTGAAGCTTGCTGCCCTGACCGGACCCCTTAGAATGTCCTGACAGAAGCTGTTTAATTAACCAGTGTGCATGGAAACATGGCACTAGGAAGAGTTTCATGAACTATGTCTTAATCTATAAGGGAGACCTGACTAGGTGAAGAATTTCGAGGAAGAATCCACTGAAGGAAGAACCGACATCCCATCATCCCATTTTGATCAAGGAGAAAATGTCCCCGAACAGGGAAAAGATGATGCCCGCCTTTGGAAAGCGGGAAAGCAAGGCAACAGAACGGCGCTGATGTCCCCCGAACGTGACAAACGCGTGAAAACCGGAAAAATCATCGACAAAAACTAAAAATGTAAAACCAAAAAGATAGAAACACAACAAAGGTAACACAAAAAATATAGAAGTACCACACATGTAACACCACCAAGGTAGAAGTACCACATAGGTAGCACCACGAAGTTAACACCATGAAGGATAAAGACTCAACTCACACCAGGTACAACTTAAGTACATAAGTACATATTATTAGTCCTAAGCTATATCATGTTATTATATTAAGAGGCACTGCTTCTGACCCACACAAGATCAATATGTACTAACCCCCGTAGACCCACAAAAGATCTGACCCACACAAGATCGATAGATACTAACCCCCACTGACCCACATAGGATCGGTATGCGCTGACCCGCACCAGATCATTGAGCACTGACCCACAGAGGTTCTCATATATGTTGACCCACACAAGATCGATAGATTCTAAACCACATAGGATCGATGTTCTTCCTTCATGTTACAACCTGCCACATGATTCTTCACTCCCAGTGCGCTTGAGTTTCGTAGAATCTACCCCTCAAGATATCGTTCGTACCTCGAACGCTGCTAAGCTCTACAAAGGAGCAACCCAAAGGACCACTATGTAGTAAGGGATCCAACATGATAGACAGTAAGTCAATCGGGGCGACTGATATGTGAGTTATAAACAATTTAGTTCCGAGGGCCCGGTTGGATTCAAGTTTGATCCAACCTGGCCATACTTAAAATGTCTCCAAAACTCATGTTAAGTAGACCCAAAGGACCGTCTTGATCCAAGGATCCCAATGTCGCAGATGATTTGTCAAAATTACATCTACTTCTCATGATATGACACGTTAAGTGTTTTTGGGTCCAGTAGGGTCTCGGTCCGGTCCGACCCAATCAGACCGGCCAGGCCCAACACGGTCTAGGTTGGGCCATGACAGGCTTGGCTCATTGGGTTGAGGTCTGTCTTGGTTTTCAAGGGGGGTGGACCACAAAGGGTGGTCCACAAAGGGTGACCTGCAAGGGGGCGGCCCGACTGACAGGGTGGCCCGACCCACACGGCGGAGCCCATTGGGTAGGTGCCTTGATGGGAAGGTGGCATGGCTACGTCAGCCGCAACCTACAAGGGGGCGGACCGTAGTCCCCCTGAGCTAGAAAGTGGGGAGTGTTTCCCCGTGGTATCTTGAACATCTCGGAGGCCGTTCGACTATGTGAAATGACGACACCACGTGGGAACTGCCCAGTCGCCATGGAACCCGCTGGGTAGGCATGGGTTCTACCTTTTATGTGACTTCATCTGCATCCCTCTACTCTCTGGAAACGCGCTGGTCACGCCGCCTACCCACTCGACAGCGGCGCATTGGTCATGCGACCTCCTCTTCTGCGGCTGCGCGATGTTCCGGCTGCCTCCTCCAACCACCGTCGCTGACGAACCATGCCCCTTTTCAACCCAGCAGCGCGTGACGTTGCACCACACCTCCTCCATGGACCATCGGTTCGGGCCGCTCCAATGACCACCATGACTCTGTGCCATGACTTCCTCTTGCGGCATGCATCGGGGCGCCGCCTCCTTCGTAGTCGTTTGGTGCTTCTGTGTCGATGGTCTTCCTTGGAGGTCACAAGGGTAGAAAAGTAGCGGATGGTTTGGGACAGGTTCTTTAGGCATGCGTCCTCCGTATTAGCTCATAATCATGAGCGAAGATTAAAGGGTTAAAGAAATTCACTTGAATTTAAAAAAGTATCAAACCCCTACCTCATAAATGATAGAGAAATGCCCATTGTTGAGGGAGTGGGTTGGTGTTATCCATCCCCGCAGCTAGCCTCCAACGATGTCGATTGATCGTTGATCTTCAATTCGAGGTTTCAGTGTCACTCATCGACGCTCATCGGAACTGGATCCATCTTCAAAGGGTCTGGAATCTTGGCACCTGGTCAACACTTCGTTGCTTGGTGAAGTAGTAATGATACCTCTTCCCATGCTCCATATAAATAGGAGAGGGGGATGGTAAGTAACGACGTTGAGAATTAATGGGGGATCATTAATTAGGTACCTTGATAATTCCTCAATGACTTCATTACTTATGATTGAGAGGTTAATCAATTTATTTTCTTGACACACCGCTGGCCCAACGTTGGCATTTTTCCGTTCAAGGGGAAAAAAGAAAAGAAAAATTAACTAAGTTATTTTAATTATTCTTTAAAATGTCCCATAAATTATCTTTTTCTCCAGACCTACTATAGTCAAAGTGAATCCTCTTTTAAGAAAATATGGGTGCTGTTTATATAATAGTGCCCTCAGATTTTTAATATGATCACCGGTTCAAAAGTTTGAAAATGTCTCTCTCACGTTTACTGAACGTACAAAAAAAAGTTCAGAAAATTATTAACATTCACCCTAGACCCGCACTGGTCGAGGTTAGGGTCTACCTAAGGGAAAAACATCCCAAAGAACTCAATCGTACTCTCAGATTTTCAATCAGAGTTGCCGTTTCGATGTCATGGATTTTAAAATAAAATAATAATCACGTAATTATTTTATTTACGGAAAAAAACTAACATTCACTGGTGGAATTTGCCGACCAATGTTAGTATTAGTATAAGGAAAGAATACCCTCATGATTTCAGCGGTAGTCTCAGATTTTCAATCCGAGTTACCATTTGGGTGTTATAAGCATATGAAAAATAAAATAATTTTATTTAATAATTTTATTTATGGTGATGCCATTTTTTTTCCCCACTGGAGGCCTACGCCAACTAAAATTATGTCACAATTAGGGTAAAACTATCATCCTGAAGGCAACAATGCCCTTGTATTTCTAATCCAAGAAACCATTTATGAGTTATTCTACTTTTTCCAGAAAACTAATTACGCGCGCTAATTGAAGCCTAAAAAACATTGATGGATCATTCAAGGCACTCCGCGTCTCAGAATCACCCACTGTCCGATTTCATGGTCTTGAAATAATTCTATATAATTAAGAAAATTCAATTTATAATCCAAGTTTTTACATTATCCTCACCTTAGGGCTTTTGTCCCTGAATGCTACAACATAGACTAAGGAAACAAATGGGGGTACTGAGAACGAATCAGAGCCTCCTGCTCCCATGTGCTCTTCTGAAGGTTCCCATGCTTCCATAGAATGCACACTAGAGGTATCAACCACCCACAATGATCCCACTCATGTCGATCCTCAATCTCTACTAGAATATCTATAAATGTTACACCTTCATCAAAGTCCAGCTCATCGTTGTTGATTATGTGACCTGGGTCATGAACTTATCTCCTCAGTTGGGATATGTGGAAGATGTCGTGCACCCTCTCCAACTGCGGTGGATGTGCCAAAAAGTATTCCACCTCATTAATCCACTGAAGTATCAGAAATGGTCCGATAAACCTCGATGATAATTTTCCACCTCGACTAATTGTTTGTAAAGATTTTTGAGGTGAGAATCGTAGGAATACATGGTCTCCCTCCTCGAACTCCAAAGGTCTCCGCCGCCAATCAGAATAATACTTATCCTAGCTCTGTGTACTATTCACTTGATGACATGTGAGGCATCGTGATACAAAATCTACCAATGCTTCCTTCATCCCTTGACACCAGTAATAATGCTGGTGGTCCTGGTACAACTTCTCCACTCCGGGATGTACAATTAAAGGGGATGTATGGATCTACCACAACACCTCCTCCTGAAGAATCACTAGTAGCATGGTGCATCCTCTAAAGAGAATGACATGCTCCCCACCTTCAGAAAATCCTTCAAGAGACCGTCCTGAGGATATCTGAGCATGTCGGGATTCACAGTCAACGTACCAAGCTACGACTCCCGAATTCACTGAATAATTGGAGGAGTGAAAGTCATAGAATAGAGGTAAGATGCTTTATCTTTATCCACAAAGGATATCTAATTCAAGAATAGATGATCTGATGCCTCACTCAACAGCTGTAGACCATACATCATGCTGAGCGCGTCTGCTACCAAGTTCCCCTTCAGAGTATTATAGAATATCTCAAGGTCATAGTCTTGGATGGACACTAGCAATCGTCACTATTTAATCTCCTGAATGCTCTGCTAACACTTCTCTGTCCCCAGGAAAATATCCCCCTTCTTCGTCAAAGCTGTCAAGGGTACTGCTACCCTGGAAGAAGTCTAGTTCAAAACTCAGTTAGTAACTAGAAAAAGAAGAAGAACCTCTCCCTTAGGTGATGTAATATTGAAAAAATAATTTGAGAAGATGTCCCCACACTCTGTCACTTCTGTTGGGAATTGAAAACTCAAAACTCCAGTTGCCATGAGGTTATGGCTGGCCAACTCAAGAGTGATTGGCTGCACCCTCCTTTGCAAGAGTTTATCCTATGCTGCCTGTGATTAATTTTTTTCCAACCATGGAAAGCCCCATTACAACATTGTAGATAAACCACAACCATTTTTCCTAATACAATCAATATGAGTATGAACTGTGGATGTCTAGTCCATACCCAAACCAACGTCATAAGGCCTCGATGCTGGCACCAAGTGGTTCCAACTAAAACTCTCACCTCATGGGTCAGATCACTCCGTTTTCATAAGTGTCATTATTGAGTATTCCCCCAAAGGTATCTCCAAATATAAGGGTAAAGTAAATGGTTTAACTGGAAACTGAAGGTCTTGAACAATATTCGTGGAAAGATAGAATTCTTAGTTCTTATGTCTATTAATACGGTAGCTAGTAGTAGACACAGACCGTACGTATAATACTTCCTAGATCACTTGGGTTACACTCCGTGACCACATGCAGCTACTCCTTTCCCCTGTCCTCTAGCTCCCTAGGCCTAGTAGGGACCACATTGAGGTTGTTGTTGTAACATGTCGAAATGCATACCACCTCAGGCTGCTCTCCTAACTCTACTTCCATGTCTATTTCCCTGCTGATTCATCTATCCCTATCACTTTTTCTTCCCAAAAAATTTTACATGACCACATCTCTGAGAGTGGTGTCAGTTTCCTTCATTCCCACTATTAAAATTCTCTGGCTACATCTTCTCATCCAAAGAATATTCAACCACAAAGGTTCTCTCTAGAACCTTAACATAAGTAGGAATGCATAGAGGAATAGTGATATCTCAGATGTCCCTACACACACCTTGATCAGAGGTCCAATCCTTGAATCAGTGACCGTACTATATTCATCGAGTACCTGGGATGATTTGAAACCTCGTTGAATACTCGGCTACCGACATGGCTCCCTTCCAAATCTGTAGAAGCTCTAGGGAAGACTCATCCCTTACCTCTTAATGGAAAGATTCACCCTTCTCTAAGTAAGGTTCTCAAGCATGACCATAAAAAAAGTCACCTCTTTATAGGATCAGGGTAATATATACCCTATCAATGTCTAAATGATCCACGTAGAAGGCTCTCTACCAGGACCTCCATTTGATCGAATGGTGCCCTGGCTAGATGGAAACTCGAACACCTCCTCAAGTCTGTCCTTAGCTTCCTGTAAGTTGCTCTCGCCTCAAAACATAAGGGGTATTTAATGATAAAACACGTGTAAGTAACTAGTCCTATACGTTTCCTCTACCGGTACCACCAGTTGTAACTATTGACCAACGGGTAGTGGTATAGCTGGTACACCACCTGAAGGTGCTAACGCCGTAAGAGGCCACTAAACCGAGGCCTCATCCCTTGGTGGGAAATCATCATGTACTCTCCCAAGAATCCTAGCTGGCTGTCTATGTAGTGGCATCCTGACAATGAAAAATTGTTCCATAGTCATTAAGTTATACCTAGTGAGCTGACTCCAAAGAAACCAAGGAAAAAACACTTCAAAAAACACACAGAATTTGTGTTTCCATGAACTGATATAGAAATCAGAATTCGAGGTCCTTGTGTATGGATACGTCGGCCACCACACCAACACTAGATTCCCCAAAACAAAAACCACACTCATAACACTTAACACTATTTCCACATTGATTAGTTCAGAGTCCTTGTTCTTAGGTAGAACCAACTCCTCTGATACCACTTTGTCATGACCCATCCCACGTGGCCTGTGTCGTGACTACCCCAACCCACCTTCCATTGGCCAGGGGTTGGAAACTAGCACCAGAAAGGCATATCCCCAAAATGGGAAGGAATTTCCTTTTTAACCTGTACAGACACATAGTCCAAGAACACAACAAGAAGAACTACGGAGTAAACTGCTGTAGTAAAAGTGCATTGAAAGTATAGGGGCCAGAATACAAGCCCAACTGAAAATTAAAAGTACAAATAAAAAGTGAAAAATATCTCCTGGATCACCCACTGAGGATCCTACCTGAAGGATAGGTACAACTCACAATCAGTAGTCCCTACGTCATGTCATGCCAAATGGTCTACCTCCAAGTACCGTTCGGTCCCATCTCTCTCATCATAGGTCAATGCTATTCGTCGTCTTCCCAAGACACAATAAGGTATGGGCATATCCCATGCATGGGTGAGTATAACGTTACATAGTAGGGACATGAGACCCCCTTAGGTCACCCATAGTTCCACAAAGGAAATACCACAAAGCATGCCACACCCCAACCGCAGACGCCTTTTTTTCACTCATTTAATTGTCCCGGTTATAAATTTTCAAGGTTTAATTGTGTTGGCGGGTTTCGCACTGGTGCACAGTCACCGCATCGCTAGCGGTGACCGTGAGTTCACCTGATGTTTTAAATATTAAAATTTTTATGTTGAAATTTTATTATTTTTATTATTAAAATTTTTATTATCATTATTATTATTATTATTTTTATTATTATAAATTTTACAATTATTATTATTATAAATTTTATTATTATTAATATAGTTATTATTATTATTATTATCATTATAGATATTATTGGTTAAAAAAAATTTAAAACCCTAAAACTCTAACCTTAACCCAGCACCCCCCCTTCCTCCCCTTTTTCGCAAGCACCCCCTCCCCTTCCCTTCTGTGTGCCGCGCCGACCACCCCCCTCCCTGCCCCGTCGCCATCCCGGACTCCCCGTCCAGCCTCCTCCCCGCCGCGCCTCCCCGTCTTTTGCCTCCGATCGCGTGCTGTGCCACCCCATCTCCTCCCTATCCCGGCCACTGCCCTGCCGACCCCTTCCCCCACTTACGCCACTCCCTTAGGCAGCCAGCCTCCCTTCGACACCATACCCCTGCACCGACCTCCCTCTGGTGCCACTCCCTCACCCGGCCTCGCTCGTCCCCGAAGCCCGACCATGCCACCCTGGCCCTCTGGTGCCTCGCCACGCCGCCCTCCCACTCCGGCGACCCCGACGCTCAGCCCGATTATTCTGGCATTTTCGCCTCGCCGGCCAGCACCTCTGACGAGCCCCCACCTCCGTCCAGCCTACTTCCAGCTGCCCCGCACCTGGCCGGACCTGCTCACTGCACCCCCATTTGGGCCAGCCTGCCAACCTCCTCCCTTGTTCTCCCTTGTTCCCCCTTGTTCTAGCCAACAACCCTTTGTCCACCGCCTCCTCCTTCCGGTCTGACATTCCCCTCACTGGCGATCCGAACACCCTACTCGGTGCCATTGCCTTGCCTCGGCGTGGATGAATCCCTCTTTTCCGGCAATCACACCCTTACACGATATATTTATTCACTTGTTATTTTATCTATTTACTTGTTTGTTTATATATTTATTTTTTTATGTATTTATTCACTTATCCTTTTATTGGTTTATTTATTCTTTTATTCAATTTCTTATCTATTTATTCTTTTATTTATTTAATTATTCATTATTTTATTTGTTTATCTATCTATTTTCCCTTCATTCCATCTTGGTGTTTTATTTAATTTGGATGAATCCTAATGTAGTCGCAGATTGGGTGTCGTGTTCTTTCTGTTCAGCATGCGCAGTTGGTCTACAATGGTTTACTATACCTTCTGTCAGAGTTTCGACGTGGTCTCTCACCATTGAGGTAGGTTTTTCCTTGATCCTCCTCTCTGAAGCAATTTATTTAATGCTTGAGTATTTTAATAAGATTTATTTATATATGGTCTTCGCACTGGTAATGTGTGTAATTTGATTACTATGTTGTTGTTATAGTAGTGAGGGTTTCTAAAGATAATTCTGAATCAACTCTTTATCTGTGTATATGCACTAACACCTTTTTAATAGACCTACGGACATGTTTGACACGTTTTATAAAACAGAACGTTTTTACTAAAGTTTGAAAATGCTCGTTTGATAAACCCTTGGGAAAGTGGAGTTGCACATGACTTTAGAAACATCTTGGAAATTCCATTGGTAAGTGTATTCTGGGTAAAATTGTTTTACTGTGTGGACCTTAAGGAACATGTATTTTATTGGTTTCTTGAGGATGGTTTGGGAGTGGGTTTGGCGTTGGGGATTTCTGGCACATTTCATGGAGTGACATGTTTTACTCAAAGCTGAAAAAAATGTTTTAAAAGGCAAACACCGTCTGAAACATTGAAATGTTTTGAAAGGTTCTAAAGTAATTTCGAAGGGTTTGAGTATGTAATTGGTTTAAAAGTGGAATCTGCTTGTGGAATCGGTGGAATTGTGATAAAATAATTTGTTTTATTTTTTTAAATCCTTTTTATTGGTTGGATAAATAATTTATCAAATGTTTCTTGCGATGTGAAACATGGGTGGAAGGTGTTTTAGGGTACGTTTAGGTTTGGTTTGAAAGTGAATTGTATCTCTGTGAAAATAGTCCTTGTTTTCAAAATGATGTTTGTGTCCCTTTGTATGATTTACTATAATGGTTTTGATGTGTTCGTTAAAACATGGTTATTTAGTTTTGAAACGTGTTCTGTGTGAGTTTGAGAAAGTTAAAGTCCCATTTGACATATTATACACTGAAATGGTTTTAGATATGATTTTGAACTATTTTGATAAAGGTATTTGGGTGTGTAAAATTGAAAGATGAAGTGGCGTTGTGCTTCTAAAAGTGATGTCTTGTGGTGATTTCTGAAAAGAATGTGATTTAGAAAATGTGAATGCCCGGTTAGCAACGTGAAGTATTCAAAAATATGTTTTAAACACTTATGTGGGGTGACGGCCCAGTTGGAACTTTTTTAATTTGAAATGATTGAATGTGTATTTTGGGGGTTCTCCTGTCTAGGGTAACCCTTTATGGGTGAACGCACAGAAAGCTTCCGTGTTTGGGGAAGACAGGTGCGGTGAGATGAGTCACACGTGCGAGGGACCTCATACATACATAGTATTATTATAACCACCATGGGTTCATGGGCGTATTTTAAAGATCGAGAGACGGTTGCTGACCAACACTGATTAGACGGGTTGGTACCCCTTAGATTTATTGTTAGTCCATGCGGGCTTTTCCACTGGATTGGTGAGTTAGGGCGGCCAGTTGGTTATTGACTTAGGAGCTTCACCATACGCAGGCAGGTAGTTCCGAAACCGAGTACGTCCAGGGGTCTTCTAGGGATGTTTAGGATTGCCCATGGTTACTGGATTATTTTTCATTGCTTGTTTACTTTCAGTGCACTGGTCTTGTTTACTTTCCGTGTGTAGTTTATTTTCATCTCTCACTTTTACTTGTTTTACTCTAGCCTAGTACTGATATATTCTATTTCGGATTTTGTTCATAAAATGACAAATGATTTTGAAAAAGGGCATGTAGTGTGTATTGGTTTTTTTTAAATGGGAAAAACATGTTTCTATTTTCAAATGTGAAAACCCTACCATTATAATTATATTTTCAAACTTCCTTTAATGGATTGTTTTTTGGAAAGGAATGACTTGGATTCAATGGTATACTTTGGCATCCCTACTGAGAATTTTTTGATCTCATGCTTATTTTATCATTTCAGTTTCAGGTTTTCCCTTGCTCAGGTTTTTCTGGTTTGAGTCGCTCAACGTTGGAGCGAGGTTTCTCTTTAGTTGGGTGGTTACCTGAGAGGTCACATGGAGGAACTTTTGGTCGTGTGACTTCTATTTCATTTCTGATGTTAGTGTTTATTTGTTGTATTTAGTTTTTTTTACTCAATCCTGCTTTTGTTTGGGCTGAAATCATTCCCAACGATCAATTTTTATGCCCGACACTGGTTGCCATCCCGGGGGGATCGGGAACTCCCCTTGGGACTTGTCGTGGACTGGCTCGGGTGACGGGTTCTGGGTCGACCTGGGCTAGTTCGTGAAAAAATGGTATCAGAGGGAGGTTATTGTTATTTGGGTTGTCCAGTAGAAGGATATTAGGACTGTCTGAACTCGAGAGTTATGTGTGGGAAGAGCGTCGTGAACTCTTGCTCGCGCTGATCCTCGAGTTACCAGTGGTAGTCCAGAAATTGTGCCTTTTGACCTCATTTTGAATTGAGGAATGAAAAAGGAGGTGAGCCACTATTATGTCGCAATTTCACATGGAGTAGTGACCAATGTGGAATCCGATTACATGGTTTAAGTTCCTCCTACTTGTTGATGCTAACTCAGGTCATGGCTCACTACCATGTCGTCGGGTTAAGCGTAACTTCTAGTTCCTTATTCTGGTGATTCTTTGTAAGTAGTACTATGTTTGGTTCTGGTTGGTGTGATCGTGTTTTTGAAAATTAAAGTTGAATTTTGATATGGAAGTGTTTTCTTTAAAATGGGTTTAAATTGGTGAAGGGGAATTTTGAAATTTAAAGTGTTATGGTTTCAAAATAGTGTGTTTTCTAGGAATTAGTAGAGAAATTATTTGGGTGCGTCCCTTGGTTTTTCTTATGAAAGATCTCATGTGTGTGAGTTTGTGCAAAAAGTGCATGAGAGGCACTTGTTCATGGATGACGTGAGTGGAATGGATGGACTCGCATGCGACGATTCAAGAGATGATGTGGGTGTTTATTTGAAACCAAAGGTTTGACCTTGCCTTTCTAAGATGATTTTTGAAAGGGGAAAATGATTTTGGAAATTGGATTTTGTTTTGGAAAGTGGGTTTTGTGTTTGGAAGTAGTCTTGAAATGAAATGGTGATTTTTGGAAAGTTGATTTTTGGCGTGCAATCCAGTTGTTGGTATGAGATTGTCTTTTTCATTAAGATTTGATTGGATGCTGATTTTTGGATTTTTGTTTTTATGTTGTTCAGAGAATGTCGCCAAGAAAGATCCCCCAAGATTCTAATGAGTCAGGCCCAGTTTCTGGTCCTTCTCGGACATTGCCTATTCATCGTGGTGATCGGGGCCCGTTAGAGCAGTAGAGTGGCTTGAAGAAGTGGAGAGTATCATTAGAACGCTGGGAACTCCCGAGACTATTAGGGTCGTGCTGTTATAGGATTGTTTGAAGGTCCAGCTCTGGACCAGTGGAAGATGGTTGCCCCACCGTCAGCGCAAGTTGTAATGACATGGGATGTCTTTAAAACTATCTTCGTCCAAGGAGTTATACCTGAAGAATTGAAGGAAAAGAAAAAGGGATAGCTCATGCATATTCAACAAGGTTAACAGACGGTGACAGCATATGTTGACCATTTCAAGGAACATATTTCCTTTTCTCCATAGGTGGCATCACATGAGCTCTTAAAGGCCTCTCTTTTTACCAGGGGTCTCCGTCCAGCAATCAAGGAGCGGGTACTCCCTCCTAAAGACCATCATTTCAAGAAGCTGGTGGAGGAAGAGTTTTTAGCTGAGTTGGTGTCCGGAGCGCAGGTGTTTGGAAGTCCAGTGTACACAGTTGTTCATGGGGGTTTCTCCATATGGTGAGGAAAGGATGCCAGAGAAACCTGTTCCTAAGGAGTTATCTCCTTTGGTCCCAGCTCCCGGTTCGTCAGATCGTTCGGTGGTATGGTATCATTGTGGTCTTTTCGGGCATTTGAAGCCATATTCCCACAACCCTCCAAAGACGTGTCATCGTTGCGGCTGTCTGGGTCATTTAGATAAGTTTTGCAGCAAGCGTCACCTGAAGAAGATGCCATGATTGGAGAGTGTCAGTACCAAAATGTGAGGCAGGAGATGCTTCATCCATCAGAGCCCCAGCCACAGGTCTCGGGGTGAAGTTCACGCACAGTCAGTAGACCCCATGTGTGTGAAGCCTTGGTCCGGGTTTTGTGTTCTGTGTTTGCGGTGGAACAATTAAGATCTTTTTGTACTTGTTTTTCTGCTATTAAAGTTTTGACGTTATTGTAAGTTCATTGTTTTACAATGGGGTTATCATGGACTAATTCTATTCTGATCTAAATAGTCCTGTTTGTGTGGATATGGTTATGTTTTGTGGATTTACATGGGTCATGTTTTCAACTCGGTGTTTGGTTAAGTCTTTTCCATGGGTTTCCCCCTAGTGTTGAAGGTTGTTACATTGGTTGAGGATTCAATGTTTCAACGAAGGTTTTGTTTTTCACTCGTTCTATAAGAGTTGGTTTAAACAGGTTGGGAGTTCCTGCGTCGACCCCCCCCCCCTTTCCTAGGGTTGTCTATTTAGATGGTTAATTTTTCTGCACAAGTTGAGCACTTGTGGTGGGGAGAACCCCTTTGTGTTCTCCCATCATTCTCGGACATCAGTTTTCTCTTGAATCAGTCGGGTGTGACCTCTGTAGAGTAAGGTCATCCCGAGAATCTCAGTTCTCTTCGTTTCCTTTAATTTTGTTTGGGAATGGACTTTAATCTTGACCGACTTTTGTCTTGGTGACTTTCTGGGGGCAGAAAGTGTCTGTAGTTGGGAGAATTGTCACACCCCGACAGAAAATGCATTTTTTCACTCATTTCTTTGTCCCGGTTTGAAATTTTCAAAGTTTAATTGTGTTTCCGGGTTTCGCGCTAGTGCGCGGTCACCGCATCGCTAGCGGTGACAGTGCGTTCGCCAGAAGTTTTAAATATTAAAATTTTTATGTTGAGATTTTATTATTTTTATTAATAAAATTTTTATTATTATCATTATTATTATTATTATTATACTTTTTATTATTATTAATATAGTTATTATTATTATTATTATCATTATAGATATTATTGGTTAAAAAAAATATTAAACCCCTAAAACTCTAACCCTAACCTGGCACCCCACCTTCCTCCCCTTTTTCGCAAGCCCCCCCCACCCCACTTTCCCTTCTGCATGCCACACCGGCCACCCCCCTCCCTACCTCTTCGCCATCCCGGCCTCCCCATCCGGCCTCCTCCCCGCAGTGCCTCCCCGGCATCTGCCTCCGGTCGCGCGCCGCGCCTCCCCGTCTCCTCACTATCCCGGCCACTGCCCTGCCGGCCCCTTCTCCCACTTCCCCCACTCCCTCAGGCTGCCAGCCTCCCTTTGACACCTCGCCCCCACACCGACCTCCCTCCGGCGCTGCTCCCTCACCCGGCCTCGCTCCTCCCCGAAGCCCGACCGCGCCGCCCTGACCCTCCGGTGCCTCGCCGTGCCGCCCTCCCGCTCCGGCGACCAAGATGCTCAGCCCGATTCTTCTGGCATTTTCGCCTAGCCGGCCGACACCACCAGCGAGCCCCCGCCTCCGGCCAGCCTGCTTGCGGCTGCCCCACACCTGGCCGACCCTACTCACCGCACCCCCCTTTGAGCCACTCCGTCGACCTCCTCCATTGTTCTCCCTTGTTCCCCCTTGTTCTGGCCAACAAACCTTTGTCCACCACCTCCTCCTTCTGATCCGACATTCCCCTCACCGACGATTCGAACAACCTAATCGGTTCCATTGCCTTGCCCCGGCGTGGCTGCATCCCTCTTTGCCTGCAATCACATCCTTTCACGGTATATTTATTCACCTGTTCATTTATCTGTTTACTTGTTTGTTTGTTTATTTATTTGTTTATGTATTTATTCACTTATCCTTTTATTGGTTTATTTATTCTTTTATTCAATTTCTTATTTATTTATTCTTGTATTTATTTAATTATTTATTATTTTATTTGTTTATCTATCTATTTTCCTATCATTCCATCTTAGAGTTTTATTTAATTTGGCTGAATCCTAATGTAGTCGCGGATTGGGTGTCGTGTGCTTTCTGTTCAGCATGCGCGGTTGGTCCGCAAGGGTTTACTCTACCTTCTGTCAGATTTTCGCCATGGTCGCTCACCATTGAGGTAGGTGTTTCCCTGATCCTCCTCTCTGAAGCAATTTATTTGATGCTTTAGTGTTTTAATAAGATTTATTTATATATGGTCTTCACACTGGTAATGTGTGTCATTTGATTGCTATGGTGTTATTATAATAGTGGGAGTTTCTAAAGATAGTTTTGAATCAACTCTTTATCTGTGTATATGCACTTGCACCTGTTTTAATAGATCTATGGACATGTTTGACACGTTTTATAAAACAGAATGTTTTTACTAATGTTTGAAAATGCTCTCTTGATGAACCCTTGGGAAAGTGGAGTTGCAGATGACTTTAGAAACATCATGGAAATTCCATTAGTAAGTTTATTCTGGGGAACAAAATTTTACTGTGTGGACCTTAAGGAACATGTATTTTATTGGTTTGTTGAGGATGGTTTGGGTGGGGGTTTGGCGTTGGGGATTTCGGGCACATTTCATGGAGTGACATGTTTTACTCAAAGCTGAAAAAATTGTTTTAAAAGAGGAACACCGTTTGAAACTTTGAAATGTTTTGAAAGGTGCTAAAGTAATTTTGAAGGGTTTGAGTATGTAATTGGTTTAAAAGTGGAATCCTCTTGTGGAATCAGTGGAATTGTGATAAAAGACTGTGTTGTAATTTTTTTAAAGCCTTTTTATTTGTTGGATAAATAATTTATCAAATGATTCTTGCAATGTGAAACATGGGTGGAAGGTGTTTTTGGGGTACGTTTAGGTTTTATTTGAAAGTGAATTATAACTCTGTGAAAATGTTCCTTGTTTTCAAAAGGATGGTTGGGTCCCTTTGTATGATTTACTGGAATGGTTTTGATGTGTTCGTTAAAACTTGGTTATTTAGTTTTGAAACGTGTTCTGTGTGAGTTTGAGAAAGTTAAAGTCCCATTTGATATATTATACACGGAAGTGGTTTTAGAAATGATTTGGAACTATTTTAATAAATGTATTTGGGTGTGTAAACTTGATAGACGATGTGGCGTTGTGCTTCTAAAAGTGATGTCTTAAGGTGATTTCTGAAAATAATGTGATTCAGAAAATGTGAATGCCCGTTTAGCAACTTGAAGTCTTCAAAAATATGTTTTAAACGCTTATGTGGTGTGATGGCCCGGTTGGCACATTGTTAATTTGAAATTTTTGAATGTGTATTTTAGGGGTGCTCCTGTCTAGGGTAAACCTTTATGGGTGGACACATAAGAAGCATCCATGTTTTGGGAAGGCAGGTACGGTGAGATGAGTCATGCATGCGAGGGCCCTCCTACTTACACAGTATTATTATAACCATCATGGGTTCCTGGGCGTCTTTTAGAGATCGAGTGACGGTTGCTGACCAACCCCGATTAGACGGGTTGGTACCCACTAGATTTATTGTTAGGCTAGGCGGGCTTTGCCACTGGATTGGTCAGTTAGGGTGGCCAGTTGGTTATAGACTTAGGAGCTTCACCATACGCCGTCAGGTGGTTCCGAAACCAAGTACGTCTAGGGGTCTTCTAGGGATGTTTAGGATCGCCCATGGTTATTGGATTATTTTTCATTGCTTGTTTACATTCGGTGCACTGGTCTTGTTTACATTCCGTGGGCTAGTTTAATTTCAGATCTCACTTTTACTTGTTTTACTCTAGCCCAGTACAGATATATTCTATTTTAGATTTTGTTCATAAAATGACAACTGATTTTGAAAAAGGGCATGTAGCATGTATTGGTTTTTTTAAATGGGAAAAACGTGTTGCTATTTTCAAATGTTAAAACCCTACCTTTATAATTGTATTTTCAAACTTGCATTAATGGATTGTTTTTGGAGAGAGGTTTCTATTTATTTGGGAGGTGACCTGAGAGGTCACATGGAGGTACGTTTGGTCATGTGACTTCTATTTCATTTCCACTATTACTGTTTATTTGTTCTGTTCAGTTTTTTTTCCTCGATCCTGCTATAGTTTGTGCTGAAATCGTTCCCAACGATCAATTTTTGATGCATGGCACTGGTTTCCATCCTGGGGGGATCGGTAATGCCGCTCGGGACTTGCCGTGGACTGGCTGGGGTGACCGGTTCAGGGTCGACCCGGGCTCGTTCGTGACAAAGAAAGACCTCAATCTCAATGCATGAAGAAATATACGTCATCTCTACATAGATATATGCCCATAGGTATACCTAAGATATCAATACATACCCATCTCATACTGTAGATCCCTGAAGCATGACGAACATGTACATTACATTACTTTTGTGGAATACTTAATACATAACAAAAACAGACACACAAGGACCATAATAGTTTAGTGTCTTTGGAAAATCGGAATATAAACTTCTAATCATGTTGAAAAATCTTCAACAACTCCCATAACGATCTTCCCCTTTTTGTTTCCTTACCTAAAACCTTTCTATATTTCTTGGGGAAAATAAAACATAAAAAGGGTGAGATCAAATGCTCATTAAGGGCAAACATAGATAACATAGACCAATCCATAAACATTTGGAAGCAAAAACATGAACATGAAATTTAAACATCAAAATCTTGAGCAAAGACATAAATCGTGGAAGTACGTAAGGCATATATATCATAAAGGAACATCAATACTGATAAAATAGAATGGGAATAAAACTTGTAATTGTGGAAACCATTAAGCACATGTTATGATTTCCATAGTAGCCAAGGCATTGTTTCCAAGACCATCTTAGTGGACAAAGTCCCTTTCTGAATCGAGTTCACTCCTTGTTTCAGTCCTATAACACCGAACCGGATTAACTTACCATTCCAGCCATGTCTATCTCATTAGATATAAATCTTTTCCCAATGCATTGGAGGGAGATATAGGTCCCACCCATCTAATAATGAAATCATTCTTACCTGTGCCACAAAATAAACATACATTATTCATAATAACCCAATAAATAAAATGGGTTTCATAAACATCATCCCATCATCAAATAATCCATATAATAGAAATGGATATCATTTCATAATAAAAAAAGTGAAACCATGTAAATCATAGAGACATGATACTTGGAACAGACACATATGAAATAATGTCATCTTAGATGAAAAATGGTTTTGATAAAACACTTGAAATGAACTCTTGAGGAAAATATCGTTTCTTCTTCAAAATAATTCTCTTTTCACAAAATGTCCTGCAATTTTAAAAGAAAAGGATTTTGTTGAAAATAATCATGAAATATTTTGGAGGAAGCTTCATGAAAATAAAGCTTTATAAAATGGTAAAAATGGGTTTGTTCCGTATAAGTTTTAAAAAAACATTCTTCTCGTACTTTTGCCGGATAAGTCAAAAAAGTACCTCATAACGTAAAAAAAAGAAAGATTCCTTACATACCATGTAGTAAAAATAAAAAATGGGTAAAAAGGAAATTAAACATACATTAAAAAAATTTTATAAAACTTGTACATGGATAATAACAATAACCCCAGTAAATACTTACGAATAAACAATCTCGGATAAGAATGAGATTGGAATATTTATCCCTTACCTTAGGTCTGATATGCTTCGTACGTATCTATACTTCCTGGATAATGATTTAAATAATTTCATTTACTTATTAAAGAAACATATTAATTGTTATGATATCATATATGTTTCACTTATGACTTTATATTACCCATTCTTTTGTAAATTCCATTTTAAAGCAGCGTTTTGGGTAAAATCATTTCATTTATCGTATGTGTTTTGACTTGTCGTTCTTGATATTATTACCTATATCCTGATTTACATAATTCCAGAATGTAAAACATTATTTATATATAATATATATTCATCATATACATATAAATATTATAGATTGATAAAAGGAATTAAATACACCATTCATGGAGACGGTAGGCCGTACGTACGCATGAACACTATTTTCACTTGGTTGTTGAATTGAATGAAACTAAATAGATGACATAAATATATACATACATAAATCCAGTAGCATTATTATTTCATAAATTTCATTATTATTCATTATATAAACTTTGTGGTCATTCATTTATGGTTAACATGGAGAATGAATCTCATCGCGTCGTGGAGACGGTAGTCCGTACGTACACACGAGCGATGATATCGTTCCCATAATTATTGAATAGAATTGGAGTGGATGGTATAATATATAATAATAATTATGATGTTATAATAATCATATATAGTTATTCTTTACACCGTTATACCGATCCATGTGAGGTGTTGGTGGAAAAAAATATTTAACCACAGCGTGGAGACGGTATTCCGTACGTACGCACGCATGGTGATTTCGTTTTCCGTAGGATGGATAGATGGTGAAATAGGGTTGTTCCATACGAATAATAACATATCATTATATTATTTATACTGATGTTATTACTTCATAATTAAACAACTAAATAAGAATATGTGTAAAAAGAAATAAAGTTGAAAGAATCGTTAATGGACATTACTTCTTCTTTGAAGCGCCTCTTTGAGACATCTTCTTAGGGCAATAAAATTGTTCTTTGAAGAAGAACATGACCATTAGAATGTTTCTATGGAATTTTAGAAGATAATTTGGTAGGGTTTGGCCGAGCATGAAGGCTCAATGTGGTGTGAGGAATAGAGGGAGGAGGTGCCCTTTTATAAGGGAGGAGAGGGGCACCTTTGGAAAAAGTAAAAATATTATTTTATTATACAGTCATATTCGGTTTTTAATAGCTCTAAATTGATTTATTTCGAATCTAAGGTGGGGATGGGTCGAAATCCTCTCATCCAATAGAATTTATACATGTTATTTTATTATATTAACCTTATCATTTAGTTTTAACTCTTAGTTAATTAGATTGACATTTACCATGTCACTTTGTATTTTTATATTATATAGATAATAAACATATGATATACATCCAATCGACCCCCAAGTGATCCGTTAATGATAAAACTATCATGTTATAAGTAACCTGGACGATCCTTAGATTTTTAGGAATATAATAACAATTAATAATATAATATTTGTTTTAAAAACTATTTTATGTCAATTATGACACTATTTGGTAATTGATTTTTGTGAAAATCATAACAGAATTATTAGTTCTAAAAAATATAATTAAATAAATAATAACATGTCATATTAACATATAAAATTATTTTAATTCATTAAAAGTGTCAAATTACATTTATTTGGGTATTTATAACATCAATTATGACAATATTTCATTAATGAGATAATTACTGCATCATCATTGTGTCATAAATAAATTAAAATATTTTAAGTGTAAAAATTTCAAATAAAATACCATTATTTTGGAAATAATTTTATCTTTCTAATGAATATTTATAGTTGAATTTATCTTATGTATAACCCTATATTAAAAATGATTTAGTTATTAAACATTGATTTTAACTATTTTAACCCTTCTTTAAATAAATCAATAATAAATGTCCTAATCTAGTCAATGTGGGCCTAAATGGTGATATATTATTCGTAAGGATGTTTTTTTGATGAATTACACTTATCCAATAGAATTAGGACATGTTTTAGGTAATAATAATATCATTTTTACCTTTAATTACCCTATTTACTTTTAACCGTGGTAAAAAAGTAAAAAGTTACTATTCACTAAAAATTATTTTCATCTCATTGAACCAAATTTTAGTCCTTGATATTAACTGTGTCTCTCGGATTTTCAAAATTCCACTCACAGAAGCGGTGAAATTAAGTTTTATGAAAAATTCACTTTTTTAACTACCACTTAGTGGTTTCACTATTCATAAAAAAATGAAAGTTTCCAGAAAAATACAAAAAATTAGGCCTAAGCTATATTTGATATTATGAATTCAAAAATGATTTATATTTTACCAAATTCAAAACATATCAGTTGCATTAATTAATTTAAAAATTTATTTCCATCGTCAAAACAAATATTGTGTTCTTAAGAGATAATAACTATCAAAAGATTGACACTTGTTTATGTCTGGTTTAAATGTGAAATTACATCCAATGACCAAAATTGTATTAAATGGTAAAAATATATTCTAAATATACTTCAAAACCACTCAAATTAATTATTTATCACTATTAATTATTTTGATTAAAAAGTTTTTTTTAATTAAAATTTAGTATTTTTCACTATTCATCAGAATGTGAAAGTTATCCGAAAAGCACCAAAATTTCACCCTAAGCTAATTTCGATATTCTGAATCCAAAAATGAAGTCCATTTTGAATGATAAAATTTACAAAATTTCAAAAAGTGGGTATTACTATTCATAACGGCTAGTTCATAATAATATTATAATAATATCTCGTTTAGTGAAACTCGGTATTGCGTACTACACATGCTATCGAGGAAGGTCTTTATTGCGTGTAATGAAAGACAAGTCATGGATGCGTGTTGTGCAAGATCATTTTGGTGTAGTGTACAACACAATACATTAAATAAATTAAAAAATATATTTTTCATAAAATCTCGGGGTGTTACATTCTACCCCGCTTAAAATGAATTTCGCCCTCGAAATTCATCGGGGTGAGAAATGGATTACTACTCAAAAGATTCTTTAATGGAAACCCACATCATAAAAATGAATACCAAAACATGGCTTTAAAAACAAATGTATTAAACGTAACGGTTACCAAAATTAACTCATCACTGGGTTTTCATGTAGGAGAACATATGTGAAAATATGGATATGGAAGAAAAATCTAACCATCTTGTTCTGATGGAGAGTGGTAGAGAACATGGCTGTAAAAAATCCAACAATCACAAAGCCATAAATTTGTGACTATCAAAGGTACCATCTGATTCATCGGATATAAGTGCACTAGGACCACATTTTTTGTTTTCAAGATCATTTCCCTAAAGTTGATGAAATTGGAATTAGAAGAAATACTTTCCTGATTTTGTTATAGTCACACCGTTACTCATTCTTTGGACAATTTCCACTTCATCTCTTAAAGAAATGAAGTTGAATTTGTAATTTGTGATGTGTTACCAGATCATGTGATAGAATGATGGGTTATTCCATCTGTCTGAAATAAAAGGTTAGAAATGTTATCAAAAAATACATAAGTCCATCTATAGTGATATTATTCATATATTGTTCCTAAAATGGACTTATACTTCATATTTCATACTTCGTAATATAATAAAACTAGTTTTTACTAAAAAATGACTTCCCGTAGGCCAGTGGTAGGTGATAAAGGCCAGTCGCACTTCGATTGTGGGTTCGATTCCAACAGCCTTGTCTGACGCGACAGGTCGTCGCCCGTCCTGTAGGTTGTCCTTTTTTCAAAAAATACATTATTATAACTTTCCTTCAATAATATCAAAAAAGTTCTAGCCTTAAACAATACTAACTTATGTCCAACATAATCCACTTCAATCATTAGGCTTATCCAAAATATGGTTGTCCAATCTCATATTATAGTGAAAATAATTACCAGAGTGTTCATATAACAAGCATGTTAATACCATCCTTGATCCCCATATATCATAAGATATGTCTTGTTGGTCACATTACAAACATTAGAAGGCCTTAATCATGCATTCTCATGAAAAATGAATACCCATTGAACCATAGTGAAAACATGAGTGCAGTTAAAAGTTAACACTTTCCACATACCAAAATCCTCAAAATTCTATATACTCAGACCATGATATCACTTAGTCCTCATATCAATCATGAGTTCATGAATACTGTCAAACATTTCATTTTCTCATTATCCCTTCATTATGCGCATATCATCTGCTTTCCAAAATATTTGAATCACTTTTCATGGTTACCGGTACCATAAAATTATTGAAAATCACAATAGACTAATACATAAATATTCTAATAAACCATAAAAGTACCTCAACAACATTATTCTTGAATACCAATACATAAACAGTTCAATCCATCTTCTACAATGATTATCCTGGAATAAGTCCTTCATTGATATAGAAGCAACTTTTTAGGTCATGGCATTAAGTTGGGTAATGCCCATGTTTTCCACAAATAAGACATTGAACTCCATAACAGTCTATCACTCTATGACCTTTTTCTCCACACAGATAACATCTGTCCCTCCATTTGAGGAATTCTTCAATTTTCTGCTTCCCTTCTTTAGAAATATCAATCTTCATTTCTTTATGCTCCTCAACATGAAACATGCATAAAAGTCTATCTTCCTCTTATTTAATGGCTTAGGCATACCACAAAATTTCACCTTGTTAATCATATATCGTGATGACTGATTCGGCATAATCACAATATCTTTCTCTCTAGGCATTATGCAATTTTTTTGCTCATAGTCACCAATTTTTCCATTGGATTCAATGTTAAACAAATTCCTTCTGGTTCCCTCCAATGACTAAAACCCAAAAAAAATTCTGTGAGAGGCAAAAATCATATAAGGAAAATAACATAATCAAGGGGGAGTACCTTTGACATCTAACATCTTAGGTTTAATTCTAATATCGGTACCGTAATTCTAGGACTATAACCTATACTTATACTTAACCTTAGGGACATCCCTAGACATACCTTAAAAATATATCTAGGGATATCACTAAAGTTTTCACATCCTAGTTTCCAAAGGTTAACTAAACCATTCCTCTGATACCAACTGTAGAGACCCAAAGCTTGACGTACATGTAAATTACATTACTTTTGCGGAATACTTAATACATAACAAAAACAGACACACAAGGACCGTAATAGTTTAGTGTCTTTGGAAACTCAGAATATAAACTTCTAATAATGTTGAAAAATCTTCAACAACTCCCATAAAGATCTTCCCCTATTTGTTTCCTTACCTAAAACCTTTCTTTATTTCTTGGGGAAAATAAAAAATAAAAACGGTGAGCTCAAATTCTCAGTGAGGGCAGACATAGATAACATAGGCCAATCCATAAACATTTGGAAGCAAAAACTTGAACATGAAATTTAAACATCAAATTATTGAGCAAAGACATAAATCATGGAAGTACATAAGGAATATATATCATAAAGGAACATCAATCCTGATAAAATATAATGGGATTAAAACATGTAATTGTGGAAACCATTAAGCACATGTTATGATTTCCATATTAGCCAAGGCATTGCTGCCAAGACCATCTTAGTGGACATAGTCCCTTTATGAATCGAGTTCACGCCTTGTTTTAGTCCTGTAACACTAAACCAGATTAACTTAACGTTCCTACCATGTCTATCTCATGAGATATAAATCTTTACCCAATGCATTGGAGGGAGATATAGGTCCCAACCATCTTATAATGAGATCATTCTTACTTGTGCCACAAAATAAACATACATAATTAATAACAACCCAATAAATAAAATGGGTTTCATAAAAATCATCCCAACATCAAATAATCCATATAAAAGAAATGGATATCATTTCATAATAAGAAAATTGAAACCATTTAAATAATATAGACATGATACTTGGAACATACACATATGATATAATGTCATATTAGATGAAAAATGGTTTTGATAAAACACTTGAAATGAATTCTTGAGGAAAATATCCTGTCTTCTTCAAAATCATTCTGTTTTCACAAAATGTCATGCAATTTTAAAAGATAAATATTTTGTTGAAAATAGTAATGAATTATTAATGGGGAAGATTCATGAAAATAAGGCTTTATAATACCGTAAAAATCTGTTCGTGCTTTATAAGTTTAAAAAAACATTCTTCTCGTACTTTTGCCGGAAAAGTCAAAAAAGTACCTCGTAACGTAAAGAAAAGAAAGATTCCTTACATACCATGTAGTAAAAGTAAAAAATGGGTTAAAAGGACTTTAAAAATACATGATTTTTTTTTTATAAAACATGTACATGGATAATAACAATAACCCTACTAAATACTTATGAATAAACATCTCGGATAAGAATGAGATTGGAATATTTATCCCTCTCCTTAGCTCTGATATGCTTCGTACGTATCCTAAACTTCGGTATAATGATTTAAATAATGTCACTGACTTATTAAAAAATCATATTCATTTTTATGATATCATATATGTTTCATTTATGACTTTATATTACCCGTTCTTTTGTAAATTCCATGTTAAAGAAGCGTTTTGGGTAAAATCATTTCATTTATCGTATGTGTTTTGACTTGTAGTTATTGATATTATTACTTATATAATTATTTACATAATTCCAGAATGTAAAACATGATTTATATATATAATATATATTCATAATATACATATATATATTATAGATCGATAAAAGGAATGAAATACACCGTTCATGGATACGGTAGGCCGTACGTACGCATGAACGCTATTTTCGTTTCCTTATTGAATTGAATGAAACTAAATAGATGAAATAAATATATATAAATAAATCAAGTAGAATTATTATTTCATAAATTTCATTATTATTCATTATATAAACTGTATGATCATTCATGTATGGTTAACATGGAGAATGAATCTCATCACGTCGTGGAGACGGTAGTCCGTACGTACACACGAGCGATGATATCGTTCCCATAATTATTGAATAGAATTGGAGTAGATGGTATAATATATCAGAATCAGTATGATGTTATAATAACCATATATAGTTATTATTTACACCATTATACCAATCCATGTAAGGTGTTGGTGGAAAAACAGATTTCACCACGGCGTGGAGACGGTATTCCGTACGTACAGACGCGTGGTGATTACATTTTCTGTAGGATGGATAGATGGTGAAAGAGGGTTGTTTCATAATTTTAATAACATATAAGAATATGAGTTGTACTGATGTTATTACATTATAATGAAAAAACTAAAGAATAAGGAGTGGAAGAAGAAATAAAGTTGAAAGAATCGGTAACAGACATTACCTCTTCTTTGAAGCGCCTCTTTGAGACCTCCTCTTAGGGCACTAAAATTGGTCTTTGAAGAAAACTAGGACCTCTAGGATGTTTCTACGGAAGTTGAGAATAGAACTTGGTAGAGTTTTGCCGAGCATGAAGGCGCAATGTGGCGTGAGTAAGAGAGGGAGGAGGTGCCCTTTTATAAGGGAGGAGAAGGTCACATTTGGAAGAACAAAAAATATTATTTTATTATAAAGTCATATTCAGTTTTTAATTGCTCCAAATTGATTTATTTCGAAGCTAAGGTGGGGATGGGTTGAAATCCTCTCATCCAATAGAATTTATACAAGTTTAGGTCATTATATCAACCTTATGATTTAGTTTTAACTCTTAATTAATTAGATTGACATTTACCAAGTCACTTTGTAATTTTATATTATATAGATAAATAACATACCATATACATCCAAGAGACCCCCCAAGTGGTCCATTAATGATACACCTATCATTATATAAGTATCATGGCCGAGCCTTATATTTTTAGGAATATAATAACAATTAATAATTTAATTTTTGTTTTAAAAAATATTTTATGTCAATTATGACACTATTTGGTAATTGATTTTTTTGGAACTCATAACAGAATGGTTAGTTCGAAAAAAGTTAATTAAATCAGTACTAACATATCATATTAACATAGAAAATAATTGTAATTCATAAAAAGTCTAAAATTACATTTATTTGGGTATTTATAACATCAATTATGTCAATATTTCATTAATAAGATAATTACTGCTTCATCATTGTGTTATAAATAAATTAAATTATTTTAATTCTAAAAATTACAAATAAAATACCATTATGTTGGAAATAGGTTTAGCTTTCTAATGAATATTTATAGTCGAATGTATATTTTTTATAACCCTATATTAAAAATGATTTAGTTATTAAACTTTGATTTTAACTATTTTAACCCTTCTTTAAATAAATTAATAATAAATGTCCTAATCTAATCCAACTGGGCCTAAATGGTGATATTTTATTCCTAAGGTTGTTTTTGGCCGAATTAAAATTATCCAATAGAATTATTACATGTGTTAGGTAATAATAATATCATTTTTACCCTTAATTACCCTCTATACTTTTAACCGTGGTAAAAAAAAGTAAACAGTTACTATTCACCAAAAATTATTTTCATGTCATTGAACCAAACTTTAGTCCTTGATATTAACCGTGTCTCTCGGATTTTTGAAATTCCTCTCATAGAAGCGGTAAAATTTAGTTTTATGAAAAATTCAGTTTTTAACTACCACTAAGTGGTTTCACAATTCATCAAAAAATGAAAGTTTCCAGAAAAATACAAAAAATTAGGCATAATATATATTTGATATTATGAATTAAAAAATGATGTCTATTTTACCAAATTCAAAACATATCAGTTTCATTAATTAATTTAATAATTAATTTCTGTCGTTAAAACAAATAGGGTGTTCTGAAGAGATAATAACTATCAAAAGATTGACACTTGTTTATGTCTGGTTTAAATGTGAAATTACATCCAATGACCAAAATTGTATTTAATGGTAAAAATATATTCTAAATATACTTTAAAACCACTCAAATTAATAGTTTATCACTATTAATTTTTTTTATTAAAAATTTGTTTTTAATTAAAATTTAGTAATTTTCACTATTCATCAGAATATGAAAGTTATCTGAAAAGTACCAAAATTTCACCCTAAGGTAATTTCGATATTCCGAATCCAAAAATGATGTCCATTTTGAATGATAAAATTTATAAAATTTCAAAAAGTGGGTATTACTATTCATAACGGCTAGTTCATAATAATATTATAATAATATCTCGTTTAGTGAAACTCAGTATTGCGTACTACACACGCTATCGAGGAAGGTCTTTATTGTGTGTAATGCAAGCTAAGTCAGGGATGCGTGTTGTGAAAGATCCTTTTGTTGTAGCGTACAACACAAGACATTAATGAAATTAAAATGAATATGTTTCATAAAATATCGGGGTGCTACACATACACCAGGTAAGAATAATAAAAATGTAACACCACGAAGGTAGAAGTACCACATATATAACAACACGAAGATAGAAGTACCACACAGGTCGCACGAAAATGATAGAAGTACCACACATGTAACACCACGAAGATAACACCACGAAGGTAGAAGTACCATATAGGAAACACCACATTGATAGAAGTAACACACATGTAACACCACTAAGATAACATGATGAAGGTTACAACACGAAGGATACACCATGAAGATAGAAGTACCACATAGGTAACACCATGAAGATAGAAGTACCAAACAAGTAACACCACGAAGATAACACCACAAATGTAGAAGGACCACAAAGGTAACACCACAAAGATAGAATCACCACATAGGTAACACCACAAATATAGAAGTACCACATAGGTAACACCATGAGGGTTGAAGAACCACACAAGTAACACCAAAAAGATATAATCACCACATAGGTAACAAAAAAAGATAGAAGTACCACACAGGTAACACCACGAAGGTAGAAGAACCACATAGATAACACCACGAAGTTAACACCACGAAGGTTAATGACTCATCTCACACTAGGTATAACTTAAGTACAAAAGTACAGAAGATTATTTATAAACTAGATCATATTATTCTATTAAGATACACTTATGATGACCCACACAAGATAGATGGGTACTGACCCCCGCTTACCCACACAGGATCTGACCCACATAGGATCGATATGTACTAACCCCTACAGACCCACACTGGATCTGACCCACACAGGATAGGTATGTGGTGACCCACATGGGGTCCCTGAGCGTTTACCCACATAAGACCTAATATAATCTAACCCACATAGTATAGATAGAATCTTACCCACACAAGATTGATTTTTTTCCTTAAAATTACAGCCTGGCACAGGATTCCTCACTCTGGGTGCGCTCAAGTTCCATAGAATCTACCCCTCGAGATATTAGTAATACCTCGACCACCACTAATCTCCAAAAAGGAGTAACCAAAAGTAATTCTATCTCATAAGGGTTCCAATGCGACAGATGGTGCGTCAATTAGAGGCCCAGTATGTGAGTTATAAGTGTTTTAGTTCCGAGGGTCAGGTTGGATTCAGGTTCAATCCAAGCTGACCATACCCTAACTATCTTCGAAACTCATTTTTAGTATACCCAAAGTACCATCTCGATCCAAGTATCCTCACAATGCAGACGGTTTTTCAAACGGACGTATGGTTCTCAAGATACGGCCCTTTATGTGTTTCTGGGTCCCGTCCGACCCGGCCGGACAGACCCGTCCCGACCCGGTCTAGGCTAGGACATGGCGGGCTCAGCCCGCTGGGCCGAGTTCTGACCCATACCACTAGGGTGTGACCCACAAGGGGCGGGTCGACCCACTGGGAGGGGGCCCGCTGGGCAAGCGGCCCGCTGGCCAGGCAACTCGGTCGTGTGAGGCGCGACCCCCAGGGGGACTGTTTCCCGCCCGTATCTCGAATAATACAGATGTTGTTTGGCTTTGTGAAATGGTGGTGCCATGTGGGGGATGCCTGGTCACCGCGGAACCCACCGAGTAGGTGTGGGTTCTTCTTCCGCTACAGCCCTCTGCTCGCCAGCGGTGCGCTGATTGCGCTGCCTCCCCTTCTGCATCTGGTCTATGTGCTGGCCACATCCTTCGACTGTCGCGGCTAACGAGCCATGGTTCTTTGCTCCCTAGAGGCACGCGATGGCGCGCCACACCTCTTCAGTGGCCAGGCTCTGCCAGCCACTCCAATAATCGTCACGGGTTAGTGTCATGGCTTCCTCTTGCGGCGTGCATTGGTGAACCACATCCTTCATAGTCGGTTGGTGTCGTCGCACCATCAGTCTTCCATAGACGGCACAAGGGTAGTAAAGTAGCAGAGGTTTTGGGCCAGGTTCATTAGGCCCGCGCCCTCCATGTTAGCTCATAATCATGAGGGAGGGTTAAAGGGTTCAAGAAATTCACTTGAATTTAAACAAGGATCAAATCTCAACCTAGAGAATGATGGAGAAACACCCACGATTGAGGAAGTCAGTCGGTGTTCACCATCCCCGCAACTAGCCTCCAACGATGACACCTGATCGTCGATCTTATGTTCGCGGTTTCAGTGTCACTCGTCACTTCTCCCCAGAACTGGCTCCTTCCTCCAAGGGTTTGGCGTCTCATCACTTTGTCAGCACTTCCTTGCTAGGTGAAGTAGTGTCGAAACCTCTTCCCAAGCTCCATATAAATATGAGAGGGGGAGGATAAGTAAAAATGATGGGAATTAATGGAGGCTCATTAATTAGGAACCTTTATGATTCCCAAATAACGTTGTTACTTAAGTTTGAAAGGTCAAGATATTTATTGGCTTGACACAACACTGGTCCCACATTGTCGTTTTTCCATTGGAGGGAAAGAAAGAAAATAAAAATTAACTTAGTTATTTTTATTATTATTTAAAAAGTCTCATAACATAAATTTTTCTCCAAACATTCTACGGTCAAAGTTAAGCCTCCTTTAAGAGAATCCTGGTGTTGTGAATTCAATGGTGACCATGGATTTTTAATCTGATCACTGGTACAAAAGTTATAAAATACCATTTGTGCGTTTACTGAATGTACCTAAAAAAAGTTTAGATAATTATTAACATTCACCCTCGACCCACGCCAGTCAAGGATAGGCTCTGCCTAAGGGAAAAACTTCCTAACAAACACAATGGTACTCTAATATTTTCAATCCAAGTTACCATTTAGATGTTATGGATTTTACAATAAAATAATTTTCACTTAATTATATAATTTATGGCCAAAAAATAAATTTCACTGGTGGACCACGCTAGCCAATATTAGAATCAGGGTAAGAAAAGAAAACCCTCACGAGTTCAGCGGTGGTCTTCGATTTTCAATCAGAGTTTCCATTTCTGTGTTATAAACATTTTAAAAATAAAATAATTTTATTTAATAATTTTATTTACGATTATGCCATTTTTGGTTTTCCCACTGGTGGCCTGCGCCGTCTAAACTTATGTCGCACCTAGGGTAAACCCGCCATCCTGAATGCAACGATGCCCTTGGATTTCTGTTCCGAGAAATCGTTGATGAGTTATTCTAATTTTTCAGGAAAAATTCTTATGCACCCTAATTAAAGCATAAAAAAACATCAACAGATCATTCCAGGCACTTTGGGCCTCATAATAATGTGCCGTCAGATTTCATGGTCTCAAAATAATTCCATATAATTAAAACAAATTCATGGAAAGTCTGGGTATTTACATATTATACTTATCAAATAAATAAATAACAATAAAAGACTTGTATAAGTACATGTATTAAGTATCAATGATGCACAATGAAGAAATGTTGAGTCCCGTTGGTTAGGTATATTTGTTTTTCAATATATATATTATTATATGAACTATTAAATAATCACATGAATCATCAAAGGAGTATAGTAAAATGTAGGTAATGGATTAAAACTGCATTATTTAAACCATATGGATTTTTTGGTAGTTGAATATGTGAATATATATTGTTTCTAGATCATTCTAAGTATTATAAACCCTTATTTAGAAGTGGAAATTGTATGAAATAGTGATCCTCTGAACTTGGTTTTTTATTGTGTTTCTATGTATTCTTTTATCTCTAGTTGGATATAAATACCGCATAAAAATAATAAAGAATAAAAATGATACCATTTAATAACTCCACCCCCAATCAATGGTTACAAAGATCTGAACAAGATCATACAATTATAATTAATGATATGATCTTTCAATGACTCTAGTGTGATTAATGTTTATTGAAGATTAATAATTCTATATATGTTTAAAAATCAGTTAACAGAAAACCAATTCAAGTATTATATGGGAAAATAATCATACATGGAAGGATTAATGGAAGACCTATCGATTATCAATTGTAATCAATGTTCTAGAGTTTTCTGTTGATTATATTATTCTATAATAGAATGTTTATACCTCAAAATCTACAGAGATGAGGATTATTAGGATTGATTGATGATCCATAAATGATATTATTTTTTAAATCTAAAAAAATTCAATTCCTAAGGGTTAAAGGAATTAGAATTTATAGTGTGATCTATGATAGTTTGAAATATATTTCTCTAGGGAACATCATAAATAAGAAATATAAATTGTAAATGTAAAGATTAATATATATTGTTTGGAAAATTGGAGATGATGAATCAATTAGAGAGTTATTCACAAGGGTTATTTATATTAAATGCAATGTATGAGTAATTTCAACATATTAGAGTAATATATATTTTTTCAGATGCTATTTAGAATTGAACCTAAAAAATTTGATTCCAAAGTATCATTATTTAAAAAAATGATACTGAAATAAATATTTGGGATGATTTTTACTGTGTTATCATTACATATGAGATAAGAACTAGGAACGTTACCAAATATACATGAAATTATAATAAATAAATCTCCATCAAATCCACTAATAAAAAATATAATATATTTTTTTATTGATAGAGAAGCAAGTGATTCTAATTTAGAATTAAAAGTGGGTAATATGTTACAGTAAATCAATTCATTATTTTCTATAAAATTAAAAGGAGGCACATGAAAGCACAAAACAATTTTTTCATTAATATTCTTAAAATATAGAGTCACTATCCATTTCACATCAAACATTCCAAGGATAATGGTAGAGTAACCTATGATTAATATACATGTAAATTACATCATTTTTTATGAATATTAATCACAATAAAAAAGTATATTCTCAAGGACACTAATGGCTTATTGTATTTGGAAATATAGATCACGATTTTATAACCTTGTGAATGATTTTCAATGTTTCTCATAGAGATGTTTCCATTTATTAATCTGAATTAAAACCTTTCATCATAACCCATGGATTGTAAACAAAATAAGGGTGATCTCAGATGCTGGGTAAGGGTAAATAATGGAGATATATAATCATAATATTAACACATGGGTATCAGTACATGAGAATAAAATTTTATGATCATTCCATACACATCAATGATCATAAAATTGATTCATTTTAAAAAATATTGGATGTTCATAAGTCTAATGTATCATAAGGTAATCAAGATAATATTCCATGAAACCATAATATAGGAATAAGACATGGAATGGTAGAAAACACCTAAGAATATAAAATCATTCCCTGAGGATCATTGAAAAATCAAATCAGGGAACATTATAGGGGATTCAAAAATTGGCTGGGACACACTATCATCACTAGTTTTATCCCATTACTTATTATGGAATGGTTTCACTCCACAAACAATTTTAGTAGTCAATGTTCTCTTTAGAAACTATCTTAATAGTTAAGGTTCACTCCGATGACCATATTAGTAGTCATGGTTTACTCCCAAGACCACTTTAGTTTTCAACATTCTCTTCTAAGAATATATTAGTAGTCAAGGTTCACTTATAATACCATCTTATTAGTCATGGTTCACTCCCAAAACCATATTAGCATACAAAGTCCATTAATGAACTGACTTCACTCCCCATTCCATCCATGTCTATATAACGAGATATTAATCTTTACCCAATGAATTGGATAGAGATATGGGTTAAAAACATTATATAATTAAATCGTAGATATGTGTTCCACAAGATCAAAAACAATCATTTCATAACACATGAATTTAAATGAGAGTCATACACTTGTCATTATTTCATGAACTTTGGATAAGAGATAGGTTTCATAATCATTTCATAAAAGCATAACCCATGAAAAATTAAGTTTCATAATCACGTAACATGGGAAAGAAAAATGGGTTTCCAAAATATATTACCCATTAAAAATAAATAAGTTTCAAAAATATAAAACCAGTGAAAGTGTAATGGGTTTCATAAGAAAATTACTTGTGAAAGACAAATAGGTTTCATAAACTCGAGTCCATCATAACATTACCCATTCAATGAAAGAATACGAATGGAACTCTTGTATCATATCCCTAGTAAGGCATGTGTGAAAATAATTTATTTCATCTTTGATGTAAAATAATTTAGAAATATATTTCAAAAATATTTCTTGAGAAAAATAACATTTCTTCGAAAAATACTTAGAAAATAATTTTTGTTGAATGTATCCTTTTGAAAATATAAAAATTAATTTTAAAATCTATTTATAAAACTTCTTGAACAGAAAACATTTTTTTAAAAAAAATTTCTTCTAGAATAGATTTGAAAACATATAAAATAATAATTTAATCTATTGAAATTATTTTTATTGAATACAACCTTGATAAAATATAAAGGAAGTATGAAAATATTAAAAAAATAATTGAAAATATAACTTAAAAATTATAATTCTATGTTGAAAAAAATAAATCCTTTTGCATGAAAATATCTTTGAGAACATATACAAAAATCTTAAAAACAATTTGAAAACATTTTCTTGGAAAATATTGTTGAAAACATATAAACAAGGATTCAAAACATTTTGAAAATAATTTGAAAACCTAAAACACATTTTAAATACTTTTCCATGTGAATTATCATAAAATATAATATACAAAAACTGAGAACTAATTTTTGGAACCTATTTTTTTAATAAAATACATTTTTGATCAAATAGAGAAATAATGTCAGATTTACATAAAAATATTCCATAATTTTCATTAGTTAAAAAGATTGTAAAATTTTAATAATTCATGAATATTTCCTTAATAACAAATAGAGAAGAAAACTCAGGATTATTCTATAGATATATTTCAAAATATTTCATCAATAGAATCATAATAAAAAATAATCTTTATAAACAATGAGATTGTAGTAATAAACACTTACCACCGTAGAAATATTGAATATTAATCCCCATTAAAGAATTAAATTAAAATAATCATAAAATATAATGAAATAAATTATATTAATTATATAACATTTAAAATGGTAGTATACACCCTCCATAAACGAATATAAATGAATATTAAAACATGTCTCTCAAAGAAGAAAAATTGGGACAAAATTATATTACTGATTCAGTAACTTTTGAACCATAAAACCACATGAAATAATATTCATAAAATGGATAATTAAATATACATAAATATAAGGATAATTATCATAAAATACATTCATGGAAATCATATATACCACTTAAAATAAATGATTTGTGAATATGGCATAAGTCCCGTCAAAATAAAATTAGACCATAAATCCCATTACTACATGTGTATCTTTTGAATCATGTGATATTTCGAAAACTAAAATCAATTGAAACTTTTAATATCATTAAATAAAATAAATACATGATATTTCATTTAACATGGCACTATATTCACAGTTCAATAAGTATAATTAGTCAATATAGCATATATCTCATAGAAATAAAAGTGAGGTAAGAAAACTCTTAACTTATGTATTGACTTTCTCTATACATGTTCCACCATACTATATAATGATTATATTATTATTAAAAATATAGTAAATTACCATAATATTATATATCATACAATATATTATTTTATTAGGTAATTATATTACATTCTTAGTAATAATTTCATGTTAAAGTTAGGTTTCAGATAATAACCACTTTTTTTTGTGTATGTTTGGACTTTTTATTCCTGATCATCTTTCATATATCATGGTTTTCTTGTTTAAAAAATGTAAAACATAATATTTTAATTATATAAATTCTTTATATATGTATTTATAATAATCTATGAATTATATAAATAATAAATGAAATACACCATTCATGGAGGTGGTAGCTTGTACATATGCATGAATGCTATTTATATTTTTTATCGCATAGAAATAAAGTAAATAAAATATATGTATGTATGTATATTATCATTCCAGTAGAATTATTATTCCATAAATATCATATAATTTTACGAAATCTATCCTTAATACATTTCATGTCTAGTGGGAATGAATCACGTCACTTTGTGTAGGTGGTAGTCACAAATGTCCAAAAATGAAGTTATCATTTTCCCAAAAATTGACAAGCATAAAGGTATGTGCTATATAATAATTAAATATTAGTAAATACATCAAAAATATCGTATATATAATATAAATAAAATAATTACATGATAATTCTAAACATTTAAAGGTGTAAATTGATGAACGAATTCCATTGGTTCGTGAGGCAGTTTTTTGTCGTACACACGAATGATGATTTTGTATTCCATTTGATGTATGCGTGTGTGAGAGTAGGTCATACCATTAAAATTAAAAATATAATTATATTTAGGATACTATGGTTATTATATAATCCTCTAATAATAACAATTCAGGAGGTTTAGAAGTAAATAATATAACCATTCTTGTTGAAGAATATTGCATTTTCTTTGGGTAACTTATTTTAGATGGTACCAAAGGGCTTCATCAGTTGTATTTATTCTCATGGTGAAGAATCTAGGATGAATGGAGGAAATGTTTTGTGGTATTTAGATATATTTTTACTGAGAAAATTTCTTGAGAGTTATGAAAATGTGAGGGGTGGTGAGTGTACTTTTATAAGTGGACAGAGAGGACACACATAGAATTTTTGGAAAGACTTACCTTCTCCCCAAGGTTTTACCTAAAAACATGCTTCAATGATACAAAAAAATATTTCCATGAAGTTTTATGGTTGAAATATGGATATCAAATTGGTTTTGGAAATTTTAGGGCCATTTTTACAATGTAATAATAATATTAACCACTAGGTATTTCTTTACCTTAAGCATTGAAATTATATTTAATTATATTCACTAATTTTTTGGGTCAAAATGTATGTTGATATTTTGATAAATTAAAAATTACTCTGGATGTTAATCTGGAATCTATTTTTTCATATTTTGAACACATAATGGGAAGAAATTAAATTAAAAGTAATCCCATATATGGGATGAGGCATAAAAAAATTTTAGTGAACATATTCAAAAGATTGAAAAGTTTTTATGTCAAATTTCAATGTAAAATAGAAATAAATGAACCAAATTTTATGAGAAGATTTATAATTTATCTAAATATACATTAAAACCAATTTTATATATAATTTAATGATATAAATCAATTATATGAAAATTTATTTTTTAATTAAAATCAAGTTTTTTCACTATTTATCAAAACTATTGTTTTCAAAAAAATAAGAAAGCATTACCTAAATTAAAATTTAGTATTATTATTTTAAAAATTATTTTTAAATTTTCAAATAAATTTTATAAAATTTCAATAAAATATATTTATAATAGGCACACCATTAATATGGGGTAAAATTTACTTTTAGAATATATATATCCTTACATATAAAATTGGATTAATTATAGTCTCGTATATATAAAACACTTAAGATGGATTTTAAATTGTTTAATGGATAGAATAGGTATATATTTCATTAAACTCATTTATAAAAAGTTTTTTAATTATTATATTTAGGTTAAACACGATTAAATTCATAAATATAGTTTTCATGTCACATATTTCCATTATTTTCAAAAGTTATTTATGTAAAATTCTAGTTAATTTTCCACCAAATAATTCTTATTATATACATGTCTAAAACATATTTACATGATTTAATTAATATTATTCATAACTATTATTCTCACAGCTTGGTGAAAACTATAGTAATATTTTAATATTAATATTAATAGTACAGTTTAGTTTGGTAAAAAAAGATATTGCATGTAACATATGCAATCGATAGAACTCAATATTGTGTGTAACAGAAGAAAAACATACTTTTTCATATAGCACAAGATAATATAACAGTTTCATATTGAAAAATAATAATTTTGTGTCGCATAAAATAGAAACCAAACATATTGATTTAATATAAAAAAATATATATTTAGTGAGGCATGAAATAAAGAATATCGACATGATTAAATTAATTCAACAAAATAATTAAATAAATATTATGGTGTTATAAAATTAATATGGGTACAATGGTGAATGAGATAAAATTCTAATAATATCTATCGAAAAATAAGAAAAAATTATGGAGGAATTATAATTTATCGAGATATAAAAATTGAATTTCTTTGTTTAAACATGATGGTTTTAATAATATTGAAGAATAAGTTGTAGATAAAAGATAAAATAATTTTGTTTATAAATTTTATCTTCATTAAAATGTGAATGATAAGAGATTTAGTAGTGATGTAACAACAAAATCTAAAGAAGAGGCTTCAGAAACTCATATGGAGTTCATTCTTAACACATAATTAAATGAATTTATTTATAAAGTAAAAAATCCTCAGAAAGAAAAAAATGACATCCATAATGCAGATAATTTTGTAAATAATCAAGAATCTATACTTGAATAAAAATATTGGTTAGTAAGACAGATTGATAGTATGCAGAAATTTATTCATGAAGTTTAAAATAGCAATAGAATGTTGGATAAAAATAAAGGAAAAGGTGATAGAATTTCAACCTGTTTAATATGAATTGGAGAATTTTGATTGAGAAAATAATAGCATCTAGATTTCAAATTAGGATGTTGAAGATTGATCTATTAATGCTGATTTGTAAGATTATTATACCAAAATATCTTAAAATCATGGAGAAAAATATATGACCATTAATAATAACACTGATAAGAAAAATCATCTTAAAGGGATCAGGTTCGAAATCAATCCATAAAAATTATATAATTCTATATTTTATGAGATATTTAATATTGATGTAAAATTTGATTCAATTGGATACAATATAATTTTTAATAATAAATATAATATAAATAATTTGATTGTATTATTTGGAAAAAAATTCAAAAAGGAAAAAATAATGATGGTCAAATGTCAGTGCAATACCACCTCATTGTTTCGGAATGCATCTAGTTTTCATAGTTAGTTATTGTTTTTATTAACATTGTTGGATATTTAGAGGATTTATTAATATATTATATATGTTTTTAATCAATCCAAAATATTAAAATGAATAAAAAATACATTAGATATAGTTTTTTATTTGGATTCAACCTACCCATAAAAGAAAATTCAAAGGCAACTTGCCAGATCCATTATGAATGATCAAAAAGTATGTCAACCTCTAGGAATGAATTTTAAAATATATAATCAGCCCTATAATATTTATAATGGATAAATTTTGATTTTATATTTTGAATTATTATTTAATGACAAATACAAACATGATAATGATGAGAAAAAATAAAAGTAAAAAGTAAATGTTTGTGAAATCTCTCTAAAGTACACAAATGGCGAATATCCTTGGATATTCGATACATGTTTTCTTCACATATGATGAGATATATAAGTTTCTATAACAAAATCAATTACTAAAACGAAATTATAGTGGCTTATGGAAATAATGAATCTCTTAGAAACATATTCATTTGATCTAATATCATGGGAAAATAAAAGCTAAAGTCCAAATATTCCATATTTATCGATAGTGTAAAAAACATATATACAGTTTTTGACCACATTATCATGAACTAAATATGATATACTCCTAATAAATTATTTTATTATAATAATTCATGATAATTGGGATGTTTTGACAAGAGTATTTTTAACCATGAAAATCCCTCTCCCTGTGGCATATGCACATAATTCATGTTATTTTAGCATGAAGGATGAAAAAATCATAGAATTGAATAACTGTACATATGTACCAAAAAAATTTAAAAATTATTACAAATAGAGTAATTTTCTGTGAAGTGTCATAATAATGATAAGATATAGTAAATGTTTTTTCCATACTCCATAATGGAAAATTATTATATTTTTCACACAATAAGGTTGAGATACAAAAAATCACCCCATACGAGATATTTATTTTAGACATATATGATACCATGCGATGGAAATGTACTAATTATGAATATTATCTCATTTATTTTTTGTTTATTTAATTCATAATAAATTTAAAATAATTCTAAAAATTTTTTAAGGTTCTTCAGAAGTTTATTTTTTTTGAATATTTTCTTAAAAAATGTTATTTATTTTATAAAGAAGGTTTGAACTAATTGTGGTACTGATTATAGGTTTGGTAAGTTTTAATCATATGTATAGTTTTATTGTATTCATAAAGATATTAGTGAACCATATAAAAAAATAAAAAATTTGTATCTGATGTAAATAATGGATCCTAGTTGAGATAGCTTGAACTATGTTCATTGAACATGATACATATCCATTCCTTTTTATACCATTTGTTAGTTCAAGAGTATAAGGTCCCGACCATAAATAATATGTAAAAATTGATAATTTTGAATTGAATTTTTTTTATTGTATTCATGTATATCTTTTGGATTAGAATTTTTCAGAATTATGTCATCACCCATACAAAATAAATTATTACATCATAAAGGGGAAACTTCTACTTAGTATCACTTTTTCCATAATAAAAAACTTTTACGAAATAATTTATTTTATTTTCAAAAAATATCATCTCAATTTTAATATTGTATTCATCATTATAAATAAATATTTTTTAAAAAAATGTTAAAAACATTTAAGAATGTGGGATTAACACAAACATATTATTAAGGGAAATATAAATTGAACGAAATTCACTAGTCCATGAATACTTATTTTTTTACATGTTTCGAATAATATTATTCTTCAAAATAGTTATTTTCCTAATAAATAAATCAACGTATCTATCAAAATATCTTAAAAAAACATTTCATTAGAGTTATTAATAGAAAAATCATACTCCTAGACGTTTCATTACAATCATTAAAATCTCATGAATGTTTTTTTAATAAAGATATATATTTCACCCATTAGAAAAACCATATACTATCCTTTCAAAATAGGATCAGTATCTTAGAAAAATTATATTGGTAAATTGGGGAATAATTTCTATATAAATTTTAAAATAACCCATAAAATGGAATAACCTTCCTAATAAATTAAAATGAACTCTTAATAAAAACCTAGTTGGTTAACACTATCCCCTTGACCATTGCATTAGGGAAATATATTCAGCTCACCTATCGTAATGTGTTATATCGGACTGAAAACTCATGATGAGTTATATAGGGCTCACATATGCTCATAAAAATTATAAATAAAGATACCATGTATATAACAAGAAGAATCATTTATTTTCATCAAAAAAAATATTCTTTTCACTCATAATAAAATCAATTCCAAATAAAAAATATCAATTTTATTTAAAATTTATTTTGAAAATAACCATAACAATGTGAATGAAGGTTTTTATTTTAATAAAACATAAATGAATATAATGGAAGACAAACATAAAATAACTTTAATGGTGGAGGTGAAATGTATTGATGAAGGACATATTAATGTATAATATTTATTTTTTACTTTCTCAATATTTTCCAATAATGTAAAGAAAAATATTTCTTTTGAAAACCCCTCAATTAAAGTAAAAAAAGTGACATAAAATGAGTTTACATTAATATAAATACATCCATAAAATATTTATAAGAATACATACATGTATGAAAATTATTTTTAAAATAAATCATAAAAACATTTAAAATAAGGCTTTTGTGGTAAACTATCCACTTCCTAAGTCAATGTCATCACATACATTTTATATGTTCATAAATAATAAAACAATAATAATTATTTACTTACTTAAGATCCATTTTCTTTTTGTAATAATTTAATTTTATGTATCATAATGTTATATAAATTTTCATAATCAATGAAGTTAATGTTGGGTATTTTGATTATATTCGGCTCATATGTCAAAAATTGCATCAGTAGATTTTATGTGTTAAACAATTTCATTATTTCTTAATATTAATAATATTCATTATGTTATAATTAAAAAATTTAAACATTAATTATAGTTTTAAATCAAAATAAAAACATTTATTATAAAAATTAATTGTATTAAAATCACGGTTATGTTTTGTTGTTTGTTTTCATGAGTAACATTTTCATTTTCAATGATCATAATGAGATGAAAGTGAGTATAATTTTATCATTAAAAATTGAAAAATATATCATTAATATAAATTATATAAATTAAATCCATCATTATGACTATCTATGAGAGGTTTTTATGGAAGAAAATTTACATCGGTTCGTAGGACGATAGTTTTTTTGCACACGATTGATGTTTTAATTTTCCATTTTATGGAAAAAAGAGATTGGTATAGGTTATATAATGAACAGAACAAAATATGATTATTTTTAATACACATGAATTAATATTTCATTATTTTTTAAGGTGATTTTAGGGATACAGAAAAATAAATAAATAAAATTCCCACATAAGAACTATATTAATTCTTTTATAGCTTGTTTTTCTGATCAAACCAAGGAATCATGGAAATAGGGTGGGTTTTAAGGATCATATTTTGGTATATATTTACTAAATCCATGTGATATTCATCTTTGTATATAAGAGGATGATGTGTTTTATTTTATAAGTGGTGGAGAGGACACAATTGTAATTTCTATAACGATTAAAATAAATTATTTACATACTCATGAAAATTGTCTCCAAACGAGACCATTTTCAAACATGAGATGATATAGGGTGGAAATATGGCATGAAAATAGCATTTATAAATTTTTTTTTTGTAATTTTAACACATATAAAATTATTTTAACCTCATTGTAAATCATTTTTAACCTTATTAGTGGTATATTTTTACTATTTTTACTATTAATTATGACATAAAATTAAGGTAAAATTTTTACCGGATATTAATTATTATAATTATAATCATAAAATCAATTTTATCATATATAATTGATATATGTGGAAGAATTTAATTTAAAATTAAACCCTCTTAAGGTAACAAAAAACAACGTTTCAAAGAAATAACTTTTTATGCATAGAATATATTTTTTTTACCAAAAACATGTATAATGTGGATTACAATAAACTTTTAACGATTATTAATAGTAAAACATAAATAATAATTTTTTTAAAATTAATCAAAATAATGCTATAACGTTTTAAAATACATTAAATCAAAAGACATTTTTCAATAAAAATCAATATTTTTTACTATTTAGGGAAAAATCCATATTTCCAAAAAAAAATCTCATCAATTCCCCATAAGATAAATTTTGAACCGATGATATAAAAAAAATTCATTTCATAAATTATTGTCCAATATTTTTTAAATGATTAATTTAAATAAAACCATATATTTAAGAAAATATTAATTTGGTTATAAATAAAATAATTTTCATTCTAGAAGATTATTTAACAAATATTCTTATAATGAATATAACTCTATAAAATATTATTAGTTCCTATCAATAAGACATGAAAATGATAGAAATTATAATTAAATAGTTTTCTATATTCCTAACATATTTTTGAAATTATTTCCGCTCAATTTTATTCAATACGTAAAATATTGTGATAATTTTCATTCATATAATTTTTGAATTCTAACATTTCTTCATCAATCAAATGGTTTTTCTGAAATACCTATTAGTAATATATCACATAATTCAGAAACACATGTTATCTATGGACAAAAATATTTACTGTGTGTTCCTCACAATAATGGTTTTGTTCTAACTAAAATAAATTTGGGCTAATAACATGTGTTACACCGGGAATATATTTTGGTAACATAGAAACATGGAATATACCATGTAACTGAGATAAAATTGCATTAAAAGACACTCAATATTACACTAATTCAACAATATCTAGGATTAAAAAAAGTATAATGAACTAAATACTTATCTTTCACTTTTTATTAAAAATAGACTACTTTTACATGGAGGGAATTTTAGGAAAAAAATAATCACATACTTGGAAAGATTTATCTTTCCTTTGGTTACCTTGATAACATTTTAACATTCTATATTACATCCTCATTTACTGGTGAATCATCTTAACCTACTTATCCATATATTCTAATAGTTATTGTCCAAAAACATTATTTTTTATACATCATCACAATTACATGGAGTCAGATATGAGTTTAAATATAACGCTTAAAACAATTTCATTTGAGTATTATAATATAAAAAATATTAGGATAAAATTAATAAAATATCTAATATTTATCCCAACATCCATGATAATCTATTTTACCAGCTTATAAAATATCATCAAATGTATATATAATTATATATTTGTAACAACCCAGGTATTTATAGAATAATTAATTTTTATATCAATTAATATTTATGAATAATATATTAATTTTACGTTAAATCGGAAATTTTTTCTAATAGCATACTCGACACATAATAATGAGTTTCTCTTAAATCTTACAATTCACACAACATTGAGTTATACCGAAAAATAATACAATGATAATATTATTATTTTAAATGGTAGTTAACTCCTAAACATTGTATTTGTGGGAATTAAAAAAATTAATTATACTGTGATTTGAAATATTTTTTAAATGTTTGAACATTTATCCAATAAATTTTAGAGGCTAAAAATGATAATGATTCCAATTTTATGCATAAAATACTCTAATATTTTCAAAGGGCTGGTTTAACACCTTTTAATGGAGAACCCTTTTGAAAAATAGTTTTTTTACTTTTATATGTTTTATTACAAAAAATAAAATTATTCTTTATAAGTGGGACATCAAAATTTACATTGGATGATATTTTGGTATTTTTCTAATAGGATTCATATTTTAATGAATAGTTAAAAATACGACATTTTAATTCAAAACTCCCTTTTTAATATAGTTTATTTATATAGTAAGATTTACCTTTAAAATATTTTAAAGTTTAATTGGATTATGATTTTATCATTTAATTCAATTATGGTAATCATAAGTAATTTTACATTGAAATTGGACATAAACAAAAGTCAATATCTTGATAGTTTTTACTTCTTAAAAACCCACTTTCTTGTATTGACAATAGAAATTAATTTTAAATTAATTACTAAAAAGTCTATGTTTTGATTTTGGAAAAATATATTCCTTATTTGGAATTATATGGTAATTTTTTTTAAATAAGTACCTTTTATATCTAGACATTATGTATAGTATCTTTGGTAATTTTTATTTACCAAAGATAAAGGTAAATTAGGTAAATTAGGGTAACCAAAAATATAATAAGGATAATAAAATTACACTAACATCTGTCAAAATCATATTGGATGAATAAAAGTCAACCAATATCACATAAGGGTAATAATTGACTCATTTAATGGACTTTTGTTCATGAAGTTGATGTAATTATTATTAAAACCAAAGAATGTTACAACATGTCACTCTCTTATATATTAGAAGTATAATAATTTTAATGTTGAGATAAAATTTATGAAACAAAAAACATAATAAATATCAATAAATATAATGATTTTACCTACATGATGGGAAATTATTTTTATTATTTATAGATTAAATAATTACTATAAATATTGACACAACAATGATATAGTAATTATTTTATTAAGAGAAATATCAAATAAATTATATTATAAATATTAAAATAAATACTAACTTATATAATTTATTTCATCCAAGATTTGTTTTAAATGACTATGACATGATAGTATCGAGTTACTATTTTTTAGTTAAGTAATAACGTTTTTATGAATTTTGGAAAATTCATTTATTAATATTTTCAAAATTGAAATAATTCATAACATCAAATATAAAAAAGTATATTGAATTTTTTAAAATTATTAAAAATATTAGATTTAGAAAAATAGTTATTAAATGTCCATATATATTAAAAATGGAACTTTGTTTTGGGTATTTAACATGTTATGGTAATTAGATTGACCCACAAAGTATAAATTATAAAATATCATGGTAATATTAAGAAGGGTAAAATAAAGGTTAAATAAAATATATAAGCATTAAAAAATATTTGAAACTAGAATAATTTTAATTGTATGATTAAAATATGACCCTAAATTATCTAATATTTGAAATAAATGGGTGTGGGGTCATTAGAAACAGAAATTTAATTTATAATAAAATAATATTTCAATACTTTCCTAAAGTGCTCGTCCTCTGTATTTAAAAAGGCCACATCCTTTACCCACTTACTCACACATATAAAGCCCCTAGGATCATCCAAAATCTACTTAAATAACCTTTCATCATTCCTTACTTCTTTATAGTATCCATACCTTGGGAAGAAGGCAATTCCAAAAGCATTTTGGCTCAATTCAAAAGGAGTTACCTGATTTAGATTTAGCGTTTTCTATGAAGTTACATTACATTATTTTCCTTATTGTCTCCCTATGATATTACTATTATTGGATTACATAAAAACAAAATTATCCTAAATATACTAATATTTTTTTATGATAAGGATTTGAACTACACTTACACACTCTTCAATTTAATGGATACGAACATACCATTTTTCTACATGATGAACTACTTCCTCAGAAAAGGATGATTGTTCAATTTTTCCTACCACATCTCATGGTGGCCATTATGATGGAACTATAATAATATATGATATATATTATATTTTTATTTTTATTGTACTTATGTATTGTTTATTTAAAACAAACCTTTATGCTTTCCATAATGTTTAATATGATAATTTCATTTGAGGATTGTAGACTACTGAATCCTCAAAGTGATATGAATTTTTCATGCTATACATTGAACGTATAAAGGATGAAGAAAATTAAATTATGTAAAATATATAATATAAATATTATATCTTAATTATAATATACTTATGTTTCATTTAGTGATCATTACATTAATACGACAAAGAAATGAAATTAATGTTCATGCATACGTATGACCTACTGTCTCCATGAACTGTACCATTTATTTCAAATTTAAAAATGTTATGGAATATTATAAATACATATATAATGGATATATATTATATTTAAATCATGAATAAAATTATGGGTATGGTGGAATTTTTACAATAAAGACAATTTACATCAAACAAGTTCATTTACGACTCAAACATCAAATATCGGAAAAACGACCAATATGAACTTAAATAATTATTTAATATTTATTACATGGTAATAATTGTTATAAAAATAAAAATAAAATTAAAAATGTTATCAAGAATGTATAAATTAACATATTTTTATTATTATGGTACAAAATAAATGAACAAGATATATCAGATTCGTGGAAAGGGAATTTCTAAACTCAATTTCCACTCATTGGGTTTTATTAATACTTCATTGATTATATTATGAAAAGATTATGTGTGGAAAAACTGTTTATTTATTTACGTTTTAATTTTTCTTCCCTTTGTGTGGATATACTATTTCTAAATATAATCACTCCATCGATAAATGTTTAGGTAATTTATAAGAATATTGTAAGGGAAATATTAACTCAATATCATTTCATTTAGTTAAATATCCATGTAAATGATTTTGTTTTTCAAAGAATATGTGTGAATGACCTCTAATTTTTTTTCAATTAATATCCAATTATATTGGCTGTATTTATAATTTTCGCAGATAAATATGTCATTGATATATCTTTAATCTAATGATGCGATCTTTGTAACATATTTAATCTCAATCTCCTTTCATTATGGAATATTTTGATTCTATGAACCTTTATTATCCTAAAAGGTTTATATACAAACCTTTTGACGTTTTATGTCATTAATTTATATATTCTCATGACATTTTAAGGTTCGTTTGATATTATTTAGTAATTATTTTTATTCAAGTGTTTATCAAGTGGTAAGGGACTTCGTCTCAACCTCCAATCATTGAGGCATATTTTGATTTATATACGATTTTTTTATATTGTTTATAATTAACACACATTAATTTTAATTTCATTGATTGGTTTTCAAAAGGTATATTTTTTTATGAATCATTTTACTAAATGAAAAAAGGAATGTCTTTAACATATGGGGCGATAACGAATTATCCACTTCCGTAACCATTATTTGATATTTGGATTCCTCTATAAGACTTAATGTTTTTCAAATGAAAATAATTCTTTTTTCCCTTTTTGGTATTTTTGGTCTTGAAAATGGTTTTGAAAGTGGATTTACTATTTCAATATATTTAAATTATTTCTTTTGATTGGAAATGAAATTTATTGAGTGAGATGTTGATAATTTCAATCTCTTATGGGTTATGAATATATAATGGTACTTGGACATTTGAAGGCTTATTACATGATAATCCAATGATGTGTGGTTATATGGTAAACCAAAGATGGGTGGTTCTGTGATAAACCATGGACAGGTGGTTACATTATAAACTCCAATGCATTGGGTATGTAAGTCAGTCATATGGTTATTCCATTCCAGTATGTTTATGTCCCAAGTTACCTTTATATGTTATATGCTACTTTCTATGATATTTATGGTAATATTTTGGTTACAAAAGGGTAATTAATGTGCTTAAATTTAGTGAACTATTTTTTCTACATTTTATTGGTGAAAAGTATTACTTTATGATAAAGTGTTGATGGTTTACATGTTTTCACAAGAATAATAGTTTTCATTTGTCATGTATACCTTACTGAGATTTTTAAGCTCATCCCATTTTGGTAAAAAAAATTCATATGAAATAAATATGAATACACTCAATGATGGGATCAATGAAAATTTATGAGGGTAAAACATGAAATGATACTATGTTTCTTTTTAAAGGGTTTTTTATGAAAAAAATGATAGTGATAAGAAGTGTCTACATGTAATATTTATGTCGTTATGTATGGGTTATAACCTAATTCTCTAAATATATAATCATGAAAAGATCCTCGATGTGAATTAAATTAAAATTATTGACTTATATTATGTTTAACTAATGTTTATGGTTGGGGCCTTATAGTTGGTAACAGAGATCAGTTTAGATAACTTTTGATTATAGAGAGTTATTTATGCATATGAGACAAGTTATATATAACCACGCTGATTAGAATTTTAAAAATATTAATAATTATTTTAGATAAGTTGAATGAGTTTAAAATTACATGAATACATATATTAGTGTTTACCATCCATATAAGATATTATATGATCATTTTACTAATATACTCGCACTATCCTTTTTGTTTTTAGTAAATTGTTGGATCTAGTAGAAACAAAAGTTAAAATGGATGTGAAGGAAAATGTAATCATTCTATGAATATGAAACCAAATAAAATTGGAGATGTATGGAGAAATATGGTGGTTATTTTTATCCATCTATCATATAGTAATGATTAACCACTTGAACATTGGTGATTTTTTAATTCATAATTTATGAGGGAAAACAATCCATGTCAAAGTTCAGGTAATAATATTAAAAGTAGGTATATTAAACAACATATGTGTCATGTATGTGCAAAGATGCACCTAGGAAATTGTTTTAAAGGGACATGAATATGTTAAAAATGTGGTAATAAAGGTAATAAATCAATAATTTTCCATAGAAAAATGATGTGTTCAGTTGACTATAGGAAAGGGAAATAAGTTCTTTCTGTGTTATCAATTGAATGTTTTAAATGTGGAGAATACTGTTATTATTCAAATATATGTCCAAAAAAGAATCTACGAGAATGGGATCAGCAGGACCATACAAATCGATGTTTACCAATACCTTATTTCCTTACAATTGAATACGAGGATACTGAAAATTACCAATGAAAGGTATGAATTATTTCTTAGCTTATGTCTTGAAATTATTGAATTTTCGGGCAAGATTCATGATTTTTTTAGGAAATAAGTATTTTGGATTAAGATAAGAAACATGGTTAAGGGATAATGAATAATTTTCGATGATTAATATGTCTACATTTTATAAATTTATGATTTTTTTTAGATCGATGTTTGATTAAAAGTTTAAAAGTGTTAAAGCTCTTATGTTGATGGGGTTACATTGGATGAATTATCACTAATATGTTAATCCCAATGTTTTTTATGTGAAAATTCTATTTGAGTAATAATTACCTTTCCTTTTGAGGAAATAGATATAATGAATATTTACGGTTTCTATGATCCTTGATTTTGAGGTAATTATGGGTTATTACATTTTGAGTTGAAAAATTAAAGCCATGAGTTAAACTTGAGGTTATATTATGTTATGGTTATTTTTGAATATTTTATCTCATTTTGGAAATGTTTTTAGAATTATTTAGTTTTAGAAATAGGACAATGCAAAAGAAGGTTGACAACCCATCACATTTCAGAAGGTAGTGGGAATCAAACCCACAAAAGATGTTCGAAAATACATTATCACCTACCATAGGCTTATATGAAGTTCCTAGTTAGTATGACTTATTATTTTAATTAAAACTTGATTATTGAATATGAATAAATTTATTTTGGATTATTTTGTTTTATCAAATGGATATCCCTATTATTGGAAAATGATTTGTTTTTTAAGTGATAAATGTTATTTTGGAAGACTTTCTCTCTTTTGGTAAAAATATATCCCTATGGAAAATATTATAATATGGGATTACATTTGAGGATTAATGGTTGAATTTTATTTTGGAAGAATCTATTTTTTTATTGTGGACTATTGAAAATTTGGGACATTTATGCAAGTGATTAACCTATTTGGGAAAATATGGGATTAGGTTAATTACTTTTAATAATGATACTTTAAGAGTAGACGATGTTATTTAGAGATAAATTTTATGATTTATCATGGAAGACTATGTGATAAAATTATTTTGAATTTTGGGTTTCAATATTAGTTTGGATTTTTATTTTTTAGGAATTATATCGACAATTATTAGTTAAATGGTCTTTGTTGAACTTTGGGGTATTGTTGTTGAATTTTGTAGATTAAAAGTTACATTTCCTTTTATTGGGGATTATTATTTTCATCAGATTATCTAACCCTATATTAACCATTTTGGTTTCAGCTAATGTCTAAAGACAAGTGAAATATAGGGTTCAATTTTTTGGGTTATGTGATTCCCTATAAGTTGGTTCTAGCACTTCATGTGTGACTAATTCATCTTGAATTCTCATCGTTTGGATAAATGATGAGTTTGTGGTAGATATTTATTAATGGATGAATCAGTATACGAAAAGTAAATAGATTTCCTTATATTCTCATTCTAGCTCAAAAAAAATTCTTTAACAATATCAAATTTATCGTAAAATAAAAAAAATTTATGTTTGATTTTACTACTGGGGAATCAAGGACCATTTAACCCATCATATTTTTGTGGTTTTCAGATTGTTATCTTTTTTATGATCATGTTTTCTATCACTCTCCATCCGAACATGATGATTATTTTTTCTTCCATATCCATGTCTTACTACATGGAATCCTAGTATGTGTTATCTCAGGTGACCTTCATTCTTCTCTTTCTTTATTTGAATGTGATAGATTTATTTATAGTTTATCGGATTTAGGATTTTCATTGAAGTTTCCAAGCCCAATTTTAAAATTGGTGGGTCTGAATTTCCAAAAATGGGGAATGATGTAACAACCCATGTATTTATAGAATAATAAATTTTTATATCTATTAGTATTTATGAATAAGATTTTAATTTAACATTAAATATGCCTCTCTCTCTAATAGCGTACTCAACATGGAACAATAGGTTTCTCAAAAATTTTATGTTGCACACAAAGATTAGTTATATAGAAAAATAATACAATGATAATATTATTATTTTAAATGATAGTTAAATACTAGACGTTGTATTACAGAAAATGAAAAAAATTAAATATATTATGATTTTACAAATTTTTTAAATGTTTTTACATTTATGCAATGAATTTTATAGACTTAAAATGATAATGAATACAATTTTATGCATAAAATACTCTAATATTTTTAGAAGGATGGTTTACCACATTTTGATGAATTTTTTTTAAAATAGTTTTCTTCACTTTTTTACGTTCTATTTTATACAATAAACTTTTTATTTTGAAGAGGGGCATCAAAATTTACTTTGGAAGATATTTTGGTATTTCTCTGATATAATTCTTATTTTAAAGAATAGTGAAAAATACTATATTTTATTTCAAAACTACATTTTAATTTAATTTTTTTAAAAAGATAGATTGTAATTTTAATTGTTTTAATATTTAATTGGATTATTTTTGAATAATTTAATCCAAAAGTTGTCATTAGATGTAGTTTCACATTGAAATTTGACATAAACACATTTCATTCTCTTGATAGTTTGTACTTCTTAAAAACCCACTTTTAGGATTTGATAACTGGGATTAAATTTAAATTAATTTCTGCAAATTCTGTTTTTTAAATTTTGAATATTTGTTTCCATGTTTTGAATCATATGGTCCAAATTGTGTAAATAGGCTCCTTTTATTTTTGGACAGTATGAATAGTAACTTTGATAATTTTTATTTACCATAGTTAAAGGTAAATCAGGTAAATTAGGATAACAAACAATATTATATGGATAATAAAATTACCCAAACACCTAAAAACCCCTATTTGATTAATAAAATTCGACACATATCACAAAATGGTCATAATTGATTCATCTAATTGTATTTTTTCCCAGAAAGTGATGTAACTATTACTAAAACAAAAGAAAGTGAAAACATATCATTCTCTTAACTCTTATAAGTATAATAATTTAAATTTAGAGACAAAAATAATGAAACATAAACAATAAATAGTCTTTAGAAATATAATAAAATTATCAACATTATGGGAATTTATTTTTAATATTTATAGATTAGATAATTACCATAAATATTAATGCAATAGTGATATAGAAATTATTTTATCCAGAGAAATATCAAATAATTGATCATATAAATATTAAAATAATTATTATACGACATAATTTATGTCACACACAAATTTTATGGACGACAATGACATCTTAGGATTGATTTAATATATTTTATTCAATGTAATCAAGTTTTTATGAGTTTTTGAAAAAGTAAAGTATCAATAGTGTCAAAATTGACATATTTCATAACATAAAATATAAAATAGTAAGTTAAATGTTTTAAATTTCTAAAAAATATATGATTCAACCAAATGGTCATTATAAGACACAATATGTCATAAATGTAACTTATTTGGGTCATTTATCCTGTTATGGTAATATAATTAATCCATAAATTGTAAATAATAAAATATCATGGTAAGATTAAGGAGGATAAAATATAGGTTAAACAAAACATATAATGATTAAAAAATATTTAAAACATGTATTATTTTAATTTAATGATTATTATATGACTCAAAATCACCTTATATTTTAAATAAATGAATTTGGGACCATTAGAAACTGAAAATAAATTTAATAATAAAATAGTTTTTCAAGGCTTTCCTAAAGTTACCCTCCCCCTTTTATAAAAGTCCACCACATCTACCCACATACTGACATATATCAAGCCCATTATCTTGTGAAAAGGCTACTCAAATACTCTCCCAACATTACTTCCTTACTCATAGAAGCCTTACCTTGGTTAGAATGAAATTCAAGAAATTTTTTTGGCTCAAATCAAAAGGAGTTACCTGATTGAGAGGTAGTGTCTTCTCTCAAGTTCCTTTACTTTATTTTAATTATAAAATATTTATGATATTATTATTATGTGATTAAATAACAACACCGGTATTCTTAATATACTAGGATATTGTAATGAAAAGGAAGCAAAATACACTCAAACACACTATCATCTATGGATACAAACAAACTATTTCTATGCACGAAAAACTACTGCCTCACGAAATGATGATGGTTCAATTTTATCCTACCACCTATCATGGTTGCCATTATGATAGAACTAAATTTAAATATGATATATATTATATTTTTAATGTCTCTATTATTTTATAAATTTTATTTACAACATTCCTTTAGGGATACCTTAATGTGTAAATATGATAATTTCATTTGAGGCAGTGAGGACTACTGCCCAATCAAAATGATATGACTCGTTCATGCCATACATTGAACATATAAAGGATAGAGTTAATTAATATATGTAACATATATAACATATATATTATATAGGAATTATAATATACCTATGTATCATTTATTTTTCATTTCGTTAATATGAAAAAGAAATGAAAGTAGCATTCATGCTTATATACGGCCTACCATCTCCATGAACGGTGCATTACATTTCATATATCCAAATTTTATGGACTATTATAAATACATATATACTAGATATATATTATATCCAATTCATCAATAATATTTTTTAGATGATTTAATTTTCCCCACATGGTCAATTTATATCAAACAAGTTCATTTTTGACTCAAGTACAAAATATCGGAAAACCGACCAATTTGAAATTAAATAATTATGTATTTTTATATCATGGTAATAATTGATATAAAAAGAATAATAAATTGAAAAGGGTTCTCAAGAAATTATAAATTAAACTATTTTTATTATTCATGAATATAATTAATTAAAAAGACATGTTGGATTCAAGGAAATGGATTTTCTAAACTCAGTTTCCACTCATTAGGTTTTACCCATACTTCATTGATTATATTATGCCCAGATTATGTGTGGAATCACTATTAATTTATTTATGTTTTTAATTTCCACTTCCCACTATGTGGATATACTGTGGATAAACATAATCACCCATTTAATAAATGCTTATGTCATTTATATGAACATTTTAAGGGAAATATTAACTCAATCTCCATTTATTTAGATAAATATCGATGTCATTGTTTTTGTTTTTTTGTAAAAATACGTGTGAATGATCTATGATTATTTTACATTAAATATCCACTTATATTGAGTGTATATATAATTTTCACACATAATTATTTCATTGATTTATCCTTAATCTAATGAAATGATATTTGTAAGGAATTTCACCTCATCCTCCTTTCATTGAAGAATATCATCTTGTCTTGCACCTTTATTATCCTATAATGTGTATATATAAACCTTCTGAAATTTTATATCCCGATCATCTATATTCTCATGATATTTAATGTTTTGTTAGATGTTATTCTTTAATTATTTATATTCAAGTGTTTATCATGTGGTAAGGGACTTGGTCTCAATATCCTTTCATTGAAGAATATTTTGATTTATATAAGACCTTATTTTATACGGTGTATAATCAACTACATTGAATTTAAATTTCATTCAATGGTTTTCAAAATGAATCTATTTTTATAAAACATTTTACTAAATAAAAAAAGTAATTATTTCAAAGTATGTGGAGTCAACGACTTCTCTGCCGCTATAACTATTATATGATATTTGGATTCGTCTATAATCCTTTATGTTTATAAATGGAAAAATACCTTATTCCATTTTTGGATGTTTTGGTCCTGAACGTTGTTTTGAAATTTGATTTAGTATTTCAATATCATGAAATGAACTCTGGTGATTTCAAATGATATATTATGATAGAGATGTTGATAATTGAAATATTTTTTACATTATGATTATATAATCATACATGAAAATTTTAAAGGCGGTTACATGATAAACCAATGAAATGTGGTTACATGATAAACCAAATATAGGTGATTTTGTGATAAACCATGGATGGGTGGCTACGTTATAACCCCCAATGCATTGGGTATGGAAGTATTTCGTATGAATATTTCATTTAGTATATGTATAGATGTTAACCGTATGGTTATTCCATTTAAGTATTTTTATGTCATAAGTTACCTTTATATGTTTTCTGTTTCTTTATATGGGATTTGTGTAATATTTTTGATTTAATAAGGGTCAAAAAATGAGCTTATATTAAATGATGTTTTTTTCTACTTCTTAATGGTGAAAAGTATTACTTTATTAATAATATTCATGGTTTACATGTTTTTAAAAGACTAAAAGTTTTCAATATTTATATATACCTTATTGAGTTTCTAATTCTCAACACAAGTATGAATGTGTTTTTCATTGGATATGAAGTGTAATAGAGTCAAGGATGAGATCAAGAAAAAGTTAGGTTGTTAGAAAATGAAAAGATACCATGATTTTTTAAAGAGAGTTTGTTTTATGAAAAAATGGATGGCGAGTAGAAGTGTCTACTTGTAATATTTATATTGTTATGTATGAGTTATAACCTAATTAGCTAATTTTCTAAACATTAAAATATCCTTGATGTGAATTAAATTAAAATTATTGAATTGTCCAATGATTTAGTAATATTTTAGGTCGGGGCCTTATAATATGATTGTCTATCATATTGAGTATTAAAAGTTATATATAAATTTTATTCAGTACCCAGTGTCTTATGAATTATTTTGAAACATTTACATGTAATTGTGGGACCATGGATAGATATAATGGAGATAGATACACCATGTAGTCTAATTATCTAATTACCATAATGTATATAATTTAGATCCAATCACCATCTATCTAAAATAGGAAAAATTAGAATATTTTTTTAATCTATAAACAATTTACCATAAAAAAAATATTACCAATAGATTTCATTTGTAATCCCATAACAGAACCTGTTGATATTTTATACCATTTCAATTATATCACAATAAAAAGGATTAAGAACCCCCATATGTTAATTTTCATTTATATTTATGTTTTTAAAATTTCAATTATTTCATGGTAAATTTAGTAATATCATTCTTTATTCCATAAAAAAGTTTCCCTAAGTGTCTCTATATACATTTCTATTTCTAGGAAGAACATAAAACATATTACTATAAGCCACACTTGATAGTTCATTAATTGACTAGGGGCCACATAAAATAAAAAACAAATTTTCTAAATATAAAAACACATTTAATTTCATTATTAATTTAAATAAATATAACATTCATATCTAGTTTTACCTTTTCGTTGTAAACACAGTCTTCCTTATATGATTTATTAATCCTTTGCCACATTTACTATTCAAATAACACTTGAAATAAAATAAATGAATTTTTATATGTTTTTTTAAGACACGATTTATCAAATAATTTACCAACAACACTTGTTCAATATTTATCAAGGACAATATATCATTATATTTATAGATCAAAGCATAACCTAATCAATTTACTTTTCCTAGATAGTAGGATTTTGAATTCATAATCCACTATCAATTATAGACATCTCATTTATCTAATATTCATATCATTCTTACTGAATATATACCTCAAATATTTATGACCATTATATAAATCCCACTTTAATTCATATAAATTATTTCTAAAATTATTTATATAAAACAGAATAGACTCATGTTCAATGTCATGTGTAGGATAATTTCTCACATAAGGTTTTAATTGACGTGAATCATAAAAAATTACTCGATCATTATTTATTGAAACACAACATAGTACCATCAATGAAACATATATATATATATATAACAAAGTTACAATTTCATGATGGTAGGGACAAAACTAAACCATTCACTAATCTTGTTTTCAATTACTAGAGAAATTCAACATGTTCCATTATCAAGATGAACATACACCATTTCTTATTTAATTCGTTAGTGATCCAGGTAACAATGAAATGTTTTCAAAAAACAGCCAATAATATCCTTTGAATCCCTGAAAACTATGAATCTAAGTAACATTTTTATGTTGGGGATATTTGTAAACCACTTTAGTTTTTTAGGATAATTACTTATGACATCTAAATTTATTATATGTCCCAGTAACAAAATATTCTCTAAAAAAGAACATATACTAAATTTTCTATATAAATAATTTTATATTAGGGTTTTCAGAATAAACTATAAATGTTTTTCATGATCCTAATAACGTTTTTAAATCCAAATATAAAAATTATTCAAAACCAAAAACATATCCAAATATTCTGGGAAAATAGTATCCATAAAATCCATCAATATAGTTGTTTAATTCATCAACCCAAAGGGAATAACAAAAACATTTAGTATAAGATCCCAACCGTAAAAATTATATAATCATCAGTTTTATGTTAGGAATTAATTATCTTCCTTTTGAGGCTCTTTTTGGTTTTAGATATTTAGATAACAAGGTCAGAATTCATATATAAAATATTGTAGTTTACAAAGTGTACTAATATGATTAATATCCATTTTTTCACAAACAAAATAATGATATAACAAGTTTTATCTTCATGATATATATTTAGACATATCATATTAAAATAATCATTTTCCCTACATGTCCTTGATTCATAGTTAATTTTTCAAAAAACTCAGGTATGTGCATTGTAATCTTACTAAGGAATATAAAAAATAAATATATAAATTGTTAGTTCATGTTTATTTAAAAAAAATTCTTTTTAAAAATAAAAAATGGGTTACAAAATAAAAATATTATTTAATCATAAAATAAAATATATTCCAAAATAATCTCATAAAACATTTAATAAGAAATCATAAGGGAAAAATGTCATAAATGTTTCATTGGCGTAATTAAAAACATGTGAACTGTTTTTCAGAAGGTAATAAATTCCATCCCTAAAAGTAACATATACTTTCCACTAAATATAATATCATTATCATACCAAGAGAAATCATACGAATTAAATTAAAACCTTTATAATAAAATGATAAATCATGTAGTTAATATGGGATATCATTTTATATTTAACTTTTATAAATTGAATAATAAAATTGGTCAACTACCATACCAAAGTCATGGGAGAGTTATCACGAACCTACTTGTCTATAGATTATAATAGATCATATCATACCTAGATTATAATAGAATAACCCATAATTGGATAATAATTGATCCATAAATAAATTGTTTGTAATGGAATGACTCATCGTCATTAAAATTTCAATAAATAATAACATAATCATAACACATAAAATTTTTCAATTTCAATATTCACACTCATAAAAATATTCTTTTAACCAATTAGAAAACATTTCAAAATATTGGTATATTCATCCTGTTTTAAAACCCATTTTGAAAATGACCTAAACATGTGGAATACAGTTTTTTAATTGAAGAAAACAATGAAATTTATAATTGTGGTAAAATATCCAATAATGGTTATGGATACAGGGAATTTAATTTTACCTATATATGATAAAGTTGAAAATTCATTTTTTAAATTTATAATTAATGTCAAAACATTTTTTTAAAAATACATTGAAACATTCTTATTGAAAACCACTGACAAAAAATGAAAATTAATATTTAATCTCTTTAAATATTTTTTTCATTTTCATATAGAGACATGAATTATATTTTTTTTTTTGATTAATTATGTGGAAGATAAATATTTAGATAAGAAATAAATTTAATATTTAAATTGATATTCATAGTCATTTTGTCCCTAACATAAAAATATAAAAATATTCCTATTTTAAAAAACATAAAACAAAATAATATATGACAATAAATTACATTAATATTCAGTTTTTGTATACATAATAATTTTCAATAAATATTTTAAAGAACATGAACCAAGAAAAAAATTAGTTATAAGTGAAACATTAATATAGGGTTTTTAATAGAATGTCCCTCACCATTTTCCTCACATATCATGTGCTTTCCTTATCATTATGACTAATAAACATATGATAATTATTTAATTTCATAAAATAAATTATAATTTTTATTTTTTATTATATTTCTCTAATTGAAATGTTATATAAAAATACTCAATCATTGAAATTCATTTCGGATATTTTGATGATATCTGAGTCATATGTGATAAATTAAATTTTCAGATTGTCTATGGTCGGAGAGGCCAATATTTCACCACATAAAGATTAATAATCTGGAAAAAAAATATAATTTTTTACATCAATTATAATTTTAAAAAACCATGATTGATGGTTTTGAAGAACCAATTATGTTACAATCATAGAGACGGTAGTCCATACGTAAGCATGAGTAGAGTCTCAATTTCTTAATAACCATAATAGAATGATTGAAGTATATATTATCTCTCTATAATGATCATCAAATCTAAAAACCATATTATTTATTTATATATGTTTGGACTAAGATATGTTTTTATTTTTCTCAAATTGTTAGACATTTACCGAAGATGCTTTTTGGATTTGTAGTAGTTGGATGAAGATAGTTTTTTGGGATTGATGGATATTTTTTGTATCATGAATGTGTTTTTTTCTCTATAAAATAACCTCAAATTTTACATTATAATTATAAGATAAAGGTGTATCAAATGAAAATGATAATACTAATATTTCTTTATAATGATCATTAATTTATTTTTTTAGTCTGTTGTGTGTGTTCTTATTATCGATCTTATATTTCATGATTGAATATTTTTGGAATGTAAAAATAATATCTACTAGATTATAGATTTATTAATTGATTCTCAACATAAGATATGATGATTTTATTATAGTCTTAATGTTCTAAAAATCATGAATAAGTCCTGATACAAGTGTGAGTTTTTATACGAATATTGAAATGATAATTTCTTTTATCTCTATAAATATGATGTTTTTACAGATGCGTAAAATCACATTTAGAACAACAAGATGAAGATTTTGTTCTATATATTATTTTTTAAATTTTATGTTGTCTAATGAATTGAAATGTTTTGATAGGATGTTTTTCATCGGATGAAATTCATCATATGTACCTGATCATACAGGAAATATAGGTTTTTTAAAAAAATATAGAAATTTATTTCCTTTGTTATTTTTTTGAAGTATTAAAAATTTATAAAAAATTTAAATAGGTTTTAGAATACCTATTATAGGAGATAAATACACTGATCTATTAGAAAAGTGTTTGTAACTAATAATTCATTGTATGAAGAGTTCCATCGGATGCAGAACATCATGGAAAAAATTGTATGAAATACATGGGAATCACTAGATTTAATGTTTTTGAATTAAAAGGGTCTATAAAACTGATCCATATAAAGTTTTGTTGAAACCTATCAATTAAAAAAGTGATTGACACCAAAAGATTAATTGATTTGTTGACCCCGATCAATCAAAAGTATTTTTGACACCGATCCATTAGATGAGCTGAAACACCAATCTATCATATCAAATGATGAAACTCATCCATAAAAAAATATGATTAATTCTGATTCATTAGATTATGTTTTTGAAACTGATATGTCATTATTTTTTGACATTATTTAGTCATAGCTTCTTTAGACTGAGGTGTAGTTGAAAATATAAAGAAAATGGATGAAAAGGTGTGACTTATAGAATTTTCTATGAGATAGTCTCTATAAGGATTTGAAGTATTTATATGATTCAATGGTGTTTTCATACTGATTATGTTGGTTTGGGGATTCAAAGTGAGAATCATTTTTTATGTGTTTTTAGTCAAGTCATGATAATATGAATGATGAAGAGAGTTTATGAATGATATGTTTCGAACTACCATTTTTTGACAGAACAATTGTGACGTTCTTATTTAAGTGAAGTTTACTATTAATTATTTCAAAAAAATTAATGAATATAATAAAATACTCCATAATATTTGAGAATAATTGAGAAGTGGTTTAATAGAGAAAAAAATGAATTTCAATTTCACGGGTTTGAAATTTCATTGACTGAAATGATTATTTTTACTTCCCTCTATTAAAGTTTCAAGAACACTTATATAAAGGGGTTCAAGTTCAATATACTCTTACACTATTCACATGTGAAAGATATGGAGTATTAGATTTTTTTAAACAAATAGGTTTCCATACAAAATAATGGATCAAAGAAGTAGAGGATATTATTCATTTGATCAAACTGAATAACTTGAATGACAGGTTATGAAATAGATTGATTAAAGATATATTTTATTTCAGATTACCTATAGGATAACAAATTAGGAATGTTTTAAAACAAACAATTTGGACCAAGGAATCTAGATGAGTGATCAAAATGAATTGTTTTAAAAACATAAAAGGGGAAGTTATTACATGCTACTGGATAAGATAATGAATAATTTTAAAATATTAACAAAAGTGTTATTTTTTATGCAACAAATTGAAAATTCTTTAAACATAATCATTAAGGTATATGATATTTTTAAAATACCTTATCTAGATATTTAATTCTAAAATAAACACATGGAAAATTATATTAATCATAGTTTTATGCAAGTGTAGGGTTTTTCCGACATTCTATATCCACAAAAAAATGATTTTTTAAAAGTGAAATGGATGGAATTAGATTATTTTCAAACCCTAATAATTAATTACTACAAATATTGGGAAGTAAACCTTGTTAATACTATTTTTCATGTTGATGTTTTTAAAAAGAATTTATTTTGTAAAAGTTATTTATCTTTAATTGAAGTTGAAGGTTGTTTAAAAATTTAATATAAAAACAAAAATATTAGATGAATTCAACCATCCCCCTCTCGAGGATTACATTTATCCTATGAAGGCATTTCAATTGGAATTCAAATGAAGTTTCCCTTCATGGAATACTTTTATAATGTTTGAATAAAAGGTGTTATGGAACATTTGAATTATGTGAATTATACATGGATTCTAGTTTTTTTTTGAACGAACTATCATATATGGTAAGATATAATGTCAATATATCTTATTTCTATTTTTTATACTTCTCTAGATGCCGATAGAGTTGGATTTATTCATCATTTTGAGGATTTTCCACTTACAGCTATTGATATGAATAATCTATACAATTATCAAAGGGATAAACAGCTTTATTTTCATGAGTATCAAAATTTTAATTTCATATATAGAAGGGGGTTGGGACTTCCAATGGTATTTGGAAAATTTTAAAAATATTGATGAATGCAATATAATATTGATGAAGGAAATGTCACAAATCTAGAGGTTGAAGTACATTGATCCAGAAATGGGTGAGTATGAATCTATCAGTAATTTATTTTAAAGGGTGAATGATATTTTATGTACTATAATATTTCTTGGTTAGAATATGGAAGATTCAATAGTTGTTAAAAATATCTTATGAATTATTCAATAAAAAATTGATGTGAATGTTTCATATTTGAAAGATTGAGATCATGAAACTCTATCCATCAATGAAAAATATATACATATCATTATGTATAAATTGAGATCAGATAATGTTAAGGAAAGAGAAGAAAATTTTTATCGAGAAATATCCTTCAAATATTCCAATAAATTAAAATCAATGACTATTCCTGAAGATAAAAAATTTGGTGACGGTGGAAAAAAATATTTCATAAACTATTTTAGTGAAGTATTTTCATTTTTTTATAAAAATATTCAATATAGAATAGTAAAATACAATGTTATGTAACCAATAGAACTATTTTTATGTAGATCTATTGAAAAGTTTTATGAAAATTATACTCAAATAAATAATGTGGAATATAGTGAAAAAGATGAAAAAATTAAATATGATACTTTTTGAATTATGTTGACATATAAAATTTTATACCATGTTCTAAGATAAAATTTTCTATAAATCTATAAGGAGAAATTTTTTCCTAAGGATGATGAATATAATGATAATGAATTTGAAATTTAAACACACATAGAAGTTGCTAATGAAAAAAAATTATGGAAAATGTAAATAATGAATCGTATTATGGTTATAAAATAATTAGACCTAAAGAAGTGACTAATATAGATTATTGTCTTAATATAAATTTGAATGACTGTCTCTAAAAAATTTTAATACTTGAATGAGAAATCAATTAGTTGAAAAATAAAATTTCTATAGAAAATAGTCAAGAATATTTTATTGAAGATAAATATATGTTTTTGGAATACATTTAGTATTCAAAGTAAAATTTTGAAAAAGAAAAGAATCAGAATGAAAATATTGATGTAAATATTTAGCTGATGGAGGAAGAATACGAAATTTTTAAACCAATGTTCTCTAAAATTGATCAAGGACAGACAAGTTTCAAAACCAATTGTGTCTAAAATTGGTTAATGTTATGAGAAGTATAAAATTAAGGAATTTCATTAAAATTTTACTTCAAATATTAAAAATTAAGACACTAATGTTTTGAAGATTATGAAAGATATGAAAATCATGTATATAGCCAAAACCAATAATGTTGAAAATTTAGAAGATTCAGAAATATCAATGATCAAAAAAAATGTTGCTACTATTGGTGATTCTATTAATGATTGGAAGAAATCCAATTTGGAGGAGAATATTTAAAAATATATTAGAACTTACGGGGGTAAAAAATGTATTGACATTAAAGGTAATATATTAATAGATTTTTTAAAAAAACTATAGGTATTTTTGATGGTACTAAGGAAAGTATTATTTTTACTACTAGTTGTATTATAGAGGATTTGGATTTAAAAAAATATTTATTGGTTCAATTAACAACTGAACAAGAATCCCATGAATAACATAAAGAAAATATTAAGTGGGATTTAAGCCTCTTATTGAAGAAACCCTAATAGAGTAGTCATGAATATTGAAAATAGATTCAGTCCATTGGAAACCTTTTAGTAAATATTTGAATTCCCATGAAATCTTGAAAAATTATTTATTGGTTTTTCTATCAACACATAAATATTTTTATAGAAATTATCAAAATCATGATGTGAAGATAGATAAATTCAAATAAAAGAAACATGTTGTAGAAATTTCACTCAAATACACCAAAGGGAAATGACAATGGATATTTTATAGTGGTATCACTTAACATATGATAGGACATCAAGAGATTTTAATGTTTGAGAATGATTTTATGGACTTAAAAGTGATACTTGTAAATGATAAATATCTTAAAATAAAATGTGTTGGATTTTCTATTATTAGTGTAGAAAAAATGAAATACAAAAATTCCTTGTTTTCTGATGGGATAAAATAAAACATACAAATTATTTCATAACATATTGATAAAGTTAATAAGGTTTTATTTAGAAAATATTGTTTCTTTTTGTGAAGAGAGTTGAACATGGAAAATCTATTACATGATTTCAACATAAATTTTTTTAATTGTTTCAATTTGGTGATACCCTATTTTTTTATGTAATCATAATGGAAGATAATAAATTGTGGCATAAAAGGTTTGGACATATGTGTCATAAGAATATTATAAAATTTATGAAGCATGATTTTATCTATGTTATTCCAAATTTGAAAAGAATTATTTATTTGATATTTCTATAAGAATGAAAGGGAAATTTAAAAACATATTTCTTAAGAAAGTTTAAATTCATTTAACTCATACGATGGAGATGATACATATTAATTTTTTTCCGTCAATGATAAAAAATATTCTTATGGAGATAAAAATGTCATATATTTCATAGATTATTTTGCATGAATTTCATGTTTTTTGTACTTGAAACATAAATAAGAAGATCTAAAAATGATGAGTTTTAGGATAAGTTAATGAACAGAATGTGTTTATTCTGTGACTAATTTATAAAATGATAATTTTTGTGAATATATAAATGTGGAATTCAAAAATTATCATGAAAACATGGAATTCATCAAGAGTTCAGTTCCCCTTACATGCCACAATAAAATATTGTTGTTGAAAGAAATAATATAAGCATTGTGGAAATAGGTTATACTATATTGATTGAACATGACATTTATCAGAGTTCATAGATGATTAAAATGAGTACAATATATTACATTCAGAATTAGTGTTTTTAAAAACCTTGTTTTTATATGACTCCTTCAAAAAAATTTCTATAAGGAAACTCCATATATGAGACAACCAAGGGTTTCTGGGACTCCTTATCTCAAAAAAATAAAATTATAAATATTGTAAAATTTGATCAAATATGTATACATTGAATTTTTATGAACTATGATCCTCATGGTATAGCACATAAAATTTTCAAAAAATAACCATAGAAGAGTGTTGCTTCTACTAATGTAAAAGTTTTTGGTGGGAACTATGTTGTCTAAATATAGAGAAACAATAGAAGTGAATTTTATGTAATTTATAAATCTTATTAAAATTTTTATGTACATGAGTTATTTAAGAACTCATATTGTATATGATAATACATTTTGTGAAATATTCTGTAGTTCTCCACAATAATATATACTCTTTTCTAGAAAATGAAATATTAGATATATCAAAGGGTCAATATATCTAGGTGTAAATTATGATAGCTCATGGAAAATATAAATTTTTAGCTATATAGGTATCGATTGGGAAATATGTCTGGATGATATATGAGAAAAATATTCTGGTGTTTTCATTTTAGTTAAAAAATTTGTCTAAGTTAAAATATTAAAAATTAGAATATTGTGAATTTTTTCATAGATGAAACTAAAAATGATTCCTCTATTCAAATTAAAACACAACTTCTATAGTGAAGAATCCGTTGGATGATTTTCCAGTTTATGTAAAAATATATTGGGATGTGACAATTAAATTTATATAAATATCACAAAAAACCCAACGAAACATTTTCATTCAATTAATATTGATATAAAATATCCCTTAAAAAATGAACATATGGATAATATTTAACTCAATTATGAATATATTTCTACAATATAGAAATATATTGATATATTAACCAATCTTTACCAAATGGAACTAAAAAAAATGATATACTTGGGTGTCCATCCTCTATCTATCCAAGGTTTAGTTTTATGCTTCTGTCCCAAATGCCATCTTTTCTTGGGATATTGTTATCAAGTGGGAGAAAAATTATGTTTCAAAAATGTATCCAATGTTATATGATAAACATTTAAAAGAAAGAAAATAATTATTTATATTATTTAAAGAAGTATGTTGTGATCTCAGTGTGTGAACATGTGGTATATTTTAATAGTTGTTGGAATTTATAATCGGAATATTGTTTATTAAAAATTTTCCATACTTTCAGGAGATGAAATATGATATTTTTTTAAGATATGGAAATTTTTATGTCTAAGAAGTAGAGTGATAATTCACTTATTATGCATAGAATGGTTTTTTCTATTAAATTATTTTTTCCAATATTGAATTTTCTCTTGTTGGATTAGAATTATTGATATGTGAACCATATAATAATATTACAATATTTTAGGGATTTATGAATATTTTTTGAAAAAAAAATTACAAAAGGGGAGATTTTTGAGACCAAGATGGATATAAATGTTTTTTGGATTTATGGAAGTTGAATGAATATGCTTTTAAATTTTTTTAAAGATATCTGAATCTTTTTTGGATTGATAGATGTTTTTATTTGTTGTGTGTTTTTTTTCTTGTATTTATTAAAAAATCAGCTCAGTTTGTATATTCTGGTTATCAGATAAAGGATTGTCAAAATAAAATGATCATATACATATTTCTTGTGAAATTCATTCAAGTGATGTTTTTTTATTCTACATGGTTTTATGTGGGTGATCTTATTATAAGTTTTATAATACTATAAAGGAATTTTTTCATAACATATAGAGATAATATATTGAATTCATAATTTTGTATGATGTGTTCCATGGAAAATTTTAATATTCTATATTGTTATAAATGTTTTAAACATGATGATAAATAAAAGAGGGAGTTTATAGAAGAAAAGATAAATTTGAATATCTGGTTTTTTTTGAAGTTTATATTTTATGAATATGGAAATTTGGTTTAATAAGTACAAGATAAAGAAGTTATTTGAAGGATGATTATATTAATTTTATAAATCTTAATTAATTGAAATGATTCTATTCATATATGTGTCATTTTTTAGAAGTCATCAGATGCACCAGATCATATGTGAATCATCGATCATTTTTTAAGTCATTATTTTCAGTTTATGAGTTTTTATTTTTTCAATGTTATAAATGTGTTAAAAATTTGATATGGGTCTTGATTTCAGATCAAAGGACATATAGACCCCGATCTACTAGACATGGTTTTAGCACCAATAAGGCATCAGATATAGAGTTTCATCAGATTCATAGCATCAGACTCTCTAAATCATATGATTATAATTTTAAGGACTATATTTGATGGTTGTGAATTAGAAGTTTTATTTTCACTGATCCATAGAAAGAGTTGTTGAAAAAAACCAATTAATGGAGTTGTGACTCTAATCAACCAGTTCAGTTGTCGACACTGAGAAATGAGAAGAATTATTGATATCAATCCATCAGATGTGATGAATATTACAACCCTACCCCTTATTTCATATTTAGACACTATTTATTACACAAACATGAACATAATACTTTCAGAGTTAGTTCCATATAAAAAAAATATATTTAATTTATGATAAATCTGTATTCATTGGATAAATATTAATTTACCACTTATCACATCATTATTGGTTTTCTATATGACATAGTATGTGATAAGGTCCAAAGAATAGCTATCGCACTAAAAAGACAAAGTGGATCCCTCCTATGATGATAACAGAGAAGTGACATGACACTATTCTTTAATATATCTTCTATGGATATATGATATGATTTAAAGGGACACAAATAATATAGACTATCCAGGGAGGGGACTCATGGAACTTTGAGAAACCTTCTCAAGGCATGTTCCCTTGGTAATATCTAGGTGGATATTATGAGAATAAGACCCACCAGTAGGAAATTCATATTCATAAGTGTCATTTTATGTTCTTATCAGCGTATGTGTGTAGTGGTCCATAAACATTTAAATTATTATTAATGAGTACCATGACTCGCACACTTAGATGTATCTACGAAAACCATGATGACGAATTTTCACGGTGGCGTAGTATATGCTGGGTGCATCACGAGTAATACCGCATTAATGAATAATACAAGAAATTGTTTTTCACTTCTATAGAAGTAGATATCTCAGTCCCATTAATGGAAATGATATAGCCTAACTAAATCAATGGACATAGTGTTCTCTAGGAATGATCAATTTTGGGAAGTTAAAGTATGAGAAATCGAGCACATGAGTTGATGACACTTGCATGCTACCCGTTTTGTTGGAGATATCTGTACAAAGGGATTATATTACATAGTAAGCCTTCCTATGTGGTGACATGTTGTTGGAACATCAAATTCATTATCTTGGGTTCTATGACCGATTTATAGATAGTAATATTGGACTTTAGGAAAGCCCGCCCAATTCCATTGAGAAAGACTCTTAGAGGGTTATACATAAAGTGTTGCCAATATCTCAGTTAAATAATTTATTTATTTAACAAGTTGGATAATTATTATTATTGAATTTGGTTTAATAATTATTCAATAATTCTCGATCACATTTATTTTGTCACTAGTTATTCTATAGAATGTATCGTGGATGGAATATTTACTTCTTCGTGAATAATGAAGTTATATTTATTTAATAAATAAATAGTCATTCTTAAAGGTTCAGTAAATATTGAGGTGGATTGGAGGACCTGTTATTGGTCTCATGAGAAATAATATTAAATATTATTTGGTTAAATAATAATTAAATATAACATGAATGATAAGAACATGACATGGAAATAATAGGATATCTATTATTATTTGAAATTGGGTTTCTCATGGAATAATAAATTATGTAATGGAAACTATGTTTATTATTTATTATTACCCAATGAATTAATTCCCCACTCTGTTATTATTCTCTATATTAGAAAATTGGTAATTAGATCATCTAACCAATATTTGGGTTCACAACACCCTTGTATAAATTCTCTCGAGCTAGATAACTCATCATTATATAAGAAAAATCCCATGAATGAGAGAGATCCTTCTCCACCGAATCAAAGAGAACACTTCATAAGTGATTCTGAAGGCGATGAAATGTGGAAATCAGAAGTACAAAGATCTTCCATTATATCACTCAGAGACACGTTTAGCGACATCCAGAGATACATGGAGCATGTGCGGATCACCACTAGAGGTTTCATATCCTTGGATTCTAAATTGCAATGAATCCTCACATTAGACTCGTGGTCAGATGTATCAACAAATAAAGAATCACAATGGAGGTTATTATATAATTAAATTAAATTAATTATTAAAAAAATATGATGATCCTCTCTTCTTAGTTCTCGGTTATCTCTTTTTTCTTTTATTTTTGATTCAATTCTGTGGATACTAGTGTTTATTTGGATTAACCATTGATTATAAAAATTTGAAAATATGGGTGCACACCCATCCTATGATTTCACTGCGCAAAGAACCTAAAATTGGTATTAATGCAGGTGATATTTTCGTTTATAATTATTTATATAATTCGTTGATGATTTACACTTTAATAATTTAGTTTTTCAATTCATGTTTATTCATTATTGTAATATGAATTTCTAGATCAATTCCCCACTTATTGTTTCTTTCATATCTAATAGAAACAAATAATTTTGATATTAACATTAAATCAAGGATCTCATTAGGAGTCATCGATGGCTCTATCTAGATAACACAAGAATACACGCCATGTAGTTGGATCTACACACAGTGTATTTCTATTAAATTAATCAAGATTAATTTGAAAATTACTAAATCCATGTGCATTAATGACACATGGTGTAGCTAATTCATACACCATGTGTTGACCAGGCCATACCAGCACATGGTTCGCTAGACTACATTCCATGTGGCCAACTAGAAACAGTTTTTAGTCCCTTAGGGTTATCGTCAATTCATGTATCATATACACAGATTACCTAGTTAGTGACCGTGTAATATGGAGTCTACATAGCGTATGTCCCACTAGACATGCAACATACTCTGAATATTTCTGAAGTGAACTCAAATAATTTTTCCCTAGGCATGTACTTCTGATGGACGATGAGGAGGGTACCTATCATGTAGTCAAATCTACATGTCATGTACATGGTTTCCAAATTACATAGATTTAAAAAAAATTAGTATTATGTTATGTTACCCTTGAGACATGTTCCTTCATGTGGGTGTAAATATTGGACACAAAATGTGATAGTATTTTGATATATATATACATATCTGTGTGTGTGTGTGTTTGTATGTTTAATTAACATCTGCATGATGTTCAATTATCTACACATCATGTGTGATTTGTATTAAAATTATAATTTTTCATGCATTCTACATGTCACAAAGAATAAATTTTATACAAGTATACATACATACTGGGTTGTTTTGGATAGCTATTCATTGGGTTTTTTGAGGTTAAAAGTTATGTACAAGGTTATGGATTGGAATCTCAAGGAAATTCAAAAAAGGATTAAGATAAAATGTATTGATTAAATAAAGATAATTATTAATCAATTAGAACATAATTTATCTTAATAATAATGATTAAATAATTGAATTCTAATTTTATTTAATTTTTTACTCTTTTCAATTATATGGATGATCATAAGCTATTCCATACCTTTTTATATTATTTACTCCCTTTTAATTTATGTGTTAAATTAAAATTTTCTTCTGGGATGCCGTGTCCTCATTAATTTGTAGGGCATGCATTCCCACGGTTTATTTTAATTTAAACCCCCATTACCCCTCACTTTCATGTTAGTTAAACGAAAATGTAATGGATGGAGATCCCAAGCTAGTTCAGGTGGTTCAAGTGAGTAACTAATGAAAAACCAATCCAAGGAGATACAATAGTATATAAGTGGAAAGATATAAACACAAAACATAAATGGTTCATGGTTTATCTCCCCTAAATCAGTGTTCTTTTATCATATTCTAGATAAAACATTCGATAGTAAATCTCATGATTATACCCTTTATTTTATTTCTTTCACATGTATGGTTATTGATGTTGGATGTTTGATTCTATGACATAATTAACAAACTAATAAGCATAAAATATGGAACAAAAATAAAATTTTTATGCATAAATATTATCTATTCATGGTTAATAACTTAAGTATTTTTCTTTTAATATTAAAAAGAATGTGAAAATAGAATTAGTGAAAATTTACTCATAAATTATAAAATCATTCAATAAAATATTGATTTGGTATAACCTCCATTACATTAATTAGAATCAAACTGTAGTTCATGGTGATCGACCAACCCTAGTTGGGTGCTTTCAATTATTGAGGAATTCTAATTTGATGTTTTGGGTTGACTTAACATAGTTTTCATCAAGGATTTACTTCCCTAGAACGAAATGCTCAAATTGAGAGGCAATTGTTTAGGAAATAAAAAATTAAGTATTTCAGGATTGGGGATTCAAATCAATAGATCAAGGAGTAGTGAGTTAATGTAGTTCTCATTTGGAAAGCCTACCTAAACACTTTAAAATTCCTTAAACAACCCTAGTTGGGGTAATGTGAAGGGAAATATGGATCCTTGACACTATAATTTGCAAGAAATAGAATATTTTGAAGCCAATAATGAGGTAAATTTTATTGAAAAGAAGTTGGATACTTATAGATATTAAATTTTTATCTATATTTATAAAGATAACATACTACAAATCTGTTCTTCTTAATTTGTAGAAACAAAAAAATGACATCAAACATATCATTTGGGTCTATAAATAAGAAGTAAAACCTTCTCACTTGAACTAATTCCCATGAGTAGAAATGGCGCCATTTGGTTTTTCTTTCACCAAGAGGGAAATCTTTATGTGATGGAAGAGCATTTACCAATAGCGCCTAGATATGAGACGAGTGAGGAGGAACACTCTATGTATGATAAACATATGAATGATTCTATGAATGTTCATTGCCTCACTCTATCAACTATGACCAATGAGCTCTTCATGCAACATGGAGAAATGGATTCTTATAGCATGATATCTCACCTTTGGGATCTGTATCAAGAGAACGAGAGATAGGAGAGTTGTGAGATGTCTAACGCTTTGTTTACTACTAATCATGAAGAGTTTGCGCCAGCTAGACCACGTGTAGTCAACCTTATTGGCTACAACGAATGTATAGAAAACATAGGGATTAAAGTAATAGATTTGATACATATAGATATCATACTATCATCACTGCCTAATACCTTCTCTAGTTTTTTTGAGAATTATTATATGAGAAATAATGATAAGAGTCTATTAGAGAATTTTACCATGATTTTCCTCGTTGTTAATGACATGAGGTGTGAAAAAACTGAAGTAATTTTTTTGAATTAGAAGATGAAGGAAAAAAGGGCCATAAGATTTATTAACAATCTAAAGCATTTGAGCACTTTCCGACCATGAAAATATGATCTAGAGGTAGAAAAAAGAAAATGAGGTAGTATGCTTTTTATGTGGCAAGTTAGGTCACTGGAAGAGGAACTACACCCATAGGAAAGGGGAATCCAAAGGATCATTTTTTAATGAGGGAAATCTTTCCATTTATAAAGATTGGGTATAAGATAGAGATTGTGTGGCTCAAATATGTATCAAAATGCATGAACCATGTTGATTCTGGAAATTTGATAAGGGAGAGGTGGATTTGAAAGCTACCAAAAGTGCACAGTTGGATACTCATTCCATTTATGTCTAGCACCTCACATTGCTAATGTGAATGATTTAGGTTTACATGAATATTATTGTGTACATAGTCTTAAGAATAACATAATTTCTATATCGAGCATAGATATATATGGATTTATTTTCATGTTAGGAAATTAATGTTGTTAATTTTCTAAGGGCTACATATGTTATGGTATGGTGCATTTGAATAATAGTCTGTATGTATTACTTTATAAGAGCCATGTTTTGGAAATCGATAATGAAACAAGTTCACATGACTCATAAAACACCCAGATGTGGAATCACTACCTTAGTCATGTAAATGAGAAGTGCATCACAAATCTCTGTCAATATGGTTATTTAAATTTATTCATGCTAAAATCACTTGATAGATGTCACATTTGTTTACACGGGAAAATTACCAAACCACCAATTTGTGGATAGAGTGAAAGGTCCACATAGATTCTAATATTTGTAAACACTAATGTGTGTGGACAATTTTCACTAGAAGCTAGTGGTGGGTATTCTTAATTCAATAAATTTACTGGTAAATTGAGTAGATATGGATATGTCAACATTATGATCTATAAGTTCAAGTCCTTTAAAAAATTCATGGAGTTCAATAATAATGTTGAGAATCGTCTTGGTAAGAAGATAAAGAATCTTTGATCATATCTAGGTGGAGAATATCTTATCCCAGAGTTCATCAACTTATTATAGGATTCTGTGAATCTATCTCAACATGGTCCACCTAATACCCCAAGGTGGAATGGTGTTAGTGAAAGGAGGAACTATACCATGATGGACATGGTAAGGTTGATGATGATTCTTGAAGATCTTTCATTATCATTTTGGGGATATGCATTGAGAACCATGGCATTAAAATTAAATCAAGTATAAACTAAGGCAGAAAATGGGATTCCCTTCATGCAATGGAGGGGAATGAAACCTACTTTTCCATATACATGTGTATGGGGAGGCAAGGTGTTTGTTAAGGCTTTCTCAATAAACAACCTAGCACCCTGGGGAACAAAGTATATCTTTATAGTGTATCCCAATGAATCAAAGGAATACAACCTATACAACTCATCATACAAGAAAGGTACTATTTCAAGAAATTTTTTCATTCTTGAGAGGGAGCACATCCTCAAAAAGCATAATGGGATCAAGATTTACATTGAAAAATTTAATGCTAAAGATATAGACGAGTTGGTACCAAAAAACGTTTCACAGGTCCCTATGGAAGAGGTAGCTCCTGAAACACATGTACTGCATTGGATATGAAGATAAGTAAGGTAAAAAGAGAAATATAGTTTCCTTGTAACCATGGAAGGTGACTCATTATTGTTGGAAAATGATAAACCTCTCTTCTAGAAGGATGTAGTAGAGATATCAGATGCTACAAGATAGATAAAAGATATGGATTATAAGATGGATTCCATTTATCATAACCATGTATGAGTTTTGGTTGAGGAACCAGTTGATGTGAATCCCATTGGGTGTAAATGGGTATTGAAAAATAAACTAGACATGGAAGGTCAAGTTAGAACTTATAAATCAAGCCTAGTGGATAAGGGTTTTAAAAAGCAACATGGAATTGACCATAATGAATCCTTTTCAACGATTTCCTTATTTAAATCCATAAGAATAATATATTCCATAACATCATTCAATGAATATGATATTTGGCATATGGATGTTAAAACTGCTTTCCCTAATGGGAACCTTCAGGAAGATGTCTATATGACACAATCAGAAGGATTTGTGACACTAGGTGATGATAAAAAAGCATTCATGTTTCATAGATCCATTTGTGTATTAAAGAAAGAATCCAGTTCCTAGAACATTCAATTTGATGAATCCATAAGAGAATTTAGTTTCATTAATAATGAATATGAGCCATGTGTTTATAAGAGGTTTAATGGGAATGAGATTGTTATCCTAGTATTGTATGTCGACGACATATTACTTATTGGAAATGACATGCCATTATTATAGTTAGTCAATGAATAGTTGAACAAGTACTTTTCCATGAGGGAAATTGGGGAAGATGACTACATTCTAGGGATCAAGATCATTGATGATAGATCCACGGGGCTACTTAGACTAAGTGAATGTACCTACATTGACCAGATATTAAAAAGTTTTATTATGGAACAATTCAATATGCGATTGGTTCTAGTGTCACATGGTATATTTCATTCTATGAAAATGTGTTCCCGTACACAACATGAGAAATATAGTATGAGTAAGATTTAGTATTCTTCAATGATAGGATATATCATATATGTTATGTTATATACCAAACATGATGATTACTATGCACTGAGCATGGTAGGAAGATATCAAGTAGATCCCATAGAAAAGTATTGGACTGTTGTCAAGACTATCATTACGTGTCTAAGAATAACTGAGGACATGTTCCTAGTTTATGTAGGAGACACGAAGCTTGTAATCAAACAGTATGATGATTCTAGTTTTTAGGATGATCAAAATGATTTTAAGTCACAATCATGATTTTTTTTCTATCTCAACGGAGGACATGTTAGTAGAAAGATTTCAAAGAAACTTGTAGTCAATGATTCTATAGCGGAGTCCAAATATATAACGTCTTATAATGCATCCATGGAAGCCATCTAGATTCGTAACATTTTCTAGGAGCTTTAGGTGGTTCCTAGAAGTAAATATCCCATTACAATTTATTGTGATAATACTGCAGTGGTGCCTCTTGCAAAAGATCCAAGGTCACATCAATGGAAAAAATAAAATAGTCTGAAAGTATATCCTCTTGATTTATTTCTATAAAATGGGTGAAGTTATAGTGAATAGAGTGTGCATATAATAGAATGTGGAGGACCCATGACTAAAGTTATATCTCAGTTGAAGCATGAATATCATGTGATAGCTAGCATACTGAAAGTTGTTAGCTTTTTCTCTAGTGAAAGTTGGAGTCTGTTGGAGTTGGTGGCCTAAAAACCAACTATTTATTAAATTATAATAAACATGTATTCATTAGATTAATATTAATAAACTACTTATCACATCATGATTGTTTTCATGAATGACTTAGTATTTGATAGTGTCCTATGAATATTTGTCGAACTAAATGGTCATTGTAGATCCTTCCTATGACAAGAACCTGGATGTTCCATGAATAAATTCTTGAATATATGTTCTATGGCCTGATGATATAATTTGAAGGGACACAAATGATACAGGCTATCAATGGACTTGTGAAACTTTAAGTCACCTTCTTATGGTGTGATCCCTTGGTAAAATTTAGGTAGATATTTTTAGAATAATACATAGCATTAGGAAATCCACATTCATATGTGTCATTAGATGTTCTTATCTCCGATTGTTTGTATTGGCCCTTACACTTTATGACTATTATTAATGGGTATTGTGACTCGCCCACATATATGTATTGACAAAAACTGTGAGGATTGTTGTTCATGGTGAGGAATAATGTATTAGTTGTTTCATGAATAATAATGCATTAACGAATAATTTGAGATAAGATTTGTCACTTATAAAAAAGTAGATATTTCAGGACCATTGATGGAAATTATATATCCTAAATAAATCCATGGACATAGTGTTCTCTAGGAATGTTCAATTTCCATAAGTTAAAGAATAAAAAATAGAGAACATGGGTTGATGGCATGTTCATGCATCCAACATGACTAGAGATATCCGGAAAAACAGATTATATTACATGGTAAGTGTTCGTATGAGATGACGTGTCGTTGTGACATCAAATTAGTTCTCTTGGGTTATTTAATATATTACTACATAGTAATCTAGGAATTTAGAAAAAACCACCTAATTCCAACGAGAAAGTGGCCTAGAGGTTTACACACTATGTGTATCTAGTATCTATTTTAAATAATTTATTTATTTAACCTATTGAATAAATGTTATTCATTGTTTGGGGTTAATAATTATTCAATTATTATTGATCTCATTTATTTAGTCACAAATTTATTTGGGAGAATATATTGCAGAAGGAATATTTATTTATTAGTGAATAATGAAGTTTTTTTTATTTAAAAAATAATTATTCATTATTCAAGGCCTGATAAATATTGAGGAGGGTTGGTGGATATTGTTAGGAGTCTGGTGAGAAAAAATATTAAATATTATTTTGTTTAAAAATATTTAAATATAACTTGAAAGTTAAGAACATGTAATATAAATAATATTATTTCTATTATTATTTGACATGGAGTTTGAAATGGAATAATAAATTAAGTAACAACACCTATACTAATTATTTATTATTACATGATGAATTAAATTCCCCATTTTGTTATTCTTATATATTTTATCCAAGGGGTCATTTGACCGACTAACCAATCGTGGTGTGCACTACATAAATGGAGAAAATTTATCATTCCAACATAACTCTTCCCTCTCCAAGAATTATTTTAAGAGATAGAGAGAGACCCTCCTACACCGAATCAAGGAGAAAACATTGGAAGTCATTCTAAAGGAAATCTAAGGAAGACATAACTAATGAAAAAATATGCCATGCTAGCACCATAATACTCCTTCATCGATGTCCGATGATACGTGGAGCATGTGTGGCTCTCCACTAATGGATTCCTATGTTTGGATTCTACATCGTAACGAACCTTCATGCCAGACTCGTGGTCAAACACATCATCTAAGAAATAATATATTTGGAGGTAGTTCTATAATTTAATTTAATTTAATTAATTATAATCAAAATATGTTGATAATATCATCTCAGTTCTGGGTTATATCATTTTCATTTTATCTTTTATTCAATTCCATGGATACTGGAGTTCATCACCATATTGATCATGAATTAATCATCAATTATGACAATTTGTAAAGTTTGGTACACACAGATCCTATGCTTTTTTGTGCTAGGAACCTAAAAATACTACCAAAGGATCGAGAGGTCTAGTGTATTTGGGGCTTATAAACATTACCTGAAAACATAAGACATACAATAAAACATCGTTATTGAAAAATTCTTTTACATGACCACAATATTTCTTCATACTTAACACTGAATGGGATAACATAAGGACAAAAATAAGAAAGGGGTGATCTATAAAGCCCAGAAAGGTTGTAAACAAGGCATTACAAGAAGAATAAAATAAATGTTATTAAATAGGCATGTCAATGGAGCATAAGATAAACATTATTATAATGTAATTATATAACATGATTATCATAACATGGAATTGTGGAAACAAGTTAAATCACTACATCATTAACACAAAATAATCTTTTAAACCCTTTTTCCCAAAATGGTGGAAAAAAGTACTGTAAAGGAATCAAGTAAACTTCTATCTAAAAATGACATAATATGATAGTAAAAATTACCCAATTAATTGGAGGGATATCAGGGCACGCCCTTTATAATCATTTTAATCTCATTCTTGAGTGTGCCACATAGATCATATAACATGTATTCATTCAACTCCATAATTTTTTCCATGATAAAGGAATGTGGAACACATACATGTAAGTACTCAGTCAACATTTTTATTTTCCTAAAGGTTAATAAACTTGATATTGGAATGGGCATGGTATTTAGTACATTGTGATTTTTTCATGGAAAATCGCTGGCAATTTCAGCAGCATAACAACATCATATAGAAATTCATAAAGAAGTTTGATGAGAGAAAAAGGGGTATCTAATCATTTATAAATGAATTCTAAAGTAGGGTATAATGGAACATATATCCCAAAAAGTGAAATGGAGTTTTATATTCATAATATAAAAGAAATTCTTGAATGGAAATGAGAAGAGATAAATCCATTATGGAATTTAGGCATAGTAACAGGTGAGATTAAAATATCATAAGGGGTTAATGGGAGTCAATGTAAGATCACATAATGTTTTCATAAAATTTATTGTAAGGATGTATGGAAAAAAATATCCCAAATTAAGAAAATAAAGTTAAAATTCATGACATAAAAGAGGTTCTTGATGAAAAATAAGAGAAGGAGATCCCTAACATGGATGTGTGGATGCAAAGGCTGGGAATAGACTTCTTGGTATATTGGGGTGCCTAGGGAGGACTCCTGGGAAAAATAGGTAGAGTGTGGTTGGGCTTCAAAGAGAATTAGTGAATATAAATGGGTGCTTGGGGGGTATATAAAGGGAAGGTGGGGGAATTCTTTATTATTTTAGTTTTTGACAATACACACTAAAATATTCAAAACCACAAACCATCCCATGGGTTTTTCCATGTTTTATGGAATAGGAGAGTTATATTCCATTATTTTATAAGTATAGGGGCCTATGTTATTAAAATATTATCTTTTCTTCTGTGGAGGCGAGTAATCGTTTCAAGGAAATGATTTTTAAATTTTAAAAATATTATATGTCTTGGAAGATTAACTATTGATTTATAAAATAAATAAAATAAACCTAAAATCACGTTATTTTTTAAGTAAAACATATATTTGGCCGATTATACTTTATATATTATTTTACTACATCACTATTGGGTCATTATGATGTCATAAAACAGATTATATATTTATACAGTTTTTATTTTTTACCAAAAAATTCGACTGTCTCAGAAAATTATTAAAATTTTCATTTTGGATAAATTCGATGTCTTGATTCCAAAAATAGTTTTAATTTTTTCAATATAATATCATTAATATTTTAATTTTTGCATTTTTTATAAAAAATAATATTTATTTAAAATTGGAAGGATTTCAAAAAAATAGTTTTCAAACCTTATTGAAAATTACATTTGACTTCATAAAAAATTATACAATCAATTATATCGTATAAAAGTAAATTAATAATAAAATATTATTAAAATATTATTTCATTCCAAAATCTATTAATTCCTCAAAATATATTTCTTAATTTAATTGGAATATTAACCAAAAATTATATATGTGCTTTAAAAAATAATTTACAAAGACCTACAATAGAATTAAAGTATATTCATTATTCTATTAAAAACTAATTCAATAATCATAATGATAGAGTCTTGATACATATCCCTTCATTACAGAAGAATATTCCCTAAGAGTAAGGTGTGTGATGGTGGGGCTTTCATGGGGCCGTTCGGTGAACATGGTTCAGGCCACGATATCGATGATCTTGAACTTCTCTTGTATATAGTTTCACTCATGCTTAAGTTGTTGTATATCATCTTGGGATTGGTCTAGGGAAAAGACAAGAAATTTTATCATCCTTATAATTTCTAATAAATGGTATTAATAGGGTACAATCCTACTCGTTGCAGCTATAACTTCCTTTTTCTATGTTAAAAGGATTTTTTTAAACCATATATTTTTACTAGTCATTTGATCACTATTCACCAAATCTATTATAAACAGTAAGGACACATAATGGTGATTTAAATCCAATTGAATATAATAAAACACAATGAGTTCATGGGTTTTCTATATCCGTAATAAATTTAATTAAAATAACGGGTGTTTTATTCAGAAATGTTCGGGTCCTCACAATGAAGACACTATGTATCAGATGAAATATAGACATTAATCCATTAGAAAAGTTGATTGATATTGATTCATTAGATGATATATTTAATTTTTATAAGTCATTGGATGTATATTTTCATCTATCATAGTTTCTTCAAACAGAGGTACAGTTGAAGTGATGATGAAAGTGAATGAATTTTTTACATGTAACAAGATTCTACCAGTTAGTTGTTGCATGGTTCTAATGTCAGTAGAAGGTAAAATGATTTTTACAAATAGTTTTAGTTGGTTTGGATAATCAGAGTGAGTTGTCTTTTGTTTTAAATGTTTTTAATTAGGTCAAGATAAAGGTAATGATTAATAGGGTTTTAGATTTAGATGTTCAAAACTATTATTTTTATAGAATGACATATGTTGAGTTCTTATTAAATTGAATTTTAGTGTTATGATGTTCTATAGAGTTAATTAATATTGGGGAAGATTCTGACAGAGTTGAGAAGAATTAATATATAGTAAAATGAAGATCAAATGAATGTAAATTTCAAAGGTATCAAATTTCAATGAGTAAAAAAAATTAGTCTGAGTTTCCTCTGTTGATGTAAGGATGGAACCTATTTATTGGGATTAAAGAATAATGTACTCTTACACTTCACATGTGTATGGAATGTTTAGCATATCTTTTTTGGCTTCATACCCATGTCCTGAATAAAGGAGGTGTCAGAGAAGTAGCAGATAGGAATAATCAGATCAAACCAAACAATTAGAATGATTGGTTCTAAAAAAACCAGAATGAAAGGGTTTATTTCTGGTTATCAATAGGAAAACATATTATAATTGTTTCAGGATAGATTAATCAGAATGAGGAAATAGATAGAGTGACCAGACAGAATTCTTGTATGATGTTTAGAGAATAATCCCTTACCCTTTATGAGGTAAGAATGTGAATAATTGTTTTTTAATGATTAATAAAAGTCATGAATTTTGAAGCAGCATGGTGAAAATTTTCGAAACCTATTTGTGAAGGTTTTTAATCTTTTTAGGACATCTTATTTCCATATTTAGATTTAGAAAAATCATTTTTAATGTTTTATTGATCATAGTGATGTGAATGTTTAATGGTATTTTTTAATTTATTTATCCACTAAAAAAATATTATTATCTAGTATATTGTATGGTATTGTATTATTTCAAAACCATACAAAGGACTAGATACTCTAATTTAGTAGTGAACCTTGTAAATACCTATCTTAATGTGAATGTGTTTGAAAGTTTTCTTTTCAAATTTTTTTTTTCTATTTAACAACCGATGAATGTTGTTAATAAAGATAACATATTAATAAAAGTGTAAAATTGATTCACCTCATCCCATATCAATTTTTGATTTAATCATTTGTGTTCCTTTTCAATATATATATATTTATTTTTAATCTATGTTAGGTTTTGAAGAAAAAAGAATCATATCACTTCATGTAGGTTGAATTCCACACATATGCATGTATGACATTATCATTTTTCATTTAATACAATGGTAAGATAGTAAATGACATATTGATATTTTATAATTCAAAATATTTAATGAAAACTATCAAGAAGAGGAGGTGATTGAAAATGAATTACGTCATTTCACGAGTCAATACTCCACCATACACAAGAATGATGTTTTTATTTCCCACTTAATGTAGGTGGAGATAGAAATTGATCATGAAATTAATATAAAAACATATATGTATATTGGAAATATTAGTTTCATTATTTTATAATTATTGATGAGATTTTTATGAAGGTACAAGAATAAATAAAAAAACACTTGATTTAAAACTATACATCCTCTTTAGACAACCTCTTAAGGTATACACATGATAATTTTCTTGGATAGTTTTATGAAAAAACTAGGGACTCTAGGACATGGGTATAAATGTTATTATGGGATTTGGGAAGGGATTACCTGATCCAAATGGCCATTGATGTGATAATAAAACTGGACAAGAGGATCCATTTTAAAATAGAGGGGAGGGGAAATCATGGAATTTATTAATGATTTATATTAATATAAACTAATTTTAATTTTAAAGTTTCTCCAAAAATATAATATTTTAAAATAATTTGGGGATGATTCTATATACTATAATCTAATAAACATTAGACAACTTTATAGGATGTTATTACAATTATAAATTTTTAACTCATACTAACCATTTTTGAAAACTATCATAGTACCAATGTTTTTATAATTAAGGGGTCAATATATTTACAGTGGAAGGAGATTATTTACTTCAATAAAAAATATATAATATTGTAAATATAAAAAAATCTCATGGTTTATTATTGGATTTCGATTAATTTTAATTCATTTAATAAATTATTATTTATTATAAAACCATAATAATGCAATATTTGGATCTGTTCATTTTATTTAACATCAAACACAACATGGAGGTAAAAAAATATTAATAAATCTCATTTATTGGAATTTTAAAGTTAATATTTAACTACAAAATTTACTTACCAGAGTTTTTAAATCTATCTATTATACTTTTAATATTTTTACAATCCTTTTGTTTAATTATCTATTAATTTTATAAATAATGTGACATAATTTCATAATCATTTAATGTAATTATATAACTTATAAAAAATTATAAATAAACTAAAATTATCAAAATTCTTCCATTATACTAAAAATAACCATTAATATTCATTCACATCATTATTTATTCCCTATGTGAATGCTCAATAGTTTCATTAAATTGATAGAGTGATGGTTTTGAAATTTTATTCACATAAAATATTATGTTCGTCATATTCAAGGAAAAGTGTCTAACAAATAATTAAATATCAATATTAAGTTTCTATGTGTATAAATAAAATGAACTATGAAATTTATGATATAAATGATTCCCTTATCACTTAGTTTTAACCAAAGATAACTTGATTTGACATTTTAATCTTGTGATAATTTTTTTTATTTTGATCCTTTAATTAAGATGAAAAATGATGTTAACAATATTAAATAATATTAATGGTGGTGTTTGAAAACATGGAATATATTTTTTCAAATTCAATCACTATATGTGAATGAAATTAATGTTATAATTATCCCACAAAGCGCGATAAAGAACCGGTTTTCGAAAAAATGCCTTTTATGTCTAAAATTATTTTTATACCTTGATTAATTATAATGGTAATATTTATGTAATTAATTATATTCTATATATATAAAGATGAATTATTTTATATTTTTATCAAATTACAATTATTTTGGGTCTTTTTGAATGAAAATAATTGAATGTTTCTAAAAAATGATGGGTTTCACTATTTATTGAAAATAAATATTTTCAAAAAAATCTAAAAAAATCCATATTATGATAATTATGTTGGTTTGAATTCAGAAATGAAAATAATTTTTTTCAAATTAAAATTTTATAATATTAAAAATAATATTTTAATACCAAAATTATTTGAAATGAGTTTAATAAAAATATTTCATTTTTGTTATAAAAAAATTACTTAATTTTATTTTAATGAATATATAAAACTAATTCATGGAAATTAACAATATAATAAGGATTTATTTTATCATTAACTATATTATTACCTTATTTGCACATTTTTTTAAATTGTTTACTCAAAATTTAATTGAATTATTTAGAAATTGGAGTTATCTTTCCTTCATATCATTTTAAGATCCCAATGTTTCTTCCTCATCCATATGAGTTTTCCATAAAACCTTATCTTGATGAATCAATGTTATTAAACAACACATTCTATGTAAACGTTAGGAATATTTAATTAACTTTCCTCATAATAAATGTAATACTATATCAATAATACCATAAGGATCAAACTTGTGTCGAATCTGGTGCACATTTTCATATAATTTTAACATGAAATATGTTGTATACCAGAGATAAACTCTTAATATGATCCATTGAGAAGGAAATTGATAAATATTTCTCAATGATATCATATGGTCCAATGAAACATGAAATTATTTCAAATATTACTATAAAAATTTAAAATTTTATATGGAGAGTTTTTTTTTAAATTAATATCAGCATTCATAAAAAATAATATCCCTTCCAGTTATTTGAATTGATACTCTCCTTACCCTGTTAAATCCTTATAAATTTATAAATCATCTTCACTTCATCAAACATATCCTCAATGAGCTCTAATCCTATGATCTTCCATTATAATAATTTATCCCAAATAAAAATATTTTGAAACCAATTTCCATATAATGCATCAAAAAATTTCATCTTTATAAATGAATAGAAACTATTATTATAAGTAAAATAAACTAATTAATGATAATATCAAAAAATCATTTTTAATGAGCTGATTAATCATTCATTCCATGTTTAGAGTCATTCACAAATAATTTATATCATATTGGGTATGAAAATATGTAATGGAATTGAATTCAATACCCCTTGAATATGGATTTCCTATACAAATTTGACAAGAAAATCAGGGATCATGTTCATAAATAATTATGAAACGAACTCCACATAACTTGAATTTATCCTTAAGGTATTTTTTATATAGATATTATAAATAAATTATATCTGTAATGGGAAGGAAATGTGAAAAAAAATTATTTAGTCTATCTATAATAACTTAAATCAAATTATTACCTTATGATGTACATGGAAACCCCCAAAACAAAACCCAAAGATATAATTTTCTATCTCCACTAAAGAATTGGAAGTGGTTTATAAATACCCTTTAGTAATTTTCATTTTTCTTTAACCTATTGAGAAGTAAAATATTTCATGTTAATTCTAAAAATATTTTTTTTATTCTATCTCACCCGTGAATCACCTGAAGGACTATATATATTATTGATTCTAGGGTGAATGGGAAATGAGGATCTCTGAGGATCACTAAAAAAATATCAATTTAACTAGGAAATATAAGGAAAAATTATCTTTTCAAAAAATGATAAAAAAATCAAATCAATATTAAACTATAGATAAATACCCTTCATAAGAGATTCTACATTTTATTATAAAATTTTATCCAAATTATGATATTGGATAATTAATTCTAATGGGGATGATTGTACTAACAGTTGTACAAACATTGTATGTTCTTGTATCGACATGGTTTATGCTAAAATTATTTAAACCATTCCCAAAGGGTAATGATTAAAATGATTCATGTATAATGTGGTATTATATTTCCATCTCAATTTATTAGAAACAATGATTATTTTTTCATGATCGTAATTAATATTGATATCATAATACTTTATTAGTTCCAATAATATTTATTAACTCATGTTTTACTATTTAAGAGTGAATATATACTTGAAACTATTATTTTTCGTGTAAAAAATACTCTCTATAATAGATGCCTCTAATATGTTAAATAAAAAATATAAATAGAAAATTCCATATCATGTACTAGGTATTTCAACTCACGAGGGTTCATTTTCAATACATCATGAACAATTAGATAATAATTCTACATCATGACACAACCATTTCATTTTAATATAGGATATTAGTAGATGAAAATGTCACAACTTCATGTGATAATAATCGAAAATATACCATTTAAAAATATTATTTATTTCCTATAAATATTCTTCAAATTATTTTTAAAAATTAATTGAAATCCTTTTAGAGCTAATATAACACCCTATTAGATTCTAATGTATGCATTGTACTTTTTTATCTCCTTTTTTTGTCTGGATACTTTTTTTTCAAGGAATTGGGAGAAGCACAGTCTATTGAAAATTTTGACATCATGTAATGTGATTAAAATTTGTATAAATTTCATAAAGAATATGTCATGAATTTGGTTCATATAATGAAATTGTAAAAATATTTTTTTAACAAAAAATGATAGTTTTTTCGACATCGTTATATTTTATGAAATAGCATGACTTGAAAGGATTATACATTGTGTATTCCCCTAACCCATAAATTTAATCCCAATGGCTTAGTGGATTTCATTTTGTTTCAACCTATATCCTTTCCCTATCACCCTAGAGCTATCCATACCTAATTTTTTAGTTCTCCCAATCCTTCGGATCATATGTTCAGTGACTGATCATCATGTTGGTTCTGGTGGGTCTATTTGGATATGAAATCATCATGTACCTTATGTTCCCACTTTTACTCTATGTTGTAGTTTGATACATCGTATTGGGAATGATGTAACTAAACATCATGTTGTTTAATCATGATTATATTTTGAGATTCTAGATCTTCAATACCTTCACTTTATGGTGTTGTTCTCTATTAAAAGTGTTTTTTTCTATGATAAAAAATTTGTGGTTAATGTTTAGATTATGACATAAATAAACATTGATTTTAATTATTTTAAATGAATTCATTTCAAATGATTTCTGAAAACCTTATTTTATTATAATTGTAATTGAAATTTATTTTCCATGTAATTTTGGGGAAAATCCCGAATTAAAATAGAATTGGAATTTTTGGTGTCATTAAAAATTGATGGAATTTGTGAATTTATTTGAGAATTGTTTTTATAAAATTTATTAAATTAAATTGAAAAAAAAAATCATTGGTTTTGTATTTAAAAGGAATGTATTCCAGAAAACCCATTTTTTTGGTTTTGAAATTGAATTGGAATTTTGATATGAAAAAGTTGGAAATTAATTTTCTAATGATGATTGATTTCAAATGAGAATATTTTTCATTTTTCATTTCTTTATTAAGAACATACTATAATAGGTAGTTAGTAGATTATTTTGGTGAAGCACACAATGATGATCATTCCATATCAACTGATTGGTGGATACAAATATAACAAAATCTTATTTAGTATGATCTTAACAACGATGGGATGTTGATGTGTCATATTTTCCCTAAGACCAAGGGACATGTGCAAACATATTACCATGATCACTAATTGAAGATATGTGATGATCCTATTACTAGAAACTATTGTATTATATAGAATATAACTGTGGTACATAATTTTATTATTTTTATTATGAATTCCAATTATTATGAAACTATGTTTTTCCTTGTAGTTCATTTATATAAACAATTTTATATAAAATGTTTATTTAATCCATGATTGAATATTTTTTCCATCTCCAAAAATGAGAGAATGTTTTTTAATATGAAAATGTTTTATCATGCCTCTTTTATTTGAAATTGAATGCATTATTTTTTATTATTAAGGAATATTTTTAATGAACACTTGGTGAGATCCTACTATGCTTTATATCTCACACACTACCTTAACCTTAAAGTGTCTATAGTTTTTCTTCTTCTAGGAACAAAAATGGGAATGTTCCTCTTAGAGGAGTTGGATGTTCTTGATCATTAAGGAATAATGTGATGTCTCCTATAGGAGTTTGTTTATATTATTTAATATTTATTACATTGATGATGTACTATTTTGAGTTTTGAAAAACTTGTATGTTTTGTAGTATTATCTTCTATCGGAGTTTTGAGCATATTGATATGTAACTTTATCTTCATCTATTTTTTTTGGAAAAATTGTTCTCACTTTTATATTGTTTGATTTTATGTGATTGTTTTCTACTCTTGTTGATTTAAAATGACCTTCAAACCATGTTACTGTCATATCAGGTAACATGTTACCATGTTATCTATGTCTATTCATGAAAAATTTGTATCATAGGTGAAAGTTGGTCATCTTTCCTTCTTGTTATTATGTAGTTTAGAATATATTTTCAGAAAATAGAAGCTAGTTCTGTGTGAGTTTCGGACCATATCACATAATAATGAGCCCAAAGTCACCATATATTGTTTTTGAAATGCCTATTGGGGAAAATTTAAAGTCTTTTCCTACTTTGGATTTGGATTGGATCAATTCCAAAAAATCATATCTGATGTGATTAATTTCCCTATTTCTCGAGTTTGGGTGTTGATATGATTAATCTTTTTATTTCATCATTGTTTTTTATGTTGTTTTGTAGAATCATGCATCAAATAAGACACGCGAATATGATATAATATGAATATTTTAATAAACCATACCGATAAAATCATCATGTCGACCTGAATCTTGTTGTGTTTATTGTGCTTGATACCCAAACTCGGTTATAGGAACCTTCACTGATTTCCAAGAAGATTCCAGACATTGCATGTCATAGGGATAAATTTCAGGATTATCCATAAGAGTTCCCTTTCCTTAGTCCACTCATATTCAAAGGATTAAATATTCCCCATGAGGTTTGGGATTGGTTGATGAAGATAGCTATTTTGTAGGAGTTCTGGGAAATTCTTGATTTGACCAAGGTGATATTTTCCATGTTCAAGATATAGTGTCCTAGAAGCATATGATAGGGCTCTATGTTTATGTAGAATAGGAACGAGTTTTTAGATTTTATGGAACATAATACACATTTTAATTACCATATTATAGATATTATAGGGGTTTTGTTAAGGCTTAAGAGTTTTTCAAAATCGATATGGATTTCAGAACTGTGACTGGATATGCACACCACCTTCCCAAGTATTTTCAATTTTCACCATATATTGTATCAAATGAGAATATAAAGACATGATGGTTTGATATGGGACCTCAATATGATATTCTTAATCTGTATTTTTTTCTCAATATTGTCTAATATATTCAGATATTGGATAAGGAATTATTGTTTGATCATGATTTGGATGTAAATTGATGGTCAAAAAAAGTTCCTATTACTCATTATGACAGTTCAGATATATCCCATAAAGGGAATTGGAATCTTGATGAATCTGATGGTTTTTATTGAATAAAAGTTTCTTCTAGGGCTTTTGATTTTCTTTGAAGAGGACCTATGACTTGTTTAATGTGTTGAAAAAATGTGCATTATCTATGGGTTTCCACTAAGGAACCTAGGAAATATAGTTCTTTTGGATAGTCGGTAATAATAAAAAAATTATGTTATATCATTTCTAACCCATGTGGTGGCATCATATCATCAGCACAAAAATGTAATATGGTGTAATCAGATACTTCAACCTCAAAGGGCTAATATCCATAGGCATCCAGAATAGAGTTTCTTCACAAAGTGGAATATTATCCAAAGGATTTCCATATAGGTCCAATGACATTGAGAGGTTCCATCATAATTACTCCATCATTATTTACTTATTTATTTGATGTTGGTGAATCTAATTAACTTATTTCTACTCATATTATAAACCTTCTAAATAATCTTATAGTGTCTCTATATGATGTGATGGAAAATAATACACACCTATAAATGAAGAGTTAAATGGTCTTCATTTCCCTAATTTTGTTTCTCTTTATAAGAATTTGAGATTACTTGAGATTTTCTGGTTTTTGACCTGAATCCTCTTGATGACAATTTTTAGATGGATTAGCTCATTGCTAAAAAAGCATCAATTGATTTTTGTCTTCTAAGGGTCCCATTTACATCACATGATGGTGTGACCCATTTCTTTCAGAGAGAATATGAAATCAGTTTAACTAGAACCATAAATTATTATCTAGAGTTTGAGAAAATAATATTAGTGTTTTATTTCGATCAAGTGCATGAGTCTTTGTGTGGTTATCCCCCTAATTTTTCATCGATATTCCTAACATTTTTTCCCTTGTATTCTCTTGTTTACCACTGTTAAGTGAGTTATATTTTTCTATTTATATTTTCAATGGTACTCAACCAATATATATTCCTTAATACCATATGTAACAAGATGAAATGAATAATTTTATGACTCATTTGATCTATCTTTTAGAGAAAGGATTTATATTCCTAACTATGTCACAATGGGTATAAATATTTCTTTTTGTAATAAATAATATTGAAAAATTCACTTATACGTTGATTACTAGAAACTAAACTAAGTTAAAATAAGGATAATTAATTATTTACAATATATTGGTGATAATTATGACCATTTGAATGGGGGAATTGATTTTCAAAGAGTTACTTTTGATCCGGTTATCACCAGTTGAGAATAAAATAATCTAACACTCTGAAAACCTCTTTCTAGAGTAGGAATGATAATTATGAGTATCTTCTTATTCTATTTGGTCTAACCAATTATTCTGTAGTATTTATGGTTTTCATTAGTAGGATCTTCCATGATTATCTTGATACATTAATGGTGGACTTTTTTGTATTACATATTGGTTTACTCTAAATATGATAAAGATCATGTTCCTCATTTGAGAGTAGTTCAATTATTGTTTTTAAAATAATGATGTTATTATAAGTTATCAAAATGTGATTTCTGGATTCATGTAGTGATGTTCATGGGTAATGTTGTCTTAGAACTTAGTATCTTAGTAGATCAAAAAAGGTGAATGATGTTATGAGATGGGATAAAAAATGAAATGTTTTTAAAATTAAGACATTCAAGGGTTTGGATGGGAATTATCACACATTAAAAAAGGGTTTATCAAATTTGGATTATCTTATGACCACACTCACTCAGAAGGGAGTGAATTTTTCTTAGGAAGCTAAATTTCACGGTTATTTTATAGTGTCTAATCATGTTTTTACTTTTGAATCTATGTTGAATCTTCTAGAGGCTTTGTAGGGCTCTGTGTTATTTCATAACACATCATGTTCAAGTTGGGTTTGTGTTATTATATAGTGTGATCTCATGTTATCATATGTCTCATTGAAGCTTATGACACATGGGAAGTGTTACTTGACAAACAACCTTAAACACATTGTCATGAATCATAAAATTAAGTATTGGAGGAATTACCTTTTTTGGGAAAGGATTACCATTTATTCAATCAATAATATATTCTATTATATCTTGTCAAAAAAATATTTTAATATCCTCTAGAGGCATTGGGTAGAGTACATGTACTGTTTTTATTTTGAATCTCTTATACCTTGTATAGAGATAATGTCATGATAGATTCCTTGAGCAAGAAACATCCAACCAAAGGCATGAAACAATCATCGTAATAATGGTCATTTTTTGTTCCTTTTTCATATTTTCATATTGATATTTGAGAAATAGTGGTCAAGGTTTTCTTGACTAGTGTGTAGTTGACATCATCCATTCATGAGTTTATTCTTTAGTATTATCAGTTTGATGATGAATTTCTGGAATTATATAATCTCTTTTTGGTGGGGATACCATTCATGAATAATCATTCATTATAAAGTGTATTATATTCTTTCAGAATTGGTTTTTTGTGTCGTTACCCAGTAGAAAATATCTTATCATGGATTTCAATAATTCACAGTGGGATAGTCACCTATTAACCACAATGATGTTCTATGATATATATTAATGAATCAAGTGGATAGGTATGACATGGAGAATTTATGATTTTCTTCTTATAGTTACACTTGAAAACATGTTAAGGGCTAGAACCATAGACCATTTGGTTTGGTTTATCCACTTCAAGTGCCAACATGGATGTGGGATGAGAACTACATTGAAATTGTTGTTGGGATTTCATTTATCAATAGAAAGAATAATTCAATATGGGTTGTGACCAATAGGTTAAAAAAAATTCTCTATTTTTACCCATTCATGATACAACTGAAATTGAGGAGTTTTTAAAACTCTATATTAGAGATAATTTTCATTTTCATGGAGTTTCATCTACTATAGTCTCTAATAGAGACATATGGTTTCCTTCTCACTTATGGAGAGACCTTCAAGAAGATATGAGATCCCAGGTTTGTTTGAGTATGACATACAATTTGCAGATGGATTCCCACATAGAGAGGGATATACAAATTCATTAGAATGTTCTTCATTCGAATGTTTTAGATTTTGTTAGGAACATGGGATGACCATTTGGGAATGGTTGTGTTTTCCTAAAACAGTTTCTTCCAGTATATTATTTGAATGGCTCTTTTGAGGTCTTGTATGGTATTCTATGTAAATATCTATTAGGTTGGACTATATTGATGAATGGTCCATAGTTGTACTAAGATAGGTATAAGAGACATTAGAAAATATTAAATTTATTTGATAGAGGATGCTGATGGCATACATTTGGAATATATATTATGATGATTATCATCATTAACAATTGTAGTTTTCAGTTGGGGACCAGGTGTCCATGAAATTGTCTCCATGTTTAGGTCATTGATATTTTTGGAGGAAATGTACGCTTTATCCTCATTTTGAGACCTTTTCTAGTTGTTGAGAATGTTATGACTGTGGATTCCCATCTGATACTTCCTGCGTAGATGATGTTGATACATAACATGTTTTAGGTATCTATGTTTTAAAACATCTTTTTTACCCATTTCATATATAGATCATGGAGAATCATGATATTGCTTCCTGATTTATCCATGATTAATCATATATTCAATATTGTTGATTCTGATAAAAATGTACTTTGTGGGTGGGGGACGGTACCTTTGGTATTTTTGGTATAGCATCATGGTTCTTATTCACATGAGACGTGGGATCATTAGGTGATGAAGAAAGAAAGGTTGCATGAAATTATGACAATGGAAATATCATGAAAGGATTTTTGGTGATAAAATGTTTTCATTGTGGGAGGTAGTAACACCCTCCTGCCTTTTAAGGCATTCCATGTCATTTTTATAGCTTCCATTCTTCTAGATTGGGTATTATTTTTATGATGTTTGGACAATCACAATATTCTATGAATTTATGCATCGTGTTATGTGATTACACATCAATTATGTTTATTAGTTAATATATATTAAATTGTTTTCATGATTTCAAATGGTTAAATGAGGTTTTTAAACTATTTTTTTGGAATGTTTTGGTGTCATTTAACTTCATAGGATTACAAGATGTGAACGAAATACACATCATGTATTCCCCCAACCAAATATTTTATACCATGTGGCAAGGATGATACCCTTTTTTCAACCAATATCCTTTCAATCGTGACCTAGTGACATTCCTAGATGATTTTGGTGTTCTATAATCCCTTCGAACCATCCATTAAGTGATTGATCATCTTGTTGGTTTCACTTCATCTATTTGGGAAATAAATGTTACTTTCTCTTCTATTACAAATTCCAATACTCCTTTCAGTTTGATAGATCATCTTGGGATTAATGGATCTAAACTCAACGTTTTTTAATCATGATTCTATGTTGAGTGCTGAGATCTTATCTACAAGAATTTTCAATTGGCGTTCTTCAGTCATAGTGTTGTATACCTTGACAAATGGTAGGTGGTTCCTTATTAGATTTCAGCATATAAATTAACCATGATTTTCATGATTCTATTTCAATTTCATTCAATTTATTTTTTAAAACCAAATTTGATGTGAATTTATTTTGAAATTTATATGCAATGAAATTTTGGGGAAAATTTCATATTTTAATGGAATTAGAATTTAGGGAATGATTTAAAATTAATGGAACTTGTTAATTGATTTGAGAATTTATTTTGAAAAAATTTCTTAAATTTTGATGATAAAACATATTATTGGTTTTTTATTTAAAATAAATTAGTTGACATAAATCCCATGATTTTGTTTTGATAGTGAATTTTCATTTTTAAATGTAATGGGGAGAAATTATTTTTAAAGGATGATCTATTTTAAATGAGTTGATTTTCCATTTTACTATTGATTGATTGAGCATAAGAAAGGCATAATAGATAATGGGTTATTTGGGATAATCATGCTATGATGGTAATTCCCTAAAAACATATTGATGATTAAAATATTAAAAAAACCTATTTAGGTAGATCTTATAATAGATGGGATATTATTCAATATTATTCTCTATAAGCCTAGGGGATGTGTTTAAAAGAAGTTCAATGAACACTGATATGATACATGTGAGGACCCTATAACTAGAAACTGACATACCACATGACAAATGGCCATGGTTTAATTGTTATTGTTTTGATTATAAATTAAATTTATTTTGAAATAAATATTTTCATTCCTGTTGATTTATATAATGTATTTTATATTTAAAATTATTTAAGACATGTTTGAAATTTCATCCATCATTTGAAATGAATGAATATTTTGTTTAATATATGAAACTTTACAACCATACCTATTTTATTTAAAATTGAAATCATGATCTTTTTTATTATTATGGAATATTTTTATAGAACACATTATAGGACCCTACTATAATTTATATCTCATAATCTACCTTTTCCTTTGGTAATTGGTATATTTTATTCATCCATGCCTGAATAAAGAGAATTTTCCTTTAAGATGTGGTGGGTTCCCCAGATCCTTTGGAATTGGAGTGATGATTCTTATGGGAAATTGAGTATATCTTGTTTACTTTTGATAAATTTAATGATGTAATTTTTTGGGTTTTGATATATCTTTTTAGTTTTAGGAACTATATTCTTTTGGAGCTATGATTATACTAATATTTATCTCTGTCTTCTACAATTATTGAGGGAAATTTTCTTCCACTTTTAGCTTGTGTGATGAAAGGTTCTGTTAATTAACCTATGGGGATTAATATAGTATTTTTGAGATAAAGTAGTGTTATATTGGGTATTAGGGTACCAGGGTATTTGAGCTGTTTCATAATAGCTAACAAATTTCATGGGCAAGATAACAGAAGAATATTTTCAAAAATCAATCATTGGTAACCTAAGAAAACAAGAAAACTATGAATATATATTCCATTTTGACATTTTCCATTTTAAAACATTAAATTTAGTAGGGATATAATTTTTTCAATATTTATAAATAATATTTGTAATGAAATAAATTTCTTTCAACATAAATTAAGTCTTAAATTGTTTCCCATATATTTTATTTTACACTCGGGTGTAAATAAAATCCATCTATTTTGTTCATCCTTCCTATAAATTTTATAATATATGAAAATATCATCAATAAAAACAACCTAAAACATATATAATATATCATGGAAAACTCAATTAATAATGTTCATAAAAACCTTTTTTGTATTTGAAAACCCAATTTGAATAACTAGAATCTCATAATTCCTATATGTATCCTAAAACTCAGTCATTAGGATATAATCCTCCTTTACCTTCAATTTATGATATCCTAAAACTGTATAAATCTTCAAAAACACTTCTAACTCTAGAGCAGGTCACACATATCATCGATATGAGGAAAATGAATTTTTTTCTCAATATTGACGTTATTAAAGACTCTATAATCAATTCAGTTTCTCATTTTACCATATTTCATTTCAATCCAATAATATAAGAGAACACCATGTGAAGTGATTGTATTAATGAAACCATTATATATTAATTCATGGAACTATTGATTAAATTATAAAATTTTTACATAATCCATTAAATAATGGTATTTTGAAATAATCAAGCTCCCAAAGAATAATAACACTAAGAAAAAAATGAAGAGACATATCCATATATTCATTCACTACTAGAACATCACTAATTTAAATAGTTTTTTTATTCCCAACTAAATAATCAATGTAACTATCAATTTCATACCATATTATTTTATACACTTTTTGAAATGTTACCAAATGTATAAAATAATTAAATACAACTTTCTTGGATTTTATTCTACCATATAATGACAAACGGAAAGGTAATCCATACCATGAATTACCTAAAATTCCACTATATAAGTTTATTAAAATCATCAAATGTTATATCATGATACTCATAGAATAATATCTCATAAGGCTACTAACTTATATAATCATAACCTCTATATTTATTTGAACGATTACTGTAAAATATATTATAAGGTCATGATACACGTATTGACCCGAAAATTCTCATTAGTTTGAGGGCACTACGAGTCATTACAAGGCATTATGTGACATCCCAATGACCCCCAAGGCTAGTAGTAAATGCCAAAGGGTTTCAAATAAAAGTGGGGGGAGCTTTAACCTTCAAGGAATAACCCAATAAACCAACCAACCATAACCAAACACTTACTATATGATGCATGAACAATTTAAAGACAGCTAAGCAACTTCATTTAAGTCAAAAACATCAAAGTACACAACAGTGGAAAAACAACTAAAGAACTTAAAAAGACAAAAAGACAGCCTCCATGGCTCCACACCAAGCTTCCATTCACTTAGCACCACCACATCACACAAACATCACCACAATTCACTAGCAATGAGTGTCCTTACATTTACATGTGTCGTGGAATACGACGTCTACAAAAGCACCAAAGTACTGAAGCAGGGGTGAGTATAAAACTCAGTAGGTTTTCCCCAATGACTTACCTACTAATGCCCCTAGGATAGAAAAGTAATGTACAATTATATAAAACAATATATATTAAACAATTTCTCAGAAGCAGTTTATAAATAAATATAAACAAGTTTCCAAAACCATTTATTTCCAAAACCAAACAAGTGCAATTGAAACCAATTTTCCAGTAAGATAGTTTTCTAGAAAAATAACAAAACAATATTTATAACCATTTCCCAATATCCCTATAGTAGCATACCCAACCATTTATCAAACCCATGTAACAAACCATTCATGCTATGTTATGACAGTTCCATACTCATGTGTGGTTTCTCATCGATCTACCAAGTCGTCACAACGTAATTGTTCTCCATGTGCCATCAATCCTTTGGCACTGTGCACAAGGTCATATTTCAACCAAGCACCATATATGTAATTCCCATTTTCCATTAATTCATTGGCACCAAGCACAACGTCATATTTTAACCAATCCCCATATATTCAATACGAACACACAACACATATGCCCAACGATCAATGCAAAATAAACCTTTCGATAAAAACAAATTTTTATTGAAAACTATTTCCATCAAATCCATTTCAATGCCAAACCATTTCAACTCCAAAAAATTTAAATAAAACTACATTTTTATTGAAAACCATTTTTATTGAAATCCACTTTTTCATCAACTATTTATCAATTCTTGAAAATCTATAATTTAAAATCATCGTTTTAAATTAAACCTCTTTTTTTACAATTATTCACCAAGATCACACAATTTTACAAAAACCATAAATCATCACAAATGAATATTTTAACATGAATTTAAAAATCAATAAACCAATTTGAATATAAGCCAATAAATTATATCAAGAGGAGTTGGGAGATAAGCCGCCTACCTTGAAGGTCTTGACAAAACATTAACAACAGACGAAGAACGCACGAGAAAGAGGGATTATTCTACAAGAGTGGCCTTAGATCTCTTATACTACCAAGATCATGACTCAACATTGAAATATTTGGAATCCAAAAACTTATATCTACCCACAATAGGTTCATATCTAAGATAGAATGAATATTGGAGCAGTATATCTAATAACATCTACGAAATCATGACAAATTCGTAACGAATGGTGACATACCTCAAGAATCGGACTCGAAATCACCAAGGTAAGGCTCCGGAATTTCTTCAAATCATGTGGGTAGGGTTATCCAGAATTATAGGGAGAGTTATATCTCATTAGGGGCGTTTTGAAGCCAAAAATAAATAAATAGAGAAAAAACGAGCAAGCTTCTAGAAAATGGGATCTAGATTTGACCTCTGCACAAGATTTGACCACACGGTTTGTGCGAACCGTGTATGGCTCATGCGACCTTAATTATTGTCCCAATACTACTTATAAACCCCAAAAACTCTACCATCCTTCACCTTTACCCTTTTATGGAAACACATTTTTTATTGAAACATCACACTTTTGGGAAACACCACAATTTTTGGAAACTACCAACATTATGGAAATATCAAAAATTATGGAATCATCTAACATTATGGAAGTCTCAAAATTTATGTAAACAACCAATATTTAGGAAATATCAAAATTTATGGAAACAACCAACATTATGGAGCTCTCTATTTTATGGAAACTCTCTATTTTAACACACAAAAAATTAAAAATACATGAGGAAAGGGGTTATGTACCCTAAACCAGGGGTACTACATTCTCCCCACCATTGGTCTTTCTGTCCTTGGAAAGTAGAAAACCCCTGCAAGCCAAAATGAGTTCTGGCCACTACTCTTTCATTTCCTTCTCACGTTCCCAAGTCACTTCCTGAGTCTGACCATGTTTCCATAAAACCTGCACTAGGCTGATGCTTTTCCCATAAAATAATTTCTCTTGTCTATCCATGATATGCACTGGAATATGTACCAGTGAAGAATATGGTTATAGCTCAACCTGATCCTATCTGATCACATGGTAAGAATCAGGGTGATACTTTTTTAACCGGGATACATGGAACACATTATGCACTAAACTAAACCGTGGTTGTAATGCCAACCGATATTCCTCCTCTCCAACCCATTCATGTATCTAAAAATGGCCAATGTATCTAGGGGATAACATGACCTACTTCCCAAAATGACAATGTCCAAGCCTAGGAGAGATCCTCAAGAAGACATGATCACCCACAACGAACAACAACGGTCTTCGACGGTGATCTGCATAATATTTATGACGACTCTAAGCTGTCTCCATCCTATTTCTAATCAATTGGATATTCTCTGTTGTTTCGAGGACAATGTTTGGCCCGAATATTCATGTTTCACCCATTTCCACCCAATATAGTGGAGAATGACAAGGACACCCATACGATGCTTCAAATGGATCCATGCGTATTGAGGCTTGATAGCTGTTATTGTATGAGTACTCAACTAAGCGTATATGCTCCTCCCATAAGCCAACAAAATCCATTACACAAGATAGCAACATGTGTACCAATGTTTGTATTGTCCACTCGAATTTCCCATCCGTTTGAGGATGATACGCGGTGCTCACAATCAACTGAGTTCCAATGGCTTGCTGAAATGATTTCCAAAAATGAGATGTGAACCTCAGAACTCTATCTGAGACTATTGAAACCGGTACCCCATGCCTATTTACCACTTCATGGATATATATATTTGAAATATCCTCCACCGTATGAGTTTCACGAATCAGGATGAAATGGGCCAACATGGTTAGATGATCCAATATCACCCAAATGGAATCGTGTTTCTGGAACGTTCTTTGACGACCTATAACAAAATCCATTGCTATTTGATCCCATTTCCACACTGGGATGAGAAAATATTGTAACATACCAACTGGCCCCTAATGCTCTGCTTTAACCTGCTGACAAGTGATGCACCGCGAGGCAAACTCAGCCACCTTCATTTTCATGCCGCACCACCAAAACATCACCTTCAACACCTTATACATCTTATGTGTACCTAGATGTACAACCCATCTTGAATGGTGGTAAGCATGAATTATCTGTTCCTATAAAACCATAGGTACAACCATCTGATCTCTGAAACACAAAAATGAACCTCCATCAAGTTTCCAGGAATCAATTGTCTCCCAACCATTGAGTTTTGAACATACAACTAGATATTTTTCATCAGACATTTGTGCCTCTTTGATTGTTTTTACGAAATCAGGAAAAAACATAGCAAAAATGAAAATGACTATATCACCTCGGTCTTAACATTCCACATGCATGTCGGATAAAAATGACATCAACAACCATTTATCTGAAGCTTCTTTCACCAACTGATCATATGAATTTATACTCAATGCATCCACCAGTGAATTTTTTTCCCTCTGTGTGTACATCAAGTCAATGTAAAACATTTTCAGATACTCCATCCAACTAATTTTCCTCAAATTGAAATCTCGCTGTGAGAAAATGTGTTTCAATATTTTGTGGTACGTAAACAAAGTAAATTTCTCACCAGATAGATAATGTCTCAATGTTTTCAAAGTATGGATGACTGCAGCTAACTACAAATCATGTGTTGGGAAATTCTTCTCATGCACCCTCAATTGCCTTGAACCATAAGCAACCACGTGATCTCTTTGAATGACAACACAACCTAACCTTGATCCTGAAGCATCACAATACACATCATAACCCTTTCCTGATTCTGGAAAGATGAATATAGGTGCCGATGTAATCCGAACATTTAGTTACTAGAATGACATCCAACATTCCTTCGTCCATTGGAATGGAGAATTATTCATTCTGAGAGATGTCATTGGTGAATCTAGTCATGAAAAATCACGCACATAACACCGATAGTAACCAACTAGAGCAATAAAACTTCGTATCTTGAACCCATTCTATAAGGACACGACCTTAAACATTACATAATATTGAATTAAATGAATAATTCAAATTTAGGATCTTTTTAGGTTTATAGTTTTAGAGATTTAGTCCAAAACTATTACATTTCAAAATATTACAAATTAGACACTTCTACACAGTTTCCATTTTTTACAAAACATGAACTCTTGAAAACAAATGGTCATGTCTAGTTCCATGTTTAAGATAGAATGACTTCTCCTTGATCCCATCCTTTACCATATTCCCCATTATTTCATGTGAAGAAGATTTCAATAACAATGGATAAGTATAAAAAGTTCAGTAAGGGACACACGAAGAAGTTAAACTGTTAGTTTTTCAAAACAACATGTAAACCATGAATACTTTAACATAAGTAATACTTTTCACCTTTATGGAGTAGTAAATACTCTTCACTAAATAAAGGATCATTACTTACCCTTTTGTAACCAAAATATTACCATAAAACCCATATAAAGAACATATAACAAATAAATGTAACTTGGGACATAGACATACATAAATAGAATAACCATACTGTCGACTTACACACATATCACTAAATAGAATAGCCATATGGCTGACTTCCAAACCCAATGCATTCGAGGTTATAACATAACCACCCATCCTGGTATTCACGGAACCACCTGTCATTTGGTTTATCACGTAACCACTTCTCAAATGTCCAAGTACCAATATAAATCCATAACACATACAAAAAATAAAAAGGAAAGAAAACATTTCCACATTTTGATCACAATAAATCACTTAAATATAGTGACATAACATCTCCATTTTCAAAACCATTTTCAATACCAAAAATATGTAAAATAGTATAAGGTATTTATTTTCATTTAGAAACAATACATCTTGTTGAGGAAGCCAAAGATCAAATAATACTTGCGGCGGTGGAAAAGGTTGTTGTCACCGCATACGTTAAAAGAAACATTATTTTATTTCATTTAGTTAAATTCTTAGTTGAAAAATATTCAATTTGAATTAAATGAAAAGTCAAAGGTTTTCATACAGTGTATAAAAGAAAGTCTTGTATTAGAACAAAATATGCCTCAATGAAAGGAGATTGAGACGAAGTCCCTTACCTCGCGTCCGACATGACTCGATCGTTCTTTAATCTCCTGAATAATAAACTAAAGTTAATTTATACTTTCATAAAAACCTTTTTCAAGTTTATTATTCATTTTATATCACTTATTACCATGTTATAAACATTATGCAATCATTTAAGTTAATAACGTTCATTTTTTCGATATTTGGTACTTGAGTAAAAATGAACAACTTATATTTACAAGTTGTCCATGTGGTCAAAGGTTCATTATATCCAAAATTATATTCATGGTTTTTATATCATATATATCATATATATTCAGTATATAAATGTTTTTATAATAGTACATAACATTTAGAGGTAAGAAATGAAATGCACCATTCCTGGAGACGGTAAGTCGTACGTACGCATGAACACTAATTTCATTTCTATTTCTTATTTTAATGGAAGTAAAACATAATTATAAATAGGTATATTATAATTCCAGTATAATATCATATATAATATTGTTAACTACATCCTTTATACATCCCACATAAGGCATTAAAGAATCAAATCACTTTGAGGGGGCGGTAGTCCGCACTCTCTCAAATGAGATTGTCGTATTTTCCCACTATGGAAACCATAAAGGCATGATATAAATGCGAAATATAGAAGCATAAGGAAAACATAAACATAATATATATCATATATATATAAAGTTCCATCATAATGGCCACCATGAGAGGTGGTAAGATGTAATTGAACAATCATCGTTTCGTGAGGCATTAGTTTTCCCTCCATAGAAACATTATGTTCTTCATCTATTAGATGGAGATGTGTGTAAGTGTAGTTCCAATACTTCTCATAAAAACATACTAGTATATTGAGTATAATGGGTTTGTTACAAAAGAAAGGAATAAAAGTGATTTTACGGTTTGGAGAAGTAAAATATAAGAAATCAATTTACGAGAAACTGTTAGCTTCTATTTGGGGAACTCCATTTGGTTTGAACCAAAGGACTTCTTGAAGTGCCTTATGCCTAAGGTAAGGCTTCTAAGAGGAGGAGGGGGATGTTGAGAGATTAATTGTGCAGAGGTTGGACGAGCCAAATGGCTTGAGAGGTGTGAGGAATTTCATAGAAGTGGTCTCCTTTTATAGGGGAGAGGAGGGGCTCTTTAGGAAAGTGTGAAAATATTATTTTATAATATAATGATGTTCGGTTTATAATGGTCCAAAAATAATTATATTAGAATATAAGATGACTCATGGTCGAAATAAAAAAATCCAATAAGAATTGGACATGTTTTGGATAATATTTTAATCATTATAATTTATTTATTTAAATCATTTATTAATGAGGTAAATATTACATCATTATTGAGTCATGAATAATTTACTTTATTCAATGTATAAAAATTATAAACAAAATACCATGATATATGAAATATTTTTAGCTTTCCAAATAATATTTATAGTCTAAATGAAAACTTATATAACACCATATAAAAATTAATTACTAAATGATTTTTGTTTATGTCATTTTGGCCTTTACTTTAAATTAATTAATCTAAATTGTCATTATCACTTCCAAGTGGATCAAAGGGGTCCCAAAATAGACCCAAAGATGACCATGGTCGTTAATTACTCATCCAATAAGTTTTTGACAAGTGTTCAAGAAATTTTGAATTATTATAATATTCTTTTAACCCTGAATTACCCTATTTAACTTTAACCGCGGTAAATAAAAGTCAAAAGTTACTATTCACCAGAAATTATTTTCATCTTAATGAACAAAATTTTTCTTATTGATGATAACCATGTATGTAGAATTTTGGAAATTCAATTCACAGAAGTGGTAAAATTTTATTTAAATGAAAAAGTCAGTTTTTTAACTACCACTAAGTGGTTTCACTATTCATCAAAAATTGAAGTTTTTCAGAAAAATAACAAAAATTCAGCCTAAGAATTATTTGATATTCAGAATTCAAAATTGATGTCTATTTTTCCATATTATAAAAATATAAGTGTCATTAATTAATTTAAAAATTAATTCCCATTGTTAAAACAAATAGCGTGTTTTTAAGAAACAATAATTATCAATAGATTGATACTTGTTTATGTCCAATTTCAAAGTGAATTTACTTCCAATGACCAAAATTGGATCAAATGGTAAAAATATATTTTAATTTCACTTTAAATCAAATTAAAAATATAATCTAGCCGTATAAATAAATTATATTAAAAGGCACTTTTGAATTAAAATACAATATTTTTCACTATTCATTAAAAAAATGAACTTTATCAGAAAAATACCAAAAAAAATTACAGAAGTAAAATTTGATGTCCCCATTCTAAAGAAGTATTATATATGGTTAATTAGAACATATAAATATGACCGAAACTTGATTTATTGAGGGTTCTCCTTTAAAATGTGGTTAATCGGCCTTTTAATGTAAATTATGCTTAAAATTAGATTCATTCACATTTTAATCCTCTAACTTTTATTGGATAAAATTAAATACTTCTAACAAACATGTATAATCATATTGTAGTTTGTTTCATTCATTACCGCCACTACAACGGCTAGGAGTTAACTACAATTTAAAATAATAATATTATATTATTAGTGTGCAACGTAAGATTCGAAAGAAACCTGTTGTTTCATATCAGGTATGCTATCTAACAAAGCAACCATTTTAATGTAAAATTAATATTTAATTCATAAATATTAATAAATATGAAATATTTCTTATTCTTCATTTACTTGGGATGTTACATCCTTTCCCCCATTAGGAAATTGCGTCCGCACAATTTTTTTTCACTTATAAAAATAAGAGGGGGTATTTATCCCTCATATCATTTTCAGATTCCCACGTTGCCTCTTCAACCATATAGTTTTTCCACAAAAACATTTACCTGGTAAATTTCCCTATTTCGCCACACCTTCTCTCTACGGTCAACAATCTCAACTGGTTGTTCTTCATAAGATAGATTCTCTTCTAACTGAACTACCTCTGGGCTCAAAATATGATATGGATCTGGCATATACATTCTCAACATCAAAACATGAAAAACATTTTTTACCTGGGATAAACATGGAGGTAAAGCCACTCTATACACAACTAGTCCCACTTTCTCCAGAATTTCATAAGGTCCAATGAACCTTAGACTCATCTTTCCCTTCTTACCAAAACGTATCACACTACTCCATGGAGAAACTTTGAGAAAGACATGATCACCGTCCTCAAAGAAAAGCTCCTTCCTCCGGTTATTGGCATAACTTTTTAGTCTGCTCTGAGCTATTATCATGTGCTTCTGAATCAACTGAACTTTCTCTGTCATATCTTCTACCAATTCGGGTCCCATCAGCTTCCTTTCACCTACTTCATCCCAAAAAGCTGCAGTTCAAAAACTCTTTCCATATAACGCCTCAAATGGAGCCATCTGTATATTGGAATTAAACTATTATTATAAGAAAATTCAACCATAGAAAGATGTTGGTCCCAACATCCATGATAATCAATCGATCAAGCGCATGACATATACTCCAATGTCTGAATTGTTTGTTCCGACTGCCCATCTGATTGAGGATGAAAAGTTGTACAAAAATTTAATTTAGTACCCAATGACTTCTGAAAGCCTTTCCAAAAGTTAGAACTAAACCTGGGATCACGATCAGATATGATGGAGAGGGTAAATCCATGCAACCTAACTATCTCATTAACCTACAACCGAGCAAGTTGATATAGAGACAATGTATCTAGAATAGGAAGGAAATGAGCAGATTTAGTCAATCGATCAACTATAACCTAGATTTCATTATTACCTCGAGATGTATTTGGTAATCCCACAACGAATTCCATGGATATATTTTCCCATTTCTACTCTTGTACCGGTAAAGGCTGAACCATTCCTTTCAGTAACTACCGCTCTCTTTTAACCTACTGACAAGTCAAACGCTTCAATGTAAAATCAGTAATATCTCTTTTCATTCCATCCCAACAGTAATACTCCTGAAGATCTCTATACATCTTAGTAATACCAGGATGAACTGAAAACGGAGAAGTATGAGCTTCACATAACAATTCATTCTTCAACTGTGAATCCCAATGTACGCATAATCTCTTCCCAAATCTCAAACAAAATCATTATCAATGATAAATTCAGGAAACTTAACCTTCTGAACCAACTCTACCTTTTTCTGCAACTCACGGTCTTCTTTCTGTGCTTGCTTAATTCTCTCTGATAGAGATAATTTCACTGACACCTAAAACAAAAAAGAATAATTTCTTACAATAATAACTTCTATGCCAAAGTTCATCAAATCAATAACCAAAGGATCTTGTTCCAAACATAGCATGGTTAATGAAGCGTTACTTTTTTCGACTCAAAGAATCATCCAATCTATTTTCTCTTCCCAGATGGTAAAGGATCGTGCAATCATAATCCTTGATTAATTCCAACCATCTCCTCTGTCTCATGTTCAATTCTTTCTGAGTGAATATATACTTCAATCTTTTGTGACTAGTATATATTTTACACTTCACTCCATACAAATGATGCCTCCAAATTTTTGAATAAAAACAACTACAGCTAATTCCAAATCATGTGTTGGGTATTTTAACTCATGTGGTTTCAAATGAAATGAAGCATACGAAATTACCTGATCATTTTGCATTAGGACACAACCATGACCTTTCAACGAAGCATCACTGTAAATAACAAACTCACCATTTCTGGAAGGCAGTGCTAAAACTGGAGCATTCAAAAATCTTCTTTTCAATTCCTAAAAACAATCATCACATTCATTTCTCCAGATAAACTTAACACCTTTTCGAGTTAACTTAGTCATTGGACAAGATAACCGTGCAAAATTTTCAACAAACCTCTAGTAATAACCAGCCGAACCAGGAAAACTACGAATCTTGGTTATATTTTTTGTTCTTGGCCATTCTTCAACAACTTTTGTTTTATCAGGATCAATAGTTATGCCATTTTTAGAAAAATGTGACCATGGAATGAAATTTTTTGTAATAAAAACTCATACTTTCTGAATTTCCCATAAAGTTTCTTTTCTTTGGAGGTTTTCAAGACATCCCTTAAATGACATTCATGTTCCTCTTTAATTTTTGAATAAATAAAATATCATCAATGAACACAACCACAAACTTATCCAAGAACTCATAGAAAATTCTATTCATAAGATCCATGAATACAGTAGGTGAATTTGTTAAACCAAAAGACATAAATACAAATTCATAATGGCCATATCTAGTATGAAAAACATTCTTTGGAAGGTATGCTTCCCTTAAATTCAATTGATGGTACCCCGAACTTAAGTCAATATTCAAAAAATACTAAGCTCCCTGGAGCTGACATCGATATGAGGAAAAGGATACTTATTCTTAATAGTGATGTTATTCAATGATCTATAATCAATGCAACGCATCATTGAACCATCTTTCTTTTTAACAAACAAGACAAGAGAACCCCATGGTGATGTGCTAGGTTGAATGAAACCTTTATCTAATAACTACGATAATTGCTTCGTTAACTCTAAAAGTTCAATTTGATCCATTCGATACAGGGGTTTTGAAATTGGATTAGAATCAGGAACTAAGTCAACAGTAAATTCAACTTCTTGATCAGGTATAATACAAGGAAACTCATCCGGAAAAACATCAAGGTACTTGTTTACCACTAGCACATCATTAATCTAAACAGTTCCTTTGTTTTCAACTATATGTGCAAGGTAACATTCATTTCCATATTTTACTAGTTTCTCAGCTTCCTGATATGTTATCGATAACAAGGGTTAATTTTTGTATAAAAATTGAAAATCATTCTAAAAAGAAACCACTTTAGATCTACAATCAATCTTAGATTGATAAACCGAAATCTAATCCATGCCCAAAGTAATATCAAACTCTACTAGAGGCAAAACAATAAGGTTTTCAAGTAGATTCTTTCCGCACACAAGGACAGGAATGTTCTTATGTTTTCTTTTTGTCTTCAAATTTCCTCCAAGTGTTTTTATCATAAGTTCTTTATTCATATCATGAGATGGAATTCCCAATTTACTAAAAAACCTCTCAGAAATGAAAGAGTGTGTAGACCATGAATCAAACAACACATTGGCATAATCTGAACAAACAAATAGTGTACCTGATACAACTTTATTTGATGGCCCAACATCTGCTGAAGTAGTTGCAAAGGATATTTCCAGCGCTTTCCGCTTGTAGTCTGGTTGGTTTCCTTCGGTTGAGTACTTTGTTGGACACTCATTTGTATAATGACCCATTTCATTGCATTTATAACCTTTTACTGACTTTAAAATATATTTTGTCTTACCATCACCCTGATCTTTTTCAGTGAAATTACGATCCTTATGTCCCATTTTACCACATCATTATCACTTACCAGAATTCAAAAGACATTACCCAACATGGTTTTTACCACAATTTTCACAAACTATAAACTTATGTTTCTTACCATCAGACTTTTCTGAAGTGTTCTTCCCTTTCACTTGCGACCTCGACCTCTTATTCTGTTGTTTGTCAAAGAATACCTGATCATCGACAAACTCCATTTCCACCTTCTCCACTCAAGAAACTAGTTTTTCAGTACTTTTGAAATCACGAGAATCTAAAGCCCTTCGATAATTTGGCTTTATTCCTATGTAAAAATGGTTGATTTTAATATCAAGATCTCGTATAAAATTTGGAGCATACCTTGCCAGTCGAGTGAATTTTTCTTCATATGCATCCACTAAGTCATCCTCCTACATCAATTCCAGGAATTGTTTTACCATCCTAAGACAAACCACCTTAGGAAAATATTTCTCAAAAAACATACCTTTGAAATAATCCCAATCAAGAGCATAAATCTCCTCACTATCCCTGATATTTTTCACCATCGACCAAGACTGATCGTCTTCATCTTCAAAACGGTAAACAAAAAGACTAACCTTTTGATGTTATGAATAACCCATGACATCAAAAATCTTTTCCAGTGCTTTAATCCACCCTTCAGCTAGAACATGGTCAGATGATCCTCTGAATGATGGGGGATGTTGCCTCATGAAATGCTCCACTACTGACATGTTCCTATGTGGTTGATATGGCTGATCTCATGCATGAATATCACCACTATTTATTTCATGAGTCAATTGTTCCATCGCTGCAACAAACTGTTCAGTTCCGATTCCGACCATCTCATGTTGCTGATTTGGAAGGTTGTCTTCCTCCTGATGTCATCCCCACATAACTACCATGTTTCCTCTACAGAAAACCATTCTGAACAGAAAAATATCTTAGGTGAAGCAACATGGTAATCTATAAATTCTACATGATCTCGATATTATCATAAATTACATTATAGATATTAATTTAACAATATCCTAACTCATAAAGTTATCTAAACTGACCTCTGATACCAACTATAAGGACCCGACCTTAAACATTACACAATCTTGAATTAAATGAATAATTCAAAATGATGATATTTTCAGGTTTAGAGTATTATAGAGTTATTCCATAACTATTACATTTCAAAATATTACAAAGTAGACACTTCTACACAGTTACCATTTCTTTTAGAAAACAGGAACTCCTGAAAAAAATGTGTCATGTCTAGTTCCATGTTTAAGATAGCATGACTTCTACATGATCCCATCCATTACCCTATTCCACATTATGTCCTGTGAAATTTTTTTCAAAAACTTGGGATGGGCATAAAAAGATCATTAAGGGATACACAAAGAAGTAAAACTGTTAGTTTTTCAAAACAACAAGTCAACCATGAATACTTTAACATACATAATACTTTTCACCTTTATGAAGTAGTAAATATTCTTCACTAAATAAAGGATCATTACATATTCTTTTATAACCAAAATATTACCATAAAACCCATATAATGAATACATATCATATAAAGGTAACTTTGGACATAAACAAACATAAATGGAATAACCATACGATCGACTTCCACACATATCAGTAAATGGAATATCCATACGACAGACTTCCATACCCAATGAATTGGAGGTTATAATTTAACCACCCTTCTTAGTATTCACGACACCACTAGTCATTTGGATTATCACGTAACCACCCGTCAAATGTCCAAGTACCAATATAAAACCATAACACATACAATAAATATAAAGGAAAGAAATCATTTCCAAATTTTTATCACAATATGTCACTTAAATATATTGAGATAAAAAATCCATTTTCAAAACCATTTTCAATACAAAAATTACATAAATGAATATAAGGTATTTATTTACTTTTAAAAACATTGCAACTTGTTGAGGAAGCCAAAGATCAAAAAATACTCGAGGCGACAGAATAGGTTGTTGTCACCGTGTACGTTATAAGAAACATTATTTTTGTCGTTTAGAATAACGATTCATAGAAAAAGATTCCATTTGAATTAAATGAAAAGTCAAAGGTTTTTTTACAGCGTAGAAAAGAAAGTCTTGTATGAGAACAAAATATGCCTCAATGAAAGGAGATTGAGACGAAGTCCCTTACTTCGTGTCCGACTTGACTCGATCGTTCTTTAATATCCTAAATAATATCCTAATGTCAATTTAAACTTGATTAAGATCCTTTTTCAAGTTTATTATTCCATTTATATCACTTATTACCATGTTATAAACATTATGAAATCATTTAAGTTAATAAGGTTCATTTTGTCGATATTTGGTACTTGAGTAAAAATGAACTACTTATATTTACAAGTTGTCCATGTGGTCAAAGGTTCATTATATACAGAATTATATTCATGATTTAGATATCATATATATAATATATATTTATTATATACATGTTTTTATAATAGTACGTATCATATAGAGGTAAGAAATGAAATGCACCGTTCATGGAGACGATAAGCCTACGTACGCATTAATGCTAATTTAACTTATATTTCTTATTTTAATGGAAATAAAACATAATTATACATAGGTATATTATAATTCCAGTGTAATATAACATATAATATCATTAACTCCATCCTTTATACATCCCACATAAGGCATTAATGAATCAAATCACTTTGAGGCGGCGGTAGTCTGCACTTTCTCAAATGAGATTGTTGTATTTACCCACTATGGAAATCATAAAGGAATGATATAATTGGGAAGTACAGAAGAATAAGGAAATATTAAACATAAAATATATCATATATAAATATAGTTCCATCATAATGGCCACCATGAGAAGTGGTAAGATGTAATTGAACAATCATCGTTTCATGAGGCGTTAGTTTTCCATCCACAGAAACATTATGTTCTTCATCCATTAGATGGAGGTGTGTGTAAGGGTAGTTCGAATACTTCTCATAACAACATCCTAGTATATTTAAGATACTGGTTTTGTTACAAATTAAATGAATAAAAAAGAGTTTAGGGGTTGGAGAAGTAAAATAAAATAAAACAATTTAAGAGAAACTGTTACCTTTTATTTGGGTAACTCCCTTTGGTTTGAACCAAAGGACTTATTGAAGTGCCTTATGCATAATTTAAGGCTTCTAAGAGGAGGATAGGGATGTTGAGAGCTTAATTGGGAAGAGTTTTGACGAACCAAATGGCTTGATAGGTGTGAGTAATTGCATAGATGTGGTCTCCTTTTATAGGGGAGAGTAGGGGCTTTTTTGGAAAGTGTGAAAATATTATTTTATAATATAATGATGTTCGGTTTTAATGGTCCAAAAAATCATTATATTCGAATATAAGATTACTCATGGCCAAAATAAAACCATCCAATGAGAATGGGACATGTTTTGGATAATATTTTAATCATTATAATCTTATTTATTTAAATCATTTATTAATGAGGTAACTACTGCATCATTATTGTGTCATAAACAAATTAATTTATTTTATGTATAAAAATTATAAAAAAAATTCCATGATATACGAAATATTTTTATCTTTCCAAAGAATTTTTATAATCGAAAATAAGACTTATATAACACCACATAAAAATTAATTACTAAAATATTTTTGTTTATGTCATTTTGGCCTTTACTTTAAATTAATTAATCTAAATTGTCATTATCACTTCCATGTGGATCAAACGGGTCCCAAAATAGACCCAAAGATTCAAATGGTCGTTAATGACTCAACCAATAAGTTTAAGACAAGTGTTAAGGTAATTTTTAATTATTAAAATATTCTTTTAACATCGAATTACCCTATTTACCTTTAACCGCGGTAAATAAAAGCCAAAAGTTACTATTAACCAAAAATTATTTTCATCTTAATGAACCACAATATACTTCTTGATAACAACCATGTATGTCGGATTTTTTAAATTCAATTCATAGAAGTGGTAAAATTTGATTTAAATGATAAAGTCAGTTTTTTTAACTGCCATAAGTGGTTTCACTATTCATCAAAAATTGATGTTTTTCAGAAAAATACCAAAAATTCATCCTAAGAAATATTAGATATTCCAAATTCAAAATTGATGTCTATTTTTTCAAATTCAAAACATAGAAGTAGAAATAATTAATTTAAAATTTAATTTTCGTTGTTAAAACAAATAGCGTGTTTTTAAGAAACAATAACTATCAAAATATTGATACTTATTTATGTCCAATTTCAAAGTGAAATTACTTCCAATGAACAACATTGGATCAAATGATAAAAATATATTTTAATTTCACTTTAAAACAAACAAAAAATATAACATAACCATATTAATAAATTATATTAAAAGGCAGTTTTGAATTAAAATACAATATTTTTCACGATTCATAAAAAAATTAACTTTATCAGAAAAATACCAATCAAATTACCCAAAGTAAAATTTGATGTCCCCATTCTAAATAAGTATTATATTTGGTCGATTATAACATATAAAGATGACCAAAAATTGATTTAATGAGGGTTTACCATTTAAAGACGGTAAATTGGCCGTTTATTGTAAATTATGCTTAAAATTAGATTCATTCACATTTTAAGCCTCTAAATTTTATTGGATAAAAGTAAATACATATAACAAACATGTATAATAATATTTTAGTTAGTTTCATTTATTCCTGCCACTATAATGACTAGGAGTTAAGTTCCATTTAAAATAATAATATTATATTATTTTTGTGCAACGTAAGATTCCAAAGAAACCCGTTGTTGTGTATCGGGTATGCTATCAAACATAGAATCCCTTTTAAAGTAAAATTAATATTTAATTCATAGATATTAATAAATATGAAATATGTCTTATTCTTCATTTACTTCGGATGTTACACATTCTTCGGTGGTTTCCAAGAGATAACTCCTTATATCTTTTCAGGATCTACAGAAATGCCTTTCTCAGAAATGACATTGCAAAGGAAACGTACTTTCTGTATCCAAAATTAACACATTGAAAATTTGGAATACAAATGACGATCTATCAAGATTTGTAACACTGTTTCTAGGTGCACCGCATGATCATCACGTGTCTTTGAATAGACCAAAATGTCATCCACAAACACCACAATAAAATATTCTAGTTATTGTTGAAATATCTGATTCATAAATTACATAAAGATATATGGTGCATTTGTTAGACCGAAAGGCATGACTACATATTCATAGTGGTCGTATCTACTTATGAATGTTGTCTTTCAAATATCCTCTTTTTGAACTCTCAATTGGTGATATCCTAATCACAAGTCAATCTTGGTGAACCACTGAGCTCCCATTAATTGATCGAATATATCATCAATGTGTGGAAGTGGATATCTATTCTTTCTTGTATCTTGGTTAAGTTTATGACAATCAACACACTACCGAAGTGTTCAATCTTCCTTCTTTATGAACAAAATTGGTGTAGCCCATGGAGATGTACTTGGTCGAAGTAAACCATTGCTTTCCCGCTCCTCTAAAGGCATTTTCAATTCTCGTAACACTGTTGGTGCCATCCTATAATATGGAAGGGAAATAGGACTGGTCCCCGGAAAGAGATCGATCATAAACTCCACTTCCCTTAGAGGTTGTAGCCCTGAGAAGTTCTTGGGAAGGTCATTTGGAAATTGATCCACAATAGCTAGAAAAATATTTTCCTCGATCTCTTCAATTGATGCCATAGTCAACACTAAAAATTGGTATGATATTGTTCCAACCATTGGTGGAAACATGCTATTTGCACCTTTCTTTACAATCCCCTCTCCTCTAAAGAGATGCTTGATACTGTCCTCAGTCATGAAACTAACTGTTCAACTACAACAGTCGATTTGAGCCTTGAATGTTGTCAGAAAATCCATACCCATGATTACATCACAAACATCCATATCCAACATCGAGAAGTCCCATTTTAACTCAACCCCATAAACACTTATAGCAAATGCTCTACACACAGAGGCTTGACATTCTCTTTCACCAAGATGAGTTTTCAGTTTCAAAACAGAAGGCATCATTTCCAGTTTTAAACATATCAAGTCAACTATACGAGATGCAATGAAGAAATGTGATGAACCAGTAACAAACAACACTTGAACAAAGGTAGAATTCAAAATATTCATACCTATCACTGTAGATGGTCCAAACTGATCCTCGACAATCAACTGCTCAACTCTATATATTGGCTTCATCACTATTTTGTAATCCTTATTTCCTTGCTGATGTTTCCCTAGTTGAGGAGTCATGGTGTTTCTAGAATAACCATGGCTAGCTCTGCTCTGCTGATGAGACTGATTCTACTGTCCTCATCCAGTCAATGAATACAATGATTGTGATAACTGAGAAGTGTCTCGAGCACGTGACCTTGGAGAACTACGACAATAGTGCTGAAGATGTCCCATATTGTTACAATTATGACATGATCTAGGCTGTTCCATACAATCTCACTTTATGTGGTCAAGAGAACCACATTGAAAAAAACATGCTTTGCTCTGGGTTCGTGGTGGAAGGTTTATTGATCTAGCTGTCAAGTTCATATTTTCACTTTATCCATGGAAGTAGATGTCCATTTTCCTCTTGTTCCCAGTAGTTGAGTTCCCATCGTTTCATGTAGGTACTATCATGCCTCCATCCATAGATCCTGAGATATCATGTTTATCCATAGTCGATCTGTTCAACATATCTGTAGAGTCTGTAATACAAAGCACTGCAATCTTTAATCGAATATCATGTCATAGTACTGATTCGAAGAAGCCTTACTTCAAAGAGTCACTTGCCGCAACTTCTGGTGAAAAGTGTACTATGTTCATAAACATAGCTGCATACTCTGTGATAGAGAGACTCCATTGTTTCAGGCTGAAGAAGTCTTCTATTTTCTGGATATTGAATGTGTGAGGAGTGAATAGTTTGGTGAACAATTCATCTAAATCCTCCCATGTATGTCCTTTATCCAATTTAGCCTACACTGCTAAATCCCACCACTAACATGCAAGATCCTCAAGCACATACATTTCCGGTTTGACCTTTAGCTCTACTGGTGTTCCGATAAAGTCGATGATATGATTCATCCTATATAACCACAACTCCGCCTTCTCAGGTTCAGAATCACCCTGGAAATTAGGGGGATTCCGCTTCATGAGATGGATGGTATGATCCACATGTCATGGCTCATTCCTCCAGTTCCCTGTGTCCACAGCTTGAAAAGCTTATACAATACACTGAACCAGCTCTTGGCTCCCACATGGTTCAGGTGAAACCACATTCTCTGGAGCTTCTTCAGGTTGGTTTTGACGACGGGTACCAGGTGTCATTTTCTAAACTAAAAAAAATCCATTAATCTCACTCTCTAGAAACTAATAGCTTAGCATTTCAAATTCTATCACATGAAATATCAAATAATTATTTTTCAAAACATCATTTTTCCCATGTTCAAATATTTTTGAAACCACATCACATGATTTTCAAAATTAAACCATTTTCAGAATACGATAGTCATTAGCTTCTTCAAAATCTTTTATTTGAAAACCAATTCCATACTTTTAAAAAATAATCATTTCTTGAAATGATGTATGCACTCCTTGTGGTAAGTCATACCTCTATAGTGCATGCCATGCTCGTCTCATTGGATAAACTCATGACAATGAGATTTCAAAATCCCAGAAGTGCCTAAAAACACTTATTTACCCAACTCCTTGTTAACTTGATTTTCAGCATAAAATGGTTAGATACGTCCTTTTTTGCTATACATTTCATGTACCGACAATCCTACGCCTTTCTGAGATTCCCACCCAAGGAATAGAAAATAAGTGATTTCATCTCCAAAACTATGAACATCGAGGACTACTTGTTAGGAAAGGACCGAATAAGCTGATACAATTTGAAATGACCCACCAATTCTTATTGGCTTGAGAGCACAACAAGTCATTACTAGGACATAAGCGACATCCCCAAGACGCCAAAGGATGGCAGTAAATTCCAAAGGGTTTCAAATAAAAGTGGGGGATGATTTACCCTTTAAGGAATAACCCAATGAACCAACCAACCATAAAAAAAATTACTATATAAGGCATGATCAATTGAAAGACAGCTAAGCAACTTCATTTAAGTCAATCAATGAAAGTACACAACATTAGATAACCAACTCAAGGCTCTCAAAAGACACCAAGACACACTCCATGGCTTCACACCGAGGTTACATGCTCTAAGAAACACCACATCACCCACGAATCACCACAAACCACTAGAAATGAGATGCCTTACCTTTACCTGTGTCTAGGAATACGACATCTATAAAATCACCAAAGTGACAAAGCATGGGTGAGTGTAAAACTTTGTAGGTTTTCCCCTATGACTTCCCTACACAAGACCAGAAGTTAAAAGAGTTATCAAAAATTATATAAAACAATATATATAAAACAATTTCCCAAAAAAATGTTTATAAATAAATGTAAAAAAATTTCCAAAACCGTTCATTACCAAAACCAAATAAGTGCAATTGAAACCAAGTTTCCACCAAGATATTTTTCCAGAAAAATAACCAAACAATAATTATAACCATTTACAAATATCTCTATATCAGCATACCAAACCATTTCTCAAACCCATGTAACTAACCATGCATGCTATATTATGAAAGTTATATACTCATGAGTGGTTTCTCGTCGATCTACCAAGTCGTCACAAGGAAATTGTTTCCCATGTCCCATCAATCCTTTGGCACCGAGAAGAAGGTCATATTTAAACCAAGCCCCGTATATGTAATTCCCATGTGCCATTAAACATTTAGCACCAAGCACAAGGTCATATTTCAACCATACCCCGAATATTAAACATGAACACACAACACATATTCCCAACAATCAAGCCAAAATAAACCTTTCAATAAAAACACATTTTTATTGAATACTATTTCTGTCAAATCCATTTCAATGCCAAACCATTTAAACTCTAAACCATTTCAATAATGTTCCATATTTATTGAAAACAATTTATAATGAAAACCAATTTTTCATCAACCATTTAGAAATTCCAGAAAATCCGTAATTTAAAATCATCATTTTAAATTAAACCCTCTTTTTCACCACTATTCACCAAGATCACGTAATTTCACAAAAACCATAAATAATCACAAATGAATAATTTTCCATGAATTTCACAATAAATAAAAGAATTTAAATATAATCCAATAAATAATATCATTAGGAGTTGAGAGAGAATCTTCCTACCTCGATGGTCTTGACGAAACTTTAACAACAGAAGAAGAACGCACAAGAAAGATGGTTGATTCTCTAAGAGCGGCCTTAGATCTCTTATCCTAGCATGATCAAGACTCAAAATTGAAATATATGGCATCCAAGATCATACATATACCCACTAAAAGTTTATATTTGAGAAATAATGTATATTGGAGGGGTAGATCTAACCATATCTAAGAAATCATGACAAATCTATAATGAATGGTGACATACCTCAAGAATCGGACTTGAAATCACCAAGGGAAGGCTCCAGAATGGATTCAACTCATGTGGGAAAGGGTTATCCATACTTCTAGGTAGAGTAATATCAAATTAGGGGCGTTTTGAAGCCAAAAAGAAATAATTTGAGAAAAAATGAGCAAGATCCTAGAAAATATGATCTGGATTTGACCTCTGTGCAAGATTTGACCACACGGTTTGTGCCAACCATGTATCGATCATCTGACATTAATTATTGTCCCAACAATCCTTATAAAACCCCCAAACTCTCCAATACTGCACCTTTACCGTTTTATAGAAACACATTTTTTATGGTAACATCAAACATTATGGAAACACCATAATTTATTGAAACATCCAACGTTAGGGAAATATCAAAATTCAGGGAAACAACCAACATTATGGAAATATCCAAATTTGTGAAAACAACCCACATTATGGAAACATCCAAATTTATGGAAACAACCAACATTATGGAAAATCTATATTTTATGGAAAATCTATATTTTAATACACACCAAATAAACAAACGTGAGGAAAGGGGTTATGTACCCAAAACTAGGGGTACTACAATACATATTTAACCATAATTGTCAATTTTATATACATATTCACTATATTTATTTCAATGAACTATTTTTTTATAGTTTGAATGAATTTTTTCTAAAAACATATATACGAAACTATGTTTTACAGAGAGTAAATTTCAAATCAGAATACATTTTCTCAAAAAAACTATTATCTGATAACATGTTTTAATTTCATGGAACATATTCTCAATTTTCATCTTGACCACATCCTTATCTATAATCATCATTAAAAACTGTTGAATTTTTTTTCAAAATATGGGATGTGAATACTAACCTTAGTTTCTTCATAAAAAGAAATAAATAAACTATTATTACATCAATAATTTTAAAAATGTTCCTTCTCCAAAATAATCTTTTGGTTCAAAAATAAACATTTAGATAAAGAATAAATCATATAATCTACCCAAAAATCCCCTAAAAGGTGATCTTTAAAAGGATAAATGATATTATACATTTAAACAAGGTGAACATTTATTTTTTGAAGTCTACACGATTAGAATTCCATAGTTAATCATGCATATACTAGAGTAGTGACCAAGATGGGTTACCTCCTAAGATATTTCCTAGGGTGTGTGTGAGTGAGGAAAAAATAAACTGAAATAACATGTGTCTCCCTTTTGGGATATCCATTTGTATGATATGTGAACCTAGTGGGTAATAGCGTGTTGTGTGATGGGGAGGCAACTGATGCATTATACTATACCCTGGGGGTTAGTTTACTAGATTTATGGCTCATGGATGGTTGGGTTGTGAAAAATGGAACAAAATATAATTCCTAGAATAATGTTCCTAGGCACCATAAGGGTTTCTTGTTTAGGAGGTATAATAAAAATTTTCTTCATTATGGGGGTATTGTAACACGCATAAAAATTTTAGGTTTAAAATCTGAAATGATACTTCTCATGTCATCATGGTGAACTGTTATTTTTTAAATCCTACCCAATTGTAACTCCAAGGTGAAGAAATCTTGGACTAGAGTACTGATATAAATGGGTGACCTATTGGGATTTTTCTCAGGGTGTGTGGGTGTAATGAAAAAACCCAACTAAATAACATGTTTTATCATATGGGGATAGTTATTAATCTGATAAGTAACCCCATTGGGTGATAACCTTTAGGGATATGGGAAATAAACCAATTTATTATTGGAAACCCATGGGATCAGCCGATCAGGGTCCTGGTCTGGGTATGTTTGGGTTTCGTGAAATAAAAATACATCCTAAGAGAACTTGGAATGTCACCCATGAGGGCCAACCACATGGTGAGGTGAAACAACAAACAAAATGTCTCATTTATAACTGACTAAAAATATATTGAAACATGGAATAAAAGAATAAATATCCTTGAAACGTACAAGTTAATCCAAAAAAGAATATAAATAAATCTAAAAAAATATTATTCTAAACATGTCTCATTGTGACTATACACCATCAACAGACCAACCCACTATAATTAAGATTATAGAAATGGAAACTGTCATGATACACGATTCCTTCCAATTTTAGAGTCCATCAAAATAATGTCCACAACCACCCCAAAAATTTATGGATGGGAATAAATCCTAGTAGGAGTCCATTGAAGAATCTATATACTTTATAATATAAAAAATCTATTATCTATAGCAATGAAATTTGTTTTGTTTAGATGAATTTTCATAATATAAAACTAGATTTAAAATATTCATTGGTTTTCATAACAATTTTCTATATTTATAAAATTCAGGGATATGTCCTGTATGAATGAATGAATTTAATAATAGGAAAACCCAACCATGTACACACCATATAATAGCAATGTGTGAAAATTACCATGAAATATACCATCATGTTTTTAACCAATCATAACTGAAAATGCACACTCTTTGGAATAAAACCTATGGGTATAGGTTCTAAACATATATGAAAATACCTAATCCAAGACTAAGGTGGATACAACCAATATAATATCTAGTATAGTTGAAAAATATGATGTCACATAAAAAATCATGTGGCATTACACACACAGTGAGTGACAAGTTTATTACCAACACACCCAAATATACCCAATATTATATATTTTTTTAAAGGATTTTCAAAAACATTTTCACATTTAATAAAAAAATCACATAAATTCCAATATACTTATGAGATTGAAAACCCATTATAAATAAATTAAATCATAAAATTTAATCAAAAACATGGTTTGCACAATTCTTTGTTTAAGGAAAATCCACTTTAAAACATGTTTCTATTCTATAAATTCTATTCCAATATTAAATAATTCTGTTTCATTGAATAACCCATGGTATATACACTAAATCAATCATTTAATTTGTTAGATACATTTTATAAATAAAATTACCTTAAGAATGGATGTAAAGACAATTGACATTAAAATAGAAGTTTGTGAACGTGTATCTTGGGTCAAAAAAATCATAGACCCATACTAAACAGCTGAGGTCCTCTATTAAACCCATTAGTTTTCCATCCATATCCGAATTTGGTAGAAATGAAATTAGAAGAGAATATATATTGAAATTATTTACCATGAAATGGGTAAAAGGGAAAAAAATACAACACACCTCGATGTGATCTATCACGAACAAAGAAAATATTCCAATAATTCAATGTAAGAAGCCTCTTTAGTGATGAGAAATGATTATGTTTAGAAAATATGAGATTATGGGGTGTTTTTGGATTCAACCTAAGCCCTTGGAAATTATTAAAATAATTTTTTTGGAATTATTAACGCAACAAATTGTTTTCATAAAAAATATCTTATGATGTCATAAAGAAAAAATAAAACTAACAAACGATTCCTTCAATCTATAATGTCCCAGATCAGGATGCTAACTAAAGGTTCCCCATACCAAGTTGGACACATTTCCTCATGTTTATTTCCCCAAATTCCATAGGTTACTAACTAGAAGCAAGGGAATATGTGTGATAGTGGGGAAACTATTCTCTCATCGGTAAAGTATAACACAACAAAATACAATAACATAAAAACAGTGTATATAGTAATACCATACAACAGAAGTATATAGTGGAAGACTGATAATATAAATATCCAGAAGTCATATCATTAAAATATTATGTTTAATGTAACATGTTCTAGTAAAACTACCATAATAGGTTACATTTATGTAATACAAAATATACTTACCAATAGAACAAATAGGAACAAAAATAACTCAGAAGCATCACAAGCCTCATCTTGGCCCAACAATCTCCTGCTCCCAAATAGAAATAAAGTACTAGTATAAGGTTTATTTCTCTTATCAACACCTACAACAACATATTCTTCTTGGAACAAAGAACATAAGTCAAATAGGGGTAGAGACTGAATCCTAGTAGGCTGAAACCCAATGTATGTTCCAATCTATTAATGAGTATATATAACACGTGGTGTGTAATAGTGAAATTAGTAAACTAGGAAGTACTCAAAATTAAATTGTCCTATATGTACTGGTTTCTATTTATATTCATTTTATCTTCATTAGAAACTCAATTTCATTGAATTATATAAGTGTCGAGATCTAGCCTAGGCCTGACGATCCTCATAAAAAATTAATCACAATCGATGTCTCAAAAGTCCACCTAAAAAAGTATAAGTAATGATAAAATCCAATATTTTTATATGGAATGTAAAATGGATCATAATTTATTACATTTTATATTCTAATTATTAATAAATGTCATCTCATGACATATAAATAGTTTCTAGTATAGGTTATTCTTGGAATCCCTCATTGGATTTGGGGTTCTCTTGGAATTAACATAATGTCCCCATGAGCTTGACCACTACATCCATGAATCTCTCATGACTTAACCTTATAATAACATCTTTGTGTCCTTCCATGGTCATTTAACTGGGGCCATGGTTTAACCATGGTATAAGGTGTAATTTTCATATGAGCCCGACCTTAACTTTTATCCCAAATTAGTGGCTTTCCTAGTGCTATTTACCCCTGTATCATTTCACATAAGAAGAAACACATGTAAATTAAACTATTATAAGGCTTCAAAATTTATAAACATATGTGGTCATATATCATATATCAAGAAACACATGTAAATTATACTATTACATGGATCAACATTAATAAACTCATGTGGATGTTTCATATAACAATCCTATCATGTAATACAAACTATTACCACTAATTTAGCATTAAATAACTAAAATGGTAAAATTTTATATAACTTGATTATCATGTAATCTAAACCATTTGAAGGCCTTAAAATGACCAAAATCACATGGTAAGTATCACAATTATATCAATACATTCCAATCATTCTTAAAAAAGTATAGGCAAAACATGGGGCAAAGAGGAGAATCACTAATACCAAAACTTAATTAAAAAATAGAATTAAACACAATTGAAATTCCATTGAATAATAAAAACCATTTTAATAACCCAGGAATGGAAAAAAATACATCCTTTATAGGTAACATAGGCTAAATAGACGTAAATGATCATCAAAGAGAAACACACCCATGATGTTTCCCTAATTCAAGGTAAACAACCTAATTCATGAATGAGAATACATTTTCAAATACCTAAACATCAATAGGAAATTAAATCTTCCAAATATCATTTAAGGATACACACTCAAATGGTAACACGACATTCTGGAATATATACACATCATGGCAATTAACAAAAGGCACAAGACCACTTACCTCATGGAGGTATGACCCTCCTTGTCTAGTATTAGCCTCTAATTTGACCTAAAATTGAGAAGATATAAATAATGAGAATAAAAACTAAATGATATATAACTTTGTTGAGAGAAGAAAAAATGAATAAAGTCTCAAGAGTAATCATGAACTAATCTAGGGAAATAGCAATGGTCCCCGGAAGGAGATCGATCGTAAACTCCACTTCCCTTAGAGGTGGTAGCCCTGAGAAGTTCTTGGGAAAGACATTTCGAAATTGATCCACAATAGCTAGAAAAATATATTCCTCAATCTCTTCAATTGATGCCAAAGTCAACAATAAAAATTGGTATGATATTGTTCCAACCATTGGTGCCAAAATTCTCTTTGCACCTTTCTTTACAATCCCCTCTCCTCTAAAGAGATGCTTGATACTGTCCTCAGTCATGAAACTAACTATTCTACTATAACAGTCGATTTGAGCCTTGAATGTTGTCAGCCAATCAATACCCATGATTACATCATAAACATCCATATCCAATAACGAGATGTCCCATTTTAACTCAACCCCATAAATAGTTATAGCACATGCTCTACTCACAAAGGCTTGACATTCTCTTTCACCAAGATGAGTTTGAATTTTCAAAACAGAAGGCACCATTTCCAGTTTTAAACATAGTAAGTCAACTATATGAGATGCAATGAAGAAATGTGATTAAACAGTATAAAACAACACTTGAACAAAGGTAGAATTCAAAATATTCATACCTATCACTGTAGATGGTCTAAACTGATCCTCGACAATCATCTGCTCAACTCCATACATTGGCTTCTTCACTATTTTGTAATAATTATTTCCTTGCTGATGTTTCCCTAATTGAGGAGTAATTGTGTTTCTAGAATAACCATGGATAGCCCTGCTATGCTGATGAGACCGATTCTACTTTCCCCGTCCAGTCAATGCATACAATAATTGTGATAACTAAGAAGTGTATCGAGCACCTGACCTTGGAGAACTGCAACAATAGCGTTGAAGATGTCCCATACTATTACAACTTTTACATGCTCTAGGTTGTGCCATAAAACCTCACATTATGTGGTCAAGAGAACCACATTGAAAAAAACATGCTTTGCTCTGGGGTCGTGGTGGAAGGTTTATTGATCCAGTTGTTAGGTTTTTATTTTCACTTTAACCGTGGAAATAGGTGTCCCTTTTCTTCTTGTTCCCAGAAGTTGAGTTCCCATCGTTTCATGTAGGTATTATCATGCCTCATACCATAGATATTGAGATATCATGTTTATCCACAGTCGATCTTTTCAACATCTCTATAGATTCTGTAATACAAAGCACTATAATCATTGATCGAATATCATGTCATAGTCCGGATTCGAAGAAGCCTTCCTTCAAAGAGTCACATGCCGCAACTTCTGGTGCAAAGCATACTAAGTTCATAAACATAACCGCATACTCTGTGACAGAGAGACTCCCTTGTTTTAGGCTGATGTAGTCTGTCATTTTCTGGATATTGAATGTGTGAGGAGAGAATAGTTTGGTGAACAATTCCTCTAAATCCTCCCATGTATGTCCTTTATCCAATTTAGCCTGCACCGCTAAATCCCACCACTAACGTGCAAGATCCTCAAGCATATACGTTTCCATTTTGACCTTTAGCTCTACTGGTGTTCCAATAAAGTCGATGATATGATTCATCCTACATAACCACAACTCCGCCTTCTCAGGTTTAGAATCACCCCTAAAATTAGGGGGATTCCGCTTCATGAACTGGATGGTATAATCCACATGTCGTGGATCATTACTCCAGTTCCCTATGTCCACAGTTTGAAAAGCTTATACATTACTCTGAACCAGCTCTTGGTTCACACATGGTTCAGGTGCAACCACTTTCTCTAGAGCTTCTTCAGGTTGGTTCTGATGACGCGTACCGGGTGATATTTTCTAAACTAAAAAAACTCCATTAATCTCACTCTCTAGAAACTACTGGATTAGCATTTCAAATTCTATCACATAAACTATCAAATAATTGTTTTTCAAAACATCATTTTTTCCATGTTCATCTTTTTTTGAAACCACATCACATGATTTTGATAATTGAACCATTTTCAGAATACGATAATCATTCACTTTTTCAAAATATTTTATTTGAAAACCAATTCCATACTTTTCAAAAATGATCATTTCTTGAAATGATGTATGCACTCCTGGTGGGAAGTCATACCTCTATAATGCATGTCATTCTCGTCTCATTGGATAAACCCATATCAATGAGATTTGAAAATCCAAGAAGTGCCTCAAAACACTTATTTACCCAACTCCCTGGTAACATGAAGTTCAGTATAAAATGGTTAGCTACGTCATTTTATGCTATACATTTCAAGTTCCGACAATACTACTCCTTTCTGAGATTTCCACCCAAGGAATAGAAAAGAAGTGATTTCAAATCAAAAACTATGAGCATCGAGGACTAATTGTTAGGCAAGGACCGAATAAGCTGATACCATTTGAAATGACCTGCCAATTCTTATTAGATTGAGAGCACAACAAGTCATTACTAGGACATAAGAGACATCCCCAAGACACCAAAGGTTGGCAGTAAATGCCAAAGGGTTTCAAATACAAGTTGTGGACGATTTACCCTTTAAGGAATAACCCAATGAACTAACCAACCATAAAAAAACATTTACTATATGAGGCATGAACAATTGAAAGATTTCTAAACAACATCATTTAAGTCAATCAATCAAAGTACACAACATCGGATAAACAACTCAAGACTCTCAAAAGACACATAGACACACTCCATGGATTCACACCAAGGTTCCATGATCTAAAAACCACCACATCACCCAAGAATCAACATGAACCACTAGAAATGAGATGCCTTACCTTTACCTGTGTCTCGGAATACGACATCTGTAAAAGCACCAAAGTGCTAAACCATGGGTGGGTATAAAACTTTGTAGGTTTTCCCCTATGACTTCCCTATACAGGACCAGAGGTTAAAAGAGTTCTAAAAAATTATATAAAACAATATATATAAAACAATTTCACAAAAAAATGTTTATAAATAAATGTAAACAATTTTCCAAAACCGTTCATTACCAAAACCAAATAAGTGCAACTGAAACCGATTTTCTAGCAAGATATTTTTCCAGAAAAATAACCAAAAAATCATTATAACCATTTACCAATATCCCTATACCAGAATACCCAACCACGTCTCAAACCAATGTAACCAACCATGCATGCTATGTTATGAAAGTTCTATACTCATGAGCCTTTTCTCGTCGATCTACCAAGTCGTAACAAGGTAATTGTTTCCCATGTGCCATCAATCCTTGGGCACCGAGAAGAAGGTCATATTTAAACCAAGCCCCGTACATGTAATTATCATGTTCCATTAAAACATTAGAACCAAGAACAAGGTCATATTTCAACCATTCCCCGTATATTCAACATGAACACACAACACATATTCCCAACAATCAAGCCAAAATAAACCTTTCAATAAAAACACATTTTTATTGAAACTATTTCTGTCAAATCCATTTCAATGCCAAACCATTTCAACTCTAAAACATTTCAATAAAGATCCATATTTATTGAAAACAATTTATATTGAAAACCAATTTTTCATCATCCATTTAGCAATTCTAGAAAATCCATAATTTAAAATCATCATTTTAAATTAAACCCCCTTTTTCACAACTATTCACCAAGATCACGTAATTTCACAAAAACCATAAATCATCACAAATGAATATTTTTCCATGAATTTCACAATAAATAAACGAATTTGAATCTAATCCAATAAATAATATCATTATTAGTTGAGAGGGAAGCTTCCTACCTCGACGGTCTTGACGAAACATTAACAACAGACGAAGAACGCACAAGAAAGCTGGCTGATTCTCTAAGAGTGGCCTTATATCTCTTATCATAGCATGATCAAGACTAAAAATTGAAATATATGGCATCTGAAAACATAGATCTAACCACTAAAAGTTTAGATATGAGAAATAATGGATATTGGAGGGGTATATCTAACCATATCTATGAAATCATGAGAAATCCGTAATGAATGGTGACATACCTCAACAATCGGACTTGAAATCACCAAGGGAAGGCTCCAAAATGGATTCAAATCATGTGGGAAAGGGTTATCCAGAATTATAGGTAAATTAATATCAAATTAGGGGAATTTTGAATCCAAAAAGAAATAAGTAGAGAAAAAATGAGAAAGCTCCTAGAAAATAGGATCTGGATTTGACCTCTGCGCAAGATTTAACCCCACGGTTTGTGCCAACCGTGTATGGATCGTGCGACCTTAACTATTGTCCCAAAAATCCTTATAAAACCCCCAAAATCTACAATACTGCACCTTTACCCTTTTATAGAAACACATTTCTTATGGAAACATCAAACATTATGGAAACACCACAATTTATGGAAACATCCAACGTTAGGGAAATATCAAAATTTAGGGAAACAACCAACATTATGGAAATATCCAAATTTATAAAAACAACCCACATTATGGAAACATCCAAATTTATTGAAAAAACCAACATTATGGAAACTCTCTATTTTATGGAAAATCTATATTTTAATACACACTAAATAAACAAATGTGAGGAAAGGGGTTATGTACCCGAAACTAGGGGTAATACAATACATATTTAACCATAATTATCAATTTTATATACACATTCACTATATTTATTTCGATAATCTATTTTTTTTATAGTTTCAATGAATTTTTTCTATAAACATATATACAAAAACTATTTTTTACAGAGAGTAAATTTCAAATCAGCATACATTTTCTTAAAAAAACTAATCTCATTTAACATTATTTCATTTCATGGAACATATTCTCAATTTTCATCTTGACCACAACCTTATCTATAATCATCATTAAAACCTTTTGAAAAAAATTTCAAAATATGGGATGTGTATACTAACCATAGTTTTTTCATAAAAAGAAATAAATAAACTATTATTCCATCAATATTTTTAAAAAATATCCTTCTCCAAAATAATCATTTGGTTCAAAAATAAACATTTAGATAAAGAATAAATCATATCATCTACCTAAACATCCCCCAAAATGTGATCATTAAAAGGATAATTGATATTGTGCATTTCATCATGGTGAACATTTATTTTTTGGAGTCTACACGATTAGAATTCCATAGTTAATCATGAATATACTAGAGTAGTGATAAAGATGGGTTACCTCCTGAGATATTTCCTAGGGTGTGTGTGAGTGAGGAAAAAACAAACCGAAATAACATGTGTCTCCCTTTGGGGATCTCAATTTGTATGATATGTGAACCTATAGCGTGTTGTGTGATGGGGAGGAAACTGATGTATTATAGGATACCCTGGGAGTCATTTTACTAGATTTATGGCTCATGGATGGCTGGGTTGTGAAAAATGGAACAAGATATAATTCCTAGCATAATGTTCCTAGGCACCATAAGGGTTTCATGTTTAGGAGGTAGAATAACAATTTTCTTCTTTATGGGGGTATTATAACACACATAAAAATTTTAGGCTTAAAATATTAAATGATAATTCTCATGTCAACATGGTGAACTATTATTTTTTAAATCCTACCTGATTGTAAATCCAAGGTGAATAAATCTTAGCCTAGAGTACTGATATGGATGGGTGACCTATTGGGATGTTTCTCAGGGTGTGTGGGTGTAATGAAAAAACCCAACTAAATAACATGTTTCATCATATAGGGATAGTTATTAATCTGATTAGTAACCCCATGGGGTGATATCCTTTGGTGATATGGGAAATAAACCAATTTATTATTGGAGACCCATGGGATCAGCCGATCAGGTTACTGATCTGGGGATGTTTGGGTTTCATGAAATAAAAATCCAACCTAAGAGAACTTGGAATGTCACCCATGAGGGCCAACCACATGGCGAGGTGAAACAACAAACAAAAGACTCATTTATAACTGAATAAAAATATATTGAAACATGTAATAAAATAATAAATATCCTTGACACGTACAAGTTAATCCATAAAAGAAAATAAATAAAGCTAAAAAAATATAATTCTAAACATGTCTCATTGTGACTATACACCATCAACAGACCAACCCACTATGATGAAGATTATAGAAATGGAAACTGTCATGACACACGATTCCTTTCAATTTTAGAGTCCATCAAAATAATGTCCACAACCACCCCAAAAAATTATGGATGGTAATAAATCCTAGTAGGAGTCCATTGAAGAATCTATATACGTTATAATATAAAAAATCCATTGTCTATAGAATTGAAAAAAATATTGTTTAGATGAATTTTCATAATATAAAACTAGTTTTAAAATATTCATTGGTTTTCATAAAAATTTTCCATATTTAGAAAATTCAAGAATATGTCATTTATGAATGAATGGATGCAATAATAGGAAAACCCAACCATGTATACACATATAATTGTAATGTGTGAAAATTACCTTGAAATATACCATCATGTTTTAAACCAATCATAACTGAAATTTCACACTCTTTGTAATAAAACCTATGGGTATAGGTTCTAAACATATATGAAAATACCTAATCCATGACTAAGGTGGCTACAACCAATATAATATCTAGTATAGTTGAAAAATATGATGTCACACAAAAAATCATGTGGCATTACACACACAGTGAGTGACAAGTCTATTACCAACACACCCAAATATACCCAATATTATATATTTTTTTAAAGGATTTTCAAAACCATTCTCAAATTTAATAAAAAAAAATTCACATAAATTCCAATATACTTGTGAGATTTAAAACCCATTATAAATAATATCAATCAAAAAATTTATTCAAACACTTGGTTTTCACAAATATTTGTTTAAGGAAAATCCATTTTAAAACATGTTTCTCTTCTACAAATTCTATTCCAATATTAAATAATTCTGTTTCATTTAATAAACCATGGTATACACAATAAATTAATCATTTAATTTTTAAGATACATTTTATAGAGAAAATTACCTTAAGAATGGATGTAAAGACAATTGACATTAAAATAGAAGGTTGAGAAAGTGTATCTTGGGTCAAAAAAATCCTAGACCCATACTAAACAGCTCAGATCCTCTATTAAACACATTATTTTTTCCATCCATATCCGAATTTGGTATAACTGAAATTACAAGAGAATATATATTAAAATTATCTACCATGAAATGGTTAAAAGGGAAAAAATACAACACACCACGATGTGATCTATCAGGAACAAATGAAATATTCTAATAACTCAATGTACGAAGCCTCTTTAGTGATGAGAAATGATTATGTTTAGAAAATATGTGATTATGGGGTGTTTTTGGATTCAACCTAAGACCATTAAAATTATTAAAATAATTTTTTGGAATTATTCACTCAACAAATTGTTATTATAAAAAATATCTTATGATGTCATAAGGAAAAAAATAAAACTAACAAACGATTCCTTAAATCTATAATGTTCCAGATCTGGATTCCAACTAAAGGTTCCCCATACCTATTTGGACACATTTCCTCATGTTTATTTCCCCAAATTCCATAGGTTACTAACTTGAAGCAAGGGAATATGTGTGATAGTGGGGAAACTATGCTCTCATCAGTTGAGTATAACACAACAAAATACAATAACATATAAACATTGTATTTAGTAATACCATACAACTGAAGTATATAGTGGAAGAATGATAATATAAATATCCAGAAGACATATCATTAAAATATTATGTTTCATGTTACATGTTCTAGTAAAACTACCATAATAGGTTACATTTATGTAATACAAAATATACTTACCAATAGAGCAAATAGGAACAAAAGAAACTCAGAAGAATCACAAGACTCATCTTGGCCCTACAACCTCCTGCTCCCAAATATAAATAAAGTACTTGTATAATGGTTATTTATATTATCAACACCTACAACAACATATTCTTCTTGGAATAAAGAACACGAGTGAAATAGGGGTTGAGACTGACTCCTAGTTGGCTAAAACCAAATGTATGTTCCAATCTATTAATGAATATATATAACACGTGGTGTGTAATAGTGAAATTAGTAAACTAGGAAGTACTCAAAATTAAATTTTCCTATATGTACTGGTTTCTATTTATATTCATTTTAACTTCATTAGAAACTCAATTTCATTTATTTATATAAGTCTCGAGATCTAGCCTAGGCCTGATGATCCCCATACAAAATTAATCATAATAGATGTCTCAAAAGGACACCTAAAAAAGTATAAGTAAAGATCAAATCCAATATTTTTATTTGGAATTTAAAATGGATCATAATTTATTCCATTTTATATTCTAACTATTAATAAATGTCAACTCATGACATATAAACAGTTTCCAGTAGAGGTCATCCTCGGAATCCCTCATTGGATTTGTGGTTCTCTTGGAAATAACATAATGTCCCCATGAGATTTTCCACTTCATCCATGAATCACTCATGACATAACCTTATAATAACATCTTTGTGTCCTTCCATGGTCATTTAATTGGGGCCATGGTTCAACCAAGGTACAAGGTGTAATTTTCATATGAGCCTGACCTTAACTTTTATCCCGAGTTTGTGGCTTTCCCATTGCTATTTACCCCTGTATCATTTCACATAAGAAGAAAAACATGTAAATTAAACTATTATATGGCATCAAAATTTATAAACATATGTGGTCATATATCATATATCAAGAAACACATGTAAATTATAAAATGACATGGATCAACATTAATCAACTCATGTGGATGTTTCATATAACAATCCTATCATGTAATACAAACTATTACCACTAATTTTGCATTAAATAACTAAAATGGTAAAATTTTATATAACTAGATTATCTTGTAATCTAAACCATTTGAAGGCCTTAACATTACCAAAATCACATGGTAAGGATCACAATTATATCAATACATTCTAATCATTCTTAAACAAGTATTGGCATAACATGGGGCAAAGAGGAGAATCACTAATACCAAAACATAATTAAAAAAGTATAATTAAACACAATTGAAATTCCATTGAATAATAAATACCATTTTTAATAACCCAATAATGGAAAACAATAATTCATTATAGATAACATAGGCTAATTAGCCGTAAATGATCATCGAAGGGAAACACACCCATGTTGTTTCCATAATTCAAGGTAAACAACCTAATTCATGAATGAGAATCCATTTTCAAATACCTAAACATCAATAGGAAATAACATCTGCCAATTATCATTTATGGAGACACACTCAAATTGGAACATGACATTCTGGAATATATACACATCATGGAAATTAACAAAAGGCACAAGAACACATACCTCATGGAGGTAAAACTCTCCATGTATAGTGTCAGCCTCTAATTTGACCTAAAATGGAGAAGATCTAAATAATGAGAATAAAAATAAATGATATATAACTTTGTTGAGAGAATAAATAATGAATAAAGTATCAAGAGTAATCAAGAACTAATCTAGGGGATTCCAATGCATCTGAAGATGAATGAATCAATGTTTGGATGAAGAATCAAGAGTAACAATGACATTTGACACTACCATTCGTGATACCAAAGATAAGGGTTCTAACCATCTAAAGAAATTGAGGCTAATGCCCGTTTTATGAAAAAAAAATTACAAGATGTGTACATAAAAATACAAGGAATGTATTTTCTAGATCCCATTTTCCTCTAATATTCCCTTTCCATGTCAAAAGTGATTCCTATCAATATCCTTTTATGACGTATACTAGGATTACATGAAGTATAACCCATAGTCACATTGTAAAATAGTATTTCAGCCATTACTTGGTATGTTTTCTCCCTGTATCTCAAGTAGAACACATTATGGAAAGATACATACCTTAATGGAATAACTCTTTTTATATAAACACCCCCCCTTAAATCAATTCATCCCCAAATTTCCCTTCCAAGGGTGGTGAAGAAACATCTATCAACTACTCTTGCCACTGCGATCATACCTCAGGATCCCTCTCTTCTGTGGCATCTAGTATTTGTTCATGGTGCCATAGAACCTGTACTAAAGGAATAGAGAATCCACAGAGAACCATCATGTTACTCTCTACAATTATTATATGATTCTCCTCAAAGGATGAATCTACTTGTAACTCAACCTTATCAGAAAGAAATGAGGGATATGGGTCTTAAAATTAATGTCAAAACTGAGGAACATGTCAGAATTCATGTATATAGATTTACCTATGGGGTAACTAAAGCCGATAGGCAACCGGACTAACGTATCTCAGAAAAATATTACTTTGTCCCTTGATCCATTTTTGTCCCAGACTCATGGAAACATGTTGGAAAACTCAATCCCCGACCTTGAACACTTGAGTTCATTTGAAGTGATTGAAAAAACATTATTAGTCAAAATGTGTAGTAGTAATCTGATTTGGAATCACATGAACTTGTTATGTGGTCTCCTAGATAGGATGAGGTCCCAACATAGATGTCTATCATACCTCATACCAACATAGTGGTGATCTTCAGGCCCTATTGCACAAAGTCTCATTTTTCTTCATCTCTTAAGTAGCGTAAAATATATTGATAGAGGAGAATTCAATCAGGGGTATGTGATTCTCCTATGAAACCTTTTAATATAGGACGCATTCTTGAAGCATGTCCTCTAGCACTGGAATCGTGCACTCTAATTGGAAATATTTCATGGGGTGGTAAGCTATGATCAAAAGCACCTATATACCTAGTTCCCTCTATAAACCATGCCATAAATGAGAAGTAAACTTGGAATCCTTATCAGAAATGATAAATTATGTGACCTCATTCAGTTTTAAATTCTCACAAATGTGAAACCTTCAATGCTCATAAACACTAATGGTATCCTTAACTGGCTAGAAAAGTGAAACCATCATTTTATTTTCATGAAAACTCAAACAACATCAATACCAAGACGCCTCCAACATTGGAAAACCCCAACAAAGAACACCCTTGAACGCTATAGTGATACTACTAGAGTGATTTCCCTTTAAATGGGTGAACCTGAAAACAACTGATGTCATACAATTGGTCACATAGAAAAGGATGGTCAAACCCCATCAAACTCAACAAAACGGTTCATGAAATTTCCCATTAAAAGAAATTTTGGACTTTTGTACCACAAACAGCATAAACAAGTGGAGTGTTAAACTGGTTCACATGAACTATACATGAAGAGAATAAAGGATAATGAGTCAAAATATCCCATTGAAATCATTTCCCTATTTTAAAGAATCACATCTATGCCTAACTAAAGGTTTGAGATAAACATAGATTCAACAACCCAAAAGTCATAGGAACTCACCGCGGTGGTCCATACTCCATGTTACAAGAGAGACTTTGGTAAAAGTCCAATGGTCCATAGAAGAACACTTACTGAACCCAGAGTGACATCTACCTGGTGGCCATGTCATGTAAATGATAGGCATCCAAAGTCCTCCCAAGGTGTTCCCACACAAGAACCCATGTATCACTCAAGATTAACCAAACCTCATTTAAACCCACAAAAGCAATTCACAACCATGAAATTAGACCACGAACAAGACCAATGACATTCAATTGTATGATGAATTGTAATCGATGCTCACATAGTTCACCTTTGATGTTGTCAACATCGAGGACGTGGTTGTCTCTTAAGGAATAGCACAATAAGATAGTTTCAAGAATGACTAGAAAAGGAAAACCAAACCAGAACTGGTCGACCTCATGAAGGAAAATCACCTTCAAATTTTGATGAATCTTCAATTATCTATCTTTAGTGCCTTTATCCCATGTCATTTCCATTATAGTTCATTCATAACCATGGAGGTCCATTATTGATCATTGATGCCTCACAATGACTATACACTCAAAAAAAATGAAACAATATCATGTTGTAAAGAAACCATCAACATGAAATAATTTTCTCAAGCCTCAAAGACATTTATGTAGGATCAAACATTTCAAAATGGTCATTGATTATGATCATTATACTTAGAAGGACACATTGAAATAGAATTGACATCACACTACCCACCTAAGAGGGTCGTAAACGTCGAGAAGATGACTAGATACTATTAAACACACTTGTTCAAAACCAAAATAAACACATGGGTGTCATTGCACAAACCATGATCACCACAACATATCAGTTGTCATGAATACTTAATTTAAACCAATAGTTGTGTCAAAACACCCATGTCCTAAAAATTCATCCCAAGTAGTGGGATAAACTTTTTTCCATAGTTATCAGCACGCTCTACATTGGATATAACCTGAGAATATATCCCATATCTCAATGATCAATGTTTTTACCGAAATTAACTACTTATTTTATCATTTTACTGTTGAAGAGTACCGCGTATGTCAATGTAGAATACACATAGTTTACAAGATAAAATACATCTTTCTGTTTTCTTTTCCTAGGATTTCCATCATCTACATCCTTGTACCAAATTTCTCATGTTTGAACATTCTCAAACAGAAATCATCTACATGATAATTTACCCTAATGAAAATGCACCATGTCACCCATCAATTTAAAAAAGAGAGGTTCACACAACCTCCTATAAAGATGACCATGCCAAAGGCATGTTTAACCAGTTGAACCAAGCATTCAACAATGATTGTTCCCATATTAATGGTCAATATACAACAAAGCTCACAACTCAAAAGTGCAAATATCAAGAAAGGAATGGTCAACACCTTCTTCCAAGAACTCACCCCTATGCCTTCCCCATGGGTAAGGAATATGTGTCAAACAATGAGATATAATACTAAGACCCACTACAAAAGTCAAGTCTGGTCATGTCAAACATTGAGAGGAATCCTACATTGGATCCTTAGCTAAAAAGTCAAGGTAGGAATCCAAAATGGGGTCCTCAAATGATATTAAATAGTTTAATCCTATAACAGGTATCCTCATAAATTGTAAATAGGAGAGGGATACTACAAGGGACTCCATAGAATGGCATAGTTCAATAGATATAGCTCACATCCCATCTCAAATCACATGTCCCAACTAGGTTGGTACGAACACCCAATTGATCATTCATGCTTTGGTATTACTCTCAAGAGACAACAAAAAATGACAACTGGAGGAAGAACATATCCATTTAGACAAAACCCCTAAAACACCCATTAGGAGTCCTCAGAATTCTCCACATGTTTCACCATCATGATCTATGTAGAAAGCTACTCAGAATGGACTATTCTCAGGTCCAATTATAACATCAGGGTATAAAAAGGGGAAATACCTTCAAAGGGTATCAAAAATGATATAGAGAACGTGTATAGACCTTACACAATGTGTACCCTCCCTCATAATCTCAAATGGTTGTTTACTCTTGCTGGCCTATTCATATAAACAACCCAGGTACACATTGTGCAGGAGAGGTACATGTTGTGAACTCAAGTATCCCTTCTTGGGCATGTACTTTTACAAGGTCATAGCCATATGGGGTCATCCTATGTAAAACTAGATGGTGTGTACCTATAAAGTACGCAACGTGCTCTATTCAAAACCAAACATCTCTTGTTCTCTCTCATATGGTCGGACACATGGTCCCTTACTACACAACGTGTAGAGAAGTAAACATCACGTACTTATGAAAATTATTTCTTCCTGAATAGAGGAACACATGGAATGTGTTTATAGTACCACATGGTGTGTTTTCTATGTTTCTAAAAAGAAAATAGCCTAAAATATTCCTAGATACCCCATTCATGAAAAGTAAACCTGCGGTATGCCGAATTTGGATTTTTGGGGGCCCGCAGTCCCTATAAATCCTAGTTTTTCATCTAAATATAGCACGTCATATACAATTTAATTTTAAAACAACAACATGATCCACAAAATTTTGATCCAATAGGGCCCATACACTCCAGGGACATTGTTTGGCATCCATCGAATTAAAACCATAACACATACCGTTACACCTATCGCAATAGTAGGAATATCTATCACGAAACCTATCAGAACAGCATAAAAACAGTAATTCACTATAAATTGGATGGCAAGAATGCATGTCATGTTATTTATAACAATTTCATATATGTTGAATGAGATGGAATACCCTAATCTCCATAGGTATCAAAAAAATAATACCACAATTATATCAATAATAATAGCACAATACAATTGTGTTACTATAAATCCCCAACCATAAACACTACTTATTATTGATTTAAGTAAAGAATTCACACTCGGGATATTTTCATGTTTTGTATTTTAGATAATTGGTACATAACTATAACAACATAAAAACTACCAATTTTTCAAATCTACTCACTGTCCATTTTTTCAAAATATTAAAATTTATAAAATAAAACATGAATTATTTTTATTGATAAAATTATTCCTAACTTCTTTCTTTATTTTACCCATCCTTTTACCCCATGGAAAACATTTCAATAACATGGTATGAGTATAAAAATATTAGTGAGGAATATAAAATAGGGAATAAAACTATTAGTCTGTGAACATTTATAACCCATAAAACATAAATTATTTATATTACATCATGTAATCATAATATTCATAGAAAACATCATAGAAATTTCAAAACATAAAAGGTAACATGTTTCATCCATATCATACATACATTGTATATTTCACAATTATATAGGGAGTAACCTTAATGGTTATGTTTGGAATACACATCCTAGTATATTTCCTAAATGTATTTAGAGAGGCATTAATGTTTTACTACATCATGTTACCCAATGCATTAGAGAGGTATCATGGCCTTACCTTCCCTATATTTATCAAGGAACCACCCGTAAACATAGGAAATTCCAAAGAAACATAACATAATAATAACATATAAACATGCATAAATTGAAAATTACATTTCTACATTGCAATCATAATACATCATATAAAGATATTTATATAGTCAAACCATTCTTAAAACCATTTCCATTCACCAAATGCCTAAATAAGAATATGGTATTTTGTTTTCTTTTAAAAAAAGTTATGGACTGTAGGGGAATCCAAATATCAAATAATGCTTGCGATAGTTGAAAGGTCGTTGTCACCACGTACATTAAGAAGAAACATTCCATTTTTTCATTTAGTAAAATGAATCATAAAGAAGATTCCTTTTGAAAACCATTGAATGAAACTAAAAGTCAAAGGTTCGACTATACACCATATAAAAGAAGATCATTTCAAAATATGTCTCAATGAATGGAGATTGAGATGATGTCCATTAACTTGAGTATGACATGTCATGTTCATTCATTATCTTCCTGAATAATAAATTTTGGTTAATTTATACTTTTTTCAGAACCTTTTTCAAGTTTATTATTAACATTATATAACATATTATGATGTTATAAAAATTACATAAATATTTAAGTTCATATCGGTCGCTTTATCGATATTCGATACATGAGTTGAAAATTAAATTGTTTTATGTTATGTGTCCATGTAGTAAAAATTAAAAAATCTCCAAAATATTATTCATGATTAAAATATCATATATATATCCAAATATATATATTTATAATAGTCCATTAGATTTGGAGATAATAAATTAAATGCATTGTTCATGGAGAGGGTTGGTCGTACGTACGCATGAATGATACTTTAATTGCTTTTTCATATTAATGGAATGAAAAATAAATCATACATATGTAAATTTTAATTAAATTAAAAAATATATATTATTTATTATACATAAGTTCATTAAATCCATCATTTATATGTTCCATGTATGGCATGAATGATCCATATCTCTTTGAGTGGGTAGTAGTCCTCACTCCTCATATGAAATTATCATATTTTCACATTATGGAAAGAATAAAGGTATATTGTAAATAAAAATTATAGATCATATAGACAATATAAATATAATAAATATCACATTTATTTATTACATTTATATATAAATATATATATATTCATGGTTTAGTGAATATCATGTAAAATGAATCACATCGCATCGTTGGGATGATAGGCTATACATACGCATGAGTGATGATATCACTATATTAGTGGTTAAATAGTTTATAATTGGATGGTATATTAATTATTTACATCACTTATACTCATTATTATAACCCTAATATTTAATTATTTTTGAATAACCAATTACACCACGGCGTGGAGACGATAAGTCGTACACACGCACACATGGTGATATTGTTATTTATAAGAACGGTAAAAGGAGGTACAGGGTTATGCCATGAATAAAACAACATATCAGTATGAAAAATATAATGGATTTATTACTTTAATATGGAAATGGAATAAGAATAGGAAGTTTTATAAAAAATAATTTTTAAATAGGTGAAAACAAATAAATATTTTTTGTGTATCTCGTTTTTTATTTTCACAAAAGGACTCATTAGGATGGATTTATGCATAGTGTGTGGCCTATAGAAGGAATAGAGGGATATTGGGAGCTTCTGTGAGTAGAATGTTTAGTATCAGAGATTCATGAGAGGTGTGAGTAAGTTGGTAGAGGCATTGGCCTTTTATAAGTGGGAGGAGGGTCAATTTAGGAATGTCTTGAAATATTATTTTATTATAAATTTATTTTCTAATTATAATAGTTCAATGATATATATTTTGAGGCTAACGTAATTATGAGTTGAACTCCTCTTATACAATATTATTTAGACAAGTTATGTTCATAAAATTAAACTTATCTTTTAGCTTTAACCCTCTGTTAAAAAGATTAACACTTTAAATGTCTTCTGGTATTTTCATAATATATGGTTACTATAATTTCTATAATATTCCAAGAAAACAAAAAGTTGATATTTAATGAAATTTATAAAATTATATTTGTTCATTGAATGAATATTATATTTTTATAAATGTTATATCCTTTAATAAAATAGTATTGTATTTAAAAACCAATTTTTATCAATTTTGACACTATTAAGTATTTGATTATTGTTAATGTCATAAAAAATTTATTCCTTCAAACCAGAAAATAAAAATCAAATATAATATGTAATAATCATATATAAAATTCGTTTATGGAATCAAAATATTAAAATAACATTAATTAAATTATTTATAATACCATTTATTTGAATTGATCATTAATACAGTATGCATTGCTTCATTATCATGTCATAAATAATTAGTTTATTTAAATATTAAAAATTATAAAAAAATATCTCGATTTAAGAAATATTTTCAACTTTTTTATTACTATTTATAGTTAAATATATAATTTTTATAAACAAAATTATTTTTTTAGTCAGGAGATACATGTTAATGTTGAATTTCCCTTTTCTTTAAATCAAATATTATAAATTTTATTTTCACACCCAAGTGGCTCCCAAATTCGAAAATGTAGGCATACGGATGTTCATGGTTGGATATATATCATCCAATAGTATTTGACAAAATTTTATGTTTAGTTTTATATTATTATAATATTATTTTATTAACCTTATTTACCAAATTTACCGTTTAACTATGGTAAATAAAAATAGTTATTGATGTTACTATAAATAATGTCTAAAAATAAAAGGCATATATTCATACAATTTGGATTTTTTGATTGAAAATATTGATATCATTTTTAAAAAATAAACCCCCAAAAATTTTATTATTTAATTTAAAATTAATTACCATTATCAAAACCATAAAGCATGTTTTTAAAAAGTAAGAACTTTCAAAAGATTGAAATGTGTTTATGTCCAATTTCAATGTGAAATTACTTCCAAATACCAAAATTGGTTAAAATGATAAAAAATACAATTACACTTTAACAAAAATAAAAATAAAAATAAAAATATATAAATAAATTATATGAAAATGATGTTTTTTAATTAAAATGTAGTATTGTTTACTATTCATTAAAAAATGGATTTTATCATAAAATAACAAAAAATGGTCCAAAGTAAATTTTGATGTCCTTATCCTAAATAAGAATTTTATTTTGTTAAATAAAACATATAAAATGACAAAAAATAGATTTACAAATGGTTCTCCATCAAATGGTAGTAAAATGTCCTTTTAAAAATATTAGAGTTTTTTATGCTTAAAATTGGATTAATTCTTATTTTAAGTTTCTAAAATTTACTGAATAATGTAAAAACATTAAAAAACATGTATAATAATATTTTATTTTGTTCTATTCATTCTCTTCAATAGAATGTCTTGGGATTAGCTACTATTTAAAATAACAGTATTATTGTAACAGCCCAAGATTTTATGAAAAATATTCTTTTTAATTTTATTAATGTCTTGTGTTGTACGCTACACCAAAAGGAGCTTGCACAAAACACATCCTTGACTTGGCTTGCATTACACGACCTTCCTCGATAGCGTGTGTAGTACGCAATACCGAGTTTCACTAAACAACGATATGCTATTAAAATATTTTTATAACTACCCGTTATGAATAGTAATAACCACCTTTTAAAATTTTAGAAATTTTAGCTCTCAAAATGGACTTCATTTTTGGATTCGGAGTATCGAATTTAGCCTAAGGTGAAATTTTGGTACTTTTCGGATAACTTTCATATTTTGATGAATAGTCAAAATTACTAAATTATAATTAAAAACAACTTTTTTAATCAAAATAATTAATAGTGATAAATTATTAATTTGAGTGTTTTTAAAGTATATTTAGAATATATTTTTACAATTTAATACAATGTTGGTCATTGGATGTAATTTCACATTTAAACCAGACATAAACAAGTGTCAATCTTTTGATAGATATTGTTTCTCAAAAACACGCTATTTGTTTTAACAGCGGGATTTAATTATAAAATTAATTAATGCAACTTCTATGTTATGAATTTGGTAAAATAGACTTCACTTTTGAATTCGGAATATGAAATATAGCTTAGGATGAAATTTTGGCATTGTTCTGAAAAACATCAATTTTTGATGAATAGTGAAACTACTAAGTGGTAGTTAAAAAACTGAATTTTTCATAAAACATAATTTTACCGCTTCTGTGAATGGAATTACAAAAATCCTAGAGACACGGTTGATGTCAGTAAGTAAAATGTGGTTCAATGAGATGAAAATAATTTTTGGTGAATAGTAACTTTTTACTTTTATTTACCACGGTTAAAAGTAAATAGGGTAATTAAGGGTAAAAATGATATTAATATTACCCTAACACATGTCCTAATTCTATTGGACAAGTTTATCTCGACCAAAAACAACCTTAAGTGTAAAATATTATCATTTAGGCCCACTTGGGTTAGATTAGGACATTTATTATTATTTAATTCAAAGAAGAGTTAAAAGAGTTAAAATCAATGTTTATTTACTAAACCATTTTTAATATAGGGTTATACATAAGATAAATTCTATTGTAAATATTCATTAGAAATATAAAAAGATTCCCTACATAATGGTATTTTATTTGTAATTTTTAGACATCAAATAATATATTTTATTTATGACACAAAGATAATGCAGTAATTATCTTATTAATGAAATATTGACATAATTGATATTATAAATACCAAAATAAATGTAATTTTAGACTTTTTATGAATTACACTAATTTTATAGGTTACTATGATATATTATTGTTGATTTAATCCACTTGGTTCGAACATATAATACTGTTATGACTTTCACAAAAATCATATATCAAATAGTGTCAAAATTGACACAAAATAGTTTTTAAATAAAATATTATATAATTAATTGTTATTTTATTCCTAAAAATATAAGGTTCGGCCACATGACTTATATAAGGATATATATATTAATAATAAACAATTTGGGGTTCGTTTGGCATGTTATAGTAAGTTTATTAACCATATGGTGTAAGAAAACAAAAAGACACGGTAAAAGTTAAATTATTTAACTTAGAGTTAAATATAATTGATAATGTTAAACTAATAACCTAAACTTGTCTAAATCCTATTGTTTGATAGGATTTCGACCCATCCCCACTTTAGCTTCGAAATAAGACCCTTTGGAACCACTATAAACCGATTTTGACTTTAATATAAAATAATATTTTGAGATATTCCTAAGGTGCCCCTCTCCTCCCTTATAAAAGGACACCTGCTCCCCCTCCTCCTCACACCAATTTGAGCACTCAAGCTCGGCAAACCCCTGCCAAAATCCCTTTTCCACTTCCCTAGAATAATCGTAGAGGTCCTGGTCTTCTTCAAAGACCAATCTTAGTTCCCTAAGTGGAGGATTCAAAGAGGCGTTCCAAAGAAGAGGTAATATCCATTACCGATCTTTTCAATTTCTTTCTTCTTCAACTTCTTCTTATTTAGTTGTTTCATGACAAAGTAATAACATCAGTATTACTTACATACTTATATGTTATTATAAATATGAAACAACCCTAATTAACCTTCTATCCATCCTACGGAAAAAGGAAATCACCGTGCGTGCGTACGTATGGAATACCGTCTCCACGTCGTGGTGTAATCTATTTTCCGCCACCACCTTAATTGGATGGGTATAAAGGTGTAATGAGTAACTATATATGATTATTATAAAGTTATATTGATACTGAAATATTATACATACACTTCAACACAATTACACGACCATGGGAACGATATCATCGCTCGTGCGTACGTACGGACTACCGTCTCCACGACACGATGAGATTCATTCTCAATGATTAACCATTCATATATAATATGTACTAATGAAATATATGACATAATAATGATACTGGATTTATTTATATATTTATATGTACGTCATCTACTTAATTCCATTCAATTCAATAAGGAAACGAAAACAGCGTTCATGCGTACGTACGGACTACCGTCTCCATGAACGGTGTATTTATTTCACTTTAATGATTTATTATATATATTTATATCCTGAATATATATATATATAATAAATCATGTTTTATGTTATGGAATTAAGTAATCATGATCTAAGTAATCATATGGATAATTACAAGTCAAAACACGGACGACAAATGAAACAATTTTACCCAAAACACTCTTTAACATGGAATTTACAAAAGAACGGGTAATATAAATTCATAAGTGAACCATATATGATATCATAACAATGAATATGATTCTTTAATAAGTCAATGAAATTATTTAAATCATTATACAGGAGTTTCGGACACTTACGAAGCAAATCAGACCTAAGGTAAGGGAAATATCACAATCTCATTTTTATCCGAGATTGTTTATTCGTAAGTATTTACTGGGGTGTATTTTATCATCCACATCCATGTTAACTCAATATGTAATATTGTTTCCATCCACTTACAATAGTTTAAATCCAACTTTACCCTTCGGTGAGTTTTTAGTAAAGAATATGAAAGGAATATTTTGTCTTTTTTCGTACGAGGTACTTTTTGACTTTTCCGACAAAATTACGAAGAATGTTTTTTTAACTTATACGGCATGAATGGATTTTTAAAACATTATTTCCAAGAAACTTCCTTTACAAGTTTTAAAGTTTATTTTTAATCAACTTCTTTTATTTTAAAGTCGTATGACATGTTATGAAAGGAATAATGTTTTTGAAGTAGAAAGGATATTTTCCTCAAGAATGGAGTTCAAGTATTTTATCAAAATTATTTTCCATCTAAGATAATAAAAGGGTTCTGTTTTTATCCCTATTATTACATTGGTTTTATTATGTTGTGATGGAAATATTTTTATGAATTCCTTTATCTTATATGAATTGTTTTATGTTGTCTTGTTGTTTAAGAATCCCATTTTTATTACATGGGTTACGCTATGATGTATGGTTTATGATTATGTGGCACACATAAGAAAGGATTCATTATAATATGGGTGGGACCTATATCTCCCTCCAATAAATTGGGTAACGATTTTATATCTCATGACATAGACATGGCTGGAATGGTAGGTTATACAGGTTCAGTGAAACAGGACTGAAACGAGGGTTACTCGATTCAGAAAGGGACTTTGTCCACTAAGATAGTCTTGGAAATGAGTCTTGACTAACAAGAAATTATTCTCTATGATTATGTGTGAATACCACAAAGTTTCATGTTTTATGTTATGATTATTGTGATTACATTTCACTGCCATGATTTATCCCAAGTTATGAAATTATGCTCTCTTTTGCAGGTTATGATTTCCAAAAGTTATGTTCTTATGAATATGATGTGATTGATATTTCTTTTGTTTACCCTTACTGAGCATTTCAGCTCACCCTTTTATGTTTTCTTTTCCCTAGTATATAAAGAAAGGTTTTAGGTAAAAAAAGGAAGATATTTATGGGAGATGTTGAAGATCTTTCACCATGATTAGAAGATTATAGTCCGAGTTTCCAAAGACACTAAACTATTACGGTCCTCGTGTGTGTGTTTTTGTAATGTACTAAGTATTCTGCAAAAGTAATGTAAAGTCCATGTACGTCAAGCTTCGGGTCTCTACAGTTGGTATCAAAGGAAAGGTTTAGTCAACCTTTGGAAACTAGGATGCGAAAACGTTAGTGAGATCCCTAGAGATATTTCTACGGTATGTCTAGAGATGTCCCTAAGGTTAAGTATAAGTATAGGTTATAGTACTAGAACTATGCTAACGATCATAGAATTAAACCTAAGATGTTAGATATTGAAGGTACTTCCCCTTTATTATGTTGTTTTCCCTAGCATGATTTTTGCCTCTCACACTATTCTTTTTGGGTTTTAGACGATGGCTGGAACCCGAAGGAACCGTTTTGATCAATGAAATGGACAATGCAATGATTGTCCTCCTGAAAAAACAAATGTTATGGGAGATGGAGTGAAAAATCTTATTGCTATACTTACACAAGCAATGAATCATTCTGGACTTCCAAATGAGCAGAGAAGGGAACAATATTCTATTGAGTTCTTCATGAGGCAACGTCCACCTTCTTTCAGTGGGTCTTTTAATCCACTTGTTGTTGAACATTGGATCAGTACCACTGAAAAGATATTTTCAGTTCTTCAATGTTCTGAACATGATAAAGTCATCTTAGCAGTATATCATTTGGAAGGTGAAGGTGATCAATGGTGGAATCTTATCATGAATACAAGGCAAAGAGATGAAATTGAGTCCATGGAATGGGACGAGTTCAAGAACTTATTTTTCAATAAGTACTTCCCTCGTATTCTTCGAAAAAAGATGGAGAAGTAGTTTCTTGAACTAAAGAAAAAAGTTGATGAATCTGTTGGTATATACGAAGCGAATTTTACAAGACTTGCAAGGTATGTATCTGGAATTATCATCCAACCTGAAAGTAAAGTTGATCGATTTTTCAGTGGCTTAAAACCAATTCTTCGAAGGGAATTAGCTATAAGAGACTTTAGTAGCTATGAAGAAATTGTGCGTTGTGCTATCAAGGTAGAAATGGAAGTTGGTGTTACATATCCATCTCATGGTTTTGACATGAAACGAAAGATGGAGTTCAAGGAGAAATCTCAGAATAATGGTGAAAAGAAGATGAATGTTTCCTTATGCACAAAGTGTGGAAAGAAGAACGGTGGAGATTGTCTTAAAGGGACTAGAAAATGTTTTATGTGTGGAAAAGAAGGTCATCGAGCAGCTGAGTGTCGAAGTAATGGAAAAAGGGCTTATAATGATGTGAATAAAGCAAACACTGCAGAGAACGCACCACCAACACTTCAATGCTTCAAGTGCAAGGAAATGGGGCATTATGCTAATAAATTCCCTAATCCAAGGGTTAGTGATGATCAACATGAGCAACCACTGAAGGAAAAGGACAAAGGGAAGTCACATGCGATCACTATTGGCAATGTTGAATATGACAACGATGTGGTGGAATGATTAAGTGTTTATGTAATGGGATTCCAAAATAATGTTGTATCATTGAGTATTGCAATATTTATTGATGTGGTATTCAAAGTGATTGAGATATTTTTTTTGGAAATAAGATGATATGCTCATAATGAAGGAAAAACGAGAAAATGAAATGTTTAATAGTATTCATGAGCTCATGATTGATATAAGGACTAAGTGATATCATGGTTTGAGTATATAGAATTTTGAGGATTTTGGTATGTGGAAAGTGTTAACTTTAAACTGCATTCATGTTTTCACTAAGGTATTCAAGAAAATACATGATTAAGGACTTTGAATGTTTGGAATGTGACCAAAAAAACATATCTTATGATATATAGGGATCAATGTTGGTATTAAATCTCTGGTAATCGTTTTCACTATGTTATGAGAGTGGACTGCAGTATTATGGATAAACCTAAAGATTGAAATGGATTATGTTGGACATAAGTGAGTATTGTTTAAGGATAGAAGTTTTTTTCGATATTATTGATGGGATGTTATAGTAATGTAGTTTTAGAAAAAGGACAACCTGCAGGACGGGCGACAGCCCATCGCTTCGGACAAGGTTGTGGGAATCGAACCCACAACCGAAGTGCGACTGGCCTTTATCGCCTACCACTGGCCTACAGGAAGTCCCTGTTTAGTAGAAACTAGTTTTATTATATTAAGCAGTATGATATATGAAGTATAAGTCCATTTTAGGAACCATATGTGATTAATCTCACTATAGATCTGACTTATGTATATAATTTTTGCTAACCTTTTGTTTGAGACAGATGGAATGACCCGTCATTCTATCACATGATCTGCTAACACTTCACGAATAACAAATTCAACTTCATTTATTTAAGAGATGAAGTGGAAATTGTTCAAGGCATGAACAACAGTGAGATTGTACCAAAATAAAGAAAGTATTTATTCTAATTCAAATTTTCAACTTTAGGGAAATGATCTTGAAAACCAAAAATGTTTTCCCAGTGATCTTATACCTGTTGAATCAGATGGTACCTTAGATCGTCACAAATTTATGGATTTGTGATTGATGGCTTTTCCATAGCCATGTTCTCTACCACTCTCCATCAGAACATGATGGTTATATTTTTCTTCCATATCCATATTTTCACCTATGTGGAAACCCAGTGATTAGTTTATTTCGGTAACCGTTAAGTTTCATACTTTTGTTTTAAAATATTGGTTTTGGTATTCCTTTTTATGATGTGGGTTTCTAATAAAGAAACTTTCGAATAGTAAACCATTTATAACCCCGACAAATTTCGAGGGCGAAATTAATTTTAAGGGGGGTAGAATGTAACAGCCCAAGATTTTATGAAAAATATTATTTTTAATTTTATTAATGTCTTGTGTTGTACGCTACACCAAAAGGAGCTTTCACAACACACATCCTTGACTTTCCTTGCATTACACGACCTTCCTCGATAACGTGTGTAGTACGCAATACCGAGTTTCACTAAACAACGATATGCTATTAAAATATTATTATAACTAGCCGTTATGAATAGTAATAACCACCTTTTAAAATTTTAGAAATTTTAGCTCTCAAAATGGACTTCATTTCTGGATTCGGAGTATCGAATTTAGCCTAAGGTGAAATTTTGGTACTTTTCGGATAACTTTCATATTCGGATGAATAGTGAAAATTACTAAATTATAATTAAAAACAACTATTTTAATCAAAACAATTAATAGTGATAAATTATTAATTTGAGTGGTTTTAAAGTATATTTAGAGTATATTTTTACAATTTAATACAATGTTGGTCATTGGATGTAATTTCACATTTAAACCAGACATAAACAAGTGTCAATCTTTTGATAGATATTGTTTCTTAAAAACACGCTATTTGTTTTAACAGCGGGATTTAATTATAAAATTAATTAATGAAACTTCTATGTTATGAATTTGGTAAAATAGACTTCATTTTTGAATTCGGAATATGAAATATAGCTTAGGATGAAATTTTGGCATTGTTCTGAAAAACATCAATTTTTTATGAATAGTGAAACTACTAAGTGGTAGTTAAAAAACTGAATTTTTCATAAAACCTAATTTTACCGCTTCTGTGAATGGAATTTCAAAAATCCTAGAGACACAGTTGATGTCAGTAAGTAAAATTTGGTTCAATGAGATGAAAATAATTTTTGGTGAATAGTAACTTTTTATTTTTATTTACCACGGTTAAAAGTAAATAGGGTAATTAAGGGTAAGAATGATATTAATATTACCCTAACACATGTCCTAATTCTATTGTACAAGTTTATCTAGACCAAAAACAACCTTAAGTGTAAAATATTATCATTTAGTCCCACTTGGATTAGATTAGGACATTTATTATTATTTAATTCAAAGAAGAGTTAAAAGAGTTAAAATCAATGTTTATTTACTAAAACATTTTTAATATAGGGTTATACATAAGATAAATTCGATTGTAAATATTAATTAGAAAGCTAAAACGATTTCCTACATAATGGTATTTTATTTGTAATTTTTAGACATCAAATAATTTATTTTATTTAATACAGAAAGATGATGCAGTAATTATCTTATTAATGAAATATTGACATAATTGATATTATAAATACAAAAATAAATGTAATTTTAGACTTTTTATGAATTCCACTAATTTTATAGGTTTCTATGATATATTAGTTTTGATTTAATCCACTTGTTTAGAACATATAATTATGTTATGACTTTCACAAAAATCATATATCAAATAGTGTCAAAATTGACACAAAATAGTTTTGAAATGAAATATTATATAATTAATTGTTATTTTATTCCTAAAAATCTAAGGTTAGGCAAAATGACTTATATAAGGATATATATATTAATACTAAATTTTGTGGTGTTCTTTTGGCATGTTATAGTAAGTTTATTACCCATATGGTGTAAGAAAACAAAAAGACACGGTAAAAGTTAAATTATTTATCTTAGAGTTAAATATAATTGATAAGGTTGAAATAATAACCTAAACTTTTCTAAATCATATTGGTTGATAGGATTTCGACCCATCCCCACTTTAGCTTCGAAATAAGACCCTTTGGAACCATTATAAACCGATTTTGACTTTAATATAAAATAATATTTTGAGATATTTCTAAGGTGCCCCTCTCCTCCCTTATAAAAGGACACCTCCTCCCCCTCCTCCTCACACCAATTTGAGCACTCAAGCTCGGCAAACCCCTGCCAAAATCCCTTCTCCACTTCCCTAGAATAATCCTAGAGGTCCTGGTCTTCTTCAAAGACCAATCTTAGTTCCCTAAGTGGAGGATTCAAAGAGGCGTTCCAAAGAAGAGGTAATATCCATTACCGATCTTTTCAATTTCTTTCTTCTTAAAATTCTTCTTCTTTAGTTGTTTCATGACAATGTAAGAACATAAGTATTACTTACATACTTATATTTTATTATAAATATGAAACAACCCTAATTAACCTTCTATCCATCCTACAGAAAAAGGAAATCACCGCGCGTGCGTACGTACGGAATACCGTCTCCACGTCGTGGTGTAATCTATTTTCCGCCACCACCTTAATTGGATGGGTATAAAGGTGTAATGAGTAACTATATATGATTATTATAAAGTGATATTTATACTGAAATATTATACATACACTTCAACACAATTACACGACCATGGGACCGATATCATCGCTCATGCGTACGTACGGACTACCGTCTCCACGACGCGATGAGATTCATTCTCAATGATTAACCGTTCATATATAATATGTACTAATGAAATATATTACATAACAATGATACTGGATTTATTTATATATTTATATGTATGTCATCTACTTAATTCCATTCAATTCAATAAGGAAACGAAAACAGCGTTCATGCGTACGTACGGACTACCGTCTCCATGAACTGTGTATTTCTTTCACTTTAATGATTTATTATATATATGTATATCCTGAATATATATATAATAATTCATGTTTTATGTTCTGTAATTAAGTAATCATGATATAAGTAATCATATGAATAATTACAAGTCAAAACACGGACGTCAAATGAAACAATTTTACCCAAAACGCTCTTTAACATGGAATTTACAAAAGAACGGGTAATATAAAGTCATAAGTGAACCATATATGATATCATAACAGTGAATATGATTCTGTAATAAGTAAATGACATTATTTAAATCATTATACAGGAGTTTCGGACACTTACAAAGAAAATCGGACCTAAGGTAAGGGAAATATCACAATCTCATTTTTATCCGAGATTGTTTATTCGTAAGTATTTACTGGGGTGTATTTTATCATCCACATCCATGTTACCTCAATATGTAATATTGTTTCCATCCACATACAATAGTTTAAATCCAATTTTACCCTTCGGTGAGTTTTTAGTAAAGAATATGAAAGGAATCTTTTGTCTTTTTTCGTACGAGGTACTTTTTGAATTTTCCGAAAAAATTACGAAGAATGTTTTTTTAACTTATACGGTATGAATGGATTTTTAAAACATTATTTCCATGAAACTTCCTTTACAAGTTTTAAAGTTTATTTTTAATCAATTTCTTTTATTTTAAAGTCGTATGACATGTTATGAAAGGAAAAATGTTTTTGAAGTAGAAAGGATATTTTCCTCAAGAATGGAGTTCAAGTATTTTATCAAAATTATTTTCCTTCTAAGATAATAAAAGGGTTCTGTTTTTATCCCTATTATTACATTGGTTTGATTATGTTAGGATGGAAATATTTTTATGAATTCCTTTATCTTATATGAATTGTTTTATGATGTCATGTTGTTTAAGAATACCATTTTTATTACATGGGTTACGTTATGATGTATGGTTTATGATTATGTGGCACACATAAGAAAGGATTCATTATAATATGGGTGGGACCTATATCTCTCTCCAATGCATTGGGTAAAGATTTTATATCTCATGAGATAGACATGGCTGGAATGGTAGGTTATACCGATTCAGTGAAACAGGACTAAAACGAGGGTTACTCCATTCAGAAAGGGACTTTGTCCACTAAGATTGTCTTGGCAATGAGTCTTGACTAATAAGAACTGATTCTCTATGATTATGTGTGAATTCCACAAAGATTCATGTTTTATGTTATGATTATTGTGATTACATTTCACTGCCATGATTTATCCCAAGTTATGAAATTATGCTCTCTTTTGCAGGTTATGATTTCCAAAAGTTATGTTCTTATGAATATGATGTGATTGATATTTCTTTTGTTTACCCTTACTGAGCATTTGAGCTCACCCTTTTATGTTTTCTTTTCCCAAGGATATAAAGAAAGGTCTTAGGTAAAAAAAGGAAGATCTTTATGGGAGATGTTGAAGATCTTTCACCACGATTAGAAGATTATAGTCCGAGTTTCCAAAGACACTAAACTATTACGGTCCTTGTGTGTGTGTTTTTGTAATGTACTAAGTATTCCGCAAAAGTAATGTAAAGTCCATGTACGTCAAGCTTCGGGTCTCTACAGTTGGTATCAAAGGAATGGTTTAGTCAACCTTTGGAAACTAGGATGCGAAAACGTTAGTGAGATCCCTAGAGATATTTCTATGGTATGTCTAGGGATGTCCCTAAGGTTAAGTATACGTATAGGTTATAGTACTAGAACTACGCTAACGATCATAGAATTAAACCTAAGATGTTAGATATTGAAGGTACTCCCCATTTATTATGTTATTTTCCCTAGCATGATTTTTGCCTCTCACACTATTCTTTTTGGGTTTTAGATGATGGCTGGAACCCGAAGGAACTGTGTTGATCAATGCAATGGACAATGCAATGATTGTCCTCCTGAACAAACAAATGTTATGGGAGATAGAGTCCAAAATCATATTGTTATACTTACACAAGCTATGAATCATTCTGGACTTCCAAATTAGCAGAGAAGGGAACAATATTATATTGAGTCTTTCATGAGGCAACGTCCACCTTCTTTCAGTGGGTCTTCTGATCCACTTGTTGCTGAATAATGGATCAATACCACTGAAAGGATATTTTCAGTTCTTCAATGTTATGAACATGATAAAGTCATCTTAGAAGTATATCGTTTGGAAGGTGAAGCTGATCAATGGTGGAATATTATCATGAATACAAGGCAAAGAGATGAAATTGAGTCCATGGAATGGGACGAGTTCAAGAACTTATTTTTCAATAAGTACTTCCCTCGTATTCTTCGAACAATGATGGAGAAGGAGTTTCTTTAACTAAAGCAAAAAGATGATGAATCTGTTGGTATATACAAAGCGAATTTTACAAGACTTTCAAGGTATGCATCTGGCATTATCATCCAACCTGAAAGTAAAGTTGATCGATTTTTCAGTGGCTTAAAACCAAGTCTTCGAAGGGCATTAGCTATAAGAGACTTCAGTAGCTATGAAGAAATTGTGCGTTTTGCTATCAAGGTAGAAATGGAAGTTGGTGTTACATATCCATCTCATGGTTTTGACAAGAAACGAAAGATGGAGTTCAAGGAGAAATCTCAGAATAATGGTGAAAAGAAGATGAATGTTTCCTTATGCACAAAGTGTGGAAAGAAGCATGGTGGAGATTGTCTTAAAGGGACTAGAAAATGTTTTAAGTGTGGAAAAGAAGATCATTGAGCAGCTGAGTGTCGAAGTAATGGAAAAGGGGTTTGTAATGATGTGAATAAAGAAAACACTACAGAGAACGCACCACCAACACTTCAATGCTTCACGTGCAAGGAAATGGGGCATTATGCTAATAAATGCCCTAATCCAAGGGTTAGTGATGATCAACATGAGCAACCACTGAAGGAAAAGGACAAAGGGAGGTCACATGCGATCACTATTGGCAATGTTGAATATGAAAACGATGTGGTGGAATGATTAAGTGTTTATGTAATGGGATTCCAAAATAATGTTGTATCATTGAGTATTGAAATATTTGTTGATGTGGTATTCAAAGTGATTGATATATTTTTTTTTGGAAATAAGATGATATGCGCTTAATGAAGGGAAAACGAGAAAATGAAATGTTTAATAGTATTCATGAGCTCATGATTGATATAAGGACTAAGTGATATCATGGATTGAGTATATAGAATTTTGAGGATTTTGGTATGTGGAAAGTGTTAACTTTAAACTGAATTCATGTTTTCACTAAGGTATTCAAGAGAATAAATGATTAAGGACTTTTAATGTTTTGAATGTGACCAAAAAAACATATCTTATGATATATGGGGATCATTGTTGGTATTAAATCTCTGGTAATCATTTTCACTATGTTATGAGAGTGGACTGCAGTATTATGGATAAGCCTAATGATTGAAATGGATTATGTTGGACATAAGTGAGTATTGTTTAAGGATAGAAGTTTTTTTCGATATTATTGATGGGATGTTATAGTAATATAGTTTTAGAAAAAGGACAACCTACAGGACGGGCGACAGCCCAACACTTCGGACAAGGTTGTGGGAATCGAACCCACAACCGAAGTGCGACTGGCCTTTATCGCCTACCACTGGCCTACAGGAAGTCCCTGTTTAGTAGAAACTAGTTTTATTATATTAAGCAATATGATATATGAAGTATAAGTCCATTTTAGGAACCATATGTGATTAATCTCACAATAGATCGACTTATGTATATAATTTTTGCTAACCTTTTGTCTGAGACAGATGGAATGACCTGTCATTCTATCACATGATCTGCTAACACTTCACGAATAACAAATTCAACTTCATTTATTTAAGAGATGAAGTGGAAATTGTTCAAGGCATGAACAACAGTGAGATTGTACCAAAATAAAGAAATTATTTATTCTAATTCAAATTTTCAACTTTAGGGAAATGATCTTGAAAACCAAAAATGTTGTCCTAGTGATCTTATACCTGATGAATCGGATGGTACCTTAGATCGTCACAAATTTATGGATTTGTGATTGTTGGCTTTTCCATAGCCATGTTCTCTACCACTCTCCATCAGAACATGATGGTTAGATTTTTATTCCATATCCATATTTTCGCCTATGTGGAAACCCAGTGATTAGTTTATTTCGGTAAACGTTAAGTTTCATACTTTTGTTTTAAAATATTGGTTTTGGTATTCCATTTTATGATGTGGGTTTCTATTAAAGAAACATTCGAATAGTAAACCATTTATAACCCCGACGAATTTCGAGGGCGAAATTAATTTTAAGGGGGGTAGAATGTAACAGCCCAAGATTTTATGAAAAATATTATTTTTAATTTTATTAATGTCTTGTGTTGTACGATACACAAAAAGGAGCTTGCACAACACACATCCTTGACTTGCCTTGCATTACACGACCTTCCTCGATAGCATGTGTAGTACGCAATACCGAGTTTCACTAAACAACGACATGTTATTAAAATATTATTATAACTAGCCGTTATGAATAGTAATAAACACCTTTTAAAATTTTATAAATTTTAGCTCTCAAAATGGACTTCATTTTTGGATTCGGAGTATCGAATTTAGCCTAAGGTGAAATTTTGGAACTTTTCGGATAACTTTCATATTCTGATGAATAGTGAAAATTACTAAAATATAATTAAAAAAAACTTTTTTAATCAAAATAATTAATAGTGATAAATTATTAATTTGAGTGGTTTTAATGTATATTTAGAATATATTTTTACAATTTAATACAATGTTGGTCATTGGATGTAATTTCACATTTAAACCAGACATAAACAAGTGTCAATCTTTTGATAGATATTGTTTCTTAAAAACACGCTATTTGTTTTAACAGCGGGATTTAATTATAAAATTAAATAATGAAACTTCTATGTTATGAATTTGTTAAAATAGACTTCATTTTTGAATTCAGAATATGAAATATAGCTTAGGATGAAATTTTGGCATTGTTCTGAAAAACATAAATTTTTTATGAATAGTGAAACTACTAAGTGGTAGTTAAAAAACTGAATTTTTCATAAAACATAATTTTACCGCTTCTGTGAATGGAATTTCAAAAATCCTAGAGACGCGGTTGATGTCAGTATGTAAAATGTGGTTCAATGATAAGAAAATAATTTTTGGAGAATAGTAACTTTTTACTTTTATTTACCACGGTTAAAAGTAAATAGGGTAATTAAGGGTAAGAATGATATTAATATTACCCTAACACATGTCATAATTCTATTGGACAAGTGTATCTCTACCAAAAACAACCTTAAGTGTAAAATATTATCATTTAGGCCCACTTGGATTAGATTAGGACATTTATTATTATTTAATTCAAAGAAGAGTTAAAAGAGTTAAAATCAATGTTTATTTACTAAAACAATTTTAATATAAGGTTATACATAAGACAAATTCGATTGTAAATATTCATTAGAAATATAATACTATTTCCTACATAATGGTATTTTATTTGTAATTTTTAGACATCAAATAATTTATTTTATTTTTGACACAAATATGATGCAGTAATTATCTTATTAATGACATATTGACATAATTGATATTATAAATACCAAAATAAATGTAATTTTAGACTTTTTATGAATTACACTCATTTTATAGGTTACTATGATATATTAGTGTTGATTTAATCAACTTGGGTCGAACATATAATTCTGTTATGACTTTCACAAAAATCATATATCAAATAGTGTCAAAATTGACACAAAATAGTTTTTAAATCAAATATTATATAATTAATTGTTATTTTATTACTAAAAATATAAGGTTCGACCAAATGACTTATATAAGGATATATATATTAATACTAAACAATTTTGGGTTCGTTTGGCATGTTATAGTAAGTTTATTAACCATATGGTGTAAGAAAACAAAAAGACACGGTAAAAGTTAAATTTTTTAACTTAGAGTTAAATATAATGGATAATGTTAAAATAATAACCTAAACTTGTCTAAATCATATTGTTTGATATGATTTCGACCCATCCCCACTTTAGCTTCGAAATAAGACCCTTTCTAAACATTATAAACCGATTTTGACTTTAATATAAAATAATATTTTGAGATATTTCTAAGGTACCCCTCTCCTCCCTTATAAAAGGACACCTCCTCCCCCTCCTCCTCACACCAATTTGAGCACTCAAGCTCGGCCAACCCCTGCCAAAATACCTTCTCCACTTCCCTAGAATAATCCTAGAGGACCTGGTCTTCTTCAAAGACCAATCTTAGTTCCCTAAGTGGAGGATTCAAAGAGGCGTTCCAAAGAAGAGGTAATATCCATTACCGATCTTTTCAATTTCTTTCTTCTTCAACTTCTTCTTCTTTAGTTGTTTCATGAAAAAGTAATAACATCAGTATTACTTACATACTGATATGTTATTATAAATATGAAACAACCCTAATTAACCTTCTATCCATCCTACGGAAAAAGGAAATCACCGCGCGTGCGTACGTACGGAATATCGTCTCCACGTCGTGGTGTAATCTATTTTCCGCCACCAACTTAATTGGATGGGTATAAAGGTGTAATGAGTAACTATATATTATTATTATAAAGTGATATTGATACTGAAATATTATACATACACTTGAACACAATTACACGACCATGGGACCGGTATCATCGCTCGTGCGTACGTACGGACTACCGTCTCCACGACGCGATGAGATTCATTCTCAATGATTAACCATTCATATATAATATGTACTAATGAAATATATGACATAATAATGATACTGGATTTATTTATATATTTATATGTATGTCATCTACTTAATTTCATTCAATTCAATAAGGAAACGAAAACAGCGTTCATGCGTACGTACGGACTACCGTCTCCATGAACGGTGTATTTCTTTCACTTTAATGATTTATTATATATATGTATATCCTGAATATATATATAATAAATCATGTTTTATGTTCTGGAATTAAGTAATCATGATCTAAGTAATCATATGAATAATTACAAGTAAAAACACGGACGACAAATGAAACAATTTTACCCAAAACGCTCTTTAACATGGAATTTACAAAACAACGGGTAATATAAAGTCATAAGTGAACCATATATGATATCATAACAATGAATATGATTCTGTAATAAGTAAATGACATTATTTAAATTATTATACAGGAGGTTCGGACACTTACGATGCAAATCGGACCTAAGGTAAGGGAAATATCACAATCTCATTTTTATCCGAGATTGTTTATTCGTAAGTATTTACTGGGGTGTATTTTATCATCCAAATCCATGTTACCTCAATATGTAATATTGTTTCCATACACATACAATAGTTTAAATCCAATTTTACCCTTCGGTGAGTTTTTAGTAAAGAATATAAATGGAATCTTTTGTCTTTTTTCGTACGAGGTACTTTTTGACTTTTCCGACAATATTACGAAGAATGTTTTTTTAACTTATACGGCATGAATGGATTTTTAAAAAATTATTTCCAAGAAACTTCCTTTACAAGTTTTCATGTTTATTTTTAATCAACTTCTATTATTTTAAAGTCGTATGACATGTTATGAAAGGAAAAATGTTTTTGAAGTAGAAAGGTTATTTTCCTCAAGAATGGAGTTCATGTATTTTATCAAAATTATTTTCCATCTAAGATAATAAAAGGGTTCTGTTTTTATCCCTATTATTACATTGTTTTGATTATGTTGTGATGGAAATATTTTTATGAATTCCTTTATCTTATATGAATTGTTTTATGATGTCATGTTGTTTAAGAATCCCATTTTTATTACATGGGTTACGCTATGATGTATGGTTTATGATTATGTGGCACACATAAGAAAGGATTCATTATAAGTTGGGTGGGACCTATATCTCCCTCCAATGCATTGGGAAAAGATTTTATATCTCATGAGATAGACATGGCTGGAATGGTAGGTTATACCGGTTCAGTGAAACAGGACTGAAACGAGGGTTACTCGATTCAGAAAGGGACTTTGTCCACTAAGGTAGTCTTGGCAATGAGTCTTGACTAACAAGAAATGATTCTCTATGATTATGTGTGAATGCCACAAAGTTTCATGTTTTATGTTATGATTATTGTAATTACATTTCACTGCCATGATTTATCCCAAGTCATGAAATTATGCTCTCTTTTGCAGGTTATGATTTCCAAAAGTTATGTTCTTATGAATATGATGTGATTGATATTTCTTTTGTTTACCCTTACTGAGCATTTGAGCTCACCCTTTTATGTTTTCTTTTCCCCAGGATATAAAGAAAGGTTTTAGGTAAAAAAAGGAAGATCTTTATGGGAGATGTTGAAGATCTTTCACCACGATTAGAAGATTATAGTCCGAGTTTCCAAAGACACTAAACTATTACGGTCCTTGTGTGTGTGTTTTTGTAATGTACTAAGTATTCCGCAAAAGTAATGTAAAGTCCATGTACATCAAGCTTCGGGTCTCTACAATTATTATCGTATTATTTTTCGTTATAACTCAATGTTGTGTGCAACATAAGATTTTGGAGAAACGTGTTGTTCTGGATGATGTCTGCTATTAGAAAAAGATTTCCATTTAACATAAAACTAATATCATTTTCATAAATATTAATATATATGAAAAAGTATTATTCTATAAATTATTGGGATGTTACGTCATTCCACCCTTTTGGAAATTGCATCCTTGAATTTTTAAAATTCCGCTCGGTTACTTCATTAATAATACGTCATTGGAAAAGGGGTTAATAAAACCAACACTTTAAAATAAAGAGATATAAGTACAAAGGTCACATGAGACAACACATACTAGAGTTCCATGTGGGAAAACATGGATATGGAAGAAAAATTAAGTGTCATGATCTGATGGAAAATGGTGGAAAACATGATCACCAAAAAGGTAACAACCAAAAAACCACAAACATGTGATGGGATAAATGGAATGTGATTTTATAGTTGGAAAAGTAAACAGAAAATTATTTTTGGTTTAATATCCTTTTTATAAACTTAAGTAATTTATTTAAAATCCTTATTTAGAACATAAGGAAACTTACTTGTCAATTCATGATTCATTGTTTAATAAATTTCTACCAAAAACTCATATTTTCTCTGAAAAATGTTTATTCAAGATATCTTGGTGACACCTAAAACACTAGAGTCAACTTATAGATAATCATATAATTCTCAAAATATGAACTATATATTTTCCTTGTCTTTAGACATTCACCAAAACCAAAATGGTTAGTTAAAGGTCAAATAATCCCCAAAACGAATAATCCTTTATCAAAAGAAATAATAATCTTAATCTCAAAAATTCAGCACACAATAACCAAATTTCAATAATGACCATTCAATAAACAATTGTCCATAAATTTCTTGAAAACAATCCAAAATAATATTAAACACAAAATTCTGAAGGATTTGATCACATAGTCTTCCATGATAAATTTTAACATTTATCTCCAAATAACATCAACTACACTTAATGTATCATACTAAAAAGTAATTAACCTAATCAGGTATTTTCCAAGATAGGTTAATAATTTCTATAAATAACCAAAATCATCATATTTTCACAATAAAAAAATAGATTCTTCGAAAATAAAATTCAAACATTAATATTTAAATGCAATCCCATAGAATTATATTTTCCTTAGGAATATAGTTTTCTCAAAATATCAAAATTCATCCAAAATAACATTTATCACTTAATCACCAAATCATTTTTCGTTACTGAAGATATACATTTGATAAAAGATAATTTCAAAAAATAAACATATTCATAATCCATAAAATCATATAAATAAAGTTAATAAGTCAAACTAACCAGGGACATCACTTAGGATAGTGGTAAGAAATGTGCCATTATTGTCCATCAGTTGTGGGTTCGATTCCCACAACCTTTCCCGACATGATGGGGTTTCACCCATCTTGTGGGTTTTCCCTTTTTATAAAACTCTAAAATAACCATACTATGTTTTAACCTCAATGGTTATAATTTACCTGTCATTTTCATCCCAACTGTTAATGATCTCATTATCTTAATTCATGAACACATATATATAAATTGACATTTTTTATTTTACATCCAGTTGATACTATAGTACTATTGTCAATATGAATAACATCATCATGGTGTACACCTACTTTAAATGTCATCTTGTTCTTGTAGGTAGAAGGTCCATGCATTGTAATAATGATTTAGAGATTCTTCAAAATTATTTTCTTCATTTATAAAAATAAACTTTTTACAACTTGTTTCTTTTATGTGTTCACAGATAAATGATTTTGAAAAATAATCATGTATTACATATTATATCTAGACATCTGATAAAACATAATTCTTTTAAAATAGACTAACTGAGTTTGAGTTGAATATTTCAATCAATGGTTCTTCTTAAAATACCGTAAGTATGTGATAAAATACTATATATTAAATATAAATATATATATATATATAGGTTTCATAGGGGTATCCTTATTTATTACCATTCCAAAAATCAGAATATACTTCAAAATCTTATGGTAAGGTAAAATATTTGAATATACCTTCATAATATTTAACTTTCTTGAAAATATGAGAGTATTGATAAAATAGAATTTGATTAAACAAATCTGATTATCAATGATGGTATCGAGGTATATTGGAGGCCTTTGATATCTTAAGCAACTACTTGCAAGTGATTTGTATGTTAGAAAAAGTTTCCAAATTATCTGAACATGACTTGCAGTAATTATTTCAAGCTAGTAATTAAGAAAAGATAGGAATTTTGTTTGAGAACCTCCACCTTTTTTCGTAACAAACATTCCTTGATATAAAAAAGTTATAAAACAAGGATTTAACTGAAAGTTTATACATAGAGAGTTACCATCTTTTTCTGAAATACTCATAATCCCTAAATTTGTATAAACTATTCCTTTGATACCAACTATATGACCCCCACCATAGACATTATATAATCATGATTTACGTCAATAATTCACACTACTGATGTTTTCTCATTTATAATTTTAGATAATTAGGACATAAGATCTAAAATAGTACAATGTAGTCAAATCTATTCACAATCGATTTTTTTTTTCAGAAAATGAAACTATTTTAAATAAAACATGAATTATTTTTCTTGATAAAAATCCTCTTGAATTATTATTTTCTCTCAACCATACTTATACATCTTGTAATATATTTCAAAAACAAGGGATGAAATCAAAAAGGTTTGTAAAGAATATAAAATAAATCATAAATCCATTAGTCCATGAATATTTAAAACCCAATATAATATTTTCACGAAATCATAGTTTTCACCGATAAAACATAAAATATTTATCTTACATCATGTAATAATAATATTCATACAAAAAATCACTGAAATCATGAAATATAAAGGTAACATTTGGAATCCATATCATACATAGATTGTAGATTTCATAGTTACATAGGGAGTAACATTCATGGTTATTTTTGGAATACCCTTCACAGTATATTCCCGAAATCTCTTAGGAGAAACCATAAATTCAACTTCCATCATGTTACCTAAATAATTAGAGATCTATCACAGGCTCACCTTCCCTCATTTTATCATGGAACTACCCATATACCAAAGTAATGCCCAATAACCATAACATAATCTTAATATATAAACAGGTTTAAAGGTCAAATAACATTTCAACATTGAAATCATAAGGCATCATATCAAGATATTGATATAATCAATCCATTATGAAAACAAAATCTCTAAAAAAATACCTCAAAAGGAATGATGAATTTACTCTTATTTATAAAATCATTACGGCTTGTAAAGGAAGAAAAATATCAGATAATGCTTGCAGCGGGATGAAGGTCTTTGTCACCACATACATTAAGAATAAATATTCATTTTTTCATTTAGTAAAATAATTTGTTAACAAAACATTACTTTTAAAAACTATTTAATTAAATTAAATATCAAAGGGGCTGATTATACACCGTATAAAAGAAGGTCATATCAAAATATCCCTCAATGAAAGGATATTGAGATGAAGTCCCTTACCATGAGTCTTACTTGCGTTGTTCATTATTTATCTTCTTAAAAAATATAATTAGGTTACATTCTTGTTTATTGAGAACCTGTTTCATGTTTATTTTTTCTTTTATATCACTTATTAACATTTTATAAAAATTAAAGAATTATATCAGTTCATATCATTCGTTTTGTCGGTATTCGGTACATGAGTCAAAAATGAACTTGTTTGGATGTAACATGACAATATAGTCAAAATTGCATCTTATTTATAATATTATTCTTAATTTAAATATAATATTTATCTAGTAAATATGTATTTATAATAGTCCATAAAATTTGGAGATAAGAAATGAAATTCACCTTTCATTGAGATGGTAGGTCGTACGTTCACGTGAACACTACTTTTATTTCTTTGTCCTATTGAAGGAATTGAAGCTAAACAATAAATATCCATATTTTAATTAAATTATAATATCTATGTTATATGTGTTACATAATTTCATTAACTCCATCCTTTATAAGGTCCATGAATGGAACGAATGAGTCATATCACTTTTAGGGGGCGGTAGTCCGCAATTAATCAAATGAAATTATTGTATTTAAACATTTTGGAAAGCATAAATGATTGTTGTAAATAAATAATAAAAAATTAGATATAAAATATAAATATAATATATTTCATATTTATTCACTCAATTCATATATATAATCATTTTTTAATGAATATTATATAGAATGAATCACATCGCAACATGGAGATGGTAGGCTGTATCTATTCACGAGCGACGATGTCATTCATTTAATTGTTAAAAAATATAGAATTGGATGGTATATTAAATATAAAAAATAATTATAATGTTATATTAATAATTTAAATCCACTATACTCATCATTATGTACACACAAATTATGTATTGTTGAATAACAAATTACAGCACGATGTGGAGACGGTAATCCATGCGTTCGTACACATGGTGATATTGTTATTCATAGGATGGATAAAATGAGGTATAAGGTTTTACCATAAATATAATGACATATTATTATGTAAAATATAATGGATTTATTACTTTAGTATGTAAACTACATTATAGGAGGATCTAGAAGATGAAAAGAATTTTTAAAGACGTGATAAAACAAATACATATTTTTCAAGTATCTAGATTTGATTGTCACAAATAGACTTATAAAGATGGATTAATTCCAAAATTGTGTCCTATAAGAGTAACGGGGGAATTTGGGGGATTATTTTAGTAGATGGGGGTCACACCAAGGGCTTGATTGGTGTGTGTATGTGGGTAAAGTTGGTGGCGTGTTATAATAGGGGGGAGGGGAACATTAGAAAAGTCTTTAAATAATATTTTATAATACATTAATTTCCTTACTCAATGATAAGTCTAAATGTTATATATAATTTTCCATCACTTTTCTATTTTTTTCATTCATATACTAGATAAAGCACGTAGTATATTTCCAATTTTTTAGGAAACAAGGCTTCACAAGGTTCCATGGAAGAAAGGCAGAAAAGCTACAAAAATTTCCAAGTACACATCGTGATGGACAAGTAAACATATTGTACTTGATAATAACAAACTACATCAAGTCGTGAAACCTAAGTCATGACCAAACATGAAGACCAAATAATTTTTCAGTTCACATCATGAGTCCCTCCTACATGTCATGACACCAGTCAAATCGGACATCGATAAAGGCATGGAGATTCAATGAAAAAAGCTATTCTTTACATGGGGAACAAGCCGTGAATCACCTGTACACGACGTGACTATAGTAAAACATCATTAATCTACAAAATATCTTCATGCCACACTAGATATCCTGGTCAAAATAACGTTTATTAAGGGTTCACGATGTAATGATTATGTACACATCGTGACCATTTTCCCCTATATAAGGAGCTGCTCGGTAGCACATTTCAACATGATTATATTATCTCTCTCTCCATTTTAGACTCCTTTCATAATTACCTTCCCTTTTCCGTCTTATATATCCTTAATTATTTGTAATTATTTTACATTAGAAATCGAATAGTCATGGATTCCTTTTCTTCAACGCCTTCAATTTTCGCATTTCTTCATTTTAATTTTATTCCTTTCAATGTATCTACAAACACAATTATTCTTCTAGTTATAAACATGGAAAACCTAAAAAATATTAGTAGTTAGTATATAAACCAATAGTCAAACCCCATTTGTGTGACTATACAGAGTCCCTCAGACTGTCAAGCAAATGATTCTATACAAATTGAAGTAAACTAGGACAATGACCCTTATCTTAGGGAATTTTCTAAAATATATGATGAAAGTAATGAATATAGGAAAATATCTAGCCTGATGACCATTGAATAGATACATCCTAGGTAGAACTAGAAGACTGGACTGTAATAACCAGGATCTTCTTTTTCAGGTAAGTTTTTTATTTCTGGTCATTTTTTAGAAAAAGAGGAAATTATGGAAATTTTTAAATTACACGCCGTGTGCTGGCCATTTAGCGGCCATGAACACGACCAAGTGGGGGTGACCCGGAGGCCACATAAAGCGGTTCATGGAAATAGAAATTACATGCCGTGTACTTAAAAAACACACCGTGTATTTTCTTTTTTTAATAAATGCATTGGGGTCATTTCTAATCGAGAGAAAGCCCCCCTTCTTCGCTCTTCTTGTCTCGAAGAGCTGTACGACCATGGATCTTCAACGAACCCCAAATTGAGCATTTGTCCTCCGAATCAGACACCTTAGGTTGCGTTGGAATCACATCAGTGAGTTCTCTTTTCTCCTAGAGCTCCATCTTCTGATTTCTCCACTCTAATAAGATATTGTGGGTTGAAAGTTTAAGAAGTTATTATAGATCTACAGTATTCTAGGTCAATCCGAGGGCCAAAACTAGAGTATATAGATCTCCCAACACCATGGTAGGTGATTTGTGCCTTTCTGTTGAAAGTCCTTGAGTATTATGTGCAATTTTCCCAATACCCATGAATGGGGTATTGTGCATTTACCATTTTACCCGTGTTAATTTCCTTCCATGCTTGTATTATTGAGTAGAGGTTATTTGGATATGAATAGGGTTGATTTCTATGTTTTGGATGTGGTTTCCCAGGCATGTTATGTATATGACTATTTGGTCTAGCTTAGCCTTTTTGGTTGTCTTTCCTATTTTTCCATGCTTAGTGTTGTAGGGTGGAGTGTTGTTTTATGACATGCTTGATATGTTGTAGACCAACTATCCAAGTAGTTCTTGAGGTTTACTTTCGCTATATTGAATTTCTATACTCGTTGACTTACACAGGTCCGTGAGAACCTGTTGTAGGATACTATAAGGGTAATTGACTGAGAGAGCTTCCTCATAGAGTCATTGAACCATTTATTATATAATAGGAATTGAGTGAGAGAGCTTCCTTATAGAGTCTTTGAACACTTGGGGCTATAAGGGTAATTGACCATGTGAGCTTCCTTAGAGAGTCTTTGAATACCTTAGACTATAAGGGGAATTTACGGAGAGAGATTCCTTAGAGAGTCTTTGACCTCATGGGGATATAATATGAATTGACTATGTGAGAGTCCTCAGGCAGTCTTTTAACGCATGGGACTATAAATGGAATTGACCGAGAGAGATTCCTCAGAGAGTCTTTGTACTATCCTTTTTTGATTAAATCAGAGGGGTTCGGCTAAGAGAAATACCTTGAGGGTATCCTGATTGTTTTTCAGTTGTTGATATATAGAATTGATTGCATTGAAACTGTTGGACTGGTTACTTCTGAGTACTTCCTTGTTTACTACATTCTTTTGTTTATTACCTGCCATATATTAACTGACTGTTAGGCACATATCATGTGGTAATTGGCTACTGGGATTTAGTCACACACACTATTTGGGCTATGCATTTGGGCCCAAAAATATTATATTACCGCAACTATAGATTAGGGAAAGATCCTTTCTACTTCAGGTACTTGATATGTTGTGGAGCTGGAGAGCGTGGGACCAAGTCGAGGCTTGTGATCCTATGGAGCTGTTTATCTATTTTCTTTTGTACTTTGTCTTAGTACTATTCTATATTCTAGCATTGTGATGTGTTTGGATATATTCCTGGACATATGTACCATGCATCATTTTTATATATATGCACTCTATTTTATTATTTCTTTAAACTTCCCTTGTTTACATTCATATGGATTATTACCGTTTCCGCTATTGTTATCTGTTTTTCTCTTCCGCTATGTTACACTACCAATGAGGGCATTGTTTCCCCACTATGACACCATAGGCTCTTGATACTAGTTAGCAGCCTCTCGCATTATGGGAAATGCGCTTGAGGCCATGTGACCAACCAGGTACGGGGCGCCTCTGGGAGGCTTTCGGAAGTGGGAAGTTACAAAGTGGTATCAGAGGAATTATTTTCTTTCATTGAATTACTGTTTGGATTCTATAGTCAGGGATATGAAGGAATAAGTACTTGGTAATATTTTTTTCCCAAGAGTAGCAAACCTGTGTACAGGGAAGATCCAATTTACCTTGTGTTTCAATTTTTCTGGTTTTGCAATTATTACAATTGATTTGATTTTACCTTTAGTGGTTCACATAATTTGTGATGTTATTTTTGATGTTATTGAGGTTCTATTTCTATTTCAACGTAATGATATGAGGGCATGACATATCATTCATCATATAGGCACTTTATAGGGATAACATGTCATGATTTTTTTCAATGCAATATAGGGTGCATTAGCGATTCCACGATGTTGTGATAGGTGTTGTGCAAGATATGCATGTTGTTGTGATAGTCGCCAAGATAAAAAACCTGTTTTTTGATAGGGTATTGATTCTTCATGGTTTTTATGGAATGAACGCCAAAGTTTGGTTCTTGAGGTGTTATGGGCCCTCATGTACCCGAATTTGGTGGATTATGGCCCTATTTATTTAATGTTATAACATGTATAAAATGCCAAAATTTTATTCGTGAGGAGTATGGGCCCTCACGGATCAGAATTTGGAAATTTGATGTTCGTTTCAGTGTTTTTCTGGGTTCCGGAGAAGTTTATAAGGCTTACGGTCCAGAAAAACCCAAAATACACACCGTGTAGTTTTGACTACATGCCATGTGTTCTTATGTTTGGGAAGAAACTATTTTTCTTAAGAACACGACATGTACCTTATGTACATTCCTTGTAGTCTCTAACTATGTCATAGGCCATGTGGGCAGAGACACGGGATTTGGAAGTTCATGTAGGAACACAACTTGTACCGGTTGTACACGTCGTGTCATCGTGACCCTATGTCCACTTGTGTGACTGACAACACAGACGAATAAGTCTTAACTTATACATACTGTGTCAGTTATGAACACACTGTGTAGTGTAATCTTGGAATATGACCATGTAACTAACTATACGGGTTGGTGTTACCTTTTATAGTACACACTATATTCATATGGAACACACCATGTAGTGTCAGGTGGGTATCTAACCATGTCACTAACAACACAGGTAGTTGAAACCTAAGTAGTACACGCCATGTCCATCTGAAACATGTCGTGTAGTGTGATTCGTGTATCCAGCCGTGTCACTTACAACATGGGTTAGTGAATCTCATCTATTAAATGTTGTGTCTGGAACAAACAAGCCGTGTGAACTTGTTCTAGGGGGATTCATGTGGCTTAGCCATGTAGAAGGGCTCAGGAAGAGGAAGAAAAATTCAAGTGCATGCCATGTGTAACGACAACACACCGTGCGTTTGGGGTGTTTCATGACCAGTTCTAGAAAAAGTACACTCTCATGTGAAAGACGTAAGGGAACACACAGTGTAGTTATTATACACGCCAAGTAGTCTTGTTTTGTAAAACAAGAATGTTTTCTTTCTTCTTTTCCCTTCTTACACTTCCATGTTTTAGTCCTTGATGATCTTAATCAAAGGTGGGTGCTTGACCTTGTCAATTCATGCCACTAAGAAATCCTTTGGTTGTATTCCAGTTGCAAGGTGATGATCAGACACCAGATATAGCGGATCAGGGACTGCCAACAGATCCTCCACTTGTTCCAGTTTTGGCACCAGTAGTTATGCCTGACATAGGTTCCGATGCGCAGTTCAGGGAATTCCTTATGAGGATGATGAAGAACTTCTAGGGAGCGTCGCCTCCTACCCTGTTGATGATAGAATTAACGAGGGTCTTTTAGTAGCATCATACTCCCACCTTCTCAGGGGAAGGAGGACCTCAGGCTACAGAGTCATGGCTAGAAGCCACATTGACGATCTTCGAGCATCTGGAGAGGCCTCCATAGAGGAGGGTCAAGCTCTCTAAATACATGATTCACGATTTCGCTAAGAGTTGGTGGGATGTGATCTCACTGGTGGGACGCTAGCATAATATGACTTGGGATGAGTTTCATCACATCTTCTACGATTACTTCTATCCGGAGACCTTAAGGGCCGATCAAGTCCGAGAGGTCAGGAGTCTAGAGCAGGGTACACATTCTTATATTAATTATTTATCATGGTTCATAGAGTTTCAGCATTTCATGCCTATTCCAGGAGGTGATGAGTTGTTCCTTGCAAGGAAGTTTGAGGATGGTCTCAGACACAACATCATATCGCATGTGAATATCATCAGGTTGACTTCTATCATTTCTATAGTATACAAGGCAATGATCATTGAGCGCAATCTAAGGGATTCTAGAGCAGTGAGCCAGGATGGTTTGGCATCTATAGTTAGTGCTCTTCCATCCGATAGTAGGAAGTGCCGTAGGAATATTGCACAAGGATAATAGAGTAGGAATGTTGCATCTTTTGGTAGCTAGTTGGCATGCTACCAGTGTGGGAGAAGTAGGAATATGAGGCCACATTGCTCGACGGACCCAGTGGAGTGCATATATTATAGAAAGATGGGTCATCTTCAGTGCTTCCGTCAGATCTTCTCACCAACAGATGGTGAAAAGGGTTCTTCTATGACTCCTCATTCAAGAGCAGTACCACCAGTTTCTCAATAGTCTGGGAACTGGAGTTCTTCCTGCAGTTCATGATGAGGTGGAGGTCGTGGCCGTGGTATCGAGTCGCCCGGTATTCAATGACATCAGAGCGGATCGGCTCAGAGTGGTCATGTAGGGTCACAGGGACATGGTATAGGCTACACTTTTGCAGTGGAGAAAACCCAGTAGAAGCAGGATCCCGGACCCTCTATAGTTCGGGGTATGATCTTAGTTACCTCACTTTTAGCTTCTTCTCATTTCAATACAGGGGATTCCCATAGCTTTATATCTGTTGTTGTTTTGGAGAGAATAGGGCTATGCATCTTTTCTTTTGCTGATATCTTGACACTAGACAGTTCGTTGGGGACAAGAACAGTGAGTGTACATCAGCGCAAGGAGTGCCCTATAGAGGATGGAGGATGTCACTTTTTATGGGACCTCTATGTCTTAGAGATGACATGATATGATGTCATTCTCTAAATGGATGGGTTAGTTTCCTTCCATGTAGTTGTCTATTGCTATCACCATAGGGTGAGTTTCGCATAACCAGAGGGCTGATATTTTCTTCATAAGGGTGAGTGGGATGTCTAAGTGAGTAGAGTAGGACCCGAGAATCATGGGTTTGGAGGAGTTATAACCCAGATTTCTAGTCTATACCCAGATGGCCAGTGGACTTCACTGATGGAATTTACTCCAGTGGTGGATTATTTCATAGAAGTCTTTCCAGAATACTTTCAGGTTTTCCTGTGGAGAGAGAGGTGAAATTTTCTATTGAGCTTGTTCCAGGAGCAGCATCGGTGTCCATTCCACTTTATAGGATGGAAACACCAGAGTTACATGACCTCAAGAAGCTGTTGGAGGAGTTGAAGGAAAAGGGTTTCATCCGACCCAATACATCTTTGTGGGGTTCGCCTATCCTATTTGCAAAGAAATCAGAAGGTACCCTCATGTGTTTTGTGGATTATCAGAAGATGAACTATTTGACTGTCAAGAACTGATATCCCATGACGAGGATTAGTAATCTCCTTGATCAGCTTCGAGGAGCCCGAGTGTTCTCAAAGATTGACATGAGATCCAGTTATCATCAGTTGCACGTTAGACCATATGATATACCTATCACAGCCTTCCAGAGTAGGTATAGTCTATAAGAGTAGGTGGTTATGTCATTCGGTCTCACAAATGTGCCTACAGTTTTCATGGCACTAATGAACCGAGTGTTCCATCCATACATGGATTCATTCATGGTAGACTTTGTGGATGATATCGTAGTGTAATCCCACACTCAACACGACCATGTCACACATCTTGAGATCATTTTGAGTACACTAATATTGCATCATTTATATGCTAATCTCACAAAATTCCACTTTTGGATGGACTAGATTCACTTCATGGGTCATGTTATCTTAGAGAGAGGAGTATCAGTAGATCCAGAGAATGTGAGATCAGTGCTTTCTTGGGAGCAGCCGAAGAACGCATTTTATGTACAAAGTTTTCATGGGATTATTGGATTATACAAACATTTCATACAAAATTTTTCATGCTTAGCAGCACCACTGATGGGTCTGACTAAAAAGGGTGCGAAGTTCGTGTGGTCAGATTATTGTGAGTTAGCCTTTCAGGAGTTGAAAAGAGTGGTTGACTTCAGTATTGATACTAGTTTTTCTAGAGGCAGGAAAGATCTATACTATGTACTATGATTCTTAAGGCACCTGACTGGGAGATGTACTTATGAAGGGAGAAGGAGTCGTTGCATACGGGTCTCGACAGTTGAGGCCACATGAGAGGAATTACTCGACGTACAATCTCGAGTTGGCGGCAGTTGTTCATGCCTTGTGCTATTGGAGATATTATCTTTTGGGAGATCATTTTTTGGTTTTCACTGACCACAAGAGTCTCATGTACATCTTCACTTAGCATGATCTGAATTTGAGACATTGATGGTGGGTTAAGTACCTTCAGTCCTTTGACTTTGAGCTTGCCTATACGCTTGGGAAAGGCAATGATGTGGATGATGCTTTGAGCAGGAGGACTCAGATACTGGAAGTTCAAGGGACCAGCAGTGAGTGGTAGATTATGGCTCTTTTCTCTGAGATGCATTTGGAAGTGCACGACAGACATGGGAAAACTTTTCTTTCTTCCATGTATGTTACCTATACTCTTCTTGATTGATTGTGAATGGGGAAGCTATCAGATTCCAAAGGCCTAGTCCTACGGGAAAGCATCTCAGAAGAGGACCCTATTCCTAGATAGACCATATTCCTGGTCTCACCAAGATGTATCATGATCTACACAGTCAGTATTGGTGGCCATTTATGAATAGAGATGTTGCTGGTTTCGTCATGAGGTGTTCCACCTATCAGCAGGTGAAGGTGGAGCATCAGCGACTGACAATGCTTTTAGAGTAGTTAAGTAGTAAAGACTCGGAAATTTCAAGGAAATTTTTTTCTTAAAAAATTTTGAATTTTAGGAGTATGTGGCATCTGAAGACACTTTATTCTGAGGTCCGGTGTGCTCGGAATCAATTTTCTAAGTTTAGCTCGGGTACGTTTTGTAATCGAATGAGCAGGTTTTTCTATCTTTTGAACCAGTGCTTGAAATTGAAATCTGAGGTCTCCAATTAATATGAAATGCCAGTAATTGCTTAAGGGGACATTTACTGTAGTTGAGTTTGTGCGGGAGGAGAAGTTAAAATTTGTGGATTACGTAAGAAGTGAATAAATATTTGGAACAATTTTATTTTATATCTAAGTGGTTACATCCAACACGGGGGATTTGGGGTGGGCCCCTAAATACCCATGTGAAGATATTTGTGAGGTGGGTCCCACACGATCCCCAACCCTTCACATTCCCTAAAACTTCTTAAACCAACCATTAAACTCCTTTTTTTTAATTTTGACTCCTCCCCTTGAATTTATTAGAGTAACTCTTCCTCTCCCCTCTCTCCCTCATTAAATCTTGCGAACCTTTCACTTAATTAATTAGAAAACTCATGGTCTAATTAATTAAGTAAATTTTAATTTTAATTTTTAATTTGAACGCATGTTATGATTTAAAAAAATAAGGAGAAGCCGTATTTTTTTTGGTTTCCTTGATGTGTTTAGATTTTGAGTAGAGAGCTCTAGAGTTTTGAAGAGCGCTTCATCTCCTTTATTGAAGAACACCAACTCTCCGACGAAGAACTTTGACTCGGTGACCCCGGTTTCTCCATTCCCTTATTCCTCCATGACTAGGGAGGAGACACTGATGAAGGATATTACCAATAACATCTCTCCTTATAATATTCTCTCCATGACAAAAAGAGGAGACACCGCTTCCTCCTCAGGCGCTCTCCGTCGTTGCTTACGGAACCTCATCTCGTGACGCCGTCAACTGCGACGCTGACATTCAACATCGATTATCGGGGTAGGGGTGTTTTTTATTGGATCAATGGTTTAATCTTCTTTCCCTCTTTTTTTTCTCGTTAACTGCGTGCTACCGAACTAATGCGAAGAGACCAGGCCAAACTAACATGGTCTGAATCCTCTGCGAATATTGTGATTTTTGGTAGTTCTTCGTTTTCTTCATGGGTGATGAACAATTACGAGTATTTTAATAAACACAAAAATCTCAAAATTAATTACTCAACATCACAGCAACCTAGATGAGGTGTGACGATGATAGTGGGAAATGGTTTGTACTGGAATGGGAGGGACCATTCCTCGACCGTTCTTTGAGCGATAATTCAAAACCTGTTTTCAGAGCCGATCGGAAGCCCGAAAACACCGAAATCGACTTTGGTACAATACGACAACCTAAAGTCTGAAGTTTCATGACGAACAAATGATCAGAATGAAAAACTGGCATCAAGGGAGGTGTGCTGGCCAGAGGCGTCATTTTCTGGAAAATTCCAGACTACATGGCGTGTACTCCTGGAGAGCACGCTGTGTAGTGTGGACATTATGTGGCTAGGGTTTCAGACATCAGACAGTTAACACATGGTGTGTGACCTCTATCACACGGAGTGTACTTTCCACACTGTAAGGAGGTAGCAGTTACGCAAGACTCAGCGTGTATTTTGTGAAATACACGGACACAGACAGAAGTACGTGGCCAAGAGGCACGACATGTACTCTCTATGCAGAATGGAAGAAAAAGCTTCGCGAGACTTGGCGTGTCACCCGATGATACACATACATGGTGTGGAGTACACAGGCATGTACACTATCACTTGACCAGACTTGGTTAGGGGTACGAACAACCCATGTACCAATTACACGGGTTTGAGAATACGGTTTGAGGCCATGTACGGGCACATGGCCAGTGTAAACGGAGCCGAACCAGATGTTTGGACACAACATGTAACCATACCACAAGTTGTGTACTTAATTTTTTTACACAATAATCCCTTTCAAATGGGTTGTGGTAAATGGGAAGTACCCAAGGTCTGAAGACACGGTATGTAACCATACCAACACGCCATGTACTTATTGGAAAATGGATTGGTTACCTTATAATCAGTGTCCGGGACATGTTTTGTTTGATTTATCCCCCTATGATGAGGATGACCTTTAGGATAGATCATCTCTGGACTTCGTGATAGTTGATGTATCGAACTCCCTTTACTCATGGAGCGGACCCTCTCAGAATCGAGTACGCTGTATGCAGGAACCCTAGATCTAGCTGTGACTGCGACGACTACCGTGTCGGGATCCTCCATGGGTTAGATGACGATGATGACTGTATTTGGATCCAACATGGTTTCAGCAGCGAGGACGACTGTACTTGGATCCTCTGTGGTTTCAGCAGTGATGACAACTGTACTAGGATCCTACATGGGTTCGGCCTTGATGGTTACTGTACTTGGATCCTATGTGGGTTCGGTATGGGAGATGATTTAGAGGCTACATATATCATCTCCACCCCTCTTCATGAGTAGTATACTTTCATAATGGTATTTTATTTGTAATTTTTAGACATCAAATAATATATTTTATTTATGACACAAAGATAATGCAGTAATTATCTTATTAATGAAATATTGACATAATTGATATTATAAATACCAAAATAAATGTAATTTTAGACTTTTTATGAATTACACTAATTTTATAGGTTACTATGATATATTATTGTTGATTTAATCCACTTGGTTCGAACATATAATTCTGTTATGACTTTCACAGAAATCATATATCAAATAGTGTCAAAATTGACACAAAATAGTTTTTAAATAAAATATTATATAATTAATTGTTATTTTATTCCTAAAAATCTAAGGTTCGGCCACATGACTTAGATAAGGATATATATATTAATAATAAACAATTTGGGGTTTGTTTGGCATGTTATAGTAAGTTTATTAACCATATGGTGTAAGAAAACAAAAAGACACGGTAAAAGTTAAATTATTTAACTTAGAGTTAAATATAATTGATAAGGTTAAACTAATAACCTAAACTTGTCTAAATCCTATTGTTTGATAGGATTTCGACCCATCCCCACTTTAGCTTCGAAATAAGACCCTTTGGAACCACTATAAACCGATTTTGACTTTAATATAAAATAATATTTTGAGATATTCCTAAGGTGCCCCTCTCCTCCCTTATAAAAGGACACCTCCTCCCCCTGCTCCTCACACCAATTTGAGCACTCAAGCTCGGCCAACCCCTGCCAAAATCCCTTTTCCACTTCCCTAGAATAATCTTAGAGGTCCTGGTCTTCTTCAAAGACCAATCTTAGTTCCCTAAGTGGAGGATTCAAAGAGGCGTTCCAAAGAAGAGGTAATATCCATTACCGATCTTTTCAATTTCTTTCTTCTTCAACTTCTTCTTATTTAGTTCTTTCATGACAAAGTAATAACATCAGTATTAATTACATACTTATATGTTATTATAAATATGAAACAACCCTAATTAACCTTCTATCCATCCTACGGAAAAAGGAAATCACCGTGCGTGCGTACGTATGGAATACCGTCTCCACGTCGTGGTGTAATCTATTTTCCGCCACCACCTTAATTGGATGGGTATAACGGTGTAATGAGTAACTATATATGATTATTATAAAGTTATATTGATACTGAAATATTATACATACACTTCAACACAATTACACGACCATGGGAACGATATCATCGCTCGTGCGTACGTACGGACTACCGTCTCCACGACGCGATGAGATTCATTCTCAATGATTAACCATTCATATATAATATGTACTAATGAAATATATGACATAATAATGATACTGGATTTATTTATATATTTATATGTACGTCATCTACTTAATTCCGTTCAATTCAATAAGGAAACGAAAACAGCGTTCATGCGTACGTACGGACTACCGTCTCCATGAACGGTGTATTTATTTCACTTTAATGATTTATTATATATATTTATATCCTGAATATATATATATAATAAATCATGTTTTATGTTATGGAATTAAGTAATCATGATCTAAGTAATCATATGGATAATTACAAGTCAAAACACGGACGACAAATGAAACAATTTTACCCAAAATACTCTTTAACATGGAATTTACAAAAGAACGGGTAATATAAATTCATAAGTGAACCATATATGATATCATAACAATGAATATGATTCTTTAATAAGTAAATGAAATTATTTAAATCATTATTCAGGAGTTTCGGACACTTACGAAGCAAATCAGACCTAAGGTAAGGGAAATATCACAATCTCATTTTTATCCGAGATTGTTTATTCGTAAGTATTTACTGGGGTGTATTTTATCATCCACATCCATGTTAACTCAATATGTAATATTGTTTCCATCCACTTACAATAGTTTAAATCCAATTTTACCCTTCGGTGAGTTTTTAGTAAAGAATATGAAAGGAATATTTTGTCTTTTTTCGTACGAGGTACTTTTTGACTTTTCCGACAAAATTACGAAGAATGTTTTTTTAACTTATACGGCATGAATGGATTTTTAAAACATTATTTCCAAGAAACTTCCTTTACAAGTTTTAAAGTTTATTTTCAATCAACTTCTTTTATTTTAATGTCGTATGACATGTTATAAAAGGAATAATGTTTTTGAAGTAGAAAAGATATTTTCCTCAAGAATGGAGTTCAAGTATTTTATCAAAATTATTTTCCATCTAAGATAATAAAAGGGTTCTGTTTTTATCCCTATTATTACATTGGTTTTATTATGTTGTGATGGAAATATTTTTATGAATTCCTTTATCTTATATGAATTGTTTTATGTTGTCATGTTGTTTAAGAATCCCATTTTTATTACATGGGTTACGCTATGATGTATGCTTTATGATTATGTGGCACACATAAGAAAGGATTCATTATAATATGGGTGGGACCTATATCTCCCTCCAATAAATTGGGTAAAGATTTTATATCTCATGAGATAGACATGGCTGGAATGGTAGGTTATACAGGTTCAGTGAAACAGGACTGAAACGAGGGTTACTCGATTCAGAAAGGGACTTTGTCCACTAAGATAGTCTTGGAAATGAGTCTTGACTAACAAGAAATGATTCTCTATGATTATGTGTGAATACCACAAAGTTTCATGTTTTATGTTATGATTATTGTGATTACATTTCACTGCCATGATTTATCCCAAGTTATGAAATTATGCTCTCTTTTGCAGGTTATGATTTCCAAAAGTTATGTTCTTATGAATATGATGTGATTGATATTTCTTTTGTTTACCCTTACTGAGCATTTGTGCTCACCCTTTTATGTTTTCTTTTCCCTAGGATATAAAGAAAGGTTTTAGGTAAAAAAAGGAAGATCTTTATGGGAGATGTTGAAGATCTTTCACCATGATTAGAAGATTATAGTCCGAGTTTCCAAAGACACTAAACTATTACGGTCCTCGTGTGTGTGTTTTTGTAATGTACTAATTATTCTGCAAAAGTAATGTAAAGTCCATGTACGTCAAGCTTCGGGTCTCTACAGTTGGTATCAAAGGAAAGGTTTAGTCAACCTTTGGAAACTAGGATGCGAAAACGTTAGTGATATCCCTAGAGATATTTCTACGGTATGTCTAGGGATGTCCCTAAGGTTAAGTATAAGTATAGGTTATAGTACTAGAACTATGCTAACGATCATAGAATTAAACCTAAGATGTTAGATATTGAAGGTACTTCCCCTTTATTATGTTGTTTTCCCTAGCATGATTTTTGCCTCTCACACTATTCTTTTTGGGTTTTAGACGATGGCTGGAACCCGAAGGAACCGTTTTGATCAATGAAATGGACAATGCAATGATTGTCCTCCTGAAAAAACAAATGTTATGGGAGATGGAGTGAAAAATCTTATTGCTATACTTACACAAGCTATGAATCATTCTGGACTTCCAAATGAGCAGAGAAGGGAACAATATTCTATTCAGTTCTTCATGAGGCAACGTCCACCTTCTTTCAGTGGGTCTTTTAATCCACTTGTTGCTGAACAATGGATCAGTACCACTGAAAAGATATTTTCAGTTCTTCAATGTTCTGAACATGATAAAGTCATCTTAGCAGTATATCATTTGGAAGGTGAAGGTGATCAATGGTGGAATCTTATCATGAATACAAGGCAAAGAGATGAAATTGAGTCCATGGAATGGGACGAGTTCAAGAACTTATTTTTCAATAAGTACTTCCCTCGTATTCTTCGAAAAAATATGGAGAAGGAGTTTCTTGAACTAAAGAAAAAAGTTGATGAATCTGTTGGTATATACGAAGCGAATTTTACATGACTTGCAAGGTATGTATCTGGAATTATCATCCAACCTGAAAGTAAAGATGATCGATTTTTCAGTGGCTTAAAACCAATTCTTCGAAGGGAATTAGCTATAAAAGACTTTAGTAGCTATGAAGAAATTGTGCGTTGTGCTATCAAGGTAGAAATGGAATTTGGTGTTACATATCCATCTCATGGTTTTGACAAGAAACGAAAGATGGAGTTCAAGGAGAAATCTCAGAATAATGGTGAAAAGAAGATGAATGTTTCCTTATGCACAAAGTGTGGAAAGAAGCACGGTGGAGATTGTCTTAAAGGGACTAGAAAATGTTTTAAGTGTGGAAAAGAAGGTCATCGAGCAGCTGAGTGTCGAAGTAATGGAAAAAGGGCTTATAATGATGTGAATAAAGCAAACACTGCAGAGAATGCACCACCAACACTTCAATGCTTCAAGTGCACGGAAATGGGGAATTATGCTAATAAATTCCCTAATCCAAGGGTTAGTGATGATCAACATGAGCAACCACTGAAGGCAAAGGACAAAGGGAAGTCACATGCGATCACTATTGGCAATGTTGAATATGACAACGATGTGGTGGAATGATTAAGTGTTTATGTAATGGGATTCCAAAATAATGTTGTATCATTGAGTATTGCAATATTTATTGATGTGGTATTCAAAGTGATTGAGATATTTTTTTTGGAAATAAGATGATATGCTCATAATGAAGGAAAAACGAGAAAATGAAATGTTTAATAGTATTCATGAGCTCATGATTGATATAAGGACTAAGTGATATCATGGTTTGAGTATATAGAATTTTGAGGATTTTGGTATGTGGAAAGTGTTAACTTTAAACTGCATTCATGTTTTCACTAAGGTATTCAAGAAAATACATGATTAAGGACTTTGAATGTTTGGAATGTGACCAAAAAAACATATCTTATGATATATAGGGATCAATGTTGGTATTAAATCTCTGGTAATCGTTTTCACTATGTTATGAGAGTGGACTGCAGTATTATGGATAAACCTAAAGATTGAAATGGATTATGTTGGACATAAGTGAGTATTGTTTAAGGATAGAAGTTTTTTTTCGATATTATTGATGGGATGTTATAGTAATGTAGTTTTAGAAAAAGGAAAACCTGCAGGACGGGCGACAGCCCATCGCTTCGGACAAGGTTGTGGGAATCGAACCCACAACCGAAGTGAGACTGGCCTTTATCGCCTACCACTGGCCTACAGGAAGTCCCTGTTTAGTAGAAACTAGTTTTATTATATTAAGCAGTATGATATATGAAGTATAAGTCCATTTTAGGAACCATATGTGATTAATCTCACTATAGATCTGACTTATGTATATAATTTTTGCTAACCTTTTGTTTGAGACAGATGGAATGACCCGTCATTCTATCACATGATCTGCTAACACTTCACGAATAACAAATTCAACTTCATTTATTTAAGAGATGAAGTGGAAATTGTTCAAGGCATGAACAACAGTGAGATTGTACCAAAATAAAGAAAGTATTTATTCTAATTCAAATTTTCAACTTTAGGGAAATGATCTTGAAAACCAAAAATGTTTTCCTAGTGATCTTATACCTGTTGAATCAGATGGTACCTTAGATCGTCACAAATTTATGGATTTGTGATTGATGGCTTTTCCATAGCCATGTTCTCTACCACTCTCCATCAGAACATGATGGTTATATTTTTCTTCCATATCCATATTTTCACCTATGTGGAAACCCAGTGATTAGTTTATTTCGGTAACCGTTAAGTTTCATACTTTTGTTTTAAAATATTGGTTTTGGTATTGCTTTTTATGATGTGGGTTTCTAATAAAGAAACTTTCGAATAGTAAACCATTTATAACCCCGACGAATTTCGAGGGCGAAATTAATTTTAAGGGGGGTAGAACGTAACAGCCCAAGATTTTATGAAAAATATTATTTTTAATTTTATTAATGTCTTGTGTTGTACGCTACACCAAAAGGAGCTTTCACAACACACATCCTTGACTTGCCTTGCATTACACGACCTTCCTCGATAACGTGTGTAGTACGCAATACCGAGTTTCACTAAACAACGATATGCTATTAAAATATTATTATAACTAGCCGTTATGAATAGTAATAACCACCTTTTAAAATTTTAGAAATTTTAGCTCTCAAAATGGACTTCATTTCTGGATTCGGAGTATCGAATTTAGCCTAAGGTGAAATTTTGGTACTTTTCGGATAACTTTCATATTCGGATGAATAGTGAAAATTACTAAATTATAATTAAAAACAACTTTTTTAATCAAAACAATTAATAGTGATAAATTATTAATTTGAGTGGTTTTAAAGTATATTTAGAGTATATTTTTACAATTTAATACAATGTTGGTCATTGGATGTAATTTCACATTTAAACCAGACATAAACAAGTGTCAATCTTTTGATAGATATTGTTTCTTAAAAACACGCTATTTGTTTTAACAGCGGGATTTAATTATAAAATTAATTAATGAAACTTCTATGTTATGAATTTGGTAAAATAGACTTCATTTTTGAATTCGGAATATGAAATATAGCTTAGGATGAAATTTTGGCATTGTTCTGAAAAACATAAATGTTTTATGAATAGTGAAACTACTAAGTGGTAGTTAAAAAACTGAATTTTTCATAAAACCTAATTTTACCGCTTCTGTGAATGGAATTTCAAAAATCCTAGAGACACAGTTGATGTCAGTAAGTAAAATGTGGTTCAATGAGATGAAAATAATTTTTGGTGAATAGTAACTTTTTATTTTTATTTACCACGGTTAAAAGTAAATAGGGTAATTAAGGGTAAGAATGATATTAATATTACCCTAACACATGTCCTAATTCTATTGTACAAGTGTATCTAGACCAAAAACAACCTTAAGTGTAAAATATTATCATTTAGTCCCACTTGGATTAGATTAGGACATTTATTATTATTTAATTCAAAGAAGAGTTAAAAGAGTTAAAATCAATGTTTATTTACTAAAACATTTTTAATATTGGGTTATACATAAGATAAATTCGATTGTAAATATTCATTAGAAAGCTAAAACGATTTCCTACATAATGGTATTTTATTTGTAATTTTTAGACATCAAATAATTTATTTTATTTAATACACAAAGATGATGCATTAATTATCTTATTAATGAAATATTGACATAATTGATATTATAAATACCAAAATAAATGTAATTTTAGACTTTTTATGAATTACACTCATTTTATAGGTTTCTATGATATATTAGTTTTGATTTAATCCACTTGTTTAGAACATATAATTATGTTATGACTTTCACAAAAATCATATATCAAATAGTGTCAAAATTGACACAAAATAGTTTTGAAATCAAATATTATATAATTAATTGTTATTTTATTCCTAAAAATCTAAGGTTCGGCCAAATGACTTAGATAAGGATATATATATTAATACTAAATTTTGTGGTGTTCTTTTGGCATGTTATAGTAAGTTTATTAACCATATGGTGTAAGAAAACAAAAAGACACGGTAGAAGTTAAATTATTTATCTTAGAGTTAAATATAATTGATAAGGTTAAAATAATAACCTAAACTTTTCTAAATCATATTGGTTGATAGGATTTCGACCCATCCCCACTTTAGCTTCGAAATAAGACCCTTTGGAACCATTATAAACCGATTTTGACTTTAATATAAAATAATATTTTGAGATATTTCTAAGGTGCCCCTCTCCTCCCTTATAAAAGGACACCTCCTCCCCCTCCTCCTCACACCAATTTGAGCACTCAAGCTCGGAAAACCCCTGCCAAAATCCCTTCTCCACTTCCCTAGAATAATCCTAGAGGTCCTGGTCTTCTTCAAAGACCAATCTTAGTTCCTTAAGTGGAGGATTCAAAGAGGCGTTCCAAAGAAGAGGTAATATCCATTACCGATCTTTTCAATTTCTTTCTTCTTAAAATTCTTCTTCTTTAGTTGTTTCATGACAAAGTAAGAACATAAGTATTACTTACATACTGATATTTTATTATAAATATGAAACAACCCTAATTAACCTTCTATCCATCCTACAGAAAAAGGAAATCACCGCGCGTGCGTACGTACGGAATACCCTCTCCACGTCGTGGTGTAATCTATTTTCCGCCACCACCTTAATTGGATGGGTATAAAGGTGTAATGAGTAACTATATATGATTATTATAAAGTGATATTTATACTGAAATATTATACATACACTTCAACACAATTACACGACCATGGGACCGATATCATCGCTCGTGCGTACGTACGGACTACCGTCTCCACGACGCGATGAGATTCATTCTCAATGATTAACCGTTCATATATAATATGTACTAATGAAATATATTACATAATAATGATACTGGATTTATTTATATATTTATATGTATGTCATCTACTTAATTCCATTCAATTCAATAAGGAAACGAAAACAGCGTTCATGCGTACGTACGGACTACCGTCTCCATGAACGGTGTATTTCTTTCACTTTAATGATTTATTATATATATGTATATCCTGAATATATATATAATAATTCATGTTTTATGTTCTGTAATTAAGTAATCATGATATAAGTAATCATATGAATAATTACAAGTCAAAACACGGACGTCAAATGAAATAATTTTACCCAAAACGCTCTTTAACATGGAATTTACAAAAGAACGGGTAATATAAAGTCATAAGTGAACCATATATGATATCATAACAGTGAATATGATTCTGTAATAAGTAAATGACATTATTTAAATCATTATACAGGAGTTTCGGACACTTACAAAGCAAATCGGACCTAAGGTAAGGGAAATATCACAATCTCATTTTTATCCGAGATTGTTTATTCGTAAGTATTTACTGGGGTGTATTTTATCATCCACATCCATGTTACCTCAATATGTAATATTGTTTCCATCCACATACAATATTTTAAATCCAATTTTACCCTTCGGTGAGTTTTTAGTAAAGAATATGAAAGGAATCTTTTGTCTTTTTTCGTACGAGGTACTTTTTGAATTTTCCGACAAAATTACGAAGAATGTTTTTTTAACTTATACGGTATGAATGGATTTTTAAAACATTATTTCCATGAAACTTCCTTTACAAGTTTTAAAGTTTATTTTTAATCAACTTCTTTTATTTTAAAGTCGTATGACATGTTATGAAAGGAAAAATGTTTTTGAAGTAGAAAGGATATTTTCCTCAAGAATGGAGTTCAAGTATTTTATCAAAATTATTTTCCTTCTAAGATAATAAAAGGGTTCTGTTTTTATCCCTATTATTACATTGGTTTGATTATGTTAGGATGGAAATATTTTTATGAATTCCTTTATCTTATATGAATTGTTTTATGATGTCATGTTGTTTAAGAATCCCATTTTTATTACATGGGTTACGCTATGATGTATGGTTTATGATTATGTGGCACACATAAGAAAGGATTCATTATAATATGGGTGGGACCTATATCTCTCTCCAATGCATTGGGTAAAGATTTTATATCTCATGAGATAGACATGGCTCGAATGGTAGGTTATACCGATTCAGTGAAACAGGACTAAAACGAGGGTTACTCCATTCAGAAAGGGACTTTGTCCACTAAGATAGTCTTGGCAATGAGTCTTGACTAACAAGAACTGATTCTCTATGATTATGTGTGAATGCCACAAAGTTTCATGTTTTATGTTATGATTATTGTGATTACATTTCACTGCCATGATTTATCCCAAGTTATGAAATTATGCTCTCTTTTGCAGGTTATGATTTCCAAAAGTTATGTTCTTATGAATATGATGTGATTGATATTTCTTTTGTTTACCCTTACTGAGCATTTGAGCTCACCCTTTTATGTTTTCTTTTCCCCAGGATATAAAGAAAGGTCTTAGGTAAAAAAAGGAAGATCTTTATGGGAGATGTTGAAGATCTTTCACCACGATTAGAAGATTATAGTCCGAGTTTCCAAAGACACTAAACTATTACGGTCCTTGTGTGTGTGTTTTTGTAATGTACTAAGTATTCCGCAAAAGTAATGTAAAGTCCATGTACGTCAAGCTTCGGGTCTCTACAGTTGGTATCAAAGGAATGGTTTAGTCAACCTTTGGAAAATAGGATGCGAAAACGTTAGTGAGATCCCTAGAGATATTTCTACGGTATGTCTAGGGATGTCCCTAAGGTTAAGAATACGTATAGGTTATAGTACTAGAACTACGCTAACGATCATAGAATTAAACCTAAGATGTTAGATATTGAAGGTACTCCCCATTTATTATGTTGTTTTCCCTAGCATGATTTTTGCCTCTCACACTATTCTTTTTGGGTTTTAGATGATGGCTGGAACCCGAAGGAACTGTGTTGATCAATGCAATGGACAATGCAATGATTGTCCTCCTGAACAAACAAATGTTATGGGAGATAGAGTGCAAAATCATATTGTTATACTTACACAAGCTATGAATCATTCTGGACTTCCAAATTAGCAGAGAAGGGAACAATATTATATTGAGTCTTTCATGAGGCAACGTCCACCTTCTTTCAGTGGGTCTTCTGATCCACTTGTTGCTGAACAATGGATCAATACCACTGAAATGATATTTTCAGTTCATCAATGTTATGAACATGATAAAGTCATCTTAGAAGTATATCGTTTGGAAGGTGAAGCTGATCAATGGTGGAATATTATCATGAATACAAGGCAAAGAGATGAAATTGAGTCCATGGAATGGGACGAGTTCAAGAATTTATTTTTCAATAAGTACTTCCCTCGTATTCTTCGAACAATGATGGAGAAGGAGTTTCTTTAACTAAAGCAAAAAGATGATGAATCTGTTGGTATATACGAAGCGAATTTTACAAGACTTTCAAGGTATGCATCTGGCATTATCATCCAACCTGAAAGTAAAGTTGATCGATTTTTCAGTGTCTTAAAACCAAGTCTTCGAAGGGCATTAGCTATAAGAGACTTCAGTAGCTATGAAGAAATTGTGCGTTTTTCTATCAAGGTAGAAATGGAAGTTGGTGTTACATATCCATCTCATGGTTTTGACAAGAAACGAAAGATGGAGTTCAAGGAGAAATCTCAGAATAATGGTGAAAAGAAGATGAATGTTTCCTTATGCACAAAGTGTGGAAAGAAGCATGGTGGAGATTGTCTTAAAGGGACTAGAAAATGTTTTAAGTGTGGAAAAGAAGATCATCGAGCAGCTGAGTGTCGAAGTAATGGAAAAGGGGTTTGTAATGATGTGAATAAAGAAAACACTACAGAGAACGCACCACCAACACTTCAATGCTTCACGTGCAAGGAAATGGGGCATTATGCTAATAAATGCCCTAATCCAAGGGTTAGTGATGATCAACATGAGCAACCACTGAAGGAAAAGGACAAAGGGAAGTCACATGCGATCACTATTGGCAATGTTGAATATGACAACGATGTGGTGGAATGATTAAGTGTTTATGTAATGGGATTCCAAAATAATGTTGTATCATTGAGTATTGAAATATTTGTTGATGTGGTATTCAAAGTGATTGAGATATTTTTTTTGGAAATAAGATGATATGCGCTTAATGAAGGGAAAACGAGAAAATGAAATGTTTAATAGTATTAATGAGCTCATGATTGATATAAGGACTAAGTGATATCATGGATTGAGTATATAGAATTTTGAGGATTTTGGTATGTGGAAAGTGTTAACTTTAAACTGAATTCATGTTTTCACTAAGGTATTCAAGAGAATACATGATTAAGGACTTTTAATGTTTGGAATGTGACCAAAAAAACATATCTTATGATATATGGGGATCATTGTTGGTATTAAATCTCTGGTAATCATTTTCACTATGTTATGAGAGTGGACTGCAGTATTATGGATAAGCCTAATGATTGAAATGGATTATGTTGGACATAAGTGAGTATTGTTTAAGGATAGAAGTTTTTTTTCGATATTATTGATGGGATGTTATAGTAATATAGTTTTAGAAAAAGGACAACCTACAGGACGGGCGACAGCCCATCACTTCGGACAAGGTTGTGGGAATCGAACCCACAACCGAAGTGCGACTGGCCTTTATCGCCTACCACTGGCCTACAGGAAGTCCCTGTTTAGTAGAAACTAGTTTTATTATATTAAGCAATATGATATATGAAGTATAAGTCCATTTTAGGAACCATATGTGATTAATCTCACAATAGATCGACTTATGTATATAATTTTTGCTAACCTTTTGTCTGAGACAGATGGAATGACCCGTCATTCTATCACATGATCTGCTAACACTTCACGAATAACAAATTCAACTTCATTTATTTAAGAGATGAAGTGGAAATTGTTCAAGGCATGAACAACAGTGAGATTGTACCAAAATAAAGAAATTATTTATTCTAATTCAAATTTTCAACTTTAGGGAAATGATCTTGAAAACCAACAATGTTGTCCTAGTGATCTTATACCTGATGAATCGGATGGTACCTTAGATCGTCACAAATTTATGGATTTGTGATTGTTGGCTTTTCCACAGCCATGTTCTCTACCACTCTCTATCAGAACATGATGGTTAGATTTTTATTCCATATCCATATTTTCACCTATGTGGAATCCCAGTGATTAGTTTATTTCGGTAAACGTTAAGTTTCATACTTTTGTTTTAAAATATTGGTTTTGGTATTCCATTTTACGATGTGGGTTTCTATTAAAGAAACATTCGAATAGTAATCCATTTATAACCCCGACGAATTTCGAGGGCGAAATTAATTTTAAGGGGGGTAGAATGTAACAGCCCAAGATTTTATGAAAAATATTATTTTTAATTTTATTAATGTCTTGTGTTGTACGCTACACAAAAAGGAGCTTGCACAACACACATCCTTGACTTGCCTTGCATTACACGACCTTCCTCAATAGCATGTGTAGTACGCAATACCGAGTTTCACTAAACAACGACATGTTATTAAAATATTATTATAACTAGCCGTTATGAATAGTAATAACCACCTTTTAAAATTTTAGAAATTTTAGCTCTCAAAATGGACTTCATTTTTGGATTCGGAGTATCGAATTTAGCCTAAGGTGAAATTTTGGAACTTTTCGGATAACTTTCATATTCTGATGAATAGTGAAAATTACTAAATTATAATTAAAAAAAACTTTTTTAATCAAAATAATTAATAGTGATAAATTATTAATTTGAGTGGTTTTAATGTATATTTAGAATATATTTTTACAATTTAATACAATGTTGGTCATTGGATGTAATTTCACATTTAAACCAGACATAAACAAGTGTCAATCTTTTGATAGATATTGTTTCTTAAAAACACGCTATTTGTTTTAACAGCGGGATTTAATTATAAAATTAAATAATGAAACTTCTATGTTATGAATTTGTTAAAATAGACTTCATTTTTGAATTCAGAATATGAAATATAGCTTAGGATGAAATTTTGGCATTGTTCTGAAAAACATCAATTTTTTATGAATAGTGAAACTACTAAGTGGTAGTTAAAAAACTGAATTTTTCATAAAACATAATTTTACCGCTTCTGTGAATGGAATTTCAAAAATCCTAGAGACGCGTTTGATGTCAGTAAGTAAAATGTGGTTCAATGAGAAGAAAATAATTTTTGGAGAATAGTAACTTTTTACTTTTATTTACCACGGTTAAAAGTAAATAGGGTAATTAAGGGTAAGAATGATATTAATATTACCCTAACACATGTCATAATTCTATTGGACAAGTGTATCTCTACCAAAAACAACCTTAAGTGTAAAATATTATCATTTAGGCCCACTTTGATTAGATTAGGACATTTATTATTATTTAATTCAAAGAAGAGTTAAAAGAGTTAAAATCAATGTTTATTTACTAAAACAATTTTAATATAAGGTTATACATAAGACAAATTCGATTGTAAATATTCATTAGAAATATAAAACTATTTCCTACATAATGGTATTTTATTTGTAATTTTTAGACATCAAATAATTTATTTTATTTTTGACACAAATATGATGCAGTAATTATCTTATTAATGACATATTGACATAATTGATATTATAAATACCAAAATAAATGTAATTTTAGACTTTTTATGAATTACACTCATTTTATAGGTTACTATGATATATTAGTGTTGATTTAATCAACTTGGGTCGAACATATAATTCTGTTATGACTTTCACAAAAATCATATATCAAATAGTGTCAAAATTGACACAAAATAGTTTTTAAATCAAATATTATATAATTAATTGTTATTTTATTCTTAAAAATATAAGGTTCGACCAAATGACTTATATAAGGATATATATATTAATACTAAACAATTTTGGGTTCGTTTGGCATGTTATAGTAAGTTTATTAACCATATGGTGTAAGAAAACAAAAAGACACGGTAAAAGTTAAATTTTTTAACTTAGAGTTAAATATAATTGATAATGTTAAAATAATAACCTAAACTTGTCTAAATCCTATTGTTTGATATGATTTCGACCCATCCCCACTTTAGCTTCGAAATAAGACCCTTTCTAACCATTATAAACCGATTTTGACTTTAATATAAAATAATATTTTGAGATATTTCTAAGGTGCCCCTCTCCTCCCTTATAAAAGGACACCTCCTCCCCCTCCTCCTCACACCAATTTGAGCACTCAAGCTCGGCCAACCCCTGCCAAAATACCTTATCCACTTCCCTAGAATAATCCTAGAGGACCTGGTCTTCTTCAAAGACCAATCTTAGTTCCCTAAGTGGAGAATTCAAAGAGGCGTTCCAAAGAAGAGGTAATATCCATTACCGATCTTTTCAATTTCTTTCTTCTTCAACTTCTTCTTCTTTAGTTGTTTCATGAAAAAGTAATAACATAAGTATTACTTACATACTGATATGTTATTATAAATATGAAACAACCCTAATTAACCTTCTATCCATCCTACGGAAAAAGGAAATCACCGCGCGTGCGTACGTACGGAATATCGTCTCCACGTCGTGGTGTAATCTATTTTCCGCCACCACCTTAATTGGATGGGTATAAAGGTGTAATGAGTAACTATATATTATTATTATAAAGTGATATTGATACTGAAATATTATACATACACTTCAACACAATTACACGACCATGGGACCGGTATCATCGCTCGTGCGTACGTACGGACTACCGTCTCCACGACGCGATGAGATTCATTCTCAATGATTAACCATTCATATATAATATGTACTAATGAAATATATGACATAATAATGATACTGGATTTATTTATATATTTATATGTATGTCATCTACTTAATTTCATTCAATTCAATAAGGAAACGAAAACAGCGTTCATGCGTACGTACGGACTACCGTCTCCATGAACGGTGTATTTCTTTCACTTTAATGATTTATTATATATATGTATATCCTGAATATATATATAATAAATCATGTTTTATGTTCTGTAATTAAGTAATCATGATCTAAGTAATCATATGAATAATTACAAGTAAAAACACGGACGACAAATGAAACAATTTTACCCAAAACGCTCTTTAACATGGAATTTACAAAACAACGGGTAATATAAAGTCATAAGTGAACCATATATGATATCATAACAATGAATATGATTCTGTAATAAGTAAATGACATTATTTAAATTATTATACAGGAGGTTCGGACACTTACGATGCAAATCGGACCTAAGGTAAGGGAAATATCACAATCTCATTTTTATCCGAGATTGTTTATTCGTAAGTATTTACTGGGGTGTATTTTATCATCCACATCCATGTTACCTCAATATGTAATATTGTTTCCATCCACATACAATAGTTTAAATCCAATTTTACCCTTCGGTGAGTTTTTAGTAAAGAATATGAATGGAATCTTTTGTCTTTTTTCGTACGAGATACTTTTTGACTTTTCCGACAATATTACGAAGAATGTTTTTTTAACTTATACGGCATGAATGGATTTTTAAAAAATTATTTCCAAGAAACTTCCTTTACAAGTTTTCATGTTTATTTTTAATCAACTTCTTTTATTTTAAAGTCGTATGACATGTTATGAAAGGAAAAATGTTTTTGAAGTAGAAAGGTTATTTTCCTCAAGAATGGAGTTCATGTATTTTATCAAAATTATTTTCCATCTAAGATAATAAAAGGGTTCTGTTTTTATCCCTATTATTACATTGGTTTGATTATGTTGTGATGGAAATATTTTTATGAATTCCTTTATCTTATATGAATTGTTTTATGATGTCATGTTGTTTAAGAATCCCATTTTTATTACATGGGTTACGCTATGATGTATGGTTTATGATTATGTGGCACACATAAGAAAGGATTCATTATAAGTTGGGTGGGACCTATATCTCCCTCCAATGCATTGGGAAAAGATTTTATATCTCATGAGATAGACATGGCTGGAATGGTAGGTTATACCGGTTCAGTGAAACAGGACTGAAACGAGGGTTACTCGATTCAGAAAGGGACTTTGTCCACTAAGATAGTCTTGGCAATGAGTCTTGACTAACAAGAAATGATTCTCTATGATTATGTGTGAATGCCACAAAGTTTCATGTTTTATGTTATGATTATTGTAATTACATTTCACTGCCATGATTTATCCCAAGTCATGAAATTATGCTCTCTTTTGCAGGTTATGATTTCCAAAAGTTATGTTCTTATGAATATGATGTGATTGATATTTCTTTTGTTTACCCTTACTGAGCATTTGAGCTCACCCTTTTATGTTTTCTTTTCCCCAGGATATAAAGAAAGGTTTTAGGTAAAAAAAAGGAAGATCTTTATGGGAGATGTTGAAGATCTTTCACCACGATTAGAAGATTATAGTCCGAGTTTCCAAAGACACTAAACTATTACGGTCCTTGTGTGTGTGTTTTTGTAATGTACTAAGTATTCCGCAAAAGTAATGTAAAGTCCATGTACATCAAGCTTCGGGTCTCTACAATTATTATCGTATTATTTTTCGTTATAACTCAATGTTGTGTGCAACATAAGATTTTGGAGAAACGTGTTGTTCTGGATGATGTATGCTATTAGAAAAAGATTTCCATTTAACATAAAACTAATATCATTTTCATAAATATTAATATATATGAAAAAGTATTATTCTATAAATTATTGGGATGTTACGTCATTCCACCCTTTTGGAAATTGCATCCTTGAATTTTTAAAATTCCGCTCGGTTACTTCATTAATAATACGTCATTGGAAAAGGGGTTAATAAAACCAACACTTTAAAATAAAGAGATATAAGTACAAAGGTCACATGAGACAACACATACTAGAGTTCCATGTGGGAAAACATGGATATGGAAGAAAAATTAAGTGTCATGATCTGATGGAAAATGGTGGAAAACATGATCACCAAAAAGGTAACAACCAAAAAACCACAAACATGTGATGGGATAAATGGAATGTGATTTTATAGTTGGAAAAGTAAACAGAAAATTATTTTTGGTTTAATATCATTTTTATAAACTTAAGTAATTTATTTAAAATCCTTATTTAGAACATAAGGAAACATACTTGTCAATTCATGATTCATTGTTTAATAAATTTCTACCAAAAACTCATATTTTCTCTGAAAAATGTTTATTCAAGATATCTTGGTGACACCTAAAACACTAGAGTCAACTTATAGATAATCATATAATTCTCAAAATATGAACTATATATTTTCCTTGTCTTTAGACATTCACCAAAACCAAAATGGTTAGTTAAAGGTCAAATAATCCCCAAAACGAATAATCCTTTATCAAAAGAAATAATAATCTTAATCTCAAAAATTCAACACACAATAACCAAATTTCAATAATGACCATTCAATAAACAATTGTCCATAAATTTCTTGAAAACAATCCAAAATAATATTAAACACAAAATTCTGAAGGATTTGATCACATAGTCTTCCATGATAAATTTTAACATTTATCTCCAAATAACATCAACTACACTTAATGTATCATACTAAAAAGTAATTAACCTAATCAGGTATTTTCCAAGATAGGTTAATCATTTCTATAAATAACCAAAATCATCATATTTTCACAGTAAAAAAATAGATTCTTCGAAAATAAAATTCAAACATTAATATTTAAATGCAATCCCATAGAATTATATTTTCCATAGGAATATAGTTTTCTCAAAATATCAAAATTCATCCAAAATAACATTTATCACTTAATCACCAAATCATTTTTCGTTACTGAAGATATACATTTGATAAAAGATAATTTCAAAAAATAAACATATTCATAATCCATAAAATCATATAAATAAAGTTAATAAGTCAAACTAACCAGGGACATCACTTAGGATAGTGGTAAGAAATGTGCCATTATTGTCCATCAGTTGTGGGTTCGATTCCCACAACCTTTCCCGACATGATGGGGTTTCACCCATCTTGTGGGTTTTCCCTTTTTATAAAACTCTAAAATAACCATACTATGTTTTAACCTCAATGGTTATAATTTACCTGTCATTTTCATCCCAACTGTTAATGATCTCATTATCTTAATTCATGAACACATATATATAAATTGACATTTTTTATTTTACATCCAGTTGATACTATAGTACTATTGTCAATATGAATAACATCATCATGGTGTACACCTACTTTAAATGTCATCTTGTTCTTGTAGGTAGAAGGTCCATGCATTGTAATAATGATTTAGAGATTCTTCAAAATTATTTGCTTCATTTATAAAAATAAACTTTTTACAACTTGTTTCTTTTATGTGTTCACAGATAAATGATTTTGAAAAATAATCATGTATTACATATTATATCTACACATCTGATAAAACATAATTCTTTTAAAATAGACTAACTGAGTTTGAGTTGAATATTTCTATCAATGGTTCTTCTTAAAATACCGTAAGTATGTGATAAAATACTATATATTAAATATAAATATATATATATATATAGGTTTCATAGGGGTATCCTTATTTATTACCATTCAAAAAATCAGAATATACTTCAAAATCTTATGGTAAGGTAAAATATTTGAATATACCTTCATAATATTTAACTTTCTTGAAAATATGAGAGTATTGATAAAATAGAATTTGATTAAACAAATCTGATTATCAATGATGGTATCGAGGTATATTGGAGGCCTTTGATATCTTAAGCAACTACTTTCAAGTGAGTTGTATGTTAGAAAAAGTTTCCAAATTATCTGAACAAGACTTGCAGTAATTATTTCAAGCTAGTAATTAAGAAAAGATAGGAATTTTGTTTGAGAACCTCCACCTTTTTTCGTAACAAACATTCCTTGATATAAAAAAGTTATAAAACAAGGATTTAACTGAAAGTTTATACATAGAGAGTTACCATCTTTTTCTGAAATACTCATAATCCCTAAATTTGTATAAACTATTCCTTTGATACCAACTATATGACCCCCACCATAGACATTAAATAATCATGATTTACGTCAATAATTCACACTACTGATGTTTTCTCATTTATAATTTTAGATAATTAGGACATAAGATCTAAAATAGTACAATGTAGTCAAATCTATTCAAAATCCATTTTTTTTCAGAAAATGAAACTATTTTAAATAAAACATGAATTATTTTTCTTGATAAAAATCCTCTTGAATTATTATTTTCTCTCAACCATACTTATACATCTTGTAATATATTTCAAAAACAAGGGATGAAATCAAAAAGGTTTGTAAAGAATATAAAATAAATCATAAATCCATTAGTCCATGAATATTTAAAACCCAATATAATATTTTCACGAAATCATAGTTTTCACCGATAAAACATAAAATATTTATCTTACATCATGTAATAATAATATTCATACAAAAAATCACTGAAATCATGAAATATAAAGGTAACATTTGGAATCCATATCATACATAGATTGTAGATTTCATAGTTACATAGGGAGTAACATTCATGGTTATATTTGGAATACCCTTCACAGTATATTCCCGAAATCTCTTAGGAGAAACCATAAATTAAACTTCCATCATGTTACCTAAATAATTAGAGATCTATCACAGGCTCACCTTCCCTCATTTTATCATGGAACTACCCATATACCAAAGTAATGCCCAATAACCATAACATAATCTTAATATATAAACAGGTTTAAAGGTCAAATAACATTTCAACATTGAAATCATAAGGCATCATATCAAGATATTGATATAATCAATCCATTATGAAAACAAAATCTCTAAAAAAATACCTCAAAAGGAATGATGAATTTACTCTTATTTATAAAATCATTACGGCTTGTAAAGGAAGAAAAATATCAGATAATGCTTGCAGCGGCATGAAGGTCTTTGTCACCACATACATTAAGAATAAATATTCATTTTTTCATTTAGTAAAATAATTTGTTAACAAAACATTCCTTTTAAAAACTATTTAATTAAATTAAATATCAAAGGGGCTGATTATACACCGTATAAAAGAAGGTCATATCAAAATATCCCTCAATGAAAGGAGATTGAGATGAAGTCCCTTACCATGAGTCTTACTTGCGTTGTTCATTATTTATCTTCTTAAAAAATATAATTAGGTTACATTCTTGTTTATTGAGAACCTGTTTCATGTTTATTTTTTCTTTTATATCACTTATTAACATTTTATAAAAATTAAAGAATTATATCAGTTCATATCATTCGTTTTGTCGGTATTCGGTACATGAGTCAAAAATGAACTTGTTTGGATGTAACATGACAATATAGTCAAAATTGCATCTTATTTATAATATTATTCTTAATTTAAATATAATATTTATCTAGTAAATATGTATTTATAATAGTCCATAAAATTTGGAGATAAGAAATGAAATTCACCTTTCATTGAGATGGTAGGCCGTACGTTCACGTGAACACTACTTTTATTTCTTTGTCCTATTGAAGGAATTGAAGCTAAACAATAAATATCCATATTTTAATTAAATTATAATATCTATGTTATATGTGTTACATAATTTCATTAACTCCATCCTTTATAAGGTCCATGAATGGAACGAATGAGTCATATCACTTTTAGGGGGCGGTAGTCCGCAATTAATCAAATGAAATTATTGTATTTAAACATTTTGGAAAGCATAAATGATTGTTGTAAATAAATAATAAAAAATTAGATATAAAATATAAATATAATATATTTCATATTTATTCACTCAATTCATATATATAATCATTTTTTAATGAATATTATATAGAATGAATCACATCGCAACATGGAGATGGTAGGCTGTATCTATTCACGAGCGACGATGTCATTCATTTAATTGTTAAAAAATATAGAATTGGATGGAATATTAAATATAAAAAATAATTATAATGTTATATTAATAATTTAAATCCACTATACTCATCATTATGTACACACAAATTATGTATTGTTGAATAACAAATTACAGCACGATGTGGAGACGGTAATCCATGCGTTCGTACACATGGTGATATTGTTATTCATAGGATGGATAAAATGAGGTATAAGGTTTTACCATAAATATAATGACATGTTATTATGTAAAATATAATGGATTTATTACTTTAGTATGTAAACTACATTATAGGAGGATCTAGAAGATGAAAAGAATTTTTAAAGACGTGATAAAACAAATACATATTTTTCAAGTATCTAGATTTGATTGTCACAAATGGACTTATAAAGATGGATTAATTCCCAAATTGTGTCCTATAAGAGTAACGGGGGAATTTGGGGGATTATTTTAGTAGATGGGGGTCACACCAAGGGCTTGATAGGTGTGTGTATGTGGGTAAAGTTGGTGGCGTGTTATAATAGGGGGGAGGGGAACATTAGAAAAGTCTTTAAATAATATTTTATAATACATTAATTTCCTTACTCAATGATAAGTCTAAATGTTATATATAATTTTCCATCACTTTTCTATTTTTTTCATTCATATACTAGATAAAGCACGTAGTATATTTCCAATTTTTTAGGAAACAAGGCTTCACAAGGTTCCATGGAAGAAAGGCAGAAAAGCTACAAAAATTTCCAAGTACACATCGTGATGGACAAGTAAACATATTGTACTTGATAATAACAAACTACATCAAGTCGTGAAACCTAAGTCATGACCAAACATGAAGACCAAATAATTTTTCAGTTCACATCATGAGTCCCTCCTACATGTCATGACACCAGTCAAATCGGACGTCGATAAAGGCATGGAGATTCAATGAAAAAAGCTATTCTTTACATGGGGAACAAGCCGTGAATCACCTGTACACGACGTGACTATAGTAAAACATCATTAATCTACAAAATATCTTCATGCCACACTAGATATCATGGTCAAAATAACGTTTATTAAGGGTTCACGATGTAATGATTATGTACACATCGTGACCATTTTCCCCTATATAAGGAGCTGCTCGGTAGCACATTTCAACATGATTATATTATCTCTCTCTCCATTTTAGACTCCTTTCATAATTACCTTCCCTTTTCCGTCTTATATATCCTTAATTATTTGTAATTATTTTACATTAGAAATCGAATAGTCATGGATTCCTTTTCTTCAACGCCTTCAATTTTAGCATTTCTTCATTTTAATTTTATTCCTTTCAATGTATCTACAAAAACAATTATTCTTCTAGTTATAAACATGGAAAACCTAAAAAATATTAGTAGTTAGTATATAAACCAATAGTCAAACCCCATTTGTGTGACTATACAGAGACCCTCAGACTGTCAAGAAAATGATTCTATACAAATTGAAGTAAACTAGGACAATGACCCTTATCTTAGGGAATTTTCTAAAATATATGATGAAAGTAATGAATATAGGAAAATATCTAGCCTGATGACCATTGAATAGATACATCCTAGGTAGAACTAGAAGACTGGACTGTAATAACCAGGATCTTCTTTTTCAGGTAAGTTTTTTATTTCTGGTCATTTTTTAGAAAAAGAGGAAATTATGGAAATTTTTAAATTACACGCCGTGTGCTGGCCATTTAGCGGCCATGAACACGACCAAGTGGGGGTGACCCGGAGGCCACATAAAGCGGTTCATGGAAATAGAAATTACACGCCGTGTACTTAAAAAACACACCGTGTATTTTCTTTTTTTAATAAATGCATTGGGGTCATTTCTAATCGAGAGAAAGACCCCCTTCTTCGCTCTTCTCGTCTCGAAGAGCTGTACGACCATGGATCTTCAACGAACCCCAAATTGAGCATTTGTCCTCCGAATCAGACACCTTAGGTTGCGTTGGAATCACATCAGTGAGTTCTCTTTTCTCCTAGAGCTCCATCTTCTGATTTCTCCACTCTAATAAGATATTGTGGGTTGAAAGTTTAAGAAGTTATTATAGATCTACAGTATTCTAGGTCAATCCGAGGGCCAAAACTAGAGTATATAGATCTCCCAACACCATGGTAGGTGATTTGTGCCTTTCTGTTGAAAGTCCTTGAGTATTATGTGCAATTTTCCCAATACCCATGAATGGGGTATTGTGCATTTACCATTTTACCCGTGTTAATTTCCTTCCATGCTTGTATTATTGAGTAGAGGTTATTTGGATATGAATAGGGTTGATTTCTATGTTTTGGATGTGGTTTCCCAGGCATGTTATGTATATGACTATTTGGTCTAGCTTAGCCTTTTTGGTTGTCATTCCTATTTTTCCATGCTTAGTGTTGTAGGGTGGAGTGTTGTTTTATGACATGCTTGATATGTTGTAGACCAACTATCCAAGTAGTTCTTGAGGTTTACTTTCGCCATATTGAATTTCTATACTCGTTGACTTACACAGGTCCGTGAGAACCTGTTGTAGGATACTATAAGGGTAATTGACTGAGGGAGCTTCCTCATAGAGTCATTGAACCATTTATTATATAATAGGAATTGAGTGAGAGAGCTTCCTTATAGAGTCTTTGACCACTTGGGGCTATAAGGGTAATTGACCATGTGAGCTTCCTTAGAGAGTCTTTGAATACCTTAGACTATAAGGGGAATTTACGGAGAGAGATTCCTTAGAGAGTCTTTGACCTCATGGGGATATAATATGAATTGACTATGTGAGAGTCCTCAGGCAGTCTTTTAACGCATGGGACTATAAATGGAATTGACCGAGAGAGATTCCTCAGAGAGTCTTTGTACTATCCTTTTTTGATTAAATCAGAGGGGTTCGGCTAAGAGAAATACCTTGAGGGTATCCTGATTGTTTTTCAGTTGTTGATATATAGAATTGATTGCATTGAAACTGTTGGACTGGTTACTTCTGAGTACTTCCTTGTTTACTACATTCTTTTGTTTATTACCTGCCATATATTAACTGACTGTTAGGCACATATCATGTGGTAATTGGCTACTGGGATTTAGTCACACACACTATTTGGGCTATGCATTTGGGCCCAAAAATATTATATTACCGCAACTATAGATTAGGGAAAGATCCTTTCTACTTCAGGTACTTGATATGTTGTGGAGCTGGAGAGCGTGGGACCAAGTCGAGGCTTGTGATCCTATGGAGCTGTTTATCTATTTTCTTTTGTACATTGTCTTAGTACTATTCTATATTCTAGCATTGTGATGTGTTTGGATATATTCCTGGACATATTTACCATGCATCATTTTTATATATATGCACTCTATTTTATTATTTCTTTAAACTTCCCTTGTTTACATTCATATGGATTATTACCGTTTCCGCTATTGTTATCTGTTTTTCTCTTCCGCTATGTTACACTACCAATGATGGCATTGTTTCCCCACTATGACACCATAGGCTCTTGCTACTAGTTAGCAGCCTCTCGCATTATGGGAAATGCGCTTGAGGCCATGTGACCAACCAGGTACGGGGCGCCTCTGGGAGGCTTTCGGAAGTGGGAAGTTACAAAGTGGTATCAGAGGAATTATTTTCTTTCATTGAATTACTGTTTGGATTCTATAGTAAGGGATATGAAGGAATAAGTACTTGGTAATATTTTTTTCCCAAGAGTAGAAAACCTGTGTACAGGGAAGATCCAATTTACCTTGTGTTTCAATTTTTCTGGTTTTGCAATTATTACAATTGATTTGATTTTACCTTTAGTGGTTCACATAATTTGTGATGTTATTTTTGATGTTATTGAGGTTCTATTTCTATTTCAACGTAATGATATGAGGGCATGACATATCATTCATCATATAGGCACTTTATAGGGATCACATGTCATGATTTTTTTCAATGCAATATAGGGTGCATTAGCGATTCCACGATGTTGTGATAGGTGTTGTGCAAGATATGCATGTTGTTGTGATAGTCGCCAAGATAAAAAACATGTTTTTTGATAGGGTATTGATTCTTCATGGTTTTTATAGAATGAACGCCAATGTTTGGTTCTTGAGGTGTTATGGGCCCTCATGTACCCGAATTTGGTGGATTATGGCCCTATTTATTTAATGTTATAACATGTATAAAATGCCAAAATTTTATTCGTGAGGAGTATGGGCCCTCACGGATCAGAATTTGGAAATTTGATGTTCGTTTCAGTGTTTTTCTGGGTTCCGGAGAAGTTTATAAGGCTTACGGTCCAGAAAAACCCAAAATACACACCGTGTAGTTTTGACTACATGCCATGTGTTCTTATGTTTGGGAAGAAACTATTTTTCTTAAGAAAACGACATGTACCTTATGTACATTCCTTGTAGTCTCTAACTATGTCATAGGCCATGTGGGCAGAGACACGGGATATGGAAGTTCTTGTAGGAACACAACTTGTACCGGTTGTACACGTCGTGTCATCGTGACCCTATGTCCACTTGTGTGACTGACAACACAGACGAATAAGTCTTAACTTATACATACTGTGTCAGTTATGAACACACTGTGTAGTGTAATCTTGGAATATGACCATGTAACTAACTATACGGGTTGGTGTTACCTTTTATAGTACACACTATGTTCATATGGAACACACCATGTTGTGTCAGGTGGGTATCTAACCATGTCACTAACAACACAGGTAGTTGAAACCTAAGTAGTACACGCCATGTCCATCTAAAACATGTCGTGTAGTGTGATTCGTGTATCCAGCCGTGTCACTTACAACATGGGTTAGTGAATCTCATCTATTAAATGTTGTGTCTGGAACAAACAAGCCGTGTGAACTTGTTCTAGGGGGATTCATGTGGCTTAGCCATGTAGAAGGGCTCAGGAAGAGGAAGAAAAATTCAAGTGCATGCCATGTGTAACGACAACACACCGTGCGTTTGGGGTGTTTCATGACCAGTTCTAGAAAAAGTACACTCTCATGTGAAAGACGTAAGGGAACACACAGTGTAGTTATTATACACGCCAAGTAGTCTTGTTTTGTAAAACAAGAATGTTTTCTTTCTTCTTTTCCCTTCTTACACTTCCAGGTTTTAGTCCTTGATGATCTTAATCAAAGGTGGGTGCTTGACCTTGTCAATTCATGCCACTAAGAAATACTTTGGTTGTATTCCAGTTGCAAGGTGATGATCAGACACCAGATATGGCGGATCAGGGACTGCCAACAGATCCTCCACTTGTTCCAGTTTTGGCACCAGTAGTTATGCCTGACATAGGTTCCGATGCGCAGTTCAGGGAAGTCCTTATGAGGATGATGAAGAACTTCTAGGGAGCGTCTCCTCCTACCCTGTTGATGATAGAATTAACGAGGGTCTTTTAGTAGCATCATACTCCCACCTTCTCAGGGGAAGGAGGACCTCAGGCTACAGAGTCATGGCTAGAAGCCACATTGACGATCTTCGAGCATCTGGAGAGGCCTCCATAGAGGAGGGTCAAGCTCTCTAAATACATGATTCACGATTTCGCTAAGAGTTGGTGGGATGTGATCTCACTGGTGGGACGCTAGCATAATATGACTTGGGATGAGTTTCATCACATCTTCTACGATTACTTCTATCCGGAGACCTTAAGGGCCGATCAAGTCCGAGAGGTCAGGAGTCTAGAGCAGGGTACACATTCTTATATTAATTATTTATCATGGTTCATAGAGTTTCAGCATTTCATGCCTATTCCAGGAGGTGATGAGTTGTTCCTTGCAAGGAAGTTTGAGGATGGTCTCAGACACAACATCATATCGCATGTGAATATCATCAGGTTGACTTCTATCATTTCTATAGTATACAAGGCAATGATCATTGAGCGCAATCTAAGGGATTCTAGAGCAGTGAGCCAGGGTGGTTTGGCATCTATAGTTAGTGCTCTTCCATCTGATAGTAGGAAGTGCCGTAGGAATATTGCACAAGGATAATAGAGTAGGAATGTTGCATCTTTTGGTAGCTAGTTGGCATGCTACCAGTGTGGGAGAAGTAGGAATATGAGGCCACATTGCTCGACGGACCCAGTGGAGTGCATATATTATATAAAGATGGGTCATCTTCAGTGCTTCCGTCAGATCTTCTCACCAACAGATGGTGAAAAGGGTTCTTCTATGACTCCTCATTCAAGAGCAGTACCACCAGTTTCTCAATAGTCTGGGAACTGGAGTTCTTCCTGCAGTTCATGATGAGGTGGAGGTCGTGGCCGTGGTATCGAGTCGCCCGGTATTCAATGACATCAGAGCGGATCGGCTCAGAGTGGTCATGTAGGGTCACAGGGACATGGTATAGGCTAGAATTTTGCAGTGGAGAAAACCCAGTAGAAGCAGGATCCCGGACCCTCTATAGTTCGGGGTATGATCTTAGTTACCTCACTTTTAGCTTCTTCTCATTTCAATACAGGGGATTCCCATAGCTTTATATCTGTTGTTTTTTTGGAGAGAATAGGGCTATGCATCTTTTCTTTTGCTGATATCTTGACACTAGACAGTTCGTTGGGGACAAGAACAGTGAGTGTACATCAGCGCAAGGAGTGCCCTATAGAGGATGGAGGATGTCACTTTTTATGGGACCTCTATGTCTTAGAGATGACAGGATATGATGTCATTCTCTAAATGGATGGGTTAGTTTCCTTCCATGTAGTTGTCTATTGCTATCACCATAGGGTGAGTTTCGCATAACCAGAGGGCTGATATTTTCTTCATAAGGGTGAGTGGGATGTCTAAGTGAGTAGAGTAGGACCTGAGAATCATGGGTTTGGAGGAGTTATAACCCAGATTTCTAGTCTATACCCAGATGGCCAGTGGACTTCACTGATGGAATTTACTCCAGTGGTGGATTATTTCATAGAAGTCTTTCCAGAATACTTTCAGGTTTTCCCGTGGAGAGAGAGGTGAAATTTTCTATTGAGCTTGTTCCAGGAGCAGCATCGGTGTCCATTCCACTTTATAGGATGGAAACACCAGAGTTACATGACCTCAAGAAGCTGTTGGAGGAGTTGAAGGAAAAGGGTTTCATCCGACCCAATACTTCTCTGTGGGGTTCACCTATCCTATTTGCAAAGAAATCAGAAGGTACCCTCATGTGTTTTGTGGATTATCAGAAGATGAACTATTTGACTGTCAAGAACTGACATCCCATGACGAGGATTAATAATCTCATTGATCAGCTTCGAGGAGCCCGAGTGTTCTCAAAGATTGACATGAGATCCAGTTATCATCAGTTGCACGTTAGACCATATGATATACCTATCACAGCCTTCCAGAGCAGGTATAGTCTATAAGAGTAGGTGGTTATGTCATTCGGTCTCACAAATGTGCCTACAGTTTTCATGGCACTAATGAACCGAGTGTTCCATCCATACATGGATTCATTCATGGTGGACTTTGTGGATGATATCGTAGTGTAATCCCACACTCAACACGACCATGTCACACATCTTGAGATCATTTTGAGTACACTAATATTGCATCATTTATATGCTAATCTCACAAAATTCCACTTTTGGATGGACTAGATTCACTTCATGGGTCATGTTATCTTAGAGAGAGGAGTATCAGTAGATCCAGAGAAAGTGAGATCAGTGCTTTCTTGGGAGCAGCCGAAGAACGCATTTTATATACAAAGTTTTCATGGGATTCGTGGATTATACAAACATTTCATACAAAATTTTTCATGCTTAGCAGCACCACTGATGGGTCTGACTAAAAAGGGTGCGAAGTTCGTGTGGTCAGATTATTGTGAGTTAGCCTTTCAGGAGTTGAAAAGAGTGGTTGACTTCAGTATTGATACTAGTTTTTCTAGAGGCAGGAAAGATCTATACTATGTACTATGATTCTTAAGGCACCTGACTGGGAGCTGTACTTATGAAGGGAGAAGGAGTCGTTGCATACGGGTCTCGACAGTTGAGGCCACATGAGAGGAATTACTCGACGTACAATCTCGAGTTGGCGGCAGTTGTTCATGCCTTGTGCTATTGGAGATATTATCTTTTGGGAGATCATTTTTTGGTTTTCACTGACCACAAGAGTCTCATGTACATCTTCACTTAGCATGATCTGAATTTGAGACATTGATGGTGGGTTAAGTACCTTCAGTCCTTTGACTTTGAGCTTGCCTATACGCTTGGGAAAGGCAATGATGTGGATGATGCTTTGAGCAGGAGGACTCAGATACTGGAAGTTCAAGGGACCAACAGTGAGTGGTAGATTATGGATCTTTTCTCTGAGATGCATTTGGAAGTGCACGACAGACATGGGAAAACTTTTCTTTCTTCCATGTATGTTACCTATACTCTTCTTGATTGATTGTGAATGGGGAAGCTATCAGATTCCAAAGGCCTAGTCCTACGGGAAAGCATCTCAGAAGAGGACCCTATTCCTAGATGGACCATATTCCTGGTCTCACCAAGATGTATCATGATCTACACAGTCAGTATTGGTGGCCATTTATGAATAGAGATGTTGCTGGTTTCGTCATGAGGTGTTCCACCTATCAGCAGGTGAAGGTGGAGCATCAGCGACTGACAATGCTTTTAGAGTAGTTAAGTAGTAAAGACTCGGAAATTTCAAGGAAATTTTTTTCTTAAAAACTTTTGAATTTTAGGAGTATGTGGCATCTGAAGACACTTTATTCTGAGGTCCAGTGTGCTGGGAATCAATTTTCTATGTTTAGCTCGGGTACGTTTAGTAATCGAATGAGCAGGTTTTTCTATCTTTTGAACCAGTGCTTGAAATTGAAATCTGAGGTCTCCAATTAATATGAAATGCCAGTAATTGCTTAAGGGGACATTTATTGTAGTTGAGTTTGTGCGGGAGGAGAAGTTAAAATTTGTGGATTACGTAAGAAGTGAATAAATATTTGGAACAATTTTATTTTATATCTAAGTGGTTACATCCAACACGGGGGATTTGGGGTGGGCCCCTAAATACCCATGTGAAGATATTTGTGAGGTGGGTCCCACACGATCCCCAACCCTTCACATTCCCTAAAACTTCTTAAACCAACCATTAAACTCCTTTTTTTTAATTTTGACTCCTCCCCTTGAATTTATTAGAGTAACTCTTCCTCTCCCCTCTCTCCCTCATTAAATCTTGCGAACCTTTCACTTAATTAATTAGAAAACTCATGGTCTAATTAATTAAGTAAATTTTAATTTTAATTTTTAATTTGAACGCATGTTATGATTTAAAAAAATAAGGAGAAGCCGTATTTTTTTGGGTTTCCTTGATGTGTTTAGATTTTGAGTAGAGAGCTCTAGAGTTTTGAAGAGCGCGTCATCTCCTTTATTGAAGAACACCAACTCTCCGACGAAGAACTTTGACTCGGTGACCCCGGTTTCTCCATTCCCTTATTCCTCCATGACTAGGGAGGAGACACTGATGAAGGATCTTACCAATAACATCTCTCCTTATAATATTCTCTCCATGACAAAAAGAGGAGACACCGCTTCCTCCTCAGGCGCTCTCCGTCGTTGCTTACGGAACCTCATCTCGTGACGCCGTCAACTGCGACGCTGACATTCAACATCGATTATCGGGGTAGGGGTGTTTTTTATTGGATCAATGGTTTAATCTTCTTTCCCTCTTTTTTTTCTCGTTAACTGCGTCCTACCGAACTAATGCGAAGAGACCAGGCCAAACTAACATGGTCTGAATCCTCTGCGAATATTGTGATTTTTGGTAGTTCTTCGTTTTCTTCATGGGTGATGAACAATTACGAGTATTTTAATAAACACAAAAATCTCAAAATTAAATACTCAACATCACAGCAACCTAGATGAGGTGTGACGATGATAGTGGGAAATGGTTTGTACTGGAATGGGAGGGACCATTCCTCGACCGTTCTTTGAGCGATAATTCAAAACCTGTTTTCAGAGCCGATCGGAAGCCCGAAAACACCGAAATCGACTTTGGTACAATATGACAACCTAAAGTCTGAAGTTTCATGACGAACAAATGATCAGAATGAAAAAATGGCATCAAGGGAGGTGTGCTGGCCAGAGGCGTCATTTTCTGGAAAATTCCAGACTACATGGCGTGTACTCCTGGAGAGCACGCCGTGTAGTGTGGACATTATGTGGCTAGGGTTTTAGACATCAGACAGTTAACACATGGTGTGTGACCTCTATCACACGGAGTGTACTTTCCACACTGTAAGGAGGTAGCAGTTACGCAAGACTCAGCGTGTATTTTGTGAAATACACGGACACAGACAGAAGTACGTGGCCAAGAGGCACGACATGTACTCTCTATGCAGAATGGCAGAAAAAGCTTCGCGAGACTTGGCGTGTCACCCGATGATACACATACATGGTGTGGAGTACACAGGCATGTACACTATCACTTGACCAGACTTGGTTAGGGGTACGAACAACCCATGTACCAATTACACGGGTTTGAGAATACGGTTTGAGGCCATGTACGGGCACATGGCCAGTGTAAACGGAGCCGAACCAGATGTTTGGACACAACATGTAACCATACCACAAGTTGTGTACTTAATTTTTTTACACAATAATCCCTTTAAATGGGTTGTGGAAAATGGGAAGTACCCAAGGTCTGAAGACACGGTATGTAACCATACCAACACGCCATGTACTTATTGGAAAATGGATTGGTTACCTTATAATCAGTGTCCGGGACATGTTTTGTTTGATTTATTCCCCTATGATGAGGATGACCTTTAGGATAGATCAACTCTGGACTTCGTGATAGTTGATGTATCGAACTCCCTTTACTCGTGGAGCGGACCCTCTCAGAATCGAGTACGCTGTATGCATGAACCCTAGATCTAGCTGTGACTGCGACAACTACCGTGTCGGGATCCTCCATGGGTTAGATGACGATGATGACTGTATTTGGATCCAACATGGTTTCAGCAGCGAGGACGACTGTACTTGGATCCTCTGTGGTTTCAGCAGTGATGACAACTGTACTAGGATCCTACATGGGTTCGGCCTTGATGGTTACTGTACTTGGATCCTATGTGGGTTCGGTATGGGAGATGATTTAGAGGCTACATATATCATCTCCAACCCTCTTCATGAGTAGTATACTTTCATGAGTTGAGTCTTGACTTTCAGTCATTATCATCGATGTGATTGACTTGCATTCAAGTGTGGACTAGGTTGTGTTGTCCTGTGTGGACTAGGTTTTACTTGGGCTCGTGAGTTGGAGCTGAACTCGAATTGATGACTTAACTATATGTATGGGCATATATCTAAGTAGATTTGGTTGATACTATTTGTTTTTATCTTTCCTTTGTAGTTTGTCCTTTATGGATTCTGAGAGACCTTTGGGGGTCTCGGGATCCCTACTGAGTATCGTATACTAACCCCCTGCATGGGATATGCCCGCACTACGTTGTGTTGGATGCAGAAAACTGACAATACAGATCGCAGTCGAGGCTTGTAGAGTTGGACTGTACCTAGAGGTGGACCACTTGGCGGGACATACATGGAGCGGACGACCAGACCAGAGGAGCCAAGGAGACTATCTGTACACACCCTTCAGGTGGGATTTCTAGAGGATGACTCTGTGTTGCTATTTTACATTACTGTTGTTGTACCTTCCCTTTAGTTGTACTGTACTTTCAGTTGGGTTTGTATACTGGCCCATTTACTTTTCAGCACTTACTTTGTACCATGTTTTACATTGTGTTTACTTCACTTGCATACTCTGTTGTGTTTGTTTACATTTATAAAGGAAATTACTTATATTTTTCTGGGATTTATGCCTTTGGTGCTAGTCGCCAGCCCCTGGCCTATGGAAGGCGGGCTTGGGGTAGTCATGGCATGTGCCCCAAGGACGGGTCGTGACAAATTTGTATCAGAGGGCTCGGTTCTACCGCATAACTCAGGACTCTGACCTTTCCTTTCTGTGAAGCGATAGTGTTAAGAGTATTGAGAGTGGTTTTTAGTCCAGGGAGTCCAGTGTTGGTGCAGTGGGCGAAGTATCCATACACTAGGACCCTGACCTCTGATTTCCAACTCAGTGCATGAAAATAGTGATTGTGTGTGTGTTTCCTTTCAAAAGTTTTCTTTGTGATTACTTTGTGTCATCTCACTAGGTATACTATTCGACTATGGCGCACCTGTTTCTTTTTAGTATGGCCCCATGATGACAGCCAGCTAGGGTTCCCAGTTACGTGTGATATGGCAGTCCACCGAGCGACGAGGCCTCAGTGTAGGGCCCCATTATAGCGGAGGCACCAGTAGTACCTCTACCCACTTGTCCACCAATACCACATTCCCCAGCAGTGGAGAGTTCACACAGCCTGAGTGCGCTGCATGAGTTTCAGCGACAGAGGCCTCCCAAGTTCCATGGAGAGATGAACCCTCAAGAAGTCGAGGATTGGCTGGAGGCTATCGTCCAAGTCTTCAGATTGGTAAGGACACCAGCAGATGTTATGGTGATCCTTGCGGCGAGTCTCCTGCACGTAGTAGCAGGTAGATGGTGGAATCTGATGGTCCAGGTACACGACGAGGCATCTCTACTTTGGACGGACTGCGAAAGCCTCTTCCACTCAGAGTTCGTTCCAGCCACCCTCCGTGTGGTGCGTATCCAGGAGTTACTACAGCTGCAGTAGGGCAGCATGATAGTAGACCAGTACTCGGCGAGGTTTGTCGTCCTCTTGCACTACTCCACCAACATGGTACGAGACCCATTCTTCCGGGCCCGGACCATTGAGCAGGGATTGAGGCATGAGATCAGGGATTCGATGATCTCCCTCAGCATTCCAACACATGCAGGAGTACTGGAGAAATCCCTTTTTGTGGAGAGCTTCCTTGCTGAGCCTACACCAGTAGCGAGGCCTACCGCAGGGCGACACGTAGAGGAGTCTTCTACAGCCGTCAGTAGACAGATGTCGCAGAGGTCCAAGCTGACCAGGCAATCAGGTGGTCGACCTCAGGATACTAGTTCAGAGGTGTGGGCCACACGCAGGAGAGCCAGTCATACGAGAGGCAGGCAGTGCTATGCATGCGGCGGGCAGGGCCACATCGCTCATGATTGCCCGACCCACCATGCAGAGGAGAAACAGGTGGTTGAGAGACCACCCAGGAAGAGCCATAGGTTCGACCATGGTGGTTCGCAGGGAGCTGGCGGACGTGGGAGAGGTGCTGGACGAGTAGCATGTGATGGACGATGCTTCGAGGCTATACCACCACCACCACCAGGAGGACCACCCCGACCATAGGGAGCTGGATGACAGGGGTAGGCTCAGCTCCAGGTAGTCAAGGCCTACGACCATGGCTCACCTGAGATGATTCGAGGTACTATATGTGTCTAATCCACCCTTTCTGCAGTTCTTATAGAGACAAGAGTGAGTCATTCTTTTATTTTCGCTGACCTTGTTCGGAGCTTGGAGATTCCGACGGAGCCGTTTGCTCGATCCATATGGCTACATATTCTTATGAGAACAGACTCGACGATTACACACATGTGCCGGTAGTGTGATATTATTCTAGGAGGTGATAGATTCAGCTGGGATCTTCTTGTAGCGGCGTCGAGGCCTTACGACATCATCATGGGCATTGATTGGTTATCTATAGTCCATGATCAGATCAATTGTATTTGGCGCAAAGTGTTGTGTGTCCGCACAGATGGGAGCAGGTTCACCTTCACCGGTGAGAAGGGATCCTTTTCAGCGCAGGATGGACGTACGCAGAGGAGAGGGAAGCCGATCACACATCAGTTGGCTAGTCTCATCCTCAGAGAGGTTGATGTGCGGAGTCCGAGTTTTCCTGTTGTGGTGGATCAGTATGAGGTCATTTTTCCTGACGACGTTCCAGGACTACCTCCTCGTAGAGTGGTAGATTTCTACATTATCCTATACCCTGGGAATGCCCCGATATCTACTCCATCATATCGGATGGCTCCCACCGAGCTTCGTGAGCTGCAGGTACAGTTGGAGGATTTGCAGGGAAATGGTTTGATCTGACCCATAGTTTCACCCTAGGCTTCTCTAATTTTATTCGCAAAGAAGGCCGATGGGATCATACGACTATGTGTCTACTACCATCTCCTGAATCATGTGACCGCAAAGAACAATTATCCACTCTCGAGGATTTATTACCTCTTTGATCAGCTCAGGGTAGCACGATGGTTCTCAAAGATAGACATCAGGTCAGCCTATCATCAGCTCAGAGTTCGATACGAGGATTTGCAAAAGACGACCTTTAGGTGTCGGTATGGCCACTATGAGTTCTTTCTTATGCCTTTTGGCAAAACCAATTATCCATCAGTGTTCATGAGTCCCATTAACATGATCTTCCAGCCTTACCTCGATTTATTTTTCATAGTCTTCATGGATGACATACTGATTTACTCGACTACTCTGGAGGAGCACGCCTACCACTTACGGGTTGTACTGGACACACTCCAACAGCACCAGATTTATGTTAATCTATTGAAGTTTCAATTATGGATTTTAGAGGTCCACTTATTGGGGCATGTCATCTCTGAGGAGGGAGTTGCAGTTGATCCTGTGAAGATCGAGGAAATACTTTCTTGGGATCCACCCAGGAGTGTGACGGAGGTGCAGTGTTTCCTAGGTCTACCTGGGTACTATCGGAGATTTGTGACAGACTTTTCCAGATTTTCAGCACCTCTTTCAGCTTTGACAAAGAAGGGGAAACCCTTCGTGTGGTCAGATAGATGTCAGCATAGCTTCCGGAAGCTTAGACAGAGATTGACCAGTGAACCCATCTTGAGGTTACCGAAGGAGTGAGTAGGGTATGTAGTTTACTGTGATGCATCTAGGACCGGACTTGGGTGTGTCCTGATGTAGGAGTGGGCATTGATCGCTTATGGTTGACGACAGTTGAGGCAGCATGAGTAGAACTACTCTACCCATGACCTGGAGTTAGCAGCAGTGGTCTTTGCCTTGAAGATTTGGAGGCACTATCTGATGGGAGAACGCTTTACAATCTACTCTGACCACTAGAGTCTCAGGTACATCTTCTCACAGAAGGACCAAAACCTGAGATAGCGGCGATGGCTTGAGTTCCTCCAAGACTATGACATTGAGATAGTCTATACTCCTGAAAAGGGTAATGTGGTAGCTGCTGCTCTTCGCAAGAGATTGGGTATTCAGCTACATGGAGAGTTGATGGAGAAACTAGCTGCATTTCATATATCCTTCGTGGATAGAGATGGAGCAGCCTTTCTATATTCACACATAGTCACTCCTCCACTACTTCAGCGGGTCAGAGAGGCACAGTGTGGGGACGTTGACTTTGAGATGCGACGTGCACAAATATCCACATGACAGGCACCTAATGGAATTTATATAGGAGGAGAGAACGTCATCCTCTTCAGGGGACGTACCATAGTACCAGTTTCATTATAGGAGGAGGTGGTGAGGGATTTTCACACTTCCCTTTTGGCAGTACATCCGGGAGTGGAAAAGATGTACCAGGATCTCAGACGATAGCACTGGTGGCTGAGTTTGAAGAAGGCTGTGGAAGGGTTCGTTTCATGATGCCTCACCTACCATCAGGTGAAGGTAGAGCACCAGGTACTGGAAGTCTTGGTGCAACCCTTAGAGGTCCCAGTGTTGAAGTGGGACGGGATATCCATGGATTTCATGACAGGGCTCCCTCGTACTTCCAGAGGACAGAACTCCATCTAGGTGATCGTCAACCGACTACCAAGTCGTCCAACTTCCTACCTATCAGAGAGTAGGGCTCAGTCGAGAGCTTGGGACACGTCTATGTTCAAGAGATCGTACGGCTTCATGGTGTGCCATCGTCTATCTTCTCCAATCGAGATGCTCACTTTACTTCCCGTCTTTGGAAGGGGTTGCATGAGGCATTTGGGACGCAGCTACACCTGACCACCTCCTTTCATCCTCATATGAATGGCTAGATGGAGAGGAACATTCAGACTCTCGAGGACATGCTTCGTGCATGTGTTCTCGACTTTGGTCACATTTGGGAGGATCATCTACCCTTGGCTGAGTTTGGATACAACAATAGATACCACTCCACCATCAGGATGACACCATACGAGGAATTTTACAGTCTAACATGTATATCACCTCTGTGCTGGACTGACCCTATGGAGCTAGCACTCGTAGGACCAGAGATGGTTCAAGCTATGACAGAGAAGGTACAGATCATCCAATAGTGGATGAGGACTGCACAGAGCCGACATAAGTCCTATGCTGATAGGAGGCGGAGACCACTAGAGTTCGAGGATAGTGACCATGTATTCTTACGGGTCTCACCTCGACATGGATTACGGAGATTTGGCCAGGGCATCAAGTTATCTTCGCGCTTCATTAGACCATTACAGGTCCTTAACAGGGTAGGCGAGGTGGCTTATCGCCTAGACCTTCCACCTCATTTGCATCGGGTGCAGGATGTCTTCCACGTATCTCAGCTGAGGAGATACGTTCACGACCCGACGCATATCATTGATCATGGGGAGCTAGACATAGATGATGGGGCGACATTTGCGGAGGTCCTGGTGGAGATCAATGATCGATAGGAGCAGGTCCTACATGGACGGTTGATTCCTCTTGAGTACATTTTTTGGCAACACGGGAACCTCCAGGAGAGCACATGGTAGCGGGAGGCTCAGATGCATGCACAGTACCCTCATTTGTTTCCCTAGTTTATGATGTAGCTTTACGGGGATGTAAATCCCTAAGGTGGAAGCAATTTAAATACCCATAAATTTCCAGGAATTTTTTTTCGTAAATACTCTGGAATTTTATGAGTTTGTGGCTTTTGAAGGCACTTGATTCTGAGGCCAGGTGTACTCGGAATCAATTTTCGAAGATTAGCTCGGGTACGTACAGTAAACGAACAAGCGGGGTTTTCGATCTTTTGAACCGGTGCTCGAAATTGAAATCTGAGGGCACCGATGAATTCGCAATGCTAGTAATTTCTTAAGGGGACCTTTACCGTAGTTGTTTTTTTGCAGGAGGAGAAGTTAAAATTTGTGGATTAAGTAAGAAGTGAATAAAAATGTGGAACAATTTTTATTCTATATCTAAGTGGTTATATCCTACATGGGGAAGTTGTGGTGGGCCCCTAACTACCCATGTGAGGATATTTGTGAGGTGGGGCCCACACGAGCCCTAACCCATCACATTCCCTAAAACCCCTAAAACCTCCCATTAAAATCCTTTGTTTAATGTTGACACATCCCCTTGAATTTATTAGAGTAACTCTTCCTCTCCCCTCTTTCCCTCATTAAATCTTTCCAACCTTTCACTTAATTAATTAGACAACTCATGGTTTAATTAATTATGTTTATTGGAATTTGAATTTATAATTTTAACGCATGGCAAGATTTAATAAGATAATGAGAATCATTATTTTATTTTTTTTTGGCTTGTTGTGTTGAGATTTTGGGGAAAGAGCACTAGAGTTTTGAAGAATGCTTCATCTCCTTTGTTGAAGAACGCCAACTCACCAACAAAGAACTTTGAATCGGAAACCCCAGATTCTCCATCCCCTTCTTCATCCATGACAAGGGAGGAGACACCGACATGGGATCTCGCCAACGACGTCTCGCCTTATAATCTTCTCTCCATGACAAAATAGGAGACACTGCTTCCTCCTTGGGCGCTCTATGTCGTCGCTTATGGAACCTCATCTCGCGACGTTGTCAACTGCTACGTTGACGTTCGACATCGATTATCAAGGAAGGGGTGTGTTTTGATTGGATAAATGATTGAATTATCTTTCCCTCTTTTTTTGTTGTCTTTAACCTCATGCTACCGAACTAATGCAGAGACCAGACCCAACTAACATGGTCTGAATCCTCCACCAATATGTTGATTGTTTGTGGTTCTTCGTGTTCTTCATGGGTGATGAACAACTATGTGTTCGTTAAGCAACACAACAATCCCAAAATTGAATACTCAACATCACATCAACCTAGTAGAGGTGTGATGACGATAGGGAGCAATGGTTCATACAGGAACGGGATGGACCGTTCCTTGACCATTCTTCAAGAGAGAATTCAAAACATGATTTTGGAGCTGATCAGAAGCCCGAAAACCCCGGAATCGACTTTGGTACAATGGGGAGACCTAAAGTCTGATGTTTCGTGATGAACGAATGATCGGAATGAAGAACCAACATCAAGGGTGGCGTGCTGGCCAGAGGCGTCGTTTTCTAGAAAATTCCAGACTACACGGCGTTTACTCCTGGGGAACACGCTGTGTAGTGTGGACATTATGTGGCTAGGGTTTTGGATGTCAGACAATTAACACATGTGTGTGACCTATGTCACATGGCATGTATATTCCAAACTGCAAGGAGGTGGTAGCTACACGAGACTCAACGTGTATTTTGGGAAATACATGGACATAGACATAAGTACACGGCCAAGAGGCATGACGTGTACTCTCTACACAGAATGGCAGAAACAGCTTCGTGAGACTCGGCGTGTAACCTAGGGATACATGGACACGGTGTGGAGTACACGAGCATGTTCACTATTACACAGCCAGACATGGCCAGTGGTACGGCTAACCCGTGTACCAATTACACGGGTTTAAGAACACCGGTTAAAGCCGTGTACGGGCACATGGCTAGCATACACGGAGCCGACCTAGATATTTAGACACGTTGTGTAACCATACCACACGTCGTGTACTTAATTTTTTACATGAACATCCCTTTGACACAGGGCGTTGTACATGGGCAATACCAGAGGTCTGAAGACATGGCATGTAACCAGACCAACACATTGTGTGTGTCTCACTGTCTACACCGAGGAGTTAGTTATCTCAGACATATATCCTACCTTGTAGACGAGGCTCTCTAGGAAGGATGCGTCGAGCTTTTGAAATTTTCTCGACCATGACCCACGGTCCTACCATGACCCCAGGCTGGTGAAGTCCACCCAACTAATGACTCTAACCCTACGTATACTGCACCAGTACATGGATCACAGATGTTTCACATGAGGCAAGACCAATGCAAGTGTCATTCACCTGATGTTCTTATCCTTGATGCATCCTTGGGTGGAACTCCCATCAACATGGCTGCCTAGTTCGCCTCCGACTACAGTGTACTGACATAGAGGAGGTGGGGCATGCTAATGGGAAGAATATTCATCACCAGGTTGCCCAAATACCTCCAAATTTTAGACGATTCATAGCCTCTCACCTCAGTAATATTAGGGAAGATGATATATTTTGTGCTCATTCATAAGATGAAGATGGTTGTTAAGGATAGAGACATCCATTTCTGGACTCTTGGAGTCCAGAATCCAATGCCTTATCCAGATGAACCTTATGAGACTGATCTGTAGTAGCAACCACCGACAACAACAACTGACCCATCCACCCAACCACTGGTAGTCCCGAACACCACCCCATCTACCCAGTCTACACCTACCCATTCCACCCACTGTAACCTATGGGTACTCCTCTAGTCTGTCCTGTTGAATCTGTGAAAGTTTTTTGCCCACCTCCACCCTTCCCTCATTGAGCCTTCCTCATTCAACCCTCCACCACCTTCTACCACTCGACCTTATTAATGTATGATTCCTCCCTCACCATATCTACCCTTTGACCAACCTCCAGACATCACAAACCCTACAGCTTAGCAGGATTTCCTTGCGGAGCAGGCCAAGAAGGGAAAGGGACCAGCCACTAAGCCCACTCCTGGTGTCGCTTTCATTGATCTAGCTTCCAAACACATGGCCCCTATATGGATCAGGGATTCACCATCACCCACCACATCCCATCATACTACATCCAGCACCCCACCATATGCCTCGACCCCACCAACCACAACTGTTACTTCTACCACTGGTGATTTAGCTACCCAGTTTATTCCATCACTTGATGCTGACATGACCATGGATGATATTATTATCCCCAAACACTAATTTTTATTTCCATACATTTTGGGGTTGTGGGATTGTTTTTTGCGGGTTAGGGATTATTTTTAATTTTTTTACTAAACTAGTATATTTATATACATTTTTGGATTTCTTTCCCATTCTGTATGAGTGTTTACTTTTTCTTCCTTTTTATTTTTCCCTATAAATTTCTATCTCTTCTAAGTCATCTGATGTTATTGACTGACCCATTCCTCCATGTTTTATTTTTCAACGAGAAACCCTACGTGTCATAGATATCGCCAATCAACATCAGGTTTTATCATTGGAAATAAACCAGCAATAATAACCACCTCCACCAAGGATTCCATTTCTATGACATTTAATATTTGGTCAAGTTGAACCTAAATTTGGGAACCAATTAAGTGACCATGCAAACTCGAGGACATGACGACCCGTAGCTGCAAATGAAAAAGGAGAAACTATACCGGTAGGTCCACTCCTTGAATTTTTGGTCCACCCAACTCGATGAAAACTTATGTTATAAATTTATGGGAGGGAACACAATGTTTTTTAGTTGTATTTTTGAATCTTGGATATTTCAGTGTTTCATTTCAATACTTTGTACAAACATTATTTCAATAAATAAAATGGTTAACATTATTCCTTCTTTTTACACCTACATATTTTTTATCTATTCAAATGTTTAAACCTGTGGATTAAGGGTTATTCTATAATGCCATTTTTTTTCTAACAATAAATTTTGAATGTGCATAAAAATTAAATGTTAAGATTGCTCAAACACCCCCATGGCATACCACATCATCATATAGAGCTCTCAATTTCATCTATTTTAAATTTTTTCATTACTTATATGTCAATTAAATTATAAAAAATCACTACCACACCACTCCCACCCATTATTTCATAGAAAGTGGGGACAATTTCACATTTTAAGTGTGGTAGGGGGGGATTTCTCATATATTTATAGAGATAAACTTGGATTATTGTTTTTTCTCACTATTATAGAAGTCATTTTTCCAATTGATAAGCATGTTGAAAATTTTAAAATAAATATTCCCATTTAAATTAAATATAATGTTAAAAAGAAAAAATTTGGGAACCATGTTTCAACCGTGCATTGAATTTTAGAATGATTGTTGAGCTAAAAATTTTAATTCAAATTCCAAATCATTGAAATTATGATTAATTGACTAACTATTTAGGATTTATTACATTTTTTATTTCTATTTTTTAATTTATTCTCATTACCCGAGGGGATTATAAGCTTTCAATCACATTTTTATTTCTGAGCATATTTCATGAGAGATACGTGGGACACATAATCCTTCTAGAACTTTCACTGATATCTTATCAAAATGATTACTGAACAAGTGTAATTTTAAAATGATTGAGGCAACCATTGATATCAATTTTACATAAGACCCACCTATCAAATATCCTTATTTTTTCCAATAGTTTCCATGAATTTCTTGTTAGAAGAAAACATATTTCAAGCCTATTTACCTTCTTACCCTTCTCTTTGTACAATTCATAATGATTATTTTTGAACCTGTGTGGGAGGGGAATTCAGTCACCATGAGATGCTTTAACTTTCCGAGATGTGCGGGGAGCTCACCAGACAACTAGGATATGATCCATATAACTTTTTGTTTTATCTCATTCGTATTCTGTCCCTAAAAAAATTTAAAAGAAAAAGGAAAAAATTGATATGGGTTGCGTACTTAGAGGGTAAAAAATCACCATTTCCTATAATAATTAATCCCTCGAAAGATCATATTTGGTTAGTTGATAGATGTGAGATCAATCCTAGGCCTAAAATTTGAAAAATACAAATGATAAAGAAAAAGGAAAGGAATTGAAACAATTATTTATCTACATACATGAGGATGATTTAGATCCATCCTACGATGATATATTATCGATCTGAATCACCAAATAGAGGAATTTTTTAACACTTATCTTGTTAAATCTGCATTGTAATTTTTAGATTACCCTCTTTTTGAGCCCGATTTTCACATTTTACCAAACTACCTACAGCCTTAGAGTCATCAGATCCTTGTTTCTTGAAGTCCCCATGATTATTCTTATGCCAGTCTTTACGTAGTGGAGATTATAGAACCGGTGCTAGCCTATGGTCAGGAACATCGAATCAGGGCATGATCATACATTTATTACATTTTAACCTGAGTAATGAGAGAAAATCATACCAAGGTAAATTGAAACTGGGCATATAGTTTAAGGATTAGTTAAAATATTATGATATAAATAATAGAATTTGTTTTTGAAAATATGAATTGTGAGGCATGAATAATTTACTAGGAAGGATAAAAATTGGTACATGAAAAATTTTATGCTTACACTTAATTTAATTGCATGGACATAACAACCATTTCTTTCATTACAAATTGCTTATCCTTTTGAAATCTGTGTTGAGAAATTTTGATTGAGGATAAGAAATGATTCATGTGTGTGGGTTTTGATAAGACTAAATTATATATATATATTTCCTTTACTTTTCCATTTTGTTTCATTCATATAATGTATAATGAATGTGGTAGATGCCCAATTTTGTAGGCAACATGGATGCACAAGGTTCCAAGTAAGAAAGGAAGAAAAACTTCAAAAATGGAAAAGTAAAAGTCATGATGTCCAAGATCACATTGTGTACTTGATAATCACAAAATTCATCAAGTTGTGAAGCCTATGTCGTGACCAACCACAAATACTGAAGATCATTTTCTTTCATATCGTGAGTCCCTCCTTTGTGTCATGACACTAGTCAAATCGGATGCTGAGAAAGCCCCGAGGATTTAATGTAATAATCCAGATGTCTATGGGGTAAATGTTGTAAACCAACTATACATGACATGTCCATAATGAAATGTTTTTAAAACATAGATGATCTTCATGCCATGCTATAGATCCTGGTGAAAATAAAACAAATTTGGGGTTCATGACGTGATGATTAAGTACACATTGTGGCCAATTTTGCCTATATAAGGAGAAACTCGGCAACACATTTCAACATGATTAGATTAGATATTTCTCCCATTTAGACTCTTTTAATAATTTCCATCACTTTTACCTTTTAAAACAACTTAGTTCATTGTAATTATTTTCCATATTCAATTGAAGAGTCATGGATTCCTTTTCTTCAATGACTTCAATTCCCTCATTGCATTATTTCCATTTCATTCCTTTCATGTTAGGTTTTATGTAATGCTTTATTTCATGTTCATCAAATATTTATTGAATACCATTATCATAGTTATGATTTCCATAAACCCTTTTATTCATTAAGTATGACCGTGAGTATATAAATGCATCCGGGAAGGGATCAAGATTCAATGTATCTACACACTTAATTTGCCCTTTAGTTATAAACATTGAAAAAAAATTGATTAGTAATTAGGATATACACCAATAGTAAAACCCCATTTGTGTGGCTATAACGCGATCATTGGGAAGTAATGAAAATGAGTCTATCCTAATTGATGTAAACTATAACTATGACCATTAGTATATGAAAATTTATGCAATAGATGGTGAACGTAATGATTATAGGACCGTAGCTAGACTCTTAACCACAGAATAGTTACATACTAGGTAGAACTAGAAGATTTGACCAAGGTTGATTAGATAATACCTTTTTATTTATAGACTAAGCAAATAGGACCTTTCCAAGATTAGAACTAGAATCTCCTTTATATAAATACTTTTACTTGATCTTGAACTCTCCTTAATCACTTGAAGTCAATCCTAAAATTTGTTAGACACTTCCCAAATAATAGTCACGCTATTAAGAACTCCTATATAGGATTCAGGATCAAATTTCTTTTCCCCACAAGAATATCACCCTCCACATGTGATCATCCTCAGACTTATACCATACTATGCTCTGTTAGTTAGTAAAGAATGGGGCATATATAAATTTCTAATTTTACTTTCACCTTGAAGAATTAATGATGACATTGGGAGGCCGATAACTCTAATGGTTACAAAGTGATATATTTAGAGAGTAAGCTGAGGATGAGTTAAAATTTTCTCAAACAATCAGTTTTAGGTAATTATAGGTAATAAAATTAACGTTATCTTTTAGCTTTAATCATTAGATAAAAAACATTAACTCCTATCATATGTTCATTTATTTTCATAATATACGGTTATTATAGCTACTATAAAATGGTAAGTGAACCAAATATTGATAAGTAATGGAATTTTTAACATTATATAGGATAGTTGTTGGAATATTATATTTTTAGGACTGTTATATCATTTAATAAAATAGTATTTGTTTTAAAAACCAATTTATGTAAATTTTCACACTATTTATTAATTGATTTTTGTTAATGACATAACAGCTTTATTCATTCAAACGAAAACAATTAACTCAAATATAATATGTCATTATCATCCATAAAATTAATTTATGTCATCAAAATGTTAAAATTACATTTATTTTAATTTTTATAATAGCATTTATTGGAATCGTTCATTAATAAGGTAATCATTTCATCCTCATTGTGTCATAAATAAATAAATTTATTTAATTCATAAAAATTATAAATAAAATACCATGATGTATGAAATATGTTTAGTTTTCTAATGAATATTTATAGTTTAATATATCATTTATATAAACCAAATTATAAATTTGTTAGTTAGTAGATACTTGCTTATTTTATATTTCCTTTTTTTTGAATAAAATATTATAAAATATCATTTTCACAACCAAGTGGCTCCCAAATTTCCAATGTTCAGCCTAAGGAAGAACATATTTGGAAACAATTCATCCATTATTATTACGATACATTTTAGGGTAGTTTTATATTATTATTACATTATATTTTTTAGCCTTATTTACCATAATTTCCCTTTAACAATGGTAAATTAAAATAATTACTAAAGTTACTATTCATAATGTAGAAGAATAAAAGTTACATATTCACACAATTTAAAACTTCTAATTCCAAATATTGAATGCATTTTTCCAATTTAAAAATATGAAAATTGTAGTAATTAATTTAAAAATTATTAAAATTTTAAAAATTGAAAAGCGTGTTTTTAAAAAGAAAAAACTACTAAAGGATTGACATGTGTTTATGTTCAATTTCAATTTAAAATTACTTATAAAAACCAAAATTTGATTAAATTATAAAATCATAGTCCAATTAACCTTTAAAAATTTAAAATTAAATCTGTCTATATAAATAATTTTTATAAAAAGCAAATTATGAATTAAAATATAGTATTTTTCACTATTCATTAAAAATAAAATTTATCATAAAACTAACAAAATTAAAACAAATAGAATATTGATGTAATAATTCTAAATAAGAAGTTCATTTAGAAAAATAGATCATATAAAAGAGAGAAGAAAAATATTTAAAAAGGTTTTTTCATCAAAAGGCGGTAAAACGACCGTTTAAAAATATTAGAGTATTTTATGCATAAAATTAGATTTATTCTCATTTTAAGCCTCTAAAATATTCCTGATAACATAAAAAAAATCAAAAAACATGTATAATCATAATTTAGTTAGTTCTATTCATTTTCTATAATATAACTTGTAGGTGTTAAATATCATTTAAAATAATAATATTATTGTTGTGTTGTTTTTTCTGTATAACTCAATGTTTTTGGATACATAAGATTTCAGAGAAACAAGTTGTTAGGTGTTGAGTACGCTATCAGGAAAATAATACCCTCTAATATAAAATTAACATATTATTCATAAATATTAATACATATGAAAAAGTATTTTTCTATAAATACATGGGATGATATAGTCACCCAACAGTGAAATCGAATCAACTGTAATACATCAAAATCCAAAAATCACAATTCAATTCAAGGCAGTTTGGATTTTCCCTATACGCGGGGCATCTAATCCCGGACACATCTTATTAAAAATCCCTTTTCATTACTAACATTGTCTATCATCTCCAAAAAATAATAAAAAACAAAAAAGAAGCCTCCCTCTGATACCACTTTGTAACATCTCAGATCAGGATGCCACCCAAAGGTTCCCCATACACGGTTGTCCACATGGACTCATGCACATTTCCCCAAACTCTAGAGGCTTATAACTAGTATCAAGGGCCTAATTGTGATTGTGGAGAAACAATACCCTCATTGGTAGAGTATAACACAATGGAATACAATAATATAACAATATCAGATGTAGAATACCATATAACAAAAGCAAACAGTGTTTGAATAATAATATAAAATAACCAGATGTCATAGCATACAAATATGATGATACATGTTACATGGTCTATGAAAAAAACTCAATATAGGGTACATGTTAGTACTACAAAATATAAGTACCAACAATAAAAAGGAACAAAAGAAACTCATAATCGTCATAAGCCTTTGTATGATCTCATGATCTCCTTCTCCTAAACAATAATCAAGTACCTATAGAAGGGTTCTAACCCATATCGACCCCGGCAACAACATAATCTATTTTGGATCGACAACATGACCCAAATTGGGTGTGAGACTAAATCCCAGTAAGCATCAACCCAAGGTATGTGAAAATCTATCAAAGAATATATATATATATTTATATATATAAGGCAGTGTGAAGTATGGAAAGTAGTAAACTAAGAAGTACACAAATTTAAACAACCCTACATGTACTGGTTTCTATTTACATTCATTTTATGGTCATTAGAAATTCAATTATCTTGAATAATAAATGTCTCGGGATCCAGTCTAGGACTGAAAATCCTCAAACAAAAGTAATCACATCAGATGTCTCAAAAGTCCTCCTAAACAAGTATACGTGAAGACCAAATCCATGTTTTTTTTATTTTCTTGGAGAATGAATCATAATTCATTCTATTCTATATTAAAACTATATTTCAACATCAACTCAGGAAATATAAATAGGGGATAATAGAGAATGTCTGTGGAATACATCATTAGATTCAAGGTTCTCTCTACTTTTATATAATTTATCCCTAAGCCCGACCACTAAATTTGTGGCTCACTCATGACTTAACAAGACAATACCCTCTTTTATTCAATCCAAGGTATTTTAACTGAGTCCAGGATTCACTCATGGTATAAGGTGCAGTTGTTATATGATCCCGACATTTTCTTTTAACTTGAGGTTGTGGTTCGCCCATTGTTATTTACCCCTCTATTGTTTCACATAAGAAAGAAACACATGTTTATTAAACTATTAATGGGAATAAACATTTATACACTCTTGTGGAAATATATCATATATCATTCAACATAGGTAAATTAAACAATTACGTGTTTCAGTATTAATCAAATCATGTGGGTGTTTCATATAACAATCATATAATGTAGTTACACTATTAAATGAATTTAGAAATAAATAGCTAATGTGGGAACATTTCATATAACAATACTATCATGTAATACAACCCATTTCAAGGCCAAAACGTCACCAAACTCACATGGGTATTTTCACAATTAGAGAAAAACATTCCAAGCATGCTTGAACAAGCATATGCATAACATGGGGAAAAGGGGTGAATCACTAATCAAAAACCCTTGGTCAAAATAATTATAATTTAACACAATTAAAACTCCATTTAATAATAAAAACTAATTTTAAAACCCACAAAGGTAAAAAAAAGTAATTCCACAAATGAAACCTTGGACAAATGTCCACAAACAATTATCGAAGGGAATCACACCCATGAGGTGGCCCTAGTTCAAGGTACAAAACCTAATTCATGAATAAGAATGCATTATCAATTACAAAACATCAATTAGAAATAAATAGGATAATTATAAATTAAGGTGACACCCTTAATTGGATGGTAAAAACCCCAACATATATAAAAATCTTGATATTTAGATAATAGCATGAGACCAAAAAACTTGTGGTAGTATGACACTCCTCATCCAACGTCGACCTATAACTAGACCTATAACAGGGTATATTGATAAAATGAGCATAAATTATCATGTATTGACAACTAGTCTAGGAGAATAAATCATGAATAAATTATAAAGAGGAATATAGAACTCACCATGGGGATTTAGATGCATCTGACAGTGTTCGAATCCGAGTTTAGATGATGAATCAGGAGAAAAAACAACCTTCGGTGCTACTATTCGCAATACCCAAGCGAGGGGTTTTGTTTGTTTGAAGAAAATGAGGCTACTTATCATTTTAGCCACACATAAAAAGAAAGTATATTCCATTTAAATGAAAATACAAAGCGTTTATATTCCATATCCTCTTTTATGCTGACTTCCTCTTTTATGTCATAAATGAGTCGTGTCGATATCCTTATATAGCGTGTACATGGAATACATGGCATGTACCCCCTATTCACATTGTGAAACAATCTTTTATCTAGTATATAAAATTTTTTCCTCCTATTTCTCATGTTCATCCCATAAAAAAAATTTATATCTTATTGGACAAATATCTTTATTAAATAATCCATGAAAAAAACGTTGAAACTATTTTAAATATTTATAATTTCCACCCTTAAAAAGCAGTGTACACATTCATTTAGAAAAGTTCATTACTTTTCCATAAAAAATGATACTGTTTCAAAACAACACATTTCAATTATTGATAAATTCTATTTGGTATCTTGGGGTATCATTTTATTAATATCTCTTGCAAATAGAATAAATAATATAGTCAACTTTCATACACATTTAATTTAATCTCTATCAGGGACCAACCAATCCGTGGTTAATAAAAAACCTATTCATCATTGGTTTATAATATAACCACCCATCATTGGATCATAATGTATTCACATGTACATGGTTTATAATGGTTCCAAAATATATAATAACAGTGAAAAATATACATATCGTAATAATATAACATAAATTCTTCAAATTCAAAATAATGTACGAATAAAAATATTCATTGAACCATAATAGGACTTTTCCAGATAATAATACATCCATTATATTTTAAAAACCATTATTAAAATAAACATAAATTTTGGGTGGTTAGTTTTTATATGTTTATAGAAAAGAATGAAAATAAATAATGCCAAAATAAAATAAGAGTCACTTTGGTGATACATTTTTTGTTGTTGTATACCAAATGATTGAACTTTTTTTTCATTTTTGTTGAAATTCAATAAGTTATATACATAATATGTAAAAATATTCTTTTTGAAATCTATTAAATTAAGGTAAAATGTGGAAAATAAAATTCATTTGTAAATAATATATATATATATATATATTAATCCATAACATATTTATAATAATATGGATATAGAATATAAGGATATTGAAAATTAAATTTTAAAACATTTAAAACAAGGATTTATGTTAATGTGTTTCTTATATAAAATATAAAAAACATCAATTTTTACTAAAAAATCTGAATATGGTAAAATATGGTAAAAAATGAGGTCGAGAATCTAGTTTATAGTAAATAATAATTTTCTTAAAATGTAAATAAGATTATTGTAATATGTGAAATGTTGTTGATAGGGAACCATTAAAATAAAATTTCTAAAAGAGATTCCATTACATTATACCTGACTTGTGACATCTATTCCTTATCATAAACAATAATAAACTTAAGATACTTATTTAATTTTCAAATATCCCTATTAATGTTTTTTATTAATTTTATTACACATATTACCAAGTTAAATACAATTAAAAAATAAATTATTTTAATGTTTGATATTTGGACAATATTCATCTTATATATCAAAAATTAATTTTTTAGGTAGATTATGGTCAAATAGTTCATTATTTATTCATGTAATTATTAATAAAAATCAAATAAATTTCATTTTTATAAATCAATTATACATTAAAAACCAATCATGAAATATTGTTAAAAACAATGAACTACACTTCAATCATGGAGAAGATAGACCATACATGTACATGATTAAAATTATTGTTTTTGATTAATTAGGGGAAAATAAGGTATGTATTACATTATATTTATATAATGATAATTATATCATATAAAATTTAAAATTTGATTAAAAATACATTTACATATCATCTATGTTATGTGGTGATGAAAAATGAATCTCAGCACTTCATGGAGGTGGTAGTCCCCACGTACATGTGAATAACATTATCATTTTTTAGTGAATAGAATGTTATGAAATCAAGTGATATATTATATTTTCATAATAATAAATATTTCTATAATATAATATATATACATATATATATTAAATCCAAGATTAAATATAATCCTTATAGGTGGTTATGAAAGAAAACTTGTATTGGATTATGAGGTTGTTGTCCCCCAAACACATGGATTACTGTTTTGTATACAATTTTATGGAAGTGGATATGTATATGGGTAATTAATTTTTTATAAAAAATAAAAAAATATGAAATAAAATTGTGTTCTTATTACATCATGTTGGAATAAATTTCGGTGGATTTATATGAATAAATAAAACAAAAACACTTGATTATGAATTATTCATCGTGTATGGGCCCTATCCATTAGCACATATTTTTACATGTTTTTAATAATATTTATCCTTCAAATATAAATCAAGTATCATAATGTGCAGTGTCTTTGGAGTATTAGATAAAAAATTGAAAGAATGAAACGATAATAAGAAAAGTTTTCTATTTAATATTTATAATGAGATCTTAACACCCTTTAAGAACATACATATTCATAGGATAATCTGGTGATTACATGAACAATGGTATGAGTTACGAATCTCTATAAGGGAATACAAATTAGAATAAAGAATAGAAAATGTGTCATAAGGCTTAAAATGATGCCATAAAAAGGAATGAAACATGAATAAACATATAGAAGCATAACATATCGAACCTTGGATCATGTAATCATGGTGTCATTGAAATGTGTCCTCAATATAAAACATGGCCTAATTATTAGACTAGGATGATTTCACAAGGAGTAGCATGTGTCCAGGATAACCAGCAAGACCATTGCAAGTGGAGAATGAGTCAATGCTTACCAACAAGACTGTTTCACATAACATATTATGAGAAAAAACATTACCCAATTCATATGAGTTCTATCTGTACATGCCCATCATATCATGTTCATGAATATTTTTTACATATGAGTAATCAAACATAAGTAATGATACATATAGATAAGGGTTACCTGTGGAAAGAATTGGGTATCATAAACATGTCCAAATTCATATAAAAAGGGAATATCATAATGGTCTTTTTGAAAGAATGTATTTAAATAATACATTTATATTAATAAGGTTAAATAGTAATATATCATAATATGTTATTTACAACTGATGTGAAATTATGTAAAAATATTGATTATGAAACATTATAAATAAAAAAATTTAGTACAATATAATGGGAACTTTCAAGATTCGTTAAAACATAAAAGGAATAATTCTCTATATAAAACCATAAATATTCCAAGATAGTTTCTCTTGTCAAAATTATTTATTTTGGATAAATAATGGTGACTTAAAAGTTATTATGTAGTGGACTTAAAAATTGGTATTGAATAAGGATGTTTCCTTTAATTGAGCCTGTATATCAGGAAGAATTGAAAAGGGGACCTTTTTAAAACATGTATTTCCCCAAAAACTAATACTGATCTGATTCGTATACATGATTTTTCATCATATTAAATGAATTTATTATAATTCTATAAAAACATAATAATTAAATTGTGGGTAAAGTTTGATAAATCGTTACCCGAAAGAAAAATTGATATTTGGAAATAATCTTTTACCTTATGTCTGAAACTATTTAACACTTGATCATAATGTCCATGTTAATAAAATAAAACCCATTAATTAAATAATGAATAACATTTTCCACAGTTATTTGATATTGTATAATATTTTAGGATCATTCACAGACTATTTTTTGATTTATAATATACTATTCCATCATTCTACAGATTTCATTTCCCTAGTTTTCATGATCAGCTCATTGGTATCTGTGTATAACAAATCATGTAGAATCAGAATAGTTTTCCAAAAATTAAATTATATGTTCATAATGAAATTACATCTGTTTAGTTTTTCTTATATGTCATTTTTTATATGGTATGAGGAAGCATCATTAGAAAAAACGTTAATGATAATCCTTTATATTTATTTGGATGTTTCTCAATCATCACGAACTAGTTTTATTCAATTATTTGATATTATATATTATATATATACTAGTTTTAAATCATTAAATAAGTCATTATAAATATATATAAAAACTTTTCACCACAAATATTTTTAATAACTATCCTTGATGGATGTAAAGGAAATTTAGAACTCATCATCTATAAGTGTGATAAATTAACAAATCACAGATGATGTAATCATTTTTACAAAAGAAAGGAAAGTTGAAAGAAATTATGATGTACTATTCCATTAAAATAAAAAAATATTATTATAAGTGAGATATTGGAGTTACCCTTCCAATTGGATAAAGGTGACTGAGGGAAAGATAAGAAAATGAATTAAATTTGCATGAATTTAAAAGGAAAGAAAAGAAGATTCTACATTTAGAATTACTCTCCTTCAAAAACACCTCAAGGAACTTGATTTGGGACTCTTATTGAGTCCAAATTCTCCTAGATTTAAAGTAGAGACCTGGTAAGTGGTTTGTATGGAATTGTGTCATGATTCAGGCTTTAGAGGTGCGAGGAAAAGTTGTAGTGAGGGTTGGTATTTATAGTGGAGGATATAGGTATTTTATTAATTATTTTATTAATTAGTTTATTATTATTTTTGAAGACTATGAATAGTGTGTACTATTATGACTAAATACCATAAATAATGCATATGGGTTCAATCTAATATCCACTTACAATATATATGACTTAATCATGTCTCAAAATTACATTTATTTACCTTATACAATAAATTATAGTATTTCACTATTCCCAAAAAAATCCAACTATTTTTGAAAAATACCAAAACAATTTCAAATTTTATTGATGTATAGAATTAAAAAATTGAAATATTTTTATGAAATCAATTTAATAAATATTAGATATTTAATTTATAATTAAAATTATCATTTACACAAAAAATTTCTATTTTAAAATTATAACCCATTTTATATCACTTTGAAAAATTATTTATAGTCTCATAAAATTATGTCATAATAATAAGATAAAAAATATCATTTTATCACTCTATTTTATTAAAAATATATTTTAAATCAATATATTAATTATATAATTTTAAATAAGAAACTATGTTTTATAAAAACATCGACACATAATTTAACATTTTGAAAACATTTATTTACTTATTTTATGATATAATTATATCACATTTTCATTTATAATGTTTATAAATTTGATTTATAAATTTATAAGTGAGGTTACTATTCTATTGGCTTAGATACTATTCATAAAGGTCACAATACTATTCCATAGTTCATGTTACTTTTACATTGGTTTAGGTTCCTTAATTTGCATATGTACTTATTATTTCATTAATTATTTATTTATATAATTTATATTGTATTCTATTTATGATTTTTTTTTAATTTTTACAATATAGAATAATTAAAAGAAGGTAAATTTAGATGAAATTTTTTTGTGTCGTACATTCTTCCCACCATATGAAATGTCCCTGTCTAAATTTTATTTTACAAACTATAGGGAAAACAACTGAGGGTACTTCTCCTTCATCACTTCCTTCAGTTCCCATGTGGATAATTCTTACTTATGGTTGTATTATAGTTATTTTACCGGGTGAGTCATCTTTTTATCAAAGAACATTATCTATATGATCAAATATCTACACTAGATTCTCCTTTTAAGAATGATCATTCTCCAATTGTACCATCTCGGAATTCAGTAAATGTGGGGCATCTAATATTTATTTCTTTTAAAGGGATATGTGGAATATATAGTGTAATAGAGACATAGTTGGGGGATGTTATAGTTGATAGGATAGACCCCTAAAACATTCACAAATATAGTAATGGGTGATGTACCAAGGAATTAGACTTCCCTTCTGCCCAAATCTCATGATACTTTTCCATATAGATATGATGAGGAATACCATGCCTCCGACCGTAAACAACATTTCTATTCTATGATTGCATGCATAACTCTTCTGTCAACTTTGGGATGTCCAAATATATTGTTTAATGGATTCTAATTTTTATAACATTTCATTGACCATTTAATATCCTAAAATCTTGTATTCATCAAATTTATCCCATCATGTCAGTGTTCTGCCTCTTTCCCTATAAAAGGGATTCATATGGAGCAATTTGGATGCTTCAGTGGAAACAATTGTTTTCAGGGAACTCGACCAGATGTAGATATTGGACCCATACTCCCATGAAGTCTGTAAAACACACTCTCAACATTTCATATAATTTATAAATATTCGCCTCAAATTGGACATTAGTTTGACGATGATAGGGAATACTAAATATCAACTCATTGTCTAGAGGATTATTGAAACATTTCTAAAACATGGAGGTGATTATTGGATCTTTATCAAATAAAATAGATAATGGTAATACATGTTGTCATACTAATTATTATATGTATATCTGTATAAGATGATCTAATGAAATGTCCTCTATAATGGCGATAAATGGAGTTCTCTTTGAAATATGATCTACAACAACCCATGTAACATTATTGCTTATGTATGTCTTCAGATGTTTTGTGAAAAATTAAATAGTGATTTTTCCCATTTCCATGTTGGTATTGGTAATAGTTACATAATCCCTTTATACTTTTTCCATTCATCATTCACTTTTTGATGTGCTAGGAACTTTGAGGTATATTTAGTTATCTCCTTCTTCATAATGCCTCGCCAATAGTTATCTTGACGATGTTGATAAAAAACATTTCTCCATAAGTGAATATAGAATTTTGATCTATATCTTTCATTTAGAAGGTCATTATTTAACACTTAATTGTATGGTACACAAAGTCATGACCAAAAGATCATGACTCCATCCCCATCCATTTGAATCTCAGAATATTTACCATTTTAGATAGCTTCAACCATTTTTTGAACTTTCATATAATTTATATGATAATCATTTATTTTCCCCATGAGGGGTGGTTGATAAATCATTTGAGAAATGATTGATGATATTCCTTCCTTAATGATTCAAATTTCCATGATTTTATGGTCAAAATGATTGGATCCTTCTCATTTATCATTTTTTTATAAAGATGAATGATCTTTTCTACTTAGAGCATCCCCTGACTTAATTTGATTACTATGATATTCATGGATAGAGAAGTCGTAATACATGATAATCTCTAACCATCTTTGATGGAAAATAATAACCTTCTTATGTGTGAATATATATTTTAGGTTCTTATGATCACTATATATCTCACACTTCTCTCCATAGAGTTAATAACACCATATTTTTAGTATAAGGATCTATACTGCCAACTACAGATCAGGAGTTCGATAGTTTTTCTCATAAATTATCAACATCATTGAGGAATACACTATTAATTTATCATTGAAAATTAGTAAAAATCCTATGACGTTCATTGAAGAATCATTGTATAGCATAATGATTTCACCACTTGTTGGTTGACTGATAAATGGTGCAGTGATAAATGAAATTTTAAATTCATTGAAGCAGTCTTCATATTGAATGGTCCAGAAAAACATTTCTCTCTTTTGGGTCAACATGGTTAGTGGGTTTGAAAATTGTTATAAGTTCATCCCAAATCACCAGAACCATATTGGTATTAGAAGGGTCCATGTTTATATCTTTTATACTTATTTCATCACCCATGAATGATACTTCCTAAATACATAACTAACATTTATTGTAAATTACATATGGTTTCTCCCTTATCGATGTATTTAGCACTATATTCAAATTCTTCTCATGTTGCTGCTCTCTCTTAGAGTATATCAGAATATCATAAATAAAGACAACCAATAATTTTGGAGATAATATATAAATGCACTATTGATTAAATATATGAATATTTCTAGAGCATTAGTGAGTCCAAACGGAATCCCCATGAACTCATATTTCCCATACCTCGTCTGATATGCAGCTTTGGGAATATGTTCCTTCTTCACATTTAGTTGGAGATATACTGGCTGAAGGTCCTCCTTAGAGAAATAAATTTTTCCACATAGTTTATAAAATAATTCATCAATCTGTGGAAGGGGATACTTATTCTCTATAACGATTTTATTAATCCCATGATAATCAATACAGAGGCATATTGATCAATCATCACTTTTAATGTAGAGGATCGGTGTGCCCCATAGTGAAGAACTCAGGCATATAAAACCCTTGTCCTGATTCTCCTACAGCTACTTCTTCAGTTCTTCTAGCACAAAAATGTCCATTCTATATGGTTTATTTGATATAAGTAAATATTTTGGTCAAGAGGAAGGCCAAATAACTCTTTAAGGAACAAATCTGTAGAGTAACTCATATTGGGAATGTCTTCAATCCCGATTCTCTCATTTTAATCAATATTTTTAACTGGATATGCTTTATCATATAGAAATAATATTTTTTATTGAGATGATGTTTCTAATGTAGATTCAACCTCATCCATAAACATGTATATAATTTTAGGATTCCTTATGATATGAATAGCGATCTACCATTCCCCATTGTCAATTTTGTCTTTGTATAAAGGTATCCTATCCATGGATAACATTCAATCAAATAACACTAAACTAAGTAAATTTTTTTTGGGAGGGCCAATCTAACAAAAATTATCTATAGAAGAGTTATATAATTTTGATGAAATAATTTCTTCATTTTTTATTTTCTACGATAACTCAACCTTCATATTTTGATGTGGTGATTGAATAGTTCTACTAAACTTTCAATAAATTAATGAATACAAAGAAATAGATTCAAATAGTTATTTTTATATTCATGAATGAATAACTGGTGTACTAGTCAGCACATCATTATTGGGATCCACCTCTACAGTTTTGATATCATATTCTCTTCCATATTTCCTTAGAGTTTTATAATTATTACCTCCAAAAACTCTTAGATTAAGGATACTATTTTCCAAATTCCCGTGTTCCTTAAAATTGAAACACTAAACAATGTGCTAAATGTTGATCTAATCCAACCCTTCTTCCTCCAAATTATTGTGATTCTTAATATCCCATTAGCAGTTATCTTTTAGATGCCCTATTCATCCACATTTGAATCATTTTCTGTTTCCCATTAGATAGATCCCAGAATTATTCTTCCCACAATTTTTACATAAGGGATATTGGGTTTTAATTCCATCATTGTATTTATCTATTTATCCTCTGTTTTTAAACTCCATTTTCCAATTTTTATCTCTAGTACCATAAGACTGATGAGCGTCTTTGATATACATTTCATCCTTGATGGAACAATGGAAAATCACGTCATAGCTATCAAAGTCTCAAATCACTAATTTTTTTATACTTGTATTTAGTCCCCAAAAACGTGATACACATTGATTTTGGGTTTCATGAAAATTTTGGATATGTATCATGCATGTGTTTTAATGTTTTCATAATACACCATGGTAGACTCATCTTTCTTTTTCTTCAGAATGAGGAACTGCCTCTCTATCATTGGATTACGAGTTAGATGAAAATATTTATTTTTTTTTCTTGAAATCATCATATTACATGGAGTTAATTACCTCATTTGACTTCATATTCTTGATTAGTATCCATCAATAATCATCTACCCTTTAAAAATGATAGAACACCTGCACAACATTATCTTCTTCTAAGAATTGGATGAAAAAGAATATATTTTCAATGGAGATCATCCAATGATCCATGAGGAGGGTAACATTATATCAACTAAACATTAGATTCCTTTTTTCATAAAGAATATGTCTAAAAATTTCTCTTTATTTTGATAAGGACGGTGTTCCCAATGATTCAAGTTATTATTCATAACATGACCAAGTTTATCACATAGTTTCTTAATGTTTTTATTGATAGTTCCTATCATATTGGGAATTTAATTTGGGAAAGCATCACATTAATTATACATTGATTATTATCATGGGTTATCCTATTTCAATTCATTAAATAATAAAAATATATTACAATTAGGGTGTCATGATTAATTGGATTATAAGAATATATTTTTTTTAAACATATAAGGATACACTTATATATGAAAAGTATATCCAAACTTGTTATTCCCTATGTTTAGAATTTGGTCACCCATAGTGGTAAATTTATACATAAAGTTATTACTAAAGTACTCTAGTCCAAACATCAAAAGAAATTAGAATGTGATCTGATATCATCGATAATAGACTTATCAATTTACAAATAATATTACATGATTTTAATAATAATGAAACTTCAAATATCAATTATGGATCATAATTTCGATTTTATTTGGAAGATTAGATACATAATAAGAAAAAATGAAACCAAAATAAAAAATATATTTTATTTAATCTTAATAATGAGATCATATCAACCTTTGTGCCCTTAAATCTACATATGATAACCATGGTAATAAATGTACAAATAGATGAGCTTAAAATCCTTGGGAATAAATGTAATAATAATGCATGACACTTATGTGAGAAGACATAACATGATGACATAAAATGGAATGAACATGAATAAACCTATGGATGAATAAAATACATAACATGGTATCATATAATCATGGAATCATTGTATAGTTGCTATAACATAAAATATTAAATAATCATGAGTCAAGGATCTTTGCACATGTTAGAGCACAAGTCATAGCTAACCACTAAGACCTTTGCACATGGAATCTCATGAGAATAAACATTAACCAATGAATTGGAGTGATATATAGGAATAAACATCATAACATGTTCATGAATATTTTTTCCATTTGAATAATAATACATATTAAATCAATTATAAACATAACAGTTACCCATGTAACAAATTGGGTATCATAACCTTCTCAAAAGCCATGTCAAAAGAGAATATCATAATTATGACCATGAATAAATGGATCTAAATAATAAAAATACATTAATAAGGAAAAATAGGCATAAAAAATTATAATATATGTAAACATTAACTAAAAACATGTAAAAAATTTATTTATCAAAAATTATAAAAAAAACATTTTTATGAGAATTTTTTCATGATACTTTAAAATAAAAAAAAGAATAATTGTATACATAAAACAATAAATGAACTAGTATAGTTTTCCATTTTAAAATTATTGACTCAATAAACATAAATATAGACTAAAATATATTATTTATTACACATGAAAATCGGTATGAAATCAGGAATTTCCATTTAATTATTCTTTCTTATCGGGAACAATTGAAAACTGAACCTTTTTAAAAGATGTATTTTCCCATCAACAAAAGATGATCTGATCTAGAAAAATTATTTTTGAATTGATAAACATAATGTAAAAGAATTTTATAAAAATAAATTAGATTTACAATAAGGTAATGTGTGATAAAGCATAACCCGAAGGAAAAATAGACGTTTAGAAACAATCCATTACCTTATATAAGAATGTGTCCTATAATAAAACTTACTGTCGTCAATAAACAAATGAAATCCCTGAAATAATTAATTAATTTAATTTTCAATATATATTTTATTTATTATAATTTTATTATGTTATTTTATGTACTTTTGATGAGTTATAATATTCAATTTCATCATTCTAGAGTGTTCATTTCCTTGGTTTTTAGGATCGGTTCGTTTGTATACGTGTATGAAAGATCATGTAAAATTGGAATAGTTTTTATGAATTGAAATTATATGTTATTAATTAACTTTAAGAAGTTTATTTGTCTTATATATCATTAGTTTATATGGTATGAGGTTAAATCATTAGATAAAATGTCAATGATAATCGATTAGATCAATTTGGTGGTTTCCCTATCAGCACAAACTGGTTTGGTTATATTATTAAATATTATTTATATATACTGGATCTAAAAAATTATATAATACTTAACACATATATTATAATATTTTTTAACCATATTAATTGTTTTATTATCAGTAAGACTGAAAAATAAATTGAAAATTGAACGCCATAGAATGCGATAAATAAACACATCATAGAGGATGCTTTTAATTTTAGAACTAAAAGGTGAGGGGAAAAATGATGATAGATAATTACATTTATAGAATACAATTACAGTATATGTGAGATTTTTGAGTTACCATTCCTCATGGATAAAGGGATGTGGGTAGATAATAAAAAAATAAAACAAATGGGAAAGAAATTAAAAGAAATGGAATGATATTTTTACTCTTGAATTCATCTCATTGAGAACCACCTTGAGGCAATTGAGTTTGATTTTTTTAGAACTATGGCTCTAGGAGATGGTGGAGGGACATTGGAATATCTTTGGGAGGAATTTTGGTCATCTTAATGGATTTATAGGTGTGATAAAAAGAGGTGGTGAGTGGTGGTATTTATAGTAGAGGTGTGGGGTGGTTTTTGATTATTTTATTCATTAGATTCTTATTTTGGATCAAAACCATGAATAGTGTGAATTATTATGACTAAATGCAGTAACTGTTGGATTTTCATTCTAACCAATGTCCACTTCCACCATTAATGACTCATTCATGACTCAAAAATTCATTTATTTATATTATACTATAAATTACTGTATTTCACTATTCATAATGAATTCTATTATTTTAGAAAAATAAAAAATATTCAACCAAACTAGTATTGACGTGTAGAATAAAAAATTGGAATCTATATTATGAAAAAAATTAAATATGATAAATTTAAGTTTCAGTTCTAATTGTCATTTAATAAAAAAACACCAATTTTTGAATTATAACTGATTTTATAGCACATTAAAAAAACAATTAATATTTCATAAAATAATGTTATCATCATAAGAAAAAATATCAATTTAGGAATCTATTTTATGAAAATAAATTTTAATTTAACTCATTATATTAATTAGAAAATTGTAAACATACATTTATGTTTTATAGAAATATCAACACTTGATTTATCATTTTCAAAACGTTTATTTACTTATATTATGATATAATTATATTATATTTAAATATATAATATGGTTAAACATTATTAATAATTTCATAGGATAGTTTACTGTTTAATTTGTCGGGTAACTATTCTTAAGGGTCACATTACTATTTAATATGTCAGGTTACTATACCATTGGGTTAGGTTCATTAATTTTAATAAATATATATTATTTCATTTATTATTAATTTATAAATTTATTATCCTATTATATATGTTATTTTATAGAATTTATACTATATGAAATAATTATAATAAGGGAATTTTCATTGATAAATGGTTAGTTTGTTACACATATTCTTCAGAAAACCTCTTTTGGTATACGCCAATTATTTTACTAGGATGGTTTTATGATCACAAAAGGCCAATAGGTCATGGGTAGAGGTATAATTAATTAAATTAAGTAGTTATGAGAGGATGCAAAATCCCATTTATTTTTGATGAAATGAGAAGAGGTAGTGACCGTTTATATTAGTGGGGGTGCTCTCTAAATTTATTAATGTATTCAATTAATATAAATTAATTTCCAGATACAACTGTCTATAAAATTATACTATTATAATCTTAGTTGACTATGAGAATAAATAATATAATAAAATAAAAACATGCTCTAGTTTAGGTGATTTTTCATCCTTATAATTTCATTTTAACCTATGTTAACCCTTTTTGAGAACTACCATGATTATTAAGTTATTACTATTTAGGGGTCAATATAGTTACAATAGTAGGAAAAAATTTCCATTAATAGGACATAGATGATAAATATAAAAATATAACAATGTCTTGGTCAATTATAGGATTTTTCATAATTTTGAATCATTTAATGAAGATTAATTTATTATAAACTAATATTATATTCCATTTTTGGAATTATTCATTTAAAATGACATTGAAAAATATATAACAATAAATGAATTCGATTCTATACCACTTTCACCTATATAAGACGTTATATTTTTTTAAAAAATAAAATAATGCAATAATTCATTTAAATTGTGTTAATTTTAATATTTTAATTATAATTTATTTTATTTTATGTTAATTGAATAAATACTCTTTTAGTGTTCCAAATTATTTTATTGTATTTATATAATAAACATAAATTATAAATAAATTACATTTATTATTATAATTAAGTAATCCTCAAAGTAATAATTAGTGTTCATTCAATGTGTAGCCTTTTCCCTATTAGAACAAATAATTGATTGTAAAAGTATGTTAGTTAATTTTTCTCTTTTTCATTAATTAAATTATTATATAGAAATATTTCCTAGAAAAGAGTTCTATAAAATAAAATTATAGTAAGGAAATAATGGTAGAAATACCTTCATATAATAATATTTAATATGAAAAATATTAGTCATATAAAATAGATTGATATAAAATTAAATAGATTTACACTTTTACCGTGGAGATTTTTTTCTTTGTTTACTTTTCATTGTGAATATATAAATTGTCACCTTATTAAATAATATTAATTGTAATAATTCCAAATACTGAATCCATTTTAACCAAATTATGTGTCTATAAGTTGTGTAATATCACTCTATAAGTATCATACAAAGCACAATGAAAATGGTTTCCCAAAAAAAAAAGAAAATTCAAATTTAAAAGTGTTTTATACCCTAATCATGTATAATATTGATTATTATATAATTAATTAAAAAATTATTCACTAAAGGATACTTATATTACAATATAATAATATTAGAAATGTTATGCGGAATATTTTGGGAAAATAATTGACAGTTTTTTAAAAGAGTGGTGTTTTCACGATATAATTAAAAATAACTATTTTGAGAAAAATACAATAAAATAATCGTCATATAATTTTTAAATTAAAAAGTCGTAAATGGATTAATATTTTTCAAATTCATTTTTTATAAATTGATCAATAACCATTTAAATAAAACAATATTAGAATAGTGCGCAATAAAATTATTTTCATTTATTTAAAAATTAATTTTTAAATATTATTATAATGAATATATAATTGTAATTTCTGAATACTAATAAATATTATACTGAGTTATACCATCATTACATGTGTTGTAAAACATAATTTACATTCATTATACAAAATGTTGCCTTAGGATTTCATTATCTTTAACTTCCATCTGATTGTATATGAACATGATATCAACCTTAAAAATATTATAAAATTCCAAGAAATTATCAAAATAGTCATCAATATTGGGAAACATATAATTATTCATAACAGATATTTTATTGAGTTCAATAAAATTAATTCAAATCATTATGGAACCACTATTTTTTAATAAATAAAGTAGGAGAACTCCATGGAGAAGTGATAGGATGAATGAAAACATTACCAACTGTCACATACAATAACATTTTCAATTCCTGAATTTCTACTTGAGCCATTAAATTAGTTTTTTTTTTGAAATTGGCTTACCATCAGGCATGAAGCCAAAAATAAACTCAAATACCAGGTCAAGTATACTACTAGGTAACTCACCAGAAAAAAACATGAAAATTATCTTAATCTAATAGCACATCATTAATATGAACACTTACATTATTTTCAAAAACGTTGAGCAAGATAACATTTATTTATATATCTTAATAGTTTCAAAAATTATTTTAATGTTATAAAGTGTATTAGTTGATTAATTTATAAAAATTTAAAATCATTTCTAAAAATAATGTTTTTGGACTTACAATCCATCATAGCATGATAAACTTAAAGTTAACCCATACTGAGAATAATAATATATATTCTATAATGTCTAAGAAAACAATGTTTTTATGGATATATATTTTTCATATGATAAAAAGAATATCTTTTTATATTCTTATTATATTAATATAAATCCTCAATGATTTTACCAAAAGTATAGATATTATCTCTATTCGGTGAAAAATGTATTCCACCATAAAATATATTTGCAGTGATATAATTTGTAGATCTAAAATCAAGAAACACATTAGCATAATTTTGATAAATAATTATTATAAATTTTAAAAAAGTATTTTATTTACCAATATCTACTAAAGTAGATTCACTGTATTTCATCACACTATTCTAGTTATTTTCTTTCTTATTTGCATCAATCATGCTCATTTTTAGACATGTATCAACATAATGACCCCTATCATTACATCTAAAACACTTTATACTTGCCGCTAAAAAGATATTTTTCTTTGTAATCACGATCCATATGTATAAAATTAAAACATTAGTATCACTTATAATATTTCTTAATAAGTTCACCATGGTACTTTTTATCACACTTATCAAAAAATTGAAAACATTATATTCTTACTATCAGGTAGTTATTTTTTATGGATTGTTCCCATTTTCTGACCAAAAAGCCATATTTTCTTCTTATTTTCATAGGAAATATGATTATTATAAAAATCCATTTACACCTTCTCAGAAAAACTCAAAATTTTCACTTAAAGATTACATTTATGAGTGGCCAATAATTTTTTGTGACATGGATTTAATCCTGGTTATATGTTATTAATTTTACAATCATGATCAAAAATAAAAATTGGTTCATACCTTTGAATTCGAGTGTATATTTCTTTATAGGTGGAAAAATAATCCTTCTATTTCTAATTTAATTCCATGAATCACATTTACATCCTATTTCTAATAACTATTGGTTAATACTTATCAAGGATAGATCCTTTAATGTATCTTACTACATGGTTACTATCTCCTCTTTTTCTATATTATTCATAACCATTAACAGGAATTTCACATATTCACCTTAAAAAATGTAAATAGAAATTGTTATATTTTGATGATATGAACAATAAATGACTTGAAACAAACTTTTACAGATCATTAATCCATCCCTATAATATCATTGAGTTAGAAGATACACTAAATCATGAAGGTTGTTGTTGGGGAAAAATTCCTCAAGGTAACGTTGCAGCATTTTTTTGTTGATTGTGTTTGTAGAAAAAGAAGGTTTCCATGGTGAATTGTCAAGTTCTAGAAATTTTTTTGGAAATCCATTTTGATAATGAACCATGGAAAAGGATGAGAAGATATAGAGGCGGTACAAAAGGAGTAGATACAAGGTGGTGCCATTTTCCAGTGTTTTCACAAATTTTGGGGAACAAAATTTAAAGTTTGTGAGCATCGTGAAACATGGATTTACTTGAATATATTATCAAAATATTTAAAAGGAATGAGTTTCACAATTATGGTCTTCTTAATGTGGATTTTTCAAAGTCATGATGAATGTTACTGTAGAAGTAATGTAGTGTACTGTAGGAGGGGCGTCATAGTAGCAACAGTGGGCACTATAGTGGTGGCAGAGTGCTGTAGCAGTGGCGGGTACTATGCAGTACTATTGCAGCGTGGGTACTGTAGCAGTACTATTCATAGAATGGGCTTTGGGCCAAAAAAATGGTCCTACAGTCCATGTAATGGGCTTAATGCCCACTGGACCTTCAAGCTATGTATTGGGTCTCCCTCTACTTAGTTAAAGAGGTTCTTGCTTTGCTTTAATAATAAATGAGGCTTCGACCCCAACCTTTAAAAAAACATGATGAAAGTTGATGGTTTTCTTCATGATTATGACAGGCCTCATGAACAATATTAGTGAAGAGCATTGCATCAGTGAAGGGCATTGGGAGTGGAGATTCGCGACAAAGGTGTAAAAAATGGAAAGAATGGTATGTGATTACGATGGGCTCCGAGATCCAAAAATTGATGTTGTTCATCATGATATAGAGAAAATTTCATCCAAACTTTCGGAGCTTCATGATTTGAGTTAATGTGGTGATAACTCTGTGCAGAAGGTTTGAGGGTCGGTGCAATCGCTTATAAATAGGCCTCGAACCCCTTTAGAGAATGGCCGCACAATCATTGAGTACACACTAATTTAAAATTTATAAACCCTACAAACTACAACTACTGTGGTAAAAGGGGTGTCAAACCACAGATAAGGACATACATTTTGATAGACCAAATTAAAACTAAAACAAAAAATATATTAAACTGAACAATAACAAAAATTATATGCAAATAGTGAAACAAACACTGATAATGGGTGTGAAAATGAAGGTGATATGGTGAAATGTATGGATTGAACAGATAATAAATAGTAATAATGATTTTAGGGTCCCAAAGCTGCTTGGAGCTAATTAAAAAGATATTCTCCACTTATGCTTGGTTTAATTCAATTACTCAGTGCATAGAAAAATGGTGCTCATCCACTGAGTTATCACTTCAGTGGATCCACACAGCTCGATTAACTTCCTTGAGTCTCAATCTTTCGATCTTGACCCTTGGATAAATCGGCATAATTTGGGGAAGAGATGCATTGATTTTTTCCAATTCCATGTACTTCTATCAATGATCCATAGTGAAATGATTCACTACCACACCTGTCGATCATTATGTAATGTAAGATGACACTCAAAATAAATAGAAGAGAAAACCGAGAAATGCAATCGCACCGAGCAATGAAACTAACAAAACATGATAGATAGATGGATGATCAGTTCTCTATAGCCCGATTCCCATAATCTATTTGACTAAATAATTAAAATAGTAAAATAAATTGAAATTGATAATGAATTAAGAAACATCTCCCGTGAGATTGATCCTCTCTCCAGCAACTCCTTCGATTCTAATATCCGGGTCAATATCTTTCTACCTTTGTTTCGATGATGAGATGGATTGAGGGATGATCAGATGGAAGAATGGATGTTCGCCCCATAGAATGATGTTCTGGAATTCCCTCTCACCGCTCTTGCTCTCTTTAGATAGATCCTTAAATTCCTATCCAATCTCTTTCGTCCTTTCTTGTAATCTCTTTTAAGCCGTAAATCCGCGTGGCTCATCTTCAGTATGCCTGTCACTAGATCTAAGTGAACTCTATGTGAGTGAAAACAATTCCACTAAAACTACCTTGCGAATATTCTATCACCTTTCCCATGAACAATTTCCTTTATCCCCACTTCTACCAGAAGCTCCCCATGCACGAAACAACACAAAACACAAAAAATGCATATGAATCAAATAAATATAAAATGAAACTACCATTCATTATATCACGCCTTTAAATTAATGAAACCCCTAATATATATAATTTATACTATCTAATATTATTATTAATAATATATGTAAATATATATAATATTACATAACTATTAAATTTGTATTTACTTTAATATTATAATTATATATTATATTATTCAGATCAACTATTATATACATTATATGTTATTACATATGAAATATTAGTGATATTATGATTTATGTTAATATAGGTGTGAAATATTATATATATGTTAATGTATATTATAATATAATAATAAAAATAAATGAAATAAAATGAAAAAACGGGAGGGGTTCGTGCAGAGGTTGGAGAAAAGGCCGGCGAGGGGTGAGATGAGGTAGTGGGGAAGGTGGCTCTTGTTCAAGCAACAGAATGATGAGATTAAGTGGGATTCGATTTGGGAGAAGGGGTGTTGAGCAGTGGGAAATAGAGGTGGCGCAAGGAAGATCCGGAAAGCTCAGACTCGAATTAGGAAAGGGTTGAGGCAATATTTTCAAATAGGTTTAGATCTTGGTGTTTCGATTTGCTATTGAGTGGAACACTGTTGTTGATAAGAATCTATGGTATATTTTTTTCTTCTTTCGATTCTTCTATCTTGTATTTCATTTGTCGTCGTAATTGCTTGATGCAACAGTTTTTGTTTTGCTGCTGTGTTGTTGTTGTAGTGATTGTTGTTGTGTGGAAAGAAGCAGAAGAGGCTGAATTGGGGGTTGGAGAAATGTGGGTGACGGGGTGCGGTGCCACTGTGATGACACTTGTGGCACCGTGAAGAAACGGTGGCAGAAATGAAGGGGTGGACATAGTGAGACAACAACGTGATACAGTACGGCGTGTGTGGGAACCATTGGGACAACAGGAAGTAGTAAATGTGGGATGTGCCACCGTTCATGAAATGGTGAGACCATGGGTACTAGTCATGGTTGCAGTGAGACAGTGAGAAGACCCCATGACAGCTTGAAAATGGTGCCATCGGGATAGAGGGATCTGAAGCGACCGTTACATCTTCAAAAAAATTTGAATTAATTAAATCCTTAATAAAAAAATGGTTTAATAACTTAATGAATTAAATTAAAAAAATAAATTTACTGAAAAAATAAATAAGATAAAGATGAATAATAAAATTAATTGTGTTTTATTTAAAAGAATGAATTTATTATTATTAAAAATTATAAACAAATTATTTAAAGAACAAATTAATATATCTAATGTCACTAACATAAATTAATATACCAATTAATTAAATAATTAATAAAATAAATTAGAGAATAAGAAATATTAATTGAATAAAATTAAATTGTTAAAAAAAATTAAATTATTAAAAGAATAAAACCTAAAATGAGTTATTTATTTTCAATTTAAATATTAAATAATTAATTAACTTAATTTATGAATTAATAAACTAAATGGAATGAAAATTTTGTAAAAATAAAATAATAAATAAATAAACATCAAATTAGAAAGACTAATTAAATTTAATTATTTTTTAATATGACAATAATGAGTATTAAAAACACTTGATTTAAACTAAAATTTATTATTTTACACAGCAATGTACAAAATCACAACAATTATAAATTATTTATTAAAAAACATCATTTTGGAATAAAAAAATAATTAAAAATAAAAAAAGGATGTGGCAAAGATCCTGAAAACACTTCCACATCAAAATACCCCACACTTAAAACATTGTTTGTCCTTAACCAAGTACATGACTTTGACTTTAAAATTGAAAGATGATTTTTGATTTTTAATTCAAAAAGTGCCTAATTAATCATTAAAACTCATAGGAGTAGGACCAAACAATGGGTCATGATTTTCAAAGGCCATAAAAAATGATGTCCTTTCTAGAATCAAAAACTCACTGGAAGTCAATAGCCTCACAAATTCATATAATGTCAAGTATCTCATGCCTCCTATGTGTACTCCATAACTTTCCTACTTCACCTTCCAATTCATGTTCTAATCCATGGAGTGTTGGTAGGTTAGATGAAGTGGAACTTAAAACTTAACCAAGGGCACCTTCAATTCTAACCTTCCCCTAAGTTCCAAAAATTAAAGTCCACTAATTTGATCACATTATTGAGTCAACTCAAATGAAAATTAACCAATTGAATTTCTCTCTTATTCAGCTGGTTTCAAAATTCCCCACACCATAAGGAGTTCATTTTTTACCAGGGCACTTTATTTCAATTTTTCCCAGCCATATTCCATGTGTAGATCATTGTTCATAGTACTTATAAAGATCGAAATTGGATTTATTTATTCACAGAAACGCACCCAGTGCACCGTTTCTCTGATAATCACCGTGGGATCCCATTTTCCCAATTTACTCCAGTTACAAAGGACATAATTAATAATCAATCGAGTTGACTTCATGAAGTGATTGAATATTATTTAAAAAACGTGATTCCCCAAAGTTCCAAGGAGAAATTCTAGTTACTCTATGTCATGATCATCATTCAAAAACCTATCCTATCACAATCACCTACTCAGTTCCTAAACCGATAGATCCATAAAACAATAAACAATTCCACTATGCAATCACTCAAACTTAACAGTTTCTAAGTAAGTGTCACTCTCAACATCTATCAAGCAGTTATCCACTAAACATGATAGAATTTAAGTACCAATGAACCTCCAATGATTATCATGTGATGAAATAATTTGAAAATTTTGGAAGATATTGGACAATTTTTTAAAAAAATTTACCATTTTTTAAAACAACTTCAGGTTCAAGAAGCGGAAATTCGACATGACCAAGAATGACTACTCTCCCCCACACAAAAACCCTACATTGTCCCCAATGTTGAATTATATGGAGGAAGATAATATAGGTCAATTATGAGGGACATTTCAACTTAAATAAGATATGGAAGGGTATCAATGAGGTTCAATAATTTTCTTTGAAACATAAAAAAAGATAAAAATAAAAATAAAATCAAAAAAAAACAAAAGAACCCAACACCAGAAACCAACACCAACAACAGTTTCAGTTCTATTCAAAAGATCATGCTTTGAATTTTTTAGAGAAGAAAAAAGATTACTCAATATACTTCAAATAGTATCAGGATTAGCTGTGATGTGCAGCAGCATCATAATGAAATATAATGCAGTGGGTGAAAGCATGTTTCACAAATTATCTCAAACTATTGTTTTTCTACACTAATAGATATTAGAAAGCAGACACCCAAGAACGAAATGAATTCCTAAATTTAAAAAATCAGTAGGAAGTCCCCTACACTTTGATCCTAACAGCATACAGTTGGGGGAATGTACAAAATAGAAGTTTACGTAATGAAAAACAGTACTTCCCTGAGTGTTAAAGACTCTCATCCATTTTTATATTGCATGCCTACCTTTTCTACTTTATCCAAGTTCTCTAGTTTCTCTATTCAAGATCCTATATAAGTAAACACCTTTCATTAGTCTTCAAGAATTTAAAACTCAAATAAAATGCATTATAGAGCATGAGTTTGGGAGTGTTGTTCAGTGTTCTTCAACAGCAACCTCCTTCCACCATGAATGTTCCAAATGAGGATACAACTGAAACATGATTCTCTTATAAAACCAGGACCACCAGACCACTTGCATCATATTATAAGGAAATTTAGGCATTATTGTTCCTCAAACAGAGAGACAAACAACTGAGCAAGGAGCATTTATTCAAACTAAAAAAAATTGAAAGTAGAAAACAAGGTAAACTGTAACACCCTGAGATATTATGAGATATATTATTATTAATTTATTTCATATCATCAGTTGTACGTTGTACCAAGATTATCTTGCACTATACACAACATCGTATTAGCTTGCAGTATACGCAACAGTATTCTTGGATCATGTTACACACAATTTCAAGTACATTTGATAGTAGTTATTCTACGCAACATTGAGTATATATATATATATATATATATATTCAATGTATAAATGAAATATGGTTGGATTATATTATATGCAAAATAATGAGTCTTTCTCTATACGCAACCCTAACATGTCATGCATTACACACAATCACGACCTTCCGCGATAGCGTGGCTTGTACGCAATACCAGGTTTCACTATACAATGATATATGGTTATAATATTATTTTGAAATAGCTGTTATGAATAGTATTAACTACACTTTAAATTTTATAACATTATTATTCATCTTATACATTTTCTAGATCATGGTATGAGAACAAAATAAAATTTTCAGGTAAAATAAGTATTTTTAAAAAAATGCTATTTTGCCGCTTTTTGATGGCGCACCCATTTAAAATATAATTTTTGACACTTTTATAAGTTAAATTATACAAAATAAACTTTTTATTTGTAATCAGGATATCAAAATTTACTTTGGATAATGTTTCAATATTTTTCTGACAACGTTCTTATTTTTATGAATATTAAAAACACGCTAAATTTTACTTAAAAACAACTTTTTTCATGGAGATAATTTATAAGGTTAAATTATAATATTAAATTATTTTAAAGTACAAATAGAATATATTTTTACCATTTAATATAATTTATGTTATTAGAATTGATTTTACATTGAATTCATAGGTTAAATCAATCCAATCTTTTGTAATGTTTTAAACAAAATCCCGTTTTTCGACAATGGGATTAATTTTAAATTAATTACTGCAACTTCTGTGTTTTGAATTTGGGAATATCGATTCCATATTTGGAATAATCAGATACAAATTATGTTAATAGGCTACTTTTTATTTTTGGGCATTATGAATAGTAACTACGGTAAATTTTATTTACTACAGTTAAAGGTAAATTATGTAATTAAGGGTTAAAATAATATTATAAAATTACACTAAAACTTGTCTTAATATAATTGGATGATTATATTTAATTATAATCCATATTTGGGTCGAAATGGAATCCATTGGAACCCACTTGGATGTGATTAAAACCTTCATTTTTTTTATATTTTAATGAAAGTGAAATATTTCTCACTCAAAGTTTAATAATTAGATTATTCTAAATATAAGGTTATACAGAATATAATTTCTATTATAAATTATCATTTTAAAGCTACAATTTTTTCTCAATCATGGTAATTTATTTTTAATTTTTAAGAAATATTAAATTACCTAAACAGCTTATACATTAATGATGTCGAAATTATTTTTTTATTGAAAAATAAATAATATAGTTTTTATTAAAATAATAATAACTATAAAAAGGACCATAAACTTGCAAAAACCTTTTTGGTAGAGTATATATATACCCTAATAATATAAGGGTCTATTTTTGGACCATTCATATACTTATAAAATAGATTAGGACATTTATATTATTTTATTTTAAATGATGTCAACGATGTCACCTTCATAATTTAATAAATATAACAATTTAAATGTTTTTATTTTAAGATGATAAATTCGATTAAAAATATAATTATGAAAGGTATTATATTTATATTTATCATAGGATTTTATGTTTAATTTTTATGCATCTAATAAGTATATTTAATTATTATACAAAAATGATGTAGTAATTGTTTTATTAAGAGAAATATCAAATAAATGGTTTTATAAATATTAAAATAAACATTATATGAATTAATTAATCTTATCCAAAACTTATCTAGATGCATATTACAGGTTAGGAATCTATTAATCATTTTGGTTCGAATATATTCTCTGTGTGGATTTTATTTAAATTCAAATAAATGAATAGTGTCATAATTAACACTAATGTTTTTTTATAAAAATAACATATTATTAAATTGTTTAAAAATAACATTAATATTGAAAAATTATAAATTGAAATTTATACGGTCTAAAATTTCATAATGTACCCAATTATTAATTATTCACAACACATAAGAAATTATGTATAACAATTTAAAATTGATAATATTATTACCACAAATAAGATTAAAAACATTAAATAAGGATAAATCAAATTGATAAGTTTTAAAATAATTTCCCAACAAGTCTAAATTTGATTGGATGACAATATTAAAACCCTATCTTACCTCATATCCTAATTTGAGTCACATTGGAAGTTTTTATGTGGGGTTTGAGTTTATTATAAATTAATATTTTTGAGCTTTCCAAAAGTACCCCTCTCTTCCCTTATAAAAGGGAACCTCCTCCCTCTCCTCCTCACACCACTTTGAGCCTTAAAGCTCGGCTAACCCCAACCAATTTATCTTTTAAACTTCCCTAGAAACGTACTAGAGGTCCACGTCTTCTTACAAGACAATCATTAATGCCCTAAGTGGAGGTTAAGAGGAGGCACGTCGAAGAAGAGGTAATCTCTTCTACCGATTCTTTCACGTTTCTTTATTCTAATACTTACAATTAATTAGTTGTTTCATTATAAATTAATAACATAAGTATAAATAAAATACTGATATATTATTATAAATATGAAACATCCCTATTTAACCTTCTACCCATCCTACTAAATACGAAATCGCCGCACGTGCGTACGTACGGAATACCGTCTCCACGTCGTGGTGTAATCTGTTTTTCCACCACCACCTTACATGGATGGGTATAATGGTTTAAATAATAAATATATATATGGTTATTATAACCTGATACTAATTTTGAGATATTATATCATCCAATCTAATTCCATTCAATAATTATGGGAATGATATAATCCCCCGTGCGTACGTATAGATTACCGTCTCCACAACGTGATGAGATTCATTCTCCATGTTAACCATTCAATAATGATTATAAAGTATATATATTAAAAAATAATGAAATAGATGACATATTAATGATACTGGACTTATTTATATGGTATTTAGTTACTTCCATTCAATTTAATAAGGAAACAAATACAACGTTCATGCGTACGTACGACCTACCATCTCCATGAACGGTGTATTTATTTCTATTTATAGATCTATTATATATATGTATATTCTGAATATATATTATATATAAATAATGTTTTACATTTTGGAATTAAGTAATCATGATCTATTTAATCAGATGAATAATTACAAGTCAATACACAGACGATAATTGAAACGATTTTACCCAAAACACTACTTTAACATGGAATTGACAAATGAACGGGTAATATAAAGTCGCATGTGAATCATATATGATAACATAAATATTATTATGGTTCTATTACAAGTTAATAATATGTCTAAACCCACTATACAGGGGTCTCAGACACATATATAAGAAAATGGACATAAGGTAAGGGATAATTCTGCAAATCTCATTTTTTCTGAGATTTCTTATAGGTAAGTATTTACTGGGGTTATATTTTTCATCCATGTCCATAAAAATGTTTTTAATAAAGTGTTTTATATTCTTCCATGTATGTTTAAATTAATTCTTACCCTTATTTGACGTTTACATTGTGTTATGGAAGGAATCTTTCTTTTGTTTACCATACGAGGAACTTTTTTACTTTTCTGGCAAAAGTATGAGGGGAATGTTTTTTTAACTTATCTGACATGAACGAATTTTTACGGTTTCATAACTCCTAGTTTTAATGAAGATTCCTCTACATGATTTAATGTTTATTTTCAACAAAATCATTTTCTTTTAAAATTGAATGGCATTTTGTGAAAAGAATGTTATTTTAAAGAAGAAAGGATATTTTCCTCAAGAATTTATTTCAAGTGCTTTGTCAAAAATATTTTCCATCAAAGATTAAATTATTTAGTATGATTATGTTTCAAGAATAATGTCTCAATTATTTAAATGGTTTTATTCTTCTTATGATGAAATGATATCCATTTGTTTTATATGGATTATGTTATGATTTGATGATGTTTATAAAACCCATTTTATTCTTTGGGTTATAATGAATGATTTATGTTTATTTTGTGGTACAAGTGAGAATGATTTCATTATGAGATGGGTGAGACCTATATATCCCTCCAATGCATTGGGTAAAGATTAATATCTCATGAGATAGACATGGATGGAACAGCATGTTAATATGGTTCACTGATATAGGACTGGAACATGGAGTGAACTCGATTCAAAAAGCGACTTTGTCAACTATGATGGTCTTGGCAGCAATTCCTTGGCTACTGTAGAAATCATATCATGCGCTTAATGTTTTCCCACAATTACATGTTTTATTCCCATTCTATTTTATCATGGTTAATGTTCCTTTATGATCTATTCCTTATTCACTGCCATGATTTATGTCATTACTCATGATTTTGATGTTTTATGCTCATGTTCTTACGTTCAAATGTTTAGGGATTGTTTTATTTTCTCCATGTTTAATCTTAATGAGAAAATGAGCTCATTATTTTTATGTTTTCTTTTTCCCAGGACAGAATGAATGGTTTTAGGTAAGAAAACCAAAGGGGAAGATCTTTATGGGAGATTTTGAAGATCATTCACCATAATTAGAAGATTATGTTCCGAGTTTCCAAAGACACTAATCTAATACGGTCTTTAGGCATCTTTTTTTGTCATGTATTATGTATTCCACAAAAGTAATGTAATGTCTATGTACGTCAAGATTTGGATCTCTACAATTGGTATCCGAGAAAAGGTTTAGTTACCCTTTGGAAACTAGGATGCAAAAATTTTAATGAGATCCCTATAGATATTTTTAAGGTATGTCTAGGGATGTCCCTAAGGTTAATTATAAGTATAGGTTATAGTCCTAGAATTACAGTAATGATATTATAATTAAACCTAATATGTTAGATATTTACGGTAATCCACCTTTATTATGTTGTTTTTCTAGCATGATTTTTTCCTCTCACATTATTCTTTCTGGGTTTTAGGCGATGGCTGGAACCCAAAGGAACCGTGTTGATCAATTTAATGGACTATACAATGATTATCCTCCTGAAAAAAACAATTTTATGGGAGATGGAGTGCCAAATATTATTACTATACTTACACAAGCTATGAATCATTCTGGACTTCCAAATGAGTAGAGAAAGGAACAATATTCTATTGAGTCCTTTATGAGGCAACGTCCACCTTCTTTTAATGGGTCTTCTGATTCAATTTTTGCTGAAAAATGGATCAATACCATTAAAAAGATATTTTCCATACTTCACTGCTTGGATCGTGAAAATGTAATTCTTGATAATTAATGTTTAGAAAGTGAAGCAGACCAATGGTGGACTCTAATTAAAAATACAAGGCCCCAAGATGAAATTGAATTCATGAAATGGGATGAGTTCAAGGACATGTTTTTCAATAAGTACTTCCTTCGTATTCTTCGAACAATGATGGAAAAGGAGTTCCTTGAGCTTAAGGAAAAGGATGATGAATCTGTTGGTATATATGAGGAGAATTTTACAAGGATTTCAAGGTATGGATCTGGATTTATCATCTAACCTGAAAGTAAAGATGATCAATTCTTTAGTGGTTTAAAACCATGTCTTTGAAGGGAATTAGCTACAAGAGACTTCAGTAGATATGAATAAATTGTTCATTGTGCTATAAAGGTTGAACTGGAAGTTGGTGTTACAAATCCATCACATGGTTTTTACAAGAAACAAAAGATGGAGTTCAAGGAGAAATCTCAGAACTATGGTGAAAAGAAGATGAATGTTTCTTTATGCTCAAAGTGTGGAAAAAAACATGGTGGATATTGTCTAAAAGGAACTAGAAAATTTTTTTAGTGTGGAAAATAAGGTCAACGTGCAGTTGAGTGTCGATGTAATGGAAAAAAGGTAGCTAATGATGTGAATATAGAAAATATTATAGAGAAAACACCATCAACGCTTCAATGCTACAATTGAAAGAAAATGGGGCATTATGGTAACCAATGCCCTATTCCAAGGGTTAATGATGATCAACATGAACAACCTCTTATGGAAAAGGACAAAGGGAAGTCACATGCGATCACTATTTGTAATGTTGAGTATGCCAATGATGTGGTGGAATGATTAAGTGTGTATGTAATGGGATTTCAAAATAGTATCATGGAACTTTATTTATAGTATTGTGGAATATTAGAATACCCATGTATTGGTTTATTCTGGTTTTCAATAATTATATTGAAATATTTTTGTAAAAAAGATTATATGCACCTAATGAATGGATAAGGAGAAAATAATATGTTTGGTAATATTCATGAGCTCATGATTGATATAAGGACAAAGTGATATCATGGTTTGAGTATATAGAATTTTTTGGATTTTGGTATGAGGAAAGAGTTAACTTTTGACAGCATTCATGTTTTCACAATGATTATTTGGAAATTCATGTTTCAATAGAATACATAATTAAGGTATTAAAATTTCTGGAATGTGACCAACAAGATATATTTTATGATATATGGGTGATAAATGATGGTATTTACATGCTTGGAAGATGACCTCTCTTGTAATCTTTTTCATTATAATATGATATTGGACAGAAGTATTTTGGATAAGCCTAAATATTGGAATGGATTAAGTTGGACATTAGACAGTATTGTCTAAGGATATATTTTTTTTATATCATTGTTGGAATTTTATAATTGAATAGTTTTAGAAAAAAGGACAACCTGCATGACAGACGACAACCCGTCACGTCAGACATGGTTGTGGGAATCGAACCCACAACCGAAGTGCGACATGCCTTTATCACCTACCATTGGCCTACAGGAAGTCCCGGGTGTGTAGAAATCAGTTTTATTTTATTAATTGGTATGATAGATGAAGTATAAGTCCATTTTTGGAACCATATATGATTAATCTCACCATAAATGGACATAGGTATATAACTATTGCCACCCTTATGTTTGAGACAGATGGAATGACCTATCATTCTATCACATGATCTTCTATCACTTCATTAATGACAAATTCAACTTCATTTCTTTAAGTTATGAAGTGTAAATTGGTCAAGGAACGACCAACAATGAGATTGTACAATAATAAATTAAGTATTTATTCTAATTAAAATTTATTCAACATTAGGGAAATGATCTTAAAAACCAAAAATGTTGTCCAAGATGGTACCTTAGATCATCACGAATTTATGGCTTTGTGATTGTTGGATTTTTCATATCCTTGTTTGCTACCACTCTCCATCAGAACCTGATTGTTAGATTTATCTTCCATGTCCCTATTTTCAACTATCTTCTTCTATGTGGAAACCTTGTGATGAGTTCCTTTGGGAATCCATTTTGTTTCTAACGTTCATTTTTAAAATTATGTTTTAGTATTAGTTTTTATGATGTGGGATTCTATGAAATAAACTCTCAAGTAATAATCCATTTATAACCCTGACAAATTTCAAGGGCTAAATTCATTTTAAGGGGGGTAGAATGTAACACCCCAATATTTTATGAGATATATTATTTATTATTTCATTCATATCTTATATTGTATGCTACAACAAGATTATCTTGCGCTATAAGCAAAACTATATTAGCTTGATGTATACGCAACACTATTCTTGGATCGTGTTACACACAATTCTAAGTTCGTTTGATAGTAGTTATTCTACGGAACATTTATTGTATATATATATATATTCAATGTATAAATGAAATGTGGATGGATTCTGTTATACGCAACAACAAAGGAGTCTTGCACTACATGAAACCCTGACATGGCTCTCATTACACACAATTGTGACCTTACTCAGGTTTTACTAAACAATGATATATGGATAAAATATTATTATGAACTAGACGTCATGAATATTATTAACTAAAATTTTAATTTTATAACATTATTATTCATCTTACACATTTTCTAGAACATGGTATGAGAACAAAATAAATTTTTCGGCTAAAATAAGTATTTTTAAAAAAATTCAGTTTTGTCGCCTTTTGATGGCGCACCCATTTTAAATATAATTTTTGACAAGTTTATATGTTCAATTTTAAAAAATAAACTTCTTATTTTGAATCAGGTCATAAAAATTTACATTGGATAAAGTTTTTATATTTTTTTAAAAACGTTCTTATTTTGATGAATAGTAAAAACACGCTAAATTTTACTTAAAAATAACTTTTTTCATTGAGATAATTTATATGGTTAAATTATAATAGTAAATTGTTTTAAAGTTTAAATAGACTATATTTTTATCATTTAATATAATTTATGTCATTATCATTGATTTTACATTGAATTTGTATGTTAAAGCAATTCAATATTTTGTAATGTTTTAAACAAATGCCCATTTTTTCGACAACGAGATTTATTTTAAATAAATTGCTGCAACTTCTAATTTTTTAATTTGGAAAAATAGATTCCATATTTGGAATTAGTTGGTCCATATTATGTTAATAGACTACCTTTTTATTTTTTGGGCATTATGAATAGTAACTACGGTAAATTTTATTTACTACAGTTAACGTTAAATTTGGTAATTAAGGGTAAACATAATATTATAAAATTACCCTAACACATGTTTTAATATAATTGGATGATTATATTTAGTCCTAAGGCATATTTGGGTCGAAATGGAATCCATTGGAACCCACTTGGATGTGATTAAGACCTTTAATTTATTTTATTTTAAAGAAGGTGAAATATTTCTCACTCAACCATTAATAATTAGATTATTTTTAATATAAGGTTATACAGAATATAATTTATATTATAAATAAAAATTTAAAAGAAAAATTGTTTTTCCTTACCATGGTAATTTGTTTGTAATTTTTTTAAAAAAATATATAATTACCTAAATAGCTTATACATTAATGATGTAGAAACTATTTATTTCGTGAAAAATCAATAATATAGTTTTTATTAAATTAATAATACCTATCAAAAAAACCAGAAACATGAAAAAACATTATTGGTCGAGTATATATATACCCTAAGCATACAATGGTTGATTTTTTCACTATTGTGAGCCTTATAAAACAAATTAGGATATTTAAATTATTTTATTTTAAATGATGTCAATGATGAAACCTTCATAATTTAATAAATAAAACGATTTAAATGTTGTGATTTCAAGAAAATAAATTTGAGTAATAATATTAGCATGAAAGGTATTATATTTATCATCATCATAGGAGTTTATTTATAATTGTTATGAAATTAATATTTATATTATATGATTATACAAAAATGATGTAGTAATTGTTTTATTAAGGAAATATCGAATAAATGGTTTTATAAATATTAAAATAAACATTATATGAATTAATTAATGTTCTCCACAAATTTTCTACATCCATATGACAAGTTACTAATATATTTAACATTTTGGTTCGAATATATCCTTTGTTTGGATTTTATTTAAATTCAAGTAAATGAATAGTGTAAAAATTAATACTAATGTTATTTTATAAAAATAACATATTATTAAATTGATTAAAAATCCCATAAATATTTAAAAATTATAAATTGAAATATATATGGTCTAAAATGTCATAATGTACCCAATTATAAAAAATTCACAACACATATGTAATTATTTATAACAATTTAAAATTTAGAATATTATTACCACAAATAAGATTAAATAAATTAAATAAGGATAAATCAAATTGGTAAAGTTTAAAATAATTTCCCAAAATGTCTAAATTTGTTTGGATGATAATATTACAACCCAATATTACATCATATATGAATTTGAGTCCCTTCAAATGATTTTATGTGGGTCTTGAGTTTATTATAAATTAATATTTTTGAGGTTTCCAAAAGTGCCTTTCTCTACCCTTATAAAAGGGCATCTCCTCCGTCTCCTCCTCCCACCACATTGAGCCTTAATGATTGGAAAACCCCTGAAAATTTATCTTCTCCACTTTCCTAGAAACCAACTATGGGTCTTGGTCTTCTTACAAGACCAACTTTAGTGCCCTAAGTGGAGGTTAAGAGAATGCGTGTTGAAGAAGAGGTAATCTCATCTACCGACTCTTTCAAGTTTCTTTATTCTTATACATACTCTTCTTTAGTTGTTACATTATCAAGTAATAGAATCAGTATAAATAATATAATGATATGTTATTATAAATTTGAAACAACCCTATTTCACCTTCTACCCATCCTACGAAAAACGAAATCACTCCGCGTGCGTACGTACAAACTACCGTCTCCACGTCGGGGTGTAATATATTTTATCACTAGAGCCTTACATGGATGGGTATAATGGTGTAAATAATAACTATATATATGGTTATTATAACATGATACTTATTCTAAGATATTATATCATCCACCCTAATTCCATTCAATAATTATGTGAACAATATCATCGCTCGTGCGTACGTATCGATTACCGTCTCCACGACGCGATGAGATTCATTCTCCAAGTTAACCATTCAAAAAAGATTATAAAGTATATATATTAAATAAACATAAAATATAAGTCATATTAATTATGCTGCACTTATTTATATTTTATTTACTTACTTCCATTCAATTCAACAAGGAATCGAAAAGAGCATTCATGCGTACGTACGACCTACCATCTCCATGAACGGTGTATTTCATTACATTTATCGATCTATTATATAAATTTATATTATGAATATATATTATATATAAATCCTGTTTTAAATTCTGGAAGTGAATAATCATGATTTAAGTAATCATATGAGTAATTACAATTCAATACTTAGACGATAATTGAAATGATTTTTCCCAAAACGCTACTTTAACATAGAATTGACAAATGAACGGGTAATTTAAAGTCACAAGTGAATCATATATGATAACATAATTATTATTTATGGTTCCGTTAGAAGTCAATAATATGTTTAAACCCACTATACAGTGGTCTCAGACACATACAAAAGAAATTGGACATAAGGTAAGGGATAATTTTTCAAATCTCATTTTTTCGGAGATTGTTTATATGTAAGAATTTACTGGGGTTATATTTCTAATCCATGTCCATAAAAATGATTCTCATATAGGGTTATATATTATTTCATGTATGTTTAAATTCATGTTTACCCATATTTGACTTTTACATTGTGTTATGGAAGAAATTATTCTTTTATTTAATATACAATGAAATTTTTGACTTTTCGGCAAAAGTACGAGGAGAATGTTTTTTTAAATTATACCGCATGACCAGATTTTTATGGTCTCATAATGCCTAATTTTCATGAATATTACTCTACAATATTTCATGTTTAATTTAAAAAAATCATTTTTTAAAAAATTGAATGGAATTTTGTGAAATGAAAATGATTTTTAAGAAGAAAGGATAGTTTCCTCAAGAATTTATTTCAAGTGCTTCGCAAAAACTATTTTCCATCTAAGATGGCATTATTTAGAATGATTATTCATCATGAATAATTTCTTTTTTATTAACATGTTTTTATTCTTCTTATGATGAAATGATATCCATTTGTTTTATATGGATTACGTTATGATTTGATGATTTTTATGAAACCCATTTTGTTATTTGGGTTATGATTAATGATTTATGTTTATTTTGTGGAACAAGTAAGAATGATTTCATTATGAGATGGGTGGGACCTGTATCTCCCTCCAATGCATTGGGTAAAGATTTATATCTCAAGAGATAACCATGGCTGGGATGGCAAGTTAATCTGGTTCAGTGAAAAAATACTGGAACGAGGAGTGAAATCGATTCAGAAAGGGACTTTGTCCACTATGACGGTCATGGAAACAATGTCTTGGCTACTATGGAAATCATATCTTGTGCTTAATGTTTTTCCAAAATTACATGTTTTATTCCAATGCTATTTTATCATGGTTAATGTTCCTTTATGATCTATGCCTTCTGCACTACCAAGAAGTATATCCTTACTCAAGATTTTGATGTTTTATGTTCATGTTCTTTTTTTCAAATGTTTAGGGATTGTTTTATGTTCTCCATGTTTAACATTACTGACCATTTGAGCTCACCCTTTTTATGTTTTGTTTTCCATAGGATATAAATAAAGTTTTTAGGTAAGAAAAACAAAAGGTATGATCTTTATGGGAGATATTAATGATCGTTCACCATGATTAGAAGATTATGTTCTGAGTTTCAAAAGACACTAAACTAATACGGTCTTTGGGAATCTGTTTTTTTCATGTATTAAGTATTCCACAAAAGCAATGTAATTTCCATGTACATCATGATTTGGGTCTCTACATAAACCATGGGTTTTCTCCCATGCAGCGCTAGGTTTAAAGTCCCTAGCCAGACTTTATTCCCTTAAATATGTCTATCCATGATAATTTAATGGGATAGATTTTTCAATGTTGTGGACTTTACAATTATCTAAGGAATCAAGAGAAGGAATACTCGAGACATTCTCTTCTTCATCACCAATCAGAATTCTCTAAAATTCATCCAGATCACTTAGTTGATTCATGTTTCCTAGATCAACTATGTCTCTAATAATCAGTTCATTAGCACATAAAAAGTCCCACAGTTTCCCATGAAAGTCACTAATCTGATCAAGAATACTTCCAGAGATTCCACCACACTAAGAGTTTTTCTCAAACCCAAAAATAGAAGAGGAAAAATCGACAAAACCCTTTGAAATTCCCAAAACATCTCGCAACTTTGACAACTAAGAAGTATCCTAGAGGAAGCTATCAAATTCATCTTCCAACATGTTATTCTCAATGTCCACAGAGGACTCAAATGATTTGAATCTTTTGATTTCAGGTTTGAAATCATCACTCACAACATCAAACTGGGAATGTAATATGATATCAAGGAAATACACTTTTCATAATGGTAATCATAAAGTATTTCAGTAGGGCTCAACATAGAACATTCTCCAGCTTCATAAATTCTCAGATAGTCAACTTCATAGGGGAAACATTCATAAACAGATTAAGACAGTGTAGGAAAAAGTTGTGATTCACTCTCCAAACTGGGTTCCAAAGAATGAATTTTCTCATCAACATGAGGGTGTGGGGAAAGAGTTGTGGCCAAGGAAAAATTTTCAGTGGGTTGGGGAGTTATTATCTCTATGACCTCAAGTCGTAAAGATCCATACTCAGATCTAACCTTGATTTTGTAACATTTATTCATCATAACATCTATCACATAACAACTATCCTCATGATGGGGCCTTTCAAACACCAAAATTTCCTCCACATCATCTACAACATGGAGGGTGAGTTTACCTTTGGAGACTTCAATGATGGCTTCACCAATATCAAGGAAGGTTATTTCTAAGATGATTGGATCCTTTTCATCACATTCCATATCAAAGATTGGGAAATCAGTTTCCAATGTGAGTTTTACTACACATACTAATAGTTTTTCCACTCTCCCATAAGGATGTGTGAGTGACCTGTCAGCATGCTGAAGACAAATAGAAGTTGGTTGGATATCCCAAGGACCCATATTTTTAAATAAAGAGAAAGGAATAATATTGATACTTGCTTTTAAGTCAAACATAAAATTTAGTTGCCCACTTCCTTATATTCGGCATTGAATGATAAAGCCACACAGGTCCTTTAATTTGGGGGGAATATTTTTTTGGAAATTGCACTACACTCCGCATTGAGATCAATTTTATGTAACTTCTTACAATTATTCTTGTTCTTTAGAAACATTTTTTTGAATGAAACACATGAAGGGATTTTAGCCATGGATTCTAAGAAAGGCATGTTTATGGTGAATCTTCAAATCAATTTCAAAAATCTTAGGTAATCAGGTTCATCACATTGATTCACTCTTTCAGTGAAGGTAATGGGAGGGGAATAATGTTTTATAATAGGTCGGTTATTCACCTTCTCCTTAGACACCACTTTCTTCTTCACTTCATTAATCAATTTCCACTTCATTTTCTTTGGTTCATTAGCTTTCTCAAGTGTGGTTTTCACAATCTGTTCAGTATGGAACGTGCTTTCCAGATTTATAGAATTGGGATTTTTCAGATTTCCATTTTCAATTTTAGCTTGAACATTGTTTTTCTCTTGCTTAGGTGGCTCATTAACAGGTTACTTAAGTTTAATCCCTGACCTGGTTGTTACTTCCATCACATTTTCTCTTAGATTGGGAGTTGAAGTGTTGGGCAGCATGCTCTTTTCCTTACGAGTTTAATTCATAGCCATTTGACTCATTTTAAGTTCTAAATTATGAATCTTAGAATTTGTGTCCTTCATAAATGAGATGATCTCACCCAACACTTGTTGCAACATCCCATTTAACTCCCCTTGAGAATTATAAGATTCAGCCTCATATTGATTATGAAAATTTGTTTTGGGTTTTGGGTCAAAAGTTGGGGTAGTGGGCAGCATGGTGACCGCTTTCTCACTCCATGATTGATTGGGATGTCCTTGATATCCAGATTGGTATGGATTTGAGAGTTGATCATGGAAACCTTGATTCCTAGCCTTGTAATCAACAAATTGTGCACTCTCATCACATGAACCCGGGAGATCAAAGAACAGAGAATATCTCTGAGTGTGACTAAACATCCCACAGTGATAGCAATGCTCCCTAAGGACCCTATCATCAACAACAACAGCTTGAGGATTTCTATAATCCCTATGTATTACTCTCTTCCTAGTGCACTAATGCAGAGATTTTTGAGCCAACTTATCAATCAATTATTTCAGCTCATTAGCAGGGGAATCATAGAAATCGTCTCCACAAGATTGATCAACTAAGTTCTGATTGTAGGGGGTGAGGGAATTATAGAAAGTCTCTATGTGTAGATGGGGAGATAATTTATGGTTGGGGATCTATCTAAGAGGACCTCTGAACCTATCCCATGTTTCGTGAAAGAGTTCTCCCTCATCCTTGACAAAGCCATTGATCTTATACCTAACCTCAATGGTGGTGTTCCTAGGATAGAATATAGATATAAAGGCATTTCACACCTCTTCCAAGGTTTAAAATATTTCCTCATTTTAATTTTGAAACCACGTCCTAGCCCTCCCCTTTAGACAGAATGGAATAAACTTCAACCTCAACTCCTCCTCACTAACATCTCGTAGAGGCGACTGCTGGAATGAACCATAAAAATCTCTGATAAAATCCAAGGAGTCCTCTGCTGGAAGACCATTAAATGATATAAGTTGAGAAGGATGAGATTGTTTGATCTCATAGATACTAGACTTAGGGGACAATTTGATACAGGATGGATTTTTTGATACAGAAGGAATTTAAAACTCCCTAAGCTTAAGTCTCTCAGAGGCATGAACAAAGGGTTGTGGCCCATTGAAATTTTCATTTCCAGCAATATTATCTAAATTATTCATTTCAAGTTTCTTTTGATTTCTATGTGTAGAATAGTTCGTGTTGATTCCTTGAATAAGAGTTTCATGTTCTGACATAGAAGATCTAGTGTGCATATAGTTTCAACAATAATATTTCCATGAGATTTTTTTGTACAGTTTTACGGTTTGTATTTATTTGTGTTCTATTTATTTTTTTGTGTGTTTTTAAACATGGTCGCGCGTTCCTTCCCTAGAAACAGAACAAAAATTGGCCATGCAATCATTGAGTACGCGTAAATTTAGAATTCATAAACCCTACAAACTATTAGTATTGTGGTAATAAGGGTGTCGAACCACAAATAAGGACTTACGTTGTGATAGACCAAATTAAAACTAAAACAACAAAAATAGAAAATAGAAAAATAAAAAAAAAATGCAAACAGTGAAAAAAAACTGATAGCTAGTGTGAAAATTAAGTTGATATAGTGAAATGTATGGCTTGAACATAGAACAAACAGTAATGATTATTTTAGGGTCCTCAGGCTGCTTTGAACTGATTAAAAAGATATTCTCATATTTTTCTCGGTTTAATTCAATTAATCAGTGCATATAAAAATGATGCTAATCTAATGTGTTTTCACTTCATTGGATCAATACAGCTCGATTATCTTCCTTGAGTCTCGATCTTTTGATCTTAACCCTTGGATAAATCCGCCTAGATTAGAAAAGAGATGCATTGACCTTTCCCAATTCTCGGTACTTCGGTCAACAATCCATGGTGAAATGATTGACTACCACACCCATTGGTCTTTAGGTAACATAAAACAACACTCAAAATAAATAGAATAGAAAACTAGGAAATGAAATCACACAGAGAAATCAAACTAACAAAACATGATGGATAGATGGATGATCAGTTCCTTACATACTGATTACCCTAATCTATTTAACTACACATTAAAATAGAAAAACATATTGAAATAGATAATTAATTAAGAAACATATCCCACGAGATTGCTCCTCTCTCCAGTAACTGCTTCAATGCTAATCATCTGCTCAATGTATGTATGCCTCTGTTTCGATGATGAGATGGATTGAGGGTTGATCGGATGGAAGAATAGATGTTCTTACCACAGAATGAAGTTCTGGAATTCCCCTCCTCCACTCTCTCTCTCTTTAGATAGATCCTTCAATTCCCCTCCAATCTCTCTCATCCTGCCCTGTAATCTCGTTTAAGCAGTAAATTTGTGTGGGGCATTTTCAACATGTTTGTCACCAGATCTGAGTGAACTCCATGTGAGTGAAAACAGTTCCCCTAAGACTTCCTCATGAATATTCTATCACCTTTCAAACAAACTATTTCATTTATCCCTGCTTCTACTAGAAGCTCACCCTGAACGAAACAATAGAAAAAACAAAAAATAAAAGTGAGTCAAATAAATATAAAATGAAACTACCATACATTATATCACGGGTTAAAATTAATGAAACCACTTATATATATAATTTATACTATCTAATAATATTATTAATAATATATGTAAATATATAAAATATAACATAACTATTAAAATTGTATTTACTTTAATATTATTATAATCAATTATATTATTCAAATTAACTATTATATACATTATATGTTATTACATATGTTATATTAGTATTATTATGATGTATGTTAATATATGTATGAAATATTATATACATGTTATTATATATTATAATATAACAATAAAAATAAAAGAAATAAAAGGTAAAAGTTGGAGGGGTTCGTGCGGAGGGTGGAGACAAGGCCGGCGAGGGGCGAGATGAGGCAGTAGAGAAGGTGGCTCTGGTTCAAGCAACAGAATGATGAGATTATGTGGGGTTCGATTTGGGAAAAGGGCTGTTGAGAAATGGAAAATAGTGGAGGCATGAGGAAAATCCAATGATCATAGACTCGAATCAGGTGAGGGTTGGGGAAATGTTTTCCAATAGGTTTAGATCATGGGGTTTCGATTTTCTATTGAGTGGAATGATGGTGTTGATAAGCATCTAAGGTATATTTTTTTATTCTTCTGATTCTGCTGGCTTGGAATTCAATGTCATTGTAATTTCATGATGCAGTGGTTTGTTTGTTGATGTCGTGTTGTTGTTGGAGTGATTTTTGTTGTGTGGGAAGAAGCAGTGGAGGCCGAACAGAGGGTTGCAGAAATGCGGGTGACGGGGTGTGGTGCCACCATGAAGATAATTGTGGCACCATGAAGAAACGATGGCAGCAATGAAGGGGGTGGGAATGGCGAGACAACAAATAGATATGGTATGATGTGTGGGGGAACTGGTGGGATAGTAATAAGTGGTGACTATGGGACAAGCCACTGTTCTTGAAACAGTGAGATCGTGAGTACTAGTCACGGTTGCTGTGAGAGAGTAAGAAGACATCGTGATAGCTTGAAAACGGTGCCACCAGGCCATAGGGGTTGGAAGCGACTGTTACATCTCCAAAACAAATTGAAATAATTAAAAAAGTTATAAAACCAAAAATGGATTAATAAATTAATTAATTAAATTAAAAAGAATAAAAATAAAAACTAAATAAATAAGATAATGTTAAATAATAAAATTAATTGTGTTTTATTTAAAAGAATGAATTTATGTTTATTAGAAATTATAAACAAATTAATTAATGAACAAATTAAAACATTTAAATTCTCTAACTTAAATTAATTTTCCAATTAACTAAATAATTAATAAAGTAAAATAAAGAATAAGAAATATTAATTGAATAAAATTAAACTTTTAAAACTAATTAAATTATTAAAATACTAAAAACTAAAATCAGTTATTTATTTAAAATTTAATGAATAATCAATTAATTAACTTAATTAATGAATTAATTAATTAGCAGGAATGAAAAATTTTTAAAAATAGGAAAATAAATAAATAAAATTCAAATTCACCAGATTAATTTAATTTAAGAATTATTTAAAAAGACAATGATGAATATTAAAAACACATGATTGAAACTAAAATATATTATTTTACACAGCAAAGTACAAAATCAAAAAAATTATTAATTATTTAATAAAAAACATTTTATTATAAAAATGTCAATAAAAATAAAAAAAGGATGTGGAAAAGAGCATGAGAACACTGCCATGTCAGAGAAGCATAGAGTTTTCCATGAAAACGTTTTTTCTCTCAAATAACAAAGGAGGTTTGCGGAGGGGGTGTTATTCACGAAAGTTATGAGGTATATGACGACAAATCTATCCCCATGAAAGTGTTTTGTTCTGTGTTGGATCAGTGAACTTCACAAAGGAAGTCTCTTTTCAATGGATTGAACTCTATGACAACCTAAGATTTGCGAAGGATCGATCTTTGTAAACTCTTGATCTCTTCGAAGCAGTGTGCTCCACGACACAGCGAGCTCTGCGAAGGTGTGTGCTTCGTGAAGAAGTATGTACTTCACAAAGGCTTGTTTGAGCTTCAAAAAATTGGGAGATTTGTGAAGTATGGTATTTTTAAAGGTATTTCCAATGGCTATTTCCCAGTGATTTTTTTAAAAGGTGAATTCATTAGTGGATCAAATTTTGATATCAATATTGAATCTACATACAGTGAAGGGTGCATTCATTATTGATAATTAGAGGACCGACAACTCCATAAATTGTGAGTGGATCCCTTATAAAGGTAGTGAGTAGGGTAAAAGGAAGAATGGGTTTCCTTTCTTCTGACAGTGATCCAGGGAGAAAGAAATTGTGAGTGACCCTTGGGAAAGTAGTGAGAAGACCATAAACATTATATAGGTAGTGATCCTAGTCTTAGAAGTGATCTATCCCGAACATTATTAGCAGTGAACTTTAGTGGATTTGGTACAGCAGCACATCACTATTGTATGCTCCTTAGACGTAGCCCAGTGATGGTGAACCAAGGAACAATCATTGTGTCTGCCTGATTTCTTCAATTCATTACATCCAAAGCATCATCATTAGATAAAAAATAAAAAGAAGTGACCATAATAAACACACAAGTGAAAAAAAAGTGGACCTTGTGATAAAGAGGTCAAGATCTAGTGGGGCATTAAGAATTTAGAAATGAATATCCACAACCTAATTCACCCCCCTCTCAGTGTATATAGGCCGCACTTAGTCCTACCAATTTTCTTTACATAAAATGCTCCATTATAGACATGTTTCTCAGTACTAGAACTAGTTACACTCTAGTACAGTCTAAATAACAATTGTTAGACTGTTTTAATATAGGAATCAAATTATAAAACTATTCAATTACAACTGCAACAATTCTAGATTATTTATTTTTATGGGTATTGTACCATTTCCCCCTTCTAACATCTAAATCCTTATTTTCGCTATGGTAGACCCTTTTGAGGAGAAAATTCTTAGTTGATGCAATTTTTTCATAGTTCCTTTAAAAGCGTATTCTAGTTTTAATAATCACTGCATCCAGTTAGTTTCAATTGGAGTTCAATATGGAACTGGAAACTTCCAATAGTTCTTTATCCAAAGGGGACCTGATTTCCAAAGGCAGGAATTCATTATCTTAGAAATTCATGATTCTTAAGAATGTGCATTGGTCGAGAAAATGGGATGTCGGACTCATCACACCCTTTTGGGGGGAATTATTTTCTACTCCGAGAGTCTCTTTATAATTTAAGAAAATTTTGTAAATCCTTATTAATTCAAAAAGTATATCATAAGTATCCTGTGTAATTTTAAATCACTTATTAACATGTGTAATGTTTATAATCATCGGTATACATTCATAGTTCTTCATTAATGGAGATATCTTTATGTATTAGGGGTTCTCCATCAATGGTATCCCTTAATATACTATTTCAAGATTCTTTTAGCCATCATTATGACGATACTCATTTTTATGCCACTCAGTGGGGAACTCATGAATTTATTGTCATCTACGGAGATAAAGGTTTGGGTTGATCTTGAGATTGTTCCCATAAAATGGTCTACCTACATATCCTTGTAAAAGGAATCAAACCCCTCGCATTTTGGTGCCACTGAATGGGACACATCATTCCTTTTAATTTCATGTGATAAGGACCTAGCCATGTAGTTTAATTTCATGTGGTATGGACATCTAAGTGAAAGGTGATTAGTCAAAACATATTGTGGGACTTATGCTAAAGCAGCTCAAGGAACATGGAAAGGATATGGGTTTCGAAGTAGGATCAGACCCTGTTGGAAATATGGCCCAAGGAGAATAGGTTTGATCTAAGGTATTCGGTTTGAACCTCAATGAGGCTTCCTACGTATCCCATATAGATAGGAATGAAATCCCTTGTAGTCCAATAAGTCTCATGTGAGAGTATAGTCCTTTGAGAGAAATGAGTTTGGGCTTACTTCCTCTAAAGGATGCCTTCGTGATTCGAGGATTTAATTTGGGGATTTTTTCTAAGGAAGATTCCAAGATTACAGTAATTAAGATTAGATCTTTAAAGAGGATATCCAGTGAGACCATGCCCTGATATTGCTTCCTAAGAATCCCAATTATGTTGGGAATCAGAGTTCTCATAGTTCATTACAATATTAGTGTTTCTTCACATGTTTTAATCATAATGAATCTATAAGACCATGTAAGTTAAGCTCAGTGTGAGAAACAAGACGATGTGAAAGATTCCACAATGGCACCTTCAAAATTTTCCTTTTCTACTAGTTGAATAGGGTGCACCTATGGTGGCGAGGGTGGATGAGGTCGAGGTGACCCATGAAGAGGGTGATCCAATGGGCGTTCCCTTTGTTCACATTACATTGAACAAGGGTATAAGGAATGGAGGATGTGATGAAGGATAAGGGATTACACCAAGATGGATTCCCATGGTTCAAAATCTCAATGGGAGAGGGAAAGGATAACAAGATCCCCTATTCCCATCTCCCCTATGGTCTTTCATACCAACGAAGAAAGGAGGAGCAATGATGCTACCTCTGGCAATAGAAGCTAGGGCATTACACCTAGATGGTTTCCATAAAATTGATCATGGTAGGGGAATGATACTTATTATTTTCTTGAATTGAAAAGCATGTGTGAACCATACCTTCGCTACTAGTGACCTGAGGTTATGAGTCTTAGAGATGAAAAGGGGAGGATAGAACCCAAACCCTAATTCTCAAAACCAGGAACTTCTCAACATTGTTCCTTGGAGAAAAGTTAATGTGACTATGGATGTACAAACACCCAAACATTCCATGTATCCTAACACTATTGTGAAAAAAATGTGGGAAACCTCTAAATATGGAAATAAAAACCCAAATAGAAGAGTTGCTAATGTTCCTTTCCCAAGGGTTTGATAAGTTAGGAGGTTTTGGTGGAGGCTCCAACATAGTCCCTTTTTGATAAGGGAATAAAGGAAGGAGATACCTTGCCATGAATGAATTTTAATGAGGGTACTTGAGTTGGTGTGTAGGATTTATACCAATATCTTCCACATAGGTACCTCATGCAAGTATGCCGCGTAGGTACCCCATGTTGATGTACTGCATAGGTATGCCATGCAGGTGTGGCACGCAGGTGTGGCACGTAGGTGTGAATGATGACTGAAGAATGTATTTCACATAGGATAACCAAAATTATTTAAAAAATGTAAAATAATTTCAAAAAATTATTATACCATTTAATTATCTCTTCTCTCATGTTTTAGAGAGGTACCTGAGACAATTTGAGGGATCCTAGTGAAAGAGAAACGCAGTGGGAGCTTTAGAGAGTTTTTGAACATTTTCAGTCTCTAAAATAGGGAACCCAAGGGCTCTATTTATAGGCACATATGGGGAGTAGTTGAAGATATGTTTCCCAAATAGGTCCTTCATGAAAATCCTTCACACGTGTAATCTGTAAAAGGGTACATAAATTATTCTGGTGCAGAGCTTTTCCGCACAGGTCTGTCGCATAGCTCTGCCGCATAGGTCTGTAGTGCTGGTATGTCACGCAGATCTGCTGCGTAGCTCAACCGCATAGGTCTTTTGGAGTATTTGACTTTCCTTTGACCTCTTTAAACCGTGTTTTGTGATTTTGAAATATCCAGGTCTCTCATAGTAGTCTTTTTGTTTTCATAGTTGTTGTCAACAAAAGAGCCCCCCTCAAGATTGGATCCAAAAAATAGAAAGAGGGTCGAGTCCTAAGGTATAGTTTTGAAGAAAATACTATCGGTTAAATGTTTGACAGCACCAGTTTGATGTAGATCTACTTCGTGTAGGTATTCCCCGGATATGTTACATGTAGTTATGGCATGAAAGACATGGGTTTTCTATATATAGGTATGATCCTTTGCAATTTTTTCCACTTGTGATTTTCAGAATTTATTGCTCTCAATGCGTAGCTCATTCATCTAGCCCCATCGTGTTGTGCTCTAACTTAATTCCCTTGAAATTTCTTCAAGGTAAAACTATTTAAGCAATGGAGATACACGAAAGGACTGAATTAATGAAGTTTCTCTAGAATACTTTTCAATGAACCTATGTGATAGACCGCTTTGAAGGTCCTACACAACAGACCCTGTTGAAGGACCTATGTGAACAATGTCCTTTTCCAATTTTCTGATATCCCCCTTTTTTCATTAAGTTGAAATTTAATTTAAAATTCCAACCTAATAGGGGAATCTTGGTAATTCTTTTGAAAAAAAATGTCTCATTGGATGACCCTTAAAAAATAAGCTAAGGCTCATCAAAATGAAATGATGAGGTTTCCAGACAAGACTATAATGACATTGTCGAAAGTACTCTTCATGGGATATGGAAGGGTTTAATTCAGTACCAACGTGGCTACCCACAATATCCTTACATACCCTTGTACAAGAATGGGATTTTTCAAGATGCCAATGTTCTATCTATTAAGAATTACTTTCGAAAGAATTGGTTTATTTAGTACTCCCACAGTAACTGCATGAATATTAGTTCAAGGGGGGTTCCAGTACAAGAAGCAACAATTCCTATTATTTTCATCCTTCATCATAGTGGTTGCACTCCTGATATGCAAGATCATATTGTAGAGCCAAGACCTCATTTATAAGATTCCATTTTTCGGGATTCTCAAACAGATCAATCTAATTATTGGAAGGGTCAAAAGGATCTTCATTCTGGAGGAGGTTTTAAACATGAGTCGATGAGGTCATTTGGGATGTTTTGGACCTATTCATAATCCAGGAAATATTAATCAGATGTTCATATCTCTGAATCTAACTTGATGGGGAAAAATTAGGTTTATAAAAATTATTTCATTCCTAAATTACTTATCTGATGGAGTCCGCCAAAAAATTCCTTCCATTTGATGCATGTTGAAGTTGGTATTAGTCTTTATGATATTTACCAAATCGATGGAATTCCCATTCTTGGGGAAATGTATGATGAATTCATTCCACCCATTACATCATGGGGTGATGCTACCAAAACACCGCTGTTGGCCCATGAATTATTTAAAATAGTGAATAATTTACCAAAAGATAAGAAAGATATTTAAGCCATAGTGTGGATAGAAGCCTTCTTATAACCAACAACACAGAAAGGACCAACCTATGGACGTCCTACTGTTTGTCCTTTTGAAGATAATCGGGGTAGTTCAAGCACATATTTTCCTACACAAGAAAGAGGTGACTATAACCACTAGGTCTATACAGTAAAACCCAATATAGATGAAAAGGTATGCTTAGCTTAATTCTTTGCTATGTGGCTAAGAGTTTACATTCTTCTTGTTTGTGAATCTAGAGGTGGTGTAAGATCATGTATTTTTGTCATTGCAACTAAATTGGTAGAAGGTCAGTATATTGGGTTAGAAAACCCTACATAGGAAAGAATTTACCTTCTCCTGATGAATTTATACAATGGGAAGACTCCATTTATAATTTCAAGGCCATTCCAAATGTTGTGGGGCTGTATTCAAGCGCACTTTTCTTCATACTTGGTATTGAATTCTTTTAGAGTTCCCAATGGTCGATCCACCTCATTTTGACATAAAGTTTCTGGTATTCAGCCTCTGAATTTGATACCTGATGTGGTGCTAAAGGCATTGAATTTCTTGGGAGAATTCATATGCATTCCTTTTGGTAACCCATAAATTAGAACATTTATTGATTATGGTAAAGAACAGAATTATGAGATAAGATCTTGTATGATGGCATTCAGGGAATGTGTATTATCGACCAGGATTGATGGAAAAATTATCTACAAGGCTTACATCCCTTATAGGTTTTCTCTTCAGTTCATATGCCTTCAACAATCAAACACTTTTCCACATATATATGTTATACATGATTAGCACAAAATGGTGGAGGGATAATTAGGGATTCTAATGGCATTAGAGGCATCCAAATTGTTGATTAAATTGCCTCCACCTAATGTATAAATCAAATTGGAAGATGGATATTCCAAAGCTTGGGATTCTTCATATCCTAAATGGGATTTGACAAAAGTAATATATCGAGTTGCAGCGTCAACGACTGTTGCACGTGGCATTCATGGTAAGAAGTACAAGGCTAGAGATGATACAGATGTTTTCGAGGTTTCAGTTCCCCCAAAATGACTTCGCAAGATGTATACCAGGAAGACTAGGGCTAGGGAATCAATACCCCCAACACTTAGGTGATCCAGTTTCCTCTATCAAATATTGGTTCTTATTCCATTTGTTGAACTCTCTGAAGAAGAAAGGAGCCCTGAAGAGTCTCACCATCCAAATGTGTTGAATCTCCTCCACAATCAACCATATCAAGATTGAGTTATGTGTGACCTTAATCCATTCATAATTGGGAGAGTGACCCATGATATTAGGGATGCATGGGAATTCCACCAGGATGGCATTCAAATACTTGATATTGGTGGAATTAAGGAACCTTCTGAATGCAATTCAGATAATAACATGGATGAAGTACATAAGTATATTACAAAGATGGTGGCTTTTATATATGCAACTAATGAACAAATCCCAGCATAAAAATGATTATCCCACATGATAGAGTTAGGAATACAAAAAAGGGGTAATTATTGACTCTGAGGAGGAATTGGATATTTATGTTAATAGTAAGACTGTATTTTCCTACTCTTTTGTCTCAATTATGCTTCACCATTCATTACCATTAATCTTTATGAAAATGCATTTTTGAAGATTGAATGTATGGACGGATGCTCTGGACTAGTTATTGAATCACCAATGTATGGGCATGCAGGCTCTCATATTGATGCAATGAATGATCCTCCCAGGTCTCCACAACATTATCTATAAGTGAGAATTATTACTGGGGTAATGGCGATGGATAATCCTCAACTATTACCTCATGTTCATCCTGCCATGAAGAGTGTTTCGATTTCTCCCCAAGATTTTGAAAAGAAACACCAGAGTGAAATGAGATTGATCTGAAGTGTTCACCAAAAGAGTAAGTATTTATAATGTCCTTAGGGAATGTAATTTGCTCAATACACTCTAGTAATCATGTTTACTCTTGCAAGATCTGTGTCACTCTCTTATCTCAAGGGACAAAGAGTTTATTCTTCTAGACCAGAGAAGTAAACTCTAGGAGAAACCCAAGATCATGTTAATGAATATGCTAACTTATTAGATAAATCATCAAAAGATTTAGTTATATGCACTCCTACCTCTACTGAGGGAGAGAAAATCCATGATAATATTAAATACATTTCTCAGTTGCTTTCATTAGCGGATCTTGAAATAATCAATACTGATATTTCTATTGCTCTAGAATAATGGAATGAAGATCCTTGTAAATTTGAGATAAATTATTATGTTTGACCAAACCAAGAATGGCCTGATGATGCTCTACCGATTGAAGAGACAATGGAACAGAATTTCTGCAGAGCCAATTTGGGCATCAACCAATGTTTTTTGGATACCTTAAATGGTGAGGATGCTATGAAATTCCCATCTTCATTTACTGAAATGATGGAATCCCTTAATCCAAATATTGATATTCTATTTTCCATGAAGGAGTTTGGGGATTTTCATGAGGAATTATAGGAATGTAAGTCCTTATTATTGCATTTTCCATACACAATTATCTTCTTTAATTGATTATTTACATCAATGTACACCTTATAGAAAATTATATGTTGAAAATGTTGCAATGGTTCTTCAAGAATGGGGTATTCCACTCTATCCATATATTGGAGTTGGAGAAATACCTATAGAGGTTTCTATATCATGAGATTCTCCATATCCTTCAAATATGATAACTAAGAAAACTCAGGGGAATGGCGTTTCTCAAGAAACATCTTCTCAAATCACTAAAGCTAAGAATACAAGGGATAAATCCAATCAAGTAACTGAATTATTATTGGGTAAATATAATCACTTGTCTAAGTAATATCTATTTCATCCATTTGAAATTGACAATTACTTTGATTTATCAGTTAGGGTTATCAGCTCCAAGGTCAAAAGATGAATCTTCTACTGTTCTGAGAGATGTACAACAAGGTATCTCTTTAAGTGATATATTGCTAGAGTACATTTTTCCTCATGGCAGTGACTCAGATTTAGGATTAAAGATGCAATATTCTCTTGGCATGGCACGTAAGAAGAAATGGTGGCATATATGGAGCATAATTTCTAAGAAGCCTTTTTTTGAACTGCTATCCCAATTTTCCGAAATCCCTGCATTATTCTACATATTGGTATTTAGTGGATTTAATTATCGACCAGTCTATGATTCTATGAAAGAAATAATTGTCCGACTAGAGTAAGAGAATAAGCTGTGACAAGATTTTGAAGAGGCTAAATGGCTTATAAATATTGAGGGATTTCAAGCTGCAGTATATAAGGTGTAGGAAAATCATTACACAAAATAGATCAAAATTAGACAACAAATCAATGAAGGCAAAAAGGAGTCATTATATCTTCAACAGCAACTGAATATTGTTCAGCGAAAAATTGATCAATTGAATCAGATATTTGGAGAAAACCAATTAGAGAGGATAACTGCCATTTCAACTACTAAGGAAGAACTTCATACGGACGAGGATGATGGAGTTGTTATGCTATCTCAACTTCAATAGGAAGCTGATAAGGATTATGAAGCTTTTCAACAAATGAAGAGTCATGTTGAGAGTTTATTTTGACACATGATAGAGAGTCTCCATGTTGTGGATGTCCCTATGATTTCTTATGAATGATATAAATTTTTTCTTCAATCTTATATGTCTTTATTTCTCTTTTCCATGATTGAAATATTTAAGCTAATGATTATAATGATCCTCTTTTCTTAAATCATTAAACCTTCATATTTGAAAATCATTATTATAATGAAAATAATTGAGTGATCATAATTTTTTTATTAAGCTAATGGACCTAATGATGATAATTTGATTTTTTCTAGGGTTATATGGACAACACCACAAATTTCGTATCTTTTGATTTGTTCTATTTCTCAATATAACATAAATCATAGAAAAATGTATGTTTAGTGAGATGGGACTCGACTTTTGTTTAGTGTTCCATTTGTGGGTTCTTAAGCCAATGAGTACCAAGTCTTTTGTTGTTGTCAATTTAGATTCATTCATGTTAGAAATTAAAGATATAATATTTAGGGTCAAATAGCTTTGACCATAAATTTTGAAATTACTTCCTAAAAAAACTCTGTGGCTATGAATTGATTTAATATTCATTAAATATTTCCAAGGGGAATCTCGAGCATTGATTTTTATTGGCACCAAATTTAAAACCTGTTACTACATAAGGGGAGTATCATCCAAGAATGAAGTTACCATTATTTGACAAACCTGTTATGGAGGTTGTGTTATACAAGGCCAATTGAGGCATATGATGAATAGCCAAATAGTGGCATATTTTTGCTGACAGGCCAGTTATGTAGTCAACTTATGCAAGGCCACTAAAGGGCACGTGCTGTATAGTCAGGCAAAGGAGCTCTTAGGAATCTAACATTTTACTGCTGAGAAATAGGGGAATATATGATTTGGGTGACTGAAGACCACAATGGGTGTTTTTTCCAATGATTGAAGTTTTAGAAATTAATGGTCTACTTTATGCTGACATATGTCATTAATAGAAAAACCATTTCTATAAAAATTTGGTTTATGAGGAATGGTTTTAAATTTTATCAGAATGAAAAAAATTTTATATTATATTGTGCAATTTTAAGTCATACGGTGAGGAAATTGGTACTATGCATTTTTAATTCATGCAGTGAGAAAATTGGTACGGTGCAGTTTTAAGTCATGTAGTGAGGGCATTTTATGACTTTAATTTAAGGTTTTTAGCTTCGACCAAAGTTACGAGACTCTCCTAATTTCTTGATAATTTTTTTTAGAAATATACTACCATATCCAGGTATGAAATAGAAAATTGTAAACTGTAATTTAAGGATTTATGAATCCAAAGTATGATATGGGAAAAGGGATAAAAACATTAGAGGATGTCTTTTCCATGAATGATGTTACCATTATTTGAAAAACCCTATTATGGGTGATGTGGTTATGAAGGGCCAACTAGGGCATATAATTCATATCCAAATAGTGACATCTTTTGAATGATAGGCCCGTTATAAAGGTAACTTATGAAAGGCCACCTAAGAGGACGTGATAAATAGTCAGGCAAAAGAGATCATTGAAATTTGACATTCTACTGCTAAAAGCTGAAGAAAGCTTATGGAGATTGAAATTTTCCAAAACACTGGGTTTGGTGTATGGGGAAAGGTACCTGGATATGGATATGGTATTTCCAACCAATATTTCCAAACAATCAGGGAAATATGACTCATATGAAAGTCTGAACCAAACGTAGGAGTTATGGTGTCTTTTAGTTTTAGGTCAAACAACTAGGACAAGAAAAGGAAACAATATATGATATGTGGCCAAGTGATTCCATGGTTATTTCGCACTAATTTGAACCCATGGAGAGGGAAATGTGTAAACTTTGGTCTTTAAGAGATTTTGATCGTGAGAAAGATAATGGGACAAATATATCTGAATAACTATTTTAAAATACAGATTCGTGTATATTGTCATCAAAGTTTGAAGGGAACAATGACACTATATCCAAGAAAAAAAATTACCACTACTTAACAAAACCATTTTGGGGGTTGTATTATGCAGTTCCAACTGGGGAATATGCGGAATAGCCAAATAATGGAATCTTCTGACCAATAGTCCCATTATATAGGAAACTTATGCAAGGCTACCTATTGTCATGTGCTTCATAGTTAGGAAAAACAGTTCTCTGGTATTAGAAAATATATCACAACAAACCGTAAGAAAGTCTGTAAAGATATGAAAACATTCAATATTAAGAGTGTGAAATATGGAAGGGGGTAATTGACAATTCATATGAGAAATATTTGAACCAATATTGGCCATGAGTTTGACATCCTTTACATAGATCTGCATCATATGAAAAATGGAGACTTTCGTTGATTCCTATGAATTAATATATGAAGTGAAGTTTTAAGTCATGCAATGAGGAAATTGTACTGTGTTGGTTTAAGTCATGCAGTGAGGAAATTGTTAATCCCATAATAAATTTAGACATCTTATTTATACGAAGATTCCTTTTACCAAATTCATAAGACCACAAGAGCTATGATCAGTGTGAGAAACAAGGAGCAAGAAGGGTTTCTTCCATAAAAAAAGGTGACACTAGTGAATATTATGGGTGTTAGATTTCTATGCAGTCTAACTTCATGCAGTAATGAAAAAAAAAACTGATGTTAAAAGATTGACTTGTTGTCACTGGACTAAGGAATAAAACCCAAGTTTCAATACATGTCTTGCGGAAGGAAAGAATCAAGCCATATGTAATTTTTACATCATAACCTATAGAGGGTTGATTATTATACAAATAATAATGGTTTTTTTATCATATATAAGCCCAATATTGTAGATTTAGGCATCTTACATATCTAAAATAGATGAAAATCAAGTCATACGTAGTTCTTTATACAATCATTCCTCACTCCAATTGATTTTGACATGAATAATGGGGGATTTTGACACGTTCTAAGGGAACAGTAAATCTTAAGACATAAACTGGTATAAGGACCAAATCAAATATCTTAAGGAAACACTCTGTATAAATATAATTCATATACTTAAGGAGAAAAAAATAAGAATATTTTGTGATTTTGGATGGACCCAAATTTGGAGATTTAGGTGTCTCTACATGTCTCATTGAAAATGAGAATCACTCCATACGTAGTTTGTGAAATAAGGACTCTATGCAGATCATATTTAGACATAGGAATGTGAGGTACTCACGTTCTACTAAGGAGTAGGGATGATTTCAATGTTGTTTGATTATGGTAGTTATTAACGTTAAATTGAAAAAACTTTAGTCGTATTTTTTAATGTCATGCAACAACGACAAATGATGTCATGCAGTTTAACATCATGCAACAAGGACGAAGATACAATGCATTTTAATGTCATGAAACATGAACGCCTAGGGTTATTATATAGTTTAACATCTGGAAACAAGGATGTTATACAATGTATTTTACAGTCTTTTAGCGAGGAAATAGGGGATGTGATGTTTTTTGTCTTGCAGCAAGGACATTGTACTATGCAGTTTTAATTCATGCAATGAGGACGATATGTAAAACTACACAATGTATTTATTTATGAATATCTCATGGGTTGGAGTTGTAATAATCACTCCATCCATTGAGATTAAGGATTAATCTCAATTTGAGGAGACCTTATCTATAGAATAAGGTCCTTCCCACTTTGGCTCAATCTTTGGAGGTTTCTTCCCTGGTATCATTGGAGTCCTAATAACAAATACCAATTCTCCGTGAAGAAATGAACAAAGTAGAACTTTCTTGCTAAAATCTCTCACTATTCTATTTTGATATACTTATAAATGATGAAATGTATGAAATCTTTTATCATCTAATAGTTCCATCTCATTGAACCATTTCTGAGACCTCTCATCTATAGACTACTGATCACAAATTGCAACTATGAGTGAAGGAAATTGAATTTAAATTGGAAAAACTGATTCAGTTAGATATACCAATGAATAAAGAGTTTCTTGGGTGGAAGTATGAGTAGTTGTCTAATAAGCCCATAAAGAATTAAAAAATTTATCAGGCCATAACTTCTTATCTTTATCCACCATCTTCTATAGTATATTTTATCAGGTCTTGTTGAAGTACTCTATCTGTTCATTGGCCACCACATGATAGCGGGATGAATGGAGTGATTTGATATTATGCTCTTAATATAACCTCATTACCTCAATTGAACAAAAATTTGTGCCATTTTCTGTCAATATAGTATGAGGGACACCAAATTTGGTGATGATGTTAGTTTTGAAAAAACATACAATGATTTTGGATCTAAATTCTTTTAGAGATATTTCCTTAGCCTATTTAGAAAAGAAGTTAGTAGTGGTAAAGATATACTTGAACTGCTTAGATGTGGTTAGAGGATAAGGACCTACTATATCCATTCCCCCTGTGGAAAATGGACAGAAGTATTTAGTTGTATGTAGAAACTCTAGCGGTTGATTAATGAATTTGGAATGTACTTGGTAGGGATGACATTTCTTAGTAAAATTTGTTCAATCCTACATCATTGAAGGCCAACAGTATCCAAGCCTTCATATCTAATCCGAGAGTCTGTGCCCAAACTGGTGGGCACCACAAACTCTTGAATGTACATCTTTCATGATAGCTGCAGTCTCTTCTCCATCAATACATCTGAAGAGGATTCCCTCAATTCCTCGCATGTAGCAGATCTTTTTGTGGTCTGGACTATCATAAAGAGGAAAATTGGCTGCTCATCACCGGATATGTTCTTTTTCTTCCCTATTTTGTAGAAGTAATCCATTTTGAAGATATTCCATGATGGATGTTATCCACCCCATGGTATGACCATATTTTTTAGAAATATGGATTATTTCATTAATTTCCTCCATTCTAGTTAGAAGAAAAGGTGAGACCACATGACGATGGGTTATGCTAATGACTATATCATCCCGATTTGGATCTGCCAATGTTGTAGATGCATTATCCTATTTACCGGGTTGGACATTTTGGGATCACGAGACATAAGACAATGTCATCTCTGAGGGAAATTCATCCATTAAACCTCTAACCTAATCACACAAAATAATTAACTCATCTTTTCTGATAGAATATTTTCCATTGATTTTTTTGATTACCAATTCTGAATCAACTTTTACCGTCAAGTGATTCATTTTCACCTGAAATTCCAATTCCAGACCTGCAATGAGATCTTGATAATCCACCTCATTGCTGGATTCACCTTCCAATAATAGGAAGGAATAAGGATATACTTCCTTTTCTTGGGAGATAAAGACAAATCCTAACCCAACTTTGTTTAGTTTAGGTTTTTATATTCTCATCCCTATTGGAGTTCTACAAGAACCATCAATGTACATTTCCCATATTTGGTAATTATCATGAATAGAGAAGACCTCTTCATCAGGAAGTTTAGTATTTAAGGATGTATCTTCTGTGGATGGATGCTCATAAAGAAATATAGCAATATCATATCCTTTTATTTCCTTTTGGGGCACAAACTAGATATCAAACTTTTGAAAAATAACTGCCCACCATTTTAGACCCCCTGTAAACATAGGACGGAAAAGGATATATTTGAGTGGGTTATTGAGAGATACCAATTTGACCTCATGATGTTGCAGATAGTGCATAAATTTATGAACTAAAAATATTAATTCTATGAAACACTTTTCAATACATGGATATCGAGTTTCTACATTAATCATAGTTTGACTGAGGTGGTAAATATTGTTTTCCTTCCTATCATCATTCTTTTGAGCAAGGAAGGAACCCAATGATCACTCTAAAGCTATCACATAAAGAATAAGAGGACTCCATTCAACTGGTGGAATAAATAGTGTTGGACTCAAGAGATATTTCTTGAGGGTATCAAATGATTCTTGATAGTCTTCAGTCCATTCGTAGGTGACTCCCTTCTTCATTAATCTGTTGAAGGGAAAACACTTGCCAACCAAATTGAAGATAAATAAAAAAATATAAGCCATGTGTCCTTGGGGTCCTCTTAATTATTTCAAATTTCAAGCAGGTTACATAAAAAGGATTGATTCTTTTTCTCAGGATCAACATCGATACCACGACGGCATACAAAAAAGCCAAGGAACTTTTCTGAGGTTACTCTAAAAGAAACTTTCAAGGGGTTTATCTTCAAATTATGTTGTTGATGTTTATAGAATATGGCCTACAAATAGGAAAACTTATTGGAACATTGTCTATATTTGACCAACAAATCATCCACATAACATTCAACAAACATCCCTAAAAATAGTTTGAAGATATGGTTCATGGAACATTGGTATGTTGTTCCTGCATTCTTTAATACAAAGGGCATTAACCGTTAGAAAAAAATAGCTATAGTGTCTATGAAGGATATAGATTATTCATCCTCTAGAGACATAAGGATTTGATTATACCCAGAGTATCCATCCATGAAAGAAAGAGATTCATAGCTAGTTGTTACATCAATTAAATTCATTTTAATCAGAACTGGAAAATCATCTTTAGGACAATTCCATTTATGATATCTGAAATAAATGAAAACTCTAATTTTCCCATTATTATTTTTTCACTGGGACAATGTGGGCCATCCATTTGGGTTACTGAAATTCTATGACAAAGTTAGCCTTTATAATTTTATCAACATCAACTTCAATTTTAGAGGCATGAGTTAGGTTTGTACTTCTTGCTGCATGCATGAATCCACATTTCTCTTCTGGGAGAACCAAATGATGGGTGGCTACATCAAGATTATGACATTGAATTTATGTATAATTCCAAGAAAATATATCTAGATGTTTCTTTAAAAATGAAGTATACACCTATTTCTCTTTAGAGGTCATGACTTCACTAATTAAAGTGGGGCGTGGATCATCTTCTGCACCCATATTTATTTCTTTGAGCTCATCCAAGGTGGTAGAGACACCTTCCATAAATGATGGAGGAGCATCCCCATGATCACCATCTTCTTCTTCAATATGTGTTACCTCTTATGTTTCCACTTACATAGTTTATTATGAGGAAAAACTCCCAGAGTTATAGGGGAAGTCAGTATTTGAAGATCATAAAGAAGAGGCCACTATATCTGTCCCTACTAATGACGAAGGGTCCTCCTATGGTAATAAAATAGAAATTACGGATTGAGAATAAAAATATTTGTCTTCCTCTAGCATTGCTACAATTTATTATACTCTGATTAACGAAGTAGAGGCTTGTTGTTGTTCAACAGATGAAATGAAAACATATCCATTTAGGCTTCCATCATTTCTTGGTGGATCAACAGTTTCTCTCATGCTGTCAAGCACAGTTTCCACAATTGACATTATGGAAGTTATTGGAAGAGTTCTTGGATTTGGTTTTACCCTTTAAATTTGATTGATGGGTAGCACATAATCTTTACTCAAATGTATGAATTGATTTACTGAGATCTTTTCAAGTCTATTTATAGAATTAACACTGGTTATTTATTTTTTCATGGACTTTGTTCCTTTTGTGTGATAAAACTATGCCTCAATTTTTTGAGATTCACATGTTTTGAACGAAGTCTTGCCACCATACAGTGTCCCGATTAGACCACTAAAATATTACTTAATACATTGGTAGTATGACGAAGGTATGGCTGCATGTTGATGTAGCCAAGGCCTTCCAAGTAGAATACGGAAGGCTGTGTCCTGATGAACAACCATGAAATCTGAATTAGACACAAGATCTCTAAACAGAGTTATGAGTGTAATCTCACCAGACATTCTTGCTCATTCTTATCATAAGCTTTCAACATTAACATGGAAGGAGAAAAGTTAGATTCAGTCAGGCCCAATCAATGAAGTGTACCAACAATAATTAGATTGACTTCATAGACATTATCGATGAAAGCCGAGTGGATGTCTACATAAATGAATTTTCTAAACAAAAACAAGGGTCTAATATGTCCATTTACAACAACATCATCATCTTCATCTATAAAATATATGACTTCATGAAATTTTGATGGATAATTCTCTATACAGTAAACCTCAATAGTAGTAAATCCAGTTTGAAACTCTTGAGGACTTGACAAAGGCTCAAAATGTGCTTCTCAAAAATCTTTTGACAGATTCAAAGCATCCAAAATTGATAACATGGCTAGTACTTGGCCCAATTGTTTCAAAATATCATACTTTTGGTCAAATGGAATGTGTTTCCTTGTATGGAGATGCAGTTTTACAGGTTCTTTGGAAGTTAATGCTTCTGATATAGATATACCCTGTGTCAAATCAAAAGCTGGAAATACTTCTTTGGTTTGGTAAATTAGAATAATTAGATCTTTTCACTCGCTGAGAGGAGTATGGTGTGACTTATAATCATCCTTCGAATATAATCATGTCAAAATCAAACTTTTCCTTCATGGAAGACACTCCTTGTTCCTGTCGAACAAGATGAAGGGTTCTTCCATGAGTTTATACTGCATATATGGTTAGAGAAGGGGTAGAGTTAAAATGGTGGTTTCTATAATTCCCACATATTCCCTTATATCCTTGACCTTAGCCTCTTCCTTTTGTTCCCCAATTAGGTACACAAAAATATGTCTCATTATAAATAGAATCACAATTTCCATAAGGATCTATTAAATGGATAACATTGACTAAACCAACGATCATTTATTCATCTGAGAGAGATTCTTCTTGACAGGATAATTCTGATTATGTCGTTTGGTAGGATGGTGCATGTTCATTTGAAACAGATGGAATGAAATCTACCAGGGTGAAGGAAAACTTTGTCCCTAATGTGATCTCATATTCTTATGAATCCTCATTGTTCTTATGATCATTTCACTTCTTTGAGGAATGGCCTTTTGATGAATATGATTTTACTCTGGTAGGAGTGGTAAGATACATCGGTTGTTTCAACTATATTCGTAAAATGGCATGATCCTGGTTGATCATTTTTCTGATCATCCAATCATTATATTTCTACACATTTTTACTTTTGACTTCCTGCCATTCGCCTTCTTCCACTGGATTAGTATAATAAACACATAATACTTGTATTGATGAACTTTTTAGTTTCACTTTTCCAGAATCTACCATCTTTCTCAAGAGGTCCTTGAAAAAAAACATTCTTGGATGGGACGCCCTAACATCTGGTGAAAGGGAAAATAATTCAACAGATATTAATCTCATTCTTTATATGGTTTCATCAGCCTTGGAAAATGAACCAAAATTTTTTCCATAGTTGAGATGAAGTAACCATGAACTTGTTCAATCCATAAAGAATAAACTTTGTTATTTAATTCCTCAAACTATTTCCTCCTTTGATCTATTTGATCATCTCGAAGAGGAAGTTGTTTCTTCTGATGATCTAGAGGCAGAGCCCTTCAATATGATGAAGTCTTGAAGTAGAAGCAGGTAAATCTGCATGCTTGAGTGTAACTGTTGTATCCTCTTTCTTTCCTTACCTCTTCCCTAGAGATTATGAAATTACATGAGTTTTAGCCCAAGTTTCTATAATAGAGTCTTCTATCTGTTGGGTGATTCATTTATGGTCTCAAAACCCTCCTCTTTATTTCACAGGTATCAATGGTTGGTGTAATTCATCATATAGATTTACTATATAAATTTTCATAAATTCTTCTTGAGGGAGTTCTAGACTTAAGGAATATGTTAATCCATTCTATCACGCAATTAAATGTGAAACTATTTCATTCTATCTTTATTTAAAATTAGTAAGATCAAAAACATTCATCTCTGGTAGCATTGAATGAAATTTAATAAGGAATTTCTGATGGAGATCTTCCCATCCAGTAATTGATCGAGATTGTAAATGTGTATACTACAAAAAAGATGGTCCCTGTAATGACTGTAGAAAAAACCTATGATTAACTTCTTCTTGTTGTTGAGGATTTCCCATCATGGGATTAAAATTAGAAACAAAATGTGTTAAGTGTTTTTCCAGATATCCCAATCCATTAAATATTAGGAATGTAGTATTCAAAAAATTTGGAAGGGGGGGAATTGCATCCACCCTTTAAGGGTAAGATCTATTTTTCTGGTTGAACTGGTGCATTCCTTTTTTCCATAGCATCCAATTGAGTCATTAATGAATCAATTGTATTAATAAGAATTTGGAGAAAATATGGATGAGTTGGAACCTGTGTAGGTATATCAACTGGAGATTGAGCTGGTGCAATGACCGATAAAACCACTTATGGGGGTTCTGATATTTTCCTTGGATAACCCACGAGAACATGCCTATTAGAATGTGTTTTATCATTCCTGGATTGTGTACCTAGTGAAGGAAATTCATTATCTGAATCTATTGTAACTACAAATCCTCTTTTCTGAGGAGATCCTACACGATGTGCATATAATGACCATACATTACATACATTGTAAGTACTTCAAAATTGATGTACACTTATTACAACATATAAACAAACCATGAAAGGACCGTGTAGGAATAGTTTCTTTAGAAACAGGGAAACATAAACAACTGGTTCATAAATCTGCTACACTGTCTCCGGTTTATTTTATCATATCTAGAATACCTTTTTTAATATCTTACTTAATAACCTTCTTTGTGACCTGGGGAAAAGAAAATAAACAAAAGGGTGGGCTCAAATCCTCAGTAAAGTCAAACAAAATAAATTACAATCACATCATATTCATAATAACATAACATTTTAGAAATCTTAACCTACAAATGAGAGCATAATTTCATAACATGGGATAAATCATAGTAGTGAAATGTAATCCCAATAATCATAACATAAAACATGAAACTATGTGTAATACACACATAATCATATAGAATCATATCTTAGTAGTCAAGACTCATTGCCAAGACTATCCTAGTGGACAAAGTCCATTTCTGAACCAAGTTCACTCCTCATTTCAGTCCTGTATCAATAAACCGGATTAACCTGCCATTCCAGCCACGTCTATCTCATGAGATATAAATCATTACCCAATGCATTGGAGGGAGATATAGGTCCCACCCATCTAATAATGATAGCATTCTTATGTGTGCCACAAGATCATAAATCATACATCATAGCATAACCCATGTAACAAAAATGGGATTCTTAAACATAATGCCATAATAACATAATACATATAATATAAAAGGACATCATAAAAATAATTCCATCCTAACATAATCAAATCAATGTAAAAATAGGGATAGAAACATAACCCTATATTATCTTAGATGGAAAATAATTTTAATAAAATGATTGAACTCCATTCTTGAGGAAAATATCATTTCAACTTTAAAAAAAAATTTCCTTTCATAAAATGTCATATAATTTTAAACTAAAAGAAGTTAATTAAAAATAAAATGAAAACATGTAAAGGAAGCTTCATGGAAATAATGTTCGAAAAGTCCATTCCATCCATATAAGTTAAAAAAACATTCTTCTCGTACTTTGGCCAGAAAAGACAAAAAGTGCCTTTTACTAAAAACGACAAAAGATTCCTTTAATATATTTTACTAAAAACTCACCAATGGGAAAAATTGGATTTAAAAAATTGTATGTGGATCGAAATATTATTAAATATTGAAGATACATGGATGTGGATGATAAATATTCCCCAGTTAATTCTGAAGTATAAACAATCTCGGATAAAAATGAGATTGTGAGATTTTCCCTTACCTTAGATCTGATTTTCTTTATACATGTCCAAACCTCCTGTATAATGATTTAAATATTGTTATTGACTTATTCCATAATCTTACTTATAGTTATGATATCATATATGGTCATATTCTTATCTTCTTATTAGTAATATTTCATTGCTACTTGTTATTCGGGTGTTTATTTCTTTTTGTTCTTATGAGTGTTTCGTCGAATAAATTATTATTCTTCTTATTAGGTTATAGATACCTCATTTACAGAATGGTATTAGTGTAACATATATAATATTTATTAATTCAATTCATTTATATAATCATTATTCATTGATGATCATGTAGAACGAGTCGCATCACATCGTGGAGACGGTAGGTCGTACATACGCACGAGTGATGATATCATTCCCATGATCGTGTAATTTTATTGAAGTGTATGTATAATATTTAATAATAAATATCACTTTACAATATTCATATATAGTTATTATTTACACCATTATACCCATCCAAGTATGGTGGTGGGGGAAAGCAATTTAAACCACGGCGTGGAGACGGTATTCTGTACGTACACATGCGCGGTGATTTAGTTTTCCGTAGGATAGATAGAAGGTGAAATAGGGTTGTTTCATATTTATAATAACATATCAGCATATTATTAATACTGATATTATTACTTCATAATGAAACAACTAATGAAGAAGAAGTAGAAGAAGAAATAAAGTTGAAAGAATCTGTAACAGACATTACATCTTCTTTGAAGCGCCTCTTCTTAACCTCAACATAGGGCACTAAAGATGGTCCTTGAATTGGACCAGGACCTCTAGGATGTTTCTAGGGAAGTTTATAAGGTAAATGGTCAGGGTTTTGACGATCTTGAAGGCTCAAAGTGGTGTGAGGAGGAGAGGGATGAGGTTCCCTTTTATAAGGAAGGAGAGGGGCACCATAGGAAAAACATAAAATATTATTTTATTATAAAGTCATATTCAGTTTTAATAGCTCCAAATTAATTTATTTTGAATCTAAGGTGGGTATGGGTCGAAATCCTTTCAACCAATAGATTTTATACAAGTTGAGGTTACTATTTTAACCTTATCATTTAGAATTAACTCTATGTTAAATAATTTAACTTTTACTATGTCTTCATGTTTTCTTACACTATATGGTTAAAAAACAATCCAAAAGAAACCCAAGTTGTTCATTATTAATATATATGACTTTATCTACGTCATTTTTCTGAACCTTATATTTTTAGGAATACAATCACAATTAATAATATAATATTTGTTTTAAAAAACTATTTTATGTCACTTTTTGACACTATTTGGTATTTGATTTTTGTGAAAATCCTAACAGCATGATTAGTTCGAAAAAAGTACATTAAATCAATAATATCATGTCATATTAACCTATAAAATTAGTCTAATTCATATAAAGTCTCAAATTAAATTTATTTGGGTTTCTATAATATAAATTATGTTAATATTTCATTAATAAGGTAATTACTACATCATCATTGTGTCATAATTAAATTAAATTATTTAATGTCTAAAAATTATAAATAAAATAAGATTATGTGGGAAATATTTTTATCTTTCTAATGAATATTTATAGTCTAAATTTTCTTATGTATAACCCTAAATTAAATATGTGTTTGTTATTAACCTTTGATTTTAACTTTTTTAACTCTTCTTTAAATAAAATTATAATAAATGTCCTAATCTAATCCAAGTGGACCTAAATGGTCATATTTTATTCCTATGGTTTTTTTGGTCGAATTAAACTTATCCAATAGAATTAGGACATGTGTTAGGGTATTAATAATAACATTTTTACCCTTAATTACCCTATTTTACATTTAACCCTGGTAAATAAAAGTAAAAAGTTACTATTCACCAAAAAATATTTTTTTCTTATTGAACCACATTTTACTCCTTGGTATTAACCATGTATCTCGGATTTTTGATATTCCACTCATAGATGTGTTAAAATTTAGTTTTATGTAAATTCTCAAACTCTCCTAGGAGGTGGGTAAAAAACGGTGAAAAGTTCAATAAATTTTTTAAATATCTAAAATTATTAAAAAATGACTCCAATTAATTAAGTGGAACATATATAGGTATTATGTATCAATTTTTACCTATAATAAATTAAAATAAAATAAATAGTTATTTAAATAAAAGGTTGGTTATTAAATAGTAACCTAGTGTTTTCACTATTCATCAAAAATTGAATGTTTTCAGAAAAATACCAAAAATTCACCCTAGGCTAATTTCGATATTCCGAATCCAAAAATGAAGTCCATTTTGAATGATAAAATTTATGAAATTTCAAAAAGTGGGTATTACTATTCATAATGGCTAGTTTTAATAATATTTTAATAGCATATCGTTGTTTAGTGAAACTCGGTATTGCGTTCAACGCAAGCTATCGAGGAAGGTCGTGATTGCATGAAAAGAAAGCCAAAATAGTGTTCTGTATAGTGAAATATTACTTTGATGATGTATATAACATAAAAACAAAATAGTTTTTCATTAAAATCTCGAGTGTTACATTCGACCCCCCCTTAAAATGAATTTCGCCCTCAAAATTCATCACTTTGTATCAAACAGATGATGATAACTCTCCCTCATCATATTCTCAAGCTCCCATGTTGCTTCTTATATTTTTGGTTCCTCCATAAACCTTTCACCAAGAGAGTGGTCTTGTTTCGTAGGACTTTTTCTCTATGATCCATAATCTCTATCAGCTGTTCTTCATAAGAAACATCTTGCTCCTACGGTACAACATCTGAGCTGAGTACATGTGAGGGATCAGGTATGTACTTTTTCATGAGAGATACATGAAACACATCATGAACATGAGAGAGATTCTGTGGAAGCGCTAATCGGTAATCTACCTTCCCAACACGATCCTGTATTTCGAAAGGACCGATATACCTAGGGCTCAGCTTTCCCTTATTTCCAAATCTCATTACTCTTTTCCAAGGAGATATTCGTAAGAACACTTTATCACCCACTTCAAACTCTAGGACTTTTATTCGGTTATCGACATAACTTGTTTGTCGACTCTGAGCTGCTCTTATGTGTTGTTGAATAGGTCGGATATTTTCTTTCATCTCATCAACAAGATCAGGTCCTAATAGCTTTCTTTCCCCAATATCATCCTAGCAAGTTGGAGTTTGGAATTTATTTCCAAAGAGAGCTTCATAAGGAGCCATCTGAATACTGGAGTGAAAGATATTATTATAAGAAAATTCCACCAAAGGTAGGTGTTGATCCCAAACTCCTTTGAAATCCATAGAGCAAGCTCTCAATATATCTTCTAGAGTTTGAATTGTCCTCTCAGACTGACCGTCTGTCTGAGGATGATAAGTAGTGCTGAAACCTAACTCTGTATCCAGAGTATGCTGAAGTCTTTTCCAAAACATTGAGGTAAACCTCAGATCCCGATCAGATATAATGGAAAGTGGTACTCCATGCAATCTTACAACTTCCTTTACCTATATCCTGGAAAGTTGATCCAGAGAGAAATATTATCTAATAGAAATGAAGTTTGTCGACTTTGTAAGATGATCAAATATGACCGAGATAGCATTATTGCCTTTGGATGTTTTAGGAATTCCAGTGAAAAATTCTATAGTGATGTTCTCCCATTTCCATTCGGGTATGGGTAATGCTTGTAACATCCCCTTAGACTTCTGTCTCTCAGCATTAACTTGCTGACAAACCTAGCATCGAGAGACATATTCAACAACATCTCTTTTCATGCCATCCCACCAGAAGTACTCTTTCAGGTCCCAATACATCTTTGTACATCCAGGATGAATAGAGAATGAATAACTATGAGCCTCATCCAGCAGTTTCTTCTTTAATTCTGTGATGGGAGGAACACAATCCTGATTCTTGAACATTATTATCCCATCAAAATCAAGGTTGAATTCAGGAACATTTCTCACATTATTTTGTAACTCTACATCTTCTTTCTATGCCTCTTTAATCTTCACATGTATACATGGTTGAACATTTATTTGATAAAGATACGATTTTCCCCTTCCATTATAATTCCAAGATCCATCCTTTGTAAATCCATTAATATTGGATCTTTTGTGATCCTCATCATGGATAAGCTAGCATGGTCTTGTCGACTTAATGCATCTGCCACCTTGTTTTCTTTCCTAGGGTGGTAATGAATTGAGTAGTCATAATCCTTAATCAGCTCCAACCATCTTCTTTGGCGCAAATTCATATCCTTCTATATGAAAATATATTTAAAAATTTATGATCAGTATAAATATCACACCTTTCTCCATAATGATAATGCCTCCAAATCTTTAATTCAAAGATTACCGCAACTAACTCCAAATCATGTGTTGGGTAATTTTTCTCAATGATTTTCAACTATCATCAGTTATAAGCTATCACCATATTATTTTGCATTAGAAAACACCCCAGTCCCTTCTTGGATGAATCACTGTAAATCACAAAACTTTCTCCACTACAAGGCAGTGTGAGAATAGGTGCACTGGATAACCTGCTTTTTAACTCCTTGAAATTCACTTCACACTCCTCTGTCTAAACAAACTTTACTCCTTTTCAAGTCAACCTGGTGAGTGGATTAGAAAATCGTGAAAAATCATTCACAAAATGTCGATAATTTCCTTCCAAACCAAGAAAACATCGGATCTCAGTTACTGTTGTTGGTCTCGACCGTCTTTCGATAACCTCTATTTTTGATGGATCCACAAATATCCCCTCTTTTGAGATTATGTGACCCAAAATGCAACTTTTTGAATCCAAAATTCACACTTGGTAAATTTGGAATTAAGCTTCTCCTTCCTCGGGGTCTTTAATACAATTCTCAAGTGATCTTCATGTTATTCCTTTCACTTTGAATAGACAAGAATATCATCTATAAAGACTACCACAAAATGATCAATATGGTCTCTAAAGACTCCATTTATTAGATCCCTGAAGATAGCAGGGGCATTAGTAAGACCAAATGGCATCACTATAAATTCATAGTGTCCATACATTGTACGGAAATCCGTCTTTGGTATATCCTCCCTTTTGACCCTTAATTGATGATAACCTTAACAAAGATCAATCTTGGAAAAGTATTGAACTCTGAATAGTTGGTCAAATAAGTCCTCAATGCGTGGGAGAGGATATTTGTTCTTGATAGTGATCTTGTTAAGTTCTCGATAATCAATGGAGAGTCTCATTGATCCATATTTCTTCTTAACAAACAGAATAGGTGTTCTCCAAGGTGAAGCACTAGGGAATATGAATCCCTTATCAATATTCTCATTGAGTTTCTTCTTCAGTTCCGGTAAATCAATTGGTGACATTCTATAAGGTTTCTTTTAAATAGGTAAAGCACCCGGTATGAGTTCTATTGAAAACTCAACCTCACGATTTGGTGGAAGACCAGGCAATTCCTCTGGAATGATATCATCAAACTCTTGTACAATGGGAATATTATTAATCCCGAGTTTCTCTCCAACCATTTGAGATAACTAACCTTCATTTAGTGGAATCAGGAACCATAAGATGGAAGAAATTTCCACTACAAGGTCATGTTCATCCATGCTTCGATAGACGATCCTAGATTGATCTAGAATAAGAAATGTGATTTCCCTTATTTGGAAATTGATATGATCTCCATATAAAGAAATCCAATCCATGCCAATAATCACATCAAATTACACTATAGGAAGGATCACAAGATTTCCAGGAAGCACATTCCCACAAACATCAATAATAGAATAATTGTAAACTTTTTATGCGACTATTGTGCCATTAGGGGTTGTCACGGCTAACTAAACATCTAATTGTTGAGGTAATACGGTGATACCCTAAGAAAATTTTTGAGAAATAAAAGAGTGGGTGGATATAGAATCAAATAAAAAAATTTATACTTTAGAGTGGATAGTAAGTGTACATTTCACCACTTCGTTATCATACTCCACATCACTGATAGACATTGCATGTAACATTCCTTTGTCTTTAGCCTTAAGATTTTGTTGATGTCGATCATAATCAACAACCCTTGGATTAGGGCATTGATTAGAATAATTCCCCATTTCTTTTCACTTGTAACATTGAAGTCTAGGAGGTGCACTCTATGTAGCCTTTTCATTGTTCTCATCACTAGACATCTTCTTCCCATAATTTTGGAATTCAAATGCCCGATAACCTTCCTTTCCACATTTGAAATATTTACTTGGCCCTTTATGACAACTCCCTCCATGTTTCTTTCCACACTTGAGCATAAGGGAAAACTCATCTTCTTTTCAGTGTGGTCTTTAGATTTCCATTTGAATTCCATTTTCCTCTTCTTATCAAACGAATATGATTGATTGGTTACTCCAATCCCCATCTCAACCTTGAGAGCACATCGAACAATTTCCTCGTAGCTATTAAAGCCCCTTATGGCTAATGCCCTTCGAAGACTTGGTTTTAAGCCACTAAAGAATCGATCGATATTACTCTCAGGTTGGATAATAATCCCAGAAGTGTACCTTTCAAGTCTTGTAAAATTTTCTTTGTAGGTACCAACAGATTCATCATCCCTTTGCTTCAGTTCAATAAGCTCCTTCTCTATCTTTGTTTGAAGAATATGAGGGAAGTACTTATTGAAAAATAAGTTATTGAACTCGTCCCATTTCATGGACTCGATTTTATCTCTTAGCCTCATATTCTTGATAAGATTCCACCATTAATCAGCTTCACCATCCAAACGATATACTACTAAGATGACTTTATCATGTTCATAACATTGAAGAACTGAAAATATCTTTTTAGTAGTACTGATCCATTTTTCAGCAACTAATGTATTAGTAGACCCGCTGAATGTGGGTGGACGCTGCCTCTGGAAGGATTCAATAGAATGTTGCTCCTTCCTTTGCAAGTTTGGAAGTCCTTCATGATTAATAGCTTGAGAATTTTTTTTTGACCATGGGTACAAGATTTTTCATTCCAGCTCCCATAATTTTTGGTTGATCAGGGGGACAATCATTGCATTTCCCATCACATTCCACATAAACACGGTTCCTTAGGGTTCCAACCATTGACTAAAATGAAGAAGAATAGTGTGAGCAACACAAATTATAATAGGAAAACCACATAATCAAGAATAAAATTTCACACTTAAGGTTATATCATAGGTTATTCATGGCCATTTCTAAAACACTAAGATTGAATTCTATGCTTAGACATGTCCTTAGGGTTCTTACTAAGGCTTTCACATCCTAGTTTCCAAAGGTTGACTATACCTTTCCTCTGATACCAACTATAACGACCCCTATATTACATACATTATTAATACTTCAAAATTGAAGTACACTAATTACAACATATAACAAAACCATGAAAGGAGAATATAGGTATAGTGTCTTTAGAAACTGGGAAACATAAATAACTGGTTCAAAAATCATCTACATTGCCTCCCTTTTATTTTATCATATCTAGAGTCCCTTTTGGAATATCATAATTAATAACCTTCTTCCTTACCTGAGGAAAAGAAAACATACAAAATGGTGGGTTCAAATGCTCAGTAATGGTAATCAAAAGAAATATCAATCACATCATATTCATAATAACATATCATTTTTTAAATCTTAATCTGCAAAAGAGATCATAATTTCATAATATGGGATAAATCATAGTAGTGAAATGTAATCCCAATAATCATAACATAAACCATGAAACATTTTGGAATACACACATAATCATAAAGAATCATTTCATAGTAGTCAAGACTCATTTCCAATACTATTTTAGAGGAAAATGTCCATTTCTAAACCGAGTTCACTTCTCGTTTCAGTCCTGTATCACTGAACTGGATTAACCTTCCATTCCCGCCATGTCTATATCATGATATATAAATCTTTACCCAATGCATTGGAGGGAGATATAGGTCTCACCAACCTCATAATGATATCATTATTATGTGTTCCACAAGATCATAAATCACACATCATAGCATAACCCATGTAACAAAAATTTGATTCTTAAACATCATGCCATGATAACATAATTCATATAAGATAAAAGGACATCATAAAAATAATTCCATAATAACATAATCAAATCAATGTAAAAAAAGGGTTATAAATATAACCCTATATTATCTTAGGTGGAAAAGAATTTTGATAAAATGATTGAACTCCATTCTTAAGGAAAATATCCTTTCAACATCAAAAACATTTTTCCCTTTCTTAAAATTTCATATAATGTGAAACTAAAAAAAGTTGATTAAAAATAAACTTGAAAATTTTTAAAGTAAGCTTCATGGAAATAATGTTCTAAAATTCCATTAAGGCCGTATAATTTAAAAAACATTCTTCTCGTACTTTGTCCAGAAAAGTCAAAAAGTGCCCTGTACTAAAAACGACAAAAGATTCCATTCATATCTTTTACTAAAAAATCACCAATGGGTAAAAATTAATTTAAAAAATTGTAGGTGGATGTAAATAATATTACATATTGAAGAAACATGGAAGTGGATGACAAATAAGCCCCAGTAAATTCTGAAGTATAAACAATCTCGGATAAAATATGATATTTTGAGATTTCCCCTTACCTTAGGTCCGATTTTCTTCATACGTGTCTGAAACTCCTGTATAATGATTTAAATAATGTTATTGACTTATTAAAAAAGTGTACTTATTGTTTTGATATCATATATTGTCATAATCGTAGCTTCTTAATAGTAATATTTCATTGCTACTTCTTATTCGGGTGTTTATTACTTTTTGTTATTATGCGTGTTTCGTCGAATAAATTCTTATTATTTTTTTTAGGTTATAGATACCTCATTTCTCGAATGGTATTATAATAATATATATAAAATTTATTCATTCAATTTATTTATATAATCATTGTTCATTGAAGATCATGTAGAACGAGTCGCATCACATTGTGGAGACGGTAGACCGTACGTCCGCACGATCGATTATATCGTTCCCATGATCGTGTAATTGTATTGAAGTGTATGTGTAATATTTCATAATAAATATCACTTAAAAATAATCATATATATTTATTCTTTACATCATTATACCCATCCAAGTAATGTGGTGGTGGAAAACAGATTACAGCACGGTGTGGAGACGGTATTTTGTACGTACGCACGCGCTGTGATTTCATTTTCCTTAGGATGGATAGAAGTTGAAATAGGGTTGTTTCATATTTATAATAACATATCAGTACATTATTGATACTGATGTTATTACTTCATAGTGAAACAACTAAATAAGAAGAAGTAGAAGAAGAAATAAAGTTGAAAGAATCGGTAACGGACATTAACTCTTCTTTGAAGCGCCTCTTCTTAACCTCCTCTTAGGGAACTAAAGATGGTATTTTAAGAATACCAGGACCTCTGGGATGTTTCTAGGGAAGTTGATAAGGGAAATGGGTAGGGTTTGGCCGATCTTGAGGGCTCAAAGTGGTGTGAGGGGGAGAGGGAGGAGGTTCTCTTTTATAAGAGAGGAGAGGGGCACCATAGGAAAAAATTAAAATATTATTTTATTATAATGTCATATTAGGTTTTTAATAGCTTCAAATTGATTTATTTAGAATCCAAGGTGGGGATGGGTCTAAATCCTCCCAACCAATATATTTTTGACAAGTTTAGGTTACTATTTAAACCATATCATTTAGATTTAACTCTAAGTTAAATAATTTAACTTTTACCGTGTCTTCCTGTTTTCTTACACTATATGGTTAATAAACAATCCAAACGAACACCAAGTTGTTCATTATTAATATATATAACATTATATAAGTCAGTTTGCCGATCCATAGATTTTTAGGAATAAAATAACAATTAATAATATAATATCTGTTAAAAAAAACAATTTTATGTCACTTTTTGACACTATTTGGTATTTGATTTTTGTGAAAATCATAAAAGCATGATTAGTTCAAAAAAAAATTAATTAAATCAATAATATCATGTCATATTAACCTATAAAATGAGTGTAATTCATAAAAAGTCTCAAATTACATTTATTTGGGTATTTATAATATCAATTATGTTAATATATCATTAATAAGTTCATTACTGCATCATCATTGTGTCATAAATAAATTAAATTATATAATGTCTAAAATTTATAAATAAAATACAATTATTTAGGAACTCTTATTATATTTATAATGAATATTTATAGTCGAAATTATCTTATGTATAAACCAATATTAAAAATGTTTTAGTTATTAAACATTGATTTTAACTTTTTTAACTCTTCTTTAAATAAAATAATAATAAATGTCTTAATCCAATACAAGTGGACCTAAATGGTCATATTTTATTCCTAAGGTTGTTTTTGGTCTAATTAAACTTATCTAATAGAATTAGTACATGTGTTAGGGTAATAATAATACTATTTTTACCCTTAATTACCCTATTTACTTTTAACTCTGGTAAATAAAAGTAAAAAGTTATTATTCACCAAAAATTATTTTTATCTTATTGAACCACATTTTACTCCTTTATATTAACCATGTCTCTTGTACTTTCAAAATTCCACTCATAGAAGCGGTAAAATTATGTTTTATGTAAATTTTCAAACTCTCCTAGGAGGTGGGTAAACGACGGTGAAAAGTTCAATAAAATTTTTATATATCTAATATTTTTATAAAATGACTCCAATGAATTAATTTGAGCTTATATAGGTATTATTTATCAATTTTGACCTAAAATAAATTTAAATAAAATATATAATTTTTTGAATGAAAAGTCGGGTTTTAAATAGTAACCCCTTGTTTTCACTATTCATCAAAAATTGAAAGTTTTCAGAAAAATACCAAAAATTAACCCAAGGTTAATTTCGATATTCCAAATCCAAAAATTAAGTACATTCTGAACGATAAAATTTATATATTATAAAAACGTGGTTATTACTATTCATAAAGACTGGTTTTAATAACATTTTAATAGCATATCGTTGTTTAGTGAAACTCGGTATTGCATACAACGCAAGCTATCGAGGAAGGTCGTGATTGTGTGTAAAGAAATCCAAGATAGTTTTGTGTGTGGTGAAATATTCTTTTGATGATTTATATAACATATAAACAAAATATTTCTCATAAAAATATCGGGTGTTACAGTGCAAGTTGAGGACATGCCAGGGGATTACAACAAAGATAAATGCTACTTCGAAGTAATTCTGTATTGAGTCTTTTTAACTCTTTCATTTACTTTTACTGTCATGAAAATATTTCTTCAAGTGAATATGATTGGCCTTATCTAGTGGAAAAGTGAGATGCAGTCTGAATTTTTGCTTTACCCTTGTTAGATTCCTTTTAGAGGGGTAGGAGTTGGTTATTTGAAGGCATACATAGATTTTGGGTAAGCCTCTGATTTTGGGTATGCACAACATCTTCATTTTCAACAGTGTGTACCATATTATGGACAAGAACTTCATCTTTTGATTACCCTGAACTGGGCTCATTTTCTGGAGGATTTATTGTAGTGGTGTTAATGTCATTCACTAACGCATAATGAATTGAAGGCATTATGTCAGTATTTTTGTAATATATTCTCCCTCTGTATCTTCCATGAGACTTTGTTCTTCTATATGATGAATTCCCAATAAATTTTTGGCAGATAGTAACCTAAAGGGAATCCATGTATTTTATAGTTTCATTCTTTACTTGTGGATTCTTCCCTAATTGGGAGAAAACTAACTTCCGTTGAGGAGGGGATTGCAGATGTGAAAAATCCCCCAGCCTTGCAGGCTTGGGCTATTCCTGTTCTTCTTTTTAACATATGAACATTGTTTAATGAATTTGTAGGATGAATTAAACGAGCCCCCCCCCCCAGTCTAGCAAGATGGGGTGATTCTTGAATAGATATGGATGAAATTTGTGCAACTTCTCTTCTGATTTTACGAATTTTGGTTCCGACATTAGCTGGGTGCATTATTTGACAACCACTTACATCACCTATTTTAGATGATCGCTTTGTTATTTCAGACATTTGCATTCTATGATTTCCGACATCCTCTAAGTGGGAATCCTGATCATGATTCTCTTATGATTGATTTAAATGTTACTGAATAATTTATTTTTTCTTTGGGCTTGAATTTGATGAGATCTAGTTGAGGCCAGTTCTTGAACATACATTCGATTACATACAAAATCTATTGATTGTTGCTGACTATGGGAAATAACATTACATGAGACCAATTTTGGTAGACATTGCTGATTTTGGAGTGTAGTGGAATGCAATTCTCCATGTGCACCCCATCCTCTCATACAAACACTAGATGTGGAATCAAAAATTAACTGAAGTAGCCTCTTTTGAGCCTTGAGGTGTGCCCGAAGAAGGATTATATGGTGTTTTTCAACCATGGGATGTTGGGAAAGTAGGAAAGATGGTAAGTCAATTTAGCTTTGCAACACTTCTATTACCTTTACATGATTTAGATATTCATCATATAATAATACATTGGTTTTCAAAAGACGAAGATTCTTCCATAATTTGAGGCATATATCTTGAATACAACCTTCTATCATCATGTCTGGAATGTTATTCTGAGAATTTTCCAAAGGCCAGAGCATGACTGGTACTTCTCCCTTATCCAATTGTTTAATCGTGTTTAACACATTTTCATTGTATTTTACTATTGATTTCTCTTCTTGGTCTGACCAAAGTGGATGCTTTGTAATTGAAGAAAAATGTCCCAAGGGAGGTTTGGAGAATGACGGTTCCATTAAGATATCTTCTGGTTGATAAAATGTTTCACGTATCAATGATAAGGCATCAGACATGTTTGGCCTTGTATTTTCATGTTCCTCAAGATAGGAGGGATTTCTCATTGATACATTGTCAATTATATAATTGTATTGACAATGAAAAATAATACTGTAGAGATGACTTTCACAACAAATGTCATCATGGGGAGGATCACCATGGTGGATTGCATCAAGGGATAAATCTTCCTACTCCTTGGTCTTATGGCCACACAGAGGGTTGTTGTGGATCTCATCCCAAGATAGGAACTCTAGATTGACTGAATTTTCATGAATTAGGCCTTCATGATGAAGTGTCAGATGAGTAACATTAGAATTACTACTACCACTCCTATAATTTGGTAATGTGAGGATAAAATCTTGAGCTAAAACAGATAAATGTATGAGTGATTCAATAACTCCAACAATAAGATGATTCAAATCGCTTCTTGACTCTTAATTTTCCAACAGTTCTTGGAGAGAATTATTTTTTGATGTTCTCTTATACTTAGTTGGGGACACATGGTGGGAAAAGTTGTAATCATGGGAATGTGTATGCGCCAGCCTTAGAGTGGTTACCGAAATATATCGATTACCTATAATTGGAAGGGGTGCATGTTCCTGATCTTGTTGTCTGTAAGACATGGGGGATAATGCCACATTACCCCTTAAGAATGGAAGAAAGGTGTGTATCTATTCTGGGATGGCATGCCTATGTACTATCCCATGTGTGGGGATAGATTTATGTGTCTATTTCCCCAGTACTTCTGAAGTGGTTGTTATAATATCCTGACATGTTTCCAGAATATAGGTAGGGATTTGTGTTTTCCCATTCACCATTGATAAGATATATTTGGTGATTTCAGTGGTCGAAACAGGAATATACATCCATTCTGTATCTAGAGTAGGTCTATGTGCCTACTCCTGTTCTCCTTTTCCTGTCAGTGGGTATTGATAGTACTCATGTACAGGGCCAGAGTGTCGGGTCTACCCCAAATTTGTCATCAATGATTTCAGACTGACTACTTCAGGTGATACCAAATGAAACTATTCGAAAAATTGATGAAAATTGGTAGGTGTATGTGTTTCTTAAATGTTTCCTGTCAAGTATGGTTGATGGTCTTCATTCAATACTGCCATATGAGACTGCTGGAAGAATTGGTGATTGTAAACAGGTGTATGGTCTTGTTTACTAGTTTCCACAACATTAGATTGGACAGATTCTTAAAATGCAGTTAGACAATCCTGCTGACTGGCTGATAACTATTAAACAGGTGTATGTGATTTTTCATGGTACTCCACCAAATTTATCAAAAATAGATTGGTGGGTTACTTCTAGATGAGTCTGCTGGACAGAAAATTTAATACGGATGGGTGTATGTGCTAGTTCATTGTTATCCATCAAATAAGGTTAATGGGCTTCTCCGGAAGGGGTAGAGCTAAGATCCTTCTCTTTGTTAACCGGAAATTATCCCCAACGTTTCATCTTTCATGCCCGAGTCTAAGATACCAGGGCCAAACATCCCAAGGCAACTCCCCCACCATGTTGGGGTTCACCATCACATGATTTTTCTCGCGATGATTACTGGTGGGAGTCCTCAGGAAGGAATATTGAATTTTTGAATTGAGGTCTTGAGTGGCCTCTTGATCCACCTTCCTATAGTATGTGAGGGGCTGATTATTGTGTTTCGGGGATAAGGACCTGAAACGGATGAAGATGGTGGTTGGCACCGTCTTCTTCTTGATCATTGGTCATCACTGGCGAGATGATTGAGGATTATTAATGAACTATATCGCATGTCGAGCAGCGTACAAGGTCGGGAATGTACCATGAAATTGACATTCCTTTACCATCACATTAGAGACCAAGCATTAAAGATACTAGGTTGGTGATGACTTCCTTCCTATGGACGGGGATCCAACATTAGCAGCAGTTGTGATGTTCACATATGTTGTCTTGAAAAAATCCATTTTGGAGTAAAGGTAATTCTTAGAAAAACATTAAACAACAACAAAATCCATTAAATCAAAATCTTTTTAGAAGGATACATGTGTAATTAATTCTTATTTTCGGCCTTGATTTATCAATTGATTGGGGCCTAATGGGTGGGTAACATTATTAATATGGATAAGGACTCATGCTGGGTTCACCATTTTTGTTTCGTAGTTCCTTGAAATGTGTATTATAGTTTTAAGAATAACTACTTCCAGGTGGTTTACATTGGATTTATTTATGGAACCAGAAAATTAAAAGAGTTATTTATCCAAAGGGGACTTGATTTCCAAATCCAGGCATTCATTATATTTGAATTCCATGATACTTAAGAACGTTAATTGGTCGAGGGGATAGGTGGTCGGACTAATCACACCCTTTTGGGGGGATTTATTGTCCACACTAGGACTATCTATATAATTTAAAATGTTTTTTTTCAATTAATATTAAGTCACAAAGTATATCATAAGTATCCCTTGTAATTTTCAATCACTTATTAACATGTGTAATGTTTAGAATCATCAGTATGCATTCATAGTTCTTCATTAATGTAGATATCCATATGTATTCGAGTTTCTCCATCAATTCTATCCTCTGTTATAATATTTCATGATTCTTTTGGTCATAATTATGACGATATAGGTTTTTAATCCACTCAGTGGGGCCCTCTGGAATTTATTTTCATCTAGGTAGATGATGGTTTGGTTTGATCTTGAGATCGTGCCCATAAAATGGGCTACCTATGTAACATTGTAAAAGGAACCAGGACCCTCATAGTTCGGTTCCACTAAATGGGAAACATCATTCCATTTAAGGTCTTGTGGTAAGGACCTCTCCGTATTGTTTAATGTCGTGTGGTATGGACATCTAAGTTGAAGGTGCTTAGTCAAAACATAGTGTGGGGATTATGCTGAAGTATCACAAGGAACATGGAAGGGATATGGGTTTCCAAGTAAGATCAGACCCTGTTGGGAATATGGCCCAAGGAGAACAGTTTTGATTTAAGGTAATTAGTGGGAACCTCAAGGAGGCTTCCAACTGATCCCATATATATGGGAATAAAATCCCATGTAGTTCAAAAAGTCTCAATGGAGAGTATATCCCTTTGAGAGAAATGAGTTTGGGATTACTTCCTAAAAAGGATGCGAAGGTGATTTGAAGATTTAACTTGGGGATTATTCCCAAGGAGGATGAACAGATTAAGGGAATTAAGGTTATATCCCTGAAGAGGATATCTAGTGAGCTCGGGCCTTGAGAAGGCTTCCTATGTATCCCAAGTATGGTGGGAATCAGAGTTCTCGTAGTTCATTCTAATATCAGTGATTATGGACATATTTTCTTCATCACGAATCTCTAAGACCATGTGAGTCATGCTCGGTGTGAGAAAGAAGAGGATATGAACGAATCAACAAAGGTACATTCCAATTTTTTCCCCTCTGCTGGTGGAAGAGGACGCACCTATGGCGGCGAGGATGGATGAGGTCAAGGTGAACCGAGAAGAGAGAGAGGTGATGAGACTTACCTCTGTTCACATTGAATTGAACAAGGGTACAATGAAATTAAGAAGGGATGAATGTTAGGGGCTTACACCAGGTTGGCTTCCCATGGTGACAAAGTTCAAGAGGAGAGGGAAAGGGTAACAAGAGCCCTTGTTCCCATCTCCCCTCTAGTCTTTCGCAGCGAATAAGAAATGAGGAACAACGATGCTACCTTCTACAAGAAAATATAGGGCCTTAAACCAGGATGGTAGCCCTATAATTGATCCTTATAGGGGAAGGAGACTTCTCCTTTGCTAGCACAGAAAATCAAGTGTGAACTGTACCTTCACGACCAGTGACCTGAGGTTCCGGGTCTTAGAGACGAAAAGGGGAGGACATAACACAAAACCTAATCTTCAAAACCAAGAATTTCCCAACACTATTCCTTGGATAAATGTCCATGTGACTGTGGATATACAAACCTAGATACATTACATGTATCATAACTCCATTGTGAAACAAATGTTTGAAAACTCTGACTGGGGAAATACAAACACAAGTATGATACACACTGATGTGCCTTTCCCAAAGGATTGATAAGTCAGTAGATTTTGGTGGAGAATTCACCTTAGTCCCTTTTATACAAGGGGGCCTAGGAAGTATATGCCCTACCATGAATGGATTTTAAGAGGGTACTTGAGTTCATATATAGGCTTTATACCAAGCTCTGTCACGTAGGTACCTCACACAATTATTCCACATAGGTACCCCATGTTGATGTACTGCACTGGTATGTAGTGTAGGTGTGGCATGCAGGTATGTCGTGCATGTGTGAATAATGAATGAAAAATGTATTTCACATAGAAGAACCAAACCTATGTAAAAATTGTAAAAATATATTCAAAACATTCTTATCCTGTTTAACTCTCTTATCTTGTTTTTCAAAGAGCTACCTGAGATAATTAGAGGGATCTAGGTGAAAGAGATATGAAATGGGAGCTTCAAAGAGTCTTTCATCTTTTTCAGTGTCTAAAATGGGGAGCCTAAGGGATCTATTTATAGGCATGGATGGGTCCTGGTCAAAGAGAAGTTTCCAATGTAGGGCCTTCGCGCAGCTCCTCCACACAGGTACTCCGTGTAGGGGTACATAAATTATTCTGGTGAAAATCTCTACCATGCAGGGCTGTCGCGTAGCTCTTCTGCATAGGTCTGTAGTGCTGGTCTGTTATGTAAATCTACCTCGTAGCTCGGCTGTAAATGTCTTTTGGAGTATTTGAATTTCTATTGAACTCTATGAACCTTGTTTTGGGATTTTAAAAAATCTGGGGCTCTCTTCAATGCCTTTTTGTTTTCTTAAGTGGTGTCAACAAAAACAGAGTATTATTCCAATTATATATCATGAAAACCATAAATTAGTATATATTAAGGGTATTTATATCCATTGTACTAACCTGTAATATTATCTAAATCATTCCTATATTAACAATTATATGAAATAAGTCATTAATAATCCAAAAAAAATTGATTTGATACCCAATAAATCATTTTCATTCATTCCTAATGATCCTTTAGGTTTATGGATTTAGAAGATTTTGTCACCCCCATTAAGATTTAAAATATGACATCTTGATCTGGATGTTTCCACTCAGTATCCGTTTTCTAAAATACCATTCAATGAAGATATAACAAGTTTTAGTTTCATGAAATATAATCACATTTATCAACATTGATTTAAATTTACCCTCACACATCCATAAAACATTCAAAAATCCTTTTGAAGAAATGGGATTAGTATAATAAACTAATTAATGGGAATATAAAAACAATGAAATGAAATATTATAAGAATACTCATAAAAATATTCCTTTTCCAAAAAAATAATTGATCTCAAAATAATCATCTTATCACTCATCGATTCACCTTAATGCCCATCTATTTTCATAAATCATTTCTTAATAAATCATAAATTCAAAATAAAACCCATAAAGGATTCTTTTTAATATGCAAAACTCACAAAAATATGGTAAAAAAGTTGTGTATTTTACCCTTAAAAAGTAACATATAAATTATTTTAAAAATAATATCATTATCCTACCTTGTGAAAAAAATATGATTTCCATAAAAATTCATAGAAATAATAGATAAATCATGTATGTCAAATGAGATAATATTTCCATATAATTATTAAAATAACTCACACATATGTAATAACCTTCCTAGAAAATTCTAATAATCATTTAAGAGAAACCAAATAAATTTAATCTATACCATTTCCAAATGATTTAGAGATCAATATTAGACTAACTGACAAACATGAGAAATTTCTAGAACTCCTATAATTTAGAGCTATATCAGGAAAACCACTCATGATTAAAATTCCTATATACTATAGAATGTACATAAAAAATTAATTTATTCATTTCTATCATTAAAAATAATCAATGAACCCATAAGAAAAATATTTATGGATATTAAAATATATATTCCATATAATACACTTTATTAAAAAACCCAAAATAAATGGAATGATGTTTTTTACTTTGAATAATACATGTAATCTAATAATGTGATCCAAACATTTTGTAACTATTATGGTTCCATGAAAAACCATTTGTACAATAAATTTAAAAAACAAAAATTCAGTTTCCTTCGAATGTTTTATATAATTTAAAAATTGAAATAAAATGTTATTTGTATTTTTTTATATAAATATTGCCATAAAATAGTTCTTTGAATATTTAAAAAGGATAAAAAAATTTATATAATAAATCATTAAAAACATTAAATTTTCCATTTGGAGGTAAAGTGTTCTTTAAATCAAGTATGAATCATAACATGCATTCCTTATCAACATATATTATAAAAATTTGTTTTTTTATTTTCATTATTAAGAACATTTTTCATCTATATTTTTCTTTTTCTTTTATTTTTTTCATGTGATATACATTTTATTAATCAATGATGTACATGTTAGATGTTTTGGTGATATTCATATCATATATCCAAAATGATATTTTTTGGATGATTATGGTCAATCTGGTAATTATTGAATAACCTATATAATAATTACAATGTCTTAATTTTTATTTTTATTCATAAATTATATTTTCAAATCCAACCACCACCATTTGTTATAATTATTGAATTATGTTACAATAATTGAGATAGTAGGTCGTACATACACATGAGTAACGTTTTAATTTTTCAAATAGAATGAGGGATATAATGTAAGTATCATTATTTCATTATAGAATGAAAATATGTAATTAAAATCATATATATAAATTGGATCAATCATTTTAACCAAATATTATAGGAAATTATCTCAAAATACTTACCACAGTTTAGAAGGCAATAATTCTGCATACAAGCGAATGATGGTTTGATTTCCCATTTGATGGAAGAAGAAGATGGATATAGTTTATGAAATTAACAGAAAAATATATCATAAACTATAGTGATTTTTATTATTATTTAATTTCGGTTCAATAATGATTTATGGAGGAGTAATAATAAATAAAACAAAACCACTCAGTTAAGAACAACATGTCTTCTTTAGACAACCCCTTTAGGTTTATAACAAAATCCTCTTTATGATAGAATTATGACCAAGAATGGATTTTAATAAATGGGGAGGGGTATATGTAAGGGATATTGAAATTTATTGGAAAAGCTAAAATTCATCTTAAAATTGGAGAAAATAGGATAAGGGTTGTCTGTAGAACCCTAAAACACCCTGATAGTGGAGGGGTGAATCAGGGGTGTCAACTTTTTCTTATTAGTCAATAGATATTTCTGCAACATTGTTAATAACCTATAAAACTTATAATATGAAATTATGTTGATATTCAATAAACACATTCATAAATAAAAAATATAAGTATTAAATTGTTCATCACTAAGGGATAGTCTATGGAGAAAACACACATAATGTGTTGATCAGGCCAAAATATACTATGCTTCGATAGTTATTATAGAAAACATAATTTACAACACAATAAATCTATTCCCAGAATAGTTCATTCACAATAATTTTAGGGATATAAGACCAGATCCTTCAAAATAGTATATTAAAATCCCCCTAACTCAATATCTTGGGTGATTTATTACTCAGTTTACCATCTTAAAGGAGACTTCGGCATATTGGAATTTAAGTCTTTGTCCTTGGATAACATCAAAATATCATTTCACCATAGACCTGAGTCAATGTACATGAATGAACTATTCACTAAAACCAGATTTTAAATACTACTATTTGAAAATGTACAAGCCTTAGCAATACCACGTTTATTTTTCTATGAAACAACAACCTTCACAAACCCACAAACATTCACAAATCTTCCAAATTATTGACTCTATGTAGAACACTGACATAATGAAGCTCAAAACCTTTTTGAAACACTATTACTTCATGAATATATTTTTCTTTGTACAGATGCAATAAGACAAATGCATTGGAATTTTTTAATACATAAAAATTCATTTCGCTCTGCTCAAGCTCGTATAGAATTTTAGATTCATGAATATACCATCCTTTATAAAATCAGAGTGACTAATCGTTTTCTCCAATTCACTTAATGTGAAATGTAGTATATGTGGAGTCCTATTTATAGATTAATCCTCTTGTGAAGATCCAAATATCCAAGGATATTATTTTTTGAATCCCCTCATCCATGTCCACAATTCTCCTTTATTCCTGATGCTCTAATGAATTTTAGCCACATCTCGAAGTTTCTCATTATCATGAATATTTAAAATATTTTCATCGTGCCTCCATGATTATTGTTCATTATGATATTTATATTCAATAATATAAGCCTTCAAAAGATCTAATCTATATAAAACTCATTATTTTTTCATATTTATGAAGATTCAATCACAAAAACCCTTCTTTTTGTAAATGATGCTCCTTCATCCAAATTTTGAGCCAAAAAAATGTTAAGCACTGGGAAATGACAACACCATAAACACAATATCCATATTTTACTATAATATTAATTTCATTGAAAATACACTGATAAACCTAGTTTAGATTGAGAACAAACAAATATACATGACCATATTTCCTACTGTGAAAGGGCTTGGTTCAAAAAATCACCCCCTTTGGGTTGGTTGGAAATGTTTAGAAAATTAAATACATCTCCAACCTAAAATATAAACCTAATATATATTAATTATATCATTCATCACTCTATGTCTACATGAGAAACGATATGTGTATAAAAAAATAGTTGAAAGAGTAAATTTCATTCCACTATAGGCCACCAACCAATCCAGAAATCCAATATTCATTGAATTTCACTTATCAACCACATTAAAAATTATCCTAAAGAAACTATATAAGAACTTTTAGTTCTAGAAAAACCTCCCATATATTTTATCTTCACCAAAAACATGCATCAATTCCAAAAAATATTAAAACAATTATCCCAAATTGGTAGGGGGACTAACCGTAACATCCACATGTATTTGTTGGTGGTTGAATATCTAGGTTCAACAGATGTTTATAGAATATTGATAAAATATAAAGCTTACTCATAATGAATATGATGTTGTCATAAATCAAAACATTCTCCATTTTAATAACACCTTGTTCAAATTTTTATTTTATGAAGTGATATTTGATCTCAATATGTTTGGTACAATAGTGTGGAATAAGATTCATCATGAAATCGATCACACTCTTATTTTCATATTAAATCATAATTGGTTGTTTCACCTCATCATAAATATCAATATATTCATACTTAATCAAAAATAGTGTAATTTAACCCTTAGAGAAGAGATATACTCCGCTTCAATCACACCAATATATGTGGTTTATTATTTCTTGCTTAATCATCCCACACATTTTTTGCTTATGAAGAAGGCACAAACACTAGTAGATTTTTTTCTCCACCAAATCTCTAACCAAATCATCAAAACAATGATGATACATTTTAATGTATTTTGGCTATAATTTATAAGAGAAAATTGAGAGTACCATGAATAAACCTCATGATTCATTTAATTGATTCTAAATTTTCTTCCATTGGATGAATTTGAAAGCATGATTCTATGTCAGTTTCGAACATGATATCTATACATGTATCAGTTAAGTATAATAAGACTCCATTGATTCTCCTATACATGGTGGGATCAAATGATTTCTCATCCTCTTTCTTCCCATATTTATCACAACTTCATTCATAGTTGAATTTAGTTTAGAATCATGTATATTGAATTTCTTCACCATCTCTCTTGCTCATTTTTCTTATCCTCAATCTTTCGACATTTTCCCCTACCATTATGGAATAAAAATTAGTTTAGAGTAATGAAAACTAAATTTATTTAGTAGAACTCTTGAATGTTTTTTTGGGAAATTAAGTATAATACTTCTTTTGAACCACATGTATTCCAAATAAGTATGTGAGTTAACCAGTCATATACATTTCAAATTTACATTTCAAGTGATTTGAATATTCTTCCATTAATCCTTGAATGCTTCTGAAAATAATTATATCATCCACATGAAAAAGTACCATAAGTTGATATTTCTATGAATTATACACAAAGAGAATATAGTCAAAACATTCTCATTAAAATTTAATACTTTTCACATAAACATATAGTATGTAATACCTAACTCATGGTGCATGCATCAAACCATATATAGGATTTATTAATCTATAATCCTTAGTATCATCATTTCCAATCAGAAATCCCACCAATTGTTCAGTGTAGGAATATTCATCAAGAACTCCACATCAGAATGTTGTTTTACATATCTATGATAAATATTATACTCTGTTTGAATGTCCATTGTAAGGAAAAGACTAATATACCATAGTATAGATACTGGAGCAATTAATTCATCAATTTAAATACCTTCAATATGTTCATAGAATTTATAACAAAACATTTCCATTTATAATAATTTTTCTATACACATCAACTTTTTTAAAATTTGAAAACTTTTTTATAATCAAATTAGGATTTTCGTGTCTCTTAACTATATCATATGTCTGGTTCTAATCAATATGGTCCAGTTATTCTTTCATATAATTAATCCATGATTTATCATTCATTACTTCTTCATATATGTTTCATTCAATAATTTTTTATAAGGAAGAATGTGCTTCATTATTAATTCTCCTTGCCTATGTAGGTGTTTTACAATCCCAAATGATGTTTGATTGATCAATATCTACTATTCTATTTCTTTTATGATGTTCTGATGAAGTTAAACCAGAAATATCTTTCTCTTATAATTATTATTCGGAATCACCATCATTTTGGGATCCCTAAATATTTTTAATCAAATCTACTATTTATACATTTTAATCTACCCCCTTTCAACATTTTTCTTTATATCCAATCATATCATCATATGATATCCTATAGGTATTTATGGTTTTATCTGTAATGATCATGCCATCACTTATTTATAGAATATATGTAAAACTATTATTGTAACATTTATGGGCTTTACACATCATTGAATATCCATGGAATATTCCCTCGTATACAATATCACCAAAGATAACACGATTTCCTTCTTTTCATTGGATGAAACATTTACTTCTTAAAACATGAATATAATTCAGAGGGGGATTTCTACATACCATATCTCATATGATGTATTTGTTTCTCCAATAAATATCCCTTCTATACTACTACATGAAAAAACACTTTCTATTAATTATGTGAAAAATGACTCTCAATAATAATAATTATATCCATATTGTTCACATTTAAATTTATGCAATCAATAAACCCATTTTTTAGTTTTTATCACTATAGAAACATTATGATATACACCATGTTATTTAGGATCATTTTCAAATTTAATGGACGTTTATTATTCACCATTGTTTAATAATAGAATCTTGATTGTATGAATAGTTTCATTCCCTACTCAATGATGATAAATCTTCCAGAAACCAAGAACATTTCATTACATCTGCATAGAAATTACGTAATCTATTATACAATTTTCCTCAAAAAAAATTGTGTGCCTCTCTTCATTTGTGTCAACCACATTTATTGAACCACATATGACTGTGGGTAAAATCAATAAAAGAAAATTCCATTTTTTCATCATTGAATATGAACTCCTTACCATCTTCCCTCATATGAATGCATCACATGTCCTTTATTTATCACGCTTCATATTCAGAGTGTTGATAACAATCATAAGATTAGATATATGTTTCATGCATTGTTGAATAATATAACCTACCCTTCGGGGATAAAAGTTGTTTTCTTCTTCAAATTTTATGTAAAAAATGTTCTTCATACTATAAACCCAGTATAAATTTCAACATGGTCTACATCCTTCTATGAGAGAATTATCATTCTTTCATTTGATCGTTATTCCTTTTGGATTAAATCTCGTGATCAGTCTTGAGAGTCGTAGTGTTGACTCACACTTGGGTGATTGTGATAAAAACCATCTACATTGATAAAATAAAAAACAATTAGATAATAATTTACATGTTTTTTTACTTCTAGTACCATTGATATTTAAATCACCGCCATTGCTGAATCTCATTGTTCCATCTAAAATTTCATTAACATTCATAAACAAATATGCATTTTCTCTCACATGGGATGGACATCCACTATAAAGAATCATGTTGTTACTATTATTTATAAATATTAGGGCTCATTATGAATATTTTCATTCTATATTTTGTTTTATACCTTCTAGAAGATACTTGATTATGTAGTGGAATGAGATGGATTTTCTAATATATTTCCAATGTGTTTGGGTTCAGCATACAAATATTCTTATACCATATGAGAACACCTATTTTAAAGGGTTATTCACTTGGTTTAAATATATTTACATTCCCTATAGTTATATAGAAATTCTTCACACATTTCATCTACGTGTAATGAGTAGCTTTATAGCCAAAGTAAGGATAAAGAAAACAATATCCCTAGAAACTATTTCGTCAGTATTATGAAGGATATTTTCTCATTATTCTTTAATGAATTAATGGTGATTACACGTTCATTTAATAGTATCCCTCTTCATATTAGGACATTTTATTCTGTAGAAATCCACAAAATTGACACTTCATAATAGGAAAAATATTCTCACATTCATTACATCACATGCCCCGTTAATTTGTTATTGTATTTGACTATTGATCCTTTATGAATATATGAGGATAATTTTAATCCTTATTTTATTTTTATTTTAGATAATTCTTTGTTGAGACATCAGAAAACTTTGTGATGTTTCCAAATATCTATTTCTATTTAAATTAGCTCATCTAGTTTCCAAACTTTTATTTTTTTATGTCATCCACTTCAATTTTTCATATAATTTTGGACCTCTTATTATTCAATGCATTCAATACTCCTTATAAACCAAAATTATATATTTCTAGAAGATATACATATTATAATCTTTAAAACTATTATTTATTCGTTTTTTCCAATGATTTTTATTTAGATTCTAGTTTACTCCTTAGAGTAACAACTTCTTCTTCATGTCCATCAATAGTCGTATCCCTTTCCTCTAGCCTCAATGTAAACTCATTGATGACTTTCTACTTCTTTTATACAATTATTTAAATTTTAAAACCCCCTTATAATCTTTCCAAAGTGGTAACATTTTATTCTTCCACTCCTTAAATTAGATCAAGTTGAAAATCTAGTCGATCAATAGACTCTGATGAATCTTTAATCACATCTATCATCATTTGATTACTCGTTATTTTACTATTAAAGTCATCAATAGAAACCTTAGTTTCCAAATTGGTGTTATCAGTAGCAATAAATTGATTTTTTATATATTATAGGTTCATTTTATTAAACTATAATAATCATGGGAACTTCAGGGTTGGATATGAACTCTGGTTCATACTCCTGCAAAAATTCGTTATCATCTAGTTCTTTATTGTAGAATAAATCGCTTTATCATGAATTTTTTACTAATTTAAATTATAAATTATTATTGAATCTATTATAAGGATTATTCATGGTTTCTAATTCAAAATATACGTAATTAAAATTCTTTGTGAATCGAGAGGTAATGGTCCCAACTTTACCACAATAAATATAATCCAACATATGATTGACATCAAATACCCTTTTATCCTTTCTTGAATTTCGTAGAAAATATAAAAACAAGTTCTTATTAATTATAATAAAATACTCTATAAATATCTTTTTTTCATGTATTTGAATTCCATTTTCTTACTTAGTTGATAAGTTTCATCTTTTAGATTTAATATCATTTCATAAGAAACCAAACCTCTTAGAATATTTTCAAGAGAAAGATTATACAATTACCTTTTCTCAAATACTAACACTTTTGGGTTCTATATAGTTAAAATAATTCTCATTATTTAACCCACATCCTCAATATCATTAATTTCATCATAAATTCGTAGAATTTCCCCAACTACATAAGTAATTTTCGTAAATAATATAATCATATATTCATCTAGATACATTTTCATATCATTGAATTTTGTGTTAAAAACAAGATGTTTATCCCCAGTCAAATTATTTGAGCCTTTTTATATATTTTAAAACAAATACCACATAGAGTTGGATAATGAGAAACTGGTCACATCAAAGTAGATTTTATTAGATAGAGTTACAGTAAGGGAATAATATCCTTTGGAAACTGTATCATGAATTTTCCTATATGATTCAGTCACAAAAAGACGTGATGCATCCATAAACTAAATCCCTTGTGCAATAGAAAAAAATACATTTTTTCCAAAGGGATAAAAGGTGATATATCAATATATTATCCCAAATCTGAATGATTATTCCATAAAAAAATCTTACTCTCCAAACATTCACTAAATTCTCCATAACATAGGCCATATTTTTCACTAAAAATGTATTCCATCTAATACCACTTGTTAGACCCAAGAACACCTTGAGATGGTAGGTTTGAATCATGGTGTCAAATTTTTCTTTCAAGAAAACATATATTCTTCCCATGATTATATGAACATGTAAAACTAGACTATTGGAATCGTACAATTATTAAACAATCACATGCAGTGAGAAAACACATCAGTTTTACGTAGTTCACCACTAAGGTATATTCCAATGAAAATAAAATGATATTTTGTTAGTTATACCTAAATCACCTAAAAATACCTATTTATTCTAGAAAAAAATATTTCATCCACAATAAATACATTCCAGGAACACTACCGTTATATGAAATATTAAGATGGCCCACTGGCTCCCTCAGAATATGTTCATGGACTCCCCCTAGCTCATTATATTCAGTGAATTATTAATCAATTAAATGACATGAAGTTACCTTAATTAGATTTGAATTTAATTATTTTCCCTTACTATAATGAGATTCTGCTGGCACCGCAGACCTGAGTTGATGCACTTGAATGTACTATTCACTAGAACAAGATGTTCAATGTTATTGTTTAAGAAGCTACTTGCCTTCATGAAAAACTTTTATGTTTCAAATAAATACCATCCTTGTCAAACCCATATACTTTCTAAAAGCTCAAAACCATCACAATGCTCACATACTTCATGGAGAACACTACCTTCATGAAGCACACATCCTTCATGAAAAACAAATTCTTCATGAAACTCCATGTATTCATTAAATACCAATAAATAAAAATAATTGGCATTAGTTCAGAAATAATTATTATATTCATGATACTTAATCTACCATAGAATTCAAGATTTACAAAGCTCATATACTTCCTCAAAAACCAAGTAATTCATTCGTTTCTCTAATTCTCTTCGCATGAAATTGGTTGGGTGCGGCCTCCTATTTAGAGGCTCAGAATTTTGTGAAGATTCCAAGATCACAATTTCATTTTTCGTGAACCCCCATAGTAAATTTTATGAAGCTCCTTTATCTGTGAATATCCAGTGAATTTTTACTCCTTCTTGAAGCTTCATGTAATCATGACGATTTAACATCTTTTCATCAGAAGTTTGTGATTATTTTTTGGGATGCTCTATATCATTAAGAAGATAAATTATTATGATAAATATTCATTAAAAAACTCATGACATTACCATATTTGAGTTGTTTAATTCCAATTAAGAATCTTCTCATGATTCATTATATCTTCTCCAAATTTTGAGGCCAAAAATGGAAGACATTGGGAAATGATTCCACCATCCACAATGTATCCATGCTGTACTATAATATTAATAACCTTTCAAAATCCTGGATCAACCCATTGTGTATTGAAAATGAACCCAAAATAAATACTATTTATTGCTATGGATGGCCTTGGATCCAACTGTGTCCTTTTATAATTGGGAGAGATGACAAACATAGAATTTATAAAAATATTTAAATATATTAAGACTTACTTAATAAAACTGGCTCAAAAATTTAATGACATCATATATAAGTTGACATGGTGTCTAAATATACCTCTAAATTAGTATTCCGTACTATTTTTTGTTTATTTTAACCATTATCATTTTATATAAAACCCCATATAATCTATTTTTACCTTAACTGATGTAATAATTGTTTTTGATTTTTTACTATTCATTATGTCAAAAAAATAAAGTTTATTTAATTGACTAATTTAAATTTTGATGATTAGAAATATGGAATACTTTTTTTAAAATATAATTCATAAAAATTTAATAACTTTATTCAATATTAAACCCTCTAATTGTGATGAAAATGGTTTTTCTAAAAATGGTTTTTTTGTATGAAAATATTTTTATACAAAATTCAAATATAATATTGATTAAAAAACATTTATTATAGAATATTTAACTGTTACTTACAAATTAAAATGAATAATATAATGTGAATTTTTATATATGTTAAATGAATGAATGTTTTCAATAAAAAAGTAATTTTCACTATTCACTTAAATGTCAATATTTTTTTGAAAATTCTCAAAAATCATCATATGATAATTTTTACACACTATATTCAGAAATGAATATGATTTTTAAAATTTAAATTCATATAAATTTTATTTTTTTATTAAATTAATCTATATAATGCAACAAATCCCAATTTAGTTAGAAATAATTTTTTTTAATTTTAACTGAAAAATTATCTAATATTTTTATAAATATAACCCCTTAAATTATAAAAAAAGTCGAATAATAAGACATGAATATTATTTATCTTAACATTGAATAATATTTTAAAATAATTCCACATCCAATACCACGTAATTTATATACCAAATTTAGGCAAGTTTCTATATGATATATATTATAAAAATATCCCTAAGATGAAGTACCTAATGTATTTTAGTAGCAACTTCATTGTCATTGTATATGTGAGAATAATGGGATGTATAATCAAAGAAGTATTGATGCTATATTCCTTGGAGACCCCCCAAATGGTAGATGAAACCGGATTTGTAATATGAAAACTATAATAATTATAAAATCTTTAGATATGAATGTGATTTTGAATTTAGAAAATACAATTCATTAAATATCTATATATTTAAAAGAATGGAATGTTTTTTTATGTTTTCAATTATGTTTAATAACAATAGATACTGTTCCAATTGTGTAAAAGGTAAATAATTTTATTTAGCCATACTATGGGAGTGGGAACAACCAAATTCATCAAATCCAATGGTTTGAATGTTTGTAACCTTCTTGAAAAACATTTCAGATCACAATTAATAGGTTCAAAAAAGAATAAAAAAAGGATACTGAATATAAATTCTTTTTTTCATAGTTTGATCTAGGTTATTTTGAATAATCGTTATAGAATCAAAAGTGTATTGATTCCACGAATGAGTAATTGGATCAAATTGAGAAATGTGAGATATTACTCAAACATTAAGATAAAAATATGATTGGTAAAAAGTTGGTTTTTCAAAACATGCTGAGTAAATAAGAAAAGGTGGTATAAAACAAGGAAAAATTAGTTTCCAAGGGAAAATAAAAGGTTAAATAAATTTAATTTTAGAAGACCATTATAGAAGTTATATGACCTTAATCGATCAGGATCACTCTTTAATTTCAATGAAATAAAAATATAATTTTTTCCAAATTGATTTCAACTATTCCTTCCTCAATAGATAAGTGGATGATGAAATATATATTTACTATAGAATTATTATATTTCTCCTAATTTTGCATAACTATTTGTGAAATTTCAAGAATTAATTACATGGGATGAAGAAAACCCCGAGAGCATGGTATTTCATATAAGATTCAAATTGAATAAAGCGTAACATGAATAATGAATGAGTGGAAAATAACCAACACATAATATAAAATAAAGTGGTTTAACTGAATATTATATTTAATATTGATGATATTATACATTCATAAAATAAGAAATATTTTAGTGATGATTTTTCCTAATATATTAATATGTCATAAAAATGTTATATAGTTCATGAAATCATAAATTTTATTGGATTTCAAGTATCTCAAGAGAAGGAAAATATTTTCCTATAATATAAAAAATATGAAAATGAACTACTTAAAGTATTTGGCATGTATAGTTTAAAACATATTCTCCCACCCATATCGATGGGAATAATGTTATTTAATAATTATTTTTGATGGGATATTGATCGTAAATAATTCATAAAGATAGAAATAAAACTTTAACATTTAATAGCCTCTAGTATTGACATAGTTTTTGACATTACCAACTATGCCAGAATAAAAATGTCACAAAAACATACATTTTTTTAGAAAAATAAATCTATGATAAATCAAAGGAAAAATATTATATAATGAAGTATAATAAAAATGGAATGTTTAACCTTTTTTGATTATCAAATATAGTGTGGGAAGGTTTTTTATGAGAATAGATCGTCATGTGGTGGAATATTTTTTCATGGGGAATGATGTGTTAGTTGGAATACGTGAAATAGAATTTAGTAACACTCAACTCTACAGAAGACGGGGATGTGGGATGTCACTCAATCTACAACTCAGTAAATGTAGATGAAGTCTTAGTATGATGATTTTTTAGTAGAAGTAAAAGTTAATCATATGATGGATTGTGATAATAATAGTGTAATATATCTAATAAATAATCTAGTGAAATATTTAATATCATTGAAAATTTGTATTATATTTCTATTCAAAAAAGAGATTGTGAAATGAAATGAATTAAATATTGATTTATTCCATTAAAAGAGTAGTTGTAAGATTTTTTCACTAAATCATTATTAATATTTACATTTTAGAACCTTTGGATCATTTTAAATTTTCATCATCACACACTTGACGAAAAACATATGTGAATTTATCCACTCTGTCTACATGTCTATGTATATTTTTGTCAAATGTGGAGAAATTTTACAATATAAATCAATCCAATTTTATGTTCATTAAATATTTTGTGAGATAATTTTAGTAGTGTAATATTTGTTCAAGGACTAAGAACTGATTTCAGCATGTTTTTTTAAAGAATATATTAATATTTCATTGAAGTATGTTTGTGAAAATATTCTCACATGTTCTTAGTTTTAGATTTGATGATGTTCTGATTATTTATTATGAAAATAATAATTCTTGGAATTATTTTTACCACTATTTTATGGAAAATATGAAATTATAGTATAATTATTCTTGTTTCCTAAATTGTGATAGATCACATAGGCTTATAATTATTGGATAGTGATCCATATCTGGAGTACTATAGATTATATATAGTAAACTCTACCCAACATGCTTGATATTAGTCCCTAGTATCATTATATTGTCATAAGATACAATGAATCACTTAGAGAAGAATCATAGTGTTTAGTAGTCTTGTTAAAATAGACACATACATTAGTCTAGAATTTAAATTGAATACAAAATTACTAAATTATGTTCTTCATGTATAAAATCATTCCATCTAGAAAATCATTTCATATCTATCATATTAAACATAATGGAATCATGGGGAATGGAACAAATAAGGGTGATATCAATGTATATGTAAGGATATAATATTGTGAAAGATATCATGAATTAATAAGTATAATAAATATGGAAATGTAAATTACTAAGAACACATTCCACTTAAATAGATGGATAATTAATCATAAATATTGAAACGTAAATAATTGAGCACATATTCCATTAAAATAACTAGATTACGAAAAATCAATATAGAAAGGTAAAAAACTGAGAACATGTGGTATTTTAATAACTAGATTCAGAATATTAAATGTGGAAATGTAAATAGTTGAGCACCGATGTCATATAAATAAATGGATAAGGTATAATCAATAAGGGAAGGTAAATAAATGATCACGCATGCCATTTAAATAAATGGATAAGGAATAATCAATATGGAAAGGTAAATAATTGAAATCACAACCCATTTAATAAACAAACTGTGAATGAAATACATCTAAACATTTTTTCCTTAGTTAAAATATCAAAGGTAATAATAACTTAATTATAAAAGGAAGTAAATGATTCAATATTGGATATCATGTTTCCCAGGCACATGAAAAATTTACCATCAAGATATATATTTAAGATAGTTCTAAATTGATGGGTATAAACCCATTTTACTAAGGATATCCATCTCATTAATACCATGAGAATAATGATGAATTGAGGGGTTGTCATTAACTAGAGCCCACCAATTTCATCAGGTGTAAGTCATTCCTCATATATTTAATAATCAATTTAATTCATAATAAATGGGGATTATCATCAAATATCCATATTTTTTAAACAATAAATATTTATTAATTTTATTGATAAAATAAAATGAATTTTAATGTAAAATAACATATGTTTAAATGGTATATGTATTGACTAATAATAAGTTACATGATAAAAAATACATATATTTTTTGGTAAATATAATGTTCAATTATCATTGGAATGTTTATAACTCAAATGAATGTAAATAACTATTAAAATCATTCAAGGAAGTGAATATTAACACTATCCTTGGAAAAAAATAATCCATATAATGGAAGAATAAGCATGTTATCAATAAAATTTATACTCAATGTATTAATATTAAGGAACATTTTCATTGATAAATAGAAAAACCATTAAAATGATTTTAAAAAAAGAATTTTTAAAAATATAATTTTCATTTTGAAAAAAATATGGAATATCATTTTCTTTAAGAATCAGATTGAGAAAAAAATTAAGTAAAAATAACCTATTAAAATTCTAAATTATTCTTCAAATAAATGATGCCATTTTATCAGGTAATTTCGTACATGCTGTAAAACAGATTTATTTTTCACTATAAAAGGTTTAGAAAATTTCCTTGTTCGGAAAGCAACAAGGCGATTCCTATAAAAAATAAAAAATAAAAAATTGGTAAAATTTTATATTAATAAATGAATTTGAAAAGGATAAAAAACCAATTATGAAAAAAATTATAAGAAATGTTTTTAGTTGAAAACATGTTTCTGGATGAAGAGTCAAATGAAGTAATGTTTTACATAAATCATTTTCAAAATCTGTTTGTATACCAATGAGTATAAAAATGATTCAATTACTTGAAAATAATACTGAATAAAAATATTTGAACATTATTAAATTTTTTATTAGAAAATTAGAAAATTATTTCATTAAATGTAAATCCACATGTAAAAAATCCCAAATAAACATCTATTATGAATTAAACGCTTGAAAAAATTAGAACATTGAAGTGAGAATCAATGAATGAATCAGTTATCAGTATCATATAAAAATAAAAATAATAAAATTTTCAATTAAATAATAGATATTAAAAAATAATTATACACATAATCATTTAATATTAATGAAAATGGGGTGTAATATGAGCCAATGAATTTTAATTGAGTTATGCAATGTTTTACCAATTGGTAACATTTAAATGAAATCCCTATAGATGAAATAATCCAATTTGATACTTAAATTAAAATAAAAAATTAATTATTATTGATATGGAATGTGAAGGGACGTATATACACCACATAAAATAAATTATGTACATAACATTTCATTATGCCTCAATGACATCAAATTGATAAAAAATACCATACCATAAGATTCCTTTTGGTCGAACATTTTTAACCTGATGTATAATGGTTGTAATCATGAAATAAATATTTACAAGAACTATAATTATATCTATAATATCTTATATGATCCTATTATTTTATCTTATCATCTTTCTGTTAATAATATCTCCTATTTCCATTGTTTCATGTCTTAAATGCCCTATTTTTCATGTATGTTCTCACATGTTATTTTTTTCATCATAATAAGATCATGATTTAATAATATAAATAATTTAAAACATGATATAAATATCATATATGTTGAGTATATATGTATTTATATTACTCCATAATATTTAGTGGTGTGAAATGAAATATATTATTCATAAAGACAATAGGTCATACGTACGCATGAGCATTGTTTTCATTTTCATGTAGTATTCATGAAAATAAAATTAATATATATATATATATAAATTAATTATAGTAGAATTATTATGTCATATAAATCACTTATTTTTTTTAAAACCATCCTTAATACATTCCATGTAAAGTTCAAATGAATCACATTTCTTTGAGAGGCGATAATCTATCAAACACATGATTGATTTTATTATATTCCAAAAAAATTAAATCATGAAGGTATGTTTTATATATAAATTATTGAAGAATAAATAATTCAAAAATATCATAAATAACTACTATTTCCATCATTATTCCCAATCATTATAGTTTTTAATGGAAAAACGTATGGCATTGGTTTGTGGGATGATAGTTCATTGAACACACAAACGATGATTTCATAAACCATTTGATGGAATTGTCTATTTTTTAGGAAGTAAACATAACATAACAATATATAAGTATACTTATTATACATAGGTTATTATATGATAATGATATTATATTAATTTAAGGTTATGGAGAAGGAAAAAATTAAAAAAATATTTAAAAAAACATTACCGATACTTCATGTATACTTATTAGGTTTCACTAATACCCTCCTAAATTATATTTAAATACATGATAAGGCTTCTAGTATGAGTTTAGGTCTATTTGGGAGATATTTTTATGGGTATTTTGTGATCTAATGTTCTTTTAGAGGTATGAAGAATGGGGGAAGGGGGGCCTTTTATAAGTGCGTTGTGTTGAAAACATATAAATATTTGAATGAAGGAATTAAAACACTGTTTTTCTATATAATGTGGCTCCAATAATAAAAAAACTAGAGAATATAAGTTATAAATTCTAAATATAGAAATAAAATGGGTTTTGGACTTGTTTCTGGTTCATTTGGGACCTTAACATTAAAGTATTATCCCTTCATAACTCATGCTTCTCTTAATGGTTGTAATTATTTTTATAAAATTTTATTAATAATTTTGGAAAAAAATTAAGTTAAACTTATTATAAATTATAAATTAATATGATTCCAAACTTATAATACATTTTTCTAATTTGAATCATCATTAGTGTAAAAAACTTATTTTTAATTTTATCCAACATGTGAGACAAGAAATGATTTTTTTATGATGAAAATGTTCAAAATTTTACTATGTTTTTAAATATAAATTCATTATGGATATAATTATAATTAATAAAATTAGTGTATAAAATGTATAATTGACATAATTTTACTTTAAATCCAATTTAAAATACAATTTATTATTATATATTATTCAGAAGAAAGGTCGGTTTTGAATTAAAATTTTGTATTTTTTGCTATTAATCAAAAAAAAGAAACTTCTCAAAAATTACTAGAAATCCACCAAATGATAATTTTGAAATTATCATTTAAAAACTAATTTTAATTTATCATACGTAATATATAAAATTCTACTAATTCATTTTTAAAATAATTGTTCCATTAAAATCCTACAAATCTACCTTTAGAAAATTACATATTTTTATATGTAAAATTCGATTTATTATTATCTTATGCTGATGAAAACTATTGAATGAATGTCAAAAAACTTTATATAATAAATAATATAGAAAATAAATTTATATCATCAAATAATAGTAATTAAAAGAATTAATAATTATAAAAATCTTCTGGACATATAAAAATTTTCTTATATATTCAATTGGTTTTTTATTTTCATTTCTAACTCATTTTAAACCAAAAAATTACTTTTATTTTTTTGAAAACAATATATTTTCATGAGTTATTTAATCCTATTCATACCCTGCAAATTAACATCAAGGTTATAAATATTAAATAAAATAACAGTATGAATAGAATAATGTTATTTGGTAAATCTCGATCGTGTGTATAATTCAAGATATTTTAAAAAAATAATTATTTCATCAAATGCAAGATATATTAATAATGTGATTATTAAAATATTTAAAATAGATTGAATTTTGATAAATTATTAAAAAAAATGTATAATGTTGTTTTATTCGATTCTCAGTTTGGTGTTGAGTGTCATACATGTTGTCTAATAAAATTTTATTCTCTTAGAATTATTGGGGTGTCACATTTTCGCCACATTAAAATAATTATGTCATCATAGTTTAAAAATAAAATTTCAATTATAGAATTTTACATTATTAAAACCCATTATTCAGAAATACACTTCAAATAAGGGGGTAATAATCCCCCTCAAATGTTAATTTTTTTATTAAATATCATAAAATATTAAGGGGAATGTGGGAACCCTCACAACTAACTAGTTTTAGTACAAAAGGATACGATAGATCTATTAAAGAAAAGAGGGAGTTGTTTGGAATCATTTTCCCTGAACAAAATCCTGGGGAAGATCGCTTACCTTCGTGCAGGGGAAATCCTTCAAGGTGCCCTTGAAAAGAATAGCAATGTTGTCCCATGATTTCTTATACTCCTCTTTACTAATCATCCCCATGTTGAAGCCTCACAGCAGGAAGCATGCCTACTAATCAGCCCACTCACCTTGCTCCTTTTTAGTGGCCACCTGGATTGGTCTACTCTTCTTCAAATCTTTGATATCCAAAGTTTCCTCAAACATTTCCTCATCTGAATGTATGAGTAGGTCCCTAGGTTCTAGCACAGATACCATTTGTTGTTGTGAGTCAAATTTAGAACCACCTTCGCACTGCTGCTCCCGACCCCTCAACTCCACACCGCCTGAAGAAGAGTCTGGAAGAGCAGCCTCATAGCTTTCCAGAATCAGGTCCTTGGATATAGCGGCCACCTCCTGTTGGAAAAGGTCTTTGGACTTGTTCATGGTTGGGCTTCCAACCTTAGTATAGGCCTTCGGGGACAACTTGCCCATGCCAAAAGTAATTGTAGGGATAGGGAGGTTGTAGTAATCCTTCCTTCGGAGCGCCCTCCGGTAGTTCAAAATGAAACCATTAGAATCAATAACTTTGTTCATTCCCTTCCACATAGAGGATCTAAGATAATCCTCCTCTATGACCAGTTCCTTGGGCTCATCACAGTTCAAAGCCTCGACCATTTCCTCTTGAGATGTTTCTGCATCGACCAATAAGCCCTGACCGTAATCCACCCCTACAGCTTGTTCTCTATTAAGGCACTGTTCTGTACCTACCACTGCATACTGGTTTTGGGAGGTCCTAATTGGCCCCCCTACTAAAAGCTTCTCAGCATAAGAGGAGGTTTGTGGGGCCTGCTTTGTCTTGGCTAGGAATCCTATCTTTTCAATACCACAACCCATATATTAGAAAAGGTTGGGACTGCCTTCCAAAGCCAGGCGTTGTGATCCCTCATTGGAACCATGACCCTTGCTATCAACCTTCAGTATAGCAACAACAGTTGTCTTTGGAGAGACCTCCTGGAGAACCTGGGGAGAATCCCAGAATGCCTCACTCACTTACCGATCCACCCTTTGGTAGATCTGATCTGCATATGTAAGAATAGGCCACAACTCTTGCCCAGCATCGCACCTCTTCATGTCGTCGCATGAGAAACTTGCCCCCAGATCATGACGCAGATGATCAAAAACCTTTGAAACAAGTGGCCCCAAAGCCTCTGAACCACATTTCTTTGCTGCAACTGAAGAGAAACCCTGGCCTGCACCCAATAGGCCCTTCTTGGGTTGGTCCTCTCCCAAGGAGATAGAGTCCCCCATAACCTAGATAGCCAGAAGTCCCTCCATACGAGCATCCCCTACAACATCCTCCTAGGAACCGATCCCACCAGACAGACCTGTGGGATCGAACTCATCCATGACTGGAACCTTCTTTTGGCATTAAAGAAAACAATGACCCTCTTTATTATAGATAGTGAAAAACATGGTTCATGATTCATAGAGAATCGGTTGACAATACCTATACTCCCCCTCAATAACAATCCACACGACTTCAGGAGGGGGCTGAGAGAGATCAATTTCAACACATAACAATGATGTCACATTGTCCAGTGGTAGGGTCTAGACCATTATCATACTTTGGTTATGGGTTCAATCCCCACTACCTTATTAGACATTATGGGTTTTCACACATCATAAAGCTTTTTCTTTTTCTAAAACTCTTTTAATAATATTATTATAACGTTACCAATATAAATAATATGGACATCCTTGAAAAAAATGTAATCATTAAATAATGTTTTTATTAATTATTTCAAAACATTTTATATTTTTATTCAATTTTAAAATTACAATAACATTATTTGAACATTATATAAATATCACTAATTATCATATTAACCATAAATGATATTAATACCTTTAAACTCAGCTCTATATAATGTAATGTAATTATCCCTCAAATAACTTTTCCACTAGAACATATAAATTCCATAAAATTTCCCATAATATCCTTAATCACAGTAGACTCTAATCACATAAAACAAAAAAAATGGTTTTAATAATTAAGGAATATTATCAACCTTAATCATATAATATTGTGATTGAATTAATAAATCTTAGGTAATTTAAGAAATATTTTCTTATAAAATTTAACACAATACTTAGAAATTTCATAATTCTTATACCAAAATTTCATTGCTAAAAATTATTATACAATGTAGTTCTTGAAGCCAAATACCCTATTAAAGAATATATTCCTATGTCTAGGATTTAACCTAGGTAATTAATTTTTATCTTCTTATTCAAATAATTCCTAATGGTTTGAAATTAAAATGTTAATTGTCCTAATCATATCTACCATGAGTGTTAAACTAGGTTTACAGTAAGGCCCATTTTCATGTACTAGGTTACGCTCGATTTAACCCCAATGAACCTTTTTCAAAGTTATTACCCCTAGGTACATGCGCTCTATAACCAAAACCTATTGTAGTATCTAGATATATATTTATTGCAAGAATAAAACACACAATATCTAAATTTCCAAAACATCAACAATTTCTTCTAAACTTATCCTCAAATTATACATTAGGAGTTTTTACCCTAATATATGATTTCATAAATAGAGTTCCAACAACTCCTATAAAAATTCCTCTAATACCAAATGTAGAAATCCTTACCCTAGAATCACAGAGTTGGGGCTTAATATGATTACATTTTCATAAGAAACAAGGAATTGCATCCAAACTGATTAAATAGTTTTATACTCTTGGTAGTCAAGATAAATAACTGAGTCTTGAATTAAAATTGAATACAAAAATTCCAAAATAGTTTTTTTATAATTACATTATTCCATATAGAATATCTTTTCATATCAATTATAGTAAAATTTATTGAATCCATGTTAATGTAAACAAAATAATTGTGACATTAAATTCTCAGTATGTGTTTAATACAAAACAAAAAATTCACAAATCAATAAGAATAATTAATATGAAAAGGTATGTAACTAATCAAACATGCCATTAAAATAGCTAGATATGAAATAGTGAATATATAAACATATAAAATGAAGTATATATGATCATTAAATTAGATTATAAAGAGTAGTCAATATGGAAAAGTTATTAATGGGGAACACTATCCATTTAAATATCTGGATATGGAATAGTGAATATGGAAAGGTAAATATCTGATCACATGTTTCATTTGAATAAAAAGATAATGAATAATCAATATAGAATGACAAATAAATTATCACACATACTATTTAAATAATTGGATAAAGCATAATCAGTATGTAAATGTAAATAAACAAAACCACATTCCATTTAAATAATAAATTTACAATGAAATAAATCCATAAATTTTTTCATTTTGAAAATATCATGGAAAATTATAACAGAATTTTAAAATGAAGGGAATGCTCAAATATTGGATGTCATTTTTCCTATGTACAAAAAACCATTACATATATATATATTCTCATTAATGTTTAAAACTGATGAAAAAAAACCAATTTAACCAAAGATGGACAATTTATGTGTCCCTTAACACAATCATTGCATCTATGGGATATCATTAACTAGTCCCCAATCATGTATTCATTCCCAAAAATTCCTTATATATCAAATAATCTATATAATTAATAAATAGTTATCCTTATCATCAAACATCCATATTGGGTAAAGAATATACATTTTTTGATATTTCTAAATCTAATAAAAAATCATTCAAAGTAAAACATAATTTTTATAAATGAGATATTATTTAATTAATAATCATAACTATGAAAAAAAATATGTATATTTAAGGGAAATTTTGTCTTTATATATCACAAGAATGTTAATATCGAAAGTGAAATTTAATGTCTACGAAAATGATTCATAGAATTGAATATAAATACAATCCTTAGTCAAAATAACCATAATCCTTCCAAATAAAGAATAAGGATGGTATTAATAAAACATATACTCATAGGAGTTTGAATGAGGGGCTTTTCCTTAAAAAATAGAAATACCATAAAATGATCCTTAAAAATATTATTGAGAAAAATAAATTTTACATTTTCAAAAACATTTTTAAAGTAATTATCAATGAACATAAATTTTGTAAACAATTTACTTATAAATATTTTCTTTAAAGTTTTTTTTGGAATATTCAAAAACTTTACGGTCATTAAGTAATTACATACATTTTGTAATGAAAATTCCTTTTGGTAAAAATATTAGAAAAGTGACTTGTTCTGAAAGTGATAAGGATATTACATTGAAATCATTTATTCAAAAGGGAATATTGATAAAAAAATATTTTTTATAAATAATTTTTAAATGTTAAGAGAAAAAAATGAATACATATTGATAAATAAATTATAGGAAAACAGGTTTTTGTCGGAAGTGAGAAATAATGGCTGGTTTCATTTAAAAAAATCAATAACATTTTGTGTTCAAAATTTTTAAAATTTTTTACTTTTAATTAAAAATAATAATTAATAAATATAGTAGAATAAAATAAAATTTGTTATAAAAAATTATCAAATTATTTCGTTCAATGTAAATATAAGTGTAAACAATCTTGAATAAAATGAGATTGTGAAATAATCATTTAAAAATATTGTAATGATAAAGTGGGAATTAATAAATGAATAAATTATTTGTTTGGAATAAAAATAAAAAAATAAATGAATTGAAAATAAAAAATAAGATAGTGAAAATTCATTATAAACATAATCATATAATATTAATGACAATGAGGAAGTAATATGACCCAACGAAAAAGAATTGTGTTATGACATTCATTGTCCCTTGGTAATTTTTAATTCAAAAAAACATCAATGAAACATTTAAAATTAAAAGTTAAAATACTATGAATAATTATTTATAATTTATATAAAATTTAAATAGAAGTATATGCACCATATAAATTTAATTAGGGGCATAAAATTACAATATTCTCCAATAAAAATGAAATTTAGACGAAATCCCTTATCTTACGCTTACTTTTATTTGATCATTATTTAACCTCCTATGTAATTGTTTTAATATTTTAATTAAATTATAAATGAACCATAAATATTTCCAAAATATCTTATATGATCTTATTATAATATATTATTATTCTTTTTTAATTATCTTTCATTATTTTCCATGTTTCTTGTGTTAATTTCCTTGTCTATCGAGTGTATTTTGATATGTTATGTTTTTTTTCATCTTACATTAAACATTATTAAATAAAATATATAATTTAAATAACTATTTAATTAACTTATATGTTCAATATATATTTATTTATAGTATTCTATATTAATTTGGAATTGGAATTGGAATACAACATTCATAGAGATGGTAGGTCGTACATACACATGAATGATGTTCCCATTTTCTTATGGTATTGAAATAAATAATATTAAATACTACAAATATTATCATTAAAGTATCATTATTATTACATATATATGGATTATTTTTGTTAACATCATTATTTTTACCTTCCTTGTAATGCATGAATGAATCACATCACTTTGCAAGGCAGTAGTCTATCGTAAAACAAACAACATTATTTTATTCCCACAAAATGGAAATAATGAGGGTATGTGTTACATACTAATTATATAAGAATAAATAACTCATATATATTATAAATATAATAAATAAATAGTATTTCGTTCAATAATATACTCTATTATAGGTGGTAATCGAAAAATGAATGAAATTGGATCGCGAGGTGGTAGTCTGTCGTACACACAAACAATGATTTCATAACACATTTGATGAATGTGTGTGTGAATATAGGTAAAAATATTAACATAAAAAATATATTGGTATAATTAATATACTATAATTATTATATATTAATGATATAAGGAAAATTCAATTAGGTGTAGAAGGAAATAAAAAAAATCTTTTTGAAAAACATTATCTTTACTTCGGGTGTCCTCCATATGTTTTCACAGATGACATAAAAATATAGATTAATGAAAACTATAAGAAATATAAGTTGAGTTTAGAGAATATTTTGTGGCATATTGGAGGGTATATTCAATACCAATGTGGTTTGACATATGTAAACTATCGGAAAAGGAGGAGGCCTTTTATAATTCTGGTCAATGGGAATCATGTATATTTTTTAAACAGTGATTTCCCCACATGTTATTTCATTTAAATGTGGCTAAAATAATGTTCTTAAATATATAATACAAGTGATATGGTATATATATTTCCTGAAAATTGTATTTTTAAATGTTTCTTGTTCATTTGGGAACTTATGTTTAGAGTTTAGTCTTTTGGAAAACTCAATTTTCACTTAATCACTTTAATTATCTTTATCTTCATTCAGAAATATTTTTGTTAAAATATTAGTTATACCTTATTAACAAGTCTAAATTATTATTATTCCATATTTTTAAAAAAAATCCAAATTCAATCAATTGAATTGGAAAAAAATAATTTACAATTTCTTTCCCATATGGGACTGAGAAAATGATTTTTAAATGTGAATGTTTCAAAAGATTACTAAGTAATTATTTAAAAAAATATGAAAATGAATGAAATAAAATTAATTGGATTAATATATTTTTAATTGATATATTTTTAATTTTAATCCAATTTAATATATAATGTAAAAATATAAGGACCCGCACTTATTTCATACATAATCTTGAATTTATTCACGAAAACACTTCATTATACATTGAGGATCTTTTCAAGTTTAGTGTTTTAGAGAATTAAGACAAAACATTCATAACATTACACATTGTTACATAGTGGATACCATAAAATCAGTTTCCATTTTCCTCAGAATATAAAACATTAAAACACAAAACAAGACTCCTTGACAATTCTTCAACATTTAACGTGTCTTCCTTCCTTGTATTACTCATCATTAACCTGTGAAAAATCATTTAAAAACTTGGGATGAGCACAAAAGCTCAGTAAGGTATGAAAAAGAACGAAAAATCACATTAGTCCATGAATACGCATGACATATGAAAACATTTTCAAAATACATGCTTTACACCCATAAAATCTTACTTTGTATAACATGAGATTTACACAAGATCCACACAAACATAATTATAATCATAGAGGTATATTGGGGCATTACATACATAATCTTGTAACCATCTTGGCTACCATAAAATTTGTAACCCTCACGGCTACCTTACATTGTGTAACCATCACAGTTACACTTGGAGTAACCATACGGCCGACCTCCAACTTACTCATACCCAATGAATTGGAGGGAAATATAGGTCCCACCCTTCATCATAAACAATTCCCAATAACCATAACATAATCATAAAATATAAACAATAGCATAAAAACATTGCCTTTGAATCTTATAAAACAGAATTTTAAAAGAGGATTTTAGAAGAAAAGTCCTTTATAAACATCATATACATGAAGTGAGGCATAATGAAGTGGATGTAATATGTATATACTCTGTAAATACACATAATGAAACATAATATAAACAAAACCCATCACACAAAAAATTTAAATAGCACATAAATTATAAAGTAGAATGTTAACCCAAAGAATGGAAATCAGGTTTAGAATTCCCTTACAACAATGTGATCGGTCGAATCATATGACCATAACATAATAAATATCAATTGGATCATTGAATAACATGAATATAAAGAGAATAATGTTATTATATATATCAAATGACAGTACACATATTCCACAAACAAGAAATAAGCAGCGAACGACTAAAATCTCACAAAAGTGAAAGTGAGACGAGGAACCCCTTACAACTTTGTAATCAATTGATTTGTATGACCCAAAATTAATGATTGTCAAATGATAAATTGAATATCATAAAAATAAATATACTCATGATATGAAACAATAATGAGCAGTATACATACACCATACAAAGTAAAAATAGTGATTACGGATTATCTCACAAAAATGGAAGTGAGATGAAGAAACCCTTACCTTAATCTTGTCTTACTTAACACTTGTTAAAACCTCCTGTATAATGGTTAAAATACTGTTATTAGTATTTTACAGAAACATTTTCATATTTATAACATCTTATATGGTCATTTCATAACCTCATTTCACCCCTTATTTGTTAGTATTTTGTTCCTTGCATTATTTTGGGTGAGTTCTTTTGTGATTTTCATGATCGGTTCATGATGAATCATTCTTGTTGATTGGAAGTGAAACTCTAGAATTGGAAAGGAGTAGTATTTACATATTTCCAGTACCATAAATTTTACCATTTATCACTTTGATTCTTTATATGATGATGATTAATAAGTTAAAACATTAATTATGTTCGTTTAGATCATTTAAGTGGTTCTTTGATAATTACAACCTCATTTAGTCTTATAAATTTGAATCATAAGTACAAAAGAATTCCAGAACCTTATATGAGTCATAAAACATATATTATAACCTGGTTCAACTATATAAATGGTTTCATGACCAGACTTGAAATAATTAATGGAAATTGAAAATACATCATCCACGATATCGGTAATTCGACACAAATGGACAATGTTTTTTGATTCTTTAGATAAGTGAGAGAGGAGAGGAATAATGATTTTTAATTTTCCATAAACATGAAAACATCCAGAATATACATGATTCTTGAGATTTCATGCCTCTTGGATAAGAGGGGGTGAAGAAATAAGAGAAAGGAATCATGAAGTGAAGAAAACATGAGAAATTTCTTACAAAAAATTCGGCAGCCTAACGGCGTCTCTTAAAATTTCATAAAAATAAGATTGATGAGAGGAATTGAATATCTCATCAATCATACAAAATTTGGACAGTAAGGGGAAATATTTAATGAAATATCCCAACAAAAGACAAAGGGAAAGGAAGAGAATAACATAAAATGGAAGGAATGAATGAAAATGAAAGAGGATGTTTACCTCTTGATCTCTTCTCCTTGAGATCCTTCTTAAGGGCTTTGATTTTGGTCTTTTGGTGAGACCAGAAGCTCTAGGACGAGGGGAAGAAGATTGAGGAGGGAATTTGGAATAAATTAGACAATTCTCAAGGCTTGAGAGGTGTGGGAGGAAGAGGGGAGTGAGGGTGATATTTATAGTGGAGGAGGGGAGGTTTTTAGATTATTTTAATCATTATTATAATATTTTTATCAAGACTATGAATAATCTCAAAATAAGTGGCCCTAAATAGTGATAATATCATGTGATTTCGAAGCAAGTGGCCTTGAATCACTTATGATGTCATAAATAGTGCATATTTACTGATAAATTGATTATACGGTATTTTATCGTATTTCACTATTCACTAAAAATTCAAGAGTTTTAGAAAAATACCAAAAATTTACCCCAACCATTTTTTGATGTGTAGAATTCAAAAATGAACTCCATTTTTCAAAAATAATTTTCTAAATATTATTAATTTAATTTTTAAATAAGGTCACAGTTAATTCGAAAAATAACAATATTGAAGTGCAATTAGTTTTATGTGACATTGGAAAATTAAGATCCCATTATCCTATTGCCATGGGAAAATAAAATAATAATATTATTTACTATTCATGAGGTCATATTACTATTCATATTACTATTCATAAGGGCATGTTAATATTCACCAAAAAAACAAGTTTGTTTAATCAGACTCTAAATAACATACTGAACACAATTGTAGATGACAGTTTCATGAAATTCAAAACATAGAAGAAATAAAATTATGTTTAAAGAATACTTATAAATATATCCCTTAAACAAAATTTCAAGCATTTTCAATTTATTTTTAGAAAACCTTGGGATGTTACATTATCCCCACCTTCTTGAAATTGCGTCCTCACAATTTTATTTACTTATTAAACAACTGAGGGTATTTTTCCCTCATAGAATTTTCAGACTCCCATGTTGCTTCTTCAACCATGTGGTTTCTCCACAAAACCTTTACCTGGTGGATTACCTTATTCCGCAATACCTGTTCTCTTCGATCAAGAATCTGAACCGGTTTTTCTTCATAAGAATGGTTCTCTGCAAGCTGAACTTCTTCCGGCCTCAAGACATGTGATGAATCTGGGACATACTTTCTCAACATCGAAACATGAAAAACATTGTGTACCTGAAACAAGCTCGGAGGCAAAGCTACGCGGTATGCAACTGTTCCAAATTTATCCAAGATTTCAAAAGGACCGATGAACTGTGGACTTAGTTTCCCTTTCTTACCGAAACGCATCACACTTTTCCAAGGAGATATTTTAAGGAAAACATGGTCACCTACCTTGAAAGAGAAGTCTTTCCTTCTGTTATCTGCATAACTTTTCGGCATGCTCTGAGCTGTCCTCATGTGTTGCTGGATCATCCTCACTTTCTCAGCCACTTCTTCTACTAATTCTGGCCCCATCAACTTTCTTTCACCGACTTCATCCCAAAACGCAGGAGTCCGACACCGCTTTCCATACAAGGCCTCAAAAGGTGCCATCTGAATACTGGAATGGAAACTGTTATTATAAGAAAACTCAACTAATGAAAGATGCTGATCCCAACTTCCCTGATAGTCCATTGAACAAGCTCGAAGCATATCCTCCAAAGTTTGAATCGTTCGCTCTGACTGCCCATCTGATTGAGGATGAAAAGCTGTATTGAAATTCAACTCTATGCCCAAAGACTTCTGAAGTCCCTTCCAAAATTTAGAAGTGAACCTGGGATCTCGGTCAGACACAATGGAAAGAGGAACTCCATGTAACCAGACAATCTCTTTGAGGTACAATCGAGAAAGCTGATCTAATGTCATTGTATCTCGAATAGAAAGAAAATGAGCAGACTTTGTTAGCCGATCAACAATAACCCATATCGCATTGTTACCTCGAGAAGTCTTTGGTAGTCCCACCACAAAATCCATGGATATATTCTCCAATTTCCATTCTGGCACTGGCAAAGGTTGAAGCATCCCCTTTGGTAACTGTCGCTATGCTTTAACCTGCTGACATGTCAAACATTTCATTGTAAAATCAGCAATATCTCTTTTCATCCCATTCCACCAGTAATACTCTCGAAGGTCTCTGTACATCTTAGTACTTCCAGGATAAATAGAAAATGGAGAACTATGAGCTTCACACAACAATTCTTTCTTCATCTGGGAATCACAAGGCACACATAACCTATTTCCAAACCTTAAAACACAATCTTTATCAAGATTAAATTCTGGAAACTTACCCATTTTAACCAATTCTACCTTTTTATGTAGCTCACGGTCTTCCCTCTGCGCTTTCATAATTCTGTCTGACAACGAAGAATGCACTGAAACCTGAAACAAAATAGATATATTCCCTGTACCAACAACTTCTAAGCCAAAATTTATCAAATCATCAATCAAGGGATCATGTTCCAAACGTATCATGGTTAATGATGCATGATTTTTCCGACTTAAGGCATCCGCTACTTTGTTTTCTTTTCCAGGATGGTAATTAATCGTGCAGTCATAATCCTTTATCAGTTCTAGCCATCTTCTCTGCCTCATGTTTAATTCCTTCTGAGTGAATATATACTTAAGACTTTTATGGTTAGTATATATTTGTCATTTGGTTCCGTATAGATGATGCCTCCATATTTTCAAAGAAAAAACCACAGCTGCCAATTCCAAATCATGTGTGGGATAATTCAGCTCATGAGGTTTAAGTTGTCTCGAAGCATAGGCAATTACCTGATCATTCTGCATCAAAACACAACCAAGTCCCTTCAAAGAAGCATCACTATAGATGACAAACTCACCATTCCGGGAAGGTAAGGCCAAAACTGGAGCATTCACCAATCTCTTCTTTAGTTCCTGAAAACAAACATCACATTCCTCTGTCCAAACAAATTTAACCCATTTCCGTGTTAACTTAGTTATTGGGCTAGATAACCGTGAAAATTTCTCAACAAAGCATCGGTAATAACTTGCTAAGCCCAGAAACTACAAATCTCTGTAACATTTGTGGGTCTTGGCCATTCATCAACTACTTTTGTTTTGGCAGGATCAACTGTTATTCCATCCTTATTTACAATGTGCCCAAGAAAAGAAATCTGTTGCAACCAAAAATCACAGTTGCTGAATTTTCCATATAGTTTCTTTTCTTTTAAAGTTTGTAGAACAACCCTTAGATGTTTTTCATACTCCTCTTTATTTTTAGAAAAAACCAGAATGTAATCAATAAATACAACCACAAACTTATCCAAGAACTCATGAAATACTCTATTCATAAGATTCATGAATACAGCAGGTGCATTAGTTAACCCAAATGGCATAACAACAAATTCATAATGCCCATATCTAGTACGAAAGGCTGTTTTCAGGATGTCATCCTCCTTCACCTTCAGCTGATGGTATCCGGATCTCAAGTCAATCTTGGAAAAGTACTGAGCTCCCTGGAGCTGATCAAACAAGTCATCAATATGAGGCAAAGGATACTTGTTTTTAACAGTGATGTTATTCAAAGCTCTATAATCAATGAAAAGTCTCATGGAACCATCTTTCTTTTTAACAAACAAAATAGGGGCTCCCCAAGGTGAAGTACTGGGACGAATGAAGCCTTTGACAAGAAAATCCTGCAACTGATTTTTCAATTCAAGAAGTTCTATTGGAGCCATACGATATGCGGATTTTGAAATTGGATTAGCATCAAGAACTAAGTCAATTGTGAATTCGACTTCTCGTTTAGGTATGACACTGGGTAACTCCTCATGAAAAACATCACGGTATTCATTTACCACTGGCACATCATTAATTTGAATAGTTCCCTTGTTTTCAACAATATGAGCCAGATAACTTTCATTTCCATCTTTCAGCAGTTTCTCAGCTTCATGATATGTTATCAATTGTATGGGTTCATTCTTGTATACAAACTGAAACTCTTTCTGAAAAACAACTTCTTTAGCTCTACAGTCAATCTTAGCATGATAATCAGAAAGCCAGTCCTTCCCCAGAATAACTTCAAACTCGACTAAGGGTAAAACAACAAGGTTTTCAGGTAAATTATTTCCACATACCACAATAGAAATATTCTTATAATTCCTCTTTGCTATAACATTTCCCCATGGTGTTTTAACAACAAGTTCGGGTATCATTTTTTGAGGTGATATTTCCAATTTGCTAGAAAATTCCTCAGAGATGAAGGAATGTGTAGACCCCGTATCAAACAAAACTTTAGCAAAATCTGAGTGAACAAACAAAGTACCTGATACAACTTCATTGGATGGCCCAACATCTGCTGACGAAGTCGCAAAGGATTTCACTACACCTTTCTGCTTGTAGTCTGGCTTCTTTGAATCATTTGGATCCCTCTTTGGACAGGCATTTGCATAGTGACCCATCTCACCACATTTAAAACACTTTACAATTTTTTTATCAGGATTAGTCTTTGGATCATTTTCATTGCAATCTCGGGCCATATGTCCAAAATTACCACATTTAAAACACTTCCCAGTTTTGATAAGACATTCCACAGGGTGCTTCTTGCCAAACTTTTCACAAACTGGAAACTGTATTTTCTTACCATCAGATTTCATTGGTTGATTCTTACCCATTTCTTTCCAATTGGACCTCTTATTCGCTTTGTTTCCAAATGGCATGTGATCGTCAGGAAACTCCATCTCTACCCTCTCAGCACATCGGACAAGTTTCTCGTAACTTTTGAATTCACGGGAGGCCAACGCCCTTCGATACCTTGGCTACAATCCTGAGTAAAAGCGGCTGATTTTTCTATCGAGGTCTAGAATAAGATTTGGAGCATACCTCTCCAGTCGGGTGAAGTTCGCCTCATACATAGCCACTGAATCTTCCTCCTTTTGTTTCAGTTCAAGGAATTGTTTCTCCATTCTAAGTCGCACCACCTTAGGAAACTATTTTTCATGAAAAGACTTTTAAATTCTTCCCACACTAAGGCATCAAAATTCTCTCTACCCCTGATATTCTTTACCATTGACCACCACTGATTAGCTTCCCCTTCAAAACGATAAATGGCAAGACTTACCTTTTGATTGTCCGAACATCCCATAACATCAAATATCTTTTCATGGGCTTTAATCCATCCTTCTGCTGCCACTTGGTCAGAAGATCCATTGAATACAGGAGGATGTTGTCTCATAAAATGTTCCACCACTGTCATGTTCCGTTGGGGTACCTCTATTTGTCCTCTTGCATGGATGCCACCACCAATTATTGCCTGCGTTAGCTGAGCCATTACTGTCACAAACTGCTCGGTTCCAATCCCTACCATTACGGGCTGTTGATCAGGAAGGATGTCATTCTGTCGGTGCCTATCCTCTTCAGCATCCATGTTCCTTCTGCGGACAACCATTCTAAATAAACATTTCTTAGATGAAGCAACATGGTAATCTTTAAATTCTATAACAAATTAAACATAGATTGAATATTATTTATGGTATTCTATTAGCATCACCTTAACCCCTAAAGTTATCTAAACCATCCTTTGATTCCAACTATAAGGACCCACGCTTATTTCATACATAATCTTGAATTTATTGAAGAAAACACTTCATTATACATTGAGGATCGTTTCAAGTTTAGAGCTTTAGAGAATTAAGACAAAACATTCATAACATTACACATTGTTACATAGTGGATACCATAAAATCAGTTTCCATTTTCCTCAGAATATAAAACATTAAAACACAAAACAAGACTCCTTGACGATTCTTCAACATTTAACATGTCTTCCTTCCTTGTATTACTCATCATTAACCTGTGAAAAATCATTTAAAAACTTGGGATGAGCACAAAAGCTCAGTAAGGTATGAAAAAGAAGGAAAAATCACATTAGTCCATGAATACGCATGACATATGAAAACATTATCAAAATACATTCTTTACACCAATAAAATCTTACTTTGTGTAACATGAGATTTACACAAGATCCACACAAACATAATTATAATCATAGAGGTATATTGGGGCATTACTTACATAATCTTGTAACCATCTTGGCTACCATAAAATTTCTAACCCTCATGGCAACCTTACTTTGTGTAACCATCACAGTTACACATGGAGTAACCATACGGCCGACCTCCAACTTACTCATACCCAATGCATTGGAGGGAAATATAGGTCCCACCCATCATCATAAACAATGCCCAATAACCATAACATAATCATATAACATAAACAATAGAATAAAAACATTGCCTTTGAATCTTATAAAACAGAATTTTAAAAGAGGATTTTAGAAGAAAAGTCCTTTATAAACATCATATACTTGAAGTGAGGCTTAATAAAGTGGATTTAATATGTATATACTCTGTAAATACACATAATGAGACATAATATAAACAAAACCCATCACACAAACAATTTAAATAGCACATAAATTATAAAGTAGAATGTTAACCCAAAGAATGGAAATCGGGTTAAGAATTCCCTTACAACAATGTGATCGGTCGAATCATATGACCAGAACATAATAAATATCAATTGGGACATTGAATAACATGAATATAAAGAGAATAATGTTATTATATATATCAAATTACAGTACACATATTCCACAAACAAGAAATAAGCAGCGAACGACTAAAATCTCACAAAAGTGAAAGTGAGACGAGGAACCCCTTACAACTTTGTAATCAATTGATTTGTATGAACCAAAATTAATGATTGTCAAATGATAAATTGAATATCATAAAAATAATGATATTCATGATATGAGACAATAATGGGCAGTATACATACACCATACTAAGTAAAAATAGTGGATACGGATTATCTCACAAAAATGGAAGTGAGATGAAGAAACCCTTACCTTAATCTTCTCTTACTTCAAACTTGTTAAAACCTCCTGTATAATGGTTAAAATACTGTTATTAGTATTTTAAAGAAACATGTTCATATTTATAACATCTTATATGGTCATTTCATAACCTCATTTCACCCCTTATTTGTTAGTATTTTGTTCCTTGCATTAATTTGGGGTGAATTCTTTTGTGATTTTCATGATCGGTTCATGATGAATCATTCTTGTTGATTGAAAGTGAAACTCTATAATTGGAAAGGAGTAGTATTTATATATTTCCAGTACCATAAATGTTACCATTTATCACTTTGATTCTTTATATGATGATGATTAATAAGTTAAAACATTAATTATGTTCATTTAGATCATTTAAGTGGTTCTTTGATAATTACAACCTCATTTAGTCTTATAAATTTGAATCATCAGTACAAAATAATTACAGAACCTTATATGAGTCATAAAACATATATTATAACATGGTTCAACCATATAAATGGTTTCATGACCAGACTTGAAATAATTAATGGAAATTTAAAATACATCATCCACGATATCGGTAATTCGACACAAATGGACAATATTTTTTGATTCTTCAAATAAGTGAGAGAGGGGAGGAATAATGATTTGTAATTTTCCATAAACATGACAACATCCAGAATATACATGATTCTGGAGATTTGATTCCTATTGGATAAGAGGGGGTGAAGAAAGAAGAGAAAGGAATCATGAAATGAAGAAAACATGAGAAATTTCTTACAAAAAATTCGGCAGCCTAACGGCGTCTCTTAAAAGTTCATAAAAATAAGATTGATGAGATGAATGGAATATCTCATCAATAATACAAAATTTGGACAGTAAGGGGAAATATTTAATGAAATATCCCAACAAAAGACAAAGGGAATGGAAGAGAATAACATAAAATGGAAGGAAAGAATGAAAATGAAAGAGGATGTTTACCTCTTGATCTCTTCTCCTTGAGATCCTTCTTAAGGGCTTTGATTTTGGTCTTTTGGTGAGACCAGTAGCTCTAGGACGTGGGGAAGAAGATTGAGGAGGGAATTTGGCAGAAATTAGACAATGCTCAAGGCTTGAGAGGTGTGGGAGGAAGAGGGGATTGAGGGTGATATTTATAGTGGAGGAGGGGAGGTTTTTAGATTATTTTAATCATTATTATAATATTTTTATCAAGACTATGAATAATCTCAAAAAAGTGTCCCTAAATAGTGATAATATCATGTGATTTCGAAGAAAGTGGCTTTGCATCACTTATGATGTCATAAATAGTGCATATTTACTGATAAATTGATTATACGGTATTTTATCGTATTTCACTATTCACTGAAAATTCAAGAGTTTTAGAAAAATACCAAAAATTTACCCCAACCATTTTTCGATGTGTAGAATTCAAAAATGAACTCCATTTTTCAAAAATAATTTTCTAAATATTATTAATTTAATATTTAAATAAGGTCACACTTAATTCGAAAAATAACAATATTGAAGTGCAATTAGTTTTATGTGACATTGGAAAATTAATTAAGATCCCATTATCCTATTGCCATGGGAAAATAAAATAATATTATTATTTACTATTCATTAGGTCATATTACTATTCATATTACTATTCATAAGGGCATGTTACTATTCACCAAAAAACAAGTTTGTTCCATCAGACTCTAAATAACATACTGAACACAATTGTAGATGACAGTTTCTTGAAATTCAAAACATAGAAGAAATAAAATTATGTTTAAAGGATACTTATAAATATATACCTTAAACAAAATTTCAAGCATTTTCAATTTATTTTTAGAAAACCTTGGGATGTTACAAAAAATGTAATTTATTTAGATGAAAATTCAGTTTTTAATTACTATTTAATATATTCCTCTATTCATTGAAAATTAATATTCTAAGAAAAATTGTAAAAATAAAACTAATATAAACATCGTAATGTTATTTAAAAAATAAATTATATTTTTTCAAATAATGTTTAAATAATTATTATTTTTTTTAAAAAAGTTGTGCCATTAAACGACAGAAAAACATCTATTATAAAAATATAAATTTTTTAATGTGTAAAATTAAATTTGTTATTATCTTTGTCATTATGAAATATTTAGGATGAATATTAATATTTTTAAAAATATAATTTATAAATTTGATTACGATCATCTAATAATAGTTATTTATTTTATTGATTAAGATAAAACTCTTTTTGGAATATAAAAACCTTTCCTTTTTGAATTGGGTTTTAATTTTAATTTCCATCTCATTATTAATCATTAAATTCTTAATATTTGTGCGTAAAATTTATATTTTCATAATACATTTAATCATATTCATAAACTAAAAATTAATTTATTACTTATAAATATTATATAAAATAATAATTTTAATAGTATAATGTTTTTTTTAAACTTGGCTATGCATTGTGTTGCGTATAATACACACTAACATAGTATTTCATGAAATAAAATATATATAGAATATATTGAACATATTTAAAATATTTAAATTATTTTAAATTCTTGGGATTTTATATTCCTTTCTACCCTTGGTGTTGTGTTTCATCCATTCTATCATATAACATATCAATTTTAAAATTTTTAGGCTGTTACATTCACTGATTTATGTTATTTTGTTTAAAAAACCCAGTGGTTTAGATTATAGATAATAAGAAATTTAGACCTATTTTTATTATCTTGGGGAATAAAATATGAACAATAAGTTTAAAAACAAATGATGATGTCTTTTATTTTTAGTGTTTAAATAAATTAACATTCTAGGAATAGTTGAAAAATCTCATGATGTTGAGTTAGGTGATCTTTTATGGTTTAAATTTCATGTTAAAAACATTCATGATTATTGAAATGAATCTTTTTTCATGATTCCTAGAGTATTATCTCTTTTTAAAATAATAATTTTTGAATATTTTGAAACCATGAAAGAGTGGTAACATCGGAGATGATCATGAAATCACATTATAGATTGTCTTGTAGTCACTTTAGAGTTTATTATGTGATCACGTAAGGGTTTTCCATAATGTCACTTCAGCGTTTATTATGTTTTCCATCCATAGTTGGTCATTCTTTTGATATAGAGTTAGTTTCATATTCAATATGATTTCCCATACATTTATTATATATATGGTCTATACACAGATTGTGGCATCATAAAACATATTTTCTTATATAGGTGTTTCTCCTGGTAAGTTAACTTAACATGTGTTTGATCCCTGGTATGTTTCGTTTTGACCAGTATAATGTTGAGGAAAATTTTTGTTCATATTTTGGGTGAAAAAAGAATGTTTCAATATTTCAATATCTAAAGGGTTTTTTGATGAGGTGATAGTTACACCGTATTATATTGATTATAAAATTCCAAATTTCATGTAATTCAAACAAATATATTTCCAGGTAATCTTTTATTCTACGAAATATAAATATCATGATGCTCTATTTTATTTTGGGTAAGGCTAGTATAAATAATAATATGAATTTGTAGGATCATTTGTGGATATAAATAAAGGTTCCAAGTATGTATTTCATGATTTCATGTGTATTTTTATATGAATAATTCTTTCATGAGAATAAAATAAGTAGAATATGGAATCCGTGATTATTAATTGATATTTTTCATTCACACATGATGCTTTAAAATTAATAAAAAAAATTCAGAATGAAGGATATTATCAATTTTTGTTTTAATGAGGAATAATTAAAACATTTTATGTTGTTATTGCATGGCTTCCTTTCCTACAGTTATCACATTGGTTATGAAGAGTGATTTATAAGGAGTCTTTAATTTTAATAATCTGATTCTTCAAAACAATTACAATTCAAATTATAATAACAATATTTTTATAGTCTTACAACTGATCATGTGGTTATTAATGTGATAAAATTAGTTTTGTGAATATTTATGTGAATAAATATCGATTTATTGTTGAAGAAATGTTTTCAACCCTTTTGTGAATCTAGATAGAGAATTTGGTCATGATATTTTTACTAGGGAGATAAATAAAGATTTATAACTGGATGAAGAATGTATAAATAGTATCTTGTTATAGTAATGTTAATCTCAATTATATTTAAGAAAAAAATTAAAATGAATGACTAACATGTAGAATAATAAGTGTGGTGAAAAAATAGTTCTATGATGATGAGATGAAGCCTATTAAAGACGGTCAAATATTTTGTTTTAAAATAATTTTTTCCATATCTATTATGAATGATTCATTTGAGATATAAAAATACTACATTGAAGAGAATTTTTTAGATGTACATGTCCTGACATAAATGATAAGGATTATTTTCTAATAGAATCTATAATAATGGTCTATTAAATATTTATTTCAAGGACTAGATACTCTTATTGTTTATGTAACCTTATCATATCATGTGTTCCAATGGATGTAAATGTTTTTCATCTTACAAAAGAGTAATTTCTCTCTAACAAGCGATGAATTGAATTTAAAAATAAGAAAACATAATATTTTGACCATTGATTCCCCCTTATTAGTGGTAACATAGATTAAGACTCCACTATATAATCTATGACTTTAGGGAAGAGTGTAGGTAAAGGATGTTTTCTTGATCATGAAAAAAATACATGATATGTTTTTCATTGATATGTAATTTTCAAGGAAGGATAATGTCTTACACCAAAACTAAATTCTCAAAATTCTCATAAAAGGATATCTATTGAAAAGGTTCAGCTGTTTTTGATTTATTAAATGAATAATATACCATAATAATATATGAAAACCATAACATAGCCCATTCATGGAAAAATTAATATAATATTATTCTATTTCACGATGTGTGAAAATCCATAACATATAAATATTATTTAATATTTTTGTAAATAAATATTTTTTCACTCAACTAAAAAATAGGGATGCCCATCCTCAAAAACATTTATTGAATTATCAATTAAATATTAAAATATATTTCTCTCCAATATAAAAATTAATTAATTAGTATTAAATTCACATATTTGATGATAAATATTAATTTTAATGTTCCCATATATTAATAAAATATTTATTAACAAATAATTGTATATTTCTTTGAAAAATAAAGGAGGTTAAAAATCTTATAAATTTGGGTACATAAAAAATTTCCTTTTGAATAAATATAATTTTATTATTTTTCATCCATTAATTCTAAATAAAAAATACTTATTCATTTTGGAGAATAATATTTATTCCAACATTTAAATATAATTTAATTTTTACTAATATCAATGGAAACACATTGTCTATCAACCAATATGCATTCTACTTAATGGAATTTTGAGAGATTATATAATGGTCAAAAATATTGCCCAGTAATGGGTCACAAAACTCATAGAGGTAGAAGATATGTTGCAATGACAACAACCACATACAAATTCTCACTCTTTAGTATAATCCATTTTTCATGATATCTCAGCAAGAAAGTTGAACAACTACGTAATAAAAATATATTCTTTATTCATCTTTATTTTTTCATCTAAAATGAACCTATAATTAAAATATTCAAATTGAGTTTAGTTTTATTATTTGATTTCAACAAATGGGAAAAGATATCAAATCCTTTAATATAGAAGGGGTAAATTCATTCTATACTTATTCAAAAATAACAGATTGTTTTTGATGCACCAAAAAAACTAAACTTTTCTTTGAATATTTATTATCATAGTCTAAAATAATACATCAAGGTGAGTACATGAATATATAAATTAATAATTACTATAATGTTTAAGGATCATAAATGATTCTCAAGGACAAGAATATAAAATAAAACAAAATATACAAAATTCCTATTAGTGGGAATATCTATATAATCTCGCACCTTGAATATTCATATATCACTTTAATGTATTTATTTCTGGATTTAAAATTTATATTTGTTAAAAAATAATTGAATAAAGGTGACTTTTTTAATGTTTTATGGATAAAACTTTGAAGAAAAATTATAAAAAATATATAAATATCATATTTTAATAACACTAGAAAATTGAATGTGGATTGACATTACAATAGATGAACAGACCAAATCTGATGCTAAAACTGATGAATCAGACTGAAATTGGGAGAAGTCAGATGAAAAATAAAATTACATGTAATGTAAATGATATTCAAGATGTGAATCTAAAAAATTAATTGACATGAAATGAATCCGTGAAAAATATGTCCGTTCAAATTAAACATCTTGAATTTAATTTACATGATCTGAACCTTCAATAATATAATACATTAAAAACACTCACGACCCAACTTATTACACATCATGTTACAGTTACATGATGTGGAAACCTCAATGTTGATACATAATTGGAAGTTTGATTAGAACGAATTAAGACTCCATTTATTTATATACTGATACCCACCTAGGATTATAACTATTCAATTTATGATTTCAATATGATTCCTTAGGGGTGTCAGGAAGGATTGTAAATATATGCCTCAAGGGTATCGTAACTAAATCGGCCAGTAAGGGAGAATTGAAATGAGAGCCTATAATATATTTATTTCATTTATTTTACTTTATTTTTTTTTCATTTATTCTAAAATTTATTCCCTCTATTTAATCAAATAAAAATCCCCATCCATGGAGGGATATTTTGTGTGAGAGATCAATAACGGGAATGAATTTACTAGCTACTGTGATTCAGTTCCATCATTTAATGAAAAAATTATTTTTCATTTTCTTTTTCCAATTAGATTCAACTGTTAATTATGTTTTTAAATATTAGTGTATCTCCACTAGGGTTAGATTATTTTTTATTTCAGTTTACATGATGAATGATCCATATCTCCCACCAGAAAATTAATATTATTTTTATATATAATATATTAGGGTTTCATGGTGAGTGTTTCAGTAATCACCATAATGTTTAAGGATTAGTGATGTAGACTATTGTTAATTAGCGTATAAAAATTCGCAATTTTACATATCCTTAATACATCAAAATAAATCATCAAAACACCATGAAAGTAGGTTGGAGGGTATAATGATTAATTTTTTATTAGGGATTCCATTTCCATCCCCATCTAGACTAGAGGGATTTATGAATCAGTAGAGGAGTCTCTCTCTTACCAAGCAGTTGAAGTAGACTTGCATATAATTCGAAATAAACGTATAACTGAACTATGATATTCAAAAACCAATATGATCAAAACATTCATCACCTAATTTAGAGTTAGTCAATTAAAATTTCTTTCTACAAAAAATTATTCAACAAATAAAAAATAGTTTTTATAAAATCAATCAAAAGTGAAAAATTGTCATGCATGTGGTCCTATTTAGGAAACTACCTAGGGTTAACCAAAAATACTACACCTAGGAAATTAAACTTTTTTGTTTCCATGACCCACAAATGGGGTTTGAAAAACATGGAAGCATCTCATTGGAGGAATTTACTCAATAAACCAAAGAAAAATTAATTTCAATGACTCTTTGTTCAACATATCAATTAATTTAATTTCATCATGAAATTTATTGAACATTATCCCAATTAGGAAAAACGTTTCAAATTGATTTGATGAAATAAGACTCAGCTGTTCATGTGACACTTTCAATGATCACTGTGAACTAGAAAAAATGACTAGAAATCCTAACCAAACTCCATACGCGAAAATTCACTAAGAAACAAAATCAACTAGCTATCCAGACCATAGAGAATGATTTTGAATTATAAATTAACAAGATCCATATTTTGAATAAATTTTGTGACTTTCCTTGAGATGAACCAATCATTCCCATTTATGAATTAAAAAATGTGTTCTCTAGTTGATGTACTTAAGGAGTAGCGAAACAACATGTAATGTATGGGGTATTCCCCTAATCACATGAGGGAGTAGCAAAGTAATAGTAGTATTGTATGTAATCAGGAGAGGTCCAATACTAATAATATATACAAATTTGTTTCATGGAATTAGTTTTCCAGGTATATAAGAGGAAATAAATCTAAAATGAGATATATGTTATTCACTAATAAACTTGAGAGTCACACTACATGTATAGGGAGATATTTAGGAAGCTCTATTATAGCTCACATATAAGACTAAGGATGAACACAATATACTTATTCTATTTTGTCTATGTCTTCTCTATAATTATCAGAAATGAATTGATGCCTCATCTAGAGGATCCCTTATTGATAAGTCTTCTGTATAATCCAGATGTTTAATTAAAAATACTACCCATAACACACAGCATTTTGAAACTATAGGTACATTCCCAAGGGGATTACGGGAGGTGAGAACATGTGATTAAATAAATTCCAATAACTCTAATATAGATATCCTTTTCATGAACAATACCAAAATCAATTTTTTCTTCAACTATAGTAGTACTAAAACCTCCAATTATTCCAATAAAAATTTAGACAATTGTACCTACAAAAGTATTATGAAATAACAATCCAAAAAATTCTCAAAGTAATAGTGAGGAATATAGATTAAATAAATAAAAAATATAATAAAAAATATTGAAAATAATTTTGATAGCCATATAGATATTCTGACTAAGAATCAAGGAAATATTCTAGTGAAGAATGTTTTGAATCTCAAGAGAAGTGTAAGTGTAATTATAACATGAAGTTGAAAGGAGTTTCATCCACCGAAAAAGTACATATGATGATTCTAAGAAGTTTTTTGAAGATCAACCCATCCATACAATATAATGGGACTGAAATAAGGAATATAATATTACTAGGTTTATTAAGGAAAATCCAGAAAACCCTTTTCATAAATAAATATGGGAGGAAATTTACATAGATTCTCCATACCCATTTTCAATAGTTTAGTCAATGAAGTGAAAAGAGGAGAGATTTCAATTGGAAATGCATGAAACTATACAAATGGTGGAAAAAAATATCCCTCTCTTAGAATAAATCAATAAAATTCCAATGTATGAAAAAATTTAAAAGGAACTATGCACAAAGAGAACCAAAATGGATGGAATTGAAATAATCATCTTGATTAAAAGCATCTTAGCACTGATCACACCTCCAAAACTAAAAAAATGTATACATCTAGGGAAATTATATTTTTAGGCACTACTAGAACTGTTAATGATACTAATTAATTATTTTATTTTTATTCTTTAATAAATTCTATTCGTGAAATGGTATTTTTATCCTTGTATATATTTGAATTAAATCCTACATGAGTGGTGGTATAGTTAGAAAGAAGATCTACAGGTTTTCCAATATGAGTTATAGAATATGTAATAATATGATTAAGGGTACTAATATTTACAGTAGGATTTTACATCCTTTAGAAGGAAAAATGTATAATATTAGAATACTCATCCATTATCTTATGGACACCATTCATAATGATATTAAAGTATGTCATCAATTCCTTATTAAGGGACACTCATAATGAAACTTGTAGATAGTAATGTACTCATCCACATTATTGATGTGATTGAACATCCTTCTAGTAATCAATCACTCTATGTGATATCACAGAAAAAAAATTAATATCTAATTTAATATTAATTTATGCATAATGAATTTGTAGCTTTAGGGGAAAATTTCATTTTAAATTACCAGTACACATAAATTAAAACATTCAATATTCTAGTCATAAGAATATGTTACATCTAATTTTGGGATGATTTGTTAAGAGATGATGACATGATATAAGAGAGAAATGATTCATAAGTATTAATATATAATTTAATATCATGCATCGACCAAACCCCATGTATTCAGTTAATACCACTATAATTTGATTTAATGTATTATTACCTTATATAAGGAAACAAATTACCATGATTATTTGAAACAACCTATCCCATTCACACAATCAATCGAGAATAAAATATTCACCTTTACTTTTGTAAAATTCACCTCCAAGATTATATTTTTTGGGATAGGAAAATCCATATGACCATTTCAATTTTTTATGGTGAGTATTTCCTTAGATAATATTGAGGACTTTCTGGATGTATTTCTATATTATTTAATTTATTGTAATTAATTATATCATTCGTTTCATTAGAATTTTATAAATAAATTTTAAAAAATTTATTAAGAAAAATATCACATTGAAAATTAAAAAATGAAATTTTATGGTCAGTAAAAGAATAATGTTAGGATATATAATTTTAGAAAAAGAAATTTTGATAGATAGGTCAATAAATGATGTAATTATATAATTTTCATATTCATTTTATCTTAATAATTTTATATAATTGTTAGACTTTGAAAGTTTCTAGAAAATATCATTCAAATATTTCAATAATATTTATATACATCTGTCATGTTTATTGTCAATATAAGATGAGTTTAATGTTGATAATGACCGTCGGAAAGATGTTTATGAATTAAATTGAAGGTGAATTAAACCACCAATAAGGAAACAACCCAATTGGGACCATACTTTAATTCTTATACATAAAAAATAAAATAAAAGTGTGTGAGCCATAATGTCATAGATAATGGATAGAAATACTCAATTAATTTCTTATAAAACAAGGACATTGAATTCCACATAGATAAAATACATGAATATAGAAAATTATTTCAAAGTAGTTTTATTTTCTCAATATAATATCAGATAATGTGTAATGAGAGACAAATATTTTTTTATCCCAAAACACATCTTTATCTAATGAATAATGATAATGATAATCTATGATTGGTGGTATGGATTATTTTCTTATAGGATTTCGACTAGAATACCATGGACAAAATGGTACCAAAAACTACGTTTTCAGTCATCTAAGTCATCTACACAACAATTCTAAAATAGAAATTCCAAACCAAATCCTACTCAATGATGTGATTCCTAGAGAATAATTCTACATCATCTGTAGAGACCCGAAGCTTGACGTACATGGACTTTACATTACTTTTTCGGAATACTTAGTACATTACAAAAACACACACACAAGGACCGTAATAGTTTAGTGTCTTTGGAAACTCGGACTATAATCTTCTAATCGTGGTGAAAGATCTTCAACCTCTCCCATAAAGATCTTCCTTTTTTTTACCTAAAACCTTTCTTTATATCCTGGGGAAAAGAAAACATAAAAGGGTGAGCTCAAATGCTCAGTAAGGGTAAACAAAACAAATATCAATCACATCATATTCATAAGAACATAACTTTTGGAAATCATAACCTGCAAAAGAGAGCATAATTTCATAACTTGGGATAAATCATGGCAGTGAAATGTAATCAAAATAATCTTAAAGTAAAACATGAAACTTTGTGGCATTCACACATAATCATAGAGAATCATTTCTTGTTAGTCAAGACTCATTTCCAAGACTATCTTAGTGGACAAAGTCCCTTTCTGAATCGAGTAACCCTCGTTTCAGTCCTGTTTCACTGAACCGGTATAACCTACCATTCCAGACATGTCTATATCATGAGATATAAAATCTTTACCCAATGCATTGGAGGGAGATATAGGTCCCACCCATCTTATAATGAATCCTTTCTTATGTGTTCCACATAATCATAAAACATACATCATCGAATAACACATGTAACAAAAATGGGATTCTTGAAACATCATGACATCATAAATCAATTCATATAAGATAAAGGAATTCATAAAAAATAATTCCATCACAACATGATCAAATCAATGTAAGAATAGGGATAAAAACAGAACCCTTTATTATCTTAGATGGAAAATAGTTTTGACAAAACACTTGAACTCCATTCTTGAGGAAAATATCCTTTCTTCTTCAAAAACACTTTTCCTTTCTTAACATGTCATAAAATTTTAAACTAAAATAATTTTATTAAAAATAAACTTGAATACTTATAAAGGAAGCTTCTTGGAAATAATTTTTTTAGAAATCCATTCATGTCGTATAATTAAAAAAAACATTCTTCGTACTTTTGTCGGAAAAGTCAAAAAGCACCTCGTATGAAAAACGACAAAAGATTCCTGTCATATCCTTTACTAAAAACTCATCGAAGGGTAAAATTGGATTTAAACAATTGTAGGTGTATGTAAATAATATTACATATTGAGGAAACATGGATGTGGATAATAAAATACACCCCAGTAAATTTCAAAGTACAAACAATCTCAGATAAAAATGAGATTGTGATATTTCCCTTACCTTAGGTCCGATTTGCTTCGTAAGTGTCTGAACCTCCTATATAATTATATAAATAATGTCATTTACTTATTACAGAATCATATTCATTGTTATGATATCATATATGGTTCACTTATGACTTTATATTACCCGTTCTTTTGTAAATTCCATGTTAAAGAGCGTTTTGGGTAAAATTGTTTCATTTGTCGTCCGTGTTTTGACTTGTAATTATTCATATGATTACTTAGATCATGATTACTTAATTCCAGAACATAAACATGATTTATTATATATATATTCAGGATATACATATATATAATAAATCATTAAAGTGAAATAAATACACCGTTCATGGAGACGGTAGTCCGTACGTACGCATGAACGCTGTTTTCGTTTCCTTATTGAATTGAATGGAATTAAGTAGATGACATACATATAAATAAATAAATAAATCCAGTAACATTATTATGTCATATATTTCATTAGTACATATTATATATGAATGGTTAATCATTGAGAATGAATCTCATCGCGTCGTGGAGACGGTAGTCCGTACGTACACACGAGCGATGATATCGTTCTCATGGTCGTGTAATTGTGTTGAAGTGTATGTATAATATTTCAGTATCAATATCACTTCATAATAATCATATATATTTACTCATTACACCTTTATACCCATCCAATTAAGGTGGTGGCGGAAAATAGATTACACCACGACGTGGAGACGGTATTCCGTACGTACGCACGTGCGGTGATTTCCTTTTTCCGTAGGATGGATAGAAGGTTAATTAGGGTTGTTTCATATTTATAATAACATATCAGTATGTAAGTAATACTTTTGTTATTACTTTGTCATGAAACAACTAAAGAAGAAGAAGTTGAAGAAGAAAGAAATTGAAAAGATCGGTAATGGATATTACCTCTTCTTTGGAATGCCTCTTTGAATCCTCCACTTAGGGAACTAAGATTGGTCTTTGAAGAAGACCAGGACCTCTAGGATTATTCTAGGGATGTGGAGAAGGTATTTTGGCAGGGTTTGGCCGAGTTTGAGTGCTCAAATTGGTGTGAGGAGGAGGGGGAGGAGGTGTCCTTTTATAAGGGAGGAGAGGGGCACCTTAGGAATTTCTCAAAATATTATTTTATATTAAAGTCAAAATCGGTTTATAATGGTTCCAAAGGGTCTTATTTCGAATCTAAAGTGGGTATGGGTCGCAATCCTATCAACCAATAGGATTTATACAAGTTTAGGTTATTATTTTAACCTTATCAATTATATTTAACTCTAAGTTAAATAATTTAACTTTTACCGTGTCTTTTTGTTTTCTTACACCATATGGTTAATAAACATACTATAACATGCCAAACGAACCCAAAATTGTTTATTATTAGTATATATATCCTTATCTAAGTCATTTGGCCGAACCTTAGATTTTTAGGAATAAAATAACTATTAATTATATAATATTTGATTTAAAAACTATTTTGTGTCAATTTTGAAACTATTTGATATATGATTTTTGTGAAAGTCATAACCGAATTATATGTTCGAACCAAGTGGATTAAATCAACACTAATATATCATACTAACCTATAAAATGAGTTTAATTCATAAAAAGTCTAAAATTACATTTATATTGGTATTTATAATATCAATTATGTCAATATTTCATTAATAAGATAATTACTGCATCATCTTTGTGTCATATATAAAATAAATTATTTGATGTCTAACAATTACAAATAAACTACCATTATGTAGGAAATCTTTTTATCTTTCTAATGAATATTTACAATCTAATTTATCTTATGTATAACCCTATATTAAAAATGTTTTAGTAAATAAACATTGATTTTAACTCTTTTAACTCTTCTTTGAATTAAATAATAATAAATGTCCTAATCTAATCCAAGTGGGCCTAAATGATAATATTTTACACTTAAGGTTGTTTTTGGTCGAGATACACTTGTCCAATAGAATTAGGACATGTGTTAGGGTAATATTAATATCATTCTTACCCTTAATTACCCTATTTACTTTTAACCGTGGTAAATAAAAGTAAAAAGTTACTATTCACCAAAAATTATTTTCATCTCATTGAACCAAATTTTACTTACTGACATCAACCGTGTCTCTAGGATTTTTGAAATTCCATTCACAGAAGCGGTAAAATTAAGTTTTATGAAAAATTCAGTTTTTTAACTACCACTTAGTAGTTTCACTATTCATCAAAAATTGATGTTTTTCAGAACAATTCCAAAATTTCATCCTAAGCTATATTTCGTATTCCGAATTCAAAAATGAAGTCTATTTTAACAAATTCATAACATAGAAGTTGCATTAATTAATTTTATAATTAAATCCCGCTGTTAAAACAAATAGCGTGTTTTTAAGAAACAATATCTATCAAAAGATTGACACTTGTTTATGTCTGGTTTAAATGTGAAATTACATCCAATGACCAACATTGTATTAAATTGTAAAAATATATTCTAAATATACTTTAAAACCACTCAAATTAATAATTTATCACTATTAATTATTTTGATTAAAAAAGTTGTTTTTAATTATAATTTAGTAATTTTCACTATTCATCAGAATATGAAAGTTATCCGAAAAGTACAAAAATTTCACCTTAGGCTAAATTCGATACTCCGAATCCAAAAATGAAGTCCATTTTGAGAGATAAAATTTCTAAAATTTTAAAAGGTGGTTCTTACTATTCATAACGGCTAGTTATAATAATATTTTAATAGCATATCGTTGTTTAGTGAAACTCGGTATTACGTACTACACACGCTATCGAGGAAGGTCGTGTAATGCAAGGAAAGTCAAGGATGTGTGTTGTGCAAGCTCCTTTTGGTGTAGCGTACAACACAAGACATTAATAAAATTAAAAAGAATATTTTTCATAAAATCTTGGGCTGTTACATTCTACCCCCCTTAAAAGGAATTTCGCCCTCGAAATTCGTCGGGGTTATAAATGGTTTACTATTAGAAAGTTTCTTTAATAGAAACCCACATCGTAAAAAGGAATACCAAAACCAATATTTTAAAAAAAAAGTATGAAACTTAACGGCTACTGAAATAAACTAATCACTGGGTTGCCACATAGGTGAAACTATGGATATGGAAGAAAAATCTAACCATCATGTTCTGATGGAGAGTGGTAGAGAACATGGCTATGGAAAAGCCAACAATCACAAATCCATAAATTTGTGACGATCTAAGTTACCATCCGATTCATCAGGTATAAGATCACTAGGAAAACATTTTTGGTTTTCAAGATCATTTCCCTAAAGTTGAAAATTTGAATTAGAATAAATACTTTCTTTATTTTGGTACAATCTCACTGTTGTTCATGCCTTGAACAATTTCCACTTCATCTCTTAAATAAATGAAGATGAATTTGTTATTCGTGAAGTGTCAGCAGATCATGTGATAGAATGACGGTTCATTCCATCTGTCTCAATCAAAAGGTTAGCAAAAATTATATACATAAGTCGATCTATAGTGAGATTAATCACATATGGTTCCTAAAATGGACTTATACTTCATATATCATACTGCTTAATATAATAAAACTAGTTTATACTAAACATGGACTTCCTGTAGGCCAGTGGTAGGCGATAAAGGCCAGTCGCACTTCGGTTGGGGGTTCGATTCCCACAGCCTTGTCCGAAGCGATGGGCTGTCGCCCGTCCTGTAGGTTGTCCTTTTTCTAAAACTACATTACTATAACATCCCATCAATAATATCGAAAAAAAACTTCTATCCTTAAACAATACTCACTTATGTCCAACATAATCCATTTCAATCTTTAGGCTTATCCATAATACTGCAGTCCACTCTCATAACATAGTGAAAACGATTACCAGAGATTTAATACCATCGTTGATCCCCATATATCATAAGATATGTTTTGTTGGTCACATTCCAAACATTCAAAGTCCTTAATCATGTATTCTCTTGAATACCTTAGTGAAAACATGAATGCAGTTTAAAGTTAACACATTCCACATACCAAAATCCTCAAAATTCTATATACTAAAACCATGATATCACTTAGTCCTTATATCAATCATGAGCTCATGAATACTATTAAACATTTCATTTTCTCGTTTTCCCTTCATTATGCGCATATCATCTTATTTCCAAAAAATATCTCAATCACTTTGAATACCACATCAATAAATATTGCAATACTCAATGATACAACATTATTTTGGAATCCCATTACATAAACACTTAATCATTCCACCACATCGTTTTCATATTCAACATTGCCAATAGTGATCGCATGTGACTTCCCATTGTCCTTTGCCTTCAGTGGTTGCTCATGTTGATCATCACTAACCCTTGGTTTAGGGCATTTATTAGAATAATGCCCCATTTCCTTACACTTGAAGCATTGATGTGTTGGTGGTGCGTTCTCTGCAGTGTTTTCTTTATTCACATCATTAGAAACCCTTTTTCCATTACTTCAACACTCAGCTGCTCGATGACCTTCTTTTCAACACTTAAAACATTTTCTAGTCCCTTTAAGACAATCTCCAACATGCTTCTTTCCGCACTTTGTGCATAAGGAAACATTCATCTTCTTTTCACCATTATTCGGAGATTTCCCCTTGAACTCCATCTTTCGTTTCTTGTCAAAACCATGAGATGGATATGTAACAACAACTTCCATTTCTACCTTGATAGCACAACGCACAATTTCTTCATAGCTACTGAAGTCTCTTATAGCTAATGCCCTTCGAAGACTTGGTTTTAAGCCACTGAAAAATCGATCAACTTTACTTTCAGGTTGGATGATAATGCCAGATGCATACCTTGCAAGTCTTGTAAAATTCGCTTCGTATATACCAACAGATTCATCATCTTTTTGCTTTAGTTCAAGAAACTCCTTCTCCATCTTTGTTTGAAGAATACGAGGGAAGTACTTATTGAAAAATATGTTCTTGAACTCGTCCCATTCCATGGACTCAATTTCATCTCTTTGCCTTGTATTCTTGATAAGATTCCACCATTGATCAGCTTCAACTTCTAAACGATATACTGCTAAGATGACTTTATCATGTTCAGAACATTGAAGAACTGAAAATATCTTTTCAGTGGTACTGATCCATTGTTCAGCAACAAGTGGATCAGAAGACCCACTGAAAGAAGGTGGACGTTGCCTCATGAAGGACTCAATAGAATATTGTTCCCTTATCTTCTCATTTGGAAGTACATAATGATTCATAGCTTGTGTAAGTATAGCAATAAGATTTTGCACTCCATCTCCCATAACATTTGTTTGTTCAGGAGGACAATCATTGCATTGTCCATTGTATTGATCAACACGGTTCCTTCGGGTTCCAGCCATCATCTAAAACCCAAAAAGAATAGTGTGAGAGGCAAAAATCATGCTAGGGAAAACAACATAATGAAGGGGGAGTACCTTCAATATCTAACATCTTAGGTTTAATTCTATGATCGTTAGCATAGTTCTAGTACTATAACCTATACGTATACTTAACCTTAGGGACATCCCTAGACATACCATAGAAATATCTCTAGGGATCTCACTAATGTTTTCTCATCCTAGTTTCCAAAGGTTGACTAAACCTTTCCTTTGATACCAACTGTAGAGACCCGAAGCTTGACGTACATGGACTTTACATTACTTTTGCAGAATACTTAGTACATTACAAAAACACACACACAAGGACCGTAATAGTTTAGTGTCTTTGGAAACTCGGACTATAATCTTCTAATCATGGTGAAAGATCTTCAACTTCTCCCATAAAGATCTTCCTTTTTTTTACCTAAAACCTTTATTTATATCCTGGGGAAAAGAAAACATAAAATGGTGAGCTCAAATGCTCAGTAAGGGTAAACAAAAGAAATATCAATCACATCATATTCATAAGAACATAACTTTTGGAAATCATAACCTGCAAAAGAGAGAATAATTTCATATCTTGGGATAAATCATGGTTGTGAAATGTAATCACAATAATCATAACATAAAACATGAAACTTTGTGGAATTCACACATAATAATAGAGAATCATTTCTTGTTAGTCAAGACTCATTGCCAAGACTATCTTAGTGGACAAAGTCCCTTTCTGAATCGAGTAACCCTCGTTTCAGTCCTGTTTCACTGAACCGGTATAACCTACCATTCCAGCCATGTCTATCTCATGAGATATAAAATCTTTACCCAATGTATTGGAGGGAGATATAGGTCCCACCCATCTTATAATTAATCCTTTCTTATGTGTGCCACATAATCATAAAACATACATCATCGCATAACACATGTAATAAAAATGGGATTCTTGAAACATCATGACATCATAAATAAATTCATATAAGATAAAGGAATTCATAAAAAATAATTCCATCACAACATGATCAAATCAATGAAATAATAGGGATAAAAACAGAACCCTTTATTATCTTATATGGAAAATAATTTTGACAAAACACTTGAACTCCATTCTTGAGGAAAATATCCTTTCTTCTTCAAAAACACTTTTCCTTTCTTAACATGTCATACAATTTTAAACTAAAAGAAGTTGATTAAAAATAAACTTGAATACTTGTAAAGGAAGCTTCTTGGAAATAATTTTTTTAGAAATCCATTCATGTCGTATAAGTTAAAAAAAACATTCTTCGTACTTTTGTCGGAATAGTCAAAAAGCACCTCGTATGAAAAACGACAAAAGATTCCTTTCATATCCTTTACTAAAAACTCATCGAAGGGTAAAATTGTATTTAAACAATTTTAGGTGGATGGAAATAATATTACATATTGAGGAAACATGGATGTGGATAATAAAATACACCCCAGTAAATTTCAAAGTACAAACAATCTCGGATAAAAATGAGATTGTGATATTTCTCTTACCTTAGGTCCGATTTGCTTCGTAAGTGTCTGAACCTCCTGTATAATGATTTAAATAATGTCCTTTACTTGTTACAGAATCATATTAATTGTTATGATATCATATATGGTTCACATATGACTTTATATTACGCGTTCTTTTGTAAATTCCATGTTAAAGAGCGTTTTGGGTAAAATTGTTTCATTTGTCGTCTGTGTTTTGACTTGTAATTATTCATATGATTACTTAGATCATGATTACATAATTCCAGAACATAAAACATGATTTATTATATATATATTCAGGATATACATATATATAATAAATCATTAAAGTGAAAGAAATACACCGTTCATGGAGACGGTAGTCCGTACGTACGCATGAACGCTGTTTTCGTGTCCTTATTGAATTGAATGGAATTAATTAGATGAAATACATATAAACATATAAATAAATCCATTATCATTATTATGTCATATATTTCATTAGTACATATTATATATGAATGGTAAATCATTGAGAATGAATCTCATCACGTCGTGGAGACGGTAGTCCGTACGTACGCACGAGCGATGATATCGTTCCCATGGTCGAGTAATTGTGTTGAAGTGTATGTATAATATTTCAGTATCAATATCACTTTATAATAATCATATATAGTTACTCATTACACCTTTATACCCATCCAATTAAGGTGGTGGCGGAAAATAGATTACACCACGACGTGGAGACGGTATTCCGTACGTACGCATGCGCGGTGATTTCATTTTTCCGTAGGATGGATTGAAGGTTAATTAGGGTTGTTTCATATTTATAATAACATATCAGTATGTAAGTAATATTGATGTTATTACTTTGTCATGAAACAACTAAAGAAGAAGAAGTTGAAGAAGAAAAAAATTGAAAAGATCGGTAATGGATATTACCTCTTCTTTGGAACGCCTCTTTGAATCCTCCACTTAGGGAACTAAGATTGGTCCTTGAAGAAGACCAGGACCTCTAGGATTATTCTAGGGATGTGGATAAGGGATTTTGTCAGGGGTTGGACGAGCATGAGTGCTCAAATTGGTGTGAGGAGGAGGGGGAGGAGGTGTCCTTTTATAAGGGAGGAGAGGGGCACCTTAGGAATATCTCAAAATATTATTTTATATTAAAGTCAAAATCGGTTTATAATGGTTCCAAAGGGTATTATTTCGAAGATAAAGTGGGGATGGGTCGAGATCCTATCAACCAATATGATTTAGACAAGTTTAGGTTATTATTGTAACCTTATCAATTATATTTAACTCTAAGTTAAATAATTTAACTTTTACCGTGTCTTTTTGTTTTCTTACACAATATGGTTAATAAACTTACTATAACATGCCAAACGAACCCCAAATTGTTTAGTATTAATATATATATCCTTATCTAAGTAATTTGGCCAAACCATATATTTTTAGGAATAAAATAACAATTAATTATATAATATTTGATTTAAAAACTATTTTGTGTCAATTTTGACACTATTTGATATATGATTTTTGTGAAAGTCATAACAGAATTATATGTTCTAACCAAGTGGATTAAATCAACACTAATATATCATAGTAACCTAGAAAATGAGTGTAATTCATAAAAAGTCTAAAATTACATTTATTTTGGTATTTATAATATCAATTATGTCAATATTTCATTAATAAGATAATTACTGCATCATCTTTGTGTCATAAATAAAATAAATTATTTGATGTCTAAAAATTACAAATAAAATACCATTATGTAGGAAATCATTTTATATTTTTAATGAATATTTACAATCGAATTTATCTTATGTATAACCCTATATTAAAAATGATTTAGTAAATAAACATTGATTTTAACTCTTTTAACTCTTCTTTGAATTAAAGAATAATAAATGTCCTAATCTAATCCAAGTGGTCCTAAATGATAATATTTTACACTTAAGGTTGTTTTTGGTCGAGATAAACTTGTCCAATAGAATTTGGACATGTGTTAGGGTAATATTAATATCATTCTTACCCTTAATTACCCTATTTACTTTTAACCGTGGTAAATAAAAGTAAAAAGTTACTATTCACCAAAAATTATTTTCATCTCATTGAACCACATTTAACTTACTGACATCAACCGTGTCTCTGGAATTTTTGAAATTCCATTCACAGAAGCGGTAAAATTAAGTTTTATGAAAAATTCAGTTTTTTAACTACCACTTAGTAGTCTCACTATTCATCAAAAATTGATGTTTTTGAGAACAATGCCAAAATTTCATCCTAAGCAATATTTCATATTCTGAATTCAAAAATGAAGTCTATTTTACCAAATTCATAACATAGAAGTTGCATTAATTAATTTTATAATTAAATCCCGCTGTTAAAACAAATAGCGTGTTTTTAAGAAACAATATCTATCAAAAGATTGACACTTGTTTATGTCTGGTTTAAATGTGAAATTACATCCAATGACTAACATTGTATTAAATTGTAAAAATATATTCTAAATATACTTTAAAACAAATCAAATTAATAATTTATCACTATTAATTATTTTGATTAAAAAAGTTGTTTTTAATTATAATTTAGTAATTTTCACTATTCATCAGAATATGAAAGTTATCCGAAAAGTACCAAAATTTCACCTTAAGCTAAATTCGATACTCCAAATTCAAAAATGAAGTCCATTTTGAGAGCTAAAATTTCTAAAATTTTAAAAGGTGGTTATTACTATTCATAACGGCTAGATATAATAATATTTTAATAGCAAATCGTTGTTTAGTGAAACTCGGTATTGCGTACTACACACGCTATCGAGGAAGGTCGTGTAATGCATGGAAAGTCAAGGATGTGTGTTGTGCAAGCTCCTTTTGGTCTAGAGTACAACACAAGATATTAATAAAATTAAAAAGAATATTTTTCATAAAATCTTCGGCTGTTACATCATCGATGATAATTTTTTGTGGTACACCAATATTAAAAATCATTTCATAAAATCTTAGTTACATTATTGTCTAATATCTCATCCACTTAGAAACTAATATCTAATTCTAGGTTTTTATATTGTTGGATAACCCATTCCTCTAAAAAATAATCTATAATATTGTAATTAGAAGATGTATTAATAAAAGTGAAAACGAATCATTATTTAAATTATTTTATATATTATAATGTTGGGGGAATTTTGGATTCCAAAGAACTGTTAGTAGTGCTTTAGAAGATGAAATTTATTGGCCCACATTATTTAAAAATGCACATTAGTTTTGTAAAAAATGTAAAAAATTCCATATTTTTTGAAATATATTTACTCATTAACCAATTACATTTATCAAAGTTTTTAATGTGAGAGGTATATACATCATATGACCATATGAAATTTCATTTGGTTATTATTTTATTCTTCTAACTATAGATTATGATTCCAAGATGGTGGAAGAAAAATTCACCAGAATTCGTGATTCAAAATTTGTCTACGATGTTTTTATATAAAACAAATTTTACAGGTTCTGAGTACCATGTTCCATAATTATCAACAAAGGGACCTATATCTAAAATAGGAAGGGCTTTAATATCTTGGTTGAATTGAAATACAAATATTATTGGGCATTAAGATAGATGAATATGGATCTTGATTGATCTGGGAAAAAGGAAAATTGAAACTATATTTGAAACAGGAAATAATGAAATAATCTATTGAGAATTAAAAAATCTAGTTTAAAATCATAAGTATTTCCAATATAAATTTCATTCAACAAAAAACCATCAACTCTAAATGTTAAGTGATTTTATAAAAAATCTCACTCAAACTAATTCCAGATAAATTTCATTCTAGATTGGAATGGCCTTTTACTGTAATTCGTCCATACCCTTTCTGTGTAGTGTTTGTTGAAAAGGAATTAGGAGGAAACCTATTCTTTCTAAATTTGTAGAGGATAAAGAAATAACATTATACCAAACCTTAAGAACAAGTATAAGAGATTAAAATACTTTAACTAGGTTACCAATGAAGACCAACTATGTTTAGCTTCCATTTATATTTGATTCAATACAGTAAATCCATATTTATTATATTTAAATGAAAAATAAAATATACTAAACTTAAAACACTATAACAATTATCTATTGGGGAGGGAATCTTGTGGTCTAGTATTTTTCAAAATTATTTTTTTAGTCAAGACAATGAAGTAAAAAAAGAACCTACACAAGGAAGAAATTTTTTTTCCAATTGAAATCTTCCCCTCGATCTTATTTTATGATTGAATAATCCAAAAATATCTATTTTATTATTATTATTTTCTATGTCCAATAATTAAGATGATGTAATGCTATATAATGCAAAATTGAACATAATATACAACACACAATGTTTACATATACTGACGGAGATATATAACTGATGGAATACAAAAAATATAACCCAAATAAAGATTCATTTCTAATGTGAGTTTAATTTTACAGTAAATGTATTTTAAATTCAATATAATTTTGTTTTCAGATATATTTTATTTTATTAAATGATGAATGTATACCATCAATTAGATTTATTCTATTACTTGACTGATATACAAAATATGAATTTCTTATCAATACCATTATGCAATATTTTAGATTTTTATTTTAATAATATTAAATGAATGAAATTAGAAATTTACTAATTACTAAGAAGAATGGGTATTGAATCAATGGATCAATTTTTTATTAAATAAATGATTCTTTTATGTTCAATTTCCCAACCATTTTCACTGATTGAAATTATGAAATTTATTTGGATATATTTTTTATTCTTATTACTTCTATTCCAAAAAGGAATTGTTGGTCGCAGTGGATACTCAAGAGGGGGGTGAATTTAGTTCCAAATAAAAATTCCTGTTAAAAATATTTATATTAAAAAACCCCTATTTTAAAAACAAGTTAAACTATAGTGAATTTATATAGATTTTAAGAGTTCAATTAGTTTCTCAAAGATTGATTTGGTCTCAGTTAATTTAATCAGAATATTAAATTATCTTTTGAAACTAACTTACTGGTTCACAATAAGTATAAACAGTTTCTAATTTAACTATCAATGTTGAATTAAAACAAAATGTATTTCAAAGTAATTAGCTGCAGAATATTAAATATATAGTATACTTTTTACTTAAACTAAAATGCACAACAGATGTAACCAAGAGGTTCAACCTTATTCTGAGACTTAGTCATCTTAAACAATTTATATAAATTTGATCCACACCCTGGATTAGGGTAAACAATAGTGAAAACAATATCCAGGTACAAAGACCTCTACCACAGTTCTACGTGGGAAAAAAAATAACAGCACACAGGCTGTCCAGGTCTTACATGAACTCTACCACTATCCATAGTGGTGTACAATGAAGTTATAAATTTTGAATGAGGATTTATAAATCCTCCAGCTTGTTACAAGAGACAGTGTGTAATAAATATTTAGAGTATACACACTTCACTAAATGTAAATAAAAGAATTACTAAGAGAGTATATAATAGTTTAGAATGCTCTAGTGATTTTGAAGTGCAGCTCTGGACACTTTTGATTAATCAGAGATGCTTCTGAGTCCTTCCCTGGTTTTTGTCTGAAAACCAAAGGGTCGTTTTCTTCAAGTTGATTTTAATCAGCTTGATTGCATGAAAAGCTCGTAGTAGTTCTTCACTCCGTGACTAAGGTGAATCTTGTGTTCTTCTATAGAATGAAATGGAATCATGTATGTTCAGTGATATTTGAGTATGGAAGTGGTATTTCTGTATGCACCAATTTACAACATTATTTTTCCTATTATATGTACTCTTCGTGAAACTATTTTTCGATTCTTTTCACCACCTTTTCCTTCTGTGTCCAGTTTTTGTCCTTCCTTTTATAGCTTTTAGCTCCAGTAATGGGAATAATTACCTTTTCATGGGTACTAGGTACAGTTCCCTAACATGCCAACATTCCACATTAAATAACATTAATTTCATTAAAACATCAAATATAACTATTTCGTAATAAATAAATAATATTGAGAGTATAGAGTTTGACTGGTCAGTATTTCATTAGTAGCCCTATTTTGGTAGATGTGTCATGGTGGACTTTGTGTAGCAGTGACCTTCTATCGGTAGATCTTGGTTTATCATTAGCTCTTGGTCTATCGGTAGCTCTTGGTCTATCGGTAGCTCGCATTGTATCGGTAGACTTACTTTATCGGTAACTCTGGTTTAACATTAGCTTGTATGAGTATTCTTCTAGTCTTTTCATATCGGTAGATCCGTTTAGTTTCAGTGAAGTATATATATCAGTAGACTTATTCATACCAGTAGACTTGTTCTATCGGTATCTTGAAGTATCGGTGACTATCTATATCGGTAGCTTTATGTATCAGTAGCTATAGCATACCAGTAGAATTGTTCTATCGGTAGCTCAGTTTCTGTCAGTAGCTGTCTGTATCGGTGGACTTGTTCTATCAGAGACATGTGCTTACCGATTTACTTATACATATCGAGAGCTCACCGTATCAGGGACCATACCGTATCGGTGACTCTGGCTATCGGTAGACTAATTACCGGTAGGTCTGTATCAGTAGCTATAGGCATATCAGTGACTTAATACTTATCTGTTTTATGCAGAACATATCCGATTGAGTTAGAATTACTTCAAAACTCATATAAACATAGATAAACATTGAGTAACATATTTCAAAGATTAATTTACTATTATTGGAAAATATAATGTCACATATTGAGTGAGTTAGAATATAGATAAAAATTAATTGGGATTATCAATGTATGTGAAATCATAATTGGGATTAACGAAACAGGTGAGGTCAAAAATATCCCCCTTTTTGATAATCACAACTTATGATACTATAGTTTCAAAATAATGAGTAATTATATCCGAGGATATATCATTAAAGCTAATTGTAGCAGAGAAAACAACACACCAGAGGTGAAATTGTAAGATGTGGAATGATCAATGTATCATAGGTAGAATGAAATTCAATGGTATCAAAGATACAGGTTACAAAACATAGTTGCTCTCCCCTTTTGTCATAAAAGAAATTATTCCCATATATAGGTTTCCCTTAGATGATATTTCTCCCCCTTTTTGATAATCAAAAAGTGGGAAACAATAAAGAGAAAAGGATCAAAATGAAAAAGAAGAGAAAGATATTTTTATTTCATGTTGCAAAATGGTACCGGGAAATAAAACAAAATACAAGGAGTTCCTATCAAATATCTTAGAAAATTATTTAATCTACACCCTCAATGTGAGATTTTCCCTTGGGATCAAAAGAGGATTCAGGCTGTGTGGAGGTAGGTGAAGGCTTAAGAACACCAGAGATGATCACAGGAGGCTGAGCGACTGAAAATGTTCATGTCTTATACTGAGTAGTTCTTTGAGTGATCATAGGGGTAAGGCTTCAGATGGCTTGGTCTGGAGTCATCTGAGTAGGAGAATAAGTATAGGTAGAGGCAGGTAAAGTCGGAGGTACAATCACTGTCCTAGCATCGACATGCAGGAAGGGAAACAAGAGATTTATAAAATGCATAATTATTCCTCCTCCTCTATCCATAGTAGAAATGAAATAATCCTTGTTCTCCATGAATTTTTCCAAGGGTGGAGTCAGTTCCCTTAGCTTGCTGACTTTCTCTCTGATGTCTTGATTAACAGGATGTAACTTCAGGTTTTATAACAGAAGTTTGAAGTGGTTATTGAGTTGGTGTTTCGTATAAATTCTTTGGACATTGTAGTCTACCTTGTTTGTCACTTATTTTTGAGAGGCAGAAGATTCTCCCATATAGACTTGGACTATCTTCATTAAATCTCTAGTGGAATATTTAGTAGAAATCACCACTTTGATCAAATAAGATGAGACCACAAAGCCAATGTTTGATGATGAACCAAGATCCTCCTTCATCAGAGCTCTAATCTGATCCAAATCCACTGAAGGTCTTGAGGCAAGAGAACCAACAGAGAAAGTTACTGTTAATTTGAAATTTTTGGTCAATCCATTAATAAGCATTTTCACTTGGGAATCCTGGGTGCCGAAATGGTCTTTAATGGAGGTTTTAAATACTTCAAACACTGATACCATCTGGCTCACAACACATTTGACATAAGAGAAATCTTTATCTGCTTGGGATTTACAAATCATATATGATTATAAAGAGATAACAGATTTCATTAGAGCTTCAACACTATATTCTAGGATAGGGAACTAATTCTAGAAAGTTGTAACTTCATCCACAATCTCTGCCACAAAGGTAGAGACATTACATCCAAGAGATATTTCAAAGGACTTTTCCAAATTTCTTATCTCTTCAAAAAATTAGTGCTTTAACTCTGAAATAGATGCACTAAAAGACTCTTTCAGATCATTCATTAAGGATTCAAGGTCAGCCCTGGTAATCACATTAGTAGGGTCAACCACAATAGGTGGTCTTTCAGATGCAATTCTGGCCATTTAGTCATTCATAATCGATTGAATTGATATTACCAGTGAGGCTTCCATTTTTCTTTATTTCTACCACAAAACTCATTTTTGATATCAGACATTAGCTTATCCAGATCATCTATTATGACAACATCTTCAGGTAACATCTCAGTCTGAATATCATATTCAATTTTTCGTCTATTTATGGACGCCTCATTATTAGAATCGTGATAATCCAATCCAAAAACCAGAAAACCTAGGTCTTCTGCCCACTCCTCAATTTCAACAGCCACTGAAACACTGCCAAACATGGTTTGATGCTCCGCCTCAATGGGTGAATTCTCTTGTACAACAATATCATTCTTAGTAGGTCTTTTCTCCTCAGAATAATCTTTTATAATGAATTCCAGTTCTACAACACCAAGAGGCTCCTCTGCATTAGACATAGGACCTTCCATCTCTCCCACTACATCCTTAATAAGTTCACATGAGCTTCCAATCAATGGACTCAAACTTAAGAAAACAGAATCAGATGCTTCAGATTCATTCCTTATTTCTTGTTCATGCGCAGGGGTTGGCTGGTCTTCCTCATCAGCAGGTGTCTCTTCTTCTAATAGAGTTTTTTTTCATGATGATACAATTTCATCAATAGGACTTGGGGGGAAAATCCAGATCCCTTCCATCAGCCATGGAAGTCTCTTCTTCTTCAGTCTCATCATTGAACTCAGGTTTTCTTCATCAGGTCCTATACATGGATCCCTCACATCCTTAGTCCTTGAAGGATGATCTACAAGATTGAATTTATCATATACATTCTTGTCATCATTAACCCATTCTCCACTCCATGGGTTTCAGTTTAACTTAATATATTTTCAAATTGTGATTGTGATACAAAAATTATTCTTTTCTACCACTATCTCATCGTGAGACTCAGCTATGCCTTTCACTTTGATCATCATAGAGATCAACTTGGAAAAGAATAGGGAATTGGTCTTTGATTTTGGCCTGGTCATATCCTCCATTTGAATTATTAGCAATCTGCAAAGATTCACTTTCACACAATGTCTCAAAAGACGTAATAGATAGATATCCTTATCTCTTAAATATTCAAAGTCCCCTATCCTTGGAATTGAAACATGTTGAACAAACTTGAACAACAATATGTTCTCTCCATCAATTTCAGCAACCACCACTTGTCATTGATTGCCACTACCGGTGAGCTCCTCTAAGGAATTCTCATAATCTAATATATAACATGTAGGTGGTATTTCTTTCGAGACATATCCATAAACACCTTCGTGTGGAACCTTCGGGCATTCATCCCTCTCAACAGATGAAAATGATATCTACATTCCACCTCAAATGAATTCACTCGGTTCTCATCTTCTGAATTCTCAAAGTTCACAAACTCATATAATTATTTCACTAGCTTCAAATAGTAGGGACCATTGTTGTTCGAAAAGCAATATACCCACTTGTGATCTTCCAATACCTCGAGAACTAATGATTTTCTAGCCAACAACCATTCCACGCATAACTTTTTTTCGATCAAAATAACTGTATTTTGAAAATGAGGCTTCACTGGTCGCCTCCCCGACCTTGTTCTACCAACACTACCACTTGATTCTGGATCAGACTTCTGCTTCATTGCATTCGTCTCATCAATTTGATCTATGGTGATAGGGAGTTCGGTTTTTTCCATCATTGGTTCAAGGAACATAGGGTTTTCGAGAAATTCTGGAGCTAAGGCTTGAGGGAAAAGGGTTTGAGGCTCGGTGGATTGAGAAGTAACTAGTACTTTGTTTTATCATTTAGGAATCATAAAATAAATAAAATAAAATAAAATATAGACGATACAAATTTTGGTGGCAGACAGAAGTTTAAAACAGTGCATATTCATCGATAGGGTTTATCGGTGAGAATTCCTACCAGTGAGGTACATCAGTGAAGTACATTGGTGAGGTTTTAAAATCGGTGAGGTATCCACAATGGTGAGGTTTTCACATACGTGAGGTATTCACATCGGTGAGGTTTTCACATCGGTGAGGTTTTCACATCGGTGAGGTTTTCACATCGGTGAGATATTCACATCGGTGAGGTATTCACATCGGTGAGGTATCTACCGATTAAGGTTAATCATTCCTAACTCATGTCTAATGTAACTTAACCTATCTGAACTTAAAGGTTTGGTGAAAATGTCAGCTAATTGATGTTCAGTACCTATAAATTCAACAGTAATATAACCTTTTTGGTAATGATCTCTCAAAAAATTGTTCTTTACATGAATTTGTTTGGTCCTAGAGTGAGACAAAGGAATCTTTGAAATGTTAATTGCACTAGTGTTATCACAGTTAATTGAAACATGTTTAAAATCATATCAATAGTCCAAAAGAGTGTGTTTCATCCACAGAATTTGTGTATAGAAACTACCAGCACCTATATACTCTTCTTCGGCTGTGGAAAAAGCTATAGAATTATGATTTTTACTACACCAAGACACTATGGATTTTCCCAATAAATGACATGTTCCAGATGTTCTTTTTCTATCCAACATAGAAACAGAAACATCTGCATTTGAATAACTCATTAATTCAAAAGATTATCCTTTTGGATATAACAAACTCAAATTTGAAGTGTCTTTAAGGTACTTAAAAATTCTTTTAACTGCAAGTAAATGAGATTATTTTGGATTAGCTTGAAATCTTACACACATACATACACTAAACATAATATCTGGTCGACTAGCAGTAAGGTAAATTAAGCTTCCAATCATACCTCTGTAGTTGGTTTGATCCACTAGTTTCCCGGTTTCATATGCATCCAATTTACAGATAGTACTCATAGGAGTATCACTTTCTTTAATACTATCCAAACCAAAATGTTTTAAAATATCCTTTGTATATTTACATTGATTCAAAATAATACCATTTTCATTTTAAAAAACATAAAATCCAAGAAAATATTTGAGTTCTCCCATTAAACTTATTTTAAATTCATTTTACATACTCATTGAAAAATCAGTACATAAAGAATGTTTAGATGATCCAAAAATAATGTCATCACATAGATTTGTACAATTAAAAAATCTTTAGCAATTCTTCTAATAAAAAGTGTTGGACCAGCAATCCATTTAGAAAATCCTTTTGAAATAAGAAATTTTCTAAGTCTATCATACCAAGCTCTCGGAGCTTGTTTCAAACTATATAAATAATTGTATAGCTTGAAAAATCGATTTGGAAAATGAGGATTAGTAAATACAGGTGTTTGTTCAACCAAAACATCGTCAATTATAAAACCATTTAGAAAAGCACTTTTGACATCCATTTGATATAACTTGTAATTCAGATGAGTAGTATAGGAAAGTAGAATCCTAATGGCTTCTAATATAGCTATAGGTGAAAAAGTTTCCCATACTCTATACCTTCTTCTTGACTATATCCTTGTGCAACTAACCTAGCTTTGTTTCTAACTATATTTTCATATTCATCAACTTTGTTTCTAAAAACCCATTTAGTGCCTATTGTCAAAGCGTCCTTGGGTCTGTCAACTAATTCCCAGATTTGTTTAATTCAAATTAATTTAACTCTTCTTTCATACAAATTACCCAAAATTCATCAATGATTTCATCATTGACATTTTTTAGTTCTAGCTGTGAAAGAAAGGCTTGATGTTCAACCTGGTTTCTTAGATAAGCTCTAGTCTGTGTCTCTCTATCAAGATTACCAACAACATCATCGAAAGGATGCTTATTTAGAATCCTAGTTGATCTAGTAAAGGTAGGGCTATAAATTTCAGGTTTATCTATAGGTTCGGGTTCAACAGATGCACATTCTAGAATATGTCCGGAACTGGTTGTTTTTATAGCAGGTTCTTTAGTTTTATCATTAAGGTCATGAACAATCAAATCTTCTTCACGATTTTCAAGAGAAGACTTAGGTTCATGTGGATCAGTCTCATCAAACTTGACATTAACAGATTCTTCGACACATTTGGTTCTTTTATTAAAGACTCTATTGGATTTTCTAGTTAAAGAATAACCATGAAAAAGTCCTTCATCACTTTTAGAGGAAAACCTGTCAAGACTATCCTTTGTATTGAGAATAAAAACATTGCTTCCCAAAACTCTGAAGTAATTAACCTTATGTTTTCTATTATTCCATAATTCATAAGGGGTATTCTTAAGAACTGGTCTAATCAAGACTCTATTAATAATATAGAAAGTTGTATTTACATATTAGGACCAAAAATAAATAGGTAGGTCATACTCATTAAGCATTGTTCTTGCAATCTCTTGATGGGTTCTATTTATTCTTTCTACTACACCATTCTGTTGAGGTGTTCTAGGGGAAGAAAAGTTGGGACTATAGCCATTATGTGAGCAGTAAGATTAAAACTCATGATTTTCGAACTCACAACCATGGTCACATCTCAAGGTCTTAATCTTAAGTCCAATGAGGTTTTCTACTGACTTGGAGTATTTAATAAAGTAAGAAAAAGCTTCACTTTTGTGAGATAAGAAGTATAACCAAATATATCTAGAAAAGTCATCTACTAAAACATAGACATAGTTCTTTCCATTTTAACTAGAAACACTAGATGGTCCAAACAAGTCCATGTGAACCAACTCAAGAGGTTGAGAAGTTGAAACTTATTTCTATGATTTAAAAAAACATTATATTTCTTTCTCTTTTGACAGGGATTACAAACTTTGTTAGTTGGGAATTCAAGCTTAGGTAGGTCTCTAACTAGGTTCTTCCATGTCGGTTTTCTAAGTGAATAAATGTTTTAGTGTCCTAATCATCTGTTCCATAGCCATGATTCTTTATGAAAAGAATTTAAATAAGTAACATTTTTCTTTGCTAAATAATTCAAATCAACAGCATAAACATTTTCATTTCTCAAGGAATAAACTACTAAAATATTTTTGGAATTAAAAACATTACAAGAATCATTTTAAAATTTAACATTAAAACCATCATCACATAACTGAGAAATACTTAATAGATTATATTTAAGTCCATAAAAAAATAAAACATTCGAAATTAAAACTGAATTAGTGTAACCAATATGGCCTAGGCCGATGATATTTCCTTTAGAATTATAACCAAAAGTGACATAGCCTCCATCAACATTGATTAAAATCTTAAAGCATGAGTAGTCCCCAGACATGTTCCTTGAACATCCACTTTCCATGTACCATAATTTCTTATGATTACCCATTAAGAAAGTTTCCTACAAAACAGGTTTAGATGGAAAATGATTTTGGTACCCAGAACTTCTTGGTTCCAGAAGGTTAGTAAGAAAAGATTTAGGTACCCAAATTTGTCGTATGGGTTTCATATAATTTACAGAATCAATAGATTTTGAAAGATAAACTTTATTTGGTCTATAACCATATGAATAACTAGTTGAAGCATAAAAATTTATAGAATTGGAACTTGCAGCATTTTGTCCAGATTTTGAAATAAATCTAGTTTTAGTAAACTTTCTCTGTCTAGGTTGATAGCCTATTCTAGTAGTATACTTTTGTGCCACTTTTTTTCCTAGCATTTGAGTAAGAGTATCTTTTCCATTTGTGAATTTTTCTACGTCCTTCCTTAATTGCTCATTAGACAACTTTAGTTCAATATTTTCTTTTAGCAGTTGAGCATTATTTTCTTTTTCAATCTTAAGGGAATATTTAACAGTGCTATATAAAGCATGATGTTTTTAAGGCTTTGTACTTGTATGTAATTTCATTACAGGTTTCTTCTAGCATATTACAGTATTCAAATAACTCATCACTAGACAGATTTTCAGATTCAGAATTAGAATCAACTCTAGAATAGTATAAATTCAAAACATGAGGGTCCAGTGTTACCTCAGATGTTTTTGTTATAAAAAACATGTTAGCTTTATGAGAATCTTCATCCTTAGCAGAATCAGAATCACATGAAGTGTCTTCTGAAGCACTCCAAGTTTCATTCATTGATTTCTTATACTTTCTGTCCTTATAGTCATGTTTCTTCTTAAACTTTAACTTTAGAAAATATACTTTCACATGTCTCTTCCTTCTGCATTCATAGTAGACACTTTCATCACTTTTATCAGGATTCTTCCAGTCCTTCTCCCAGTGACCCTTGTTATCATATTTTCCTTTGTAATTTTCTTTTATAAAGAATTTCTTTTTTCTGTAGAACTTCATAAATCTTCTGGCTATCTGAACCATCTCGGCATCACTATCAGATTCTGAAATTTCGCTTTTTGAGCTTTCATTTTTTTGTGAACTTTCTCCTTATTCATGCTTCTTGAGGAAATAGATTTAAAAGCCACTGACTTCCTTTTGGGTTCATAATATTATTCCTTATTCACCTTGAGTTCTTCCTCATACATCATAAGATTACCAATTAATTCTTTGATAGGCTGAGCACCAATGTCACATGACTCTCTATTTAAAACTGATGTATCCATCCACTTCCCTAGCAGACATATCAATATTCTCATAACTTGTTCTTATGTTGGAACAACCTTTCCATGTGATCTCATAGTGTTGACAATCTCATTGAACCTGAGATAAATGTCGGAAATGGGTTCATCAGGCTTCATTTTAATGTTATCATATTTAATATTATAGGTATTCAGCCTCATTTCTTTGACATTGGTTGTTCCCTCATGGGAAATAACCAAAGTGTCCTAGATTTCATAAGCAGTTTTACAAGCAGATATTCTATTAAACTCTTCATCTCCTAAATCATAGTTCTAGGAATTCATTGCTTTACAGTTATTATTGTTAGCAGTTTTAGTATGTTCATCCCAAGTAGTTCTATTAGTTTCTGGAATTTTATATTGAGTTTCTATGGAAGTCCATATTTCAAATCCCATACTTTCCAAATGAATTTTCATTTTAAGCTTCCACTGGGCATAGTTTGTACCATTAAAGAATGGTGACTGGTTGATATCATCACCTTATAATCTATTGTCAATAACTAGATTTTAGAAAATATATTTAAGGAGATAAAATTTAGAAATAACAGAAATTTAAGATCTTTAAAGATGCAACTAAAGTCACAGTTGAAAAACAGAGTGTTTTGAAATACCGTATTAATAAAAACAACCTCTGATACCAAATATTGTTCGGAGTGGATAGTTAAGAAAAAATTTCTCTTAAAAATATTTATATTAAAAATCCCCCTATTTAAAAAACAAGTTAAACTATAGTGAATTTATACAGATTTTAAGAGTTGAATTATATTCTCAAATATTGATTTGGTGTCAGTTAATTTAATCACAAGATTAAATTAACGTTTGAAACTAACTTACAAGTTCACAATAAGTATAAACCATTGTTAATTTAACTATCAAATTAACTTTAAAACAAAATTTATTTCCATGTAATTAGCAGCAGAATAAAAAATAAATAGTATACTTTTTACTTAAACTAAAATTCACAACAGATGTAACCAAGAGGTTCAGTCTCAAGCCAAGACTTAGTCCTCTCAAACAATTTATATAAATTCGATCCACTCCCTAGATCAGGGTAAACAACAGTGAAAACACTCTCCAGATACAAAGACATCTACCACAGTTCTACGTAGGAAAACAAACAACAGCACATAGGTTGTCCAGGTCTTACTTGACCTCTACCACTATCCACAGTGCGGTACACGGAGGTTATAGAGTCTGAATGAGGATTTAGAAATCCTCCATCTTGGCATAGGAGATACTGTTTAAAAAATATACAGAGTATACACACTCCTAGAAATGTAAATAAAAGAATCACTAAGAGAGTAGATAAGAGTTTAGAATGTTATGGTGATTGTGAAGTGCAGCTCTAGACTCTTTTTATTAATCATATATGCTTCTGAGTCATTCTCTGGTTTTTTTTTTGAAAAACAGAGGGTCATTTTCTTCAAGTTGAGTTTGATCATGTTGAGTGCATGAAGATCTCGTAGTAGTTATTCACTCCTTGAATAAGGTGGAGCTTGTGTTATCCTCTATAATGAAATGTCTTCGTGTATGTTCAGTGATCTTCGAGTATGGAAGTGTCTTTCTGTATGCACCACTTTACATCATTATTTTTCCCTTTGTATGTACTCTTCGTGCAACTATTTTCTATTCTTTTCACCACTTTTTCCTTCTATGTCTGGTCTTTGTCCTTCCTTTTATATTTTTCATCTCCAACAATGGGAATGAGTACCTTTTCATGGGTACTAGGTACGGTTCCCTGACATGGCAACAATCCATATTAAATAACATTAATTGCATTAAAAACATCAAATATAACCATTGCATAATGAATAAATAATATTGAGAGTATAGAGTTTGATTAGTCAGTCTTTCCTTAGTATCCTTCTGTTGGTAGATGTGTCATAGTGGACTTTATGTAGCAATGACCTTCTATCAGTAGATCTTGGTCTATCGGTAGCTCTTTTTGAATCAGTAGGCTTACTCTATAGGTAACTCTGGTGTAACAGTAGCTTGTATCAGTATACTTTTAGTCTGTGCATATCGGTAGATCCGTTTGGTTCCAGTGAAGTATATATATCGGTAGACATTTAAATACCGGTAGGCTTGTTCTATAGGTAGCTTGAAGTATCAGTGACTATCTGTATCGGTATCTTTAAGTATCAGTAGCTAGTTCATACCGGTAGACTTGTTCTATCGGATGTTCAGTTTTTGTCGGTAGCTGTCAGTATCGGTAGAATTGTCTTATCAGAGACATGTTCTTACTGGGGGACTTATACATATCGGTAGCTCTGCGTATCGGTGACCATAGATTATCGGTGACTCTGTCTATCGGTAGACTAAGTACCGATAGATCTATATCAGTATCTATAGGCATATCAGTGACTTAATACTTATCTGTTTTATGAAGAACATATCGGATTGAGTTATAATTGTTTCAAAACTCATATAAACATAGATAAAAATTGAGTAACTTTTTTCAAATATTATTTTACTATTATTGGAAAATATAATGTCACAGATTGAATGAGTTAGAATATAGATAAACATTAATTGGGATTATCAGAGTATGTGAAAGCATAATTGGGAATATCAAAATAGGTGAGGTCAACAGGAATGTTAGACTAAATACCAACTACATATATCTTTATCTTATTTCAAGAGAGACATGGGGAATTACACCAATTAAAAAATTCAATGGAACTTGTTGATATTATGACTATTTAAAACAAAATTTAAATTTATTGGGGAATTTTTTTGTTGAGACCTTATCCTTAGACCCACCACGACATTTAGCCTTGTTTAAACTACATAAAATATAAAGGACTATTCTATGAATGATCTCCAATACAATCCATTTTTATTAATTCATACATTTCAGTAATTGTATTTCCTGTTATTTTAATTTTTATGTGTGGGGGATGCATGAGGTCTTTTAATAATGGATGTATTATGTTGTATAAAAAGAGTTTGGGGGATCTATTTTATTCATTATAAATATATAATTTTTCATCCATCATACTTATTGATTTCACTTCTTAAAAAATTAAAAAATATTTTTTCTTTATTGGGAAAATATGAAATCACCATTACCAAATTGTTGATATATCAATCCATTGTTGTTAGGTGGTGGATGTGAGATTTATTGTAATAATAATTTTCGATGAAAAATAAAAAAAATTAAGAAGGTGAAACTCATAAATTAGAGTTACATTGGGTATAAATGAACATTGATTTTTGGGATAGTGAGTTTTCATTTTTACATAGTATATTTTCATACCATTTTAATTCTGAAATCATTAACTATGATTTATTGATAACCCTCCTTTTTTCGCCTTAATATTTTTATTATTATTCCTACCAACCTTTAAACTCATATTAATCATAACCATTATTGAAAATCTATCATTATATTATGTTAATTGTTTCCTTACACAATGGATTTTAAATATTAGGATAAGTAGAATCAAATAATGATAATAGCATAACTCTACTAGAATTATTATAATCATTGATGAGAGAAAAGAATATATTTTGATATAAATCATGACATGGAATGTGTTATAATAATGAATTGTGATATATTAATTAATGAGAGGACAACACCCACAATTTCTCAATGAGAGAAAGTCATATACTTGGGATAAAAAGATTCTTTGAATAGTGTGAATTTAATTTATTTTTTCTTGTAATACTTAATTCTGGACCCCCATCAGTAATCAATTGAAATAATTTATTTGGAATTGAAATATTTGGATAATTATGTTCCTATTTTATTATTGTTGAGAATACATGATTGAGGAAAAAAAATTTAAATGTTTTAGGGAATTGATTAATCCATTTAGGAATAATATTTTTATTTAAAATGGCATGTTTATATAAAATACTTTAATAAAAATTCAATTTTTTCTTACATTTACGTTTTTTTGTAGGATATAGAGCTTGAAGAAAAAAAACAAAATGAAATGAATATAGACCTCGTGAAACTACCAAATTTTGAAAGTAGATTTCAGTTGCATTAGAGTAAAGGTCCAAATTTATAGATCAGAAATGAACAATTAGAATGAAACTAGGTAAATAATATGGAAGATAACATTATATGTTTTGTAAATGATATTCACGATTTGAATCTAAATGATTATAAGACTTAAAATTAAACTATGAAAATTATATCCCCCCACATAACATTTTGTAAATGACATTTTCTAGATATAATCCTTGAAAAATAAAAAACAAGAAAAATAACCATGAACCAACAGGTTAAACATCATTTAAAAATTACTTGATTTGAAATCCTTAGTGATGATGCAGAGATATCAATTTCATTAGAATTAATTTGGACACCGTTGTTTTCTGAACTGTTGACCCCCCTAGGATTGACCATAATCCATTTAAGTAAGCATAATGATTCTTCAATAGTGTGATTTAGGATTATAATGAGAGGCATTTTAGAGGGATGAAAACTAGATCGATTGATGAGGGAATCTCTAGATGATGTCCTACTACAGATTTATTTCAATACTTTTATTTTAATATCTTCATTTATTTTGTGATATCATTGCTCTCCTAAATCATATCTAATTCCCCAAACAATTATGGTAGTTCCCCTAAGTGACTGGGAATGTCAAAGGATTTAACAACTACTATGTTGTAGTTTATTCATTTAATTAAATACTATTTTCCTTTTCCATATTCCATTTGGATTCAATTGTTAATTAATTTTTTAATTCATATTTCATATACACTATGGTTAGATTATATTTATTTAAATTTACTTGTCCATTATCCATATATACATCCACCCAATTCATATATATTTTTATTAATAATATTAGGTTTGGGTGGTGATTGTTTAATGATCACTAAAACATATAGGGAATTGCGATAGTGAATATTGTTAATTATTGTATAAAAATTACCAAATGGGATTTCCCTTAATATATAAAAATAAACTATTAAAACAAAACATGAATAATATTGAGTTTATACCAATTAGTACATGATTGACAGTTTTCATACCATCACTATATGGACAAGTGTTAGAGAAGAATTAAATAAGAAGTATCTCTCTTACCAATAAGTATAAGTAGAATATCTAAAAATTGTATAAAATGATTGAATAGATGTGGGGTTTTCAAAACTAATCTGATCAAAAATTCCATAATTTTATTTATAATCTATTTATTTAAATATAATGTATCCTAAAATTCAAGAACTAATAATAAATATATTTTTTAATTTCATTAAAAATCGAAAAACTATTTTGCATCCACTCCTCTTTGGGAGACTACCTCTGGTTAACAAACTATACAACACCTATGTATTTAGTTCTTAGATGTTATACAAGATTTTACTATGTGTGGATATATTTAATTGTACGTCCAAATAATTTGGTGGATAGTATTGGGTTTTTGTCATTCCTCTATGTAAAACATCAACCTATTGAGAAAATAGACACCCAAATCTATGATAACTATCATTTCCTATCCTTCTAGGAACCTCTAGTTTCCCCATAGACATGTGTTGTTTCCCATAGGTCCCAAGAACATGCTGGAGGAGATCATCAGACTAATGAATTCCCCCCACATGCTAAAATATTTTCTTTTAGTGATAGTTTTCCCATCTCTCACACACCCTAAAAATCATCGTATGAGGTCACCCATATTCATACTAATCTCATCAAATTAAAAAATATATTCAATTTTATAATCAAGTATGATCATCAAAATAAATGTGAAATATGTCAAAATTCGTGTTAATATTTATTCTTTAAACCCATAAACATTATTAGGTGTTACAACCCTCTACATTGGAGAAAAATGACCCTATTGTGGAACCAATATTTCAACCTAGGAAGATCCACTGTACTTTAGGCTGGGTACCCCTATGATACCATAATGATAATTGGGACCTAATGGTATCACATTCATCCCACCTAATCATGACCATAAGGTCCTATCACACATAGTTCCACCAACTTCCCCATAGAAACATGTTGTCCCCTCACTAGGCCCCAACCACATTCCCATGTAGATGATCAGTCTAATCCGAATCCTGACATGAAAACACATATTCTTTAATGTAATTTTTCTTAACCCACACAAACCATAGAAAATATACTGGGAGGTCACCTATCATAACACTACTCTATGCAAATCCTCACTTAACTTTGGAGTTCAATTTTGGTAGGCTCCCACAAAAATGTTACAACTAGTTACATGGTATGTATCATTTAATATTTTTATCCTTTAACATTATGGGCATGTTGAAAGATTATCAACAAAATTTTCACTCTGAAATCCCATCCTATAGAATATCCATCAAGTGGTTATGTCATGGTGTATCCACCTCTTCTTTTATTATTAATAATTAGATACATTTAATAATTATGTATAAAAATAGTATCATATAATGGTAGTAGTTTTTAATGATATAAATCAAAATTTTCAACTTATAATTGCTAAATTAATTCATAAGATGCATTATAACCAACCAAATAATTTTATAATGTAGATATAGAAACATTATTATATATTATGTTTCTATTTTAAATTAAATTATCCTCAAAGTGATAGTAGATTGAATTTCTGAATATGAAATTATAGTGTTCAAATCATTTGATCTCTTGAATTATTATCTCTCTAGACACCATAAACTCATCCAATTCTATATTTTCATGTAATATTGAGTAGTTATAACTCTAATTCAGTGCATCTATCTATGATCTATTTTATATGAACCCACTAATCATCATGTATTTGTAATATAAAATGACATTACATATCATAGAATATGATATTATTTCATATAACATAATCTTGTGAAATTATTTTATCCCAATAATCTCTTTATATGATCATTAATATTCTTCTATGAATATTATATTCAGATGAAAATTATATTTTTATTTTTTATTCAACCATTATTATTGAATACATTTTCAATATATTAAATATATTAAATAAGATTTTATATGGTGATCCCATGAATATAATTTAAATATATATCCCTAAAATATTTTTTTACATTTTTATTTCATTAATAGATAAATTTATCCATCATTACTAACTAACTAGTACGACATAATGTTTGGTGTAGTCGTTGCATCGGCCATGACACTCTCTTCTTCATGTGGCAGTATCCTCGACTAGGGTACTCTAGATCGGCAGTTCAGATGGATCAGATTCATGCAGTTTTGAGGAATCTAATTGAGAAGATTGAGGAATTTTAGAACCATGGTTGTTTTAGGATTCTTCAAAATAGTGAGTGCAGGATTGATTTCGATTAGGGTTCTTCGGCATCAGCTATAAATCATCTAGGATTGAATTCTAACGGTGAGGTGTCTTGTCTAGATATGATTTATTTGGCATTGCATATCCATCCTTATAGCCATCTTTCAACTTCTTTCATGGTGGGATGTGGTTAGTTCTTGATGTTTTCAGCTTTGTCTACTGTGTTTCACATTTCTTGTGGATTTAATTTTTTGGGGATTATTACTTCGGTTATTGTCAGCTTAGGAATGTATTTTAAGGTGAGTAAGTGGTCGAGCCCATTTTGGATCAGATGTTTTATTGAATCGTATGCATTTTTCATAATTTGTTTTTTGAGGTTCCCGATATTACATCTAATGAAGTTAGTGTTAGCTGGGATGCTTTTGTTTGTTTCAAGTTTTTCTTTTCTACCTACCACTGGTGGAGGGATGGAGTGACTGTGGAATTGGTGGTAGAAGTTTATGGTGGCATTCTTGTTGGTATAATGGGGTGAGACATGGTATGACCATTGATTTGTCCTACCTCTATTTTTTTGGTTCTCTACTCTGGTTCTAGGATTCATCCATTATCTTCGAGGTAGATAAAACATGGTGGTATTATTGGTTAATTGGGACATGAGTTTTAATGTTCTATTTAGGGATATCATTGGTTATTATCGGTTTCAAGACTATTTGTTGACTTCATAGAATGGAATTTTGGGATATTCTATGTAGTTTCTTTTGAAGTCTAAAATGAGAAGGATATGAATTATTATTTGGAATGTGTTTTTATTTTGATCACTGATGGTGAAAGAAACCACCCCACCAGAAGGATCTGATTTAGATGAGTATTTAGAAAAGGAAGCACTCCTCAAAGCCTGGTCATTCAGATTTTGAAGTATGAGAGGGTATGGATTTTCATTTGTACTATGTCTATGAAAACATGCACGAGACAACATTTTGAGTGGTAATGTGAAGTTGGAGGCTTTAACTAATGATATATTCTCTAGGGTGGGGTAGTTCCTTGTAGTATGGATATGGATTTCTTCTTGTAGAATTTTGTTTTGGTTTTCCCACTTCTTCCTCAAATGTGTTTTTGAAAGTTAAAAAAAATATTTTTTAATGAGTAAGAAATAATGTTTTTCTTCTAAATATTATAATCATATCTATCATAGAATAATATCAATTTACACCTAACCTATTACAATCGCATGGAACTCATTCCTTTCTAATGATATATTATATGATCACAATACATGATATAACCATAATTGGAAGTGTGTAATTTACATATCTTATTTGTATTTATTGATTAAAATGATTTTTCTTGTTTTTATATATAATAATATATAGTAGATCATAATTTTATTCATGCTACATATATATATTCCATAAGGTTCCCTTTAATGGAGGTGTCCCACACAGTCAATAGACCTATATATTGATCTAGGAAAATTCTTTGAAAGGTATAATTAAATTATTTTTTCCTAATTATTGGGGTATAGTTTTCTTTCATGGGAAAAACATTCAATAATGATTAATTATTTATTATCATGATATTATTCCATCTATTTTTTACCCTGAAATATCATAAGCATTTTCAAGACCAATAAACACTGAAAATACAAGAGCTTTATTTTTATTACATTGTGCATATTATTAAATTTATAAAAATTGTATACCTTAACATGTTTAAATTTAACAATTCATTATATGAATAATTATTCTAGATGAATCATAAATGTATCAAACACCATGGTTAACATAAATCAACTCTTCAGTCATTACTTCATACACATTATTTTCTAGGAAAATATTCCTCCCACTAAGATTAGTGGATTCTAAAATTCCTATTATATATAATGTGTGTGTTTTTTATTAACAAATAGATGTTAATACTTATCCCACAATTATAAAATATATTGGTTTCCATTAAAGAAACATAATATTTTATGGCTAGTTTCTAATGTCCATAGTGATTTTAGGATAAAAAACATTCAAGAATTAAGTGTGTGATTATTATTTGTTGCTAAAACTAGATTTTAATAAAAAAAATATTAATCAAACGCATCTGGTTGTCACATAATATATTTATATGATATAATAATAATTTTGATATAAATTCATTCATATTGTTCAAAAATTGTTATTTGTTTCAGGATTATTTTCATAAAATTCATATCATGAAATTATTGAAGATATTCTATATATATAAGAGTTAACATTGATCATTATTTTATTACCATAATTGTATAGTTGTATATAAGGAAATGTTATTTTTAGAAATGGTTACTCTACATGAATATGATCAATGGTTACTTTGATATGATTGTTTCTATGAATACACTTTGTAATGTCCTCCATCATTTCTAATTACACTAATATAAACATTTAAGCATTTCATAAATTTTATTATGTAATCTCATAATGTATATGAATTTATGCCTATCATTATAATAGTTTAAAAGTCATTGTTGATGTAACAATAAATTATATGTGGTGTACCGTTATTTTTAATAGTTTCTTTATCAAAAACCCGATAAACTTATATTTTGTATACCAAGTTTCATAGCTTAATAGATATTGAAACAACTTCTCTAGATATAGAAAAAACATATTATATCTATATTTAGTAACAATGAATTTTCTTTTCATCATTAGTTAATTAATACTAATATATTTTAATATTTAATAATGGGAATGTTATATTTAATTCTAGAATTTGCAAGGAAGGAACAGAACTAATCTGAGTGCCCAGTTGCCCAGAAATATAATAATAATAAGAAATTACAAAGTACAGAGGATAGACAGAAAGTAAAACAAATGACCTCAAAACATCATATATCAGAAATCATCAAATACATCGCCACCAGCACCTTCTGAGAACTCATCCGGATCTTCCGACTCCCATTCAGAGTGCGGAGCATATTGATTTATCATTTGGATGTATTTCTCCCTCAAACATAACTGCAATGGGGACATGGGTTCAATGGTCTTGATTCATCCCCTCTTTTCATTATTTTCTTTCAAATTTCCATTTTTTTTGTAGAGGACCTGGTGGATATTGTCCTCGGCATATTGGATTAATATTTTCTATGTTTCCTCTTTGGTGGAGCGGTGGAAGCTCCATTTCTTTCGTTCCTTTTCACCCCATTACTGAGAATCTAACTATAGGATTTCTTCATATGACCCTTTGAATGGCATCCATGGTTCTCCTTCCCCTCAGACACCATTTGAGATCCCTCATGCACCAAGGAGGATGTATCCCCAGAAGATTCCTTGTTAACATCCATAGGTGTCCAACATAGAGAATACTCCCCATTGTTCTGATTCTTACTGATTGCCTCTAAGCATTCCTTCCTATCCAAGGATATCTCCTTAATATCTTGCTACTCCAGAGTAGCATTCTCATTCAACACTTCCTCAAAAAAAATTCCAACTGCTGTTTCAGGAACCTCCTTCACCATGTTCATAAGTTCACTCTTCTGTGGCCCACCATATCCCTCACTTGTTCCCTTATCTTCTATCTCTTGATCCTCCTTCAACTCTGCATTTTCCAGAGCTGCATAATGATTTGTGGAGCAATTTAGCAAATCATCAGACCTTACCTGCACCAGAATAAAAGATGTATTCTAATGTGAATCCATAGGATCATCATAAATCTGTTTCTGCTCTAGTCCCCTTCCTGTAAATTGAAAATCAGAGTTTGTAGCATCCATGTACAAAAAAATATTTTAAATATTATCATTAAACTATGTAATATAAATGTTTGTAACTATTCATTTCTGATATAGAAATCACCCTTATTGAGTTCCATTTAGAATTCACCAAACATATTATAATTTTAATAAACATACACGATTCAATTATTTTAATAAAATAGATGTGACAAAAAATAACAAGTAATTATATAGAATTTTACATTTAATAATGAATATAAATGAATAATAATATTTTCCATGGTTTCTCTTATATTTTCACAATTATTATCATAATGGAATTTTTATGATATTATAAGAAAATATAAAACAATTTATTTCATTACAATATATTAATTTATATCTTGAATATAAGTCTTAAAATAACCATTGAATCAAATAGGTTTTTTATATTCCCAAACTATTCAATTATTTAATAAGGTATGAGGATAATAGTTCCATCATTATATTTTTTTGAAGAAAATTAGAATCAAATTATTCCTGATAAATTTATCAATACTCTTCATTTGTTCATGGAAAAATAACAATATGATTTGTAGTGAAGATGATAATATGATATTAATGAATAATTTTATTATCTAAATGAAAGACCAATATTAAAATCATTTCAATTTTCTCCAATATTTTGGAGATATGTTATTTAGCTAGTTTGCCTTTTCTAGTTATCACTACTGAAGTGCATCCAAAATATCTTATATCTAATGTCAGACAATTTATCATTCCAGATTGATGATATGAGGCTTAATGGTGTAAAAATTAATATCCATATATTTTATTATTATCTATACATATAAAAATTATAGTTTTATTTAATGACTATTAGAATCATCATCTATAAATTTCATATAGCCATCTTTTTCACTATAAAAAGCTTACTAAGATAACATATTATGATTATGAGTTCCAATAAAAATAAAAAATTATCTAATTGTAAATCCTTGTAAAGCCCTAACTGTCAGTATGGGAGGCCTATACCTAGGAATACAACCTCTAATATAAGAAAATATCACAATATTTATTTTTTTTCATGCCAATTTTTATGCAATAATTAAAAATAGATTGCTAGTAAATTACACAATTACAAAATATGTAAGTTGAAATAATTAAATTTTATTATTATTCCTCCTCCTATTTTATCAATTATTAAGGACTCTCACCACTGATATCATAATGCATTTTATCATGAATATTATAATATCTATTATTTATATTTTCCTCTTTAAAATTTAGACTATTTATAGGAAATAGAAGTTATTTTAGTTAGAGGTATTTCAACCTTATAGATTTCAAATCCTTGATCCATTAAGTGGATTACCGAATTATGAAATCCTTAAGTGAATTTCTTATACATATTACAATAATTTTTATTAAACTGACTACGGTTGTTATGTAAAATACATGTTTGGTAAAGTAAAAAAACTTAATAATAAATCTAAGATAAATGTATGCCTCAAGACAATGTCAATATAAACACTTAGTTCTACAGTTTCATTCTCAATCATGTAATGGGAACGTTTGTTTGAATAATTATATTATTATGAATTTTTTATTATGTTAAAATTGCATTATTTCATTTATTTACATGTCTTTTAAAAAATTAGTGGGATTTAAATAATTAATTTATCATGTGGTGATACCATATTTAGAAAAAATTATTTTTTTAATTCCAGATTTATAGTCTAATAAAATTATTCAAATTAATGTGGTTTTACACCATTTAATAATTCATTCATGAAATCATTTTCAATAAAATATAACATTCCATTATAATGATCATTAACTAGAATTTTTATTGAACAATAAATCAAAATATTTGTTGACAATAGTAAGAAAATTATCATTGAGCCGTTCCTGGTTTATGTTGAAGCATTTCAAATCTTTATGTTGTACCTTTTAGTTTTGGTTTCCCCTCAGCTTCATCGTGAATCAACTCTATACACACAGTACCTTTATCCCAATAATTCATTGACATGACATGCTTATGAATGGAATTTGACAAGGATATTTATAAAAAGTAAATTCATGGGCACATAGACATGTACCTAATAAGGATTGAAGAATAGATCAGAGTCCATCAATTTAATTTTACAATAAAAATTAAAAACCCTTCATGAAATAATAAAATTAAAATAACCAAACTAGTAAAAATGAGTTTCCAAATAATGGACATCATGTTCAAAAATTAATATGAATTTAAACTCACTATTTAGTTTTCATTTCAATTCTTTCCTTTATTAGTATAATATTCACATGAATTAATTAAAATAAGTATATTATTAATTAATGAATTTATATTTGGTTAATTTTCTATTATACCAATCTAATTGATACCCATTCGATATAGTTTGTAAAAAATAAAATCATTTTATTTATAATAAATATTGTTAAGGATGTGTAGATGATGAGTGTACCCATATGTATCATATAATTAAATGGAATATACGATAAATAAATGAAACATAGACTCATGTTGTCTTATTTAGTGTATATTGATTTTACTGAACATGGAGTACACAGTGGGTGACGACCATATATAGCTTGAAGTTCCAAACATTTCAAATAAATTAAATAACTATATTCTTTTAATAATACCTATAATATATTGTGTATATTCAATGAATGAATCATTTACATATATTGATACGGTTTAATGGTACAATTAAGTTTCTTTTTGAATAAATTAATTTACCTAAGAACAACCTAACTAAGTGTATACTTTTTCTAAATGGGAAAAAATTAATTACACTTCGTATATTGAACACATCATGTGTATATTAAAAATACACCATGTATGGATTGATTACCCCAAGATTGGAATAATTTGTTACATTTCTAAAGTGAGTAATAAATAGAGTATCAATTAACAAATAACAATATATGTGAATTAATTATACATCACCTATAAATTAATTACAGACTAACTATGAATTAATTAGACATCAATTATGAATAAATAACAAAATTCATTCATTTTATTTCATTTTAATTAATTATATGATTAATGCATCATTTGTATCAAATACACCATCTGTGTAATAATTAAATGAATGAAATATCATTTAGGGTTACATGCTGAGAATTAATCACCTTCCATGTATATTAAATAACCAACATGTATATTAATTACACAATTATCACATCATGTGTATTAAATTCACTACATGTGTATTAATTAAAAGATATATACATTGTTGATATAAATATACTAAAACATTATTAATTAAATTCCACCACGTGATGTCTATTAATTATACCCATCATGTTACTAATTATTAATATACTACATGTGTATTATTTATACCCAGTATATGTGTTAATTAAATTATTTATATCACTAGCTGACAATACGACCACCATGTCATGTATTGTTAGATATTGTGTAGGGAAATTAAATGTTATTTGACCCTATAAACAATGCCTCACCTATTGAGTGGTTATTTTTATTTATCTATGTTTCATTAACCTGTAAAATGTTTTTATAATGTGAAAGAATAATTGGAATAATTTTTTTATTTATAGTAATTAATTGATATATAAGAAATGAAAAATTAATGCTAAATTCATATAATGATCATCTATCAATAAAAATATTTTCATTTAAATGTGATCTCTTCGATACCCTTTATGGATTTAGATACAATAGAATTTTCAATTGGGATAGTGTCTAGTTAATATTTTATAGGATTTAAGAGATAATCCACACTATATATTATGGTGAATGATATGAACAAATAAATTTTTATATAATATTTAATTATAAAATCAAAATCAATAAAAGATATATTTTTAAAAAATATATAATTAATTTAATAGGTAGAATAATTTCCAAATTCTTTAGTTATTTTATTCATGGAGGTGTTAATAATCCAAAATTCATTTATTAGAATATTGATTGCACTGATGTGGATCCATTCTACATCCCACTAGATGTTATTTCTATGATCTCTTTTGACCTAAAAATTAAATCAATGATACATAAAGTGTTAGAGTGGTAGTATTAGTGGGATTGTGTTTCTCATTTGATCAGTACCACAATCACTTTGATATAGAAATATTGGTTCTTAACCTCTATGTTTTGAGGGAAGGAGGATAGATGAAGTGATTATCATAAGATTATTATAATCCCATAGAGAAATTATTCACTAGGGTAGAGTTGTATAGGAAAGATATTTTTTTGCGCAATGAAAAACTTTAAAAAATTCAAAATAAGGGATACATATATAATATTCTTATTCTTATTATTGATTAATTTAAAAAAATTCCTCAAATTTAATTTCAACCCATAACATAGCCTTTTCCTTGTAAAATAATCATAATATTACTTTGAATCATGGAATCCATTAAACTATACAATGACAGATATTATTTTATAGTTTGGTAAATAATTATTTATCATCAAAAAAATAAATTGTTCTACTCATCCTCAAACACATTTATTGAACTATTGAATAGATATATGATTAAATATTATTCAATAATTAAATAACTATATATATATTATATTCATGATCTGGGGAATAAATTAGTATTTCAAAATTCATTTAGTCAAATTAATTTTTTATAAGTTAATAATAACTTATTACATTGTGATTAATATAAGATAAATAAATGCTAAAAATTCGAATAGTTACGTAAATAACTAGCATATAAATATTTATCTAACATTTACCAATATTTAATCCTAAATAAATATTACTTATTGGTATGAAGAATAATATTATTTTAAACTATTAAATATAAATAATATTTAACAAATACAAATTAAAACACAATGTCTGTGACCCTATCGACATATAACCAAGTGGAAGTAGGTGGAATGACTTAATGTCCATGATTACTATTTAGATATGGTCCAAGGTACCCATAGTAGATGTATACATAATGCAATAATGAAAAAAACATATGAACACTCACTATAAAATATAATCCCTTTTTATGATATCTTGTTATGTAGGATTCAAACTGATGCCATCAAACTATATAGTTGATATGTCATTAATTGGCTATCTAAAATGATCCCATCATTACATTTTTTCAATATAATTTACCTTCAATTTTTAATTCCAATCAATTCGATTAGATAAAAGCTTCCATAAAAAAGAAAGGGGAAAATCCTATATTTACTTATTCATTAATATCATATCATGTTATACACACCAAACATACCAAACATATCTTTTAACATGGGATTTCATAATTAATGGAAGTAAATCTATGTGTGTATTACCCGATATAAATTAATTATAATCATTACTTCTAATGGTTATTATAGAAACTCTAAAATATTGATATATATTGAGAGATAATATTTTTTTAGTAGCATGGATATCCTCATAATATCCATCCATGGTTATTACCATTTATGAAATTTATAAAAAAATTATCTAAATATGATAATATATAACCTAACAGAGGGAAAAATATGTTTCCCTTCAGAGAATTTTATTTTGACCAAAGGACTATGTTTAAGAATATTATCATTGCATATCAATGTTATCATTAAAGTAGTGAATTATATCTGACCCATTAAATGGGAAAATACACTAGGTCATCATCGCATTTTTTATAGAGAATAGTAATTAATATGAGATAAATAATTTTGTAATATTCATATATATATATATATATGGTTAATTTATCATATAATTTATTTGGTTTTAGGGAATTCACTATAACATGATTGATATATTGTTTATGAACATTCTCATAGCTTCCTTGAGAGTATGTCTATTAACATGGTTTTATAAAAATCCTTAATATAGGGGGGTCAATTTTTTCACATTCAATTCCATGATTTTCCAAATATATTTTTTTTGAGCCATGTAATATATTTTTAAATAAAAAGTGATTATGGGAAGATTTTGACACCACAATACATGAAACTATATTATAAATAAGACTACCAGAGTAACAAATATTTTCCATTTCATAGTAATCATTTTCTATAAATTAGAAAATATTAGATAAAAAATACTAAAATATCAATATTTTTAATATTTTATATTATAAAAAATTAAAATATCTAAGCCCAACTTTAACTATATTATTAAGTAACATAAACAATTCATAATTATTTGATTTAGGCAAAGGGTTTCATTTTTTTTCAATGTCTAGGAACATGTCATTTTATACTTCCAGAGAATTAGGGTAATCACTTATATTTCAATGTCTACACATCCACAACATTTCCCTTATTTCCAGAAAACATGATTCATATGTTTAATGTCTTGATTCATTGATTGGGTCCTTTATTTATTTAATTCCAATTTCCTTTGTTGGGAATATGACCTAATATTAGTTCTAAATCGATGTTAATCTCAATGAATTTTTTTTGAAAACATGGGTTACTGAAAAAAATATCAGTAACAGATATAATTAGAAATGAAACATGTTAATTCATTTGGAATTCATGATAAATCGACATGATATTTTCTTTTTAAAAAATAAATTTTTAAATAAAAACAATTTTTACCATCTATAAAATAAAATTTCAAATCCTAACATTTTTATAAAATATATTTTTATAAATAATCCTAGAAAAACAATAATTCATGAAATCATTTCCATTATGGAAAAACATACTCTTTCTTAAGATCATAAATATAAGTTTAAATCAAAAAATAATTGTTTACATCTTAAAATCAAACTTTTTCCATCAAAACCAATTTACCAGTATATATGTAGTATAAGGAAACTTCTGGCATTATAATTTGGTCCTGGAATTTCTTAACATGAAAATTCAATTATTTTATAAGGAGTAACCACTGTAGGTTAACTCTTACACTTAATAGTATTAATTAAATCATTATTCATCCACTTTATTATAAAATTCATTTGTTAACTACATAAATTTACTTACTATATTGAATTTATTTAAATGTTTCACAAGTTACATAATTCATATAGTCCCATAAGTGTTTGTATTCACTCCCCATTCTGAGTTTCATCAATAATTTCCATATGTCATGTTGTTAAATCAAAAAATTTAATAACTTAAACTTTTCGTTGTATCATGAAATTGAAATATATGAAAACATGAACTATTTATCATATATTTTATTAGAAAATATTTTATAACTTCAATCATATTATATAAAAACTATAAAATTGTAATTTCATCCCCTAAAAAACTACATTTAGTTATCTCAAAAAATAATATGGAATAAAAAATTATTTTAGCAAAAATAATAAAAATCCCCAAAAAATGGAAAATTAACATCTTTGAAAAAAAATGGAAGATTTTAGTGTTTGTGTTATAATTAGGTATGTAAATGATGTATGGAAATTTCTTTCATTACATATATTCTAAATATATATTAATCAGTACTTTTTTCAAAATCTAACATTGTGCCTCATTATAAAAAAAATATTAAAGACTTGTTTTTAAAACCTTTTAAAAATTTTATCAATAGTTATAAATGACCTCTAGAAATATATTATGTTAATAAAAAAATTGGAATATATAAAATAACATGGATATAGAATAGAATTATTTGAAAAAGTGATCATTAAAAAGGTTATCAAACAATAACATAATTTTTTCATAACTTTTGAATCAAAAGTATATTAAAGTGGAAAAAATTACAAGGATTTTTAAATAAATTTAATTTTATTAAATTATTTATATAATATATACATATGGACTTATATACACCATAAAACAATATGGGATGAAAATGGAATAAGTCTCAAAAAACCATAATCGTAATTAGAACCCCCTTACCTAATGTTCATCATTCCACATAAATCATTTAAATCCATTAAAATAATGTGATATTAATTATTAAAATTTATAAGATCATTTTATCGGTTTATAACCTTATATAAATCCATTTTATTTACTTTATTATAGTTTCATTTATATTTACTAAATCTATTAATTCTTTGTTGAATGTTTTTAGGATGTTTGATTCATAATCCTAAAACATAATTGGTAGTTTGACCAAGGTAAAATAGTTCATTGTTCCATAAAATCCATAATATTAATTGTAAAATAATTATCATTTTGATAAATTCTAAAAAAATAAATCTTTTTTCATAAGGTGGTAATTAAAAAAATATCATGACTCTTATTGTTGGTGGTAGTACATACATATGCACAAGTGACAATATCATTTTCCAATGGATGTATGGTTATGAAGGTAAGAAATATAATATCTTTAAAAAATAACAATTAAGTCGATAATTATATATATAATTTTCATAAATGCATCATAATTACAATCATTGTTATGTGGTGATGAATAATGAAACCCATCGATTTGTGGAGGTTATAGTCTATATGTATATAGGAGATATACTTTCATATCCATAATGAATGAAATTGTTGATAAAAAGGGTTATAATGTAATCATAATAAAATTTTGGTATAATTAAATGATTTTTTATATTATTTAATCCATGTTAAAGGATATATAATAGTGGTTGAATAAAAAATAAACTTGAAATACATAGTAATGAGTTATTCCTCTTCTTTGGGAAACAAACTTTGTCCTACACCTTAATACTTATAGATATTTTGAATTAGTGAGTTCATTAAATATAGGAATGTTGTAGTAGTAATTTTATATTCTTTGTTATGGGATTGGTTGTGGAAAATGACTCATGATGTTTGAGGAATATAAGATAGTATATACCCTTTTATAGGCAAGGTGGGTGTCAAAGTTTTGAATATCTGAAATATTAATATATAATACGTACCTAACTCACCAAAAATGGCTCCAAAATACTTTGTATGAATAGGTAAGGTGGATTAGATCAAAATATATTAATCTAATAAATTTTAAAGAGGTTTATACTTAATTTTAAATGTTATCATTTTGATTTCCCCCTTTTTAACCTTGTTAACAATAAGAATTATAACATACGCATCACCATTTAAGGGTAATAAAAGTAATTTTAAAAATGTAAATTTGAACATAAATGAAAAATTAATTAATGGATTCTAATGTTTTATTCACTTGAGTCATATTATGATTTTTATATTTTTATAATGATTTAAAATAGATTTTAAAAATTAAATAACATTTAAAATTATATTTCTGGACTATTTATATATACTGACATTAATGACATGATGATAAAAATGTAATTCAAATATAAAATATTTAACTATAACATATACATAATAATATAACAATGATAAAATAGTATATACTAAATGTTACAAAAAATATTATGATTTATGTTCTTATATGATTTATTTAATATTTCTACTTCATTGACAAGAGTGGAATTGATATTATGAAAGCATTCAAGGAAATAATAATATCAATAAATATTAGAAAAAATTTCTAAATATGTTTTTTATTAATAATAAAAATCACCATTTATAATAATTCTTATATTATTTTTATCCTCACAAAAAATTATAGATATTAAATGAGGGAGAGATATTAAAGTTTAATAATTTTTTGAAAATATAATAATATAAATTTCATAATAAATGTAATGTGGATAAAAATACCATATTTTCGATGGTAAAATTGTTATCGATGAATTAAACCCATCTAGTGAAATAAATTCATTTTATTTTAAATTTTAGAAATTATCTAATATTTTTACCCTTAATATAGTCATTTTACTGATTATCATGGTGATGAAATTGTACTATGGTTACTAGTAATGGTGACTAAATGATATATGGTGTTACTTAAAAATTTATAATCTATTAATTAGAATAATGATATATTTTTTGAATATTATAATCTCAAAACATGGATGAAATAATTATTAATATAATAATTAAAAATAAATCAATTTTTTTTTTAAAAATAATTGTGTTTTTTATAGAGAGATGAACTTATTCCAAAATGAACAATAATATTGATTATAGTTGAATTATTTTGACTATATTTAATAAAATAGATAGTATATTATTTTAAAAATATTACAATATATAGTGGTACATTTAATTAAAATTATTTTAAAAAATGAAAAGATATTTTTTCAAAAAACCACAATTTTCACTTTTCACTCGAATAATTATATATTCAGAAAAATTCTAATAAATCATCCTATAACTATTATAAATTTAGGACTTGAAATATTGTATCTATATTTAAAAAAAATTATTGATATGGTAGATATTAATTATTATATCTACACCCAAAAGGAAATAATATAAAATTTGGAAGAAAATATATTTTTTAAGAATCAAATTACATTATTCTCATTCTATTGAGAATATACATTATTAAATGAATGAAACTCAATAAATTGTAAATATATTTTAATTCTTTAATTAGTATGAATTTTCAATATTTAAATACTTAATCTGTTAAGAATCAAAATACACTGTTCACCTAACAGATAGTTTTATGAAAAAATAACTCTTTTACATTCAAAATATTTTATCATCATTTCTGAAAAAAATTAACAATCAATTTAATATTTATTATTAATTTTATTAAGTAAAAAAATTCTATATTTATTTAATAATATGGTTATTCATATCCATACCTACCACATCAATGAATAGGTTATAAAATTGATATTTAAATAAATAATATTTATATAGTATATCATGTTTTTTAGCGATTGTTATAGAATATACTATAGACTATTGAATATATTTTTTAATAAAAATAAATTCTATTGCATTATTTGTTTATTATACAACATTAAAGAGTTTTCATCCTCATAAATTTTTTTTATGTCCAAAAAAATGGGTTAACAAATTTTTTAAAAAAAATTGCAATGAGTGTAATATTAAACATTACATAAAGAAAGAAAACCCATTTTAAATATTATTATATAACTTTTTTAATATCTCACATAATAAAAAGTCATATAATAAAATTGAAAATAGGATAATGTAAATTTTATGTTAACTTGGAATTACAATGAATCACATTCCCAAATAAGTATAACATTGGTGAGATGTCAAAATGTTTATATGGAGGACATAAATTACATCCATGGAATAATTGAGAGTGATATAAAAAATTATAATGAGAAATGTATTGAACACAAACCCATAAATCATTATGTTATAAAGAAGGCCATAAATTAACCCCAAAATTTGGAAATTGAGTAATATTTATATTTCATGATCCTATTTTTAGTTTTTGTTAATCTTATAAAATCAAGATAGAGTAAAAAAATAATTATATGTTTTCTATCCATTTCACATGAAAACATTTATTTCTAAGACACCCCACCCCCTAAATGAGCCTCTCTTGTACTAACAAAGAAAAAATACATATAATGGACCCTAAATACTACCACCAATAGGGCACAAGTTGGTGACAAGAAGAGACGGTATATCCTAAAAAAATAAAAGGAATTACCTAATTTGAATATTTACGAACATGTGATAAGATAAGTCCAAAAAACCTATTTCTAAAAAAAATTATCCCGAACAAAGAATTTTATTTCCAAGAACAATAATGACTACAATACAAACTATAAGTACTAAAAAAAATCATCAATAATGACCTTGGTAACATCCCAAAAATTCTAAGCTCAGTTTTCTATCTAAATAGATGTTTATTAGATGATTTTTTAATATATGTTATATTTATTTATATAATAAATATAAATTCTACTTATAAATTATTCGAAATAATCTTATTTTCTGAAGGTAAAGGGTATTTTTATATAAATGATGATATATTAAAATACTAAAGTATTCATAAATTCAATAATTTTATCAAAATAAAATATATTTTTAAAATAATATTTATCAAAGATACATCTTATGTTGGCCTCTTGAAAATTATTTCATAATACATTCATTTTTGATAAAAGTATATGTGATTATTAAAATAATATTATTTTGATATATAATATATATAGTTTCTATTATAATATATTTTTACTCTAGATTAAATTATTATTTTTAATATAATTAAATGTCTTAATTAACCATAATTTTGATGCCTTATATACTATTATGTTCTTCCTTTAGTAATAATATATTATAAATTTTATAAGTATTTTATATTATTTTTGTTAAAAAATGATATTTATAAATAATATAGTTCTAATATAAGTAAAAAAGATTTTGAGATAATTTGTGGTCAGATGTAATTAATATTCATCTTAAAAAATAATTTTTACAAATAAATAAATGTGTATATTATTTATTTTTAAAAAATATTAAATGGGAAATTCATTATATTCAAAGAATTTTAAATATAATACCTTATAACTTTTAACTATATTATAATTTAAAATATAAAAAATATATATACATTAATTATGTCTTTAGTAATAATTTTTTACATTATGAAGTTTTAAAATAAGAAATTAATTTTTAGTTATAGTAAAAAATTACACGTGTTAAAAATAATTAAGAATTTTCTAATTTCTCAGACCCCTTTCATCCATTCTTTTGCGAAAATCTAGTGTCTGAGGTGTTCCAGCTGTTCAAGGGGACTAATCCCCAACACTTTTCCAAATTTCTAGTTCTGTGAACAATGTCTTTGGTAGGCTTATGTGAATAATTCAACGGTAACCTTATGTGAACAGTGTCATCGATAGCCTTAGGTGAACAGTGCAATGGTAGCCTTATATGAAAAGTGCCATTGGTTAGCTTATGTGAATAGTTCAACGGTAGCCTAATGTGAATTGTTTCATTAGTAGCCTTAGGTGAACAGTGCAATGGTAGACTTATGTGAAAAGTTTCCTCGGTAGGCTTTTGTGAACAGTGAAAAGGTAACCATATGTGAACAGTTTCATCGTTTGCCGTAGGTGAATAGTGCAATGGTAGCCTTATGTGAATAGTATCATCGGTAGGCTTATGTGAACCGTGCAATGGTAACATTATATGAATAGTGTCATCGGTAGCCTTATGTGAACAATATCATCAATATCCTTAGGTGAACAGTGCAACAGTAGCTTTATGTAGACAATGTCATAGTAGGCTTATATAAATAGTGCAATGGTAACCTTATGTGAACAGTACAATGGTAACCATATATAAACAGTGCAACGGTGACCTTATGTGAATAGTGTCATCGGAAGCCTTATGTGAATAGTTAAATGGTAACCTTATGTGAACAATGTCACCAATAGCCTTTTCTGAAAACTGCAATGGTAACCTTATGTGAACAGTGTCATCAATAGCCTAATATGAACTGTGCAATGGTAACCTTATTGAAAAGTGTCATTGATAGTTTTATGTGAACAGTGAAATGGTAACCTTATGTGAACAGCGTCATCGGTAGCCTTAGGTGAACAGTGAAACGGTAACCTTAGATTAACAGTGTCATTGGTAGGCTTATGTGAATAGTGAAATGGTAACCTTTTATGAACAGTGTTTTTAGAATGGTGAGGTTCAACGGTAGCCTCTATTTCCTTTTCCAAATTTTGAGCTTATGAACAGTGATTCCAGAATAGTGAGGTCCAACGGTATCCTCTATTTCCATTGCAAAATTTTGAGTTCCTGAATAGTGTTTATAGAATGTTGAGGTCCAACGGTAGCCTCTATTTCATTTTCCAAAAAATGTTTTCATAAATAGTGTTTCCTGAACTGTGAGGTCCAATGGTAGCCTCTATTTCTTTTGACATATTTCATGTTCATTAAAAATGTTTCTATATTTCTACAGTCGTCACTTTGATGTTTCCTTTGATGCAAAATTAATTTACATCCTCTTTTAAAGGACTCTATGAGTGATTCAAAGGATATAACTCCTATATTAGTTTTTCCTAAGGCTTAGGATGCATTTACTTGGTCAAACAACCTAGTTTAATGCGATCCACTTTTAATGGAAAATCCAGCATATCTTAAATCGCTCCTCCATTAAATCTTCTAAAGGGATGAGATATCTTCCTCCCAAGTTTTTCCTCCATGTTCCCCAGTGTGAGATGCTCAAACCTTCCATTCCTTCTTGTAGGAGTTATGTGACCAACATTCCTCCTTGGATTGGTTCCCCTCTATTTTTGATTCAACCAAGCAGTATCGATCTATCTTTTATATATAGTATGATCTATCTTCATTATTTTGGGTTCATCTCCTTCTATTTCCCCTAGCCCATTTATGGAATGTTATCTCCATGTTCCAAATGGTTTTTTCATAGTTGTTGACCGGTGTGGTGGTGTCTCTGCATCCTTAGGTGGATACAGTTATCATGGTGAGAGGTGATCGTAACCCATTATGTGGCTCGTTCTCATATAAAGAACATTAAGAACCATTTGAGGTAGGGGAGTCATTACTTCTCTTCCCTTTTACATGAAACTGTATAATTAGTATGTTTTATCTCACTGGATCACAATGGAATTGACATAATAAAAATTTGAAGAGGATAAATAAATTGATATTGATCGTATGTTTTTCCTTTTGGTTTGCAAGATATTGTGATATCTATCCGTTCTTTTTTATCTTTTCATTTTTGATGGAAATTGGTAAAGAACGGAAATCAAGAATTAATTGATATTTGTTTGGCTAATGATAGAGGCATGTGAATGAATCTGATTATTTATTTTCTAATTTGATGCTAATCAAATTGATATAGTAATCATGTTTAATCAATTTGTGATAGCTTACTATTTAGGTTTCCAATAGTTGGAACCTGGAAATAATAAATCAGTTAATTCAAGATGGGTTAAATAACTGGTTGTTTGAAAAAAGATAATTTTTTGTAGGGTTATGAGTTATCGTCTTTCTTGTTTAAGGGCCAAGATCCCAATTGATATATAGTTTGGTTTCCTACTGCTTGTGTTGTGATCTGATCCTGGATGGCTATTGTGATATGTGGGGAAATGGAGGGCTATTGGTTGTGGTGGCATTTAACACCTAGAGTGGTGAGAAGCATCAGTTTATGCATGTGGGTGTCAGGGAGGACATCGGGGATGATGAAACGGGTTGGATGTCAATGTTGGGATGCATGCTGATTCTTGTTGGTTGATTATCCTATTTAATTTTCCCACTGCTCGAGGCAGCTGGTTGCTTTCCCTCTTTCCAAAAATGGGTGAGTACATGTGATGTATCCCACGTGCTTTCCGTGTTTAGCTTCTTAAGGGAGGATGGCTCTAATATCTTTATATAGGTGTCAATGAATTGATGGGTAGTTCATATACTCCCTAAGTTGAGCCCCCTTGTGTTTAGTATCATAGACTGTTTTTCTAGAATGCCTAAAAATATGGGAAAGTAATAATGTTGTTAATAAATGATTTAACAAATTATGTAAACCCATGGAGATGGAGATTGCTGCGATGATATGTTGAGGTTACAATTTAATGGGAAAGTTGACATTGGGTGTGATGCTAATGATATATAATGTTGATTTGTTAATGGTAAATTAATGTTTAAAATATTAATTAACGTAAAGTGAAACTGATAAAAAGAGAATGATGTAATGTAATTAAGTGCTTTAAATGGTTGTGTTCTTATAGGATACCTAGTCTTACAAGTGGCATCTTGGAGTCTAAGAGACGTTAGAAAAAATTGTGCCCAACACTAGGATATTCCCATATTGTGGTTGTGAGCTATAATATATTTTATAATTTTTTTGTTTCTATACACTACTCCACCCCATCAGTTAGAGAAAATAAAACCTTGGGGATTCTGATCCCATGGGGGTGTTTTCGCCAACGTTCTGATGGGAGGATGGATGGCTGACTACCCCATTTGGACACACTCTCTTCACATGGTAGTAACTTGTGTAGGTAGGCACAATGCTTAGTTTTCCCCACATATGTGTTTAGTTGGTTGTAATGGATTATGGTTATTTACACACATATATTCTGAATATAGTTTCATTTAGAATACTATAAGTGTAATGTGAATTGGATATGATGGCTTGAGGATCCTTACTCGGTGTATGGGCTATAATGGCTTGAGGTTTAATACCCGAGGTATGATATATGATATACGATCTGTGGTGGATCCAAGAAACTACTGGGTTACATTGATTACATGGATGTGGTGGTTTTGTTGCACGAGGTTCAAGTTGTGGTTCTTCTTCTAGGTGTCAGCGGGAAAGCCTTTTTGGAGAGAGAGGCTTAGGATATGCAACATTTGGAAAAATTAGTAAATCTGTGGAGAAGTAGTAATGAGGTATCACTGATAATCATTAATATATTATATACTCTTGTATGTGATACATCGTGAGAGTAGCCATGGTGAGGATGGGAACTTAGTATACCTATTTAGGTGACGAGTAAGTATCATTTTTTTTGTTCATAGTGCTTTAGCATGATTTCTTTACATTAGCATGTGATTCTCTGAGGAGGAACCTTCTTAGTATAATTTTATACCCACCCAATGTGTATATAAACTGTTTTTCAGGTCACTTCGAGTAGGTTGGAGATCCATCTAGTTTCTACTAGCTTGGGGATTAAGGATCTTTTCGATATTGTGGTTTATGTTGTATTTTACTTTACTTAGCTACTTGAATATTTCCCCTTTCAGTTGTAGTAGTTTTGAATGACATTACATATGTGCACATGGGATTTATTTTATATTGAAGTATAACTTGGAGTGGGTCGATTTCTATCTTATCTCTCTTTCGCATGTGTTATCATAGAGGGTAATTCCTCCCATTTCAATGTTTATTATACCCTTGGTTCTAGTTGCCAACCCAGGGCCTACTGGAGGTGGGACCCAGGGGTCATTATTTCCCATCTCACATTGCCAATCAAGGAGGGGTACAGCTTTTGGGGAGGGGTCGTGATAATTTTAATACACAACATATATGTAATTTTTTAAAATTTCTATGTGGATTAAATATATTTGTATATATGTCCATATAAAATACTAAATAGTTTTTATTTTAATAGTATTCAGAAATTCAAATTTTAATTCTATATAACAAAAATGGTCAGGCAGAAACTAGTAAGCTAGCTCAACCATGAATGGGAGAATACTCAACCATGCACATGATTAAAAATATTTGGATGCTTAGAAATAGAGGATTGATTATGTGGATGAATAGAACCCACGTGGAACATGATGTTCCAAAAGGAAAGAATAGGTTTCTCGTGGACCATGTAATTGAACCCTTGTGGGTGGGTGGGTGTTGAGAGATTTCAGAGTTCCATTACCAGAGTGTTAGCGTACAAAATTTCTTCAAGATCATTTTTCACATAAGTATGTTTTCATGTGAAAAAAAAATTTGATATTGAGAAACAGTTCTTTGACACTATTAACCCACCCAAAAAAACCCACCAATTATAAAACTCATCGTTCATTTGATTTAATTTGAGAAATCTGATCATCACTATATTTCATCATTAACTTCAATATGAAGTAGGAATATTGATGTCATCTTTTTCTTATATATCACTATTTTATTCTACATTTATTACATGTATGGACCATCTCAATGCCACCTTTGTTATTTTTTCAATGAAAACCCAACAATAATTATTTCCAAATGGAATCCAGATTCATCTTTTTGAACTTCCTCCCTGATACATCAAATCAGTGTGTTTGTTCACACACACAAACATATATATTTATTCCATATCAATATGTAATCTAATTCTCTATATGTATCCAAAGACAAATTAATCTAACGGATTGAAATTCTCTTACTCTTGGAAATAAAATGGATTAAATATTAATATAGATCATGAATATATATATATAAGAACCTTATTTTCATATTATATATATATATATATATATTAATAAATCTAAATCATAAATAGATCATTAAGCTATGATTTCCAAATCTAAATATGAATTTCATTAAATGATATCAAAACGTTTGCAAAAAATAAAATAAATTGTCTATGCATGTTTTTTCCCAGAAGCCTTAGTATAAATATTTAAACCCCTTTATAAAAAAAATTTGTAAAAAAGAAAACCACAATTTCCAAATTCTCTCAACTTTTTATTATAATAATTCACGAATTTGAAGTAGAAACTACATCAGATCATTTAAATCATTTGATCGAGGTATGGTATTTATAATTTTCAAATTTGTAATATTTTTAAGAAAACATTATATTTATAATATTAAGTATTTTATATTAAAAAACCCATTTCAAAAATTCTATTTTTTAAAAAATATTAAATTTCATAAAGGGTAATTTATTTTTATTTCACAAAGTATATTTTATTTATAATGTTTTGTTATTTCATAGTTGATATTGAAAGGATTTTTCATATAATTTTAATGGAACAATTTTATTATAAAATTATATGCTATATTATTTATTACTCTTATTTATGGATTGAAAAACCAAACATTAAGGGGAAAATTAATTAGATCATATTATTAAATAAAAACATCATGAGAAAATTTAATATTATTAAAAGTTTTTTAAAATTTTAAATCAATAATCTTATGTGAAAATTGACTATTCATTTTTATGTATTATGGTTATTTATATTGGTTTGTCCATGCACTATATATGTTTATAACATTACATAAAAAATTAATTGTTTTATATTAAATTTACAAATCGATTATAAATACTCCCTTTGAATCTATAAATTTCGTCAACATCTACAAATTACTGCTATTACTTATGTTTTATTATGAAGAGTTTATTTTTATAATGTTTTAAATGATATAAAATTATAAAATTATAGGACAACTAATTGTGTTTGTTTTTGAATGGTTATTAATGGATTATAAATGATAATGGAAGATTAGATAAACAAATTCGTGAAATAAAATTCTCCACTTGACTATCAAATGTGCTGATGATGAATTAGTTTATCTCACAGCCTCAAGGGGACATTTTATTATTAGTGATACTCCTAGTGGACTCATGGATTTATAATTGTTTTCCAAGTATCATTATACTCCATATAAAAATTATTTTTTAAAAAAAAGTACCATTTTTCAAGGAGAAATTCAAGTATTTTCAAATGTATTTTTTTGGAAATAAAATTATTTTTCAAAGAATATAAATTGTTAATTGTTTGGAAATATATTATTTTCATATAAATTTTTATTTTCAATTAACTTTATTAGTATCTATTTTTGATATTTTCGAAATCCCATATTTTAATTTTTTTAAAAATAATTTATTATATTTTTTTATAAACAATGATGTTTCCAATGATTTTTTTTAAAATGCATCTTAATGAATTTTTCCATAGAAATTATAACTTGTTTTTCACTGGTTTTATAACCACTTAATATGAAATTTTATTATAACCCTTCATTTTAAAAAAAATCACAATATTCATAGAAGTATAGATGGTTTGGAGTTGTATTTAAGGAGATTACATGAGTAAATCCAAATAGTTGCTATATTTTTATATTTTGTAAAACTCCTATATATTGTAAGTAATTTAATAATCCTGATAAAAAATAAACTAAACAATATAATTGGGTTTATATATGACTGCATATTTTTAGTAAATTTTAAAACAAATTATACATAATGGTTTAACACTAGATCTAGAAGTGTTGGTCTTGAGATGTTATAACTTGTTTTAGATAGATTGTTTATAAAACTCCATAGAATGGGTTTTTTTAATCTATGGATAATTAATAAAACATACAATTATTCATTAAGGGATCTAGAAATTAAAATCTGGGAAATTTAGTAAATATAATTTTCAAAAATACAAATATGGAAATTCGGAATTCTCTTAGGGGTGAAGAAATAATTAGGAGAGCACAATTCATTTTGGGCGGTGGGGTGTTGTAATATCCCATAAATTCTAAGATCAATTTTAGTTTTTAATAAATTCTTATTAAATATGGTTTTTATAATAAAATAGTTGTTTTTATGTAATAAAAATAAATTCTTCTTATAAAATTATATATATAATCATATTTTCCAAAACTAAAAGATATTATAATATAAATTCTTATTAATTTTATTATTAATAAATTCATAAATTTTATAAAATTAAATATATATATATATATATGACATATATTTTTATATGATATATTTTATTATTCTATTTTGAATATTATTTAATAATATATTACATTTTGATTAATGTATGGGTGATTAATAAAAGTACATTATTTTGATATGTAAAAATAATAGTCTTTAAAATACAATGTTATTACTTTTTATTAACTTATTATTTTGAATGTAATTGCAAGTCTTAGTTAACAAAAAAAATGTATTTGACTTGTAATATTATAATATTACATTAGTTGTAATTTTTATTTTTTTCATTAGTATGTTTTTAATAATATTTTGATAACATATTTATATTGTTAATTATTATAGTCTTAATATAAGTAAATACTATTTAAAATAATTTTGGGTGAGATATAATTAGTAATATATTTAAAATTCACCTTGTAAAAAAATAAAACTATAAATTAATTATTTAAATGAAAATTTATATTAATAAGGAAATTCATAATTATCAAAATATTTTCAAAATAATAATAAATTACATTTAAATAAATAAGTATTTCCAATTTTAAAAATATATAATATATTGATATGTTTTTATTAATAATATTCTCATTATGAAGTATTAATATACTAAATTAACATATTTTTTTAATAAATAATTTCATATGTGAAAAGTAATACAATTTTTAATAGAAAATATAAATGTAATTTTGTATCATTATTAAAAGGATAATATATATAAATATATAGATATCTCTATATAAAATTTTAAATTATATTTATTTTTATTATATTATGTAATTTAGATTTTTCTACCATATGTATACATATAATGGCCTGTTGAAAACTAGGATGATAGATCAATCGAGCATAATAGAAAAATCTACCATGCACATCAGATAGTCATTCCATATGCTTAGTGAAATAGGTGTGGGTAAATGGACACATAACACATTCTTGGAATAAGGTGCACCTAAATGGTTCATATAGGTTTCCCATTGACTAAATGGAATGGACCATGTGGCTGTTTTTGGTGATTTTTTGGTTGTTGATCCCTCAATGTCATGAAATAATTATGCTTCAAGACCATTTATTAAATAATTAAGTGGCTAAATGAGCTGTTGTTCAATGTCAGAAAATTGAACTTATAAAAATATTCACTTTCCCTTAAAAGGTCATTTGTAATGAAATCCACCAAATTGTTTTATTTTGAGATGTATTATAATCTCACTGTTGTGTATTCAACATTGAGCAGAGCTAGGAATCTAGAAGTTGAAGTTCTATTCTCTTCTACTAATATCTTCAAACATTATGACTTGAACAGACCGAAAAGATGTCACCTTTTTCATTTTTTCAATAGAAAAACCATTTTTATAATTCACAAATCTAATATACAATCAACTTCCCCTTATACATACCAAATGCGTTGACAATGTGTGTATATAAATAAACAAATATGTATATGAAACAAAATATGTAAATCTATTCTTATCTAGAATCACAATCCATTGGATTCTTATAACATCATATTGGTTTTAGATGGAAGTTAGATGTATTGAATCTTAACACATCTTTTAAAAATTCACACACATGAACACACCTAAATGTTATTTTCATCTTTGATATATATTTATGTATTTCTATCTCATATATATCCAATATAAAATATTTTTTAAACAAGGTATTAATATCACTAAATGTTATTAAACTGTTTGAAACAATAATAGAAAAACTACTTATATATGTTTTCCCAAATTTCCTCTTCTAGCCTATTTAAACCCCAAAATTCCTTCAGTTTTATTAAAAAAACACCCCCATGAAAAACTCCCCCCCTAATTTTATGTTCAATATATTCAAAAAAAATTATGGGAACTGATTTTCATTTTTTTTATCATCAGATTGGGGAGGGATTTATAATTTTTAAATTTATATTTTTTTGTAAGGAATGAAATTTATTTCTACAATTATGTTTTTCAATTTAAAAAATCCCCTTTTAGTAATGGATTTATATTTCGAAAATTATATTTTAGATAGTGATTTTTTAGAAATTATATTTTATGTACGATTGTTTTTTATTTAATGGTTGATATAAAAAGTAATTGTATTTTAAAATTCCAAATAAATATAAATATTTTTTTATATAATCATATTCCATATTTTTTTAAATATAATTTTGTGATTAAAAACCCTAATTTATGGGAAAAATTATATTTACCACTTTATTAAATAATATTTTAATGAGATAGTTTAAATTGTTTTATTTATTTTTGATATATTAGATATTTAATTCCATGTGAAAAATGTCTCTTGAAGTTTATTGATTTTAAAAAGGTTTATATTTATGGCCATGAAGAATATATGTTATTGAAATCCATGAAAATGTATTTTTTTATGTTAAATTTCTTAACTGTATATTAATATTACAGTTAAATGTATGAATTTATTCTAAAATTATGAATTTATCCTATCCCTTATGATGTATTCTAAAGAAAAAATATTATATAATTTTAAATGCTATAAAATTATTTTCATATTTGAAAAAAATTTGTAAATGTTTTTTATGCGTTCTTATGGATTATAAATGAGAAAGGAAGACTATATAAAAATTAAAAAAATGTAATTTTGAACATGAGTATTAAATTAGTTGATGATGAATGGGGTGTTCCCCCTTCCTCAAGGGTATGTTATCTTATTAAAGATAATTTTAAGGGCCTCGCGTATTTCCAATGGTTTTCAAAATATTAATATATTGAATATAAAAATATTTATCTAAAAAACATTACAGTTTTCATAGAGAAGTCAAATTATTTCCTAATGTTATTTAATAATGAAGTTAATAGTTTTTTCAAAGTGATGTGTTTTTTAATTATTTCGAAATGAATATTTTTTATGATTTTTTTTATTTTTAATGGATTTGACATGTATTTTTTATTAATATTTCTGAACAGCCTAGTTGAATATTTTTGAAAAAAAATTAATAATTTTTTTTGAAAGAAAGTGAAATATTTCATGGAATTCGTATAATTGATTTTTTTGAAACTAATTTTAAAAATTATTTATAAAATTATTTTTCAGTTGTTTGAAAACCCCTTAATGGGAAATTTTAAACTAACCCATTGTTTTTAAAAAAATCAAATGATTTATATAATTACAAAGGTGTTGAGTGTTGTTTGACGATCAAGAACATGTTAATACAAATATATAATATATTTTTAAATTATGTAAATCCCGGATCTATTGAATGGATATATGAAATACTAAAAACAATACTGGAAAAGAACCTCAACCATGTACTGGACTATATATTTTAAGATATTTTTATAAAAAATAATCTCATCATGTTTTAACAAGGAATCCGGATGTTTGGGTCTCGAGCTGTTATAACCTCAATGTCCAAATAGCTATTGGACAACTCTACATTGTATTAAAACAAAGCCTAATCCCTAAACAGCTCTGGTAGAAATGGGAAACTATTTATATAGACATATGGTGATAAAATATAGTATACTCATAAGGATCCATATAATTACCAAGATATTATAATTGGTATTTATTTCTTTAATAAATTTCTATACTGTGATATTATATAATATTATACACATTAAACACATTGAGGAACCAAACAAACGTTATTTCACTAATGAAAATCATTACATTTTTTTAGAAATTAATCCCACCAAAATTTCAAACAATAAAATAGAAAAAATATGAAAATTATAATGGGTAAATTAATACCATTGCAATCCTTTAGAATCCTCCCCCCAATGAAAAACACTATTGAAAAATAAGAAAAATATTAGTAATGAAATTAATGTCATAAAAATGAAAATATAGAACCTTGGGAATAATTGTATTAAATAATCAATTAGTTAATGAAAAAAATTATATTAAGTAAAAATACCATTGGAATAATTATGTGACCAATGAAATAGTAAATTGACAATTGGAATTGTAACATGCTCATTAACATTAGTAATGTTACCATTGAGAATTTTAATTTGACCTCAAAATAGTAAAATTCAATATAGATAATATTTATCATTAGTAATTTAAGAAAAAATAAATATTTTATTTCTCTATAATGACTGTCTTGATTAAAAATCAATGAAAAATATATACGAAATTTTAACAAATCGTGTTTTAATGTATTTTACAAACAATAATATTATTTTTTATATTAAAAATTAATATGGAATATGATATAAATTTATTTACAAAAAATTAATATTATTTTTGTAGTCTTCATTTATAAATAATTTTTGGGTTATTATTTGTTTACATTATAATATACATTAATTTTTAGGATAATTGCAAAAAAAAATCAATTTTTTTAACCAGTGTATAGTAAATAACATCATTCTTGATGAAATAATAACCTAATAAATTATAAAAAAAATTTACACATAAAAACATTTAATTTTATAAATTAGTCATTTATATATATTAATCATGATACCCAAACCTATTAATTACTTTCCAATCTCTAATGTATAAATTACTAAATTACAATATTATTTCAAAAAACAATTTCCACTTTCTATTGACTAAACTGATAAATATGGATTATGAAAGGGTTTAAAGTCATTAATTCATGTTATGTAATCCATATATTTTTCATAATTTTAAAAATATTTCTATTAAAAATTTCCCCATGGATAATTTATTCTATTAAATATTTTATCATAAAAAATACCTCTCTTAATGTAAAAATTACTTATCTATATTCTAATGGGAAAAAATCCTACCTCACATAGAATATACATTGATATACCTAAATATAATCTACACTTACCCTTTTAATACAAATATATGTATTGTTTAAAACATCTCTATAAATAAATTATGTTTCTTCCATAGAAAAGAATAAACACAAAGAAATGATTAACTGTTCATCAACCTTTCTTCCCTTTTACTATTATCATCAGCTATTTGCCTATTGTTTTCAAAATAAAATATTATAATATTAATTGAGTCTCATATAAACATTATATTAATCATTTTAACTACTATTATTGTTTTGTTTATAAAACATTATATTTTATAATTCACTTCCTTCCCTTTTTAGAATTCCCTTTTACAATCTGTTAACTCCAATTGAGGTCGTTTCCAATTCTATTTTCATCAAAACCCATAGTAATGGTTATATTAAATAATTTATAAAATTTAATGGTATAAATATATTTATCTTAATTTTATATAATAAGGTTTAATTATTTATAAATTACCATGACAAACAATAACGAAATTGAAACAAAACATATTATTTTTGAAGAAAAACATCATATAAACAAATAAAATTTGACAACAGAAATTATGAAATATAATCAAATTATTTCAATTAATAATTAGTTAGAAAAATTAAAATTGAAAAATTATGGTTCTATGATTTAATAAATGAATGTTAATTATTTTAGAGCATAAATTTGTTGAAATAAATTCTTATTTATGGTAAGCGTCTTCTTGAAACAAATTCTTTATTTACATGGATATAAATCCTTCAAATCATTTTTTGTGTAGATATTATAAAACTTTCCCTAAAATTTCAATCCACTATCCTATGCGTTTTTTCATTTAGGTGTATACATGATTCCATTATTTCTATGTTTTTACTATGCCATTAATAATCTGTTTTCTAAAAGTCTTTTATTTCCCAATCATCAAAAAGACTCATCTTGAGTGGTTTTTATCTATACTAATGTATAATGATTTTTAGGATAAAATATAATCTCCCTTATTAATTTTGGAACCCCAGTGTTTATCCCTTAAACTATTATATTTTTAACCCTTATGAAATCCATTCTATACAATTGTTAAATTTCAAGATTATGATTGTAATACGTTGGAATGGAATGGATGATAATGAGAATATTATGATGTGGTGGGTAGGCCCATAATTATATATCTCGTCAATTCAATAGGTAATGTGATATATATTATGATATTCATTAAATTAATTAAAAAAAAATTTCTATCTTTGTTTATAATTTTGATGTTATATTTTACGCACTTATGTTATTGTGATCTTGATGTTATCTTTTTTCAAAACAATGTGTGTTATTTTACCACTATGTTATGAGTCTTCATTAATATTAATATTCCATATTGAATTCCTTTATCAAATATTGAAATAATTATTGCAATGATGATCCTATTATTATGATATGATGGTGTTGGTTATTCTAACCCATGTACTATTAATTCATATCTATTATTAATTCCTTGCATAGATTTTAGGTCACCCATTTCTATGATATAGGTCCTTGGGTAATTATGAGTACTAAGGGTAATGTGATAAATATTATGAGGAAAATAAATATTAATTAAATAATTATAATGTCATATTATTTAAATTTTATATATAACCATATATTTCCATTGATAGTAATTCTTTAATTACTCGAATGTACTGTTATAATGTTTTTAATCTTCAATATCTTGAAATATTCATGTATAAAAAATGTTTGTTCACTGTAGTTGGAAATATAGAATATCATAGTGAATTTGGGAATTCTGATCACATTTTCTCTGAAAACCATATAGGTATGTCTATATAAATGTAAAAATCCCATGTTTTGGTAATGTATAAGAGTATACAGTTTACATTAAATGAAATCCCTATTAGGATAAAAACAAGTGCATGTAGATCATACATAGTTTCACTGTAACCTCTTTCCCTTCCAAAATTTCTTGAGAAGTGATAAGGTTCCACTAGACTTATGTTGTATCCCCAAGACACCAAATGTTAGAAATAAATTCCATGATCTTACAAACATGTTGGGTATGATTTTACATTAAAATATAAAAATAAACTATCAATAATAAAAAATAAACATCTAATTCTTCTATATGACATGTGAATATAAATCGTACAACCCAATGTAAAAAAAGTATAATAATAATATAATAGTAAAAATTATATATGGATAAATAATTTACAACACTAAAGGAATCAAAAAAGGTCTAGACCTAAAAAGAAACCATACCAAGTACACAAAAACAAGATCGTAGCTGTAACTCCTCCATCCAAACCCAAGGTAACTATGTGTATCAAAATATAATTATGTTTAATGTCCCATCCCCTTATCTTTGTAAAAGAAATCTACCGCTGAACCAAATTTCACAAGAATGGGTTGGTTAAAAACATAGTAGAAATTCCTAAAATTCATCATAGCTCAAGACACGAGGACATGAACCAATTAACTTTTTGTATATAAAACATTTTATTAGATGTTGAAATAAAATAAATCAATACAATAAAAAAATTATATGGAAAAAATAGACACAAACATTAAATAATTTCTCATTATTTTTTATACCCATTTATATGCTTCTAAACACTCATCCCCATGGATTACAAATTACAGTTCCATACTCATGAAATTTTTTTCATCAATACACCAAGTCATCACAAGGTGACTAATATCATAGTTCCCAAGAGGAAGATTCCCTCTATACAAGGTCACATCTATGAAATGAAGTAATTATAACCATGTATTTAAAATTCCATTCCAATACATTTCAAATTAAACCATTATTTCATTGAAACATTTCATCTAAATAATATTTAGTATCAAAAAAATACAAAAATTTTAAAACAATCATTTTAAAAATATAAAAATGGTGTTTCCAAATTCAAAAAGAATAATTAAGATCATTTTTACATTAACAATTACACTAAATTTTCATAATGAAAGAAAGTAATACAGTATACCAAAACAAAGCCTTCATGTTTTTAATTTTAGAGATGATAGGAAATCCATGCACTTATCAACAAATGGGGAAAATGAACAATGACATTTTTATATTTTAGATCTAATATCACCACACCTCCTATACAATATATCTTACAAGATCTCATTACTATTAATATAGAAATACATTATTCTCTCAATAAAGGACTAAATAAAATAATCTAATAGAGATAAGTATAGTGGATCAAGGTTGAAAATGGAAGAAAAAGAACATAAAAATTATTCTAGGTCTCTTATTCACTTTGATTCATTCAAATGTTTTTCCTAAATTAAATGGAAATATCTCTCAAGCATATGGATAGAGAGGTGTTTGAGACCCTATTATATTGGGATAATATTGATGTTTTTGGTCCTTAAACTGAATTAAAACCACAAATTTCGGTGAATCAATTTTATGTCACATGGTTAGGTCACGTGGTTTGTTAACCATTGTGATATCTTTCCCCCTGTTATTTGCAAATATCCATATATCTTCATGGTTAGGGTTCATGGTTTCGTAAACTGTGTGATAATCATGGGGTCTTACAGTCTTAAGTTCAACACCTTGCATGGTTTTCATACATGTTTACATAAATCATTCACCAACAAGTATTTCCCCTATATTTTTCTTTTTATGTTTTCCCCATTGAACTCATATATATTTGAAAAATAGTGTGAAAATTATCTTCCAGTCCAGTTACACCCAATATCATATTCAATGTTTTCTAGAGGTATTGCACAGTTTTTTCCAAACCATTCCCAAATCATACACTATTCAAAACACTGAATACCTCTTAGAACCTCCCAAAAAGATACCTAATATGTATAACCTCGAACTATATAATGAATTTTTTATGTAACTAAAACTCGTGGTGCTACATGTACCGAAGATTAATAAACCTGAAAGGGTATATTAATCATTTAATCAATCATTACTTGGTTAAGAAAAGAATCCATGCCTAAAACATAGTTTATAAATTCAAGTTAATATTCACTTATTATTTATAAAATCAATAAAAACCATTATTAATGATAAATAACTGAGGTAATTATTCTTCTTTACATTTGAAAGTGATTAAATTACATGATTATTAAGGTGTCATTTTAAAGATAGTCTAATAATAAGAATCTTTAATGATATGAATTTATAATAAATTATTGCATAAGATTAATTTATTCATTCAAGAATCAATGAAGTTTTTAAACATTATGTTTTTTTTGAAAATGGTTGGAATATAGAGGTAAAAGGCCAATAAACTATGTGAGGTATTATGAAAGGATTATATGAATGTTATCCCCAATTCCGTGGGATGTGATGTTAAAAACATAATGGTGATGCAAACCTATATCTCTCATTATATGATAAATGAAATAAACCATATGGTATGTATGTCTTATTCCAAAAATATGTAACTATTTTTTTGAGTATCTTATGAGCCTATGGTCAAAAATATTTAGTCAGTTTTCTCGTCAACATTTCCTTTAATAGAGAGTTAAATAAATAGATATTTTATTTTGGGTTATCTAATTTTTTGATAAGAACAATTTTACATTGGATGTAAATCATTTATATAGAGTGGATACTCAATGGGTTTCATTCATATTTAATACCATGCCAAGGGAAAAATGAATGAAATTGAGTTGAAATAACGGATAAAGTTATTCCATAACATGTATTTCCCTACAAATCATTTAATGAATATAGATATAAAATTTATAAATATAAATTAAAATGAGGGTGAATATATTATGACTTATGAGGAAATATTAACAAGTATGGAATAATATTCATCACGTATTGATATCAATAATGATAAAAATAATAGATAGATTGTTTAGTGGTTTAAAATACCCACCTTATAATGGTTTTTGATATCTGAGACACTATGAGTTTTGGAGAATTTGTTTAGTCTTCTCTCAATGTAGAGACTGATTTCATAGATTGTTCCCATGGTTATGAAGATAAGAAACGAAGGTAGGTGTATCATGGTGGTGGATTAAATTTCATAGGGTTTAATAGTATCCAAAAACCCACATGTAAAAAATGCCTTATGTAAAAATTTGGGGAATTACTCATGTAGAACATGAAATGATTTATCTATGGGATTCAAGTCCATAAATATCATAAAAATATAAGTGACATATAGAATCTAGATAATATGATGGTGGAAATGAATCCTCCTCCCCAAACCACACCCATGGTAAAATGTTTCAACATTAGGATGCTGGGGCACTATGAAATATGTTGCACAAAACCACTGGTCTTTGTGGGTAATCTATATCAATAACCAATGAATCCAAGGAAATGGAATGCTTATTCCATCTCCACTACTGAGGTGTAACAAGAAAATGAGTACATATAAGTTAAAATTAATATTCACTAAATAATGTAAAAATATTATTTAATAATGGTTCTACAGATTCCTTCATATAATGAATTTATCTTAAATTGTTGAATCAAAACAACAAAGCATGATTTAATGATATTTGAAAAAACACAATTTAATAAGATCAATAAACCCAGAATGTTGTACTATTCTTCTATTAATATATGTGGGATGATTCTTCATGAAAATCACATAATCTATTACTTGGATGAATTTGAGGCTATATTGGAGGTGGATTGGATCTTTTATATAGAACTCATATCAAATATTAGAAAAATGAAATATCTTACAATGATCTCAAATATAAAATTATCTAGTAAAAATGAAAGAATGTTTACAAATATAAATATTAAAATATATCAATGATGTTGATGTTTATATCTAGAGACAAAACATACATTTCCAAAATGGTTTTGTCTAGGTAATGTATCAACCATGAGTAAATTATAATTGTGAGGGAATGCACTGGTCTATTTCTCAAAGAGATATTGATCCTTTCCCTATATCATAAAATATATTTTTAAATATATATTATTCTCAAAGAAAATCATATATATATATTCCCTAAATGGATAGATCCAATTGACCAAGTGGACTTAAGGAAGAGGTATTTAGAGAATTCGTATAAAGGGCTCATACTACCTTGTGAATCACATTCGGTTTCACAAATTCTCTTTTTCATGTAAAATGATGGATCATTATGGTCTTTCATTGATTACCAGGTGCCCAAAAAAGATAAATATAAAAAAAACATATCCCCTACAAAGGTTTTATTACAATTTTGATTAAATATAATGATATAAATACTTATTAGAGGTTTATATACAATATATATTTCATTTACAGAATGTAAATAATATATTAATTCAGATATAATTTTCTATAAGAGATATATATACTATGTATTTATATTTATTCCCATGAAACATACTAATTCCCAAGAATTATTCATGGATGTAATTAATAGAGTCTTTGGAAACTACCTTGAAAAATTTTGGTAGTAATTATTTATGATATTGTCATTTACTCATTGAAAATTTAAGAACAAGAATAGAATATGATGATTATGTTGGAGACATTAATAAAGTAGAATATTCATGATTTTTTTACAAACTGTGAATTTTGGAAGCAATTAGTCACATTCTTTTGAAATGTGATCATATGTTTCAGAATATTAGAGGACCCGTCAATGAAAAAAGAAATTGATGAATGTTCAAACATCACTTGTTCAACCGAAATCCATATTTTTTTTATCTTACCTTAATAATAGTGATGTTATGTAAGAACATTATCCGGATTATATATCCCACTATCAAATGTAACAGGAAATGGGGGAAAGTATACATGGATAATAGAATGTGAAGAAATTATTGTGGTGATTAAGAAGAGGAAAATCACTAGGTTTTTTCTTGCACTCGCATCAAGTGGAGAAGGTCTTGTGATATACTTTTATTAAAATAGGATTTTTTTTGTGTACTCATAAAGAATGATAAAGTGATTTATATTCAACGTTACAGTTTATGATCTGGGCAAAAAACTACCCAACACAAGAACTACAGTCACTAGTTTTGATCATAAACTTGAAGAATTAGTATCACCAAATCTATGGTGAGAAGAATGTTATATATATAAATATATATTACAAGATTATAAAATATATTTTCATATAAAATTTGGTAATTATGAATCAACAAATAATGTTAGATATGATTAAGTACTGGAATATGTATTTTAACTACCATCACAGAATAGAGAACAATGAAAATGATTCTCGTAGAGAGAATGAACCTACAACTCTATTCATGTTCTATATTTCGAAATACCATATCATCAAGGATGTTCATAGGATATATTTTTAAATCATTATAGCATAAAATTCAACAACCTTTCCCAAATTATTTCAAAACTATCTATTAAATAGCATTTCAAAAATTCACAAAGGGATTACCAAGAGATTCAAAATAAAATGGAAGTTTTAATGGATTGGAAGTTTCATGAATTCCACATCAATGAAAAAAATGTCAATTAGGTTTGGAATTATAATTTTTGTTCTTTATAACATGAGATGAAGAAAGAGAAATTATATAATTATCATTTATTTTTATTCCCAATCTATCCTAGAAGTACCTAGATATAATTTTGACCATTGAGATCACTTTTTGTGGGAAAAATGAATAATTAATCATTGATCACACCTCAAATTTATTGGTCTGTCATAAAATAATTTAGTAGTGACATTATTCTAAGCGTATGATGAAACCATTGCTAATAATCACATGGAATTGTGAAAACATCACCATGGATATTGTCATTGGACTTCAGAAGACATCCAAATGAATAAATTTTATATGTGTTATGTTAAAAAAATTCACAAATTCATCCCAATTAAAAAATATTCAAGAAGATTTATCTCTTGATCAAACTGTTACACAGAAATTATTATTTGAGGCTTCATAGGGAATACTTTCGATCATATATAATCTTCGTTTGAGGATCACTTATAAATTTTTGAGAAGTCTTTAATATGATATGAATACTAAATTGAATTTTAGAATGACCTATCACCCCCATATCAATGTCCAATATGAAATAACCATTCAGTAACATGAGTAAATATAATGATTTGAATTAATATAATTTAAAGTGGTGGGACCGGTGTGTCCTAATAGTTGAGTTTTCATAGAAAAATATAATCCACTCGTGTGTTAAAATTATCCTAAAAGAATATTTATTTATTAAGTGATGTTGAACTCCTACCCGTTGAAATTAATTTGGTGAAAAAGAGAAACATGGGTCAGCTATTGTGAAATAAATGAAAAAAAATATTCAACCCATCTGACAAGACATAAAAGTGGATTACATTCAGAAGAAAAGATATGATTCCAAACATCAATTAGATAAGATTTTTTAATATAGAGAATTTTTTTCTATTTAATATTTCTATGGAATAGAGTCACATGGTTTTTAAATAATGGTATGAAAATCCATAGTTACAATACAACATCCCGCCTTTTATCACATTAACTTTCTTTACAAAATACAATACCGATGATCTTTAAGGGTTAGTGTCTTGGAAACCAAGAACTTAATACATGAAAACATAAAATATTCTTCTTAAAAACTTAAAAGGCTTCTCCTTATGTTCATCCATGGTTCATTACTGCATCTCATAACCTGGGGACATACATCCAAAGAAAGGGTGAGCAGAAGGCCCAGTATGGGAAACAAGGGAAACATTTTACATGTGAACTTCAGATACATCAATAAAGTCGTGAAAAAGAAATTTTAGGCATGAGAATGAAATCATGAGGAATATCATAATAAAATTAATGTATTTCATAACTTAAATATGTGGCTACAACATTTAACTTAGAAAATAATTTCCATTTCCCCAAGGTCCATCCCCAAGGTTTCATTAAAAATTAACAATGTTATTCACCAAGATATCGTTAAAAATGGTCATCTCTAGAGGTTAAGTAATTACCAAATGCATTGGAGCACTATCAGGGTGAACCCTTAAATTTGAATTTATTATCATGTTTGAAAAATATATAATCATTAAACATTTCATAAATAACCCATATATCATAAAATAAATGGGTTCCCATTCAAAATCATAACGTTTTCAGAACTGCTTTAAAGACATGATCTTTATGTCATTTTAAACCCACGGAAAAGGAAAGAAGGTTTCATGAATGTAAATGCCAGAATTTAAAATAGAAAATTTTGATATATATGTTAATACCCTTATAGAAGAATGATCATTGAATATTCACTTAATAAAATAAAATAATTTTAGAAAAAGAGAGGGGTATTTTGAGAAGAAAATTCTGCTGCATAACAGCGATGTTATATGGTTTTAGAAAACATTGAAAAGTGAGGGGACATGGGTAAACCACTCATAAATTATACATAAAAAGTATGGTTAAAGAATATAAAGTCATTAAGAACATGGTAATGAAATTTGAAAGTTATACCATATGAAATGAAGAACATGAATGGAAGTTAAAAATAAGATTTCTCTTATGAAAATTCGGCAGCCTAACAGCGTCACTTAAACTTCAAAAAAATGAATTGATGAGATCAAATAGGGTCTCTCATCATATGAACATAAAAGATCCGTATAATAGATATATAGATAATAGCCCAACATAACAATAAGTAACTTGAAAGACTTGACAAGAAAATAGAACTTGAAAATGAGAAGGGTGAAAGAATCCCTTAAAAATTTGGCAGCCTAACAGCGCCATTTAAAACATAAAAAAAATGAACTGATGAGATCAAATAGGGTCTCTCATCATATGAACATAAAATATCATTATGATAGATATAGGGATCATACCCCAACATAATAAAAAGGAACTTGAAATACTTGACAAGAAAATAGAACTTGAAAATGAGAAGGGTGAAAGAATCTGTTACAAAATTTCGGCAGCCTAACGGAACCACTTAAACATTCATAAAAGGAAATGATGATAGTAAGAGGGGATATATCATCATATTAACATGAAAAGGGAAGTAAGAGTAATAAAAAATAACATCCTCCAACATAATAACATGGAGCATAAAATAAATGACTTAAAAGATAGTATTTGAAAAGAAAGAGAGAGGTTGGATCCCTTACCTTAAAACGTTACTCATAAAACTCAAAGGATAGGACCTTGAGGGATTGGGGCACCTTGGGAGGACTCTATGGGAGGTAATGATACCAGAGCTTCATTGGGGAAGAGTTGGGAGTGAAAACTAAAGGAGAAAAGGGTGGGTATTTAAAGGGAAGGGGAGGTGATACTTTAATAATTTCAAAGGACACCTCACAAGTGGTTTTCTCAAAACCATGGGCTCTCCCATGGTATTTCCCATGGAGTTAGGCCACATGGGGAACCCCATACAATAATTAATCACCTCTGGGCAGACAACCCTTAAAATATCTCATGACATCATCATGACACAGTTATGATGCCATTAAACATACCGAAACCCTAAAACTGTAATTTTACTATTCCTTGAAAATTTTACTTTCTCAGAAAAATCCCAAAATTTCACCTTATCCAAATATCGATGCTCTGATTAAAAAAATGAACTTCATTTTATAAAAATAATTTTCTAGGTATTTTTAATTTTATTTTTAAATAAATACACTATTCACAGAAAATTAATTTTTTTCAGAAAAATCCCCATAAATTACCTTAACATAATATCGATGTTATGAATTCAAAAATAAAGTCCATTTTATAAAAATATTTTTTAATATATTTTTTAATTTAATTATTAATTAAAAAATACTATTCACCAGAAAAAACTAATACTTGACTAATAATATCTGAAACAGTTATTTACCTATTACATTGAATCACATTACATAATCAAGGTTCCTAGATTATATTAATACTTTCTTTAAGTGAGATTACTAATCCATTTGGTCACATTACTAATCCTAAGCATAAAATCACTATTCATAATTTACTATTCATCATAAATTTAGTTGATCTTATTAGACTCTAAATTTCTTATTGAACACATTTTCATAAGACCAATTTTTTAAAATCACTACACATCATTAATTATATAAGGTTTACATAAATATTTTAATATATCATTTTTTTCAAAATTCATCAATAAAATACATCCTATATTTATCTGGACACTTTGAAAATTCACAAACATCACCATAAGAAGAAATCACAATTTTTATTTATCAAAGGATTACACAAAGAAGTTACGGTCTCCTTACATAGCCCCTTATAACCCCATCATAGAACCAAAGTGTAAGGTGTGCTAAGGTGAGAGAATCTGAGGGCAGATCGACCAACATCACAGGAGTAGTAATTTATATCAGTTTAAACTTCTCACGAAGGCGATTCTGTTCGAGCATCACACATTTATGTTCAGATTGGGTTTGTTCCAGAGAAAAGCCCAGTGGTGCTACCTCCTTCTCATGTTCTGTTAGATGGGATTCGATTAGCCCAAGACAACTGGATGAGGCCATTGAATCATCTTTCTATATTAATTAATGAAGATCACTTTTATTTAGAGACAATAGTCGCAACATTCAGTTTCCAACGGTCATACTGACTAACATTCATTTAATAGTCAAAACCCAACAGTCTCATTTTAATTATACTCATTTTATTAAATGAAAAAGTTTTGTAGAGTATAAAATAACACACATAATTAGGACACAATATTTATTCCAAATTTCAGGTCATTACAATCTTCCCCCTTAAGAAATTTTGTCCTCTCAATTTTTAAAATTGGGTTTGGAAATTTCATTGAATGTCCCACATCGGAAAAAGAGTCAGTAACACTATTAATTTAAAAGAAAGAAAATGAAGTACAAAGGTCACCCGAGTTAACCCATACTAGGATTCCATGTAGGAAAACATGGACATGGAGGAGAAAACCAATGGTCACGTTCTAAGGGAGACTGATAGAAAGCATGATTATGAGAAATTTAACAACAAGAAAATCACAAACATATGATGTGTGTAAATGTTCTTTGATTACCCAGTAGGAAACATAAACCAACAAAATTTTTGTTTTACATTCCTTTTAATAATTTTGAGGAATTAATTTACTACATAGAATAAAAACACAAGGAAATATATTTACCTTCAAGTAGAGTTTCATCCCTTAATAAGTTTCACCAAGACTAATATTTTCTCCAATCAAAGTGCATTCAAAACTACTTGGTCCCATCAAAGCACAAGAATCATCTTCAAGAGAATCACATAATCCACAAAATATAAACTATCTATATTTAAACATTTATACCAAAAACAGAAAGGGTAAGATAAAACAACTCTTCAAAAAGAAAGAACCCCATAGGAAGGGAAACTACTTTAAATCTTCAAAGTTCCATGGTACTACCCAAAGTTCATCATAGACCATTCCATGAATAACAATCCTTAAAATTCCTTAAAATAAACCAAACAAAGATTGAAAACCAAATACAAGAATGATTTGATAACATAGTATTCCAAAATAAACTTCATCGTTCATCCCCAAACAACATCAACCACTCCTAACATCTTAATAATAAAAGTAACTAACCTAAACATATTTTCCCCAAGATGGTTGAATCATTTCCATAGGTAACTTAAATTACTATATGTTCACATTAAACTCATCTATTATTCAAAATATAATTCAACCTTTACTCCTCAAACAAAATATCGTAGTAATCTATTTACCTCAATCATATAGGGTTCCCAAAATAGTGAACGTCTTCCAAAAAAAATAATCATCTTTTAATCCCCTAATAATCATTTTTTCAAGAATATCGGCTTCACAACATCAACATATAGTACATAACAATAGATGTTTTCATTAATGATATAAAACCATCGTAGGTGGTGACTCGATGTTCTTAGAAAACATTAAAGATATGCTCATAGGGCACGAACTAAAATACAACATGACATAGACAATTATTGTGAAGAACATACATGTACTTCAGTCCTCATGATCCATCTAAGCATAGGAATTGCATTGTTCCCTTGTCCTTGAAGACTGTTGATGCTCATCATTCATCTAATCCCTTCCAAGAGAGCATTGCCTTGGATAATGTCCAACTTCTCCACATTTTCCACATTGAATAGTATAAGGTACATTATATTGAACCTTATCTCCATTCATCACATTGTACATTTTTTTAAATCAATTGGCTACTTTATACCCTATCTTCCCACACTTAAAATATATCCTGGTTCCTTTTTTACATTATCCTTGGTGCCTCTTCCCAAACTTTTCTAAAAAAAAGAAATTAGGTCTTCTTTCCCTTATCAACATTATCAGATGAACATTATTGAGACTTTGTCTTCTTCTTCCTTGATGAATTTGGGCATTCAACTAGGTACCAATTATTCATTGTAATTTTTGATAGCTAGTTTGGCATAATCTCAATATGTTCAACTTGATCTCTCGTCATCTCTGTCATATTAATAAGGCAATCATCACATTTTCTATCACATTGGTTTTTGGGACATGTTCTTACATTTCTTGCCATTAACTAAGAAAAGAAAGTATAATTAGGGGCTTAAATACTTAGCCAATAATCATTAAAAAGAAAACTTTAAGCATAGAAGGATAAACTTGTTGAAGGGAATTATACCCTAACTTGTGATCCCCTAGGTTCCAATCTAGGTTACCCATGATCATATATTCTTATTTGAATATTTATTTTATATTATCTTTGTCCCTTTAATAATGGTTCATACAAAGCTTATGAATTTACCAAAGCATATCCCCCGGGAGTGTCATAACCAAGAGTGTAGGAAGGCCCGTTTTCCTGTACCATTTCCCGTTCGAGTCTAGCTCAAAGTGGTGTTTTTGAGTTTTACCCCTATGTACGTATGTGCCAGAGCCACCTCTACCTGCTCATATCCAGACAGGGATGTATTTTCTGGGAAACACCTTACTCAATACGCACCAAAATACCAGGAATATTTCCAGTATTTAAACATTTCTATAAGGTCCTTCATAATGTTTTCATTTCCTAATTTCCACAAATAACTAAACCATACTTTGATACAAACTATAACATCCTACCTTTTTATCACATTAACTTTCATTATAAAATACAAAATCGAGGATCTTTAAGGTTTAGTGTCTTGGAAACTAGGAACTTAATACATGAAAACATAAAACATTCTTCTTAAACACTTTAAAGGCTTCTATTTATGTTCATCCTAGGTTCATTACTGCATCTCATAACATGGGGACATACATCCAAAGAAAGGGTGAGCAGAAGGCCCAGTAAGGCAAAAAAGGGAAACATTTAACATGTGAACATGAGATACATCAATAAAGTCATGAAAAAGAACACTAAGGCATGAGAAACAAATCATGACGCAAATCATAAAAAAAATAACTTATTTACTAACTTGAATATGTGGCTATAACATTTTAATTAGACAATCATTTTTGTTTCAGCAAGGTCCATCCCCAATGTGTCATTAAAAATTACCATGGTTATTCACCAAGATATCATTAAAAATGGTCATATCGAGATATTAAATCTTTACCCAATGCATTAGAGTGCTATCAGGGTGCACCCTTAAATTTTTATTTTTTATCATGTGAGCCACATATATCATCATTAAAAATTTCAAAAATAACACATATATCATAAAAGAAATGGGTTTCCTTTCAAAATCATAACGTTTTCAAAACTGTTTTAAAGACATGATCTTTATGTCACTTTAAACCCACGGAAAAGGAAAGAGGGTTTCATGAATGTAAATACCAGAATTTAAAATAGAACATTTTGATATATATGTGAAAACCCCTGTAGAAGAAAGAGCATTGATTATTCACTTAATAAAATAAACTAATTTGAGAAAGAGAGAGTGGTATTTTGGGACGAAAATTCTACAGCATAACAGCTATGTTACAGGGTTTGAGAAAACATTGAAAAGAGAGGGGACATGGGTAACCCACTAATAAATGATCCATAAAACAGTAGGGGGATAGAATATAAGGGCTTTAAGAACATGGTAATGAAATTTGAAATATATACCATATGAAATGAAGAACACGAAAGGAAGACAAAAATAAGATTTCTCTTATGAAAATTTGGCAGCCTAACGACGTCACTTAAACATCAAAAAAATGAATTGACAAGATCAAATTGGGTGTCTCATAATATGAACATAAAATATCAATATGATAGATATAGATATCATACCCCAAAATAATAAAAAGTAACTTGAAATACTTGACAAGAAAATAGAACTTGAAAACGAGATGGGTGAAAGAATCCCTTAAAAATTCGCCAGCCTAACGGCTCCATTTAAAACATCAAAAAAATAAATTGACGAGATAAAATAGGGTCTCTCATCATATGAACATAAAATATCAGTATGATAGATATTGCGATCATACCCCAACATAATAAAAAGGAACTTGAAAGACTTGACAAAAATAGAACTTGAAAATGAGAAGGGTGAAAGAATCTGTTTCAACTCTTAGCACTCCTTCTCGGCGTTCTCACGGCGGTAGGTCCCAGTGGCAGCGTCGAGGGTGGACTCAGGCATCTCGGCACATCCCACCATTTTACGTCCTCTTATCTCTCTTCCCTTCTAATATGGGTAGGGCTTCTTTGGCGGAGAGGGTTGCCAGTGGTCAACAGTCCAGCCATGTCCGAGGGTCGGTGCCAGGGTGTGTCGGTTGGGAGTGTGTGGGGTGGGTCGATTTGGTCTCTGGGAAGGATCATGGTGGCCATGATGGGACCTAGTTCAGGTTTGTGGCAAGGTCTTGTCCGAGGTGGTGTCGGGAAATCGTCATCGCGGTGTTGGTTTGATTTTTTCTTTGTTTTTATGATCCTGTGTTTTCGGTTGATTGGTTGTTTTTACGGGCTGTGATCTGTGGCGGGTTCGCGTTCTCTCGCGGCTTCGTCGGTTGTGGCAGCGGCGTGGAAGTGATTCTACAAGAACCCATAAGATTTACATTGAAGTCTGAAGGCTGGTTGGAAGTGATGACTGCTACTGGTGTTATTTGTCATTGTATGGAATGTTGGATGTGTTTGTGTGGTTGGATTGTGTTCGAAGGTGGGAACGAAGTGCAACCGGACTTGACTATATGGAATGAGCTCCAGAGGAGGCTTCAAGGTTGAAAATCCATCTTCAAAGTGCTTTCCAGATTTGGTGGTTTGAGAGGGTATGGCGTCAGCCATCGTATTGGAAATGTTCTTTGACATGGGACACTTGCTTGTCGAACAGCTTTGCAACGGTGGAGTGCTAATCATGACCAAATGTTGGGGAGGGGCAGCTTCGTGTTTTCATTTTGATTTTACTCTTTTTCCTTCGGGTGTGATTTTTTCTAGGTCTAGGAAGTATGTTTGGGTCCCCCCTTCTTCCCTTAAAAGGGGGCTTTATCATATAATAAAAAAAATCAAGGCTTTCAGGCCATTGGATGGATGGAAAAAAAGAGAGGTTGGATCCCTTACCTTAAAACATAACTCTTAAAACTCAATGGTTGGGACCTTGAGGGATTGGGGGCACCTTGGGAGGCCTCTTTGGGAGGTAATGAGACTAGAGCTTCATTGGGGAAGAGTTTTGAGTGAAAACTAAAGGAGTAAAGGGTGGGTATTTATAGGGAAGGGGAGGTGATACATTAATAATTTCAAGGGACAACTCACAAGTGGTTTTCTCAAAACCATGGGCTCTCCCATGGTATTTACCATGGAGTTAGGCCACATGGGGCCCCCATACAATAATTCATCACCTTTGGTCGGAAAACCCTTAAAATATCTCATGAAATCATCATGACACAATGATGATGTCATTAAACATACCGAAACCCTAAAACTGTATTTTTACTATTCAATAAAAATTCAACTTTCTCAGAAAAATCCCAAAATTTCACCTTAACCAAATATCGATACTCTTATTACAAAAATGAACTGCATTTTATAAAAATAATTTTCTATTTATTTTTAATTTAATTTTTAAATAAATACACTATTCACCAAAAATTCATTTTTTCCGAAAAATCTCCAAATATTACCTTAACATAATATCAATGTTCTGAATTCCAAAATAAAGTCCATTTTTGAAAAATATGTTTCTAAATATGTTTTAATTTAATTTTTAATTAAAAAACACTATTCACCCGAAAAAAACTAATACTTGACTAATAATATCTAAAATAGTTATTTACCTATTTTAAAGAATCAAATTACTTAATCAAGGTGCCTAGATTATATTAATACTTTCTTTAAGTGAGATTACTAATCCATCTGGTCACATTACTAATCCTAAGCATAAAATCACTATTCATAATTTACTATTCATCAAAAATTAAGTTGATCTTATTAGACTCTAAATTTCTTACTGAACACTTTTGCAGAAGACCATTTTTTGAAAATCACTACACATCATTAATTATTTATGGTTTACATAAATATTTGAAAATATCCTTTTTTTCAAAATTCATAAATAAAATACATCCTATATTTATTTGGACACATTGAAAATTCACAAACTTCACCATAAGAAGATATCACAATTTTTATTTAGCAAAGGATTACACAAATAGTTACAGTCTCCTTAAATAGACCCTTATAACCCCAGCATAGGACCTAAGTGTACGGTGTGCTAAGGTGAGAGAATCTAAGGGTGGCTCGAACAACATCGCACGAGTAGTAATTTCTATTAGTTTGATCTTCTTGCGAAGGAGATTCTGTTCTAGCTTCACATGAGGAAGTTCGGCGTGGGTTTGGTCTAGAGAAATTCCCAGTAGTGCTACCTCCTACCCAAGTTCTGTTAGATGGGCTTCGATCATCCCAAGACTACTAGATGAGGCCATTGAATCTTTTTTCTATATTAATTAAACATGATCACTTGTATTTAGAGACAATTATCGCAACATTCAGTTTCCAATGGTCATACTGACTATCGGTCATATAATAGTCAGAACCCAACAGTCTAATTTTAATTATACTCATTTTATTAAATGAAAAAGTTTTGTTGAGTATAAAATAACACAAAAAATTAGGAAACATGATTCATTCAAAATTTCGGTTCGTTACATACAATGGAACTATTGAAATCCTTTATTGTATAAGTGTAGTGGCTTGTCGTCAAGAACATCAACTAAACATGGAAAATGTTCATGTTGTGTACCATTTATTTCTCCTAAAGATGTACATAGTAGATCCAAAATATGATTTGAATCTATAGGTGGTAGAAATGGAAGATGATCTCTCTCTTGAAGAGAATCCGGTGAAGGCCTTACCATATAGATAGTATATTCTATATAATAAGAGAATTGAACTGACCAATGTACTATAGAAGAACCATAAATATGTTGAGGCATTGTGGGAACAGATTAAAATAATGATATAGAAGTACCATAATCAATTCTCATCCAAGAATACTAGATGAAATTTCTGTAATTAAATTTGTAAAAGGGAGAATAATATAACGACCCAATGATTATAATTGATATTTATTTCTTCAATAAATGTGAATACAAATATATTATATAATATTATACGGGTTCAACACATCGACAACCCAATAATATTTTTAATAAATTAAAAAATCACACTAATAATCTATTTATCCTAGGAAAATTCAGAGCATTACAATAGGAACAAATATATAAAATAAGAAAAGTATAATGAGATCATTCTGATCATTTCATTGTGATAGAGTTTTTGGCCCTATTAACAACTCAATTGAATTGAAGGAGAAGATTAATAAACCAATTTATATCTTAGAAAATGAAAAAAAATAATTTTGGGATGAATTTGAGTCAATGTTGAATCAAATAATTATAATGTATTTATAAGAGGTAATATGAATGGTTTAATAGTAATAAAATTGTTAGAATATTAATGTGACCATTTGAATAGTAACCTAACCATCAGTAATTTTTAATCCAACCGTTGAGAATAGAAATTAGACCTTAAAAAAATAAAATGTAATATAAATAATATGTATCATTTGTAATTTATGAAAATATAAATAATATAATTCAATATGATAAAAATCAGGATTAAAAACTCTAAAGAAAATATATGTACATGCTTTATTAAACATTATTTCAATCTATTTCATAAAAATGATAAATTTATATATTAAAAATAAATACTACATGTGTTATATTTATTTTACAAAAATAATTATATTATTAGAACCAACTAGTTAAAATAATGTAAGGGTGTCTTTTTTGATATTTATTTAAAGTAAATGATTTTTTTAGGGAATAGTAAAAATAATATTTTCCAAAACCGATGTATTTTAAATGTCTTCATTGATGAATTAATAATGACCTATTCAATACTAGCAATAAGTTTTTGTTGAAAAAAATTATTTTTAAAAATAAATAATTTAAATAGAATAAATGTTACATCCCATGTTTTAATATAAGAAATCTTTCTATTATGACAACTTAATTTTAACATTATCTTAAGAGTAATAATTATACTTATAATAAAATTATGAATAATGAATTAACACAAATAATGTGAATAAATTAATTATAATAATAATAATGAAAGTAGTTAAACAAATATTTCAAACTATTAGTACTCAATTAATAGATAACCTTTATAATATTTATTTAGAAAATAGTTAATATAAAATTAATATTACCATAGAAATATTTATTATAATAAAAAAATTATTACTACTTTACATATGATATTAAAATATTATAATTACTATGAAGATATAAGTTATATTTGAATTTAAGTGTGATACTTATCAAATTATTATAGAAATGTTACATATAAATAGTATTATTTTAAAAAATTTATAGTCATGATTATTAAATATAATAAATATAAATATATTATAAAATATATAAAATTATTTATATCATTTTTTTGTTATTTTATAATAAATTATTTAAATTATATTTTAATATATTTAATTTGTTCTAAAAATCTATAGAAACATTAGTTACATTTATAGTAATAATATTTTATGTTAATGAGCATTAAAATGTTAATTTGATATTAAAATTTTAACAAACAATATGGAATATAATAAGAAGTGAATGTATTTAAATTAATACAATTGATATTAATATTTTATATTATAATTTTAATGAATAATATATATGTAACCATCACAAAAAAATATAAATAAAATCATTATAAGGTCAAAATAAATTGTTACAAATACTGAAAATAGTATACTAGTATACTTTAAAAATCACCTATGTAAATAAATTTCAAATTCACTTAGAGTAAAAAATGTATGACCAACCCATAGGCCATCTGAGGTCCCGTTAGACAACTACTAAGGATCGAATGATGGTCAAATCAGTTATCCCATAAGAAGAAAGGTATGTGTCAATATAGGATCCCATAAATCCCATTACATTATATATGTGGGAATAGGGACAACTCAAATGAGAAGATAGAATTGGGCTAGTGTGTGTCACACAACCCATGATACTACTGTGTGTAGTGTGGGATTGGGAAGGGACATCATGCTACTCGAATATAATGATAAAATGGAATCAGATAACTTGTATAGAAGCACTCATATGAGAGAAACGTTGATGTAGTACATGATATACATATAATATTCACCAATTTACAATTATTATTTTCAATCATAGCCACCTGATCATTCATATATAAGCCTATCAATTTTCTGGATCATCATCTTCAACTTCTCACTGAACATAAACCATCGATCCCATCTACTTCATCCTACTGACTCTACTGAACAATTTATTAAACATTTTCAATGCATTCCCCAATGATGCACAAGAAAACCTTTGATATTCATAGGTATATTTTTTCAGCAATTCAGACTTCCATCTTCTTTCAAACATATCTTTCATGGATTTATTATTTCCATAATAATGAAATGTTTGAGTATTTTTTTAAACCATTCATCATTTTGTCTATATAAAATATTCTTTGGAATATTATGGTTTCAGAAAAAGTTGTTATGTCAGAAATTCCATCAAGTTTTATCTTCTTTGAAGAAAATACTACAAAGGATCCTCAATGATCCAAATATATATAATTATATATATATTGAAACTCTAGAATTTAAATCTCAATTGAAGTGAAAATTCCGATTGAAGAATATTTAAATTCGTTCATCATCATCTCCTCGGGTCAGCACCAAAAGCAATGATGATATATATTTATATATATTCTCAACAAATATTAAAACAAATTTTAATGGTTTCTTATATTTCTATGCATTCTATAAAGAAATATAATTCCTCAAAGATTTAATTTTTTTAACATTTTTGTAATGTTAAATTGATGAAATATTAATGTAGACCATGATTAATATATTTGATATATATTTATTTTTAATTGGATTTTAGTCAAATAACAATATTTTTAGATGATATATCATCATTATCATTAATTTTCTAACATGAATGAATGGTACACGTTCATATATCTATAAAGTCCTTCATATTTTTTAGAAAACCTAACACTCAAATCTCTCTTTCAACTAACCTATTTATCCACATGTTCAACTATTTCAATAAATAGGGTTGAAGATATTACCTAAATCTCATTTTAGTTTCTAGTTTCTTGATAAAAGAATATTCAAATTTAGAACTATAATTTATTTTTTATTTTCAAAACCGTATTTTTAGGGATATTGATATTAAAATTAATATTTTAAGACAGGTAGTTATTTTATATAATTAATTTTTATCAAACTAATGTTTTAGAATCATATTTATTTTCACTTAAACATTCAATGTGGTGGAAAATGAGTTAATAATTACTTTTCATTTATCATTTAGAATTCATATTTTCCAATTATGAAGTTTAATTCAAATGTAATTTTTTTAATGATGATTTTAAATAGTTAATTTTATCATTATATGTATAGAATTTTCTTATACTTCAAAAAATTCCAATCTCATTTATAGTATTGGACATACACAATAGTATTCATTGGTATTCAGTGCATGTTTATAAGTGTTGTTGTTTATGTTTTATTTTCATCAATTCAGAATAAATTTTTTGATTTTAAGTAGCAATAAATTAGAAATATTTTCATTCTCATTTATGAAATTTATGATAATGATTATTTATTTTCATCTTGAAAATAAATTTCTTGAGATGTTTTTTGAAATTTAGTTTTAATGGAACTATAATAAGAAAGAATTCACTGAAAAAAAATATTAAAAATTCAACACATGGGTATAAAATCGAATTAAGAGTGTTGGGGAATGAAGAAAGGAACTAAAGGGGAAATTTTCCATAAAGTGATATTTCTTAATGGGTCTGTGGTTTTCTTAAGAATTTCCATGTATCATTATATTCTATAAGAGTTATATTAATTTCAAATATATGTTTTATATTTTTCATGTAAAAATCAAAAGTTTATTTCAAATGTAATTTTATTTCTAAATTAAATGGGTTTCTAATGTGATATATATTTTAATATTTTTTAACATTATTTTATATGGTTATTTATTAAAATCATTAAATTTGTATTTTGGAAATTTATTTTATATATCAAACGCTAGGTAATGTATATAGAATGAAAAAAAATTCAATAGAATTTTTATATTATCTAATGAATTTTACTTTTTATTTTCAAACTCTTTACAAGGATCTTTTGTTCTCACACTACATTTTAATATTATTTTCACATTATTAGTAAAAGTTTCAAAGGTGATTTATTTTTCTAAAGTAACTATTCTAATTACATCCAGAGAGTTGTTTAAGAAATATTTGTAAAATATTGACTAGTTTTCAATTTTTCAAAATCATAAAAAACCAATACCAAAACGATACAAAGTCTGTATATTTTTCAGTTAAATTATATAAAAAAATACAACATGTTTTAGTACCAGTTCCAAGAATACAGTTCCTGATATTATTATATTTGGTTTCAGAGTAATGGTTTAGAAATATTTCGTTATTGTGATGTTTTATATTAATGATAAATTAATATATAAGGTTTTTATTTTGAGTTTATATTAATTAGAGTCATGGTGACTATTATAAAAAGAGAGAAATTGGGATCCAATATTTCTAAAATTATATGGATTGAGATTCAAAAAAATATGTGATTCAAACTCATCTAGAGGATAAATTCCCTCTAAGGTGGTTTAATGTAAAATATACAATTTCTGTTGGATTTGAATCTACATATTATACACAAGAGGGGGGGTGAATTGTGTCTTTTGCAGTTTTTCGATATCTCTTTTCTTGAACGTGTTCTGTCCTTTATACATTATCACATTTGATCGTGAAGTGGAATAAGTAAAAACAAGAACACAAAGATGAATAGTGGTTCGGGGAATAGAAGGCCCCTAGTCCACTCCTCCAATGCTCAAATCCACGAGCTCGATGATTTTCACTATTTAGTCCTCTTTTCCACAGACCGGTTCACAAATGAGAACAGGCAGTTGACACCTTTACAATCCAATGCAAAACAAATCCATTTGGTTCAAACATGAACCTACATATCTTAGAACGAGAAGCAGGTTACTCAAGAATAAAAAAAATTTCAGAAAGAAATTTTCCATTTGATCTTCATAATTGTAATAGAATGCAATTGACAGCAGATGGATCAAAGTCTCTAGAAATATTGATATTCAAGATGAAGTAGTTCTAAGTTGATCCATTTGAAGTAGATATAGAGGTATAGTTCACAACTTCAGCGGTAGTAGATCCATAGTAGATATTTGATGTAGAATAGGTGAATCTTCTATCAAGTTCCTTTTTCATGAAAGAACAGAGATTTGACGCTCCTTTTTGAATCAGAAGATCAATCGTGAATTTTCGTAGTCTCTATTTTCTATTTTTTTAATAATAATAGATTTATCACATGTATATATTCATGTACCTGGTGTTTTAGAGAGAACATATATAATAAAGCTGAGCATATCTCCTGCAAATTTAGATCCATAAAAGTCGCCTTCTGATTCGCGATATTCGAAAATTTGAATTTACAGAGAGGTCGTAACTTCCCTTAAGACTCGGCATAAAAAGGTCCTTTTAATTAAATCTTAAATCCATTATTAAAATGGCTTTGAATAAGACATAGTCATACTTTAAAAATGACTTTAAATCCGGCTTGAAATCTGCCCAGAAATCAGCTTACTTATCGCTGCACATAAATATCGTCTGTAAAAATTTCCGATGCCAAATGTAAGGTTAATGACGTGGACTCAAAACGTAGGGTTAATAACATAGTCTTCAAACGTAATTTTAACAATGTAAGGTTGAAAACGTAAGGTTGAACACAAACGTAGGGCTGATTATCTATACTTTTTCTTCAACACTCAAATGTTTGGTAGAATATCCATACTTTTACTTGATCCATACTTTTCAAGAACGTATGGTTATTTACAAAAGTATTTTTGATGAACCATACTTTTGAGAAACAAACGTAACGTTTAGAATTTACGTACGGTTCTCCATCCATACTTTTCTGATAACAAAAACATAGGGTTCCTTCCTAACGTAAGGTTCTTCTTCCATAGTTTGCTGAAAACGTATGGTTGTTTAACCATACATTTCTCTTATCTCAAAAAGTATACATGATTTTCATCCTTACGCTATGTTTATCCACGTAGGGTATGAACAGTGATTCCAGAATGCGCTAAAGCAGATTCCGCACTATATTTATCTAAGATGTGAACAGTGATTCCACAACGCGCTAATGTAGATTCTGAATAAGTAATAAATTATCATTTTTTCAAGAGTAAAATAAATTAATAAATTCCTTAAAAATACTAAATAAATTCATTAGAAAATAACTAAGGGTATTTTTGAGCATCAAAATTATCATAAAGAGATAGAGTATTGTTTTCAATAATCTCCCCCTTTAAATAACATTAACATGTATTATTAAAAACAATACTTTCCTCAACAATCTCCCCCTTTTTGATGATCACAAAACCCATAAAATAATTAAAATTATTTAAACAAAATTTACTTTCAAATTTCGTTATAATGTTTTAAAAAAACTTCTCCACCAAAAAGATAATTATAAATTCAAATTTCTCATTTAATTATCTCCCTAAATAAAATATTGATGTTGTGTTTATCCAAATTCTCCCCCTTTTGTGATATCAAAAAGAATGAAAAATCCTGGATTTTAACACTTTTAATATTGCACTGAACTGTTAGTAAATGCTATTATGAACTATTTATCAATAATTAAATCTGGTGTACTGGAATATTAAAAATAAAGTCAGTAAAACAAATAAAGAATGAAAAAAACAATGAAGGAAATTTTCATTCAAAAAATAGCAGTATATACATGACAATGATATACACATGAATCAAGGTTTAGGTAAGATAGGCAACAGAGTCTATCTCTTCTGGATTGCAGACTTGATTTCTGTAAACTGTTCCTGAAGCCTCTACATCATCCCATTTCCATGGTTGATAATGAGATCCCTATTCTCTTGAGTCATATGAATATCCTCAATTAAATTGACTCTAAAAAACTCATGCATCCTTTCCACTTTTTCAACAAATACAGATAGATTCTCTGATAACTGATCTAACATAATTCTAATCGATGGCTCACTAGATGTCAGTTGATCCACTAAGAACTTCTGATTTTCCAGCAACACTGAAAAAGGAGCACTATTACATTTACGATCTTGTATCCTGTCATTCATGTTGCTCAACGTAGTTGTGATAGACTGAAACCTTCTGATTAAATCAGGTGAAGTACCTGATCCACTAACATCATTATTTACAACTGATGAAAATTGGTTCTCCATAAACAACTTGAGATATGATAAATCTGACATCATAACCATTTCATATTTCAATTTTTGTAACATTAGTCACCATATCCTCTTTAAAAAATTCTTCTTCTTTCCTTGGAACTATACACTCCTTCAGTTTTTGAAACTTCAAATATTCTACGTCTAAGGCATTTCTCAGAGAAACATTCTCAGATTCCAACTAAGATACCTTTCTGTACAGTTCTTCAACTTCTGTTTCCCTTGAATCAGATGCACCCCGTGCTAGATTCACATTCTTAGGATAATGCAGCAGTACCAAAGGCAATGATTTAGCATCAGATTTTTCTTTTTCTTTGTTCGGAGAAGGTTGGTCCACAGATTTTTCCTTAGAGTTTTCAAACTCCTACACAGAAAAATCCTCTTGAAGTACCTCTGTTTGAGCATTAGAAGAATTCTCATCACATTCATCTGCCTCTTTGTCTTCCACTGGAATTTCAAGAACAATATTGTCATATGTTTCCTGTGGTCTTGCCACTTCTTCACCAGGCATTGCCTCCATCTATTGTTCTTGTTGAAGTGCAACATCAACATCAGCTACAATATGTTCCTGATTCTCCCTTTGAGCTTCTTTTGGAACTCCTGATCCCTCTACTGGTGATGTTCTGTCAATAACATCTACCATGGGCTTATCAACAACATATTCCCTTACAAAAGAATAAGAAAATAAAGCTTATGTGGTTGTTTCCAAAGTAGGGGAAGTGACTTCCTCATTTACTGGTCTCTTTCTTTTTGATTGAAGTCTCTCCTGACTTCTGTCTTCCTCATCATCTTCCACTACAAAGTGAATCCTTCTTGCTACGTTGCTGACTTTGGATTCAGCCTGTCCCTCTTTGGACTTAGCAGGTTGAGCCTGAGCACTCTCTATGACTTCCTCAGCTCCTACTGGAAAAAGTTTTCCTTTAATTGTGCTCCATAAATATCCAACTTTCCTCAAAGTTCCAGCATTAAACATATTATTGTGATAACAGTTAACTCGAGCATCCACTAATCTCACCATGTCTTTCTTAAATAATAGTTTAGAAATAAATTGACCAAAAGGGTAGAAATTCATTCGGGCCTCGCTTTGATAGCAGTATCTGAGATAACTTATCAAGTATCATGGAAAGTTTAACTTAATATCGCTTAACAAAAGAAACATTATATAAATATCTGGATACAAAATATTTTCCATTTCTGCCATCTGTGGATCTATTCCAGTCTGAATAAATTTGAACAAAATCTTCTGATCAGGCTCCAAATCCTTGACTAACATTTTCCTTATTTTCATAGTACCAAAAATAAAAAACACGATGTCTTCAGATTTATGCACAGAATCCCCAATATTTTTCAAATCGAAATGAAAAACTCCCTCATGAGGGAAATTGAGAATCTGACTAATCTCTACTGATGAGATTGAGAAATCCCTATCCTATATTTTAGCTATCATAATGTCCTCGGTATCTCCAAGACTAAACTGTACATATTTGAAGAAGTATCTATGTTCTACTTCATACAAAAATTCCGTATTTTCGCTGTTGAACATCTGTTCAAGATTCTGAAATGACAGTGCTTTCTTCAACAACAGATTTTTCTGAAATAGCCGGTCGAGAGTGATTACCTTTCCCTGTAAGATTTTTCTTCCCTCGGTGCGTTGTCTCTTAGAATTTCTTGGATCGGCTTCACTGGCTCTTTTAGTCCTTACCATTTCTATGAGAGTCTCTAAAGGTTTGAAGGTTATGGTTTCAGAGGTTCGAAGGTTAGGTTTTAGGAGAGAAAGTGTGGTTTTTGGATTTCGAAAGGGTTTCGATAGAAGTGAAAAGGTTTAGAAGTCGAAAAGGCTCTGATAGCCTTGATTCCCGTGTAATCACTAATCATTACATATATTTAAAACATATAAAGTTTGCATATGGAAAAATAAAGAAAATCTTAAACAGTATTCAATAAACAAAATAAAATTTACATAAATAAAGAAAATTAAATAAAAATAAAAATTATTTAAAATTAAATAAACCTAGCTACCCCTTAATAAAATAAAACCTTACAGTGGGAAGTGGTTTAGTAAAAATATCAGCTAATTGAATTTCAGTATTTATAAATTCTAAAAATAAATCATTTTTAATAACATGATCTCTTAAAAAGTGATGCCTTATATCAATGTTCTTAGTTCTAGAATGAATAATAAGAGTTTTTGAAATATTAATTGAACTGGTATTATCACATAAAATAGGTGTATTATTAAAATTCAATCCAAAGTCCATAAGAGTGTTTTTCATCCACAACACTTGTGCACAGCAACTGCCAGCAGAAACGTATTCTGCCTCAACTGTTGATAGGGAAAGTGAATGTTGTTTCTTACTAGACCATGATAATGATGATTTTTCCAAAAAGTGACATCTACCTGATGTACTTTTTCTATCTAATATACAACTTCCAATGTCAGCATATGAATATGAAATAAAATTGAAATCCTAAGTTTTAGGATAAAGAAGTGATTGAAAATTAGTTCCTTTTAAATATCTAAAAATTCTTTTAACAGCAGTTTGATGGGATTCTTTAGGATTTGAATGAAATCTAGCACAAAGACATACTGAATACATTATATCTGGTCTGCTAGCAGTAATATATAACAAGCTACCAATCATACCTCTATATAACTTGTTGTCAAATGATTTCCCAGTTTCATCCAAATCAAGTTTTATATTAGTACACACAGGAGTTGTAAATGTCTTTTTGTTTTCAAGACCAAATTTATTAAGTAAATCAGTAATGTATTTTCTTTGATTTAAAACATTTCCAAAAACTTTTTGAAATATTTGAAGACCCAAAAAGAAATTTAATTCTCCCATCATACTCATTTCAAATTCATCTTGAATTAATTTTGAAAATTCATGACAAAGAGTTTTATTAGTTGATCCAAATATTACATCATCAACATAAATTTGAACCAATAAAACATTATTTTTCAAAGTTTTCATAAAGAGGGTTGGGTCTACCATTCCAACAGTAAAATCATTTTTCAAAATAAAAGAACTTAATCTTTCATAACAAGCTCTAGGTGCTTGTTTAAGGCCATAAAGAGCTTTAGTAAGTTTAAAAACAGAATCAGGTTTTTGAGAGTTTTCAAAACTAGGAGGTTTTTCAACATAAAATTCCTCCATTAAATAACTATTTAAAAAGGTAGATTTAACATCCATCTGAAATAATTTACAATTCATATAAGATTCATAAGCTAAAAGGATTATAATAGCTTCTAACCTAGATACAGGTTCAAAAGTATCATTACAGTCTATTCATTCTTCTTGATTATATCCTTTAGCTACTAATCTTAATTTATTTCTTGTTATTGTGACTTGGTCATCCTGTTTATTTCTAAAGACCCATTTAGTTCCTATTACAGGATAATTCTTAATTCTTTCCACTAATTCCCAAACATGATTTCTTTTAAACTGGATTAATTCATCTTGCATTGCTATTATCCATGTTTCATCATCTAAAGCTTCTTCTATAGTCTTGGGTTCTAGTTGAGATAGGAAGGAAGATAATTCCACTAGGTTTCCTTTGATTCTTCTAGTTTGAACACCAGTTTCTAGGTTACCTATTACAGTTTCTAAAGGATGATTCTTTAGGGTTATAGACTGTCTAGGTAATGTATTTAAAGGTTCTTCAGTATCATGTTCCTCTAAACTGGACTGAATTTCTTTCATATCATTTTCAAAGTCATTTTTAAATTCTCAAGTCTCATGTTATCATTTGTGTCAAGTTCATCCATCTGTTCTGTCCTTTTCTTAAAGGGATCAGATTCATCAAATTTCACATGAACGGATTATTAAACAATCCATGACTTCTTATTATAAACTCTTTAAGCGTTGGAGGTAGCAGAATATCCTATGAAAATACCTTCATCAGATTTTGTATCAAACATACCAAGATTATTCTTGGTGTTTAAGATGTAAACCTTGCATCCAAAAACATTAAATTAATTTACTTTAGGTTTTCTGTTATTCCATAGTTCATAGGGTGTCTTTTTCAAAATAGGTCTAATTAAAACTCTATTAATTATATAACAAGATGTATTCACAGCTTCTGCCCAGAAATATATAGGTAGGCTATATTCATTTAACATAGTTCTATCCATTTATTGAATAGTTCTATTTCTTCTTTCTACAATCCCATTTTCTTGAGGTGTTCTTGGTGCAGAGAAGGTGTGTTTAATACCCATATTTTATCAAAAGGAATTAAATTCCAGATTCTCAAATTCTCCACCAAGATCACTTCTCAATGAGATTATATTGAACCCTTTATCAATTTGAATAGATTTAAAGAAACTTTCAAATAAAGTTAAAGCTTCATTTTTAAATTTCAAGAAAAAAATCCATGTAAATCTTGAATAGTCATCAACTTAAACATATACATATAATTTACCAGCTAAGCTTTCTACTCTTGAAGGTCCAAAAAAATCCATATGAATATGTTCTATAGGTTTAGATTTAGCAACATTATTCACAGATTTTAAGGATGATTTGTGTTGCATGCCAAGTTGACATGCATCACAAAATAATTCACTTTCAAATTTGAGACTAGGTAAATCAGAAACTAAATGTTTCTTAGATAACATATGTAAAACATATACATTTCAATGACCAAGTCTTCTATGCCAGATCTAGGATTCACTTAATTTAGCAGTCAAGCAGTTTACTTATTGTTTACACAAGGAATTTAAATCCAAAGTATAGACATTTTCATTTCTTGGTGCCTTCAATTTAAATAGTTTATCTTTAGAAATAGTACAACAATTGTTAGAAAAATAAACTGTATATCCATCATCTCAAATTTGAGAGATACTTATCAGATTGTGTTTTAGTCCTTGTACATAAAGCACTTTGTTGATTGAGATTGTTTTTTGGATCTCCATCAGTTCCAATGCCAATGATTTTTCCTTTGGAATTGTCATCAAATGTGACAAGTCCTCCTTCCTTATGAGTGAGTGAAGAAAAATTCAATGATTTTCCACTCATATGTCTTTAGTAGCCACTGTCCATGTACCATATATCTTTTCTTCTCTGGTGACCTTCTACCTCATCAATTTCTGCCATAATGCACATGTTTGCTTTTAGATTGACTTCTTCTTTCTCTAAGATTGATTCAGAAGAGCTACTAGAATCTTTAGATACACTCCAAGTGGATTTCATAGCTTTCATGTCATTTTTCTCAAAGTCATTTCCTTTGAAAATTTTATTCTTCTTTTCATCCTTCAATTGTGGGCAATCTGGTCTTATATGTCCCATATTTTGCATTCATAAAATCTTACTTCCTTATTATCTCACGTAAAGGATTTTTTGAATCATTTTTTCTTTCTGTAGAATTTTCTAAATTTTCTGGCTAACTGAGCCAGTTCTTCATCTGAGTTGGATGAGTGAGAGCATTCTGATTTAGCTTTGACTTATTTGCTCTTCAACTTTCTATTCTTTTGTTGTGAAGTTACCCTCAAGGTAGTATCTTCTCTTTGATATGCACTTTATGTTCATTAGCCTCATCTTGAATTACAGCTTCATACATCATTAGTGTACCAATCAGCTCTCTCATAATTAGATCTTTAATAGGTGTTGATTGTCTTATTGCAGCAGAAATACCATTCAATCGAGTAGGAAGTACTCTCAGTAATTTTAATGCATGATCAGTCTGCTTGATAGGTTCTCCTAGAGCTATTATGTTATTGACAATTTCTGTCAACCTCCCATTCATTTGGGAAATGCTCTCACCTTCAACCATTCTGAAAGTATCAACTTTTAATTTGGCAGTTGCATATCTCATTTGTCTGACATTGTCTATTCTTTCATATTCCACGGCTACTGTTTGCCACATCTCATATGTCGTCGGGCACTGATATACTCTGTTAAATTCATCTGGTCCTAGACCGCAGATAATTGCATTCATAGCCTTCGAGTTCATATTGTACTCTGCCTCTATAGCAGCACTCCATGTCTCATAATTTTCAGGAATGTCATAAGGAGACAGAATCTTTGAATAGACTCTATATCTGAGGGTTTTCAAATATATTATCATATGTGATTTCCTGCAACCATAGTTGTCTCCATTAAAATATGGTGCACTAACCATCGAAATCCCTTCTCTTATATAAGTCATGATGCTCTATTTTATAATCCTTAAATTCTTCTAGCTTGTTAAGGCTATATCAGAAGCTCCACCCCTATGATACCAATTGTTGGATCTGAATCTACAGATTATACACAAGAGGGGGTGAATTGTGTGTTATGTAATTTTTCGATAACTCTTTTCTTGAACGAGTTCTATCCTTTATACTTTATCCGATTTGATTGTGTAGTGGAATAAATAAAAACAAGAACACAAATATGTATAGTGGTTCAGGGAACAGATGGCCCCTAGTCCACTCCACCAATGCTCAACTCCACGAGCTTGATGATTTTCACTATCTGGTCCTATTTTCCACAGACCAGTTCACAACTGAGTACAGGCAGTTGAAACCTTAACAATCCACGGAAAAACAAAGCCTTCTGGGTCAAACATGAACCTACACAACTTAGAACGAGAAGTTGGTTACTCAAGAATAAAAATAATTTCAGAAATAAATTTTCCAGTTGATCTTCACAATTGCAACAGAATGCAATTGACAGTAGATGGATCGAATTCTCTGGAAATATTGATCTTCAAGACGAAGCAGTTCTGAGTTGATCCAGTTGCAGTAGATATAGAGGTATAGTTCACAACTTTAGTAGTAGTAGATCCACAGTAGATATTCGATGTAGAACAGGTGAATCTTCTATCAAGTTCCTTCTTCTTGAAAGAACATAGCTTTGACGCTCCTTTTTGAATAAGCAGATCAATCGTGAATTTCCACAGTCTCTATTTTCTATTTTTATAATAATAATAGATTTATCACACATATATATTCTTGTACCTGGTGTTTTAGAGAGAACATATATAATAAAGCTGAGCATATCTCCTACACATTTAGATCCATAAAAGTCACCTTCTGATTCGCGATATTCAAAAATTCGAATTTACAGAGAGGTCGTAACTTCCCTTAAGACTCGGCATAAAAAGATCCTTTTAATTCGTTCTTAAATCCATTAATAAAATGGCTTTGAATTAGTCAAAGTCGTACTTTAAAAAAGACTTTAAATCAAGCTTGAAATCCGCCCAGAAATCAGCTTCATGATCGCTGCACATAAATATCGTATGTCAATATTTCCAACGTCAAACGTAAGGTTAATGATGTGACCTCAAAACATAGGGTTAATAACATAGTATTCAAACGTAAGTTTTACAACGTAAGGTTGACAACGTAAGGTTGAACACAAACGTAGGTTTGATCACCCATACATTTTCATCAACACTCAAACGTTCAGTAGAATATCTATAATTTTACATGATCCATACTTTTCAATAACGTATGGTTGTTTACAAAAGTAATGTTGATGATCCATACTTTTGAGAAACAAACGTAACGTTTTGAATTTACGTACGGTTCTCCTTCCATACTTTTCTGATAACCAAAACGTAGGGTTCCTTCCTAACGTAAGGTTCTTCTTCCATACTTTGCTGAAAATGTATGGTTGTTTAACAATACTTTTCTCTTACCACAAAAAGTATACATGATTTTCATCCTTACCCTACATTTATCTACGTAGGGTATGACCAGTGATTCCAGAACACACTAAAGCAGATTCTGCGCTATATTTATCTACGTAAGATGTGAACAGTGATTCCAGAACGCAGTAAAGTAGATTCTGAATAAGTAATAAATTCTCGTTTTTTCAAGAGTAAAATAAATAAATAAATTCTGGCACAATACTAAATAAAATCATTAGAAAATAACTAAGGGTATTTGTGAGCATCAAAATTATCATAAAGAGATAGATTATTATTTTCAATAATCTCCCCCTTTAAATAACATTAACATGTATTGTTGAAAACAATACTTTTCTCAACAGTTTCAATATAAGAATGTTTTCAATTATTTATTTTTCATTTTATTAATTATCTTAATAGTAATAATAATATTTATAATAAAAACATGAGTATTGATTTATCAGAATGATTATAAATAAATAAAATATTGGAATCCTAATGAAACAATTAATGATATTTATTGATAAAAATAATACCAAGATTATTTTTTATTTTTAAATGATTAATTTTGAAAATAAATCAATTTTAAATTTATATTTATATGTAACATAAATTTTATAAATATATAATTATTATTATTTGAAATTGGATACTAAAAAATGATAACTATTAAATTATATATTATGTTTTAAATTAAGGGTGGTGTATAACATATTATTATTTTTATATTATTAAAAAAATTATTAAAAAGATTTTATATATAAGATTATGAAATAATGAAGTAAATTTGTGTATTGTAAAATATATGAAATTATGAATATTATTTTTACACTAAGTTAATTTTAAATAATTTGACTAAATGATTTTTAATACATTTACTTTTAAGTAAGTTATTATAAAATCTCCATTTAAATATTTAGTAAGAATATTTTCATTAATAGACAATATTATATTAATTTGATATTAAAATTAAAATAAAATGTTTCATATATATTAAGGAAGAAAATAATTTTGATTAATATAATAGTTAATAATATTTATGTTAGAATTTTAATAAATAACTTATAAGTGAATAGTTAAACTAAAATTTAAATAAATTATCCATCCCAAAAGACGAAAGGTAAGAACCTATATAATATTGACAAATTTAAACTATAATTATAAAAAAAATATAGATGTTTGAAATTGATATATAATTTTTTTGAAAATAGAGAAATAATATATTTTATAATTTATATATATATATATATATAATTTTAAATTTAACATAGTGTAAAAAAATGGTTATCCTAGAGGGAATCCAAGGAACTATGAAAAATGATTTAGTGGGAAATTAACAAAAATGAGCCATCCCATAAGGCGAAAGGTAAGAACATGTAGGATTAAATAGCCAACTATATTACATCAATGAGTAGAGGGAGAATTTCAGTGAGAAAATAGGGATGTGACATCATGGTTTTTCTCGACCAGTGATCTCATTAGATGCAATGTAGGTACTAGATAATATCCCATTATACTCACATATACTGCTTAAATGGAATGGTTTAACTAATATTTTAGATCAAATTTGAGATGTACTCTGATGTGGGATATTGTATATGAGTTTTTCACCAATTTAAAATCATCTTCTTATATTACATTGGTCTGATCAATCACATTTTAACCATTTGATCTTCTTGATTATCATCTTCTTCATCACGCTGTACTAAACCCCTTGATTCCATATTATTTATCCTTAAAATTATATTGAACAACATATCAGCAATATTTGATGCATGATCAAATGATTCATATGAAAAACATAGATCTTCTCAGGAATATGAAAATAGTATTTCATACTTTAGTTGTTTATGGGCATTATCTTTCACATGATTATTTCAAAAAGTTGAAAATATTTGACGAAATATCATTCACCATTTTTCCTCCGATATACAACAAAACCTCATCTGAAATTACCATGATGTAGATAATGACATAGATTTTATCATCAATTGATCATTGGGTTTACACCAACATCAATGATGAACTATATATATTTGAGGGTCTATTATTTTTTAATAATAAAACTTTTTAATGCATTTGAAGTATGTTCCAAAATATAGAAGGAACCCAAATTCTTGGAAGCTTTAATTTTTTTATCTTTCAGGAATGTTTATTAGATGAAATCCAAATATAGATCTTGAAGTTTTTTATATAGATTTCATTTTCAATTTTATTTCTTCACATTACCGGGTTTTTTGGATGAGAAATCATTATTTTTTATTATTTTTAAACAAAAACTAATATACATGGATAAGTTATATATAAAGTCCATCTTACTATTTAAAAAACCTCATGCTCTAACATCTCTTTCTTCTAAACTATTTAATATCCTCTTCCTTACCTTGAATATAATAAAATGAAGATATTACCTAAATTTCATTTAATTTTCTAGATTCAATGATTGTGAAAATTCTATTTAAAAACTAATATTTCATGTTTCTTTTCAAAACACTTTTTAAGGGAGATTTATTTTGAAATTATTATTTTATTACTATAGGGTAGTTTTATCTCCATATTCTATTAAACCCCTTATTTTAAAATGAGAATTAATTTTACTTATAAAATATTTTGGAGGAATATTATTTAACTATTTATTTTCATTTAACTCAAAAAATCCATTTTAAAATAAAGAAGGTCCATTAAAATGGAACTTTTTTCATAGATGGGTTTAAATAGAACATATTATCATTTTAAATATAATTTTTTTACACAAATAGATGTTATTACTAATTAAAGTTTTAGGAATACAATATAGTTTTCAATAACATTTAGTGTATGTTTATAAAATCATTTTTTTAACATTACTTTTTCAAACACTTCTAACATAGTGTCACGACCCATCCCCTAGGGCCCATGCAGTGACTTCCCCAAGCCCTTCTTCCATAGGCCAGGGGTTGGCGAATAGCACCAAAAAAGCATATCCCTATAACAAGAAGGCATTGCCTTCAAACCTATACAAACACCCAAAAAAAGAACAAAACAAGAAGCAACCATTAAGTAAACTTTTGTAGTAAAAACTATACTGGATGTAAATGGTCCATAATACAAGCCCAAATGATAAGTTAAAGTTAAACTAAAAAGTGAAAACCACTTTTGGATCATCCACTGAGGATACTACCTAAATGGTAGGTACCGATCGTCTCTACAGCACTCCATGTCTTCACGTCTTCTCTATGTACCGACTGGTATTGGCTCCGTCAAGTCTCTGCCCACTATCTCATCAACTGCACAAGATAGAACAAGGTGCAGGGGAAGACCGTGCATGGGTGAGTATAATAATACTTATTTGGGACCCAGAGACCTCCGAAGGTCTCACAGATTTCCCCAATGGATAAACCGAAATGTAAGACCCCAATCACAAAGTATGAATCAATAGTCAACCCACACCAGGTATACAACTCATTTACTGGGAATAAAGATGATTATTCATAAGCTATATATTTTTACCCTATTAAGAAGTTCCACAACTAAACCATGATGATGTGTTTTCATTGTCGATCCACATATGGTCGTGTGTTTTTGATCGACGATGGGCCACTCTATGGATAGTCCTCATTGGGTCATGCACTGCTGATCCACAGATGGTCACTACGATTCTGAGCCACACAGGGTTGCTATGATTGTGATCCACACAGGGTTGCTATGATGCTTATCCATAGAGGGTAGCTATAATGTTGATCCACATAGGTTCGCTATGATGCGGATCCTCATAGGGTCTCTGTGATGTTGATCCACAAATGGTCACTACGATGCTGATCCACACATATTCTCTCTTCAATTGGCAGACAACCACACGATTCCCACTCATAGCTCACTTGATTATAGGAGAAACACTCCTAAATCCATGAGTTATTTTTCAACTGCTACAATGTGCTGCAAAATACATACCCAAGGGACTGCCCTATCATTGGGGTACCAACATGATAGACGGTGCGTCGATCGGACGCACGGTTAGTGAGATGTTGGCACTTTTGTAAAAAGTCCCTAGTTGGATTCAAGTAAGATCTAAACCATGTCACAATTCATACTCCTTAAAATCTCCATTGTAGTACCTCTGAAGGACCGCCTTGTCACAAGGGTCCTAATTCCATAGATGACGCATAGTTCACATGCCCGGTATGTTAGTTACATCCCTTTCCGTGATATGACGGTGATCACACCTCGGTCAGGACCGGCTCAGTCAGGCCCGTCAGAATATGCCCAAGGTACCACTTCCCAAAAGAGATCCCAACATGATTGATTGCATGTAGAACAGACACATGGTTCATTAATTATGTGTGTTTCTATATTCAGGTACTGGTTGGGTCTGGGCCCAGTTTGACTGGGTTAGAATGACCAGACACAACAGGTATCGAGGTCTACCTAACCCCGCCCGGGTCGAGCCCGTTGGGGTCGGCCCTGTTCGGTTTGTGGCTCTGGGCCACGGTTGGCCCGGCCTGCTGGCGGGTCCAGTCCGCTTGGCGGGTCCGGTCTGCTGGGTGGTTCTGGCCCGCTTGGTCGGAACGCTTCTGGCTCGGTCCACCCAAAGGTGGAATGTTGTGTCCCACTAGCTCTGTGGTTTTGAGTCCATTTCGCCAGACGGTGGGGCACTTCCCCACCACATAAAATGTCCACCATTTGGCAGATAGGGCTTCACCAACACGTCACGGTGTGGGGTTGCGCCGCTCCTTCCATCCGCGACTTGCTGGCGGAGGCTACACCTCGCGCACTCCCTTCTGCTTCAGCTTACTGGCTGAGGCTGCTTCACACCGCTGACGGTGCCTGAAGGCTCCCCCCTTATCCATCACGACTGGCTCAGGCCGACTACCTTCATCCACCGCAGCGTGCCATCACGCACCACCTTCCACCACCAATGGCCAGTAGCTGTGGGTCTCCTCCATCCGCTGCCGGCAGCCACCGACATGGCGCGCCGGTGGTTTCATCCAGTGGCCACTAGACGTGCTCTGGTGGTTTGTTCTTAGTGTCATCTATGCCTACGGATCTCCCTCTCAACCATAGTCATAGCATGACCCTCTCTTTTTCGTTGTCGTCAATCTGAAGAAACCATCCCCAAAGAATGGAGAATGAGTGAAGCGATAGAGGGACTGGGGCTTGTTCCTTTGGCTCATGACCTCCGCGTCAATGTGATAGCAAGTGGATACAATGTAAAACAACAAATATAACCTTTAAACAATCCCCCTACCTGGAATGAACGTTCACTGATGATGATTGACAGAACCTTCTTTGTCACTGTCGTCGGTTCATGTTTCGGTGGCGATCGTCACCACTCACCAAAACCTGTTTCATCCTCCTTGTGGTTCGTTCTGTGCTACTTTTATAGAGCGTTGTCACTTTGTGAAGTCTATTCAAAACTCCACCCCGAGATCCGTATAAATAAGAGTGGGGAAGGGAGAGTAACAGACATGAAATTAATGAGGTTCATTTAATTATTGAACCTTCAAAATTCCAATTTCATAGTTACAAAAATAAAGGGGATTCAATCCATTTAATGGCTTGACATGTCATTGGTCCTTCCGCCGTCTCTCATCTATTAGAGGAAAAGAAAAAAAAGAAAAAAAATAACATTGTTATTTTATTATTCTTTTAAATGTCCCAAAATCTATATTTTTCTCCTGAACTATTGTTGTTGTATTGAAGTCTCCCTTAAGATAATCTTGCCACTATGGATTCAATGGTGCCCTCAAATTTTTAATCTGAGCACTGGTTCAAAAGTTAGAAAATTCCGCTCATGCGTTTACATAAAGTACCTTAATAAAATGTTCAAAAATTCATTCTGGGCACACAGTGCCTCAGAATCACGCACCATCCATTTACACAGACTTTTAATAATTCCATATAATTAGAAATATTACATGGAAAATACAGGTCTTTAAACTCTCCCCCCCCCCTTAGAGATTTTCATCCACAAAAGCCACTATATAGACTAAGGGAACAAGTTGGGGTACAGATCATGAATCTGAGCCTCATGCTCCAATGTGCTCTAATGGAGGTTCCCGTACTACCAGCAAAGATGCACCAAAGGTATTGAACATCCATAGACGACCCACTCATGTGGATCCCCAATCTCAACTGGAACCTCTGTAAACATCATCCCATTATCAATGTCCATCTCGCCCCAGTCGATAAAATTTGATGGATCATGCACGTACTTCCTCGGCTACAACACATGGAAAACATCATCACCTGATTCATCTGTGTGGGAAGATCTAGGAGATATGTCACCACTCTAACAATGCTGAGGACTGGAAAGGGGCTGCTGAACCATGGAGATAGCTTGTCGCCCTGGCCAAATCTCCACAACCCTCGTCGAAGTGAGACTCATAGGAAGACATGGTCTCCCTCCATGAAATCCATAGGTCTTCTCCTCCTATCATCATAAGACTTATGCCTAATTTGTGTAATCTTCATCCGCTCTTGGATGATCTACACCTTCTCAGTGGTTTCCTGAACCAACTTTGGACTCATAAGTGCTGACTCCCCTAGGTCTGTCCAGCATGGAGGTGATCTTCATGGTTGACTGTAAAAGGACTCAAATGGTTCCATACTGATGGCGGTGTGACAAATACTGTTGTATGTTAACTCCACCAAGGAAAAGTGATCCTTACAACTGCGACCAAAATCTATGATGTAAGACGAATCATGTTATCCACTGTGTGAATGGACTACTCCGTCTGACCATCTATATAAGGATGAAAGGAAGTGCTCAAATGTAGCTGATTCTTGAATGCCTCCTGCAACCCCTTCCACAACCGGGTGTAAAATGTGTTTCATGATCATAGACAGTCATTCATGGCACCCATGAATCCATAAAACCTCTTGTACGTTGAGGAGTCCCAATACCTCTACTTATCCCTACTCTTGGATGGGTAAGAAGTTGGCCGACATGGTGAGTCGGTCAATGATCACCTAGATGGAATCATAGCACCTAGAAGTATGTGGTTGCCCTGTCACTAAATCCATGGAAATACCATCCCACTTCCACTCTAGTACCTCCAAAGGCTGCACTAAGCCTACTTGAACCTAATGCTTGGACTTCACTTTCTGACAAGTGAGGCATCGTGAAACAAAACTTTCCACTACTTTTTTCATCCCTAGCCACCAGTGCTGATGCTGGAGGTCCTGATACATCACTACCACACCAGGATATACCACTATAGGGGATGTATGGAAGCCCTTCAACACCTCCTCCTGTAGCACCACCGGTACCACGGTTCATCCTCTAAAGGGGATGACTTGCTCCCTACATTCAAAAAATCCAGCATGTCCCTATCTTGAGGATATATGAGCACAGCAAACGTTGTAGTTAATTTTCCCAAGCTATGCCTCCTGAAATCGCTAAAGAAGCAGGGGAGTGATAGTCATAGACTGTAGGTACGCTTCTCCATCCTTATCCCTAAAAGATATCTGCAATGTGGCTAGCTGCTCAATTACCTCACTCAACAACTGTAGAACAGAACTCCTGTGGAGTGAATCTGCTCCTATGTTCCCCTTCTAAGGAGTGTGTACTATCTCAAAGTTATAGTCATGGAGGAACCCTATCCAACGTCGTTGTCTCATGTTTAGTTACTTCTATGAGAATATATACCAGAGACTCATGTGATTAGAGTAAATAATAAACTGTAAATTGTTCACCCATCAAGTAGTGTCGCCACATCTTCAAGGTGAAGACCACTACTACTAACTCTATGTCATGGATAGTGAAGTTATACTCATGCTTTATCATCTATTTTGAACCATAATAGATCACTACTTTCTCCTTAATTAAGACACATCCATGTCTAGTCCCTAATGTGTCACAGTAGACTACATACCCAACACCCTCTTCTGGTAGCCTCAAAATGGTGGTAATAGTCAGTCTCTACCCCATCTTCTAAAAACACTGTTGGAATCTCTCCATCCACATGAAGTTACCTTATTCATAAACACTGAAAAGGGTTCCAAAACTATGAAAAATTCAGGTACGAATCTCTGGTAGCACACAATCGACCCCAGAAAACTCTGCACCTTGATCACACTCTGGGGTGGCTCCCAAGCAAGCACAACAACTATCTTCACCAGATCCACTATTACCCCAGCCTCTGAGATAATTTGTCCAAGAATGTGGACCACCCATATCCATAATTGGAACTTCGAGATATTACCATATAGTTGGTGCTCTTGAAGTGTATCCATAACTATCTGCAGATGATAGGCATACTCCTCCTCCAATGCAAAGTATATCAAGCTGTCATAGATGAAGACCACTACAATGAAATCAAGGAATGGATGAAGGATCTTGTTCATGAGTCCCATGAATACTTTAGGGGCATTGGTCTCACCGAATTTCATATCCAGGAACTCATAGTGGCCATACCGACATCTGAAGGCCCTCTTCTACACATCCTCATATCCTACCCTGAGCTGATGATATCATGATCTGAGGACTATCTTCGAAAACTAATGATCCACCTTCAGCTGAATAAAGAGATCATAAATCCTCAGAAGTGATTTCTTGTTCTCCATGGTCACCTAGTTCATGTGGCGATAATCCACACATAGCCTCAAACTCTCATATGCCTTCTTGGCGAACAAAATCGTGGCCATCCATGGAGAAACACTCGGCCTTATGAACCCATTACTCTGAAAGTTCTCCAACTATACATGTAACTCATGAAGCTCCATGGGGGCCATCTGATATGGTTGTGTAGATATCGGTGTATCCCTAGGGTAGAAGTCGATGTATAAGTCCACATATCTATGAGGAGGTAGTCCCATAATATCATTAGGGACGACATTGGCATACTGGTCCACCACTACAGGATAGCTCGAACTCTCAACATCAACTACTCCGAGGGTAAGGCTAGCAATCTGATGTGTGATCTGATGAACCCTCCTACAAGTAAGACTATCTTGTTCTGCTAAGTTTCCCTTTTCCCTGGTGAAGGAAAACCTAGTCCCATCCACATGGAAACACCACAATTTGTTCCAAATACAGTCAATCTGAGAATGGAATGTGGGTAACCAGTCCATACTCAAGATAAATTCGTAATGCCTTGATGATGCTACTAGAAGATCCCATCCAAATACCTCACCTCCTAGAGTAATCTCACATTTCCATCATGAGTGTGTAATCATAGAATCTCCTACTATAGAACTCTCTAATCGCAATGATCAATACAACGACTCCACCAGAATCTCTAATCTCTGAATAAGAGCTGTGGCAATGAAAGTGTTATTGGAAACTGTTTCTATAAGTACTGAAGCTAAGGTGGAGTAGACATAGATCGTACCTCGAATCATATCTGGAGCACCGTGGTCGAAGGCCTCAACTGCCTAAAGATGAGCTTGTCCATGTCCACTTACTCCCTCTGGTTGGGGTGGACCACCTGGATGTGGTGGTGGTAGAACCTTGAATTTCCGCAAACTACCTACTGGATAGCCAACTCCTCTACCATATCTGCCACCCTTTGAACCTCCTCACTCAAATCTACATCTCTGCATCGGCGGTACCTCGACCATCTTCTATTCGTCAGTGTGGCTGTTCGGGCAGTTGTGAGCCATGTGACCCTGCTCGCCACACATGAAGCATAGTCTACTCTTCTTCTAGACTACTATACCACGTGAGGCTTGCACCGTTTTCCCTACATCTCAGGGTCATCCACAAGAATTTTTGGTCCACTTGGACCTCTATTTTATCTTCCTACTACCTATAGAAGATGACTCTACTACGTGTAGCCCGGTGGTGGGTCTCACCATCGGTGTCTACTCATCCTAGAATCTCTCCTGCAGGAGTGCCCTCCTCAACACTCTAGCATGATTCGGGATGCTAAGATATACCATCAATCCTCTAATCTCTCGTTGGAGACCCTACTCAAAGGTTTGGTCCCTAATGAAAGGGTCACGCACCACGTCGGTGGAGTAGCGCCAGAGGTCGGTGAACCTCGCAGTGTACTGGGCCATAGTCAGGCGGACCTATTGTAAGTGTAGTAGCTCCTGTATATGTACAAAGCATAGATTCACTGGAATGAACTCGGCCCTGAAGAGTCCATCGTAATCTTCCTTGGTGTGGGTCACCTCGTAATGTGTCTATATAGTCAGGCTCCCCTATCTTCCTAGTGCTCCCTGGAAAAGAATAACAGCATGGATCACCATTTCGGCTGTTGGTGTCCCTGCCAGGAGAAAAACACTTGACACATCCTCCAGTCAGTCCTCAAATGCCTATAGATCTGTCTCTACTCAGAACCATGGATGCCTCTAATGCTGGAACTCAAGTAATGCGCTCTGTCGGCGTTCATCTTCTGCTAGTGTGGATGGTTGTAATGGCTTCCCAATGGGTAATAGTGCAGCTGGTACACCACCTGATGGCATTATCTCTGTAAGACGGCCCTACATCGAAGCCTCATCACTCAATGGGATTTCATCATGTACTCTCTCAGGAATCCTCACTGGGTGTCTACGCAATGGTATCCTGAAATGTAACAGGTTTTCCACATACAATAAGTTATACCTGGTGAGGTGAATCAATATATATCAAGTAATAACATTTCCAAAACACACACAATCAGTTTTTTCATGCACCGATTCATAAATCAAAATACGGGGTCCTGTTTTATGGATACATCGGCGGCTGCACCATCACTGGACTCCATGAACTGAAATCCACACTCAAAACACTTAACATTATTTATCCATTACAAGATAAGAGTCCAATTTCATCGGTAGAACTGACTCCTATGATACCAATTTCTCACGACTCGCCCCCCGAGGCCTGTTCTGTAACAACCCCAAGCCCGCCTTTTATAGGACAGGGGTTGGCGACTAGTACTAAAAAGGAATATCCTTGTGATGAGAAGACATTTACTTTAAACATCTACAATTGAACAAACCAAAAACACAACAAGAAGAAACCACGAGGTAAAATGATGTAGTCAAAAGTGTAATCAAAGGAAAGGCGCCGGAATACAAGTCAAACTAAAAAGTACAAGTACAACTGAAAAGTGAAAATAGCTCTGGGATCATCCTCCTAGGATCCTACCAGAAGGGTAGGTACATAACATCTCTACATCACTCCATGCCATCCCATTTTCTCCGTGTACTGCATAGTCCTGGCTCCCTCAAGACTCAGCCCAGCTGCTCATCGTCTACACAACACACCACAAGGTGCGAGAGAATCCCATACACGGGTGAGTGTAACAATACATAGTAGGAACCCCGAGACCCCCAAAGGTCTCTTATAGTTCAAAAAGGAAAAACACAAAGCAATACCTCAATCAAAAAGCACGAACTAATAGCCATCTCACTCCAGGTATACAACTATGTGATCTGGAATAAAGATGATTATTCTTAATATTTATCTTTTTATCCCATTATGCCATTACACAACTAAACCATGAATAATTTGTTCCATTTTCAATCCACATAGGGTCGTGTGTCGCTAATCCATGAAAGGCTACTCTAAGGATTTTCCACACTGGGTCACTCTCATTAGAATGTTCCACAAATGAACCATGAAGAAGTTCTTCCACTGTTGTTCCACAATGGGTTGTGTGTTGCTGGTCCATGACAGGCTGATCTAAAGATAATCACCACCGTGTCTTAAATTGCTGATCCGCATAGGGTTTCTATGATGCTAATCCACATAGGGTCTCTAAGATTTTGATCCACACAGGGTCTCTATGATGTTGAACTACATAGGGTCACTGTGATGCTAATCAACACAGGGTCGCTCCAGTGTTGATCCACACAGGTCCCTACAATTCTGATCCACATAGGATTGCTCTTCAATTGACATATATCCACACAATTCCCGCTCATAGCTCTCTTGATTCTATGAAAACTGCCCCAAAATCCATTGATTATATTTAAAATGGTGTGAAGTCCCCCAAAAATTATACCCAAGGGACCTTCTAACCATAGGGGTCCCAACATGATAGATGATGTGTTGATCAGATGCCTAATCTGTGAGATATGGGCACTTTTATAAAAAGGTCCCAGTTTAATTCATGTATGATCCAAACCAGGTAGAATGTGAAACTCCATCATAACTCATTTAGAGTACCTCCAAAGGAACTCTTTTTCATAAGGGTCATTATTCTACAGACGACACATTTTACGGATGCCAGATCTTTTAGTTACATCCCTTTCGATGATACGAGGGTGATCACACCTCTTTCCAACCAGGATCGGTCAGGCGCACCATAATATTCCAAAGGGACCACTTCCAAAAAGGAATATTAACACCACTGGTGGTGTGTCTAACGGACACCCGGTTTGTCAGTTATGAGCGTTTCTTTATTCGAGGACCAGTTGGGTGTGGGCCCGGTCCAACTCGGTCTAACCCACCCAATGAAACGGGTCTAGGGGTCTACATGACCTCACCTAGGTCTGACCCGTTAATGGTTGGCCCGGTTCACTGGGTTCAGCTCTCCGGGGTCCGCTCGGTTCAGTTCACAGTACCGGGCCATGGTTGACCTAGCCCGCCGAGTGTGGCTCGGCCCACCTACGTTGGCCTTCCAGGCCACTAGTCCAGCCAGGTCGACATGGTGGGTCCGTCTTGGCCTTCTAGAGGCTCCATCCCATTGTTTTGACCCACTCGAAGGTGGACTATTGTGTCCCGTTGGCCCCGTAGTTGCGGGGCCATTTCGCCAGCAAGTGGGGAACTGCCCCACCACATGAACGGTCGGCCGTTTGGCCCACCAGGATATTCTAACACGGCACGACGTGGTGCTTCACCTCTCCTTCATGCTATGTCTTCTCCACGCCATACCTTCCTGCTATGGCTGCTACACACCGCCCCCCTTCTATCATGGCCCACAGGATGCACCAGCTGGCGTCGCCCTTATCCCACACAGCCAGCTCGGGCCGACCACCATCGGCCACTGCAGCACACCGTCGCACACCACCTTCCACTGACTGCAGCATGTTTCTTTGGGACTCCTCCAGCCAACACCAGCCACCATCGACTTGGTGCACCAACAGTTTACTATACGGGCCACTGGACGTGCTCTAATGGTCCGTTCTTGGTGTTTTATGGGCCTACGACTCTCCCATGATGCCTTCTTCATATCATGACATTCTATTTCGTGTTTCCTGTTAAGTCAAAAGTCCTCTTTTGGCTTTTACATCATGTTTTGGAAATCACAAATATATTTTACATCATGTTTTGGAAATCACAAATATATTCTGTCATGTTTTGGAAATCTCAAATGTATTCTATCATATGTTTGAAAATAACAAATTGTCTTTTATCATGTTTATCGTATCGTACGATCTTGATCGTACCGACCAAAACGTATCGTACTGACTCTGTCAAACGTATCGTACTGACTCTATCAAACGTATCGTACTGACTCTGTCAATCGTAGCGTACTGACTCTGTCAATCGTATCGTACTGACTTTGCTATTCAGATGATCATTATTTGTTTTAGTACTTTGTCAAAAACTCTCTCTGCATATGAATCGTACTCATGTTTTACATTTCTATATATCTCTTATCCTAACAAAACGATGTCGTTGAGCTAGTTATATACTAATCAAAACGATGTCGTGCTTTCTGTTTCAATATGACCGTTGGAGGCAATATGACCGTTGAAACCCGAGGCCTATAAATAGGAGGTCATTTGAAGCTGAGAACATTGATGAACGAAGAGAACGAAAGAGACTCTGTGAACTACAAAGATTCTAGAGAGAGACAATGTGACTTCTCTCATCAAGCCTTGTGCGTCCGATCATCGTATCGAGGGCTTTCAAGTAATTGAAAGACAGAGGTGCCGATTACCTGCAAAATCGAGGGCTGCCGGAGATAGGCAGACAGACGTACCGATCATCGTATCGAGGGCTGCCGGGGATAGGCAGACAGACGTGCCGATCATCGTATCGAGGGCTTCCGGGGATAGGCAGACAGACGTTCCGATCATCGTATCGAGGGCTCACCAAGGTGTTGGTGAGACAGACCTTTTATCCTAGGTGAAACGATAACCCTTCTCTTTGGGTTAAAAGAATTGTATTACTTTTACATTTCCGCTGTTATATTAGAAAGGGATTTGTGTTGTTTCCTTTCTTCTTTACATATTCAATTGTAATTGTTTCAATTACAATCTTTCTATTACATTTTGTATTGATTGGTTCTATACGCTTTAAGGTAGAATCGGTCACATTTGTATTACTCTGATTATTGTGTTCACCTTGAATACAATTGTTTTGCTTTACAATAGTATTACAATACATCATACCTTTTACATTCAATACAATTGTGGGTGTTTGTGTTTGAATTAGTTTAAGATCTTTTAAACTAATCTCTTTGTTACTAAATCTCAAAGGTTTTTAAACCTACAATTCACCCCCCCTCTTGTATTATTCCATCTAATAGACTTTTATATCGACTATTCGATCCAACAATTGGTATCAGAGGAGGTTTTCCACTGATTTGTATTATTAGCTTTATTTCTTATTACTTTCTTGTATACTTACTACACTAACGTGTGGAGTGGAAAAGTTGTTTTTGTTATATTAGATGGCAGGAATGAATATTGGATCAATAGATAATCTGAATCCTTCTAGACCACCAATCTTCGATGGGAATGATTATGAGTATTGGAGAGATCGTATGAAGTCTTTCGTCATCAATACTGGTGTAGACAATTTTATTATGCTTACTGGGGGTTACAAAATTCCTGACAAAGAAATTAGTACTTTCACCAATCAAGAGAAGCAAGAATATCAACTGAATTACAAGGTACGCAATACTTTATTATGCTCTATGACCAGGAATATATATAGTCAGATATCTTCATGTGAAGCAGCCAACTGTATTTGGAAGAAATTAGAAGTCACTCATTTTGGTACATCCAAGGTTATAGAAACAAGGAGAGCAATGCTTCGAGCAGAGTATCATGGATTTGTTTTTCCTTATGGAGAGCCAGTATGTAAAGTGCAACAAAGGTTTATGACAATTGTCAACAGCTTACAATCTATGGGAGAAAAAGGTCTTGATGATGAATCTCTTATTGATAAGATTATAGATATTATGCCAAATGAATGGGAGTCAAAAAGAACAGCCATTGATGAAAATAGAAAAGTTTCCCAGATTACTCTTGATGAACTCTTTGGAACTCTTCTACAACACGAGACAAGAATGAAAAGAGATGCTGATTTCAATAAGAAGAAAAATGGGAATGGAAGTGTAGCTTTTGCATCTAAAGCTAAAACACCTGAAAGGGTTACAAGGTCTAAATCCAAGAAAGTTGTTGTTTCTGATTCAAGTGATTGTAATCTTTCAGACAATGAGTTAACTAATCTTGCTCGGAGGATGAACAAGATTGTGGGAAAGAACGATTTTCAATATAGATTCAAAAATAAAGATAGGAAAGATAGGAAAGATTCAGAGGTAACTTGTTATGAATGCAAGAAAGCAGGACATATAAGGCCTGATTGTCCTTTACTGAAGAGGAAAGATAGAAAAGAGAAACACTCTGAATGAAACAAGAAAAGGTTTTATAAGACAAAGAAAGTCTTGAAAGCAAATGATACATGGAGTGCAAGTGGTAGTGATTCCTCATATGATTCTTCAGAATATGAGATGTCAGGACAAAGGAATATTGGACTTCTAGCCAGACTACCAATTGAAGATCATTGTCTCATGGCTAAGGTACATAATGCTGAAGCTGTTACAAATGTCTCTTTAAATACAAATTATGTTGATAATAAATATTATGAATCTTCAAATAATGAACCCTCATCATCAGAAGATGATACTTTACCTTCTTTTGAAGAAGTCTCTAGATTTGCTAAGTTACATGAAAATGAAAATTCTAAACTCAAAAAGAGATTTGAAAAAGCAAATTCTAGAATTTCTATTTTGACTAAAGAAGTATCAGATCTTTCTAAAGATCTTGATGGGAAAACTTCTGATTTTGAAAGTATTTTGAAAACCCTTGAGAAAGTCAAATCTGAAAAAGATAAACTTTCTAAGGATCTTGAAACTGCTATTTCAAAGAAAAACTATTTAGTGTCTAACTCTAGTTCTAATTCAAATGTTTTAGAAAACAAGAATTTGGTTTTAAAACTAAAGTCAGAGATTTTATCCTTGAAAAAGTGCTTGTCAAACTTTACTCATGGAAAAGGAAACTTTGATAGGATGTATTCTCAAATTAGACCATTGAGAAATCGTTCTGGTCTTGGTTATACTTATTCCAAACCTGTTTTTAGTAATAACTATTTTGTTCCTCAAAAAACCATTTTCTGTTCCAAGTGTCAATGTGGTGGACATTGGAGAAGAGATTGTTCTCTTAACAAAACTCAATCCTTAGGATTTCATAAATCTCATTTTGCAAAACAAATGTGGATTCCTAAAATTCTTTTATCTAATCCTTCTGGATCCAAACAAGTTTGGATTCCGAAAATCTAATTGTTTCTTTTTCAGGAAAACGAGAAGTGTATCAATAAGAACATTTGGTACATGGATAGTGGTTGCTCTCGACATATGACTGGAAACAAAGATTTCTTTGAAAAGGTTATCAAAACAAAAGGTGGAAAAGTTACCTTCGGAGATATTGCTCAAGGAAAGATTGTTGGTATAGGTAATATCGTTTTTCTTGGAAAAGTTCTTATTTCAAATGTTTTATTTGTAAAAGGTCTTAGGCACAATCTCATCAGCATAAGTCAATTATGTGATGAAGGTTACCTTGTGAATTATAGAAATGATAAGTGTCTAGTTCACAATTCCAAGGATGAATTCATTCTATCTGCCCATAGGCAAGAGAATGTTTACACTATTAACTTAGAAGACCTTAGGAACCAAAACTTACCTTGTTTAAGTGTAATAGAATACCAATCATGGCTATGGCATAGGAGATTAGGACACTGTAATTTGAGAAACCTAAGAAAACTCTCAAAGAAAGGACTTGTAAAAGGGCTACCGGATCTTAGATATGATTCTTCAAAAGTCTGTGATCCTTGTCAATTTGGCAAGCAACATAAAACTAGCTTTAAACCAATTAATGAAGTTTCAACTTCTAATGCATTACAGCTTGTGCATATGGATCTGTTTGGTCCTTCACAATCTGGAAGCATTGGAGGCAAATACTATGTATTTGTTTTAGTTGATGACTTTACTAGATTTACATGGGTCTACTTTCTCACAAAGAAATCTGAAGCCTTTTCCTATTTCAAAACTTTTAGAGCCCAAGTTAAAAATGAGAAAAACCTACCATTGATAACTATTCATAGTGATCATGGTGGTGAATTTCAAAACTCAGATTTTGAAACTTTTTGTAGTAAGAAAGGTATTACTCACAATTTCTCAGCACCAAGAACTCCTCAGCAAAATGGTGTTGTTGAAAGAAGAAATTGTATTCTTCAGGAAATGACTCGAACCATGTTGAGTGAATACTCAATTGCTAAGCACTTTTGGGATGAAGCTGTAAGTACTGCCTGTTATACTATAAATCGTGTTTTAACTAGACCATTTCTTAATAAAACTCCTTACGAGTTATGGACTGGCCGAAAACCTAAAGTTTCTTACTTCAAAGTTTTTGGATGCAAAGTATTCATTCTGAATAAAAAAGATAATTTACACAAATTTGCACCAAAATCTGATGAAGGAATCTTTCTAGGCTATTCCACAACCTCTAAGGCATATAGAGTTTTCAATAAAAACACATGTACTGTTGAAGAAACAGTACATGTAAAATTTGATGAAACTAACCCTTTTGTTTTCAACCAACCCAATCCTACATCCTCGGATGTGTTTTCTAAAGATGTTTATCAACCTTTGTTAGAAGAACATTCTGATAAGGAAAATGTTCATGAAAGTGTTCCTGAAACATTTACCACAGAATATTTTCTACCATATGTTGATGAACAGGTTTTACAAAACCAAAATCAATTGTTTCTTAGGAATCATCCCAGTGATAACATCATTGGTGATATAAATCAACCTGTAAGGACCAGAAATTCCTTAAGAAATGAAATAGAACATCTTGCTTTTCTTTCCCAATTTGAACCTAAAAGTCCAAGTGAGGCCTTAGGTGATGATGATTGGATCAAAGCAATGAAGGATGAACTAAATGAATTTGAAAGGAATCAAGTCTGGACTTTAGTTGAAAGACCTAAAGAAACAACTGTAATTGGTGTAAAATGGGTTTTCAGAAACAAGTGTGATGAAAATGGAATCATTGTAAGAAATAAAGCAAGACTTGTTGCTAAAGGCTATAATCAACAAGAGGGAATAGAATATGAAGAAACATATGCTCCTGTAGCTAGACTTGAATCTATCCGCATTCTATTAGCCTTCGCAGCATATTTCAATTTCAAACAATTTCAAATGGATGTCAAATGTGCTTTTTTAAATGGTTTTGTTCAAGAAGAAGTTTTTGTAGAACAACCTCCTAGTTTTCAAGACCCAAAACATCCTGATCATGTTTTTAAACTTACCAAGGCTCTATATGGTCTTAAACAAGCCCCTAGAGCATGGTATGATAGACTTACAGGATTTCTTTTACAAAACAATTATAGAAAAGGTACAGCTGATCCAACTCTTTTTATCAAAATGGAAAACAAAAATGTTTTGGTTGTCCAAATCTATGTTGATGACATCATATTTGGATCAACTCAGAAATCTTTAACCGATTCTTTTGCAAATTTAATGAAATCTGAGTTTGAAATGAGTATGATGGGTGAGTTAACATTCTTTCTAGGTTTTCAAATATCTCAAAAACCAGAAGGAACTTATATATCTCAACATAAGTATATTAAAGACTTACTCAAAAAGTATGGATTTGACAAAACTAAAAGTATTAGCACCCCAATTGGTACCTCAAATACTCTTGATCTTGATGAAACTGGGAAACCAGTAGATCAAACAATTTTTAGAGGTATGATAGGGAGTTTGCTATACTTGACAGCTAGTCGACCCGACTTGATGTTTTCTGTATGCTTATGTGCAAGATATCAATCTAATCCAAAAGAGTCTCACTTAAAAGCCGTAAAGAGAATCTTTCGGTATTTAAAAGACACTATGGATTTAGGACTTTTCTACTCTTCTGGAAATGATTTTGTTTTAAAAAGTTTTTCAGATGCTGACTTTGGTGGTTGTAGAATGGATAGAAAAAGTACATCTGGAACATGTCATTTCTTAGGAGACTCTTTGATTTTTTGGTCCTGCAAGAAACAACACTCAGTAGCACTCTCCACTGCTGAAGCTGAATATGTAGCAGCTGGAAGTTGCTGTGCTCAAGTATTGTGGATGCAGCACACACTCACTGACTATGGTTTGAGTTTCTCCAAAACTCAAATTCTGTGTGATAATACAAGTGCCATAGCTCTTAGTAAAAACCCAGCACATCACTCTCGTGCAAAACACATAGATGTTAGGCATCACTTTCTTAGGGATCACACAAAAAAAGGAGATATTGTTTTACAATTCATCGGAACGCAAGAACAACTTGCTGACATTTTTACAAAACCTTTACCTTCCGAGAGATTTGAATTTATAAAACAGAAGCTAGGAATGATTACATTAAAATAATCATTCATATCTACTTCCTTTTTTACATCTCTTCTAATAGTAAGTAACTCCTCGTAGAAAGGGGGAGGACATTTCTTTATGTCTTTATGTTTCTGATCTTTAAATATTTACTCTCTTTATATATGTTTCTTTCTGTTAATCGTATTGACCATTTCAGTTTTTCTGTTTATCGTATTGAAATTCTTTTCCATCGTACCATTCAATAGTTTTTGAATCGACCGATGATAGTATTCAAATTCTTTTCCATCGTACCATTCAATAGTTTTTGAATCGACCGATGATAGTATTCAAATTCTTTTCCATCGTACCATTCAATAGTTTTTGAATCGACCGATGATAGTATTCAAATTCTTTTCCATCGTACCATTCAATTTTTTTTGTATCGACCGATGATAGTATTCAGATTGTTTTCCATCGTACTGTCAGTTAATGGTAACAACTGTTCTTCCATCATACGATCCGATCATAGTAATAACTTTGTTTTCCATCGGCATCATGTTTTTTTTCTTCTTACGATTGTGTTTACATTTGATTCATACCAAAACCAGCAATCACCTTATGTTCTCCGACAGGTTTCTTTTCATTTTTTTTTATTTTCTTTGTTTTAATCCTAACCATTGATCTGGTATTATCTAATCTTGACCGTAAATATCAACGGTCATCTCTTTATCGCCTATAAATACCCCCCTCCCCTCCCCAAACCCACATTGAAGTTTCAGGAATTGAGGCGAAGCTCTGCTCCACCAGCTATAAACCATCGTACGATCTTCTCATTGGCAGAACCTTCATGTCTCAATCTTCTGCTAATACTCCTGCCGAAATGTCTTCAAAGACTTTTACAGAGAAAGACTTTCACAGAGAAAGGTTAGTATCCCGAGAATTTTTCGATATGTACGATTCTACAATCAAGAGGATTATTTTGTTTCAAGGATGGGAACATCTCTGTGTGGAAAAGCCTGATATTCAAGATCCAGTTCTTTTTGATGAAGTTTGTCAGTTTTACAAAACCGTTTCTTTCGACAAAGATATGACTATAAACTTTGCTGTGTACGATAGAAAGTTATCTATGTCTGTGAAACAAGCGGCACTTTTTCTGAATGTTTCTATAGAAGGCGATGCATTCTGTCCATCTCACAAACTACCAGAGGAAGTTGGTACGTTTAATAGAGAAAGTGCTGAAAAATCTTTGGTTGTTGTTAATGAGGGAAAGAGGAAAGTTTATCATCTTTCACCGGACAATCGGTTTGTTACTTTATGGATGAAAGGTTTTCTTGTTCCAAGGAAAGGGGATAGAGAAACTCTGAAAGTTTCTGACATCTTTATGCTTGATTATCTTGTGAATATGAGGAAAGTAAATCTCATGGGATATATTTTTGAAACCATCAAGAATGTCAAGAAAGGAGGGATTAAATCCCAAATAATAATGTATCCAGCCATCCTTACGAAATTCATTCTTGAGAGTATGAAGTTTTGTAACATTCCATTGAAAGGAGAACCTATGGATTTGTGGCCGTCTTTGATTAATAAGAGTACGATGAAAAAGCTGAATGTTTGTTTTGATTCAAATTCAAAACTTTTTGTCAGAGATGTAGAAGCTGATTTGGCTCAAAATCAATCGGCACATATGCCAGCCAAGGAAAATCAATCCACCGGTGTTACTCGAAAGTCTGATCCTCAAACTAGTTCAAAACCAAAGAAGAAGCCAAGGTACAGTAAGGAAGTTGTAGCCAAATGGAGAAAGGACAAGGAACAGAGAAAGGAAGGTGATCCGAAGTTTGGTCTTGACCCTACTGAGGCTTTTGCAGAAAGAATAAGGGTAGAAGAAACCCTTCAAGCTGAAAAGAAAAAGAAGACTCTTTTGAAAAGAAAGGCTCAGGACTTTGATATCTCTAAAGTCTTGAAAGCAGTTGAAGATGCTAGTGCTCAACTAACTGTGGAAGTGCATCAAGAGCCCATCGTACAGAGTCTGCCTGAGAAAGAAAAAGGAAAACAAGTGATAGAAGAAGTGGAAGTAGAAGAAGGAGATTTTCTGTTAGAATTTCTTCAAAGCTCAAAGAAAAGTAGAGAGGAATCGCTTCAAAAGCTGAGCGAAGGTGTTCAACAAACTCCTCATGCCGATCAGGAAAGATCTCCGGACAGGATATCATCTCGAGAAAAGCAAGATGCTCAATCTTCTCAGTCTGATAAAATAGTTGTCATTAGTGACAAAGTGGAAGATGAAAGAAAGCAGAAAGAAAAAGCGAAAGGGAAACAGCCAGTTGTTGATTCAAGCAGATCGTATGAACTCGCATCGTACGATGAAGATACTGATTCAGAGCATACAATCTCTCTCAAGAAGAGTGATTACATTGTTCATGTTTTGAGAAGGGTGGAGAAAACAATTCCTTATTTCCCGAGGCTAGAAGGGAAAATTGATTTTATTACTGAAAATCAAAGAAAAAAGTTTGGCTCTGTAAAAGAATTGAGAAAGAAAGTTTTGTCAGTAGAAGCCGATCTGAAAGTTCTTTCGGAAAGCTCAGTTGCTCATAAGAAAGCTTGCAATAAGATGACAAAGTGGTCATACAAAACTGAAAGCTCAATCAATGATCATGAATTAGCTATTGAAGATATAAGGAGGTTATCAAATGAGCTAGCAATTGCTTTCAACAAGCTTGATAAAGAAACGGTTGAAAGGCTGAACCTTTTGTCTTCTCAAAGAACCGATGTTCCTTCAGTGAAAGACTTGCAAGATAGGATGAATGCTTTCCAATCTGAATTCTCGAAGGTTTCATCTTTCAAAGATGAAATGGTTTTGCTGAAGAATAAAAATTCTGAGTTGTCCAAGGATAACAAGACTCTGCAAAACAGAATTGATACTCTTGAAGAAGTAATCAGTGTCCAGGAGGAAACCATCAGAAATCAAGATCAGATTTTTGCGGATCAACAAGATCTTCTCAAAACTCTGGGTGAATCAATTTCTGAAGACAAGAAGGAGATCAAGAAGATGAAAGCTGTGCTTCATGAGCTTATAAAGAAAGAGAAGGAAAGAGAAAACAAATGATTGTTGTATTTGTTTCTTTTGGAACTTGTTTGTTTTGTAATAACTCTTATAATCCTTTCTCTTTTATCCATTGTCTTGTATTACTTCACTAACTCTTCCAGACAATTCGAGATTCCTCCTTTCTTTTTGTAAATCACAAAGGGGGAGAATATTTACAAAGCAAAGATTGTTTTACAAAGGGGGAGAATGCATTACAATGCTCTTAAGGAAAATCTATGAATACAATCCTTATGAAAGTCAATACCTAAGGGGGAGTTAGTTGTATTCAATTTCTTATTCAGAAGAGTTTTCAATAACTCAGGGGGAGATAAGTATTTCTTGTTTCATTTACTTTGTGTATTTGTGCTTTCCAAAAAGGGGGAGATTGTTAAGTCAAAAGTCCTCTTTTGGCTTTTACATCATGTTTTGGAAATCACAAATATATTTTACATCATGTTTTGGAAATCACAAATATATTCTGTCATGTTTTGGAAATCTCAAATGTATTCTATCATATGTTTGAAAATAACAAATTGTCTTTTATCATGTTTATCGTATCGTACGATGTTGATCGTACCGACCAAAACGTATCGTACTGACTCTGTCAAACGTATCGTACTGACTCTGTCAAATGTATCGTACTGACTCTATCAATCGTATCGTACTGACTCTGTCAATCGTATCGTACTGACATTGCTATTCAGATGATCATTATTTGTTTTAGTACTTTGTCAAAAACTCTCTCTGCATATGAATCGTACTCATGTTTTACATTTCTATATATCTCTTATCCTAACAAAACGATGTCGTTGAGTTAGTTATATACTAATCAAAACGATGTCGTGCTTACTGTTTCAATATGACCGTTGGAGGCAATATGACCGTTGGAACCCGAGGCCTATAAATAGGAGGTCATTTGAAGCTGGGAACACTGATGAACGAAGAGAACGAAAGAGACTCTGTGAACTACGAAGATTCTAGAGAGAGACACTGTGACTTCTCTCATCAAGCCTTGTGCGTCCGATCATCGTATCGAGGGCTTTCAAGTAATTGAAAGAAAGAGGTGCCGATTACCTGCAAAATCGAGGGCTGCCGGAGATAGGCAGACAGACGTACCGATCATCGTATCGAGGGCTGCCGGGGATAGGCAGACAGACGTGCCGATCATCGTATCGAGGGCTGCCGGGGATAGGCAGACAGACGTTCCGATCATCGTATCCAGGGCTCACCAAGGTGTTGGTGAGACAGACCTTTTATCCTAGGTGAAAGGATAACCCTTCTCTTTGGGTTAAAATAAATGTATTACTTTTACATTTCCGCTGTTATATTAGAAAGGGATTTGTGTTGTTTCCTTTCTTCTTTACATATTCAATTGTAATTGTTTCAATTACAATCTTTCTATTACATTTTGTATTGATTGGTTCTATATGCTTTAAGGTAGAATCTGTCACATTTGTATTACTCTGATTATTGTGTTCACCTTGAATACAATTGTTTTGCTTTACAATAGTATTACAATACATCATACCTTTTACATTCAATACAATTGTGGGTGTTTGTGTTTGAATTAGTTTAAGATCTTTTAAACTAATCTCTTTGTTACTAAATCTCAAAGGTTTTTAAACCTACAATTCACCCCCCCTCTTGTATTATTCCATCTAATAGACTTTTATATCGACTATTCGATCCAACATTTCCGTCCATCTGAGGAAACCATCCCTAAATAATGGAGCATGATCAAAGCATCGGAGGGTCTGGGCCTTGTTTGTTTGGCCCGCTCCCTCCACGTTAATGTGATCACAAGTAAAAGAAAGTAAAACCATCAAAGATAATTTTTAAAAAATCCCCCAACCCAGAAGATATGTTTGCTGATGACGATCGATAGAACCTCTTTCTCCGTAGTTGTCGGTTAGTGATTCAGTGGTGTTCTTCACTGCTCACTAAAAACGGTTTCGTCTTCTATGTGGTTAGCATCGTGGTACTTTTCCAGAGCTTCGTTGCTAGGTGAAGCCATGAAAACACTCCACCTCGGCCTCCATATAGATATGAGAGGGGTAGGGTGAGTAACGCACATGGAATTAATGAGGTTTATTTAATTAATGAACATTCCAAATTCCAACGGTGAAGTTAAAAAAATAAAGGGGAGTCAAGCAATTTAACGGGTTGACATGTCATTGGTCCCGCAACCTCTGCTCATCCATTGGAGGAAAAGAAAAGAAAGTAATAAAATAACATAGTTATTTTATTATTCTTTTTAATGTTCCAAAAACTATATTTTTCTAACGACCTACTGCGGTCGAAGTGAATCCTACCTTAAGAAACTCATGGCACTGCAGATTCAATGGTGCCCTTAGTATTTTTAATCTATGCACCATTTCAAAAGATAAAAAATAAAGCTCACTCATTTACTGAATGTAGCTTAATAAAAAGTTCATATATTTTTTCTGGGCACACTGTGCCTCAGAATTACACACCGTTAATTTCCACATACTCATAATAATTTCATATAACTAAATAAAATTACATAGAAAATTTAGGTCTTTACACCAGGCTAAGGTTCCTCCTCCATAATTATATGAGATTAAAATTATAAATGAATATTCTCTGGAAATTAAAATTCTTGTATTACAACTACAATAAAAAATTCAAAGGGTTACTGAAAATCATATTGAGGACATAAAAAACTTTGGAAAATATTTTATTACTATTCATGTTAGTAGCTCTACTGATCTGAACTCTCCCAGCTTGATAAGTATGCATGAGGCTACTACTAGTGGGCTAAGTAGCATACATAATAGAAACCTGGTCCATCCTGAGGAACACCGGAGGGAACAAATAATAAATATGAGCATTGCATAGATAAATGAATGGGACTAGGGAGTTCTGATGTTTAGATTGATAATCCTACTATATGTGAAACCTGATGTGCAGAAGATAGATATAATGAATCATATACCTCAATGAGATCTAGTTTATCGATAAGATATCAAATATTCACAAAAACTAATGGAAAATAAGATGACGGCTTCACCCTCAAGCCACCGAAAATATGATGATTTTGTTCTAGAACTTCATGGGATTGGACAAACCAAGAAAAAGTAAACTTCTCATGCTTTTATAAAATATTTAAAAACATGATATTCTTTAGGTTTCTAAAACAGAAGTTACTTTATCTGAAAAATAATCGTTTCTTATTTAAATAGGCCACCAACTCTAAGACACAAGAATTTTACCCTATATAAAAAGAGATTATAGGATCGTATTCAGAAAAATATTAATGTCACATAATTCAGAGGTAGTGAGAAAATGGTTACATGTTTGTTAGTTTTCTGTTGGAAGTATCATTTTTATTCCATTTTTTATGATTCTAATTCAAATAAAAATTTCATGGATTTATGGTAGGAGATTGTATACATGAATAGTATGACTGGACCTTAGGTAGTTCTTGGAGACTTTAATGTCATTCTTAACTCTGATGAAAAATTGGTGATTATAACTTCTCTACTTCTAGATATTTTAGAACTTCTGTGGATTATTTCAATATTATTAAGATTAATATGGTATGATATAAATATATGTGGTACAAGAGATTTAATAAATAAATGGTTGCTAGGAAGATGGATAGAGCCTTTGTCAAATAATCTTCGTTAAGCACATGGGATGGTATCTCATTCTCTACTATAGCCAAGATTCACTCTGACCATCATCTAATTCTATTAAAAATGGAACTCATATTAGTTAATCCTACTCTTATCTTCATATTTAACAATGACTATATTGATATTGCAGATTGCAAAAAAATTATTCATGATAACTGGACATCAGGGAGTATTGAATGTGGTTCCATGGAATGAATTCCAAAACGCAGAATTCTTAAATAGATGATTAAAGAATGAAGCACAACCATTTTTAGTAATACCGATAAACACATTTCCTGTAGTGGTGCTTCCTTTCTGGATATTTAGGAGAAAATCACTCAAAATAATTCCGCCAATGGTTTGTTAGAGGATGTGTTTATTTCTGGTGAGCTTTCTGGACATCTAAATATTTAAAAATAGTATTAAAAAGAGAATTTTTGAGTCATATGTCATAATTATGGGGACCAAAATATTTTTTTTTAAATACCATACAGAGAGAAAGAAAAACATGTAGACCATTATCTCTTATCATGTTTGGAGATGAGATTCTGACATATAGACCTAAAATATCAAATGTGATTATTCATTACTGTATGAGTCTTCTTATTGGTCTATGAACTTCTGAAGGCTTACTAGATGGTATTATCCCCATTATTGTTACTTGTACTAATAAAGAGATATCGACCTCCCTCCCATGGATTAGAAAATCAGAGAAGTAGTGTTTAGTCTCAATTCAGGGAGCTCTCTGTGTCCTAATTACTTCACTAATAAATTCCTTCCAACATATTGGGGTCTCATTTGGGATGATGTTTGTAAAATGGTTCAAATGTTCTTTGTAGAAGGATCACATAACCTAGAGTATAATTTTCTGTTTATTATTATGATTTTGAAGTTCAATAATGACAATGAGATTCATCAGTTAAGGTCTATTGATCTTCCTAACACTGCTCAAAGTTTTATTGGTATAATTCTTACTTCAAGAATTTAAAAAACCACTAATATAATCATATATTGTAATCAATATGGTTTTATAAAAGGGTGTAAAATTAAATACTTTTTTATAACATCTTATTAATGTGTTAATTTTCTTATATAATCCAACATAGGAGAAAATATTTCTCTATGTCATGATATTAACAAATCATTCAACACTGGATTGGGGATTCATTAACATTGTCCTGGGTAACTTTGGATTCAACAATACATTCATTAATTGTATCATGGATATTATTGTTTCATCTACACACTCAATATTGGTTAATGGATCTCTTGATGTCTACTTCTCTTTCTCAATATGATTGATGCATAGGGACCCCCTTTCCACTTCTATCTTTTTGATATTGGAATATTACTTGAGAAGACTTCTTCTAAATCTGGTTCATAATGGAAGACAGAAGCCCATTTTTTCTAATATAGGCCTTCTTTGACCTTCAGACTTATTGTATTCTGATCAAATTTTAATTTTTGTTCAGGTAGATAAGAAAATTATCAATCTTATCAAGGAATGTATTCATCAATATCAAGTGGAATCTAGAAAAGAAATAATTTAAAAAAATATTTTATCTACCTTGGAAGAGGCATAAGAGATACATAGAAAAACAACATTATTAATGAGATGTGTATATAAAACGGTATGATCCACTTTACTTATCTTAGCGTACGAATGTTTTGGGGAAAAACTATGCTTCTCATTTCACTAAAATTTGCAGCCAAATTTAAAAACAGGTAGCTACATGGAAAAGGTAAATCCCTTTTAAATACTGGAATATTTTTCCTTGTAAAGCATATCATCATTTAAAAAAATATTCTTTAATGGTTTAAAAATGGCCAATTACCTTGGTGATGAAACTCAAACTATAAATGAAAAATTTCATTTGGAGTGGGAGTATGGTAGAAATAAAAATTCAAATAGTTCAATGGAAAACATGCTATAAACCTGTTCATCTTGGAGGTCTTGGGATAAAAAACAATGGGAAATTCAAGGATTCCATTAAAACTAATTTAATGTGGAGTATTTTAAATGAAAAATATGAGTATCTTGACTTTATTAGATAATGATTCTAACAACAAATTTTTTTTGGTAAATTCACCTATATAGAATCCTCTATTTGGCCAACTTTTAAGAATGTTTTTAGTGAGATTCTTTCTCAATCATATAGGATTGTGAGCCAAAATTACTCTCTCAAGATTTTTTCATACAATTAGGCATGCTTCCCATTGTTAATCATCATATCTACAAATGATACTATACAAAATATGAATGTCGTAGTTAATGAAAAAAATTCCTCCCTAGATGGGTTGAGTGATTTGGTAAGGTATGTCATGAATTCTCATACCTTCATTATCCATGAAGATTTTCATATCTGGGAACCAGAATCAAATATAATTATTACATAAAAATTATTCTATAATAATTTTAATTCTTATCTATGGATGAATAGTTTAAGAATATTCATAAAACATGGATTTCTCCATCTCGTTCCAAGTTATTATGGAGACTGACTCACTACAAGATACTTCTTGATGCTAATTTATTGGCTATTGGAATCTTGATTTCATCAAGATGTGACTTGTGACATCAACATAAATTGGACATTAATCACGGCTTCCTATGATTTTCCACTTCTACAATGCTATTGACACGCATCATCAATGTTTTTATATTAAAATTACATGGACTGAATCTATTATGGTATGGATATAGGTGTGTATTAATGACTCAATAAAAAAATACTTTCTCTTCATTTTTTTGGTTTCATGTACTGATGTTATTCAACTGCTTTGGATGATCCATAATGAAGAAAAGAATCAATGCACTACTCGGAATATACAGGCTTCCTGAACTTAATTTGTCACAGTAATAAGAGCTAAAAATCAGTACACCTGGGAAATTTCCATAACATAGTACATGATCATTTGATGTAAATTTGTATTTGTATTAAAGCTCATTTCCATAGACCTTGTAGAATTATCAAGGTTCTATGGACTGCACCATTCATAGATTGGATTAAATGCAACATGAATGGGGTGTCTATAGGCAATCCCAAACCTGCAGTCATTGGATAAGTATTCAGGAACAAAAATACTGAAATTGGTATTTTCATTTATGGATACGGTGTACTGGATACATTATTGGATGAAAAAAATGATGTATCTTTAAAATGAATTCTACATGTCTAAGGAAATGGGATGAAACTAAATATTGTTTAATGTAGATCTACTCATTTGGTTTAGGTAGTAAGAAATGGAAACCAACACCTTTCATAGAAGATAACTTAATTATGGATTAACTTCTTGGAGCATATTTCAATGCCATTCTATATGATTACACATGTATATCAGGATTAGAACTATGTAGAAGAAGGTTTTGGAAACAAGAAAGTTGAGACTGATGCTTGTGTTTTCTATAGTTATCTTTTGAATGAACTTATATCCTTATTCGAAAGGTAATTTTGTAAAATTTATTCCATTTGACTCATGATTTTTTTTTCTTTCAATAATTAATGAGTATTTACCGTGGGTTATGTAATCAAATTTCTAGTAAAATGATTCTCACATTATTAATAGATGTTCATAATTTGTTTGATTTCATTTAAAGAGGTATCCTGAGTGATTCTAGATAGGGAATTACAAAATATTTATAAAACTGTGATATGGTTAATGGTTTTTCTAAATCCTATAAAACATAAATAGAAAATTTCCATATTCTGTATATTTTTAGATAAAATTTATAAAAAAATAAAACATTTTTTATCACTAGATCAAGGAGTATGACTCTCCGGGTTATTTCATTTGGTATCAGAGGAACGGTTAAGAAAATAATATATAATAGAATGTTATAAATTTAGGATAATTTTAGTGATAATGTTTTTCTTTTGAGTTTGTAGGTAATTAGATTTTATCCAACTCATAAAATTATACAAAATTTTAAATCCATGTTGTTATAAATTATTATTACTGGGATTCAATTTTTTTATTTATACCAAAAAAATTGTAATTATGGAATTCCTTTAAAGGGTTCGAATGTATCATTTATAGTTTTAATATAAGATGTTTTTCTATGGTTACATGATAAATAAAAGAATTATCCAAATAGTAATAATGATAATTAAAAAATTGTATAATGATTTCACATAAATAATGTAACGAAATATATAATAATAATTCTAAGAAAAAATTGAAATAAAAATTAATTTCAAACTATAAATACTTAAATTAAGATTTTATTTTATAGTATTAATTAAAAATAATTATTTATAAAATTAATATTAATATGAATTATTTTTATAAATACGAAATTATGATTATTTGATATATGATATTTAAAAATTATTACAAGGATGTTATGAATAATGTTTGAAATTTAGGATGAGGTATATCATATAATTATTGGTATACGATTTTAAAAAATTATTATTTGAATATTTTCATATTCGTATTATAAAATATTAAAGAATGTACATATATTATCAAATATAAGAAATTATTAATTTCAACTTTGAATTGTTGTTCCTAAAATTATTTAATTGATATTTTAAAATATTAAATTTTAACTAAATGTCTATAGAATCATTAATTACATCTTCATTAATTTATTTTACATTAACGAGTAGTGAAATATTAATATGATAAAAAAAATTAATAATGTAAATAACATATATGAATTAATTAACGTATTAACATTAGTAGATTTTTTATTAACATTTCTATAAAAATTATAATAAAAAATATATATGTATATTACATAATTAAAATTAGAACAAAATAATTAAATGGTCGAAAACAATACATACATATTCTGAAAATCGTATACTAATATATTTTAGAAATTTTCTATGTTAATAAATTTAAAATTCAATATGTTTTAAAAGAATATTTCCAACCCATATGTCATCCAAGGACTTGTACGACCACTACTTAGTTGGGAAAAAATTTCAAGACATCCATCCCAAAAGAAAAATGGTATGTACAGTTATAGGATCTTATAGAGCCCTTAGGATTACGAAACTAAGTTGATTGTGTGATAATGTGAGCACATGGTTTGGGTACTACGTCATTATATGTGGCTCATGATCCCTTTGTGTGAAGTGTGGTTATAGGGAAGACCCCATGCTAAGTGATTCTAAAAAAATAGATCATATCAACTGAAATATAAGATCTTGAAAGAGATTAACATTGCTGTGGGATTCACTACATGGGTACTTATCACTAGTTTATAATTCTTTTTGTATATACCAACTAGATGATGAATCCCATCTCAACCTCTTGGTATTCCTAATCATTGTATTCTACCCCACACTGATCATAAATCCTCAACCTAATCTTCTTCATCCTCTAACCTCTACTAAATAATGTGTTTGACATGTTTGATTCATGAGGAAATGTTGTTTATGAAAAATTGATCTCAACATGTAGATGTTTTTAATGTTTCTGAATTCCACCTTCTTTTATTCATAATATTTCACTATACTATTTACAGATGAATAAAATATTATAAAACATATCTTTAAATATTCTTCCTTTGATCTATAGTAATAAATCATCATAGTATCATAGAAGAAATTCCATTTTCTATTTTGAAAATACTGGTTGATTTTTTTCTTGTTTCAAGAAAATCTTACCCAGTGTGATCAATGAAATAGATATGTATTACTATATATATTTATATATATCTTTAAATATTAATGCTCTTCTATAATGCATATAAAGGAGGAAGGTGATTTTGATTCCACTATCTTCTTCTCCTTAATTATTCACATATAGTGGTGATGATATATGTATATATATATATATATATATCATCCATAAATAATAAAACATGTTTGTACACATTATCCCTTTTTTATGCAGGCCATAAGGAACTCAAAATCCTCAAAGCATCAAATTTTAATTTTTTTGAAGTCCAAATGGATGATGTCTGAATAAAGATCATATGAATAAAATATTATGCAGATGATTTTGAAATTGAGATTTCATTATGTTAATTGTTTTTTTAGATGAGGAATAATTCTTTTCATTCATAATTTTATAACCGAATGAACATAGAAGTCTAAACAATATATAAATTTATTATCACTCTTCAGAAAAACTCACGACCCATGCTCACACACTACACACCTATTTTTTTATATTTCCATGTAAATGATTTTCATATTCTTCCTAAAGATCATTTTAGTTTCTAATTTCTATGTAAGGAAAAATTATATTTTAAAACTCATATTTCATGTATCCTTTCAAAATATTTTTTAGGGGAGATTTAGTTTGAAAGTACTATACAATCATTCTATGTTTATTTCAATTAAATATTTTTATAAAAACAATTATTTTAATAGGTGATTTATTTTTACTTAAACCTTCATTGTATAGGAATATAATTTAAGGAGTTATATTCATTTATCTCTTGATATTTAGAAATTTAAAATCATGAATATTCATTTAAAATTAATTTTCATTAATAGTCATTTTTAAAAGTAAATATTATCATTATATATATAATATATTGTTTTATTATAATAAATATAATTCATGATAATAGATATGGAGATAAATTATAGTTTTCACTAATATTCAACATATTTTTATAAACAATATTTTTTATTTTAAAAATTTTAATATGTCTTTATAAATTATGGCATTGAATGTATGGATTTGTTTGAAAATTATATATTATAATTAATTATTTTCATTATAAGGTTTATTTATTTTCTTCTCGAATTTAAATTTCATGATTTTTTTTGAAAGTTAATTTTAATGGAAATATACATAAAACCTAAGACATAGAAAAATATTTTATTAGGAAATTTGAAACATGGAAATAAAATGTGATAATTATAAATGGTGAGTGATTCCAAGACCTCAAGGGTATATTGACATAAATATGACACTTTTAGTTGAATTATATATTTATTAGGGTTTTTGAAGTATCATTATATTCCAAAATAATATTATTATTTTCAAAGGTAGGTTTTATATTTTTCAATGGAAAATAAATAGTTACTTCACCGGTTATTATATTTTGAAATAAAATCAGTTTTCAAAGTGGTATATATTTTGAAAGTTTTTAACATTATTCCTTATGGATATTTTTTTAAACTCATAGGTTTTTATTATGAATTTGTATTTTATATAATAAATTTTTTGTATTTGATATAAAATGATATGGTCTTAAAATAATATTCATAATAATTAAATGTTTTTAATCCAAGTTTAAAACTCCTTATGGGGTAATTATATGCCCAACATATCTAATTAATTGATTTTAATAGGTTTAACATAATTTCAGAAGGTGATTTGTTTCATTTTTGGAGATATCCTGAGTGAAGGTAAAAAATTTTCTACAAACTATTTTTCAATCCCTGATATGTTCTGTTGGTTTTCATTATCCTCCTAAATCTAAATCGAAAATATCCTCAATATGTTTATTTTTAAGTAAATTTTTTGAATACAACTGAAAAAAAAAATTAGAACTTGATCTGGGAGTACAGTTCTTAGGATTATTTAAAAAATAGGGTTTTCAAACCTAAAAATTACCTTTAGTGTCTAAAATATAAACTATTCAATAAAAATAATATTTTGTCATTTTTTGACCTTAAAATATTATTAAACAAGTAAATTTATATTATAATGTTTTTAAAATAATATAATCATGTTAGTTAATCCAAATATATTTTAAAATGTAATAAATATCATTATTAAAATGTTTACCATGGATATTTTAATGTATTCAATGTTTTTTATGAAAGATACCTCTATCCTCAAGTTTAAAAAACACTTCCCAATCCCATTGGAAGAAGAATACTCACTCTCTTTCAAAAGATAATGATCCTTTAAAATACCGTCTATCAATACCATTAAAATACATAGGGATGTTCTATATCCAACCAACTTCAAGCATCAATTTTTTGTGTCTCATAGAAAAGAACCAACTCTAATAAATAATAAATTCTTCATAAACCATTCTTATCTTTTGACATTTTTACCTATTTGTATCTATTCCATTCAATACCATATATTATCATTTTAGTTTTCTAGTATTTTAACAATATATTAATTAAGTTATCCAAGTGTAATGATTATTATTTTGATATATTAATATTTTATACTTCTCTTCCTCCTCTTTGGACAATGCCTTGGTAACGGTGGGTTAACAATTAGCGAGGATGTTTCCATTCATTTTAATTAAACTGCACATATAGATGGTTATAGTAAATTATTTATGATATAAAACTAATTAAATATATCTTTCTAATCTTGTTGAACTGCATTTACTTATTTATAGCTGACCTGTAACAAAAATAAAAACATTGAAAATAAACAGGTTATTTTCTCAGAAAACATAATATCAAAATGATTAACCTTTAACAATAGAAATTAAGAAATATAATCCAATTGATGTAATTGATAGACACTGAAAAAATGAAGATAATTAAATATTTTTTCTATATTCTAATAATCCTATGGTTTTTATTTATTAGGAAAAAAATAGATGAAATAAATTTGGATTTAAGCTATGGGATTTTCAAACCTAATCCCACATTTAAAAAATAGAATATATATTAGTCTAATTTCATTTAAATTCCATTTTTATGATTCTTTCACCTAGAAAAGAACAATATTTCCAGTAATATGTGACACAATTCATTTTTCGGCATTCCCACCATCCAAATGCGAGTGTCTTATATCACATTAATTAGTGTTTCGTTGTCCTTGATCCGAATAGGACGATGGGATGTTTGTTCCCCCTTTAATGAATTCTTTTGTAGAGATCATTGAATAGTCTGATTCTCCATCTAAAATTTAATTAGGGTCCGTAAAACTCATTTTTGAAACCATATCAAGGTGTTATCTAGTTAATTATGCAACATATTTCATTATAGGGTAGAAATCATCGATCACGGGAAGTATTATTGATGGGAATGTTGGGAATGTATGGATGTTGGGTAGTTTGGGAACTTGTAAAGTCCTCTTATTTGGAGGGATTAAAATGTGTGTGTTATCTTAACTATGGAACCTAAGGCATCTCATCTCAATTACGGGGTAATTGATGTTATGTGTTCAAGTATTCCAAGTATTTTTACCATAGTAAACACATGTTTATTTAATAGGGTAGGTATTTTTGATCATGTCACAAGTTTAACATCCGGTGGAAATTATTGGGTGACATTTTTAATGTATTATGGAGACAGTTCAGTGGCTATGTTCCATCCCATGTGTGGGGGGGGGGGTCATTCCACACTAGAATATGGTGGAGTGTGACCTCATGGGGGAGGACTTCATATAGGACGATATTGTGTTTCCACAAAGTGGGATGATTTCATGATGGATGGTAGAGTCCCCCCCCCTCCCAAGGTGATGATTTCACAGGTGATGATGGAGTGTGTCCCCCCCATGGGGGTTGGTTAACCACTTGTATTGGGTGGACAGTGTTCCCCCAAGGGGGATGATTTCACAGTTGGATTTGGTGACGTGTTCCACCAATGGGGATGGATTTCAAACTCTATATTGTCATGTTTGAACCTCAGGGAGCTGTCTTACATACCTTATTCTAGATACATAGATAAAAACTGACATAGCTCTATTCAATAGTTTGAGGTCTTGGGACATGACCAGTCCATGGAAATTATCATTGTTTGGCAAGGATGACCATGTCTTGAAATTTGTGTTAGTAAAGGATATTGTGGGGATTACACATGGAAGATTACTAGAATGGGTATCCCATCTGATGTTGGGTAAATCAGGTGTGGGGGATTATGCATATAATCTTCCCACTATGGGTGTCACATTCGATGGTTTTGGGAGGGTATCATCCCATATTCACCAAGCATGATACATCTTATGACTGTTATATAGGGTATTACTATAGTTTAATGTCATATACTGAGGAAGATTTCAAGTAGTTTAACATCTTCTGAATAAGACATGATGCTAGGTAGTTTTATGTCTTGAAAATAAAATGTAATGATACAAAATTGTGTGTTTTAAAACTCATACATGGATGTTTATTACACCTCAAGGTGGACCTTTTAAAGTGAGATGAATATTCATAATAAGGATCCTTTACTAAGAAAAGTTATTTATCATAGTGATGCCACCTATAAGGCTTACATGTCCACTGATCATGTTACTCCAGAAAGGGTATAACATTGGCATTGACATCAAAGAGTGAAAATTATGAGGCCCAACATTGGGTTACCAATTAGCAGTATTAAAATGAATTAGGGTACCTATTCTTAGGATTTAAAGGTGGTGTAATTGATTGAAAATAAGTTTATGGTACATCAGGTCAAGGAATAGAAAATTATTGCACACAACATTAATGTAATGCGCACTAATAGAGTTTCATGATCCATGGGATCCAGAAAAAGAATAACATAATGATTATGGGGTTCCAGAAGCATTAATGATTTAGAGTTACACAAAAAATATGTGTTGTTTGAAGGATCCTTTTCCTGGGTGAACCAAGTCAGCATTATGTATTGTTGTTTGAGGATATCTTAACTAGATACCAATAATATTTTAGATACACATGAGTTCAATCATTAATATATTCTACCATTGAGGGTTCAAGATTTATAGTGTTTCCAACTATTGTGGTATATGGTTTTGGGTGATATATAGATTCACTTCATCATTTAGTTAGTCAACCTCATGATGTGGGATGCAGTGTTATTTATTGTTGAACTCACTGGATGGCGGTGCGTGACCCCCTATAGTGTGGAATATGGTTTCATGATTCCCTATCCTTTTCTATTTAGTATTGATTGTGAATCCTATCCCATTATACACATACATTCTTTTGTAACATGGTTTTTGTGTCATAGTCTATATGAAAGAATCTTCCTTTCCATGCACATTTCAAGGGGTGCTGATGAGCTAGACCATACAATATGTGGGATTCAACATTTCCTTTCTCACTGAACAAGTATTTTCATAGCGATATGCAAGAAATAATCTTCCTTTGTATTATTCTTTCATGGGGTGTAGATAAGATTTACAACGCAACATGGGATATTCAACGTCGGTTCTCAGAGGAAACTTTGTTGTCTCACAACTGATTATTTTTCATGCATGAATCACTTTTTGTGAAAATAATCCTTTACCAAAATTTTGAACATGGAAGTATCTTCATAACATAGTTTTATCTCGGTCTAAAAGGTCATTTTCATGTGGAACCACTTATTTTCAGGAAACCATTCCAAATTACATTAATCATTCTCCTTGAAACCATAATGTTCTTTCAAGGTGGGTCACATGTTAGGTCCATCCAAAATTTGCAATTCACCATGATTCATGTTATTGGATCCAAAAAATCCCACAACTCATATTCCAAGATGATGGGGGACTAGAAAGATATGTTTTGTTGGAAATTATGAAGAGCGTGTTTTTTTACATGTGGTCATTCAACTCTCATATTTTGTCACACAAATGTTTTGAAAGCTCATACAAGATATAGTCCATATTCCTATAAATCGGGTAAGGGATCCTCTGTATAATTATTTTACTTCTATGCATCAATAGTCGTATATCATTCATGAAACTCACCTATTTGTGAAAAATCAAAATCATGGGCTATGAATTTCCCAACAACCCATAGTTTTCCAAAGTAAACTTCTATTCATTAGTAGGAATTATGCCTGCCTATATCCAAATTTGATTATTTTGGTAACCTAACACTACCAAAGCCAACATTTTGTGTACCTCCACATTATAATAAACTTCGTGAAATGGTCATAGTTGCTAACTAATGTGAGATTGATGTTGATTTTTCTACATAGATGGATGGGTTAGAATGGATACTATAAATTCCTTGTTCTAGACGTGTATTTTGGGATAACTATGTACTTATGGGTTTGATGGATGAATCTCATAGAGGATATTTGTTATGAAACCACCTTCTACTCTAAGACATCATGGTTATGGATGATTTTCTTATCCCAACCATTGAAGTGAGCACCCCTTACATATGGTTTACCGGTTATGTAGAACATACCCACTGGAACATCACCACATTGGGTCATCCTATAGAGGAGCATGACTACACATTCATATACAAGCTTTATAAATATTCAAATAAAGTCACTAGGGAGATTCTAGAGAAGGATTAGTTCTTATCCCATTATGTGAAAAAATTACAAACTAGAATCTAGAAAAATTGTGTGATCTGGTACAAGAACATGGACATGTTGGGTGGGGGAAAATTCATGGATGAGTGGGCCTCAGAACACTCGGTATAATTCACATGTCAAAAGTAGTGGGGAAAGCTAAACCCTATAAATAAATATGAATATGTGTGGATGACCTAGTTACAAGTGTATCTTCCATAAGGGCTAATTCTATATCACCTCAGTTGGTGTTACATAGACACCAATACCTTTTTTCATCCATCTTGGGTAGATGGTAATCGACATGTTGGACCTCTTTTAAATAAGTGGAAACCCACTGAAGTGATTTCAACAAAAACAGTTACTCTGGACGCTAATTTTCTACAGAGATATGAATAAGACCTATGTAATGGAACATATCCTTCTAGATGCACTAAATGATTTAATTAAGTATCTTCCCCCCCTCCATTAGGACATATCATTCTAGTCCAGGATGATGATTTTTATAAAACCTCAAACCAAAATGATACCTTTTCGGTCAAAATAATGTACAAAAACATATTAATAGTGTAAATTAGGATCATACTATTTAATCATTAAGGAAGTGAACTATCCTTAGTGGGGATACAACATGAAGTAGTGATGTAATACGATGGTATTATACACTACATTATTTTCCACCTTCATCAGTGAATGGATACTTCTTATGATATATGCATGGATGGGCATGCATCCAGGGTCTCTTATGATTGAGTAAATCAAAGAATCTAACTGTGTAAACCATGTTATATAAGAGTTGGACCTTCTCTATAGCTAGATGGGCTATGTTGATAGAGGGAGTTTGACTATACAGATCTTCAATCCATTCTTGTTCTTATATGGGTATATAAAAACATTTTTTAGAGGATATTAATTCAAAAGTTCCATTACCCCCTCCAAATTATGTTATGAGGCCCTCACGTAAAAACATAGTCGGGTATCATGTAGTTGATATAAATGAATTCACAGTCAGAAAAGGTATTGTAAATGATGAAAACTTTAGCACCCATATATTATTGACTCCATATGTCGAGATGGTGGATAAGATAGAGGGGACACTAGAGCAGTAGTAATATGAGTAGATCTAATGAGGAAGATTATTAGTCACTGAGAATGTAAAAAACACTTATTTTGAGATGTACACTCTATCTCATTTTTTTCTAAAATTTATATGCATCCGGAAGCTGATAGTGTTAGTTGACATAGAGTTCAATAAATAAGTTAATCCATTTATCCTTCCACAATTTTGGTTGATGTTCACATAAGAAGGAATAAGAGATTACATTATTCATCCACAAACTAATTTTAACATCATCGTCTCTTGAAAATATAGTGCATGTTAGGTAGAGGAATATCTAGGAACAATTTTGCATCTTCTTTTAGGGAAAATTACAGAATAAATTGAATAACATGATCATCTTGGTGACAGATGGGTTGTGCTTTGAGAGGCTCTTCATTCGTCAAGGGATACAAATAGGGTTATATATAGGGTAGGTAAATTATCTATAGAACACCCACCTTCTATAGGATAGGGATTCCATTGAAATTGGATGTGGGATAATGCGAAGAGATCTCAGGTAGGGACCTGCTAGATTTGGTAGGCCCTAGGAATGATGTTGTGATATCATCCTTATGCAGTAGTTGGTGATTCCTTCCATGTTCATGAGGGGGCATGGGGAATTATAATTTTGTCCTTGATGGAAGAATATTTATGAAATAGGCTACCTATAGATGGAATTTAGATTCTAGATGTAGGGCTTTCACGTATCACTTCTAGGGTGGACTTTCACAAACTATTTTCATACATATTATATATGGATGCATTTTCACCAAAGATTGGTAGAGATGATCTTCACAACATCTATGTATGTCTTATTTTCAGTGGAAAACCTGATCTTGAGGGGAAATCATTTTCCAAAGAATAAATTCAAGATGTGTCATCCATTAGCATCAACATATAGGTAATTAGTGATGAGGGGACCTGGGGATTGGCTGATAACCATGAAACTCCTGAAAAGAGCATAGTGGTCATCCCCGTGGGTTATGACCAAACCAAGAATATGTATGAAAAATTAATATTTACTTAAAAATTGCCAATATCATTAGACCCTTAATTTTTATATGGGTTCTAATAGATGTTACCACTTATGTAGGATCCATCTGAGGGGCCCATGGATTCCTTGTTACAGATAATGTGGGATCCCCAATGGATATCAATAGAAACTCTTCAAATTTTATTCCAAAATATGCCAATGAGGAGGTTTTTAGGGTGGATTTAGAGACTCAGTTCCTCTATAGTGGAATGTACCCTAGTATTCTAATAGGGGTGTCCACTTCTAGTGAGGTAGAATGTTCATGGAAACACATCATTGAGACTCCCATGAATCCATGTGAAATGGAATCTTAATCATTGTGGATATCTTCTCACATTCCCAATGTGATTTTATTATACTTCATCAATTGTTTTTTACACACATATCCTTCTTAACAAGAATTTAGGGGGTCTATTTTTTGTTGTTGGAGTGCCAACTGGTGTTGAGGGGTCACTAATGGATGAATCGCCTCTCAAAACACCAAGACAATATTTTACAAAAATACTTTCACTATGATAGTATTTTCCCCTTATGTGAGGAATGATTACACAATCTATCATTACTGTTCCAACAAGTTGGCCTATTTTTTTCTCAACATAGTGCTCATGAAGGAGCATTCTCAGCAAAAACTATGGCTGGGGGACCTAATCCACCTCTCCCAATAGACTTTTCAACTCTCAGGGAGACGATCAAACAAGACTATGTTGTTTAAATTTTGAGATGTAATCCCATCACAAATGCTTGTGATATTTCTGACGAGGAAGAGATCATGATCTATTGTAATGCCATTAAAAATGAAGACTCGGACTCACATGACCTCCCTCTTAAAATGGATAATATACCATATGCATGTAGTTTTTGTCCTCATAGACATTCTATAGTATAAACCCATTCCACCCAATGAATTGGCTGATTTTGGGTTTTACATTAGTAAAAAGAATCACATCATTTAGTGTATGTCATTAAGGAGAGTTTAGATATTTACTATCCTCACATTAGAGAAAAATTTATTTTTTTGGATGAGTTATATCTACTTATGGAAATGAAACATGGTCACTGGAGGGGTGGATGCTATCACTCTTCTTGTTCTAGTATGTAGCGACCTCACTGGGATGTTGATTGTAAAAATTAAAAATATTATATATCATAAAACCTATAGAAATCTATTTTCACAACAATTATGATTAAGAAAATTAGTGATTAGTTGATAATGTTAATGAGGAGGCATAATTAATTAATGGTTAATAATCTATAATAAATAAGTTGATGTATAATCTAGAGGTTGATGAGGTTTGTGAATAAGAGGAAGTATCAAATATAGCTATGTTCCAAGATAGGAAGGTATGGGTGTGGATCAAGGGGGAAAATTACTCATGGTATAGGGGGAAGATGCCATTCTCATTTTTCTATAACATGCTCCGGAGGACATACAAATGACAATGGATTGTCTGGGGTTCTCAATCAATAATATAAATCCCCAGGGGTAATTTTTATTAGGAAAAAATAAAATAACTAATGAGTGGATGTCCCTCATAAAATTTTTAAGATAATTGGTTTTAAAATCCTTATATCCACGGGAATTTTTCCTTCATTTCACTTCACTAAAACAATCCAATCACATCGACACTTTAATAAATATACAATTCATATGACCAAGTGAGTCAATATTGATGTAAAAAACAATGGATGATCATGTGATCACTAATTTATACGTGATTATAATGAAATGGACAGACACTCAGTATTTGAACTTATTGATTGACCAAATGTAGTTTTAAGGATGATAAATTTTTTGATAGAGCATGAGACTCTCTAAATTGCTATTGTGATTTATCAAAATGTGTTGATGCATGAATGGGGTAATTCTAGGGTAATTCTATTATGAATGATGAAAGGGGATGATGAAATTCGGGAATCAAGATTACTAGAATTTGGAACATAAAATGGGGTGGCATAACGATGGAGGTTCACTATGGACCTGGTTAAAAACATAGAATTTGTTATCATTTAACCATGTATGGGGAAAAAATTAGGTTTTAACACCGACCATCTTGATACATGAGATCTATCTCAACATTTCATTTGAAATATTTATGTTTGTATGCCTAGGATGGTAGGTGAGCATGTGTGGGATACATCTGTGTCATCAACGGGGAATGTTCATACCTGAATGATGATTGGGATCCAAGTCATGGGGGATTCCAATCATAGGGATGGACTGATGGAATTTTTCAATTGATATCAATACTCTTTTCATTATGCCACTACGTATTTGAGAACATTTGGTATGAATATCAATTTGAACAATGGTCAGACTCATCTTCGAAGAGGAGAATAATCTTTAATGTTTGGCGATGTTCAATGAACATGAATGATGAGTTAGGTGACTAAAACCAAATGGTGGATGACCTTCCTAGGAGATGGGTTAATATGATTTGTAGATTTTCATTGTGCAATAGTAACTATAGACATGAAGCCAAAGGATCCAGACTTGTTGTTGTTGCTGTCGGGGACTACCACCTCACATTTCCAACTAGAATGATCTTGGTGTTAAAGGGTTGTTATTATGTGCCTTCTGTTACTAAAAACATCATTTCAGTATCCAGATTAGATGCTGATGGATTCATCTTCAAGTTTGGAAGTGGATGTTTCTATTTTTATAAATATAGCATTTGTTTTGGTAGGGAACATTTATATAACAGCCTTTATGTGTTAGACGACTCAAACCAATTGATGGAAATCGATACCAAAGTTAATTCACATGACTCATACCACACCCAATTTGGCCTCACCGGCTTGGTCATGTCAATGAGAAACGTTTGACAAAATTACATCAAGATGGGTATTTAGATTCTTTCAAACTAAAACCACTTAGTATATGTCATGCGTGTCTACAAGGCAAAATGACCAAAGCCCCATTTAGTGGGAAAGGTAAAAGAGCTAAAGAGATTCTAGAATTAGTTCACACAGATGTGTGTGGACCGTTTCCAGTTGAAGCAAGGGGTGGGTTCTCATACTTCCTAACTTTTACTGATGATTTTAGTAGATATGGATATATCTATTTAATGAGGTATAAGTCAGACTCTTTTGATCGGTTCAAATAATACAAGAATGAAGATGAGAACCATCTTGGTAAGAAGATTAAGAAACTCCCCTCAGATAGAGGAGTAGAATATCTTAATCAGGACTTCATTGATTTCTTACAGGAGTTTGGGATTCTATCTCAACTCACTCATCCTTAAAAACCTCAGTGGAATGGTGTAAGTGAAAGGAGGAACCGCACCCTGTTGGACATGGTGAGATCCATGATGAGTCATGCAAGTCTTCCATTATCCTTTTGGGGATATGCATTACAAACAGCAGTGCACATACTAAACCAATTACCAACTTTATCGATAAATTTTATTCCATACGAGTTATGGAGAAGACACAAAGCCATGTTATCGAATTTACATATGTGGGGTAGCGAAGCATTTTTTTAAGGCCTCTTCAGGTAACAAACATGCACCTAGAGGTAAAAAGTGTATCTTTATAGGATATCCCAAGGAAATAAGAGGATATTACCTATACAACCCCTTAGAGAAAAAGGTTACAGTGGAAAGACACGCCATATTCCTTGAGAGGGAGCACATCTCCAAAAGAGATAGTGGGAGCGAGATAGACTTTGATGAAGTCAGGGTTCAAGATACACAGAAGTTGGTACAAGAATAGATTCCACAAAGCCCCGTGGAAGAACAATCTGTTCCAGAGACACAAGAACTTCTTAGTAGCACGAGAGAGGTGAGAGAACCAAAACAATATGGTTTTCTTGTCACCGAGGATGGTGACTCATTATTTGTTGACAATGATGATCCTCTTACCTACAAGGAAGAAGTTGAAGGCACAGACGTTGCCAAGTGGCAAGAATCCATGAATTCTGAAATGGATTCCATGTACCAAAACCAAGTCTAGATTTTGGTAGATCCTCCAGTTGATGTAAAGCATATTGGTAATAAATGGGTATTCAAGAAGAAACTGGACATGGAGGGGCAAGTAAGCACCTACAAGGCACGACTGGTTGCAAAAGGTTTTAGACAGGGTCAAGGAATTGACTATGATGAATCCTTTTCACCGGTTGCAATGCTGAAGTCCATCAGAATCCTATTGGCCATTGCTGCTTACCATGACTATGAAATTTGGCAAATGGATGTCAAAACAGATTTCCTTAACGGGAACCTCCAAGAAGGTGTCTACATGACACAACCTGAAGGGTTTGTGACTCCAAAGGATTCCAAAAAGGTATGCAAGTTGCAGAAATCCATTTATGGATTAAAGCAAGCATCAAGGTCATGGAACATTCATTATGATGAAGCTATTACAGAATTTGGCTATGTTAAGAATGAATGTGAGCCTTGTCTCTACAAAAGGTTTAGGGGAAGTGTAGTAGTTTTCCTAACAGTATATTTTGATGACATATTGCAAATTGGAAATGAAGTACCTTTCTTACTGTCAGTTAAGGAATGGTTTCATAAATGATTCTACATGAATGACTTGGGCGAGGCGGCATATATTATTGGGATCAACATCCATTGTGATAGATCCGAGAGAATGCTGGTCCTGAGTCAAAGTACATACATTGACAAGATACTGAAGAGATTCAGTATGGAATAGTCCAAGACGGGATTTTTTCCAGTGTCACATGGCATTCATCTTTCCAAAAAAAATGTTTCCTCAGACACATGAGGAAAGAATGAGGATGGCAAAGATCCCTTACGCATCCATGATTGGGTCAGTCATGTATGTTATGCTATGTACGAGGCTAGATGTTGCTTATGCATTAAGTTCGGTAGGCAGATATCAAGCTGATCCAGGAGACCGCCATTGGATGGTAGTCAAGACTATCCTTAAGTATCTGATGCGTACTAATGATATGTTCTTGGTTTATGGAGGAGATGAGGAACTAGTCATTAGAGGACATGTAGATGCTAGTTTCCAGACTGATCAAGATGACATGAAGTCGCAGACTGGATACATCTTCAGTTTGAATGGAGGTTATGTGTGCTGGAAGAGCTCAAAACAAAGTGTGGTGGCAGATTCTACAGCGGAGTCCGAGTATATCATAGCTTCTGAGGCAGCTAAAGATGCAGTATGGATTCAATGCTTTGTCCAAGAGCTGGATGTTGTACCGAGCAGTAAAGTTCCTATCACACTCTATTGTGATAATACTGCAGCGGTGGCAATTGCAAAAGAGCCAAGGTCACATCAGTAGACAAAGCACATACATCATAAGTATCATCTCTTGAGGGATTTTTCTCTGAGAGGTGAAGTTTCAGTGAGCAGTATTTCCACGGAAGACAACGTGGCGGACCCATTGACTAAAGCCATGACTCAGCAAAAAGATGATCATCATGTGAGGTCTAGCGGACTAAAGGTCTTAGGCAGTTGTCTCTAGTCCAAGTGGGAGTTTGTAAGGGTCGGTGTCCTCAGAACCAACTGTTTTGTACTTTGATTTCATGAATGTTCACTTATTATATATTGTTCATTGTTCTGCATGACTATAATATAATAATGACCTGGAAAATTTTTTGTATTAATAAGGTCATAGCATATCCTCGTTATGATGAGAACCTTGAAATGCTATAACAATATTCTTAAATAAATTTCTATGGTTGGATGACATACTATGATATGACACATAGTATACAGACCGTCATGTTCGAGTACTCGTAAGAAGATGAGACTCTCTCTCATGGAGTTCACACTTGGTAATCTCCAAGATGGGAGATTATGAGAACAGACTCGCCAGTAGTAATTCTGCATGTCTTGGTGTCATCAGATATTTCTATCCACGAGCGTGTGTAATGTTCCTTAGACTGTAAGATTATCATTAACACATGTCATGACTCACATACTTAGATTTACTGACGAAACCCATCACGCAGACAGTTGGCGGGAAGTAGGGTACGTTGGTTGCGTCATGAGTGACATTTTGTTAATGGATAATTCAAGGAAGGATTTGTCCCTTCCATTTATGGAAGTTGATATCTCGGCCCTTTGATTGAAATAAAACTGTCGCATTAAATTCCATGGCCATGGTGAAAACGACGAGTTTATTTCAGGTAGTCAAAGAATGACGGATCAAACATATAGGTTTATGACAGTTCCATGAAACCTTCTTGGTGAGATATTGAGACAAAGGGATTAAATTACACAGTAAGCGTTCATATGAGGTGATACGTCAATGCGGCATCAACTTCTTTCTCTTTGGTGCCTTGACCCATTGCTAGACAGTAATCTTGGACTTTATGCAAGCCTACCTAATGCCAACGAGAAAGAGGCCTAGAGGGTCACACACTAAGTGTATCCAAGTATCTCAAGTTGAATACAGATTATTCCCATATGTGGTTTAATAATTATTCATGGAATCCTAAGTTGTTTTAAATGATGGAGGAAAAATAAAATAAAACAATTACAGGCCGTGTATTATTAAATGTACATGCCGTGTAGTTTTATTTTGGAAAGTAAATGAATAAATGAAAACAAGATATACACGCCGTGTACATTTAACATACACTCCATGTAGTTTTCAATGAAAAAGAAGTACACGCCATGTATTTATTATTACACACCGTGTAGTTTTTTCAGTCGGGATTTTGAGGATATAGTATTGTTTTAAATGATATTTATTATAATCAGTGTGGGCGCATGTCAAGGAATTATTTATTCTATATGGGAGTTTTTAAATAAGAGTCAATGAAATAAATAAAACATGTAACGCGTTTATTTATTGTCATAACTCTATAACCTCACACACTCGATTATAAATATCCTCACAACCCCAACTCTTTTCCTACACACAATAGAATCGTTGTGCACAACATCTCTGTAGAATTCTTTCAAGGCCGAAAGAACCTCTTCCTACAAGAACACTCTCAAGACCGAGAGAGATCCTCTTCCATCGGATCAAGACGATCTAAGGCGGACAACGCAAGCAAAGCCTTCTATACGCTAGCACCCGGAGAATCCTTTGGCGACATCCAAAGATACAAGGTACACGTGTGGATCACCGTTAGAGGGAGTCTACACTTGGCTTTTGTGACGCAATGACAGATCGCATCGACAACGTGACCGAGAACATCAAAGAAGAAAGAACACCCAAAAGGTATTTCTTTATAATTAATTAAATTAATTATAATCAACCTGTAACAATCCTAGTTTGTGGTTCCGCGACAAACCATCTTCTTTGTCTTTTTCTATGATTCGATCCGTGGAGACTGGCGTTTATCTTCGTATTGATCCCAGATTTATCATTTCTAATGACAAAAGGCCAAGTGGGCACATCCACCCACGCGCTTCCGCTATGCCCGGAACCTTCAAAAATTTGGTTTTTGGGGAGTATGGGCCCCCATTTACCAGAATTTGGTGGATAATTGGCTATTTATTTTTTTAAAATACAGATAAGATGTAAAACATTGATTCGTGGGGACTATGGGCCCTCACGGGTCATAATTTGAGACTTAGGTGTTGTTGTTTAGTGTTTTCTGGGATCCGTAAAAGTTTCTGAGGCATAATGTCTGGAAAACCCAGTATACACGCCGTGTAGTACCTTAGACATGTCGTGTATAGCCTTATTTTCGAGAAGAAAAATAAACTTTTTTTGTACATGCCTTGTAGTCTATTCTCATGTCACAAACCGTGTGGGCGGCGACATGGGGAAGGGAAGAGCATGGGGCAAACACGCCGGGTATCTTCTGTACACGCAGTGTAGTGTTGACCAAGAGACCCGGCCGTGTAACTGAAAAACATGGGCCGGTGTAGTCATTTCTTTAACACGCAGTGTCAATGAAGAACATGCCGTGTTGTGTGACCTAGCTAGGGACCCGTCTGTGTAAATAAAAACACAGGTTGGGGAAATCCCTTCGTGTACACACTGTGTGTATATAGAAGATGTCGTGTATGGTGGATAGTGTATCCGGCCGTGTAACTAACAACACGGGTTGGAGGAGCTTGTCTAGTACACATCATGTACCTGTGGGACATGTAGTGTTGTCTTGTCCGAGGACAGACCGTGTGGAATTAGTCGTGTGGTAGGGAAGCAGGGTGGAGTACACGTCGTCTGTGGGTGTAACATGTCGTGTAGTGTCAAGCCGAGTAGTCGGGCATCTCACAAGCGATAAGAGCAGTTGTAAATAACATCATACACGCCATGTAGATGATATACACACAGTGTAGTTTTTGTTCATTGGGAGCCATGTGGCTCAACCATGCAGAAGGACCCGGGCAGGGGAAGGGAAGTCAAGTACACGTCGTGTAGTCAGTATACAAGCCATGTAGTCTTGTTTTGAAATTTTTTTATGCCTTCTTCCTCCTGTTCCCTTTTGGGTTTCTTCGTTTTTGGTCATGATAATATTTAATCTAAGGTGTGTTTTTGACATTGTAGTGTCATTCCGCCTAAACGACCGCGCGTTGTTCGCCAGGAGAGCGGCGACGAATATAATTCAGATATGGTAGGCCATGGGCTACCAGTTGATCATCCAGCAGAGCCAGATGCGGTGCCAGCTCTTATACTGGACCCAGGCGCAGATGCGCAGTTCCGTGATGGAATTATGCGGTTCATGCAGACCTTTCAGGGAGAACTGTAGGCTACCACATCAATGGATGAGCTGACATGTATCTTCCAGCCGCAGCATCTGTCTACCTTTTCAAGGGATGGCAGACCATAGGCTGCAGAGTCATGGCTAGGATCGATGCATACTATTTTCGTGCATCTTGAGACGCCTACAGGGTGGAGGGTCAAGCTCGAAACTTACATGCTGTGTGATTCCACCAAGAAGTGGTTGTATGTTACCACCCAGTCAGAACGTCATAGAGACATGGCATGGAAATATTTGTAGGCAATCTTCTATGACTTCTTATTCCCATAGACGTTGAGGGAAGACCGAGCTTGAGAGTTCATGAATCTGCAGCAGGGCGCTATGTCAGTGATGGATTATTCTTCTCACTTTACTGAGCTTTATCATTTTGCACCCGTGCTACGGGGTGATGAGATGTTGATAGCCAGAAGTTTTAAGGATGGTCTTCGTTATGACATCTGAGCATTGGTGAATGTTTTCAGGTTGCCTTCAGTACATGCTATTGTGAATCATGCACTAATTTCAGAGAGGAACCTGCGGGGATCTAGTGGTGTGGGCCAGGGCGGTTCAGCACCAGTTACTGGTACTATTTCTGCTGGAAAGAGGAAGAGATAGATGGACTTATATTAGGGTGTCATTACCGGTCAGAAGAATGCTTCATGTGGCCAGGTCTTTTGTTACCAGTGTGGTAAGGAGGGACACAATAGACCTCAGTGTCCACGTGATCCAGTGGAGTGCCGATCTTGCGGCAATATAGGTTATCTGTAGCATATTTGTAGGGTGTTTCCACCGATGGCTATTGAGAGGGGTTATGTGCAGACTCCGCATATGGGAGAAGGACCAGTGGCTTCTTACTAGTCGAGGAACTAGAATACGTCAGGGCGTACAGGTAGAGATGGTGGTCATGGCCATGGTAGCTAGACACCGGGATCTAAGAGGCAACAGGGCAGGACATCTCAGGGTAGCCAGGCTATGTCGCAGGGCCACGACATTGGGCAGGCAAATGAAGTGCAACAGACCCAGCATGAGCAGGACCTCAGACCTTCTATAGTTAGAGGTACTATTCTAGTAGCTTTTGTCTTGTCTTCGTTACTTTTTGATACAGTTGCTACACATAGTCTCATATCTGTACCCGTTGTGCAGAGCCTTGGACTCTGTGTTTCTACTTCTTCTGGTATCATGAAGCTAGACACTCCGTTGGGGACTAGGGCGGCTGGTGTACATCAGTACAAGGAGTGCCCCCTTGAGTTTGGTGGGTGTCACTTCCTTTGATATCTCTATGTCTTAGAGATGACATCTTATGACGTCATTCTCAGGATGGACTGGTTTGTTCCCTTTTGAACCTTTGTAGACTTCTATCGTCGTAGGTTGTGTTTCATGTCACAAGAGGACGGAGAGTTTCTATAAAAGGGCGAGTGGGATGTTCAGGCGAGTCGAGCTGGACCAGAGCATCGAGGGCGAGGTGGTGTGACAGCCCAGATTGCGAGTTTATATCTGGATGATAAGGGGATTTGTCACCAGTATTTCCCTCTAGTGTTTGATCGTTCCAGGGATTTCTTTTCCGACAACTTTTCAGGTATTCCTCCGGAGCGTGAGGTGGATTTATCTATTTATTTTTTTCCAGGAGCAGCACCCTTGTCCATTTCTCCTTATAGGATGGCTACACCAGAGTTTCAGGATCTCAAGAGCTAGTTAGAGGAGTTACATTCAAAGGGTTTTATCCGACCCAGTACATATCCATGGGGTTCACTGGTTATATTTGTGAAGAAGGCGAGTGGTACCCTCAGACTCTGTGTGGATTATCGGAAGCTGAACCAATTGACGGTTAAGAACTGATATCCCTTACCAAGCATTGATGATCTTTTTTATCAACTTAGTGGAGCATGAGTGCTCTTGAATATTGACTTGAGATCAGGATATCATGATCTGCGCATGAGACCATCGGATATACGGCTTACAACTTTTCAGAGAAGATATGGTTTGTATGAGTACTTGGTTATGCCATTCGGACTCACGAAAACGCCAACATTTTTCATGGATCTGATGAATCGTGTGTTCCATCATTATCTGGATTCTTTTGTGGTATTATTTGTGGACGACATCTTGGTGTACTCTCACACTCGACACGACCATGACGCCCATCTTGAGATCGTATTGAGTACACTGAGAGAGCATCGACTATATGTTAATCCCTCAAAGTGCCACTTTTGGATGGATCAGATTCACTTCCTGGGTCATATCATCTCAGAGGCAGGAGTTCCAATAGACCCAGAGAAGGTAAGATCAGTATATTCCTTGGATCTTACTAAGAACGTGTTTGAGATACGGAGTTTCTTGGGGCTGGCAGGTTACTATAGACATTTCATCCAGGACTTATCCTGCTTAGCAATGCCGATGACAAGTTTGACTAAGAAGGGTGTGACGTTAGTTTGGACAGAATCTTGTGAGAAAGCCTTTCAGGATCTAAAAGGAAGGTTGACATTAGTACCGATTCTGATACTTCCAGAGTAGTGGAAGAGCTATATAGTTTATTGTGATGCATCAGGTATTGGACTATGAGATGTGTTGATGTTGGGTGATCTAGTAGTTGCATACGAGTCTCGGTAGTTGAGTCCACATGAGAGGAATTACCTGACGCATGATCTCGAGTTGGCTGTAGTTGTTCATGTGTTGTGCTGTTGGAGGCATTACCTATTGGGATAACGTTTTGTGGTTTTCACCGACCACAAAAGTCTCAAGTATATCATTACTCAGTGTGACTTTAATCTGAGGCAGCAAAGGTGGGTTGAATACCTTCAGTCCTTTGATTTTGAGCTTTCCTATACACCTGGTAAAGGTAATGCAGTAGCTGATGCACTGAGCAGGAATACTCAGATACAGGCTGTGCAGGAGGCCAATGATGACTGGAAGCTCATGGCTTTGTTCTCTGAGATTCATTTGAATGTGCATGATAGTCAGGGGCAAACATATCTTTCATCTTTAGCTGTGACTTCTACCCTCTTTGATAGAGTTAGGATGAGACAGCTACCTGATTCAGAAGGCCTAGTTCTATATAAGTCAGTGACAATTGAGGACCCTCCTCCTATTTGGATGATAGGAGATGATGAGGTATTGTGTTTCCATGGACAAGTATGGGTTCCAAGGGATATACGCAAGGAGTTGATGCGGGAGTTTCATGCTTCAACTGGGGAAGTTCATCCAGGGGTTACCAAGATGTACCAAGACTTGAGACGTCAGTACTGGTGGCCGTGTATGAATAGTTAAGAAGCTGGTTTTGTTATGATGTGTTCAACCTATCAGCAGGTGAAGGCGGAGAATCAGAGACTAGCTGGACTGTTATATCAATTACCCATCCCGAAGTGGAAATGGGATGATGTTGCGACGGACTTCATGACTAGTTTGTCGAGGTCACCTCGAGGAAATGATGTCGTGTGGGTTGTTGTGGACAGACTCACTAAGGTAGCTCACTTTTTTCCGATCAAGGAGACCTTCGGTGTTGACGATCTCAGTAGTTTTTATATCCTAGAGATCAAACGTCTTCATGGGGTCCTTCGTTCTATAGTTTCAGATAGGGACGCTCTCTTTACATCTGGTTTCTGGAAGTGTTTTCAGAGGGAACTGGGTACACAGGTTCATCTGAGCACAACATACCACCCTTAGACTGATGGCCAGTCAGAGCGTACAATACATGTGCTTGAGGACATGTTGTGTGCATGCATCCTAGACTTTGGGGTCTCTTGGGAGAATCATATACCCCTTGTCGAGTTTTCCTATAACAATAGTTTTCAGGAAACTATTGAGATGGCACCATATGAGTCTCTATATGGTTGGCCATGATGATCACCCTTGTTCTCATTAGAGATAGGTGAGGCAGCATTACTAGGACCATGTCTCGTTCAGGAGACTTCTGAGTAGGTCTAGTTGATTCAAACGTAGATGGCTACCGCATAGTCTCGTCAGAAATATTATGATGATTGCTGCAGACGACCATTGGAGTTTGTGGTTGGAGATCAAGTTTCCAGGCATGTTTTGTTGAGGTTGGGACATAGACGGATCAAGAGATAGGGTAAACTTTCACCAAGGTATGTAGGGCCATTTGAGATTTTGGAGAGAGTCGGGCCGGTTTCCCATCGGTTGTAGTTACCTCAGAGGTACTGTTCCATGCATGAACTCTTCCATGTATCTCAGTTGCGCCGCTATCATTCAGACCCCTCTCACATCTTTCAGCTCTAGGAGGTTGAGATTCTGGCAGATGCGTCCTTTAAGGAGCATCAGATTTGTATCGTTTATAGGAGCACGAAGGTTCTCTGAGGCCGGTCAGTTCCTCTCGTACGAGTGTTATGGATGCATGGCCGAGTGTAGGATGAAACCTGGGAGTGGGAAACTGATGTACGTGCTCAGTGGCCTGTTTTGTTCACAGCTCTATATTTTCCACCCTTAGAAGGGAAATTCAAGGACTAATTTCTTAAAGGGGGGATGTTTGTAAGAACCTGGTTCTTACTTTTGAGTTACGGGTTCCTTCTTTTCTCTTTTCCTTAAGTGTTTTTGAGAAAATATGAAAAATGGGGAAAAATCAAAAAATTTGTAAGTACACGCTGTGTACATTTGGCCGTGTTGGATGAGTACATAGGGTGTGTAGAGATGTCGGAAAAGAAGGGTGTAAAGACTGACTACAGGTCGTGTATTGGACCCTTACACATCGTGTAGTCAGTCAGCAGACAAATAGTAAGGCGGTGGCCAACTGTGCGACAGAACACACCGTGTACTCAAGGAGACACGCTGTGTAGTTATTTCGACAGGTGAAGAGTGCCACGCTGGCGGGAAACCGCCAGAAAATAGTTAAAAATGGGAAGTACATGTCATGTGTTTTGTTTTTTTCGTTTAAAATGGGTAGTAGCCTCTCCTGTTCATAGGGAAGGCTTAGAATGTGAAAAGGGCTCTGAAGAGGGAGGTTGGAGAATTGGAGATTCGCCGAGCACACGTCAGGAATTTGTTCCCGCCTCAGACGATCTCATTGAAACTGCACAGGTAAAAGATTCCTTTTCATGGTGTGTCTCTTGCCAATTCTTCCTCTAATTGGATTTATTTGCGTTTAAGAGAGAATAATTTTACCTCATATCTATCTCGTTCTAGGATGATTGCTGGAACGTCGTTTGAGTATAATGATCAGGGGAGTATAAGGTAGGTGGCTTGGTGTTTATTTTCCAATAGTCATGCATTTTTGCGGGTTTTTGAGCTACGAACCCATATTTGGGGTGTCTTGTGGCTGAGGCCGTGGCTATTTTAAAATACCTAGAATTGTATAGGAAATTGAATGTGATATAAAAATGCTCTTTGGGATTGCTTTTTTGATCCAGGACCACCCTGGGGGTGTGGTCCTCTATTTAGCCATTTTTCCAGGATACCCGATGGTATTCCATATTTATATTATTCTTTACTTTTTCCTTGAGATGAATTGAATGTGAATGTTTACTTACATGTTGGTCATGGCCCGGTTACTTGTGCCTGAGGGCAGTGTTTTACTCAGCCCATGGGCATTGTTTTGCTTAGCCTGAGGGCAGTTGTTATCTTAGCCTGAGGGAAACTTCTTCCGTGCCTGTGGGAAATAGGCTCTGTGCCTGAGGGCGACAGTACGTACTCCTGAGGGTAAAATCTGTTATGCTTGTGGGCAATTTCCTGCGGGTTGGATTCTGATTACCTGAGGGTGATATTTTGTTTATCTGAGGACGTTGTCTATTTACTTAGAAATTCACTGTGGTGTTTTCTTATATTAAATGGATTAAATGACTAATTAAATGGAAATATTACTATTAAGTTAGTTACTATTGAGTACTACCTAGTTTATTGCATTCACTACTGCACACTTTTGTTACGTTTTTACAACCAGTTTGGCACAGGCCTTTGGTGGGTGCCTATTGAGATATATTTCTCACAACCTGTTTGGGTTATGCTTTTCATCCCAAAAAGATAACGTTTCTGCAGGTGTGGATAGGGGAAAGGGTCCCTATATAGGTACTTGATTGCTTGTGGGGTGTAGGAGATCATGGGACTGAGCATTGGGTCGTGATGCTGCTGGCTGTTCTGTTTTTCTTTTCCGTACTTATACTTCAGTTGTATTGTATTGTATTACAGTGTAACATGTTCTGGCTATTTTATAGAATAGTGACATGTTGCATCTTCATATATATATGACTTCTGGTTTCCCTTTTTGTTATCATTTCTTCATTTTCAGTAATATGTACTGTTACTGGTTCCGCTATTGTTGTATGTTATATTATATTCCGCTGCACTACACTTTGAAAAATGAGGGAATATTTTCCCCACTATCAGACCTAGGCCCTCGCTTCTAGTCATCAGCCTCTGGAATATGGGTAAATTCATTTGAGATCACGTGACGAACCGGGTTCGGGGAACCTGTTGCGTGGAACCGGGAACCGGGACTTTACACTTCTAGTTTATGTACTTATTTCATAGACTATAGGGGAACAAGTGTCCTAAGGAGACTTGTGTGGCAAGAAATAGTGGAATTCAGACATTAAAGGTAGGAAAACGAGACCCTCTTCCACACATAATACAAGAAAACATTACACTAGTGTGGAATAATGTTATTGGGGAAGGAAATACCCTATAATGAAAGGATTATGGGGGTTCATCCCAGGATTAGATATTTGGGTATCACAACCTATCACATGAGAATTATATTGATGCCACACATTGTTAAGGAACACAACATGGTAGAAGACCGATAATGGTGGGTGGGGGGTCTTATCGAGTGAAGATACTAAATCAACCCATATTATGATATGATGAATCATGACCATGTAAAGGGTAATAATATGGTTTTACATATTGTGATGGGGATTTTTTTTCTTTTTTCATCCCATAAATTCCATATGGGGCATCCCAATTTCATATGAATTAAGGATATATTAAAATAATATTATATTGAGTACGTTTCATTTTATCCATAAAATAATTTTCATATGGATGATTTCAGTTATTTATATATTAAGTCTATTTTTTTCATAATGAGATAATGTTGTTAGTCTATTCAGTTTAATGTTATATAACATGAACTATGGCTGCCCCTAGTTTACGGTCATAGTTCTCATACAATGGGGTATTAAAAAAATTTATGTTCATAATGTTAATACCAAAAGAGTTGATGTCAATTTAAGGTCTTCTAGCTCGAACCCTGGTTTTCACTTTTCAAGGTCACATATCATTGACTAAGCCAAATTAGTTTAAGGTAATGATTCCTAGATAGTGGTTTCATTAGGAAAATACTACTTGAGAAACTTGGTGTTTGTGGGAGGTGTGATATTCTATCCAACCATTGTAATCAAAGATCATTATCCATTAGAATATACCTTGTGGACTTTTTAGGGTCCTCCCCATTTGGTATCCAACATTGTTGTATTTTTCTTGGATAGCATTATCTTTCTATGATCCAGTACCATGTAAAAATTTATAATGTATAAAAGGTGGGAATTATTTTTTAATGCTCTCTATATCATTTTTCAATGCCTCTTGAAGTTACAAAAGGATGAAATATTGTTTTCCTCAATGGATTCTTACTCATCTATATGGACATCTTCTATTCTATTTTGCATCATTTGGTTATGAATTTGTGTTTAGAGTGATGATAGTTGAACCTCGATGGGTAAAAGTAATTATATTTCATACACCTAGTAATGTAGAACATTAGTAATCTTGTGATAGGTATATAGGTAATTGGGGAGATTATTAGGTCAGAAACATTTATCCAGGCCAATCATTTTCTACAATGTGTTCGAGAATGTGTTTTCAAATTCCCATATGATCCCATTTTCCTACACATGGTAGTGAGAAGTATGGTTTATTAGATTTTATACATGGAATAAAATTTCACCATATCTAAATCCCAAGATATGGTTCCACTATCTATGAGAAGAGTGTGTGGGACTCAAAATTTATGGATGATGTGGGATATCCTTAACTAGTTCATGTACCGTGATTTGAATTCATTTAGGGTAACCTTTTCTTTGCATTTGGAAATTGTGTATATTAAAATAAAAATTAACATTCACTATTGAGTTTTTTTCTAGTGGGTATGGCCCCACAACATTGATTCATCGTACATGAAATGGATAAGAATACTTGGTGGTGTGGAGAATCTTTGATGATTGATGCACATAGTTAGAATGGATCTTACATGTATGACACATAGTGGAAAACTCAATGCATTCATAAATCAAGGATTGGAAAAATTAGTCTAATCCCTATATTTTGTTGGAGTGCTTTAGTCGTTCTTGATGAGAACCATAGTACCCATCATGGAATTCTTACATAGGCTTAGTATTATTGTCTCCATGGATTCAATGGAGTATAATTCCATAAAACGTATTCCTGTAAAGTATTTTCATGCATTTAGGCGCACTCTTGAAGGTAAAATGTTTTGTATTCCAGTAGATTAACTCATTATTGGCTCTGTATAGTGGGATAATTTCACACTAAAGATAGTAGAAAAATTATCCATCAAATTTGGGGGTCCATGAATCATGGGAGGATTTTAAGATCATGAGAAATAAGAACCATATTCTTGCTAATTTACCAATTTTTCCTTCAACGGATGTAACATGGGAGATGGCCCTTCATTGAGCCACATGAAAGACCATGTTATCCTGGTCGACATATATTATGGATGTGGCCAAACCTGAAAAATAATCACATTTATTGTTCTACAATATAGAAACATGGGTCACCTCTTGATGTGATGGGAACTGGGCCATCAATTGATGGTTACATTCTAGATGTGGAAATCTATTTTATTGTGATGACATAGTAACCCTTTATTTTTTTAATGATTGACTCATAGTTTCCATCACCTATAAATATGGGACATAAATATCGATGGATATCTTGATACAATGAATATGTTCCTGATACATTGTTTTGTTATTGGTGTATCCTTCTAACAATTGGTATGAGAATAGATTCATGTGAATGATTACAAGGACCACACTATTAAGCATGGGGACATTATTCCTTTGAATAGACATTATCTAGGAAGAAAATTTGTTATTTATGAGAAAACATGGTACAACCAGATCAACAAAGATAATATCATTACTTAGAACATCAACATCCCGAGCTAGTTCTTTTGTGGTTGGATATATGGGAAGAAAGTCTACCAATTCCTAGAGTTTAACAACTATATATGAGAAAAAACTGATTTTGAATTACTAGATAATAACTTTATAGTGTTCCAACTATATTAGAATCAATGGGATATTGTGGATATGCTTTATAAGGACAACTTGGGACACTATATGTATCTCTTGATACCGCAAATAATATATCCATATTTCACACTAAAACCCCAATATAAGGAATCTATTCTCGATGGGGGAGGATATGATTGTTATGTCAAGGAACATATATATGAAATTGTATAGGTTTTTTCCCTTACCTCATTGTTTTTCAGGGAAATAATGATATTGATGGACCGTTCAAGATTGGTCATATAGAGGACGATTGGTTTTCTTGATATGGGATGCATCTAATCCCAAGGAAGGAAAAGGTACTCCATGATATTAAAAAACACATCCAAGTACTTCTCATCCCACTGGTTATCGGTTCCATTGTTTGTGACCCCTAATAAAGGGTCAAACATTCATGAAAAAATAGCATATTTAGGATATGTTTCCCTGTAGGCCTTGAAAATATCATTGATTTATCAAGGGTAGTATTTTATTGATAAGATTGATTTTATTAGGATTAATATCAATGAAATTATACTTTATATAATTATGATAAACATTCTTTAGTGAACTCTAAATTCACACTTCATGGGGTTTATATTTATGTGATGGGAACATGGGATGTTGAACAAATTCTCAAGATCATTGAGATAATTCTGATACATTTAATATTTAACCATCATACAATCCATGTAACATTCCACCAATATTCCATGAATCAACTTAAATATGTGGGGCACTAACCATTTATAAGTACCTCCAGTATTCCTCAAGATAAATGACATCACTAATAGTATAAAGAAACATGGGGCACCATGAAGGGGGTTTAATTTTCACAATTGAGGTCCATCTATACCTGATAGTACCAAGAGTATACATCCATAAAGAAGATGGCCTAGAACCTAGCCATACATTCAGTCAAAATAATTTTCACTGGATATGTAAAATCTTCCTTTTGACAATGGCGGTTGAGGTCCCAGAGTTCGATACAGACTCTAATCTACCCATTCTTTTTTACATAATATGATTATATTGGATATCTATCTAGGCTAATAAACTTCCATAATGAATTTTTATTTTATACTCTTATTATCATTGGACTCATACATAGAACTATAAGAGTGTAGCATCTTTTTTTTGAGGTTGATTGAGCCTATGATGACCCTTTGGGAGGCCATGGGGACGAACAATGACCTGAGGGTCGAGCCCTAGAATATCATCATGGGGCTAGGTGAATACAACACATTGAAATTTTAAAAAGTTTGAATACTGGTTGTTTCTCCTATAGAGACATGGATACACTGATCCATATCATCTTTGGATTATCCCAGGTGTTAGTGTTCAACTAAGATTACTCATCATCATTAGTGCATATGGACTCTTTATTGTAGGTATGGAATCATCTAAATTCAATTCATAATTTGAGGTAATATAATCAGCTTGAGGTAGTGTATCTTTGAGGATAGTTGATTGAGGGGGAGCACTAATTTATATTCTGGTGGATACCGAATACTTTATAAGGGGATTGTCCCTCCTAAGACTATAGAAATAGAAATACCATGTCAATTCCATCCTTTTTGGACCATGAATTTCAGAATTGATATCAATTTTATGGTGATGATTTGATATCTTACGAGTATACCCATCTTTGTGGAACATGAAGGAATACCATGGATTTTTTCCAATGAGGAAAACTCATTAGTACATCAAAAGAGTAAAAACCACATGTTCCAACTAGGCCTATCTTGTGTAATACTATGAGGTAATATTTCAATGCTACGTTTTTCAGGGATATATGGAAATAACCCCCTAGGTCTAGTGTCATGGGATATAACTAAAAAATCAGGTAAACGAAGATTTCCTTATTTCCTACCCATATATTGGTTGTAGGTGTAAGTATATCAATAGGGTGATTAATGCACTCAAGACTTCTGGTGATAACCTAATTTCCATCCCTTTAGTATTATCTCATATCCTATTAATATTTATCATAGAAATAAAAAGGATATATCTCACCCTGGAGTACCCCTACTAATACATTTAGGAAGAATTTGAGGAATTGGTTGTATTAAGAGTGTAAAATTTCATTTAAGTGATGATAGGGTCTTCCAGGAAGGGCACTATAGTCAGTATCCTTTGAGACTGCCATCAATATTGTTATTTATATTGGACCACCAAAATGGGTCTTCAACTAAATCATTCATTGTGATTTCTTCTCATACGGTTCATACCCCTTGAATCTACATGTCAGAGAGAGTCAAATATTATTATGCGACACCCATTGTATAGAATGTCCGAGTGGGTATGAGGTTGGTCATAATGATATTATTCATTAAGAAGATATATAATTCTATTCCATTTATCTATCAATTCATATATAGTGGTCACGGGTTAAAAAAATGGGGACCCTGTTATATTTTCAATAAAAAGAGATATTTATTTGATATTCACTTTCCCATCATCTTATGTGTAGTAGGCCTCGATGATATCTACTTTAAACATCAATAATAGTTGGATTTATAACACCTTGTCAAGGGCCGCGCACATTTCCTTTGGAATTTTGAAATCCTGAATGATCTAAATCCTCATGGGTATATCGGGGTGGTGAATTATAATATCATAGTTCCATGATAGGGGCATTTATTTTTCCATGGATGTTCTTTCTTTAGAAGGGGCACAAGAAATGTCGTTTGTTGAACAACTGATGCCTGGATAGAACTAGAGATGTTCTTTTTCTAATTAGCTAGCCTGCTCTAAATAAATACTATCAAATTGTTGGTACTAAATTTTTGGTCTCTATAAGGATGTTGATGGTCATAGCTTGGTCATAGTAGGGATGCATTGTAATCTAATATTGTTGGTTGTAGAGGTGTACCTGATGGAATAGACTTTGAGGGTGGTTCTTGACGAGCTCTACAAAAGGACTTATACCTAGTTTTTTAGAATGAACTACATGGTTTAGAGTGATGAAATAATGATTAGGATAGGATGTATATCCTAAAACTCTCCTTCAACAACGTTGGTAAGTGGCACCTGAGAGGTTCACATGCTATTCCTATCTGACAATCATTTTTAAGTGGTCCACAAGATCAATGACATTCATAAATTAATACTAATTCTAAAAATAAGTAGAGTAGTCCAATGATGAGAGTACCGATTTTGAATCTTCAAACTCAAGAGGATATATGTCACAATAGTTTGAGATGTATTTGGAACTGGCATGGGACTCTTATTTCCCTTTTGTTTTTGTCATCTGTTATTATGTCAAATGGAAGGTTGTATCGAATATCTAGAGACTGTGGTTTGGGGATTCTAAGTAGCCATAAAAGTTTCAATTTATCTCAATAAGGTTTGGATAATAACATGATAATGAGAAGATTCAATGTGAGATGACTGGTCATTTTAGTTCTTTGTCCCATGGCTGGGACCCTACTGTCACTCACTAGAGTTTTCACTATCACTGTAAGGGTCAGTGGAGACATGTGTTACTTTCATTGGTACATCTCCCAACTTTATTGATCCATGATTTACTAGTTCCTAGATCTAATATTTTTATACAATTCATTATATTGTGATGTGATCGAGAATCCTATGATATGGGTAGTGATATGCAATACTAAGGAGTATGTACTCATGGAGTCTCTTTTACTCTAGAAATAGTAGGATTCCCTTTTCCATGGCATAGATGATGTATCATGGGAACTGTGAATATTTGAAGGAATAATACATTTTTATTATTTCAGCATAAGGAAACCTCTGATACTGTCATTGATGGGGGGGTTGGAATCACATTCTCTTATTCAGGTGATTTTGATTAGAAAGGTAATTCCCAGAATGGATTTACTAGAATATGATGTTAATGGTAGGGCTGTACTCAGAGAGGCTCATATAATATAGGGGATAATAGGTGTATCATACTGTGGACCTCCTTATTCAAAGAATATGATATCTATTATTTCACAGGCCCTACTTGAGGTAGTTGGAAGAGGCAATGAGAATGATTATTTTTTTGTATCGTGTAAGGCTTCTTCCAAATGGTAATACAATATATAAATTTCTAAAATACTCCTTATTATATCAAACAAATAAGGTTAAGAACTAGATCATTCCTGAATTTTATCATTAAAAACATAGGTAGATTCTTATAAAAAAGTTTCATTTTGAGGTAATAATATAGTATATTCCATTAGAAGACTACATTCTATTATGAGACAATTTTATCTACTCGCTCAACAGTTCTATACTTTAATTTGAATAAGAATTTTATGATGGTCTTTTAGGTTCTATAACTAAACCAGTAGAGAAATTATCAAATGACATCCTACAAATATGTAATAGAACCCACGAATAGCTGACTCCACCAAACGATCATAGGCCCTTTTAGAGTGTGTAAAATAATCAGATTTCGGAAGCCTCATTCTATTCTTAAGTTCCCAAAATTTTTACACACCTTTAGGGGAAGTGGGATAGATACTATAATAGGTCACTCATTCCATTACATGCAGTGAATAGGGGATTAAAAATCTCAACGGTTTCTTGGACATGGGGAACCCATTGTTTTATGACTTTCTGTTGGTTAGGGTTATACCAATTCAGTTATAGAGAGAAAAGGAGAGAAAAATAAAAGATATCATGTTATATTGGTGATTTTATATGGAAAAAAATGTGGATAAATGCTAATAGACTCAAGGAGAATCACATATTTCATCATGGGGTAGATAATCACACTTCTCAAGAAGTTTGGGTTACTCATTTCATAGTCTCTTATCATATTCCATGGCATCTTCTGTGACTTGGGGCACAGGTCCACCAAGTTCATAATGTGGAATCTTACCATGGAGGACTATTTCTCCCACTGGGGATATAAATGGTCCCATATAATGTTTTTAATAGCTAAGAGCTACTCATTTATGAGAAAGGCAATAATCCTTTTATGCTCCTCTAGATCATACAACATTGAATCTACTATGGGGTCCAACTGTGATGTTGGTGAAACATCATATGGATTGTAGGGTTTAGAATTTCCCTTGAAATTATAAACATACCAATGGGAGGGATGTAATATATAATTGGGGTTACACTAGATCCCTATCACCTCACTTTGATAACGAGTGATAAAACCTTCTGGGGGTATTCCTGGTATTATTCCACCCCTTGAGTTAGGATTTACCTAACATTCCCAATGATGGATACACTATTCCTAAGAACCTATTACATGTTTGTGGTGACCAAATTCATAGGTATTCTTAAATAAATTTTTGACATATGAATATAGGATATAATTTAAATCATATTTTTATCATATGATAGGGATAAAATGGTGGGAAACTTACTACCCCTAGACTATAATATATATGTATGGAGGTGCCCATCCTATAACTAAGATATGAAAATTTATTATCTTAATGAAAGTTTTCATGAAAGTCCAGCGTTATCTATATGAATAAGGATGATGATACACTGGGATCCTTATGATCTCAAACTTCCCACACAATTGTTTGATTTCATAAAGTAACTCATTGGCCCCTGTGAATGTCAGTTGTCGATCATGGAGGTGGTAAGATGTCCCCCAGATAATCATGTAGAAACAAACAATCCGGTCCTCAGTGGGGGAATCTAAGATAAAAATGTTTGGAGCTTCCATTGGCCATAATAAAACTGATAGTTGGATGGTGTCCAGAATCTATCACATACTCTCTTTTTTATGAGAATAGAACTACTCTTTGTTGTCCCATGCCTTGATTATTGTGGGTCATATTAAGGATGGAGAAATATATGTCAACCTTCATTATTACAACTCTACAGGAATATGATATGTTGTACAATTAAAATATAATATACTTGATAGGACATCTCTTAAAGCAGAGCTAGATTCAATAACATTTCCATGTTAGATGGGGTGTTTACCACTACCATAGGTGTGAGGGAGGAAACATTGATTTTGGGATTAGTGGAGTAATAATAATCACCTAAAGGTTTTATATGAGACACCTACATCTCTACAACTTCTTGTGTGGTGGTAGATAGGAGGGAAACAAGTGGTAATGGAGATGATCACACTATATGTCATTAGTAGGAGGCTAGAGAATCCACACATATATGTATCTATGGATTCAACTAGGGATCCTTTGGAACATTACATCATGGATATTAATAGTTAATTCATGATATTCTTACCCCCATTATCTAGCTTCACGGGTGATAGATCCCTCATTGATTCATCTACACCATTGAATCTAAGAGATTGATAATGAAATCATGATTTCCAAGGCTCCACCTCTATCAGTGTCATACTTCTATAAGAAATAATTTCTAAGTGTCTTCTAGATTTCAACCATGGTGTTTACTGCATAAATTATAGGCATTGACCCCATTGTGGGTATTGCACCTCCTACCCTAGGATTGTTCATAACGCCTTGTTACACCATTTGAAAGGGTAGTACATTCACGCTAGTTATTAGTGGTTTATTTAGGACATATTCACTATTTTTCCTAATCCCAGGATTTCCCAGAATAGATCCTTTTGGAAATAGTGATAGATAGAGTAAACCTATATTATCTATGTTGTAGCTGGGGTATCAATCACACAAGGTAGAAGATAGATCCATATTCACCTTTTGTATAGATGTGGTGGGATAAACCAGTTTCATTAGTGTCCATTGGAGTCAAATAAGATTCCTCCTATTGAGAAATGTCTTGGGTATTCCCAGGGAATTGGTTTTGGGTTTATTGGATCGGGTTCGACACTTCATGGATAATTTCAACTAATTTATCAACCTATGGTACTGTTTGGTGTTGGAACTAGATCATCCCATTGGGATATCTACTAGGCAGTTATCTAGTAGTGTTCATGGTGGTAACAAATCAAACATCACATAGATCCATTTCTTTGGGATGTTAAATTTTAGATTAATATGGGGAGAGTATCCCGAAGTGATTTTTTGTTGAAAAAAGTGGTGGTTTCTCCCTATAAAGCACTTGGGGGAAGAATTGTTGGTGAGTCATTGATGACTCAAGCTATTGTCTATCCATATCCCTGGTGGGAATGACCCCTTACTATTTTTAATAACAAAAAATGGTTTTGATCACCATCCTCTGGATGAGCTCGGATGGTGAAATGATGTGTGTGTGTGTGTATAACAACTGAAGGAAAGTTGGAATTCATGATAACGGTGTATTTATGATATATTTACACAATATCATTCCCCCTACCCCTAAGATAATTGGTGCTAGGTCATTGAATTCAACAAAATTTGGTCATGTAAGGAATAAGGATTCAACAATTGGTATTGAAAAAGTAAATGCTTACCAGTTCCCCAATTTTATCTATTCTTCCTAAAATAGAGATGTATCCCATAGTGACACTATCATTGATTTATGATTCCTAACATTATCTACCCCAAGTCGCAGGTGATTTTTAGGTTGGCCCAATTATTTTCTGGGTGGGGTATGACATTGAATTTCTATATCTGGTGACATAAAACTATAATGGTCCCCAATGGTACTAGTCCACATATTTGAGAAGAATAATTTCACATTGGGTTCAACTTTTTTTTATAACACCCAAATATTATGTGAAAAAAATTGATTTATTTTAATATTTTGGATATTTTTAATTTCACACAATATTGACTATAACTTTAGTTATGTGAAAAACACTATGTATGTCTTGAATTATATGAATTTTTTTTCAGATTTTGCTACATAAATCACATGAATTAACTTTTAGTATACGCAACACTATGATTGGGTTGTGTTACACACAACATTTAGTTCCTTTGATACCTTTCTTTACACGAAAAACAGAGTTTTACCAAACCCTTTTATATTAGTAAAATATTTTTATTTAATATAATTCGATATAATATAAACGTTAAATTTGATGTTATGAATAGTATTAATGATCTTTTGAAAAAATATGGTTTATAATATAAATTAATTTTTTACCAGTAAATAATAAATGAAAATATATATTTGTTGATTATAATAATAATATTATTATTATTAGGCTCCCAAAGTATTTTTATCTTAATAAATTAAATTAATTAAAATTATTGAATGATATAAATAAATAATATTGGGTATATATTCAATCAAATAATTTGGATATTCATTCAATATATTTTATAGGAATCGATAAGAACATACCCAATTTTACACACAAAAATATATTTTTCAAAATAGTAATTTAACCACCTTTTAATAGTGAACCCAAATTGAATATAATTTCTGAAACATTCAAAACATTATATGAGAAGATAATATTCTTATTTGAATGTGGGATATCAAAATTTACTTTCAATGAATATTGCATATTTTTTCTAACAATTTTGAGGTTATAATAAATAGTGAAAATACTGAATTTTAATTGCAAACAACATGGTCATTGAAATAATTTATAGTGTTTAATTATATATTACATTGATTTCAATGTATCAATAGTTCAAATTTTAATCGGTTAAACCAATTTAGGTCATTGGATACAATTTATCTTTGAATTTGGATACAAAAACAAGTCAATCTTTTGGACGTTTTCACTTTGAAAATTCATTTTCTCATTTTATCAATGATATTAATTTTAAAGAAATTTTATAATTCATGTATTTGTAATTATGGAATATGGATTTCATGTTGGAAATTATACAGTCCAAATTACATAAATAGTTATCTTTCATTTTTGTATGATATGAATAGTAACATTAGTAATTTTTAATACCATAGTTTAGGGTAAATCAGGTAATTATGGGTAAAAATGATATAATAAATATTATACAAATACCATAATTCTTGAAAAAAATATTTGATTTACCAAATTCGATCGTTAACACATAAATATCGAAACAAAATAATTAAATGGACACTTATACCTGAAAATTACTTAAATATTATTAAACTCAAAGGGACTGACAAAATGCATGTCTTACTTTTAATATGTATAATATTATTAATATAGTGATAAATAGAATATATTCTTAACTATATATATTATTATGAATCCTAAAATGTTTATCTATATCCTAGAAATTTATTTTTAATTTTTAGAGAAAACATATTTACAATAAATAATTACAAAATGATGATGTACTAATTACTAAATTAAGGAAACAATCAAGTATAGGTTAATAGATATATTATAAGAAATATAATATGACATAATTAAGGTGATTAATGATTTTTTTGGGTGAGTATGCCAAGTTAAGGGTGTTTGATGGGATTTTATGATGTCATATTTCAATAAGAGTTTTCATAAAGTCAAATTTATGAATAGTTTCAAAATTTACACTTATGATATTCAATGAAAATAATATATTATTACAATATTTAAAAATAATAAAAATAATAAATAAGTATATTAGGATTTTATTTAGTCTAAAATATCATTAATTGGATATTTATGGTTCAATAGATACTATATTTGTAAAAATTATATTCTCATAACACTAAAAACATTATTACCATAGTGAAAATTAAAATGGCTTAACTAAAGGTTAATATAAATTATAAGGATTAAAATAACTCCAAATGTTTCTACAATATCATGGATTATTATATTAAATATTTATTATCATTGGTTCTAATCAATGGAATTTTTTTTATTTGGATTGACAATGATTTTATTAAAAATTAATCACTTGAAAAATTTCAAAAGTTCCCTTCCCCTCTCTTATATAAGGCCACCTCTCATTCTCTTCTACTCAAAATTCAGATCCTATTTTTTCATCCGAACACTATACAATTATACTCCAAAATTCCTTAACATCATCCTATAATACTTTCATTGGGCATAAATCCAACCAAATAAGTACATTTATTAAAATTAAAAGGATATTCCCCAAGAATAGGTACCATTTATCAACAAACATTTGTATTTTATTTCATCCTTAAAACCATTAAATTAATTATATTTTATTTTTATATAACATACTAAGATTCCTCAACATACTATAATATTTTTTTATAATGTTTTGTACCGACACTAACACACAATTCAATGTACTTGGTAGGAAACCTACAGTTTATGTGTACGGTGAACTGTCACCTCACCAAATGGTGTTGTTCATTTTTCATTTAACACATCTCAGGGTTGAGAATTATGATGGATTATCTATTTTTATATGATATTTATAACATAATTATACTTTTGGAATGATAATATCATATGTAAATTTTTATCACCTAATATTTTGGAAATGAAATCATCGCTAATGTGTATGTATAAATTATCCTCTCTATGATGAAATGGGATTCGTTTCTCATCTATATTTCACATGGATGGTAATAAGCATTCATTTAATAAATATATATGATATATATAACATATATATTATTATTTAATGATAATATATCATATAATTGTCTTTCCATTTAATATGATATGAATATCAATACACCGTTCATGACTGTGTATGGCCTACCGTCTCTATAAATGTTGTATTTTATTTTCAATCTCTAACTATTATTAATAACCACATAATACATATGTAATATATATATATACCATGTTTATCATTGTATATATGATTACCTCAAGATCTATGTAAGAGTACCAAGGATAATGAGTCAAAACATGAACGAGAAACATCGTTGTTATTACCTGAAACGTAACTTCCACTAGGAATTATTGATAAATAGGTAATATAAATCCAACATAAAATCATATACCATATGATATAATTCAATAAGGTTCAATAATATATGTATAATAAATTTTTATTTATTATACATTTGGTTTTCATGAGTACGATTGGATTCAATGTATAAGGTAAGGGAATTTCATCTCAATTTTTATTTATGTGGGATACATTCAATATTCACCACTAACTTATTTTATGTGTTGTATAGGAATACCTATGACATTTTATATCATTAATTTTAATTTATTTTATGAGGTTGAAATATTTAATTGATGTTATCTATAAGGCCCCAGCAGTAAACCTTACTTAATCTTGAGTTATTACAAGATTACACATTGAGGATCTTTTCAGGTTTAGAGTTTTAGAGAATTAGATCATAAAACATGCATTACCTTCCACATATAAACAAAGTAGTTACATAAAGATAGTATTATTCTATCCCATCAATGGAAAAATATTTAAAATAAAACATGGATTCTTTCTTGACACTTCCTTGACACTATCATCATATCATGTACTTTTCCCTTGACCTTTGAAAAACATTTCAAAAAACTTGGGATGAGCATAAAAAGCTCAGTAAGGGATATAAAAATATGGAAAGGAAACATGGGTACATATATACATAATATTGAAATCATACCTTACCCATAAATCAAAAGCACTTTAACATACCTCATCAAATCATGAATAAATCATAGAAATCATAAGACATAAAGGTAACTTGAGGCATTCATAACATTCTTACGTATGGAGTAACACTCTTGGTTACGTTTGGAATACACATCATAGTATATTCCCTAAAACTCTTTGGAGAAACCTTAACATTTCACTCCTTCGCGTTACCCAATGCATTGGAGAGCTATATCGGGCTCACCTACCCTTAGTTTATCACGGAACCACCCGTCTTCATAATAATGCCCAAGAACCTCAACAAAATTGTATCACATAAAACATGCATAAAGGAAACATAACATTTCCACCTTTCAATCACAAGATATCAATACAACACATTGATATAAAAACATTATGAAATCTATTTTCAATACCAAAATAAAAGAAAAGTAAAACATGGTATTTATTTTTCTTTTAAAAAAAAGGTGTGGCTTGTAGAGGAAGCCCAAACTCAAATAATGGTCACGGCGGCAGAGAAGTCGTTGTCACCACATACGTACGACAAAAAAATTCCCTTTTTTCATTTATTAAACGCTTCGTATAAAAAATATTCCTTTTGAATAAACGTAAAAGTCAAATCGGTTTATACACCATATAAAAGAAGGTTTTGTATAAAACAAAATATGCCTCAATGAAAGGAGAGTGAGACGAAGTCCCATACCTCGGGTCCGACTTGACTCGGTCGTTCTTCAATTTCATGAATAATAAACATCAGTTAATTTCTAATTGTTTAAGAACCTTTTTCAAGTTCATTATTCCTTTTATATCATTTATTTCCATGTCATGAACACTATGTAATTATTCAAGTTAATAACGGTCATTTTAACGATCATTGGTACTTGAGTAAAAAATAAACCCTTTATAATTTCAAGTTTTTCATGTATCCATTATATCCAGAATGGTATTCATGATGTAGATATCATATATATCATATATATCCAGTACATCCATGAATTTATAATATTACATGACATTTAGAGGGAAGAAATGAAATGCACCGTTCATGGAGACGGTAAGCCGTACGTACACATGAACGCTACTTTCATTTATATTTCATATTTTATATAATTGAATAATAATGATATAAAGGTATATTATAATTCCAGTATAATATCGTATATAATATCATAGTTCCATCCTTTATACGTACCACATATGGTATTTAACGAATCAAATCACTTTGAGGGGGCGGTAGTCTGCACTTCCTTAAATGAAGATATCGTGTTTACCCGTAATGGAAACCATAAAGGTATGACCAAAAAGAAAAATACAGAAGCTTAAGGAAAACATAAACATATTATATATCATATATAAATATAGTTAAATATTAATGTCCACCTTTTAAGGTGTTAAAAGAATGTTGAACAATCATCATTTCGGGAGGCATAAATTCACCATCCACGGAAACAGTATGTCCTTTAACCATTAGATGTAGGTGTGTGTAAGTGTAGCTCGAATACTTCTTATAAAAACATCCTAGTATATTTAGGATACTTTATTTGTTACAAAATAAAAGAATAAAAAGATTTTAGGGGGTTGGAGAAGTAAAATAAAACAAAAGGACTCAAGTGAAGACATTACCTTAAAATCGGGTAACTCTCTTTGGTTTGAGCTCAAAGGCTTCCTTGGGAAGAATTCTGCCCAAAGTGAGGCTTCAAGGAGTAAGATACGGATGTGGAGAGACAAAATGGTCAGGGGCTGGCCGAGCCAAAGGCTTTTGGAGTGTGGGTAAGGAGGTAGAGGTGGGGGCCTTTTATAAGAGGAGAGGAGGGGCACTCTTGGAAGATAAAGAAAAGTCACTTTATTTTAAAATGGTATTCGGATTTAAGAGGTCCCACATTGATGTGTTTCGAGGATAAGGTGATAAGGGTTCGAAATACACCCATCCAATAGGTTTTTTCCATGTGTAGGTCTTAGATTTTACATTATCATTCCATTTTATATAAATCGTTAAATAATGAGGTCATCGCTGCATCATCATGATGTCATAAATAATTTAATTTATTTAAATTCTAAAAATTATAAAAAAATTAATATGATGTAGGAAATAATTTTATATTTCCAATGACTATTTATAATCAAAAATCTGATCTTTATAACCCCATGTAAAAATTTTTTTAGGAAAACATTTCATGTTTGTGTCATTTTTACTTTTATATTAAACAAAAAGTTATTTATGTCATTTCCCAACCAAAGTGGCTCCATGGGGACCCCAACTTGACCCATGGATTGTCTTGGTCGGCCATGACACATCAAATGAGGGTAGGACATGTTTCAATCTCATATCATTTTATTAAAGCATTATTTTTACCTTAAACTACACTAATTACCTCTAATCGCGATTAAGAACTTAAGAGTTACTATTCACCAAAAAATTATTTTAATCTCATTGAACCACACTATACTTCTTAATGACAACCATGTATGTCGGATTTTTGAAATTCAAAACACAATGATGGAAAATTTTCATTTAAACGGAAAATCAGTTTTTATAAGTACCACTTAGTGGTTTAACTATTCATCAAAAATTGAAGTTTTTCAGAAAATTACCAAAACATCACCTTAAGCTATATTTGATATTCAGAATTCAAAATGAAGTCTATTTTAAAAAATTCAAAATATAAAAGTAACATTAATTAATTTAATAATTAATTATCGCTATCATGACAAATAGCGTGTTTTTATGAAACAATAAGTATCAAAAGATTGACCCCAGTTTAAGTACGATTTTAAAGTGAAATTAATTCCAACGACCACTATTGGATTTAATGGTAAAAATATTTTCTAATTTCACTTTAAAACCAATTCAAAATTTAATATAATCATATAAATAAATTAGATTAAAAAGCAGTTTTGTTGTAAAATGCAGTATTTTTCACTATTCATTAAAAATGAATATTGTATGAAAAATACCAAAAATTCACACAATGTAAATTTTGATGTCCAAATCATAAATAATAAGTTTATTTTGACAAACATATCTTATAAAATTGTCAAAATATATATTTAAAAATGGTTTTCCATCAAAAGGCAGTAAAACAATCTTTTAAAAATATTAGTGTATTCCATGCATAAGATTGTATTTATTTTCATTTTAAGCCTCTAAAACACTATATTAATCATTAATAGACATAGATAAAAATATCTATTATTCATCACTTACTTGGGATGTTACATCCTTCCCTCCTTTTGAAAATTGCGTCCCCGCAATTTATTAACTTATCGAATAAATGGGGGTACTTATCCCACATTGCATTTTCAGATTCTCATGTTGCCTCTTCCATCATGTGGTTTTTCCACAAAACCTTTACCTGATTAATCACCTTATTTCGTAACACTTGCTCCCTGTGGTCAAGAATCTGGACCGGTTGTTCCTCATAAGATAGGTTCTCTTCCAGCTGAAGTACCTATGGACTCAAAACATGAGATGGATCTTGAATATACTTTCTCAACATCGAAACGTGAAAAACATTGTGTACCTGAGATAAACTCGGAGGTAAAGCCACCCGGTATGAAACTGATCCAACTCTCTCCAGAATTTCATATGGTCCAATAAACCTTGGACTCAGCTTTCCTTTCTTACCAAATCTTCTCACAGTTTTCCAAGGAGAAACCTTGAGAAAAACATGATCACGTAGCTCGAAAGATAGATCCTTCCTCCGGTTATCTACATAACTCTTCTGCCTGCTCTGAGCTGTTCTCATGTGCTTCTGAATCAGCTGAACTTTTTCTACCATCTCTTCTACCAATTTTGGTCCCATCGACTTCCTTTCACCCACTTCATCCCAGAAAGCTGGAGTTCGACACTGCTTCACATATAATGCCTGAAATGGTGCCATCTGTATACTGGAATGAAAAATGTTATTATATGAAAATTCAACCAACGAAAGATGTTGGTCCCAACTTCCCTGATAATCCATAGAGCAAGAACGTAGAATATCCTCCAATGCCTGAATTGTTCGTTCTGACTGCCCATCTGATTGAGGATGAAATGATGTACTAAAATTTAATTTAGTACCCAACGACTTCTGAAGGCCTTTCCAAAAGTTAGAAGTGAAACTGGGATCACAATCAGATACAATGGAGAGGGGAACTCCATGTAACGTGACTATCTCTTTAAGATACAAATGAGAAATTTGATCTAGGGAAAAAGTATCTCCTATAGCAAGGAAATGAGTAGATTTAGTCAAGAGATCAACAATAACCCAGATTGCATTATTACCTCGAGATGTCTTCGGTAATCCCACAACAAAGTCCATGGATATATTCTCCCATTTCCACTATGGCACTGGTAAAGGCTGAAGCATCCCTTTCGGTAACTTCCGCTCTGCTTTAACCTGTTGAAATGTCAAACACTTCACAGTAAAATCAGAAATATCTCTTTTCATTCCATCCCACCAGTAATACTCTCGCATATCTCTGTACATCTTAGTACTGCCAGGATGAACTGAAAACGGAGAACTATGAGCTTCACATAACAAATCTCTCTTCAACTGTGAATCACAAGGCACACACAATCTCTTCCCAAATCTCAAAACGCAATCATTATAAATGTTTAATTCAGGTAACTTACCTTTCTGAACCAGCTCTACCTTTTTCTGCAACTCACTGTCTTGCTTCTGTGCTTTCTTGATTCTATCTAATAGAGATGATCTCACTGATACCTGAAACAAAACAGAAGAAATTCCTGCACCAACAACTTCTATGCCAAAGTTCCTCAAATCCTTAACCAAAGGATCACATTCCAAACGCAACATTTCTAATGAAGCATTACTTTTTTGACTCAAAGCATCAGCCACTTTATTTTCTTTTCCCGGATGGTAATGAATTGTACAATCATAATCCTTGATTAATTCCAGCCATCTCCTCTGTCTCATGTATAACTCTTTCTGAGTGAATATATACTTTAAACTTTTGTGATCAGTATATATTTCATACTTTACTCCATACAAATGATGCCTCCAAATTTTTAAAGCGAAAACAACAGCAGCTAATTCCAAATCATGTGTAGGGTAATTTACCTCACGACTTTTCAACTGTCGTGAAGCATAAGCAATTACCTGATCATTCTGCATTAGGAAGCAACCAAGTCCTTTTAATGAGGAATCACTGTATATAAAAAACTCACCATTCCTGGAAGGTAGTGCCAAAACTGGAGCATTCACCAATCTTCTTTTCAATTCCTGAAAGCAATCATCACATTCTTTTGTCCAGATAAACTTAACACCCTTCCGAGTTAGCTTAGTCATTGGACTAGATAACCGTGAAAAATTTCTAACAAACCTTCAGTAATAGCCTTCCAAACCAAGGAAGCTATGAATCTGAGTTACCTTTGTTTTTCTGGGCCATTCTTCAACAACCATTATTTTTGCAGGATCAACAATTATCCCATCTTTAGAAACAATATGACCAAGGAAAGAAATTTGTTGCAACCAAAACTCACACTTGCTGAATTTTCCATACAGTTTCTTTTCTTTTAAGGTTTTCAAGATAACACATAAATGTATTTCATGCTTATCTTTAGTTTTAGAAAATATCATAAATTACACAACCACCACTTATCAACTGATTAAACTGAGCCATCACTGTAACAAACTATTCAGTTCCAATTCCGACCATCTCAGGATACTGATTCAGAATGTTATTTCCTTCTGCATGCCTTCCTAGCACTTCTTCCCTATTTCCTCTGTGGAAAACCATTCTGAATAAACATGTCTTAGATGAAGAAACATAGTAATCTTCAAATACTATATCACTTCAATTTGACCAAAAGAAAATATTTTTGGATAATCTTTTAATAGAATTATAACTCCTAAAGTTATCTAAACCGACCTCTGATACCAACTATAAGGCCCCAGCCTTAAACCTTACTTAATCTTGAGTTATTACAAGATTACACATTGAGGATCTTTTCGGGTTTAGAGTTTTAGAGAATTAGATCATAAAACTTTCATTACATTCCACATAGAAACAAAGTGGTTACATAAAGATAGTATTCTTCTTTCCCATCAATGGAAACATATTTAAAATAAAACATGGATTCTTTCTTGACACTTCCTTGACACTATCATCATATCATGTACTTTTCCCTTGACCTGTGAAATACATTTCAAAAAACTTGGGATGAGCATAAAAAGCTCAGTAAGGGATATAAAAATATTGAAAGGAAACATGGGTACATATATACATACGAATGAAATCATACCTTACCCATAAAACATAAGCACTTTAACATACCTCATCAAATCATGAATAAATCATAGAAATCATAAGACATAAAGGTAACTTGAGGAATTCATAACATTCTTACGTAGGGAGTAACCCTCTTTGTTACGTTTGGAATACCCATCATAGTATATTCCCTAAATCTCTTTAGAGAAACCTTAAAGTTTCACTACTTCGCGTTACCCAATGCATTGGAGAGCTATATCGGGCTCACCCTCCCTTAGTTTATCACGGAACCACTCGTCTTAATAATAATGCCCAAGAACCTCAACAAAATCGTATCACATAAAACATGTATAAAGGAAACATAACAGTTCCACCTTTCAATCACAAGATATCAATACAACACATTGATATAAAAACATTATGAGAACCATTTTCAATACCAAAATAAAAGAAAAGTAAAACATGGTATTTATTTTTCTTTTAAAAAAAAGGTATGGCTTTAAGAGGGATCCGAAACTCAAATAATGGTCACGGCGGCGGAGAAGTCGTTGTCGCCGCATACGTACGACAAAAACATTCCCTTTTGTCATTTCATAAACGCTTCGTATAAAAAAGATTCCTTTTGAATAGACGTAAAATTCAAAGGGGTTTATACACCATATTAAAGAAGGTTGTGTATAAAACAAAATATGCCTCAATAAAAGGAGATTGAGACGAAGTCCCATACCTCGGGTCTGACTTGACTTGGTCATTCTTTAATCTCCTGAATAATAAACTTGAGTTAATTTGTACTTGTTTAAGAACCTTTTTAAAGTTCATTATTCCTTTTATATCACTTATTGTCATGTCATGAACACTATGTAATTATTCAAGTTCATCACGGTCGTTTTAACGATCATTGGTACTTGAGTCAAAAATAAACCCTTTATAATTACAAGTTTTTCATGTATCCATTATATCTATAATGGTATTCATTATGTAGATATCATATATATCATATATATCCAGTACATTAATGCATTTATAATATTACATAACATTTACAGGTATTAAATGAAATGCACCGTTCATGGAGACGGTAAGCCGTACGTCCGCATGAACGCTACTTTCATTTCTATTTCGTATTTTATAGAATGGAATCATAATGATATAAAGTTATATTATAATTCCAGTATAATATCATTTATAATATCATAGTTCCATCCTTTCTACGTCCCACATATGGTATTTAACGAATCAAATCACTTTGAGTGGGCGGTAGTCCGCACTTCCTTAAATGAAGATATCGCGTTTACCCATAATGGAAACCATAAAGGTATGATAAAAAACAAAAATACATAATCTTAAGGAAAACATAAACATATTATATATCATATATAAATATAGTGACATCTTAATGGCCACCTTTGAAGGTGTTAATAGAATTTTGAACTATCATCGTTTCGGGAGGCATAAATTCACCGTCCACGGAAACAGTATGTCCTTTAACCATTAGATGTAGGTGTGTGTAATTGTAGCTCTAATCCTTCTTATAACAACATCCTAGTATACTGAGGATACTGTAGTTGTTACAAAAGAAAAGAATAAAAAGATTTTAGGGGGTTGGAGAAGTAAAATAAAACAAAAGGACTCAAGTGAAGATATTACCTTAAAATCGGGTAACTCTCTTTGGTTTGAGCTAAAAGGCTTCATTGGGAAGACTTCTGCCCAAAGTGAGGCTTCAAGGAGTAAGATAGGGGTGTGGAGAGCCAAAATGGTCAGGGGTTGGCCGAGCCAAAGGATTTGGGAGTGTGGGTAAGGAGGTAGAGGTGGGGGCCTTTTATAAGAGGAGGGGCACTCTTAGAAGGTAAAGAAAAGTCACTTTATTTTAAAATGGTATTAATATTTAAGAGGTCCCACATTGATGTTTTTCGAGGATACGGTTATTAGGGTTATCAATCCACCCATCCAATAGGTTTTGGACATGTGTAGGTCTTAGATTTTACATTATCATTCCATTTTATTTAAATCGTTAAATAATGAGGTCATCGCTGCATCATCATAATGTCATAAATAATTTAATTTATTTAAAGTCTAAAAATTATAAAAAACTATTATGATGTAGGAAATCTTTTTAGATTTCCAATTAATATTTATAATCAAAAATTGGATCTTTATAACCCCATGTAAAAATTGTTTTAGTAAACCATCTCATGTTTGTGTCATTTTTACTTTTACATTAAATAAAAAGTTATTTATGTCATTTCCCAACCAAAGTGGCTACATAGGGTCCCCAAGTTGACGCATGTATTTTCTTGGTCGGCCATGACACGTCCAATGAAGATAGGACATGTTTCAAGCTCATCTCAGTTTATCAAAGCATTATTTTTACCTTAAACTACACTAATTACCTCTAATCGCGATTAAGAACTTAAGAGTTACTATTCACCAAAAAATTATTTTAATCTCATTGAACCACATTTTACTTCTTAATGACAACCATGTATGTCAGATTTTTTAAATTCAAAACACAATGATTGCAAAATTTCATTTAAACGGAAAATTAGTTTTTATAAGTACCACTTAGTGGTTTCACTATTCATCAAAAATTAATGTTTTTCAGAAAATTACCAAAACTTCACCCTAAGCTATATTTGATATTATGAATTCAAAAATGAATTCTATTTTAAAATATTCAAAACATATATGTCACATTAATTAATTTAATAATTAATTCCCACTGTCATGACAAATAGCGTGTTTTTATGAAACAATAAGTATCAAAAGATTGACACCAGTTTAAGTCCGATTTCAAAGTGAAATTAATTCCAACGACCACTATTGGATTTAATGGTAAAAATATTTTCTAGTATCACTTTAAAACCAATTCAAAAGATAATCTAATCATAATAATAAATTAGATTAAAAAGCAGTTTTGATGTAAAATGCAGTATTTTTCACTATTCATTAAAAAATGAACATTGTCTGAAAAATACCAAAAATTCACACAAAGTAAATTTTGATGTCCCAATCATAAAGAATAAGTATATTTTGACAAACATAGCTTATAAAATTTTAAAAATATATATTTAAAAATGGTTTTCCATCAAAAGGAAATAAAACAATCTTTTAAGAATATTAGTGTATTCCATGCATAAGATTGTATTTATTTTCATTTTAAGCCTCTAAAACACTATATTAATCATTAATAGACATAGATAAAAATATCTATTATTAATTACATACATGAGATGTTACATTATCCTTTTATGTGATTCAAGAATCTAATGTTATAGAAGGTAGTAATGGATTTCTGTATCACTTTTATTTATGTGGGACACATACCATATACACTACTTCTCTCTTATACATGGTGTATATAGTGCCCATAAATGTATTTTGTGAATATTTCTCATAATATTTTGGTATTTTAATATCCATATAACTTTCCTTATTTTATGGGGATTTCGATTCTGCTGTTTAAAAATAAATTAGTATTTATTTCATAATCTCATCAAATTTTTGATATTATTCTATTTTAACTCTCCATTGGGGAATATTTATTTTCCATGTACATTTTTTCTCAAAATGTTTTCGAAATATTTTTTACTATTGGGTTTTAATGTCATTTGAACCATTTTATACTTTATATTACATGGTTTAAAAGTATTATTTATTATTTTCCCCAATAAAGAACAAGTACTACAAAACGATCTTTTAACAGCACTGGTATTTATCAACTCTATAACAAAGTTCTAATAAATTGAACCTTTAGTAGCACTTTATTTTTTTCTCTGATAAATGTTATCCTTTATCATCTTATTATTTTTAGCACTCATATAGGGAACCCTTTATCGGCAGTTTATTTTTTGAACCAATGAATGTTCAAATAAAATAAAAAATAATTGAATAAAAAAATGTGTTTCTTAAAAAATTAAAAAATTTATATAAATAATTAATGATAAAGAAATAAATTTATTAAACATTATAAATTATTAATCATTTTATTAATTAGATAATTATGATAATTAATGTTAATAAATCGAATGTATTAAATTTCAAGATATATATTATAGTATATGAATATGATTTATATATTGAAATTTCTTTACGTTCTATACATTATATTGTCATATATTTAGTAATTAATGGTTTATAATTAAGTTTTATTTCAATTCAAAATAATAAATAATTACACATTGAAATGGACATATAATTGAAGGTGTCATTTTATTTTTCAATTTAACATAGATCAAATGTGTGTAATGTTGATTTCATATATGCATAATTAGTTCATTTTTATATACAATGGACGCACATAATACATATCCATTTTTTCGGTACTATTAATGTGTATATATTTTCAATTTATTCAATTTAACTAATTTTTAACATATATGATAATTAATTCTCTTAAAAGTAGATATAAATATTATTTTTCAATAATATTTCTATAATTATAGCTAAAATATAATAAAATTATAATAAATATACTTTAAAATAAATATATTAACTCTATTCCTACTTATATATATTTATTATATATATATATTTATGTTTTTTTGTTTATAATTATAATTATTTATCATTTATCAGTGCTTAAGTAATAAGTTCTAATAAAGGTAGGTATTTATCAGCATTTTTTCACACTAATAATGATTAGGATTTAGCAGTGCTGAAAAATCATTGATAATATAAATATTTACCAGTTCTAAATCATTAGTGTTGATAATTATTCCATTTATCGGTCTTTATTAGTTAAGTGTTGATAAAAGGACTCTCTATCAGTGCTAATTATTTATATTTGATAAAATATCTCCAATATATTTAAAAAACCTAACCATCTACAAACCTGTTATGATATTATAAGATTTACATGGAATCCGCCTACTTTTTGTGGTCCTACTTGGTCAATCTAAGCCTAAATCACACCACTCAACTACCTCTAGTTTCTTGAACAAAATTGTACATATGGTGTTCGGTTGTAGATTGAGTTTCTAATGTGTATTTTCATCAACCTAGGGAGGTAGGCCTTGTGATTTTATTTTTGTATTTTTGTTTCAATTTTTATTTCTTGTTTGACATTGTCATGATTTATTTGTGGTCTGGTCCTTGTATACAATATTTCTTTTAGTTTATGAATAGAAAAATTTTATTATGATCCATTTTTTTGATTGAATATCGATTGGGATATCATGTTTTGCTCTTTTTAAATTGTTTTTTTTAATAATTTTTCATCGCTATTTAAATTTATACCCCATATTTCGTTACAAGCATAATTCATAGTTTTTAATTTTTATTGATTATCAGTTAATAATAGTTCCATTATTCATCATCAAATTTTATATAAGAATATTGTTCTTTGATCTCTATTTAATATTTCACCCTCTTGATAATAATAAAGGTGATATAATTAGTGTTCTACTATGAGTTAATATGTTCTTTATTCATTCAATGGATGTTTTAGGTATTCTTCCCCAACAAGGAATCCATAACATGATCTTTAAAAAATTATTTAAAACCTTAAGTTTGTTTATTAAGAATTGGTTAAATTTTAATTTCAAATATATATAACCACAAAAGTACTTTTATATTATAAATATCAAATAATAATTTAATTATGTTTTCATAATAATCCATGATATAATATTATATCAACCTTAATATTGGTTGTTAAATTGAACAAAAAAACAACATGTAATAATAAATGGATGGGAATTAATATGAGGTCAGTTTTTGTTGTTATATATTTATTATAAATGTATAATTATCTTATTTTTATTTTCTTATTATGGTAAACTTGTATTAGGAAAGTGTAGTCATAGAAGTTATATGGAAAAATATATATTAACTTTTTAATTATATAAATGAAATCATATCTTCTATCAAAATATTTCATTGTATTGAATAATTTAGGACATCCTATTAAGATTAGGACTTCTAAAAGGTGTAATGTATTTAAATTATAAAGATTATTTATAGACTATGTTGAGGGATCATAATTGTTTTTTATTTTATGAAAATGTGGTGGATGGGTTCCTATATAATTTATAAGGAGGGTTATTTTGTTGAATAACCAATCTTTAATTTGTGATTAATAAAAATATACATCTCATGTGGATAAAGTGTGAAGAAATAATAGATATGTTGTTTTATTTTCTTATAAATGTTAATAATTGTTATGCATCATGGAAAATGAAATGGGGATGTGTTATCTATAAAATTAATCTTTTAATTAATTAATAGAATAACACATACCATCATGGAGTAATTCTTTTCATAAATCAAATTACCTATCTTCTTCAACATACTAAAATTCTTTAAAATGAATCTATAAACATATATTTTACCTTATTAGAGTTTTCTATAACATTATCAATTGATGATGAATATCTAATTTATATTTATTTATATATTTTATAAAAATTATCTTTTATGAACCCAATAGGATGGATGTAAATCAAAAATGGAAGCATGTCGATCGTTCGACAAAAGAGTATGATGATGGAGTTAAAGAGTTTATCATGTTTGCAAGAGATAATGAAGATGACCCTTCTAAGATTCAATTTTCATGATTACATTGTTTATGTTCAATAAAAATTTGTCTGGAAGAGTTGGAAGAACATTTTATTTTTCACGAATTAGATCAATGAAATAAATTTTGGAATAAACCTGGGAAAAACTGAATGTGGACAGAAATTGGAATGATACTATGGTTAATGATTCATTATATATTAATACCTTTTTTTATGATGATAGGGGGTCTCATGGATAAAATGAAAATCAAAATTTATGATGACCTTCATGATTATACAAGTTCTTTGTGGTGAAAAAATAGTTCTTCCACAATACAATTTTGTACTAGTTGTACTAAATATACACAATTTTCAGCTTTATTGAATTAATGATTTTTGAAAGCTATAATGGGATAGAGTGACAATATCATTACTAAACTACATGGTATCATAAATTATATGATACCTAAAATACCACGATGAAAATATGATGTTAAAAAATGTTATGTTCAATGTTAATGGTCTCTAAAAAATAAATTATTTTCTACTTGATTTCATATTGTTTCTCAAGGACCATGAATCACTCATAAAATGACCTAGGTTTGGCACATATCAATATATGAAAAATGAATAAATTCCATCAAAATATGTATGGAACATTCCTATCATTCCATAGATTAGAAGACTATATAGATATTAGGAAACCATGAGAAACTTTACATGGAATGCAGATACAATAATTAGTGATGGGAACCAACGTCATCAAGTAGATTCTCATCAGTGTAAGAAAATTGATTTCACATTTTTTGAATTTGGTAATGATCCATGAAACGTGTGTCTTACATTATCAAGAGATGGAATAAAACCCTTTTGTGTAAAGTGTAGTACTCACAGTATGTGGCCCATCATGTTGGTAAGTTATAAATTTCCACCATGGTTATGTATGATGGGAAAATAAATTATGTTGTCTCTATTTATATATAGACCAAAGAAACCTTATAATGATATTGATGTATATTTGGCTCCATTGATCGAAGATCAGAAATTGACATGGGATATAGGTTTTACAAATTATGATACACATAGAAGTGAATAATTCATATTTAGGGCCACATTATATGAAATGATAAATAACATCCCTATTTATAGAAAAATTTCAGGCTATGGAAATAAATTAATGTTGGGGTCATATTAATAAAAAACATACTCAGTTCAGTTCAGACAATCTTCAAAGACTTTCTTTTTAAGACATTGGATATTTTTAACTCGACTACAAAAATATTTATCCTGGATTAAATCATTCAATGAAAATATTGAGCAAGGTAATACACTAACTCTAGAAATAGGAAATCAATATTTCAATAGAGTAAAAAATATTGACCAAGGTTTCCATAAAAAAAATTCAGAAAATCATACAAAACCATGTTTGAAGAATAGATCAATTGTATTGGAATTACCCAATTGGAATTTTTTGAATATATGAAATTTTCCTAATGTCAAGCATTAAGAAAAAATGTATTTGATAGTGTTATTTCCTTATTACTAAATGTTCCCTGTAAAAGAAATTATATAATCAAGGCTAAGATGGAGTTTATTTAAAAAATGGATAAGGGAAGAGTTTGAAATAGTTAAGGGTAAAAGGTCGAATTTTCATCCTCACACATCTTACACTATCTCCACTTAGGAAAAATTTCAACCTTTACTTTTCCATAATAGTGTTAAAGATACACAGGGGTTTTGAAAAAATACCAATAAGGTCGTTTTAATGACTAATTTTAAGATACAAGCACTAAAATTACCTGAAATACATGTTTTCGTACCAGATTTAATGATTGTTTTTTTCTATTACATTATTCCTCATAATATATGACATAAATTAAGTAGACACTCTTTCTTTTTCAAAGACATATGTAGTAATATTGTAGACTCGACAATGTTTTCAATCATGAATTAAGATATTGTAGTCATACTATGTTAATTTGAGATGTTCATACCACCATCATTCTTTGATATAACGGTCCACCTAATGGTTCACATGGTTATAGAGGTTCAACTCTATGGTCATATACATTATAGATGAATGTACCCCATTGAATGATATATGATTATTTTGAATGGTTATGTAATGAATCAATATTAATCATAAGGTTGTATTGTCGAATGATATATTATTTTAGAGGATATTGAATTCTACACCAATTACCTATCATATGTTGAAAGAATTAGTCTCCAAATATTCAACATGAAGAATGCATATTGGGTGATGAGATTTCTAGAAGATATTTTGTTACAATTACCTTGATAGCGTAGTAGAAAACAAAATATTACATGTTACATAATACTAATGACACTGATCTATACATTCAACAAAACAAAGAAATTCTTATACATTTGAATCTATCAAAGGATGAAGGTTGGATATCAAATACACATAATAAATAGTTTATAGGATGTTTTAGAGATCAAATTTATAATGAGTTATCTAAAAATCGAAATTCATTTGTTCAATGACTTCAATGGATAGTCGTAGAACTAAATGAAAATATTATATCTTACACAGTTTTTATAATAAATGGTAATATATTCCACAAAATGGTATACAATGAAATCATAATGGTGAAAAGAATTAGTCTTATTCATATTGCTTAAATGATTCACATATCTTGTTCCAAGGATTGAAATCCAATTTATGAAAATATGTCATATTTTTTCATTATAGAATTGATATAAGTGTTAAATTATACAACATTTAAAGTGCCTATTTTTCATTGGAAATGGGTTGACAATAACAATGGAGTGAAAGTTTATTAAATGGTATTAGTGAAGGTGAATTTTAGTTTGGAAGAGAGAACATATGAGTCATTAATAATGGAATCACAAACAGTGCATGTATTTTATGTCTCTATTCCAAAATACAAAAAAATTTTGATTGTCCTACTGGTGACTAAAACAAATGTCAACTCACATGAAAATTTAATTGTGGATGACCATTCCATTGGGAAATCACAATCAGTTAATGTCAGTCTAAATGTAGATAATTTAATATATGTTTGAGTGGGCCACAATGTGGGGATTTGGATTCTCGATAGAGAAAAAAATTCCTTGAAACATTTTAAAAAATAAAAGCTAGTTCAATGAGAAGTGAAATTGTTTTTAATATATTATTTTTCCCTCATAATATTATATGTTCTCAACATCATTAACATAATCAAAATTAAGTGTATGATTAGTCATATAGAAAATATCTTCTACACATTATGATATTACTGATGCTTGAGAATAACACACTATAATGAAATAAAACATTGAAATGATTTAAAGGTAATGAAAAGATATAAATTTTTTATAATAATGAAAACATATACAATGAAATGTTGATTTAATATTCATTAATCACTTTAGAGTAAAATTATTTTAGAATATTTAGGTACAGGTGTCAGGCCTTTTCAAGAAGATAAATGATGTTATCTTTGCTAAATCAAAGAGGTAATATTAATGTTTGAATAGTGAAATCATTTTACATCGTATTAATTTATTATTTCATATTTATGTTTACTTTATTTCTTTTTATTATTTCTCAAATAATAACTATTTTCTTATATAGGTCAGTTACTTTGTTCATGTTGGGGTTGTATTCCCATCATTTATGCCTTACATACCATTGTATTAATCACATTATATCATATTGAATCGACTTCCTTTTCAGGAAGAGAAATTATGTTTCCTCTACTTAAATATGGAGGTAATATTGTTTTTTTCATAGAAAATTCACTACCCGTAGAATTAATATATTGATCCATATTTATGTTTAATTTATTTCTTTTTAGTATTACTGACATAATTATTGTTCTCTTATACAATTGGATTCTTTTGTTTGATTGGGGGTGGTATGTCCATCTTTTACGCATTTCTGTACCAAAACATCCAGCACCATCTTCTCCCTCAAAACCTTTCTACCCCCCCTAACATTGCATTTATCAATTTATTTCATGTTATCTAAAATTCCAATGTAGGAAGATAAATGATTCTTCCTCTTCACAATTATGAATGTAATCTTTATGGCTGCACAAAAGAAACATTTTCTATAGAATTAATGCATTGTTTCATATTAATATTTAATTTATTTCTTTTTAGCATCTCTCATACAATATTTTTTTCTTATACAAGTGTATTATTTTGGCTGATTTAGGGTGATGTTTCTATATTTCATGACTTTAGTCACCAAACATTCCACATACTTCTTCTCCCTAAAACCAATCTTCACCATAGTGTTGACATTTATCATTTTCCATCTTGTTCCCTCTAATGCTCAATCACATAGGTAATCATTATATTTCTACAGTATAATCATTTACCATTTAATTAATTTCCTATTTCATATTTTTGATTAATTTATTCCTTTTTAGTATTACTCATAATAATTGTTTTCTTGTATAGGTTTATACCTTTTTTCAAGAGGATGTGGTTTGTTTGAAGCTACCCATGTAGTTTTCGTAGTTCAAAATAGATATTCAATGTACTAATATGACTAAAACTACTTATTTATATTTACAATACACATTAATTTTAGTAGAACTGAAATACTCAAAACTGAGAAAAAATATTCATATTGTTTTGATATATTAATTTAATGATCCATAAGTAATTTTTGAGGTATAAGAATCAGATACCCTTCAATCTGATACACGATGTGCACAATATGACTCAATGTGTCTATTATCAGTATAAAATTGTCATTTGACATTATAAAGTGTCACTCATTGAAAACCAAGTAAATATTATTGTATTTTCTTGAAAATTTAGTTCATTGATTAAAAAATCATTTAAAACACGTAGGAATCAGTCTCATGTCAAACCTATACATCATGTGATCTGTTTAAGTCAAAGTCCGTGTTTCAAGTTTTAAATGAAATTTTAGTAAAAAGACATGTAGTGTAATAAAAACTGAGATAAAAACATTCAGATTATTTTGATACTTTTGTAAAAAGATCCATATGTTGTTTTGAATGTGTATGAATTAGCATTGCCTCCATGTATTGTACAATATGAACGTTATGATTCAAATTGCGTCTTTTTTTAAAACTAACGTCAATTTTAGTAACAAAACAAATTGAACTACTCAAAACCAAAAAAAATTCATATTTATTAGATTCTATAAAAAAATTTACATAGGTGATTTTATATATTCATGAACTCTACTCAACTTAATCCAACGCATGTTGTTACCATTGCGACACCAAGTGTATGTTTTTATTGAAAATTGACATCAATTTTAGTTCCAAGGACAACTAAACTACTCAAAACTGTGTGAAAACTTTTAAATTGATTAAATAAATTACGAAAATGATCCATAAGTCATTTTTTATTAGTAGAAATTAGCCGCACATAAATCTGATACACAATGTGATCGGTATGAGTAAGTGTGCATATTTAAATTTTAAAATGACATATTAGTAAAAAAAGACAACTATTGTAGTGAAAACCAAGAAAAAAATTCATATGGTTTTGATACCTTAAGAAAATGATGCATAAATTATTTGGGGCATGTTAGAATAAGTCGTATCTCAATCTGGACCATGGTGTGATCAGTATATCTCAAAGAGAAAATTTTTATTTAAAATTGTCACCAATTTTTGTATAATGGGAAATTTTCGTACTCAAAACTAATAAAACAAAATCATATTTTATTGATATTTTATTATAATAATCCATAAGTCATATTTGATGTGTAGTAATTAATAAAAACTAAATATGATACACAATTTTCATGGTGTTACTCTAAGTGTAACTTATCTATTTAAAATCAACATTTTAGTTCAACAACTATCACTCACTGAAAATAGATCACAATCACTAGAATTTTTTTGATAATTTAGGACAATTATTCATAAGTCATTTTTGAAATGTAGAAACATTTTTCAGGACATACTGATACAGGATTTGTTTGTAATGAGTAAAAATTACGTGTTTCCAGTTTAAAATGACATTTTTGTAAAAAATGACTACAGACGTTCTCAAAACTAAGAAAACACATTCAAATTGTTTTTAATATTTAGGAAAATAATAAAAATTTATTTGGAATTTTTAGGTTTCATTCACTCATCAATATTATTGATGGTGTGACCACTATAACTACAAGTGTGTCTTTTTATTTAAAATTGACATCAATATTAGTAAAATTAACTCTTTCTGTTAATTTATATCTTTATATTATTACTTACATAGGAACTATTTTCATATATAGTTACATTATTTTTATCAAGAGGTAGTGGTTTGAACAATAATATCATGTGTTGTGTCAGCATTAAATGATAAAGGATGATTGATGTTTTTGAATGTACAGAATATTTTTTATTTATGTAATTGTGTAAGTCAATGTTTTAAATGTCTATAATAATGTGTGTTTTCTTGTGTTTGTGTTTTAAATTTCATTTCATTTAAATATTTTATTGTGACATGTTTTTTGTGATATTTGGCGTGTTACTGGTGCTGCGGTGTGCTGTTACAGCACAGTGCAGTGGTGCTGTAGTTTGTCCTTACAGTACACTACAGTAGGGCCCTTTATCAGCGCTTCATTGAGCGCTAATAAAAGGTCCTTTACCAGAACTTTTGTAAGAATTGATAAATGAATAAATTATCATCAGTTTTATAGTCATTGATAATTTAACCATTATCATCAATTTTATATGTGCTGATAAATCCAGCCTTTATCCATGGTAAAAATATCACTGATAAATTTTTAATTTATCATCACTTTTAAAAGTGCTGAAAAGTTCCCATTTATCACCAATTATTTTACCGCTGGTAAATGGGTCCTTTATCAATAATTTTTAAGCACTAATAAAATATGAAAACTTTTAACCTCACTCATTTATTCAATACTTTTCTAGCACTGATAAAGGTCATTTATAGTGATGTTAATGGTTTATTTGTTTAGTAGTGATACCACATTGAAGAGTAAATTAGGAAATTAAGGGTAAAAATGATATCATAACTTTTATAACACTAACGTAAAAATTTCTAAAAATATATAAGATGAATATAATTAAACCATTAAAATATAATGATCTAGATTTTATAATTTAATGGACACATGACCCTGAAAATGAATTAAATATTATTAAACTCAAAGGGAGTGAAAAAATGTCACAATCATACTTTTAATATGTATAATATATTTAATATGGAGATAAATAACAAATATTTCTTAATATATAAATATATATATTCATAGGAAATATAAAATTTTTATCTATATCATATATTATTTTAATTCTTAGATAAGAAAAAATAATTACAAACAATTACAAAATGATAATGTAGTAATTACACAATTTACTAAAAAATCATTTCAATTATATTGTAAATATAAAAAGAAAGAAAACATTACTTATCTAATTTTATTGATAATTTTTTGGGGTGAATATGACATGTTATTGGTGTATTATGTTAATTTTTCTGAAGTTATGTTTCTTTATTTATTTTCTTAAATTCAATGTTATGAATAGTGTCAAAATTGACACTTATGATATATTATTAAAATAATTTTTTATTAAATTATTTTAAACAATATAAATATTAAATAAGGACAAGGGGATGAAATATCACCTCTAAAATATTAAATTAGTGATTTATGTTCCAATTGTAACATTATATGTAAAAATTACATCCTCTTAATTTTAAAAACCATATTACTATTGTGAGAATAAAAATAGATCATATAAGGGTTAATCCAAATGATAAGGTTTAAAATAACATAATGACTTGCCTGAAATATATTATTTGATTATATTACATATATACATTAAATTTTATTCTAATCAATAAAACTTTTGTGGTATTTGGACTAAGGTTTATTTTATTATATATTAATATTTTGAGAAATTCCTAAAGTCCCCTTCCCCTCTCTTATAAAAGAACACCATACCTTCTATTTTCCACACACTTTACAAACTATTAGGTTTTTCAAAACTCTATCCAATTATCCTCCAAAAATTCCTCCCATCATCCTGTAATCATTTCTTTGGGTGGAAATCCAACTATAAAATTCCTTTTGTAAAAATCAAAAGAAGATACCAATAGAAGAGGTAAGGTTTATCAATAAACGTTTCTGTTTTATTTATCCCTTAAACACATCGATTTTTTTTAATTCATGTTTTTATAAAACCCATTAGTATCCAAAATATACTTGGACATTTTTATATTATGGTATTGATGTACACTCACATACACATCCATCTAATGGCTATTGAACAGACCTTTCTTGTGTATGGTGAACTACCATCCCATGAAACAGTGTTGTTTGTTTTTCCTTTACCACCTCTCATGGTTGGTAATTATGATATAAAGATTATTTTTAATTGATATTTATGACATAATTATACATCAGGAATGATAATATAATGACTACAGTTTTACTACCTAATTTTTTGGGAAATTCAAAATGACACTCATGCGTACGTATGACTCACCATCTCCATGAGGAGATGCGATTCCTTTCCCAGTTATATTTCACACGGATGGTAATAAGGATGAATATAACGAATATACATGATATATATAACATAAATATTATTACATAATTATAATATATAATATACATTTATTTCATTTTAATATGACATGAATTGGAAAACAACATTCATGCATACATACGACCTACCGTTTCCATGAATGGTGTATTATATTTTATATATCTAACTATTATGAATAACCATGAATACATATGTTCGTAATATTTATGATATAAAAATAATTTTAATCATTATGCATATGATTAATTCATAATCTATATAACAGTACAAAAGATAACAATTAAAAACATGAATAAAAAACAAAGCAGTTATTACCTAAAACATAACATTAACATGGAATTATTGATAAAAAGGTAATATAAGGACATAAGTAAATCTAATATCATATGATATAATTAAATATGTAAGTATAATAGAGGAATAATAAATTTATATCTATTACATAGGACAATTTTATGAGTATGATGACAGTGAATACATAAGATAATGGAATTTCAACTCACTTTTTATTTCCACGAGATACATGTTATATTCACCACTTGCTACTTTTTTACAGTGTATATACTAACCTATCATATTTTATATCATTAATTTTATTTTATTTAATTATATTATATTTTATATTTTATATTACTCAGTTATATTATTTACAAATCAAATTTTACTCAAGTAGAATGGGATTTATTTCTCACTTTTATTTATCAGGGGCACAAGCCTTATACACTACTTGTTTCTTCAACATGTTGTATATACATCCCATGAATATAATTTATGAGTCTTATCAGTAAAATTAAAATATTTTAATAACTATAGTGATTTATTTATTTCATGGGGAATATAATTCTATTGATTATAAATATGTTTTTATTTATTTTATAATCACATCAATATTTTTGATTATTTCGTTTTAAGTATTTTTTGGGAAATATTTTTCTTACATATCCATGCTTTCGAAAAATGTTTTCTATTTTTTTACAATGGATTTTTATGTTAAATTTTACCAATATTTTAACTTTTTAATTCATAGTTTAAAAGGATATTTGTTGTTGGGTTTCAAGGAATCAACATTGTGACTTTTCCAGAAAAAAGTATGAAAAAGGGTCTTTTTCTTAACATATATGGAATCTGTTAACTTTTCCACCATCTTGATTCCTAAATTCATTAATGATCCATTTAAAAGCATGCATGTTTGTTTTCAAATAATTTTTTTCCTTTTAAAATTTAAAAACATCATAGGAAAATAATATGTCATTAATGTATAAATGATATTTTCCTCAAGAATTTTTTTAGGTGATCTATCAATATTATTTTCCATCAAATATAACATTATTTAATGTTTCTTATAATTTACTCGGAATATATTTCAATATTTTTCTGATAATGATTTATTTTTATAATGGAATGTTATTATTTAAACCAATGTATTTTACATGGGTTATGTTATGATTTAATGATGATAACGAAACACATTTCCTTCCATGGGTTCTAATATGATGAATGTTTTTTATTCTTATAGACCACTTATGTATGGTTTCATTATGATATGGGTGGGACTTATTCTCCCTCTAATTCACTGGGTATAGATTTTTATCTCATTAGATTATTATAGTAATCAGGTCGATGGGCTTCATCTACTATGGGAAGATGGATAACACTGATTCACTTAGGGATGATGGGGAACCCTGATCCCTTAAAATGAAAGGGCTATCACCGGGGGTGGTGGTGTATCATGCCTTGTAGGTATAGTACCCTTTAATTTCCCTAAAAATTAATAGTAATTTGTATTTACTTAAAGGAAATTATTTTACTTTTTTATATGTATTCCATATTTCCATGTATTATTCCTATATTATAATTCCATGGATTATTCTCTACATTTCATTTTGATTCATTTATTTTGAGTTGTAAATCATAATTCTATGATTCATGTTTATGATATTTAATATGCATGGTATGATCTTATAGTGATCATGATCATGATCCCATTCCCTAATATTTTTGATATACATACGCATTTCAATTATTTACCCTTTCTAAACATTTAAGATCACCCCTTTCTTATGTTTTAATAACCAATGATATAAAATAAGGTTTATTTATATAATTACTATGGTGGGGTATTTTTTTTGAAACATCAAAGATATTTCACTGAGATAAAATATTTTTTCTCTACGTTTCCAAATTCACAAAAATATTATAGTCATTGGGATTTTGTTTTTTTAATTTATTAGTTATTCCAAAAATGTAATTTAATTTATATGTATGTCAATATTGGGTTGTTATATTTTTTATATCAACTTATTTGGTGATAGTTTCTTCCTTCTACCTATAGGTGATGTGATGATTTTTGTTCAACTTGATACCCACTTTCCAAAGGCATGGTCTTCAATCAGTTTAATCGATGATGTCTACTCCATGATAATAAAAGTATGACAAGTTGTTGATCCCTCTTTCATTGGTTTTTTCTATGGATCTCATTGCCTTGACAGGTTTCCCTCATATATTTAGTTCATCTTTGTGAAACTTTTTTTGATTCATCTCAAGGTCGACACTAGTTAATTACCCTACTTATCTCTTGATGTGACATCAACCATTGGTCACAAGATGTACTAACATTGGGAACATTGGGAACATTGGTTATGTTTTCATGTAGGATTAGTTGATCCCATTTAATGTCTTACACATTAGAGGGAATATCATGTGTGAGGAATCATAGGCGTGGACCCCATGGCATCTCATGTCGGCCATGAGGTAATTTACACAAGATGTGAAATAATTGTAAGGATTTTTTTCCTTATGCATCACATATTTATTGTACTAGGGATGTATTCTAGATCAGACCACATGTTTAACATCTTATGATGATTTTTGGGTCAAAATCATAACATCATGTGAAGACAATTGGGTGTTTATGTGTGTCGAAATGGGGGGATATTTTACAGTTGAATTTGGTGAACTGCGTACCCTGGGGGATGATTTCACGTAGGATGATGGAGTGTTTCCCCCAAAGGTGGATCATTTCACACTAGATGATATACTTTGTACCCCCAAGGGGGATGATTTGACATTGGAATATGGATTGTGTTACGCAAAGGGGTATCATTTCACACTTTGATTTGGTAGAGTGTGTCCCCCCAAGGGGGGTGATTTGAACCATGGATTTGTTAGAGTGTTTCCCCTAAGGGGAGTGATTTCACAGTGGATGACATATGGATTGAACCTCATGGAGGTATCTAATTTATCATTTTTAAGAGACATGGATTAAAACCCACATAGTTCAATTCCACAATTAATGGTTATATGGTACAACTGATCCATTTGGTTTAACATCACACATTAAGGACTCTCATTTCATAGAAATATAGTTATTTAGGAATGATGTGGGGATTATACATGGAATATTAAAAGAATGGGAGTCACATTGATGGATGGAAAATATAGTGTGTTGATTTGTGTATACGCTAAATGATATGAGTTTCATATGTGATATTTGTGTGATGGGGTATCCCAAGCATTCCATGAATGGGGAATCCTATGTTTGTTACAGATGGTAAGACTACAGATTAACATTATTTTCTAAGTATGTTGTCCGGAAATTTAACATTATTAAAATATGATGCAGAGTTTGGAAATATTATCTCTTTCCACTCAAATGTGGAGATAAGAAGTTTTATTTATTTCATCATATACATTAATGGGGATTAGACCCCAAGGGGTATCTATAATGGATAGAGGAATATTAATGATCATGAATATCTTAAAACATATTATTGTTCTTTTTCTACATGGACCCATATCTAGGGATTATGTGTCCACCTCTTATTCACCTATAATGAGGTCATGAAATTGAAACTTCCATGGAGGAGTGTAAACCAAGAGTCTTAATTTTGGGATATCTATTCTCAAGATAAAAATTAATTAGGGAAGATATGCATTGCATAGAAATGTATGATAATGGCTTCACTGGAAGAATAGGTGATGTCAGGTCAGGGGACGTAATATTGTGGCATATAAATTAATTTTATTTCATTAAATTAAATTTTTATGACCCATGGTATCTAAAAAAGTTAAACGCATAGATTCTGGGGGCATATGTGAGCACATAATTTGGATTTACATGAAAATTAGGGTTGGGTTAAGACTACTTCCCTTGCGTAAACCCGAATAGACATAAGAGGGGTTTTGTGATGATATATTAATTGTAGGTTATGTGATATTTGGAACCACAATAGAAATTTGATTAAAATTGTCTATCTTTGATGTTATATTTATTCTAGTCTTGCACACTATCATGGAAAAGGGGTTTGTGTCAGTGAGAGAACCACTTCATATTCCAGATTTTAGTCCTCATTGTGTGGAGTGAGGTTCTACTTATTTTCAAAATAGATAGTTGGGGACCAACAAATCCACTGTTGTGTGGAACACTATTGTAGGCTTCCTTATCAGTTTCTATTTGGTACTGACCATACAACCTTTTTCATTAGATATCTCATTTCTTATGAAAAAATCATTGATGAGTGAAGGAATGCATTCCAGAATCCTTTTTTGTGTAAACATACCTTGAGATTATAATGGTATTGACCAGACAACATGTGGGATTTTACATCTCCTTTAACATGTAACATGGTTTTTCTATTATGGTATATGAACAAGACTTCTTCCTATGATTACAAGTGTTATGGGTTGCTGATGGGATTGACCAATAAACACGAGGGATCTGACATCTCCATCCATGTGAAACTACATGGTCATGAAGCAAAATATTTTCGGGTAAATCATCTATTTTTATTCACCAATAACTTGGACATCATTTCAGAATTAAGAATATCTAAAGAACATAATCTCATTTGTAGTGTGTAATTACATTATGCATGGAACCACATCATTGTGCACAACCATTAAACTTTTTATGAAAACTAATCTTGAAGCATTAAATGTTCCTTTATAGTGTGTCCTATGTTTGGTTCAACCAAAACTAGAATTTCAATCCAAGAGACACTTTTTTAGGGTCAACATCATTTCATCTGTAATTTCCATTTTAGTTTTTAAATATACATGTTTTTAACCTTTTTAAATTTTTCTTAATTCATTTACTAATTTTATTTAATCATTATTTTACAAAACATTACATTGAATCCCCTTATGTTATTTCTTCTATAAATTAGAATGATGATGTTTTATGCAAAAAATATGAATTTCTTTATTAATTTAGTAACCCAAATGGATATTCACTAATTTTTTATTTACGGAACCATTATTAAACTCATTTCATTCTATGGGTTTATTTCATCACTAACATTATTTTACATTCTATTTGAAAATATTGATTATGAGACTTTTATGTTGTAATGAGTTGTCCTAGAATTTTATAGTACTCAACACAATTGGGTAATGTTATATATGACCTGATATTATGTGTATTATATTGGGACCAAGTTAGCTTGATGTTTTTTTCGATTCTAAATGAAGTGTATACTAAAAGTGTTTTTTTGTTGTCAAAGAAATGACATAAATTCACTTTTTTATTTCTTTTGACAAAACTCCCCATCATAATCATATGAACAGATGCAAAATTATTAGGAAATTATATCTCTTTGGGAATATTTTTTCTGCGAGAAAAGGATCATTTGACTCACCTTGGGTCTCGAATGAATGTTTCGACCATAATGAGTAATATTATCAGTGACTAAATGGGTCTAATAAAAATATAACAATTCATTATATGTTCTAGAGTTATCAAACTAATATTTTTTTAACAAACTTTTGATGCATGCTTTATATAGGAAAGGGGGGAAGAAGTGCTTCCAATAATATTGAAGTTTGGCTAGAATGAACAAAGAAAATATATGGATGAGAATTCATAATACATTCCATTGGATGTCAGTTGATTATATGTCAACCCTAAATGTTCTAAATATCATGCGTGAGTCATTATCACAAGTCGATGTTAGTGTAACAAGAATGTTTGTGTAGTAAAATATGTATGATATCAGTTTATTACTGCGAGATCACCAAATGTGTAATTTTTTGAAGAATGTAATGTTTTTCTCAAAACATGACAATTACCTATGTTGGTTTTGATTCATACCAATATATCACAATATTAAAAATATTTAGATTGTAGTGTTTGTGAAATTTGGTGTTTTCTGCACTATAATTAGAAAAGAAAATAAGCTTTTGAGGATACCAGATCATCAGATGAGGTGTGCTACTGATCAACCAAAAATAAAATTGTTTTTATTTAGTGTTTTTGGGACCCATGAATAATAAAATAAAGAAATTTTTATTGGTACTGATGTATGAAATAATATACAATACTGATAAACCATAGGAATATTAATTATGTAGTGAAAAAGTTTAATTTGGTTGAATTTATTTGTTTCAAATCGGTCAGTAAATAAAGAATAAATATCTTTTGGTTTTTTCAAATGGGTCAAGAGACTTTATTGAGTAGGTAATGTAGAATATCATACTGTAGGTAAAAATGATCCATTAGAGTGAGACACAGACTAATTCATCAGCCACAATAGGACACTAATAACAACATCAGACATAAGATCATTGTTTCAAGGAAAAAGAATAAATTATTAAATTATTGACAATGTGTTTTCAAAAGAGTTTGAACATAGTGGTAAAGTGTTTCCAAGGAAGTGTATAAATTGTTACAAGTTGTGACTATTTTTATGGTATAATGATTTCAATGTTTTATGACTAATAATTGGTGTTACTCATCGTAATGAGAATTCATCTATTTTTCATATGTTCAACTCATATAGAACAACGTAATCAAAAATTTTATATCATAAATATGTCTTATACATAATGAAAAAATAGGAATTATAATCAGAATTGGAAAAAATAATTGTAAGAGAGTTTGAAGAGAGTTAACGTTCTGGGAGGACTTGGTATGGTTTGAGAAGAATCGATTAGAGTTGAGAATCACAAAATAAGTCAAATATTTATTTTAGAATAAAGGATAATTTTATATTTTCTATAATTTGGTTAAGTGATAAAACAATTTGTATATTCTATAAAACCATTTTATTGCACCAATAATTTGTAGGAAGTATGTGGTACATTCTGACGGACCTGAACACTATTTAGATGAAGATAATGTGAGAGAATCCCTAATGTTATATTGATATGATGTTTCTGGATTATAAATTCCCAAAAATGTTTTCTATATTTATAAAGAATAACTGATTTCATACATAGTGGTTATAAGATCAATATTATAAATTAGATTAATATTTCCCAACTAAGAAAGAAGTATTTTAGAATTTTTAAATGTTATTATCATGGACTTATATTTATGGAATAATTAATCAGATTGAATAATTAGATTATGGTACTATACTGAGTATCATTGTGAATTCTAGAAAAGTTTATACATGTTTATGTATAGGAATATAAAAAATTATGTATATGATAATATTTTTTAAAATTGACAATCCAACATAGTAACATGTTTTGAATAAATTGGTGAAATGTTCATAATTTTTTTAAATAAATTATACTATATCATTTAATGGTACATGAATAATATGCACTATTATGCTTATAATACTTCTACACAAGTCTATGGGTATATCCTAATTTTTGTATCCAAATAAAAATATAGTTTTCTAGTAGATTGTGTAGTATTTGATTGTTTTTAAAAAATACTAAGAATATAGCTACTATTTTAGAGTGGTGAATAATTTAAATTTTTGTGTTATTGTGGATATGTGATTGTTTTTTATAAAAAATAACAACTCATTAAAATGAGGTGAAGTTTGTTTCAAAATAAATGAATCTTTAATGAATATTATATCATCAAATAACCTCCTTTCTCTATTAGTGATACCTTGATCCTGGATGGAAAATATCAATTGGCATTATAGGGAAGATTCCATTTATATACTCTTTACTGACATTTTTGAAAGAAAATCTGTGATGGAGAATTTGAATTGTGTGAATAGTAAGTGTGTTCTGGTCTTTTATGTTATGAACTATTATATCTATAAAGTTATAATCTTTCATTATCTTATATATCATGGGTATGATGTTCTTGATGCTATAATAGATGTTTTTACTCATTTTGATGAAAAAGTACCTCTCACATTTGTTAAAAAGAATAATATTGAAAATTATATAATAGCTATGAATGATTTACTCTCATAATTTTATGAAAGTGTGTTTCTAAGTGTGATGGGTGTTTCCACAAGTAATGTTATATGGATAATATGAAGAACATTTATGATAAAAATAAAAAAGTAATGTAGAAAAAGTTAAAAAATAGAGATTGAATTATAATGATCTCATGATAACTGACAATGAATCAGTTGGTGACTTCTTTTCGAAGGTGAATGTAATTATTATAACTATTAGATATAGTTTTTAAATGATGGAAGATTTTACTCTTTATGACAATATCTTGATAATTATTCCTAAAAACATTGATTCCAATATTTCTTCAATGGAATATAGAGAACCAAAAAAATTATCTATGAATAGTTTTCATAGTACTCTCATCACTTATGAAAGGAGAATTGAGAAGTCATGAAATGTGAAATAAATTTGTCCAGAAATTTCATTCAAGGATTCCATGAAATTAAATTCGATGAATATTCATGATTATTATTAGACTGGTGATTCTGATTCAAAAAATGAGGTATGTAAAAATCTTAATTAATTTTTATCCTTATTTACTAAAAATGTGAAATAAGGTACATGAGATAATAAAGGGATTATTCCATAAAAAATCATTGAATGTGGAGATATTGTGATATTTTTTGTAAATTTACCATACATAAGTAATGAAGACAATACTAAAAAACATGATAGAAGGAATAAATGATCATGGAAGAAAAAAAGTGATAATTCTAAGTGCTATTACAAAGGGAAAGATAAAAATTATCAAAATCCAAAAGTAGATGTTTAATGTCTAAAAATGATGAACAAGAAGACAGTGGAATTGAATCCAAAAATTATACTCATAATGACAGAGGGAATACATTCATTACAATAGTTAACAATAAAAAAATCTGGAGAATAATTTTTAAAGAATAGGAAACTCGATTTGAATTTAATTTTAATGATGAATTAAAACAATTCCTGAGAAAGATTAGATGTATTGATAAATAAAGTAGGAAATTGAAAAATGAATGTTCATCAACAAAAAATCATAAATATTTTCTTGATGAGAATGGTAAGCTACTAGAAGGGATTCATGATTGGAAGAGATATAATGAAGAAGAAAAGAATAACAATCGAGATTTGAAAGTAATGATAAGATAAAATAAAAAGAGTTAGAACATGTACAACCAAAAACATTCTAATGCTAAGAATATGGTTACATTTTTCAAAAAAACTATCTATGAAGTGGGTGAATGTTATGGAATGTAACAACCCATTGTTCTCAATAAAATTTTACATCATATAATTATGTCATATAATCACATGAAATCATAACATTATTACCAACTAAGTGTTATATGACCTTTAAACATAATTTTTTCACTATTTTGTTTAGAATTTTGAAAATCTGACATACACGGTTGCGATCAGTTAGTTATTTATAGTCTGGCAGGGAAAAAATAATTATTTAGTGAATAATAACCTACCATTTTGAATAGTAACATACCCTTATGATTATAGATATACCCTAATGAATAGTCATTTTACCTATGAGAGTATATAAATAATATTCCATTAATAGTATGATATTTCTATATCTTGGAATAATAAAATAAATGTTTTCAAATTGCTATTTTTCAGGTAAATTTTTACTTTAATTAAATATATAATTAATCATATTTAGAAAATTATTTATTAGAAATGGAATTTATTTTTGGATTCCACACATCAAAAAATTGTTAGGGTGAATTTTTGGGATCTTTCTAAAATACTGGAACTTTTGATGAATAGTAAAATACATTAATTTATGATAAATGATAAAAACATGAATTATGATGTCATCAGTAGATGGGTGGAAGATGTAAGAACATTATATACAACTAACATGAAAAAATTACTATCTTTTCATGTAATCATCATTATTTCAGGTCTTGGGTGAAATTAATAAAATAATGATTAAGAAATTATAAAAAACCCTCCTCTCCTCCACTATAACCCCCCCCCCCCTCACTCCCTCTTCTCTTCACTCCTCTAAATCCTTTTTTTCCAATATTATTCCCAAATATCTCCCAAAGATTCTCGCCCACATACTAGGACCCTAGTCTATTAAAAATTCCAGAACCTATCACCTTCAATGGTTCTCAAAGTAGGTAGACTAAAGAAGAAAATTCATCGTTCCAATTCTATCACTTCTTTTAAGTTCTTTTGTTTTTTATTTCTTTCCTCACCTCCATTCACCTAAATGGTATGATAAATCTAGTAATATATATTTAATAGAATTATATTATTCTAATGGGATACTTCAATATCTTTTTTCCATTCCATATATTTTATTTGAATGAAATGAAAACACCATTCGAGATGTGTTAATTTAGCACATTCAAGGACAACATATTATCATTTTCTATTATCATCTTTAATTCTATTCATAAAACCATTTCTGTTATGGTTGAACCAGATTATTATTTATTTAATATATCCTTGTCATGGTTTTTTAATCCTGTTGTACAAATGGTATTATGTTATAAAGCAAAACATGTTCCTTGTAATCAAAACCCACCAATTAACCAAAGCATCTATCACTAAGGTTTTATATAATAAATCATCTTCACTCATAATAATTGAATGAATTTTTATAACCATTTAATATTATTTATTTTAACTAATATCATTAAACTTCAATTCTAGACAACCACTTTCTTCTTACATGATTATCCAAACAAGAATACAATTGGACCGATCATTAAAACCAAGTATGAAAACGGACCTGAACAATGAAATTGAACATCATAATCAATCAAAATGGTCATGAATTATATTGAAAAGGGTTAAAATAAATCATTTACATATATAAAAGGCTATATAATTCTTAATTAATTAACTTAATTTTATTTTTCATGTCATTATGTTTAATAAAACTGCATCATCAGACTAAAGGTAAGGGATCCTTTAAATTTCACTCTTAATCAAGATGCCCTCTATTCTATGCCATTTTATGTGAAATCCCAAATTATGGGGTATGATTTCCCACCTCCCCCATACCTCCCTCGTGATTTATATGTTTTTGATAAACCCCTTTTATCTCTCATCATTACCTCTATGGTACACCCTACACAATGCTGATAAAATCGTAACTAATTCTACCTGAAACTCCTTGGTTCATTCAGGATGACTTTTCTTTCATTATATCAAAATGGAGTTATTTTATTAGATTATGTATATATTCTAAATTATTTTTAGTTTTTAAAAATTATTTTATCAAGACCCTTTCATAACTCTCTTTTAGGGATATACATGTTTTTAAAAGATTCCCTCCTTAGAACTTTCCAATAAGCAATCATGTTTTAATGGAACCTCCTGAATTTTTACCCAATTTCAATTGCACTGTATACTTTTTTTAGCCACCATTTTCTCTATAAAATCATTATTTTTATTATTATTACATTCATTGTTCAATTAAGGTTTTATATAAAAGATTTTTTTATTTTATATTTTGAATGATCAATGATATTTTCCTTAAAACCGCACAATATATTTTTAATGGTATTGTTTCTCAAATGCATTTCTTATATGATGTCACTTATGTTTGACATAAATTACCATTTTATATTCCTATATTATCTTATTAAAATCCATTTATATTATATTCGCTTTTTTCGTGGACACATTCATGAAATGCCCATTGGTTATGCGTTATGTCATGATTGTGGTACACAATTCATTCCCGGAGTACTCTTATGTTTATGTATGGTTGATTATGTACGATTATTTAATTTGTAATAATATTCATGAAAATTTTGAGATAGGTGTTCCAAATAGTTCTCCAATGCACTGGGTAATGTTAAGTCTCAGGAGAAGTGATGGGAAATGGGATTGGCGGTTATCCTTGACCCCTACAATGATGGGAAATGGGATTTGCGGTTAGCCTTGATTCATACTACTATGGGAAACGAGATTTGTAGTTAACCCTGCCCTGTAATAAATACATGTTTTATGATTCTTCTACATTTTTATCATTACATGTTTATATGATTACATGTTTATATGATCCCATTCTTATATGATATGATTTCATGTGTTCCATTCTTTTGATATCATTATGTAATTCCTCCTAACTCATGTGCTTAAGTTGTATCCTTATGTTAATTCCATTACTATGATTTTTAGATCATCCCTTTGTTCATTTGTTCCCCAGGGTACCCTATGAATGTGTAAGGTCTCAAAGAAAGTTAATATAATCTTATTGCAATTAAATAACGAAGTATTTGTTAGCCCCATGTTTTATGTTTTATGTACCTAGTCTTCCAAGACAATAGACTTAAAGATACAAGGATTTTACTTTGATGTATAATTATTCTTAAAATCATGTAATCATATATGTAAAATTCTAGGGTCACTATAGTTGTTATCAGAGGACGGTCTAGTTATTTTGGGAGATTAGTAATAGAGGACCTTTGTGAGAACCTTAAAGATTAGAAGAAGTATAAGAAAACATCCCTAAATTTTGGTAATTATATAGTAATTGTTTTATCAAGAAAATAAATCCCTATATAGATACAAACTAGTAGATTCAGCTCTAGAACATATGTACATAGGAGTGAAAACTCCGTCAAGGAGTTTCAAGCTTGTCCTGGAGTATCCTGGTACACGACTACTGGCCTTGCTGCATTCATGGTTTGACACTCCTAGGGTATATGATTTGTTAAATTCATAATATTATTAAGAACCATTATTAATGGAAGAAAAAGGATTCCATAAGAATATATGATAGGATATAGATCATGAATAACATTTATTGAGGCACAAAAATGCATAATTCAAGTAGATAAGTGTAATTTTTAAGTTATCCATTTAATTTCATAAGTTCCCCCTTATGTCATAATTATCCCCAAATTTTATTTTTATTGTAGACAAAGGCTAGTAATAGGATGAATCAAGTTAACAAATGATGTGAAGGGAAATGTGATGACTTCCTAAATGAGATCCCAGGTCAGATCAGAGCTCAACAAGGAAATATAATGATTATGCCAAACCAACTATCAAAAACCATTATTAAAAATTGGAACATGGTTTAATTCCCAATGGATTAAAGGAATTTGAAGATAAAATCTCATTAAGGTTCATCTGATAAAGGTGGTAAGGGAAAAAGACTCAATTTCCTTTGTATAAAAGCATGGAAAGAGGCACCAAGGGGAATGTCCCAAAGGGACTAGGAAAAGTTTTAAGTGTGGAAAGAATGGGCATAATGTAGCCAATTACCATGAAAAATGAATAATGTGGTTAATGGAAACAATGTTCCATCTAAGTAATCGTACATAGTTATATGTAAAAAACGTGCCGAAGTTTGACATTATACAACACAACACTCTATTGTAAGGGTTGAGAAGCATGATGAGCATCAACAATCTCCCTGATCAAGGGAGCACTGAAGGTCCCATTCTAAGGTGTATGATGATGAAAAAATTACTTGTAACTACTACATAAAAGTAGTGTATTCCATAATGTAATTTAATTTATGTCCTATTAGTATATTTTTCATGTTTTCTAAGAACATTGAGTTCCCACCTATAATAATATTATATCCTTAGGGAAAGCATCTATGAGTATTGTATGGAATTTTAATGTTTATGTGAATGTTGTTCTTGAAAATATTATAACTCTCCCTTTGGAGTAATATTCATAAAAATAAAAAAGTAAAAGTTACGTCTCAAGAAATCTGAAAACCCACGAGAAAAACAATCCTACGCATAATCTGGAGTTGGTGGTTGTGATCATTGCATTAAAAATATTGTGGAATTATCTCTATGGGGAGAAGTGTGAGATATATACAAATAAAAAGCATCCCAAATATATATTCACATCGGAATATCTTAATATGCACCAATGAAGATGGATAGAGATCATCAATGATTATGAATACTACATCCACTATCATCCTGGTAAGGCAAACAATGTGACAGGTGCTCTAATTAGAAATTCTATTGCATCTTTATCAACGATGAAAATTGAAAAGAATATGAACTTCTTATATTGGTAGAATATGGACATGGAAATCATTAAGGGGGGAACATCATATATTCTTTCTCAAATGATTTCTCAACTGACCCTTATAGATAAAATAAATGACGCTCAATGAAAAGGTATGGAATTTCCAAATTGGGTGGAAGCTATCAAAAATGACAAATCCTACAATTTCAAAATTGATTAGGAAGTATTTGTAAGATTTGGGTACCAATTTTTGTACTATCTGATCTAGAGATGAAGAAGGAGCTTACGAATGAATCACATACCTCAACCTTCTATATTCACCTAGGGGGCACAAAGATGTATCAATATCTCTAAGAAACCTTTTGATGGGACAAAATGAAAAGAGAGATTGTTGATTATACATCAAAGTTCCTAGTATGTCATCATGTGAACGATGAGAGGAAAATGTATAAGGTGATGATAAAACCACTACCCATACCGATATGGATGTGGGAAATCATTACCATGAAATTTTTCACTAGACATACAAGAGAATCTAGAAGAAACAATGCTATATGGGTTTTTGTGGATTGTCTTGCGAAGACAGATCACGTTATCGCAATTTTAGAGGACTTTTCATTGGATCAACATTCATGGATTTTCATCAAAGAAGTTGTAAGGTTGAATGGTGTACTACTATTTATTGTATATTATTGTGATATGTGATTCACCTTAATGTTCTGGAAATGTCTTCAACATAATCTATGCACTGAACTGAACATTAGTACGACCTATCATCCTCAAATTAATGGCCAATCTAATTAGACTATTCAGAAATTGGGAGACATGTTGAGAGAATGTTCTATGGAATTCAATGTTGGATGGGACTAACATCATCCATTGGTTTAATTATCCTTCTACAAAACTTACCACTCGATCATCCTAATGGAACCTTACAATGCCCTTTATGGGAAAAGGTGAAGATCCCTGGTGGGTTGGGATGAAGTAGGTGAGCATAAGATGATAAGAACTGAAATGGTTGATGAAATAGTGAGAAGGTGAAAACCATTCAACAAAATATCAAGGAAGCCCAAATTAGACAAAATGTTTTGCAAACAATCGTCATCGATACCATGAGTTCAATGTTGGAAACATGGTATTTCTATCTATATCTCTATGGAATAATGTCATGAGGTATGGGAAGAAAGGAAAGCTAAGTCCCATGTATTTCGGCCCCTTCGAGATCCTTGACTGAGTCAGAGTTGTTGCCTATCGACTGGCACTTCGACCTACCATGTTGAAAGTACATGATGCCATCCACTTATACCTCTTAAGGAATTACATACCAGATCCTTCACATGTACTCTCTTTAGAGGTGGTATAGTTTGAGGATGATCATTTATACGGGGAGAATCCAATGACATTCTTAGATAGTAGAGACATGTTTTACGCTACAAGACTACTCATCTATTCAAGGTACTGTTGTAAAATCATAATTATGAAGAGGAAACATAGGTAATGGATGAGGAAATAAAGGAAAAGAACTCACACATGTTTACAACATAGAATGTAGAAGGAAATTTAAAGGTCGGGATTTCATATGGGGGGGAGAATGTAACGACCCAATGATTTAAATAGAACTTTCCTTCTTATAAATATACCATATAATCACATGAAATCACAACAAGATGAACTATTAAGTGCTATGTGACCTTTAAAAATATTGTTTCCACTTCTGTGTTTGGAATTTCGAATATTTTACATACACGATTGCGATCAGTAGGTGATTTGGAGTTCGATAGGGAAAACCAAATTTTTGGTGAATAGTATCCTACCCTTAAGAATAGTAAAATACCCTTATGAATAGTGAAATTCCCTAATGAATAGTAACCTTTAATATGAGAGTATATAAATAATATTCAAGTAAAAGTATGATATACCTATATCTTGGAATAAAAAAAATGATTGTTTTAAAATTTCTATTTTTCATTGAAATTGTGATTTTAATTAAATATTATATTAATCATATATATATAATTATTTTTGAAAAATAGAATTCATTTTTTAATTCTACAGGTCTAAAAATGGTTAGGGTGTATTTTTTAGATATTTCTAAAATACCTGAATTTTTTATGAATGGCAAAATATGATAATTGATGATAAATGATAAATACATGAATGATGATTTCATCAGCTGATGTATGACTGATGTAAGGCCATTATCATTAAATCACATGCTAAAGTTTATTTTTTTGGTCATGGAATCATCACTATTGGTGGTATTTGGGGAAATTAATAAACTAATGATTAAAAAATTATGAAAACCCTTATCTCTTCCACTATAACCCCCCCCCCCTCAACCCCTCTTATATTCACTCCTCTCATGCCTTTTTCCTTACCAATATTCTTCCCAAATTACTCCCCAAGAACCACCCAACTTCTAAGGCCAATTATCTATTTAAATTAACAAAACATCTATCCTTAATAGGAGCTCAAAGGAGGTAGACTCAAGAGGTAAATTCCTCTTTCCAATTCTTTCACTTCTTTTAAGTTCTTTTCATTTTTGTTTTTTTCTTCACCTACCTTCACCCAAATGGTTTGATAACTCCAATAACATAAATGTTCAATAATATTATTATAATAACAAGAAACTTCATTATCTTCTCTCCTTTCCCAAAATTTTATTTGAATTAAATGAAAACACCATTTGAGATGTGTTAATTTAGAACATTCAAGGACAACCGTTTATCAATTTCTATTATAATATTTAATTCTGTTCATGAATCCATTTGTGTTATGGTTGAAAATATTGTTATATATATAATATATCCTTGTTAGGGTTCATTAATCATTTGTACAAATGGAAATATGTTATAAATCAAAACATCTTCGTTGTAATCCAAACCCACTGATTAACCAAAAAAGGTATCACTAATGTTTTATATAATTAGTCATCTTCACTCATAATAACTGAATAAAGTTTTTAAAAAATTAAATCCCTTTTATTTTCACTAATATCATAAAAATTCAATTTTGTACAACCACATTCATCTTACATGTTTATCCGAACAGAAATATAAGTGAATCGATCATTAAAACCAAGTATGAAAACGAACCCAAACAATTAAATTGAACCACAAAACCAATAAAAATGGATACTAATGATATTAAAAAGGGTTATAATAAATAATGTACATATATAATTGGTTCTTTAATTATTAATTAATAAAAATAATTTGATTTTTTTTCATTATGATCAAGAAAATATCACCATCAGACTTAAGGTAAGGGATCCTCTCCATTTAACTCTTAATCAAGATGCCCTCTAGGATATTCCATTTCACGTGTAATCACAAATGATGGAGTATGATTTTTTACCTCACCCATACTTCCCTCTTGATTTATTATTGTTGATAAAACCATTTTATCTCTCACCATTCTCTCTTAGGTACACCCTACACCATGCGGATAAACCATAACGAATTATACCCGAACCTCCTTTGTTCTTTTGGTATGCCTTAACTTTATTTATATCAAAATGGGGTTATTTTAAATGTTTATCTTAATTTTATAAATGATAAGTTTAGTTTTAAAAAAAATTATCAAGACCCTTTAATCACTCTCTTTTAGGGATATTCATTTTTTCAAAATATTCTCTCCATAGAACTTTCCGATAAGAAAACTTGTTTTAAGGGTACTTACAAAATTTTACCCAATTTCTACTGCACTCTATCCTCTGTTTTAATCCACCATTATCTTTATAAAATCATTATTTTATTATAAAAACCTTATATGATCAATTATGATTTTATATAATATATAGCCCTCTTTTCTATTTTAAAATCTCTATGGTATTTTCCTTAAAACCGCACAAAAATTGTTTTAATGCTAATGTCTCTCAAATACATTTCTTTTTATGTTGTCACTTCTGTTTGGAATCACATACCATGTTATATTTCTGTTTTTCCTTATGAATGTTCATGTGTGTTCCAAGCACTTTCTTTCAAGTACAGTTTCATGATACGCCCATTGGTTATGCTTCATGTCATGATTGTTGAACCTAATTCTTTTCATGGGTACCCATATGTTTATGTATTGTTGATTATGTATGATTATTTATGTGGAAAGAATATTCATGAAAAATTGTATATGGGTGAACCCAGATAGTGATCCAATGCATTGGTTAAAGGTAACTCTCATGAGATGCGATGGGAAATGGGATTGACAGTTAGCCTTCACTCATACTACTGTGGGAAATGGGATTGTTAGTTAGCCTTGACCCGTTTTACTATGGGAAACAAGATTGATGGTTAGCATTGATTCATAATAAATACATGTTTTATGATTCTTCAACATATATTAGATTCCATGTTTATATGAACCCATGTTTATATGATATGACTTTATATGTTTTATGCTTTTGATATCATTATGTCATGCCTCCTAACTCATGTTCATAATTTGTATCCTTTTGTTTAATCCCTTACTGGGATTTTAGCCCATCCCTTTTTTTCATGTGTTCCCAAAGTTACCTGATGCAGACTTAAGGGCTCAAAGGATGTTATGATCTTTTTATGGATATTAAATAAAGAAGTGTTATTTTTCCCCAGGTTTTATATTTTATGTATCCAGTCTTCCAAAACACTAGACATAACGATCATTGGCATGTACTCAGATGTATAATTATTCTTAATATCAGGTAATGTTATATAATAAATGGTATGGTCTCTATATATAATGGGTGAACATGAAAAGAATCAAAATTTACCTTCATGTATTTCTATGAAGGATAAAATTGATTTTAAAAAGAAGAAAGCATGGAGCATAATGTTTGTGGCTAAAACAAAAAACGACAAAGTATGAATTTTCAAAAACAATTGAGACTAAAAATGTTTCTACTACTTCTGATTCTGATAAGGCTATAAATAAATCTATTTTGATGAAAAAATATATTTCAAGTGATAAAAAATATGTTTTTTTCATAATGTTTTGAAAATATGGATAATAAAGTTTTTGACAAGCATGCTCTCAACCCGAGAGATTATGGATGTTATAAATGAAAATATCCCCTATATGGATACTTACAGTGTTTTGGTGGATTTATAAATATGAAAATTATGATTTGGTTTATCAATAACATTAAAATATTCCACAAATTATAGAGTGAAAATTTCTAGGGGGTTAATTCACTTAAAAGAATTATTCTGTTAAGAATATTTTAATCAAATCTAAGGAGGTTATTGTGAAATTTGAAAATAGTTTCCGGAAATTGGAAAATATTTGTGAAATATGTGATCAACATGAAAATATTTCAATAGAATATCATTTTTTGTTACCATAAAAACAAATTACTTTTAAAAATTCCATGAAGAAGGATGTGAAAAATGATAGTGGGAATGAAAAACCTCTTGTTGTAGTAACCACTCTCATATATACAAAACGAGAAGAAACTTGGATCTTATATTGTGGTTTTTCTTATCATATGATGAGATAATTTAAATTTTTGAATAATTTAAGAGATATAAATGAAGGAATAATGATATTTGTAAATTTTTAATACCTTATAATCAAAGGTTTCAGTTCTACTATAATTGGGGAAGAAAAGTCCAAGTCCAAGAAAATAATATTTTTTTATATTTTGAAACATATTTTTCTATGTGTTTTAAGTCATTGTGATGAAGGAAAAAAAGTATTTTTCTAATAATATTGGTATATTGGAAAAATATAATAATGTGTAAAGATATCTACAAGATTCTGATGTACATATGGAAAATTTTTCTATGTTTCTGAGTTTTATAACTCTTATTAGCTAATAATGATGGAAGAAAATCATTTGATGCCTAAAAGGATGAGAGACATTTTTCATAGAAACATGAGAAAATTATAAAAGAGATAAAATATACAAGGAATTATTGATATTTCATTAATAATATATTTATGTTTCACAATTTTTTATACAGAAAATATTACAAACTCTAGGAATAAGAAAGTTATAATTTCTTCAAAAGGAAACTTGGAACTAATTTTTTCAAATATCTGTTGGACAATGAGAATATTATAAACTCACGAATATAAGTAATTAAATAATTTATCAATTACTTTACATTAATTACATAGTTTACTTATTTTAAACATAATTGTAATGATCTGAAGATGTTTAAATGTTTCAGGAAATAAGCTCAGAATAATTGTTACTATTTAGTGAAGAAGTTGAGAATAGACAATTGTGGTGAATACAAAAATGCATAATTTTTAAGTTATCTTGATAACCATGGAAATCATAATTGGTTTGATAAACCATTACAATTATAAAAAATAGTGATTCTGAAAGGAAAAAACGTATGTTTCATTGAAATGGGGTGGACTCTGTCACATGAACATGGTCTCTCTCATTACCATTGGAGGCGGGCCTTGAGAAATTTTTTTATTCAAAATCAATGTTTCTACAAAAATATTTCAAAAATTAATCCATAGGAAATGTTTTATGATACATATATTTGTTTAAAACACTTATGTCTATTTGGGAGTCCATGCATCATAATAAAGAATCTAGAAATCCATCGAATGTTTGATCTGAGAGGTGAAGATAGAATTAATCTTGTTTAAGCTCTATAAAGAAGAAGATATAAATGTATTAATAAAGATACAGAAATATTAGATGATTATAATGATGTGAAAATTATTGTAAATTTTTAGGATGATTCAAAAAAACATTCATATAAGGGAAAATAACATGATGAAGGAATTTTTGTTAAGAATTATGATAAGGATGAATGAAATTTTAATCCCACCCAAGAAGAATAATCAGAATAAACTATTTATAGTGATGAGGAAGAGTCTCAAAAATAACATCACAGGCTAAGGAATCATATGGGATTGTAAAACATAATTTTTTTTCAACACAAACATATTCAAAAAAATTAAAAATATTATACATAGTTCTTTGTATTCAAAAGTAGAGATGAAATATTTTCATGAAGATTTTGAGCATTCAGAATGGGTTTAGGTTACCAAAGAAGAGTTGGATCATATTGACAATAATTATACTTTGGAACTCCTTCCCAAACCAATAACAAATATTTTATCATGAAAAAGCTGGATTTTTAGAAAAAGTTGAATGAATAAGGTGAAGTGATAAGAATCAAAGAACGATTAGACTAAAAAGTTTACTCAGAGAAAGAGGGAATTGAATTTGATGAACCATTTTCTTTATAGGAATGGTTAGAAACAATTATAATATTTCTTTCCATTATTTCAAAATGATGTTATAAAAATTTTCAAATGGACGTGAAATAGGAATTTATAAATGGTGAACATGACGAGAAAGTATATATTGAAAAACTATGTGGTTTTGTTATTGGGGAGGATAAATTTTATCTATCTAAGATGAATAAATCCTAGTATGTGATCATGAATGTATAAAGGTAATGGTATTATAAATTTCATTCCTACATAATATATAGTATTTTTATGAAATGAAGGTATGATAGAAAAAATTACGTCAAATACTGTCATGAATGTTTCTTCATTGTAATTTTTTGTTCTCATGACATTTTCTTCTCTGGGAATGATTGAAAACCTGTTAATGATTATATAAAGATATGAACATGTTGATTGATATATCCATACTAGGTAAAATGAAATACCTTCTTAGGTTAGAAATATCACAAAAGAAGAATCACATTTTTATTATAACTAAAATAATCATATTGAACTTCTCAGTATGTTTGGTATGGAAAAGTAAAAACTAGTTTATATAAAATTTGAAGTGGGATGTAAGTTTACAAAAGATTGAAAAGGTATGTAAGTTGACTCTAAAGAGTTTCTAAAACTTATTTCATTTTTTTTACTTTACTACCTTAGGACCAGGATTATTTTATGTTTTTACCATATGTGAAAGATTCCAAAGTAATCCAAAATAATTTCATTTATTTGATGCAAAAAATTAATTCTCAGATATATCAAAGGGACAAAACTTTGTGGAATCATGTATGAAAGATCATAAAGTATTCAATTGTGTAGTTATTCAGATACTAATGGTTCATCAAATTTTGATGATAGAAGATCCACATCAAGTGGAGTTTTCTTTCTATGGAAAATTTATGTTATTTTCCTTAATATGAAAAAAACATTATATAATGCATAGCACGAATGAATCTGAGTATGTTGATGCTATTCAATATGCTACCCAACTTATGTGGATAGAGACTTTGTTAGAATATATAGATGTAGAGTTTAGGTTACCCTTTCTCTTGAATTGTGATAATCAATGAGAAATAAACCTTACCAGAAACCGAGTACAAAAATCTCATTAAAAACATATTGATATTAAATATCATATCATCAAATATCATGTGGAGAAAAATGAATAGGGGTTGTAGTATGTTCCTACATTGGAAAAAGATGTTAACATTTTAAAAAAAATCTTACTGAAATAATGTTTTTAAAAATTGATTTTTAACATGGGTTTCCAACGTATTTCTCTTCGTGGTTGATGTATGTGTTTCTATACCCTCACTCATATTAACATTGGATAGTGTTATCAAGGGGGGAATTTTATCATTAATCTATCAATTTATATGTTATATACATTTTAAAGAATAATTAATGTAGGGGAGTTGTTAGTAATTTATTAATTTATCATTTATGTGTGTGAACTATTCTAATAGTTTTTTGAGTGTTTGTAGGAAAATTTAGTTTATAGGTATGTTGAAAACATGAAGAATGTCATGAAAAAATAGTTGAATATGATTCAAAAGTTAATAATTTAAGACAAAATTTTATCCATTCAATGATTCTTATTTCATAAAATGAGTAAGGTCATGTAGGATCATACTTTTTAACAAGTAATCCATTTCATTAGGTTAAAATTTTTACTGATTTATGAATCTTGTTTAACAACAAAATACAAAGAGGGAGATTGTTGGGTCCAAGTTGGCATGAAGTTGTTTTTGGAATCTCAATGTAATTTTTCCTAAAAGTGATGTATTTTTTTCATATAAATTAGATCAATTAAAATAATTATTATTTTCAATCAGACTCCCCATTATAATTAGAGGATAAGATGTAAAAGTTTTATGAAATTGCATCGGGTGGTGATGAAGTTTTCAGGGAGAAGAGATTCATCGATCTCACCTTAGGCCAAAAATTAAAGTTTATATTGTAACGATGAAATTTATCAGAGTAGTTTATGGATCCAATGTATATATTATGATGATTTTATGATATTGTATTTCTCATAAATCATAATTTTTTTAGAATGCTTTTGATGAAATCGTTATGAAGGAAAGGGGGATAACCATTGATGCTAATCAGATTGATGTTCGATCGGATGGAAAGAAGAAATGAGAAAGATGAGAATTCATAATACTTTCTAGCATAAGTTATATTAGTCTATGTTGATCCTAAATGTTCTCAATATCACAAAGAAGTCTTGATTACAAGTATGAATTTATGGAATAATAATTTTTCAATATTAAATGAATTCCAGTCTCAGTTTATCTATGTGATATCACAAGATGGGGACTTGTGTGAAGGTTGTAATGTTTTTTAGAACATAATAACATAAAGATACTAGTTCTATGTCATAATAATATGTCATATGATAAAAATATTCAAACAAATAATATAATAAATTCTGTTGTTTTTCACCATAATCAGAAAATTAAAGAGGCTATTGCTAATATCGGCTTATCAGATGAGGCGATCAACCAAAAAATCAGAGACATAATTTAATTTATTGTGATTTTTTTGTCCCAATGAAAAATTATTGGAAGATGATTCTATTGGTAGAATAGTGTATAGGAAAGTAAAGGGCTAGTAAACATGTTGAAGATAAATAATGTAGTCAACCATTTTCATTAGGTTGAATTTTTTTCAATTAGGTCAGTAGATATATAATAATTGCCTTTTGTTTTCATCGTATGGGTCAAGAGTCAACAAATATTATTTTATGTCTACTATCTAACTAGACGTGACACCGATCAATCAAGTTTAGACATGTACCTATTCATCAGACACATCCAGACATTGATAACTTTATTGAACACAATATATGTTGTCTTAGGGAACATAAGAAAAGGTGAAATGATTGTCAAAGTGTTGTAAAGAGAGTTTTAAGATCATGATGAACTATTGTCGAGGAAGTTTAAAAAATTTAGACATTGGGACTATGTTTATGGAATAATGATTTCAATGTTTCATAAATAATAGTGGTATTGAGAATCATAATGAGAAGTAATCTTTTTATAATATGTTCAACTAGTATTATGATATGTAAAGAATAATATTATTTCATTCATATGTGGTCATAGTAATTAACGAATCAGAATTGAAATCAGAATTGGGATGATAAAGTGTTAGAATGTTTAAATTGATAATTTGTCATGTAAAGCTTTGAGAAGGTTTGAGAAGAATCAATAAGATTTGATAAGTGACGAAAAAGTCAATGATGTATTTAAAATGATAAATAATTTGAAATTTTAGAAAATTTGGTTAAGTAAGAAAATTGTCATATGGTCACCTAAACCATTTTTGGGGCACCTATAAAATAAAAGTACATTGTGCATTCTAATGGATATGAACATTGTTCTCATGTGAAAAAAGAGAGAGAATCTATGATGTTCTATTGTGAAGAAGATTATATATTAACTATTCATGAAAAATTTTACTACATAGAAGAAGAATAAGGAAGATCAATTTAAATGATTAAAAGATCGATCCAAGAAATCAGATTGGGATTTATAGACTCATACATAAGTAGTTCAGTATTTTTTAGCTATATTTTGGAATACTTATATTTCCAAACTGAATAATTGGACCAAGGAATTAAACTATGGTTTCAGACTGAGTATCATTATAAAGTCTAGAAAATTTCATTACTTCTTTTGGGTAGGAAGTTAAGTAATTATTTTGTTTTTTATATTTTTTAATTTTGACATGGTAACATGGAAACATTTTTTGAATCAGTTGGTTAAATTGTATTAATTTGTTAAGAAATCATATATTACATCATTTCATACTAGTTGAAACATATCCACTACTATACTGATAGTAATGATTCACTTGTACAAGGGTATATCATACTTGTTGTATCAACAAAAAAGGATTGTTTTCAAGTTAATTGTATGGTATTGGATTTTTTCCAAATCATATCAGGTATATAACTACTCATGTTGGGTAGTGAGCCTTGTAACATAGTGTGTTACTATGGATTTGTGACTATTTTGTTTATCAAAAAAGTGAAAACTCTTTCACATTATGCGAAGGTAGTTTTAAATTAAAGGAAACATAAACAAATATGGTATCATTGATTCACCCAATCCCCCTCTTAATGATACACTAATCCTAGATGGGAAATATCATATTTTGAATATACATTATAGTATCCCTAGTTTCTGGTTTGTAGAATCATGTTACCTGGATCAGGTAAGATTACCCTTTCACTAAAGCCCCTTTTTTAAAAAAATCCATAAATCATTTTTATAGGGTTTATTGAAGGTTTCAGGATAGGTTAACATCATGTACCTAAAGTAAACACAGTGCACCAGATGTACACTCCATGTACGTGGGGATGGATTCAATACATGATGTGGGGGTCAAGATGTGAGCTGCTACACGTCTTGTATCTAAGGTAAAAAAAATTTATTAGTTAAATATTGGTTTTTAAACTGTAGGAAGCAGGTTTTTTGACATACATATCCTACGTGGCCTTCACGTCTTGACCAGGGGGTACGCGTCGGGATCCGGACCACTCCCTGTATAATGTCATGTGTTTTGAAGTGTAGCTCGGTCTATTATTTCAAGAAATCTTAGCTCTCAACCCTAGACTCTCCCTAGGCTATTTCAGAGGCACCCCTTCTTCTGGATTGATCTGATCATCTTGGGTCCTTCGTAGCATATGTGGCACATCTCTTGGAGTAAGTGTTCTCTTAGACCTACTTCTCCTCTCCACATGGGTTTAATAACTATGCCCATTAGGGGTAGATTTAGGTTTTGTTTTCCAAATAAGTTGAGATTTGACTTCATTGTTGATAAGAGAAGGGATCTAAGGTTGTTTCTTGGAAAATAAACCTTGTTTTTATGAGATTTCATCATCCTTTGTTGGGTTTCATCAAAACGTTTGAGGTTGGTGGCTTCACTCTCAAATCCTCTGAGAAGAAATGATTGGAATGATTCCAATTGAATGTATTGTACAAAATTATTGTCACTTGATTATTGAAAATGTTTTGGGATACTTCTTCAGTGATGATTTGTGAAATATGTAAAATTTGGTTAATGTGGAAGGATATTTTGTTATTAATTTTTAAATAGATATTTTAAAATGGGTATTTTTCAAAAATGTTTTCACATGAATTGGATAAGATGTTTTCAATAAAAGGGAATTTTTTATTTAAATTAAATGTTTCTTTGAAATTGGTTGTTCTTTGGTTTTTAAAAAAAAGTTCTATTTTATTGAACTGGTTTATTTTGGTAATGTATATATTTTTCACACATGGTGTTGGGGAGAGTTCTTGCATAACAAGTCCTGAATAATGGATGAGTACCATTTGGGTACAAGGTATGTGACCCTAGATCGGGGGCGGGTGTTAGTGGGTCACAATGAGATTGGAAAGAATCCTCTCTTGAGTATGGAACTATCGAACAAAGCATGCATGTGTGGTGTGTTATGAACATTGGAATGGGTATACCAAAAAATAATCAGAATTTTTTTATAGCACTTGATCAGTATATATTGAAAACAAATTTCTTAGAATTTATTTCATTTACTTTTGTTTTCACTTGGTTATAGTTGGTTTTCGAACATGTTTAAAATTTTTATCAAATTTTTGAGTAAATTTTTTTATGTAAACTGTTTTATATAATTTGATAACTATTCTATCCTAGTAGAGTTAGTTATTAAGTAATTGGTAAAATATACTGAGTTTTATACTAACTCATAATTTGGAACTTTTTGGATTATATAGATACTACCTTCTAGGATTTGGGAAAATGTAAAGTATAACCCTTCTTTAGCACTGTGTCATAATACTTTGGACTACTTGGTGATGTTGGAGAATGATCTTGTGGAGAATGGAGACTTTTTTTTCTCTTGGAGTTTTTTTATTTATGATGTTTAATTTGATATTGGACTTTCTTCCACTATACCATACCTTGGTTGGTTGTTTTAATGAGAATGATTTGAAATGTCACATCTTATTTGTACATCATATAGTGAGTTGTCTGTGGATGGTTTATTTGGTTTTTGTTTTTATACTTAAAAGGGTAAATCATTAACCAATTTCATTGAAACCCTTCAACATTTATATTTATCCTTTGGCATCTAGGGGATGTCACTTAAGGCTGAGAAATGACTCATTGTACTATCAAGTCTAGGAAAATTAGTAGGTCATTACAAATGTTATCATTTTATATGATCCATTTCTAAAAAGTAGTCATCAATGTACTTGGTATTGCTGTTGGAATTATTTATTTTCTATTCCTTGTGTTGAAATATTTAGAAGGTGTAGTATTGTTATAACTAGAAATGTATAGCATAAAAGGATATATTTGAACCTTTTTTGTTGAACAACATGTTACCCATGATTCGACTACATAAGTTTTTGGAGACACTTATAGTACTTTGAAACCTCATTTTCATGTGTTAATCCATTAAGATGATCATAACATTCATTGTAGAGGAATGAATTACTACTAAGAGTGCATACATCAATTCGAGTAGTGATTTATTTGGTGAAAAAGTGTTGATTTTTTTAAAAGTATGAAATTATTTCTCAAATTAATGATTTTGGAAAAAGAAATGTTTGTGGTATTTTTAAAATGGATTAATTTTCCATAAGCAAGTTTAATGTTTTAAAAAATGGTTGATCATGGAAAATGTTTATTTTGGAAATCAATGGTGTCATAGTTTATGTGATAGATTTGGAAATGCTAATCCATCAGTTGCTAGAGAGTGATACTGACAGAGTTTTTTGTTGGTTTGGAAAATGGAACCTGATAGTTTTCGATAAAACCAACCTAAATAAGCAGTGAAGAATGTGGTTTCAGATGAAACACATATAAACCAAGAGAAGGTTCAGAGTATTGTCTAGGATTTTTAAACTATGGATTCGGGGAACTGGAGCAATGATCCATGGAATGTGGATCATACCATCTAGTTCATAATGCAGAATCAACATAAATTATGACATGATGCTGAACTCAAAAAAGTGGAATTCTGGATGAGTATAATGAATTGTATCTTTAATTTTATCAGCACACCATCAGAGTTCAAAGTCAATCTAGAAAAGTTTATGCTCGAGGATCATACACGCCATTAGTGGAATTTAGTCGTGTAATAAAAATTGGTTGAATGCCTTAAATGGGAAAATATTGAGGAATTTTTCAACAAAAAAGTCATATCCTCACACCTTCAAGATCTAAAAAATGAAGGCCCTCTGTAGATAGAAACAAGAGAACATCTCTGTCAAAGTGTATGAGGATAAATTCCGGAATTTAGTGCAATTTACCCTAGAAATTTACGAAAATGAGTATTTAAAGGCACATATCTTTGAATTTGGACGGAGGTAAGAGATTCAATTGAAGAGTGCAATGATTTGTATTATTTAATATATATAGATGGTGAATATAGCAACTGTGGATGAATGTGATATCTTTGGATCCAGGGGATAATGTATGATGATACCTATAGGGAATGGTGTGAACTCCAATGCTGGGTGCAAGCGGAAAATGGAAACCAATTTCCAAGGTGGAAGTGTAAACCCGGATTAGATGGCTAGATCAGTGAACCTTCCTCCACGACCAAAGAGAAAAGCAGTTTGTTTTCAATATGGTTCACTTTACAACAAAAAGCGATAGTTTTGGAACAACTTATGACATTCCATTACTACAAGAATATAGAGAATATTCAGTGCTATTGTATCAGTTCTCAATGGTTAGGTTCTCGAGAAACTTCTCAGGTGTTGCAAGAATAATATGCTTTGATACGGCGAGGGAAGAAAAATCAGTCTCATCAATAGATAAGAGATAGCCATGGTGAATCTAGAAATAATATGAAACATAAACCAGGGTAATATCATTCAGGAAACAAATAGAACAATTTAGTGATGAAGCAATTGTATGGAGCTGAGAAGATGATTATCAATGATCAAGATAGTCCTTCTACGGTGAGAGGTACGATACATTTGAATTATACCCTTGTGTAAGTGCTCTTAAATACAACCGCATCAAATAATTTCTTTCCTTATCATCTATTGAGTTTATATTTTTAATTTTTTAAATGATTCCTTCTATTTTGAAACTACAAACTCCTATCGGGGAAAGAGAATGGCAGGCCTTTGTGTGTAGATAATATGCTATAACTGTTAATAAACCTTAGCTAAAAGGGGAAATCTAGGTTTTTTAAATTGATGTCTATGATGTAATCTTGGGTATGAATTGGTTGACAATGCTCATCTCCCTCATCGAATTCCATGGACGAACTGTTAGTTTCATCATTGACGATGGTCGTGGGAATATCTTTATAGGTGAAAGGATTGTAAAGACAGGTGATAACAGCTTGTTGGAGAAAACAGTGGTAATGATCTCTTATCATTTGGTAGTGTTTAATTTCACATCAACAGAAGTGATAGAGGAAATAGTTTTCTAGTAGTGATGGATGAATTTCTAGACGTTTTTTTTTTCGAAAAACATTCTTGGGTTTCCACCTCTAAGAGAAGTGTAGTTTACAATTTATCTCATTCCAGTAACCATTAATATTTACATTATGTATTATTGTATGGCACCAAGATTTTTGATAGAATTTAAAGTGTAGTTAGAGGAGTTAGAAATAAATGTTTCATATGTCCAAGTATGTCTCTATGGGAAGCATTGATCTTTTTCATGAATAAATCAGATGGAACTCTTCAACTATGCATTGATTATCATAAGCTATACCAAGATATGATAAAAATAGATATCCACTTCCACAAAATTATGGTCTGTTTGAACAATTAAGGGGATTTCAATGGTTCTGTAAAATTGAATTATGATTAGGATATCACCAATTTAGAGTTCAGAAAGAATTTATTCCAAAGATAGATTTCAGAAGAAGATATGGACACTAAAACCATATAGTCATGCCATTCAGTCTAAGGAATGCACCATCAGTCTTTATGGATTTTATGAATCCTTTTTTCTGTGACATGAGGATTATTTTTTCAAGGTTGTTTGAGGATGAAATCTTGATATGTTTAATTAATAGTTATTACCATGTGGAACACCTAGCAATTGTGTTTCAAATTCTTCGAGATCATCATTTGTATGCCAAATTATAAAAGTATGATTTTTGGATACAGTATGTACTTTCCTTCGTCATATCATTTATGAGAAAGGTGTATCTATAGATATTGAAATGATAAAATCTGTTATCTCATAGCAGCCACCTATGAATGTCTTCGAGATACGATGTTTTGTTAGTCAAGATGGCTACTATCGATGTTTTGTTCAATATTTACTCTGACTAGATCTGCAATGACAGCTCTAAAATGGAAGAATACTCCATTACAATGGATGGAGGAATGAAATATGTATTTACTATATATGAAAATTCGTTTTACATCATCACCTATCATGTGTTTTCCAGAATCATGAAAAGGGTATGTGGTGTACTATGATGCTTTAGGATCAGGGTTGGGTTGTGTTCTCATCTATGGAGACCATATGGTTGTATATGGTTCAAGGCTGTTGATGGTGCCTAAGAAGAATTACCCAACACCTTATTTGGAGTTACCTACAGTTATCCATGCTTGGAAAACATGGAGATGTTATCTCTTTGTTAATAAATTCACTTTGTTTATTGATCATTAAATCTTGAAACATATTTTCTCATAGCGAGATTTGAATCTAGGGAAAGGGAGATAGATGGAGTATCTATAGATGTTTGGAATTGACATCATGTGTACACTAGGAAAAGGGAATTCATTTGTATATGAATTAAAAATAAAGTCATATTATCAGTTAGAAAAAGAATCTTTAGGTTAATGGCAGTTGATGGCGGTTCTAGCTGACATGCATGTGGAATGTGAAGACCGAGGTGATATAGCAGTTTTTTTTCATCTATGTGTGTTCATGATTTCGTAAATATAGTCAAATAGGTACACCAATTTTATGAATAATGTATGGTTATGAGTTCAAAACGCAATGGTGGGGAGACCATTAAGGGCTGTAAAATTAATTGGAGTTTAGTTTTGTGATTTATAGAATGGAAGTTTGTACATATAGAATGTCAAGAACAGCACCTTTATGATTACCACCATTCGATATGGGATGTACATCTAGGAATACATAATATTTTATAAGTCATTAAAGGCATAGTTTTGGTGTAGTGGCATGAAAATAAACATTGTCGAGATTGTCTCACAATGATTAACTTGTCAGCAGGTTAAAGTAGAACATGAAAAACTTACAGGTATGTTGTAGTATTTAGCTATTTCAGTGTGGAAATGGTAATATATTGCAATGGATTTTGTTACAGGTATTCCAAGAAATTTTTGGAAACACAATGTCATTTTGGTGATAGTGGATCGTCTTTCCAAGTCGGCGCATTTCGTCCCTATTCATGAAACTCATACAGTGGTGGATCTATCCAAAATTTATATCAAAGAAGAGGTAAAGAGGAATGAAATACTAGTTTTAATCATTTCATATAGAGATTAAAGGTTCGCATCTTGTTTTTTGGAAATCCTAACAAAAATCCATTGGGACTCAGTAGAATAATAGCATGGTGTATCATCATCAAAGAAAAGGCCAGTCTGAGAGGATGATAAAAACTTTGGAAGGAATTTTTTTGTCTTGGGTAATTGATTTTTGTGTCACATGGGAAGAGAATATACAATTGGTGTAGTTTTCATACAATAACATCTATCTGGCATCTATTCATATGGTTAATTTTGAACATTGTATGGGCATCATTTACCTTCTCCACTATGTTGGTTGGAAATGGGTGAGACATCACTAGTTTGGCCGAGACATTTCTAAGAAACAATGGAGAATATTCAGTTTAACAGAAAGAGGATTGATATAGCATAGAGTCATTAGAAATCATATTCATATCACCATCAAAGATAGTTTTCATTCATTGTGGGTGATTATGTCTTCATAATGATATCTCAATGTCTTGGAAATTGTAATTTTGGGAAGAAAATAATGTTATATCATTGATACATAGGATTTTTTTAGATATGGGAATTGTTTGAGGATGTTTCGTGTCACCTAGAATTACAAACATGGTTCAGTTCGGTGCATAACGTGATCCATGTATCCGAGTTGAAAAAGTATCATCATGATCCTGACTAGGTGATCAGATTGGATCACATTGACCTGGAGCCAAATTATTTGTTGATATAAATTCTGATGCAAATTTTGGATTGCTAAGAGCAAGTATTCCATTAAAAAATCACTGGTTTGGTGCGGGTTTTATGGAATCATTGTCAGATTTAGGAAGAGACATGGGAATGTTGGAATGAAATGGAAGAGAAATGGCTAGAACTCTTCCAAGGAAGTGAGGTCTTATAAATTCCATGGATGGAAAGACCAATTGTGGAGAGAATTTAATACCCCCTAGTTTCTAGTTTGTAGAATCATGTTGCATGGATCAGGTAAGATCCCATTTTCTCTATGGCCCCTTTTGATAAAAAAATATTTAGAAGATATTTTCTGGCGTTTACTGTAGGTATCAGGATAGGTACACATCATGTAACTGATGCATACACCGTATACCAGAAGTGCATGTCATGTACATGGGGATGGATTCATATCGTGATGTGGGGGTCACTCCATGAGATTGTTCATGTCGTTTACCTGAGGAACATGTCGTGTACTGGTAAAATATTGGGTTTTTAACCTAAGGTGATGGGTTTTTCTATATACTAATTCAGTGTGTCCATGATTTCTTGACCAGGGGGTACATGTCACGAGTCATCTCACACCCAACATAAAGTCACCTGTTTGAATGTTTTATTGGTCTATTCATTCCAAATCTCTTGGCTCTCAACCCTAGAATCTCCATATGATATTTTTAGAGGAACCAATTCTTATGGAACAATCCGACTGGCTTTAGTCCATCACTGCATCTCCGGTATGTCTCTTTGAGTAAGTGTACTATTAGATCAACTTATCATCTCCTCTTGGTTCAATGATCTTTGTCCGTTATTGGTAGATATAGTTTTTTTTTTCAAATAACATGAGAGTTATCTTTTTTGTTAATTGGATAAAGGATCTAAGGTTTTTTCTTTGAAGAATCAAACTAGTTTTTAGGAGTTTTCTTCATCCTATGTTGGGTTTTTTCAAAAACTTCTCAGTAGATGGCTTTACTCTCAACTCCTCTTAGTAGAACAGATTGACATGCTTCCAATTGAATGTATTGTGCTGAATTGATTGCGACTTGATCATCGAACACTTGTTGGGAACCTTCTTGAGTAATGATTTCTGAACTATGGAAAATTGGGTTGATGTGGAAGGATATTTGGTTCATAATTTTTAAATAGTGATTTTAAAAGGTTATTTTTAAAAAATGTTGGCTCATTAATTGGATTAGATGTTTTCAATAATAGGGAAAGATTTATTGAAAATAAAATTTTATTTGAAATTGGTTGTTATTTTCATTTCAATAAAAGTTAAGTTTTATTGAAGTGGTTTATTTTGGTAATGAAAATATTTGGCATACATGGTGTTGGTGTGAGTTCATACTTAATAGGATGTGAATAAGGGACAAGTTCCTTTTGGTTACATGGTACGTGGCCCTGGATTGGGGGAAGGTGTTAGTGGGAAACAAAGTGATTGGACAAGAGGACACTTATGAGTATGGATCTGTCGAATGAAGCATGCATGTGTCTGTGTTTTATGAAATATGGAATGTGTATTTCAAAATAACTATCAGAATTTCTTTATAAGACTTTATTTTTTATTTTGTGAAAAATAACTTCTTAAAAATTGATTTTATTTGCTATTGTTTGCACATGGTTATAATTGGTGTTTGACCATGTTTATATTTTGATAACAACTGTTTTGGAAATTGTTTTATATAAATTTTTTTATATAATATGATAATTAATCTATCTTAATGACATGATTAGGGAAGCCATTAGGTAAAAACTATTGATTTTTATACTCACCCCTTCTTTGTAACTTTGGTGATTTTGTAGATTCTACCTTACAGGACTTGGGAAAAGGTAATGTATCAGCCTTCTATATCACCATGTCATTATAATTTGGACTAATCGGTGATGTTTGAGCATTGAGCTTGTGGATCATGGTTTCTTGTTGTCATCTTGGAATTGATTCGTTGTATTTACACTATTTACTTTGATGTTGGGTTTTCTTCCTCTATAGCATACGATGGTTTACTTTTTAAAAGAAAATGATTTGAAATGTCTAATTTTATTTAATTCATTATATACTGATCTGTTTGTGAATGGTTTTTAGTGTTTTTGTTTTTTGAAAGTAAATGGAAAATCATCCCCCGCATTCTTTGAAACCCTTTGACATTTATTTCCCGCCTTTGGTGTCTTGGGGATGTCTCTTAAGACCTAGTAATGACTCGTTGTACTCTCAAGCCTATGAGAATGAGGAGTTCATTAAAAAAATAATTCTATCAATATTCATAACTTTTAATTAAAAATTTATGATCTTATATAATGAGTGAACATGATTCTATCATTTTTATGAAAATTTATTTTATTTTAATGTTTGGTAATGAATTTTTGTTATTATGCATATTCAACATTCAATGATTTCCTCAATTGATTCCCTCGGGATTATAATGATTATCCTATTTGTATGGTATTATTATGTTGATTATGGTAATCAATGTTCTATTGATTCATGTACCTTATTCCTCTCCTTGATATGTTTTTATATCACACCTATATTTGATGTATATCCTTGGTGGATTAAATTTACTAAGGAGAATGTTGGAGAGTATATGGTCATAGGGGAGGTGGGTTTAAATAATATTCATGTTTTATTATGTCCATGAGATTTATGGGACTAATGTTTCCTAGATACTCAATCTTTCAATCCATTAATGTTTCACTATTATAATTTTTATGTTAAATATCATGTAATACTCATGTAAGAAAAATTTGGGTCCTTATAATCCTCATAATATATTTTATTGAAAAATATGATGAAAAAATGACAACACCCACTAAATAATAAATAAAAAAACACATTATCTAATTATCTATACTATGTTTTATGTCTCACCATGCCTCTCAAACCAGGTATCACATATGATTAATAATACAATATCCAAAAAATTATGAAAGGAAGGTACCCTGCTACTACATCCCCACAAGTTTTCTGTCTACCACAATGTCACACATCAAGAAACAAATCTCACCAAATAAGACACACATTTCAAGGTAAACTATATAATATCATAAACCTCATGATTACTTTGATCTCATAAATAATATTTACATATTCGAATATCAATTGAGTAGTTTTCATGATTCACCACACCTAGTATGTTGTGTACTATACCTCAATACATCACACCCATACAAATTGTACGAATAATTATCCTTAAGATACTATATTGGGAGATAATTTTTTGTGAAATAATAACAAGACATTACATCCATCTACACAAATATATGGGAAAGTTACCTCCATATATTCCAACACATAATACTTCAAGGAGATGAAATCTTGGAAACCTAGGGTAGTTTTCCATTAATTTATTTCTTACATTAATGTGGGGAAAACAGCTAGAGTCCACAGGTGTTTCTATCCTACCCATCATGGAAGGGGTAGTGTATGAAATCAAAGAACATAAAGATAAAATATAGCTCAAAACCAAAGTAAGGGACACTACCTTTCCATAAAATCAAATAAAATATCATCTTTCCAAAACTAGGATTCAAACATTACGAACTATATATCATATAAGTATAAAATCATTTCAAAATATTTTTTAGATAATTATTATGGGGTACATTCATTTTTAAATAGTTATCATTAGAATTTTATTCCCTCCATGCATAAATTATCTTCCATTGATATCCTCGAGAATTATTTTCATTTAAACATTTTTCTTAGACTTAAACCCCATGGGATAAATTAATTAACCTTTAGTACCATTACGTAATATTAGGTACTCTTTAACACGTACTAATATAATATAAACACTATATAAACCATGCACACCCAACTGAATTATAGTCTAAAAAATGGAAGGAAAAGGAAAAAAAACATTCCCAACAATCTATAATTTAATGTTGATTCATTGAGAATATTATGTTTCTTCATTTACCATAACAAAAAAAATGAGTAATCTTAGATTCAACCAATTACATCAGTCCTGGTGAAATCTTCGTCACCTCCATGAATATCACTATATATCTCTCCATCAAATCCATCAACTACTACCTGAATCCTGAGACTCCCCACTCATGCTATTCCAAATAATCATCCATCCCAGGATCACATAATTACCCATAGAAGGGTTCTGAATCAAATAAAAATAGGTAGAGTGTATATAATAAAACATAATTGGGCATATGGGCCCAATATCCAAGGAATCTATCCTTTATAAGATAAAATCATGCTCAACCCCAAAAAAATATCATTAAAAAACAAGAAATTAATTTTTATATTTACTTAACTGATTCATTTATTATATGTTAAAATCCCATGAGAACAATGGTATCAACTATATATAACTATAATATTATTTAAATAGTATATAAGAATAAATTATATTTCCATAAACTATAATTAATAATAATAACAATTTATCAATCCTATTTATTATTTACCAAATAATAATTACTTCTTTACATTCATTATCTAATATCTTAGAATAAATAATTTTTTAATATATATATAAAAACAATAGACATCACACTATCTTGAAAATGAAGAGGTAAACTCTTAGTATGAAAGTAATATATGTGATATCTACAACCCAAAACAAGTTCGTTATTTATTTCCAAATTAATATCCATTAATATCAATTCCACCATTTCCCAAGGAAATAAATAATGAAAACACTATGTTGAAACATAGAAACGAGGATAATGAATGAATCCCATTTCTAAATGTTTTCAACATTCATCTTACAAGTATATAATATAAAAGGAAATATATGATGACCTATCTCGTGAGGAACCAATTTTCCATAAGGCAATGTATGATGAAAACACCATCAAAATAAAAATTATTCCATGATAATGAAGAATATTATGGTTCATGCCAGGGAAAGGTATAAAAATTTACAAAAATAAACAGAGAAGAAACAATAAGTGAAATATATAAAATTCAACTCGTAACACCATGGATCGTGAATTGAAATGTGAGGAAAAATCCCAACCTAAATGGATTTTATACTCCTTGTAAATTATCCTCTCGATTCCTAGGGTTCAAGGTAAATTGGAGTTTGTTTTGAGATAAATCATGGGTGGAAATGATTTTTGGGAACTCCTATAGATTCTCATTTTTTAAATTAATTGTTCTTTCATTTCATGATTGGATTCATTTTAAGGAGTACATAAAAATGAATCAACCCAATCCTCTAAACCATGGATCAATTCATGGAGTGGAATAAATGATAATTTAATGAACTGCCCAAGATAGAATGAAAAAACATGACTGGTTATCCATTCAAATCATCAACCTATGGTTCATGTCATGAATCACATACTACATATTTCTCTTACCCATTCCACAAACTATTCACTCGCATTGGAATCATCACTTCATGCAATAAATTCCTCAACCTACCTCATTTAATCTCCAACACCGAATTGGTCCAACCAAATTCTTACTCCAATCATCTCAACATTTTTTACATGTAAATAAATGAACTAGATGGATATTTGCACTTTAATTCAACCTTTGGTTGTACTTCGATTAATTTCCCCTTCTATCACATATCATATATCCGACATATGAATATTATTGGAGAATTTTTCATAGATGAGGATGTAAAATTGTTTTTAAATGATTAAAAAGATCCAAAAAATTAAAATTATTTATTCTATGTGAATTTAAACATTAACCAAAATAATTTTTTTCACAAAATAAGATTATATACAATATAGATAAAACATTATTTGGTGAAACTAATAATTAATTTCAAAATAATTAAGGATATCACTAAAATTTCAAAATATTTCATTACATAAATAATTATCTAAAAAACTACTCAAAACATGATTGAAAAACTCTAAATCCAAATAATCATAAATATTTGACCACATATTTTTTCAACGACAATATAAAAGTTTCTCCAAAATAAATTAATCACTCATATAGACACCTAAAAAATGTATATCCCCAAATCATATAATCGATAATATTTGATTACCATTTTTAAAAAAAACATGAATCAAAATAAAGTCATAATAGAATAATATATTCTTCTAAAACGTAATTCATCAATTATTCCTAGATTAAATTTAACATTTGAATTTACATTAGTTATATAATTTTCCCAAAAATTAAAGACACTTTTATCCCAATAAACTATAATTTCCTAATCATAAATGATTATTTTACCACTAATGGTTATCAATACCATTAAAACTAGTCACACAAAAAATCAAATCATTTTTCTTCAAATAACTATTACACTACAACAAATGATAAACCAAAGGTGTATATATACCAAAAATATTCGTTAAAACTCAAAAAATATCTCCCAACATACTCTCGTCACATAAAACATCAAAAGTTGTATCTATAAATTTAGTCATATGATCAAAATTAAACATATTATCCCATAATGGAGTCTAAAAATCCTAAATTATCCTCATATATATAATTATAACTTATAATTTTATTCATAAATGTCTTATGATACTTTTAATAATGACCAATTATGTTAGGAACCCATAATTACTTGATTTATAAAAGGGATGTCATTTTATAAATGTTGAGGATATGTTTAGATTATAATTTTTTAAAAATAATAATGAATATTAAATAACAACTGTAAAACTAAAATGAATGTATATTTTTCATATAAATAGTATTCTAAAGTTCACTATCTTATTTTATTAATCACACACTTTAGTCATTCAAGGATAATTTCATTTTTCGAATCCAGAATTCATAATAGTGCACACTCATCCTTAAGAAATATAATTTTTTTAAAACATTATATGATCACAAAAATATACATATGGTATATAAAAGGAAATTAAACCTATTAATCAATTTTATCTTCTAGAAAACCCTAAGGATGTTTTCCTTTTCACATAATAAATTTTTGATCTAAATAATCATTTACCCAATATATAAATAATCATCATTTCCCAATGATTTTTCAAAATATTTTGAAATCAAGAATAAATGAATAATTATAAATCATAAAATATTTACCATGAAAACCACCCATTTTCCTTTGAATATTTTAAACATTACATTAAATAAAAATCTCTTTTTTAAACTATTGAAATAAATATTTTTCAATGAAAACATATTTTCAATAATTAAGAAAATATATATGAAACATGGGGTATCATAATTATATTATGAAATCACCTGACATGTTAATTCATACATTACCTTAAGGTTATATTTTAATAGATAACTCAATAAATTATTAGGAGCAATTAACTCCATCTATATTCTCTTAGAAAGTAAATTTTAATCAATTAACATTGTCATTTTACCAAATGTATTAGAGGGATTCGATGCACCCAACTTTTAAATAATGGACATAGTACCAATGTGTAACAACTCTTGATTTTAAATAAAATATATCTTTAAGGAAATATTTTGTGTTTAATATATTTCTTTATATAAAACTGAGAGCTTTATGAAAAATAAGTTATACAATAAAATTTCAATTATTTGAATGTGATTATATAGTACAGTTATAAAATTAGAGGTATTAATATAATTAAACCAATTATAAAAAATATAATTTACTTATATATAATCTATATTTATTAATTCTCAATTGAGACTTTATATTCTTAAAAAATACATTTTCCACAAAAAATATGTTTTATTACTTTTTTATGTCAAATAATATAATTAATTTATTACAAATTTTGAAATTGTATTTGAAAGAAAATTAATTAATTTTTTATATAATCATGAAAAATTATATAAGATTATAGTTTTGATACTTTTATGATGATATTTATTTATTGAAGAATAATGAATAAATATATATACATTTATTAAAAAATGGCTCTTTATTTCACGAATTAACAAAGTATCTTTAAAAAACATCCATATTGAAAACAATTAATTTAAATTGTTAATAATAAAATTAATGTCAAATAAAAAATTCTTGAGTTGTATTTTACTATAAAACATTTAATACCTAAGAAAAGTTTATTTATCAAATACCGGTTTTCATCAAGCATTCTGTTTCAAATTTAGATGAAAAGAATCAAATTATTTGAATTAAAATTTCTAAAATGTATTCCATACATGGAATTACTATAATTAATATTACGTAATGTGTTCAATTTAATTTTTTTCATAATTAATATTCAAAACATTAAAATTATTTCATGGTAGTTGTGGTCATAATAGGTTTATCAAGGGTTAATCCAAAAGATAAGGGTATTGATTCCACATGGAATATTGTTAATTTTATAGGTTGTAAATATTTATCTCTCATTCTATGATAAATTTTGACCTATTTTCATTTTCAATCATCTTTCCTGAGTATAAAATTATAATATTTTAGTCTTTTAACAAATTAAAAGTGTGTCATCTCCCACACATATAAAAGGAAACTCCATCATTCTCTTTAATATATCACATTGAGAAATATAGATTGAATAATATCTAAAAAAATATCTTCAAAAGTTCTATATCCTTGATTTAATTAGTTTTTATTCTTAAAATATTATTCCATGTGTCCTTAAAAAGGGATATATTATAGGGTAACCAAATGAAATGTAAGCATCATACCGTACACCTTTCGAATTATATCCTACTAAAAAAATTATAAATATATATTATTAATCATAAAATAACAAATTCATAATTTTAAATATACTTTAAATTTATTATGATAATTTATCAACCATTAATCTCAATCTTTTCCATCAAATGATATGTGATGTATTGCTCAAGCGTATATCTGGACTACCACCTATATGTAATGATACAATTCATTTTATATCAAAAATTTCCATCGATGGTTATCGTGATTATAATAATGATTATATATGATATTTATGATATTAATATTATTATGTTTTTATAATATCATATCAAAAATCTTAATATTTCATCTTTTAGAAAATGATTACATTTCTCATGCTATGTGTGGATTACCACATCTTCAAAGTGATGTGATTCATTTATTGTTTTCTCTTAAAATTGATGTTAATTTGGATATATTTAGTAAATATATATTACATATATGACATAATAATTTTTATTTAATAGTGAATATTTATTTTCCTTTCTTTCATACCGTCTTTCGAGAAGTTAAAATATTTTTCTTGCATATGTACAACCTACCATCTCTATGAATGGTGTAATTCATTTTTCTATCACAATATTCATATGGATGATTATAAATATGTATTCAAATAATAAATATGATATTTAAATAATTAATATAATTATAGAATTTATGGAACCATGGGAATTTTCAAAGGACCAGAATTACCGAACTGAAACTTATATGAAAACGAGATAGTTCACACTCCGAAAAGATGCCTTTCAAATAAAATTATTAATTAACTAGTATTGAAATATTATATGTGGATAACATATGCCATTATTAGTATTTATATAGTTCTATAATAGATATATAATGACGTTTTATTTATCATATAGAATTCTAAGATCACTTACAAATCCATTCAAACCAGATGTTAGGGTTTACTTCCCATTCTCATCCTAATTATGGATTGATTAAATTTTAAGTATTATTGATGGAATTAAATACTAAATCCATATTAAAAACTGTGTATTTTATTATATTTATTTCTTTCGGGAAATTAATTTTTTCCCTTTTATATTAATTTATTATATAATCATGCAATTGAATGAGCTTCTTTTGGAAAAACTAATTATGTTTTCAATTTGGTTGGTAATCATTTTCTTGAATTTTTATTTTTTTCATTAAAATGTTTTCACTAATGTTATATCTATTATACTATGATTTAAAATTTCATTTCCCCCATTTTTAATTTTGCGTAAAAATGATTCAAATAAAGTTTCTTTTCATTTTTGAAAGGTCGTACTATTTACCTTCTAATAAAAATTTGAAAGGAATCATTGTTTTAATATACATTATTTGAATGAAATTTCCCACTATCATAAATAATGAATGTTTACAGACTTCATTTACCATTTTACATGGTACTTTACAATGATTTTTTAATTAATTTTATTGTATTTCTTATATTTTTATTATATGATTTCAAAATTAAAATGATATTCCCCACATGAAATATTCTACTGATTATTAAAAATTATTTTCATCTATTCCAAATTGTTTTAATAAGATCTAAAATTTACTAAGGTTGTAATGTAATGATACCATAAAAAATATTTCTATAGATGGTTTATGACGAGTTTTATTGTTGATGGTTTTTGTTTTCCATATTCCATTTCATCCAATAAAGATTGTTATTGATTTTTAGAAAATGATTCTTATATTTTATTATTTATTAATATGATGTATTCACTGGAATTATTATTTTATGGGTGGGGAAAAATTACAAAGCCTCTCGAAGCATTGATTGGCCTTATGAGAGAGAAAATGTAGGGTATTTTGGCCATGTCTTTACCCATTTATGTAAAATTTCTTGTCATTAATTATTATTATTATGTTTTAAGTGTACCACATTATGCATTACAACATTATAAAATCAATTATTATTGTCCATGATATTATTCAAATAGAATTTCTATTTAGATATAAGATTCAAAACCATGTTAATATTTATTTGAAATTATTTAATCATCATTTATTACTGATATATTATTTATATCTTGTTTATTCTCTAATTTATTCTACATTAAAAATTCCTTTAATAAACCAATAATATAACCCCTTTCATGTATTTATTTCCCCCTAGATTCTTGGATGTAAATTATGAATGATATGAGATTATATTCTATAAATGATAATTAATTACTCAAAGAAACTTTTATATTGTATTTTCATGTTTCATATTTGTCATCGACACTTTTCCCAAGGTGTGTTTATGCGTCCGCATATGGTTGATGCGTGTTGGATTATTTATTTACATACATTCCTACTTTCCAAAATTGGGAGGATTTCACCACATTAAATATTAATGTCTATTCCTTGATCAAAAAGGGATGATTGGATTTATGATCCTACATCCATGAACTCCTCTTTGGAACTCGCAACCTAGTCTGAGTCTCCCTCATAGAGTTGTGTAATGTTCATCGCCCTCATTCCTAATTTCATCTATTTTAGGATGGCTGTTAATTACACTGCTTTTGGATGTATATTGTAGTTAGTATTGAAAGGGTAGAAAAAATTAGTCAGGAGAGTAGTCACATTGTGAATAATTGGCATGTCTGGATGATAGGAATTGGGATCACCTGTATTCCTCCTCTTAGGATTGAATCTCATGGAGGAATCTTTAGTCTGAATCCCAAGGAATACTATTCCGATCAAAGGGTAACTGAAATATAGGTTGTATATATTATAATGTTGTTATGTCAGGAATAACAAATTTTAATGAGGTTGTTGACACCATGAGAGTTTATCTTTTGTGTCCTTCACCTCATGAATTTCATTTTTTTCATGTCGTAGCTGACAAAATGGGTCCATTTCATCCAAGGATTTTAACTCAATCTTACCATGTATTTCATAAGGGGTGTATTTGGTGGCATGTAATAAGTTTAACCTCTTTTGTAGTCGAATTGGAATAGAAGTCTGAGACGTTTGGCGGTATGAATTTAATGTCCTTTGATGACAATGTAGGTTGAACAATATGACTCATGGATATGGATTAAGAAGGTTCATCCCTATGAGGGAAGACGTCACACCTAGATGTTCACCAATGGGTGGATCATAATTCTATATAGAGAAGGATATTAGAGTGTATCCCATAGTGGAATGGTTTCATACCATTAAAATTTATTGGAACGGCGATTTTGGTGGATCAGTAGGGTATATCTGTACGAGGTAGCACCAAAAATAATTTTTTATGGATGTATTAGAATTCCTCATAGAGGAAGATCTATGTGGTGTCCTAAAATATGAATATACCACACCATAAAGGTTGATAGAAACACCTCATGGGGTTTATTAGGGCGGTACATCTGTGTGAGGGACCACATGAATGGTTTACCGATGGATAGATCAGAACTCCTAGTGGAGGTGCATATGGGGGTGTGTCACATAAAGGGATGGTTTTACACTATATAATTTCATCAGAACACCCACTAGGATGGATCCAGTAGATACATCCCTATAAGGGAGATTTTTATTTTATCATTGTTTGGGATTGAACCTAAAATATGCATCTTACACACATTTTTTAGAAGACATGGATCAAATCCCATTTAGTTCTCTGTCACATTTTATAGTTGTATGACTGGACCAGTCCATGAAATATACTGTAATGTGTTAAGGAATATCGTGTCACTAAGGGATCATCGAGGAGGTATGGTGTTGGGATTATACAAAAAAAGATTCCCTTTTCAAGAGTATTTATCTTTGTTGGAATTTTTGAGGGGCTTACATATTATGCTACCAATGGGACTGGGAAAATATTTGGCCTCCCTTGTGAGGGACATGATCGTATGAGGGATGTGGATCCTAAAAATCAGGATGGATGTGGATGTTGGGATTTTACCATAGGGAGGCTTCCTACATATCCTAGTTAGTTGGGAATCAATGTCAATGTAGTTCATAATGGGTAGGTAATAACACTTAAGAGAGACGCATGTTGGATTGTGTGGTTGGATATTATGTGTATGATCAGCTGCTGGATGTTCATGATCTTGATTATTTCATAATAACATCTACCATCTAACTCCATGTCAGTCATTCTCTATGTGATAAATAAGAGGAATTGGTAGATATTAAAATCTTGTGATTATTTTTCTTTGATGGTGAAATTATGTTGGGGTATTTCTATGATCAACAATGATGTGGGTAAATATTATTAATAGATGCCTACCAAGGATAATATCATTGCATGTGAGTGTGGATTATGGATTGAAGCTTCCCAAAGCAACAGAATTATTTAGATGTGGAAGAGAAGGTGGCTTCCCATGATGATCTAATATGGCTTATCATGTGATCATCACATAGTTAATATAAATAATTTTAGGTTATATTATAATTATTTATAGACTATGAGGTTTTACGTCGTGCACCTCGGTCATGGGGGGCTCACTCCTCACCCCAAGAGATTACGTGACCACCACTCAAGAATCAATGGGATATGAATGGCTTTGTAAATTCAAGGGTAAAACAATGGGTAGGATTTGTGTGTCATGAGGAACATATTAATATGTTTATGTTGATAAGGAACATGTGTTAGAATATCTATGTAGAGAATAAATAGTAAGGTGGGAGTCTCAAGATACACTTGAAGTGGAGTGGGACACATTAATGGGTGGTACATGTCGCATAGGGACTCGAGGTGCATCTAAACTGATCTTGGATGGTTTTGGGTGTGATAGACACTCATCCTTTTCAAAGAGGTGTCATTATAAGAGAGGAATATTTTAGAGTCCCATGAGAGAGGTTTCAAGAGTAATAGGGCCCCATTGAGAGGTACTTTTAATGATCAAGTGCTTTTAAGAGGTCATGGGCTTCGTGGAGGAAGATGATTTGCAAAACAAAGAGACCACACCTCAAGATGATGTCCCATATTAGGAATGGAGTGCTTCACGAATTATAATTTATTTGATAAACCTCATCTTATTATTAGTTACATATTCCTTTGTGAAGGGTATATTCCTTTGTTAAAGGCATATCCACCTAGTTTAGAGGCTCTTTAGAAGAGAAAGAAGAGAGTTTCATGATGTCTAGATGTTTTTGGTGATCTATTTTTCTTTGGTTAATGATTTTAATGATATTAATTAATTTAAGAAAATTCTAAATACAAGAGGATAGATAACCATCCTTATAATATCAAAATGAATAGGTTATTTATAGGAAAAGGGTATCATGAATATTTGAAACAGTTCCCACTGAATTGGTTAGCTTTACGAATGGGCATAGATCGTTCATAATTGTAAAATAACACTGTATGTAAATAACCCCACCCTAGTAAACCATATGTGGTTCCTTTATTATGTTGGCACGATTACAATTAATCACATCCTTAAGGATTAGGTATTTTAGTAGTTCTGGTAAATTAGATGAAAACATGAAATCGATATTACATTTTAATAAATAAAATACCTAAATAATTTCACGGTGTCCTCCATTATTCCCCCTTTGTGTAACCTTACATATATTTCATAATATAATTCTTGGAATCCTATGTAAAATTTAAATATATGAAATTTGTGAGCTCAAATTCTTAGTAAGTGTATAAATACAACAGAATCTATGATTAAATATGGAATAAAAAATATTTCATGGTAAATAATTGAAACACGTTCCATTTAAATAATCACATGTGAATGGAAACATACTCAAGGATATTCTACTATTTGAATAATCACATGTAAATAAATAAATAATCTCATAATGATAGAATGAATAGTGTTGTATATATGGAACATATCCCCAAGGCCTTGTCCAACGCATCTCGAAATAGATGGGTAAGGCCTATGATAAATCTATATCGGGTATACCTCATGAAACCTAACAATGAATCGAGGGGATATAGAGGTCCCTTCACATCATGTAATAAGTGAAAATGTTTCCTTGTATTAATGGTGTTAATCATAAATAACATAAACATTCGTATCGAAAAACTATCATTTGAAATGTGAATATATTACTTATAAACCATGAATAGTATCAACATAGAACATCCATACAAAAAATGATCATAAAACATTCAATAAAATATGGAATATTATATACTAAGAGATCCATATCAATTAATTTTAATAGTCAATAAAGTCTTTTTCGATATATAAAAATAGTTTAATAAAATCATATATAATTTATTGATGAAAAATTCTCAAGAAACCCATATTAAAAATAGTTTCATATAAAAAATAACCTTTTATTTTAAAAATAAAATTTTCCATAAACCATATACCAAAAATAATGGAAGTGTATATTTATTTATTAAAACATGTAAGAATGAAAAGGGCGATAGAAATTAAATAATCTTCACGGCAGTAGGAAATTTTTTAATATCAAATGCATTAAAAAAATAAAACATTACTTTTTTCAATTTAAAAAATGTTATGTAAAAAATATTAATGGATTAATTTTGAAGAAAATTATGTGAATTTAAATATTTGAAAAACATATCCTCTATATTAATTTTATATCTATATAAATAAATTTGTAAATTAATATAAAGAATATTGGCATAGAGAAAATACTTTGCAATTAATATCATTAAAATTTCAATGTGCTTCATACCAAGTTGAATAATTAATTCATAAGAGCCATGTAATAATAACATTTAACATAACATTAAACAACATTGTTATAAATAAATTAACAACATGATAAGACAAAGGATAATTTAGTACACCTCATAAAATAATGTTGGTGTATACTATCAAATTATACCTCAATGAATGGATATTGAGATGATGTCCCATACCTTATTATTCCTTTAGTACAACGTAATTTATCATCATGTATAATGGTGTTAATAATTATATTAACTTATATAAAAACATTAATCTTATTTATGACATCATACATTATTTTATATTATTTTATTACCCTTTTGTGGATAATATTTCGTCATTACCCTTAATTCAGGTGTTCACAACTTCATTTTACTAGGCACATTTTGTCATATTAGTCATATTTAATATTCATAGGATATATTTATATCATATATATAATGATGTTATGTTAATAGATATAATATTTATTAATTATATACATTTTTATAATAATTCTTGAATGGTATAATGGAAATGTAATCACGTCACATCGTGGAGATGGTAGGTCGTATGTCAGAACATGGAGTAGTACCATTCACATAATGGACAATGGGTAAGGAATTAGATGGTATATTAATTATCCAGAATCAATATCATTCAAAATAACCATACTAATAAATTATTTCCATCATTATACCCTTCCAAGAAAAGTGGTGATAAATAATAGATTACATGATGGTGTGGAGACGGTAAGTTGTACATATGTATGCGTGGTGTTTTCTTTTTCCATAGGATGGAAAAAATGTGGACTATAGTTGTCCCATAATCAGAATAAATACTAATCATATATATCATACTGTATTTATTACTTTATTATGGAAACAACACATGAAAATGAAGTAGAAGAATAAATGAACATGAATGTGTTGGTAAAACAATTACCTCTTCTTCAATGCACATCCTATAGATCACATATTAATGGGACTATAGTTGGAATTTTTGGAAGACCAAGACCTACAAAATATTCATAAGGATGTTTGGTAGAAAAATGGATAAGGATTGGTCGAGGTATATGCATCAATGTGTTGTGATGAAGTAATGGATAAGAAACCCTTTTATAAATGAGGTGAGGGGTTCTTTTGTAAACTGTCAAAATATTAATTTAATACAAATTAATTATCATTTTATAGTCGTTAAAAAGAGATTTATTATAAATATAATATTAGTATGGTTATTAATCCTCTCATCCTATTTTTTTACTCAATATTTGTTCATATTATAACCCTTATCTTTTGGCATCACTTTAACATTTTCCATGACAACATGTGTTTTAACTCCATAAGGAATAATATAGTTACCATAAGACACCAAACGAACCATAAATGTATCATTTATGAAAATAGAAACCCTAAAAAATATTTTGGGTGAAATTTACTTTTTTTATCATTTAATAAAATATTATTTATTTTAAAATAGGTGTAATGTAAATCATGATACTATTCATTGCATAAATTCTTAAAAATATCATAAAAACAAGAAATAATCAAAACCAGACCTATAAAATATCCAGATAATTTCATATTAATATATAAAATACTTGTATTCAATTAAGTGTATCAAATTATATTTATTTTAATATTTTCAAAATCATTATTTGATTAATTCTTTAATTAAATAATTACTACATCAACATTATGCAAGCCTTTAAGGTAATTTTTTATTTCATAAAAATTATAAGTAAATTATCATGATGAATATATTTATTTTATATTTCAAAATAATATTTATATTATAACATATCCCTTATATAACCACATATTAAAAATAATTCACTTATTATAAACAAAAGTTTGAAAAAATTGAGTTTTCATTGAATAAAATAATATAATTGTTATATTCTCATCAAAATGGGAATAAATGTCCAAATGAAATATAATTTAATTCTTATTTATAAAAAATACTCATCTTATAAAATTGGGTAATGTTTTAGGTCCATTTTATAATATTTATATTGTTGTTTTTACCTATGATTACTCGATATACCCTTAATTATGGTTAAAATTTTACCAATGTTTCTACTCATTTGGTCAAAAAATAAAATGATTCTATTTAATAAGTATTGAAATTATGATTCAAAGTATGGAATCAATTTTTTTAAATTTAAAACGTAGTTGTATAAAAATAATTTAAAATTAATCACGTTGATGGAACGATAAAATAGGTTTTAAAAGTAAAAAACGTTTAAAATATTGAATATTATTATATCCACATTTAATCTATAGTTCATTCCCATGAACTAAATTATATTAAAAGGAAATATATTGATCTAAGTATACTTTAAATACAATTAAAAATATAATTTAACACTCTAAAGTTTTTAGATGATAATGTTGTTTTCAATTTAAGTTCATTATTTTTCATTATTCATAAAAATATGAAACATATCAAAAAAATAAATTAAACCATAGCAAATTTTTATATTAAACTTTATAATAATAATTTTTTAAAATTAATATTTATAAATGGGTAAAAAAACTATATTAAAAACAAGTCTTCCATCAAAAGGCGAACTATCTTTTTTTTAATACTTCTTTTATGTGTAAAATTGGATTTTCTCTTATATCATGTGTATAAAACACATTAGATTAATAATAAACATAATGTTGAAAATATAGTATATAAATTTAATTAATATAACACATAAAAAGGGTGTTTCTTATTTATAATTATCAAAAACACTTCTGTATATTTAAATAGCTTTTCATTAAATAATTAACTTTTCATTAAAAAAGTGTTTTATTGAAATTTATAACTAATTGGGAAAAATTAAATATTTATATATAACTGTGTGAAATTTTGTTTCCTTATTTAGATACTCTTGTTCATTCCCTCCATTCAAATTTCTATTTGATAACTTCCATATAAAATAATAATACGTAGTTTTTCATTTAAGGTCGATGTGGATTATTAGGTACACTATCAAACCTACTTTTTTATTTATAAATCCTATGATGTTACATTTTATCCTCCTTCAACGAACTATGTCCTATCAATTTAAAATTAAACTTCTAAAATAAAATATTTATACATAAACATTCTTTTGTTGGAATCCCACATCGAAAATAGGGTTTATAAAACACCCTCTTAATAAGATTGAAATATAAATATTTTGGTCGCCAAAAACTTATGCTTCATAATAAGATAAAAACATTTGCAAGTGAAAACATGGAAATGGGAGAAAATTACAAATATCATGTTCTACTTTGGATTGATAGATAATATGGTCATTAGAATATTAACCATCAAAAAACTGTAAACTTTTGATCAAATAAAAGAACATTGATTTCTAATAAATAATAGTAATAATATATTGTTATTGTTCCAAATTTATTTTTAATAGATTTAAGGGATAGACACATACTTTATTTAATGTATTTTCAAAAGTATAATCTCAAAATTTGGTTATGATTCGATCTATTTTTACATCATCACTTATTCTAGGAAACATATGTTCATGATGAATTTTACATACCTAAAATAATTTTAATTATTTTTATGGTTCACAAGACATTCCATACACTTAAACAAATTAAACAAAATAAAAATTGTAATAATAGGTTTTTTAACACCCCATGGTTTTGAAAATAAATATAGAATTTAATTTTATAATCTATCCAGTAAACATATATTTTCCTCTACTATGTTTTGATTTTTGAAAAATGGTCATATAGAGTTGTGTTCGGTAAGTCATTTGGAGTTTAATAGAACAAATATGATTTTTTGGTGAATAGTAACATAGCCCTGTGAATATTAATATGAATAGTAATATGACCCTTATGAATGGTTAATAATAATATTATTTTATTTTCTTAAGATAATTTGATAATGGGATCTTAATTAATTTTTCAATGTCACATAAAACTAATTTCACTTCAAGATTGTTATTTTTCGAATTAACTATGAATTTATTTAAAAATTAATTTAATAATATTTAGAAAATTATTCTTCAAAAATTGAGTTCACTTTTGAATTCTACATGTCGAAAAATTTTACGGGTGAATTTTTGGGATTTTTTTGAAATTCTTGAATTTTTGAGGAATACTGAAAGACGATAAAATACCGTATATACAAATTATCAGTTAAATACACTATTCATGAAATCGCAAGTGATGCAAGACCACTTGGTTCGAACTCACATGAGATTATTTCTATTATGGGTCACATGAAACAACACTATTGGTTTTCTTGAGGGAAATAATAAAATAATGAATTAAATATTCAAAATTTACCACTCTCCTCTACTATAAAAACCCATCACCACTACCTCTTATCTTCACTCCTCTAAGCCTTGAAGCTCCTCAAAGTTCTGCCCAATTACCCTTCCCTAGTCTCTCCCCACATCCAAGAAGATTCTGGTCTGGCCAAAAGACCAAAACCCCTTCCCTTAAGGAGTTTCTCAAGGAGGTAATTTAAAGAGGTAAAGCACCCTTCGTTTTCATTTGGTTTCATTTCTATTTATCTTATTTCTCTATCCTCACCTCACCACCTCTGTCCAAATGATCATGATAAATCTTGTATCATATATATATTGTAATTATATCCTATTAATGGAAGAACCGTCATAAATATTCTTACTCCCTCCCTTTTTTTTATAAATGAAATCAACGTCCATGAGGTTCCAATTTATAGCCTTCGTGGATGACGAAGTTTCATTCTTCAATTTATTCTTTATTACTAGTAATGAAACCATATTTATGGTTGAACCAAACTATAATATATGTATTATAAAATAATTAATATTCAAGAACCATAACATGTACATATAATTATGTTATATGACAAAACTAGTTCATAATAATCCAAATACTGCCAAATAATCGATGTGGGTGTCATATAATGATTCATCCTCATTCCATGTAAACAAATGATATAAATGACCACTAACAATTTTTTATGTTCATAAATAATAAATAATTCAAATCTTGTAGATTTATAACCAATACACATGAACTCCATTACTTAAAAACAAGTGAACCGTAGATGAAAATAAAGAAAATGAACACTCCGAAGCGACGGAATTCAATAGAATAACTTACCAATAAGAAGATAAATGAACTAACCAGGACTATGATAAACTAAATACATCTCTAATAAGTTTTTAATTAAGTTATTAATAAGTATAATTTCATATTATAGGATCTGAAGTTCGAGAGAAGAACACCTGTGGAGTTAGTGTAAGGGTTTTCACCCGAACAACCATTTTCATTTGGGTTACTTTTATTGTCTAATTTCCTTGATGAAATTATCATGTATGGTGATGTACTCCTCATAAATTATATGTTAGTATTATATATATGTACATCATCCATAATAATTCCCTATTTTTTGTATAGTTACAAGTTTTAAAATAAGCTCTCCAAACTTTTTCCAAAAATATGAGCCCGGTACAAGGAAATTTATCATATTCATATATATTTTCAGGGGAAAGATATAATCTATTTTTGGAAACCATTAACATTATAAAAACACTAATTTTATAATTAAATACTATCTTACTTTACTTTTGGTTTTATACAATGACTTTTTCCAAAAGAACTCTTCTTTTATAAAATAAAAGAGTATTTATCACAAGAATTGCTTAATGATTTTAGAAAATTATTCTCGTTTGATTCAAAACTCTTTTTGATTATTATGTACTGTTGGTGTTAATAATTTATGAAATAATATACCATATATCATTGAATTTTTTAAGATTAAATTCATTTTGGATGATCTATCCTAATACCATTCACCATATTATTCTGAATGGTTAGTTTTTATGTTCAATAATTGGGGAAAGTTAGTTACATTCCATATGATTGTTTCAATATGAATGTATATGTTGTTTATGTTTATCCCAGCTCATATGAGTAATTCATTGGACTTATTATGTGATGTGTGGGGCCTGCTATAGGCCCTCAATGCATTGTTAGGTCTCATGAGAAAAATAGAAGTTGAATAGGTCGAGGCCTTTCCCAATGTGATATATGGATTTTGGCTGAGGCCTTAATCATTAGACGTCTTCGCCAAGGCCTTGAAAAAATATTTTAGAATGTCTGGAATATGCACTTCCATCATTATGAAGCTAGTTTTTGAAAGTTCATAAGGTTAATCGACTAGTAGAATACCCATAATTATGATTTATTGTGGCATTATTTATTCAGCTCATATTTCTGCAATAATGTGTTCATGTTCATTGTTAAAGGCATGTGTTTTCAATTATTCACCATGCCTGATGTTTATGCTATCTTCAACTGTATTTCTTACTCTCACTAAGCTTCATAGATCACAATTTCTTTTGTTTCATTTTTCTCAGGGAATAAATAAGTAAATTATGAATGACGTGAAAGCATAATCTATGAGACATGATGTTTCTAGTGGAATAATTTAGTGTCATTTTTTCCTTTCAATATGTAAAGTTGAACTAATGTATGTATCTTGTTTCCAATAATACCAAACAACTTGGTCCTTCAGGATTCGTTTTTCTTTTATGTATGCTAACGAAATAAAATAATACACCGACTCCGGACAGCTGGGGTCGGGTCCTTACAGTTGGTAAATAGAGTAAGTTTAGTAGAATACTTGGAAACTAGATTTAGAAAATGTAGAATGAGAGAAGATTCCATAAGTTAGTGTTTGAGGATATAAATACAATAATATCCAGGTATTTTAGTATGTAATAGATTATGTGGATCTATTAAGAAATACATCCCTGTCTGGATTCGATCAGGTAGAGGTGGCTCCGGCACAGATATACCTAGGAGTGAAAGCTCCAATAAGGAGTTTCAGGATTGACCCGAGGTATCCTAGTATATAAAAATGGGCCTTGTTGCACTCTTGGTTACGAAACACCCAGGGGATATTCTTATGATAGTTCATGTTTTCTTTACAATCCATTATGAAGGATTTAAATGTAAATTTTTTCTAAAATATACCATGTTTATTATTAAGAGATTAGCTGTGCGTAGAATTTCAATTTATGCTTAGTATTTTTCTACATTGAGATTATACCTTATGATTAATAACATAATCTAGTGTATCTCATTATCTATATATGGAACCTAGTGGATGGAATGGAAACCACATGAATGCACGTGTCCCCTGTAGGGATTTTCCTCCAATGCAAGATAATTATATTGGCTATGGGGCTATGACTGGTGCTGAGAAACTCATAACTATACTAGGACAACTTACTCAGATTATGAATAATAACCTTACAAGTATGGAGCATCCAGATCCACCACTTGGAGGATCTATTCTATATCTCTTTATATGACAACATCCTCCATCATTCAACGGGACTACAAAGACATTTGTAGTAGAGCAATGGATATATTCCCGTGAGAAGATATTTCTCGCTTTCGGATGTAATGAAAGAGAGAAGGTTGTCATTGTAGTATATCATCTATCGAGAGATGCAAATCAATTGTGGTCATTAATCCAAAACACAAAGGAGTAGGAAGAGATAAAAATATAGAATGGAGGGATTTTAAGGAAATATATTTAGAATAATATTTCCCTCCTAAGCAGCGAGTAGATATGGAGAGACAATTCTTGAAACTGAGATAGAAGGAAGATGAAAATGTTGCCAAGTATGAAGCTAACTTCACAAGATTAGTAAGTAATGTTGTGGACTACATACAAAATACATGGAGAAAAATTGATCGATTATTTGATAGCATAAATCCATTCCTCCAGAGGGAACTAGTCTCCCAAAGTTATTCATCATATGAGAATATAGTTTCATGTGCGATCAAGACAGAAAAAGAATTCTATAATTCTTATGACTTTAAGGGAAAGAAATAAAAGAAGAGGGTTGCTGAAAACCATGGGAAATGAAATAAGTAAATGGGGAATAAGGGAAGAGTTTAATTTCCACCATGTGACAATTGTGGAAGGAAAACCCTAGTACATGCTTAAAAGGAAGAGGAGTATGCTAAAAATGTTGTCAGAAAGGCCATCTTGCTAGTTATTGAAAAGGGAAGAAGGAAGCCAATGATTTCGAATGCTATAATTGACTGGATATGGGGAACTATGGTAATGATTTTCCAAAGCATAATGGAAATATGCAACAGAAAATGCCAAGGGTTCAGGGACAAGCTTATGTAATCACAACTGTAGAGGTTGAAGTTCCTAATGATGTGGTGGCAGGTACTTTAATCATTTCCTCAAATTTAGCCAATACATTATTTGATTCCACATCATCGCATTCATTTATATCTTCCTAGTTTGACAAGAAAATTTGATATGTCCAATTTAATTTAATAAAGGAGCTATCATTCAAAACTCATAATGGATGTATCATCGCCATAAAGGCATATCGATTAGTCCCCCTCGAGACACCAAAATGTGCTCTTGTTTCTATCCTTATCATCAGACCAATGACTGTATTTGATATAATTCTTGATATAGATTGGCTATCAAGTTATGATGCGAAGCTTTATTATAAGAAGAAGTATGTTACTATCATTGAAAATGGTGTAAAATCCCTTATCTTTAGGGAGGAAACTTCACCACCTGATTCTTATCTAGAACAACCCCTAGTAGCTCTACTGAATACAATACTTGTAAAGGAAAACAAACCAATGGGCGAGGAATGATATCTTAAAATTGATGATGTGGACATAGTACAAGTTTACATTTATGTATTTCTATAGGATTTACCTGGACATCCTCCATGGCGGGAAGTTGAGTTCTCTATTGATTTAATTCCATATGCAAGACCTATATCAAAGACTCTCTATAGAATGGACACTGTGGAATTAGTAGCGCTAGAGAAACAACTAGAGGATATGAGTGAAAAGGAATTTATTCAACCTAGTGTTTCTCCATGGGGATCCCCTGTCCTCTTTGTCAAAAAAAAGATGGATCCATTAGGCTTTGCATTTATTATAGGGAAATAAATGCTATTAAAATAAATAATAAGTATCATATGGCTCGAATTAATTATTTATTTGACCAACTTCATGGAGCTCAATACTTTTCAAAAATTGACCTTTGATCTGGATATCATCAGTTGCATCTGAGGAAGGAAGATATTCATAAGATATCATTTCAGACTAGGTATGGGAATTATGATTTTATAGTGATGCCTTTTGGACTGACAAATACACCCACTGGTTTCATGGATTTAATGAATAGAGTTTTCAAGGAATATCTTGATAACACTGTTTTTTATTCATTGATGATATCCTCGTAAACTCAAAAATCTATGAAGACCATGAGAATCACTTGCGGGTTATTCTGATAACTCTTAGAAGAAATAAATTATAAAGAAATTTTAGCAATTGCGAATTCTGGCTTCAATCAGTTTCTTTTTTGGGCCATATTGTCTCTAAGGATGGAATCCTAGTTGATCAAGCGAAGACAAGGGAAATCCAAGATTTTCCCATGCCCACAAATATAACTGAGGTACATAGTTTTATTGGCTTAGAAGGTTATTGTCGGCATTTCGTTCAAAATTTTTCCCAGATGGCTAACATGCTAACCAAGCTCACACGTAAAGGAGTTATGTTTGTGTGGAAAAAAGAATGAACAGAATTATTTGATTAATTGAAAAGAATATTGGTCAATACTCTAATTTTTACTCTTTCATTATGAAGTGATGGATTTGTATTATACAGTGATGCATCAATGAATGGACTGGGTTGCGTCCTTTTGAAAAATGATAAATTTATTGCTTATGCGTCAAGACAATTGAAGACTCAAGAGAAAAATTATCCAAGACATGATCTTGAGTTAATATTTTTAATCTTTGCACTGAAAATATGGAGGCATTATCTATATGGAGATATAATTGAGATTTATACGGACCAAAAGAGTTCGAAATATGTTTTCAGACAAAAAGAACTCAACATGAAGCAAAGAAGATGGCTTGAGTTACTCAAAGATTACGATTGTTCAATACACTACCACCCTGGAAAGGCGAATAATGTAGAAGATGCATTAATCAAGAATGATCATGGACTTCTGACTCAAATGAGGATTGAAAGAAATCCTATGTTCATGGATATACTGAAGATGGATATGAAAATTTTTATGGAATGGGAAAAATAAATCCTCTTTCAAATTATTGATAAACCATCTTTTCTAGAGAAGATAAAAATTTCTCAATCTGATGATGAGAATCTGCTCCAGAAAATTAATGCATTTAAGGATGAGAGACTGGCTAACTTCATTTATGAAGGAGTTATGAAGTTTGGGAAGAGGTTATGTGTTCGATCAATTCCCGATCTAAAAAGGGAACTACTAGAAGATTATCATAGCTCAAATTTCCCTATACACCAGTCTAGCACCAAAATGTATAGAGATATGAAGGAACATTTTTAGTGGGAAAACATAAAGAGGGAGATTGTTGATTACGTTTCGAGATGTTTAGTGTGTCAACAGGTGAAGGCAGGAAGACGACATCCTAGTGGAGTCATGAAACCCCTTCCTATACCTCTGTGGAAATGGGATGATATTACGATGGACTATGTCATGGGGCTACCAGGGACTCCAAGAAAGAATGATACGATATGGGTCACTGTTGACCAACTTACAAAATATGCACATTTTCTTACTATAAGGGAAGATTTACCAATTGAACGTTTAGTAAGAATCTATATTATTGAAGTTGTAAGACTTCATAGTGTACCATCATCAATTGTTTCTGATCGTGATCCCCATTTTACATCACGATTTTGGAAGAGTCTTCAGAAGGCCTTAGATACTGATCTTCGTTTGAGCACTTCCTACCACCCACAAACTGATGGACAATCAGAACAGACTATTCAAACATTGGAAGACATGTTGAGGTCTTGTTCACTTGATTTTCAAGGCATGTGGGATCAGTATTTACCTCTCGTAGAATTTTCCTACAAAAATAGCTTTCATTCAAGTATTCGGATGGCACCCTATGAAGCATTATATGGGAGGAGATTCCATACACCAACTTGCTGGGATATGGTTCTTGAAAGAAAGATAGTGGGCCCAGAACTTGTTGAAGAAATAACAGAGAAGGTGAATATTATCCAGAACCATATCAAACTAGATCAAATTAGTCAAAAAAAGCTATGCAGAGAACCGAAAGAAGGATTTGGAGTTTCAATAAGGTGATCAAGTTTTCTTAAAGGTATATCCATGGAAGGTTATTGTACGATTCGGTAAGAAGGGAAAATTAAGTCCCAGGTACATCAAACCTTTTGAAATTCTGGACCGAATTGGAGGTGTAGCTTGCTATTTGGAAATGTCTTTAACTCTCTCTATGGTTCACAATGTGTTCCACATGTCAATGTTAAGAAAGTACATGCTAGACACAATAGGTGTACTCACTTATGAAGAAGTAAAACTTGAGCCCAATCTATCTTATTGTGAAAAGCCTATCAAAATTCTTGATGCTAGAGAATAAGTATTATGAAATCGGACGACTCGACTGGTAAAGGTTCTATGGAGGAACCATAAGATGGAGGAAGCAACATGGGAGCTGGAGGAGCTTATCTTAAAGACATACCCAACTATTTTTAGGTAATATTTTTTGAATTTCAAGGATGAAATTTTTGTAAGGAGGGGAGAATGTAACACCCCAAGGTTTTGAAAATAAATAAAGAATTCAATTTTATAATATATCCATTAAACACAACTTTCCCTCTTCTATGTTTTGATTTTCAAAAAATGGTCATCTAGAGTTGTGTTCAGTAAGTCATTTGGAGTCTGATAGAACAAACTTGATTTTTGGGTGAATATTAACATACCCTTATGAACTGTAATAGGAATTGTAACATGACCCTGATGAATATTAAATAATAATATTATTTTATTTTATGAAGGTAATATGATAATGCGATCTTAATTAATTTTTCAATGTCACATAAAACTAATTGCACATAAAGATTGTTATTTTTCTAATTAACTATGACTTTATTTAAAAATTAAATTAATAATATTTAGAAAATTATTTTTGAAAATTGGAGTTCACTTTGGTATTCTACATGTCGAAAAATCGAAGGGGTGAATTTTTTGGATTTTTCTGAAATTCTATAATTTTTTATCAATAGTGAAATACGATAAAATACCGTATATACAAATTATCAGTTAAATAAACTATTCATGACATCACAAGTGCTACAAGGCCACCTGGTTGGAACTCACATGCACTTATTACTATTATGGGTTACATGAAACAACGCTATTGGTTTTCTTGTGGGAAATAATAAAATAATGAATTAAATATTCAAAATTTACCCCTCTCGCACTCTATAAAAAACCCTCACCACTTCCTCTTCTCTTCACTACTCTAAGCTTTTAATCTCATCAAAGTTCTTCCAAATTACCATTCCCTAGTTATCCCCACGTCCAAGAAGCTTCTGGTCTTTCCAAATACCAAAATCCCTTCCCTTAAGGAGTTTTTAAGGAGGTTATTTCAAGAAGTAAAGCACCCTTCGTTTTCATTTGGTTTCATTTCAATTTATCTTATTTTTATATCCTCACCTCACCTATTCTGTCCAAATGATCATGATAATTCTATAATAATATATATACTGGAATTATATCATGTTAATGGAATAAACATAATAAATATTCTTACTCCCTTCCGTTTATTTTTATAAATGAAATCAACGTCCATGAGGTTCCAATTTATAGACTCTATGGATGACGAAGTTTTGTTCTTCAATTTCTTATTCATTACTGGTCATGAAACCATATTTATAGTTTAACCATACTATAATATATGTATTATGACCTAATTAATATTTAGGAACCAGAATATTTATATATAATTAAGTTATATGACAAAATTAGTTCATAATAATCCAAATACCGCTGAATAATCAACGTGGTTATCATCTAATGATTCAACCTCATTCCATGTAAAAAATGATAGAAATTACCACTACCAATTATTTACATTCATAAGTAATATATAATTCCAATCCTGAAGATTTTTAACCATTCCACATGATCTCCATTACTTAAATAAAAGTGAACTATAGATGAAAATAATGAAAATGAACACTCTGAAGCGACGGAATTCAATACAGTAACTTACCAATAAGAAAATAAATGAACTAACTAGAACTATGATAAAATAAATACATCTCTAATAATTTTTTAGTTATTTTATTAATAATTATAATTTTATATTCTAGGAGCTTAAGTTTGAGATAAGAACACGTTTGGAGTTAAGGTAATGGGTTTTCACCCAAACATCCATTTTCATTCGGGTTACTTTTATTGTATAATTTCCTCGATGAAATTATTATGTAGGGTGATGTACTCCTAATAAATTCTGTTTGATTATTCTATATATGTACACTAACCAGAATACTTCTCTATTTTTTGGATAGTTACATGTTTTAAAAGAAGCTCTGAAAACTATTTCCAAAAATATGAGCCCGATATAGGGGAATTTCTCAAATTCATATCTATTTTCAAGGGAAAGCTATAATCTATTTTTGGAAACCATTATCCTTATAAAAACACTAATTTTATCATGAAATACTATCTTACTTTACTTCGGGTTTTATACAATGATTTTTTCCAAAGGAACTCTTCTTTTTAAAATAAAAGTGTATTTACCACAAGAATTTCTTAATGATTTTAGAAAATTATTCTCATTTGATTCAACACTCTTGTTGATTAATATGTATTGTTGGGGTTAATAATTTATGATTTTATTTACCATATATCATTGAATGGTTTATGACAAGATTTATTTTGGATGATATATCCAAAACCCATTCACCATATTATTCTGAATGGTTAGTTTTTATGTTCAATAATTGGGGATAGTTAGATACATTTCATATGATAGTTTCAATATGAATGTATATGTTTTTTATGTTTATCCCCTATCATATTAGGAATTAATTGGACTTATTATGTGATCGGTGGGTCCCTCTATAGCCCCTTGATGAATCGGTAGGTCTCATGAGACAAAGAGAAGTGGAATTGGCCGAGGCCTTTCGCAATGTGATATATGGATTTTGGCCGAGGACATAATCATTAGACGTCTTAGTAGAGGCCTTGAACATATTTTTTAGAATTTCTGGCATATGAAATTCCCTCATTATTAATCTAGTAGTTGAAATTTCATGAGGTTATTAGACTAGTAGAATACCCATGATTATGTTTTATTGTGGAATTATTTATTCAACTCATATTTCTGCCATAATGTGTTCATGTTCATTATTAAAGACAAGTGTTTTCAATTATTCACCATGTATAATGTTTATGCTATCTTTTACTATATTTCTTACTCTTACTGAGCATTTGAGCTCACCCTTTCTTATGTTTTATTTTTCTCAGGACATGAAGATAAAAATTATGAATGACATGCAATCATAATCTAGGAGACATGATGTTGCTAGTGGAATAATTTAGTGTCGTTTTTTCTTTTCCATATGTAAAGTTGAACTAATGTATGTATCTTGTTTCCAGTAATACTAAACTACTTGGTCCTTCAGGATTCATTTTCCTTGTATGTATGCCAACGAAAGCAAATAAGGGAACAAATACGGACAGCTAGGGTCGAGTCCTTATAGGTTTCCTAATATGATAAATCATACTTTATCCTCAAATAATAATATCTAAATTTCAACTTAATTTATTCAATAATTAGTGACCTTAAGACTCATCTAAAATAAATCTGTCCAAATTCAAATATCGAAATTTTATAGGCTAACTAGAATTTGAAAATATTCTTAACATTAGAATCCAAAAACCATATAAGTTATATCTTATTGTCACATAACAAATATATGAATACCTTTATCACTTTAAAACCAAAATAAAATGTTCATGCTTACAAATCAATAATGAACTAGTATTGAAGTATAATCCTTTTATATCTCATGATTCTTTTAACCAAATGACCACTGGTGAAATAATACGGGAATCCAAAGTCACTAGAACATTAATAAGTATACTTAATTATGGAACAATTAACAATGTTTTATGATATTATTCCTTATTTCCTCTTTCATTTCAAAACACTTTTTTATTATCTTCATCATTAGAAATATAACCATTACTTCTATAACCATGTTGGTACTAATCATTGACCAAAATTCAAAGTAAAAAATTATAACCAGTAATATTATTGATATATTCATGAAGAATAATTTATAGGAATCCTAAATCATGACATATTCTTCTCAATCTATGAGCCCATAAGTTTACCTAGTTATACATGATCAATACCAAATATAAAAAATTCAATCTGATACTAATTATTATTATCAAAATTAGAAATAGGGTTACATTCCCTAATATATGTTTTCCAAAATATAGTTCCCATGGATTCTACTAAACATAGTATGATACTAACTATTAAGACCAAGGACCCAGTAACCCAGAGATAGAGCATTAAATTATTATATTGGAATAATTATAAGGAATCACAACCCGAAGGACAGAATAATATAGTAGTCTTTGTAAACTAGATACATAGATGAAGTCCACATTACATATTAAAAAAAATAGAAAAAAAATTTCATTGAGTGTTCCATTATTCTCGGTTTGTGTAACCCTACATATTAGCAATAATATATTTCATGTAATAATGGGAAAACGTGAATCATATGACAGGGGTGATCTCAAAAGGTCAGTAAGGGTAAGAGCAAAACATACGCTATCAGTAAGTATGAAATAAAAAAATATGGAATGTTAATTAAATGAAACACATGAAATTAGAATAATCACATGATCTAGGAAACCTAAATATATATGTTCTACTAGTCATGAAATCACATAGAATCCATTAACTAATTTCTAAATGATGTAATGAAAAATGAAATATATCTAAAACATACCATTGAGGCCTCGACCAAGGCCTCTGAAAATAAATGGGTAAGGCCTTGGAAAAATCCATATCTTGTTGGTCTCATTAAACCTAACAATACATTGAGTGGATATAGTGTTCCACACACATCACTTAATAAATACAATAATTTAACCATATTAATGGGGTGAGACATAGACAATATATAAATTTTTATTAAAAACCTAGCATATTAAATGTGTGTACTTTAACCATAAACCATTAATGGTATTAAAAAAATATCCATAGACAAAATTATCATAAACCATTAAATAAAATTAGTTAGACGATATCATAATTTATCAACATCAATGAATATTAATATTAAACAATAATTGTTGACATTTATGAAAGTACACTAATAATATCATTCAAAATTTATTGAGGGAAAACTCTTGTTAAACCCATATAAAATATAGTTTCATATAAAAATATTTTTTAAAAAAATAACCATTTCATCAAAATAATATCCCAAAACATATGGATGATGGGTTTTTCATTTAATAAAATATGTAATATTTCAATGGAAGATAGAATTTAAATAATCATCATGGTGATGGAAAAGTCATTGTCACCTTGTATATTACAAAATATAACATTCCATTTTTCATTTTTCAAAATGATCCATATAAAACATGGAAAATGATTAATTTTGAAAAACATCGAATGAAATATATAATTGAAGAAAATTTTCATTTATTATCCTTTTATATTTATATAAATAAATATGTAAAATATCATCAATTCTAACTTGGGTAAAAAGAGTTCATAGTTAAAATATTTAAAAACTCAAGGTGTCCTATACAAGTTTGAACATTTAAATCATAAGCCCTATGAAAGAAAATATTTAATAGAACAATAAATAACATTATAATAATTAAATTAATGACATGATAAGTCAATGGGGTTTTATATACACCTCATAAAATAATGAGTGTGTATAACATCATATTATAGTTCAACAAAAGGAGATTAAGACCAAGTCCCTTACCTTATATTTCCATTAGTCAAAAATTATTTAACCTTGTATAAAATTTTCTGATGTAGGTTAATAACTTATATCATAACATAATTCATATTTATGATATCATATATTATCCTGTTATATTATTTTATCACCCATTTTATGATATTATTTCATTATTACCTTGTTTTTATGTTAATTTGTTAATTTTATTATTCATGTTTTTTTCTATAAGACATATTCTATATGCATAGGATATGTTTAATTCATAAAAAATATATTATATTAAGTTTATATATATAATATTTATTCATTATATACATTTTTATAATCTTACTTTAATGGTTAACATTTAAAATGAATCACATCGCATCGTGGAGATGGTTGGTCGTATATACGCACGACTGACAGTATCATTACCTTAATAGTGAATGGGTAAAAAGTGGATGGTATGATAATTATCTAGAAATAATATCACTTCCAAAGTACCATATATATACATTATTTCTATAAATATACCCATCCAACTAAAGTGGTTATGAAAAATGGATTACACCATAATGTGGAGATGGTAAGTCATACGCATGCAAATGATGTGTTTTAGTTTTACGTAAGATGAATAAAAGGTGGAATATGGTTGTCCCATAATCATGATATCATCTCAGAAAATATATGATATATGATTTGTTACTTTTCTAGTGAAAAACATAGAAAAATGAAGTAGAAGAAGAAATGAACTTGAATTAATTGGTAAAACAATTTCCTCTACTTCAGTGTACTTCATTTAGATCTATTTTTAATGGATCTACAGTATTTATTTTTGGAATCCCAAAACCTCCAGAACATGTATAAGGATTTTGGGTAGAGAAATGGCCAGTTATTGGTCGAGATATATGGATAAAGGTTGTGTAAGAAAGAGGGGAGGAGGTTCCCATTTCTAATAGAGGTGAGGGGAACATTTATAAAACATCAAAATATTAAATTAATACGCATTAATTTTAAATTAAAATGGATCTAATTAATTTTATTTAAATGATAAGATTAATATGGGTCGAAATAATATCAACCAATAAATTTTAAACATGTTATGCTCTCATCCTTACCCATATTGTTGTTATTTAACCCTTATTTAATCAATTTATCTTTTACCTTGACGACATGTGTTTTTACTCGTAATGGAATAATATAGTTAATATAAAATTGAAAACAAACAATAAATGGATCATTGATGAAATTTTAAACATCTTCCAAATACATTGTCTTAAGTTTATATTTTTATGACTTCTATATCATTTAAATAAATATTATTTATTTTAAAATACCATTACTGTCAATTTTTATAATATTCATCACATAACTTTTAATAATAACATAAAAATCAGATATCTTCTAACCAAATATTTTCAAATATACCAAATATTTCAAATCCATCTATAAAAATTAAGGATCACATTAATTATATTGAATTATATTTATTTAAATATTTTTAGAAATATTCTTTTTTATATTTCTATTAACTAAATAATTATTGTATCATCATTACACATGCAATATGGTAATTATTTATTTCATAAAATGTAAAAATATTATCATGATTATTTTAAATATTTAGATATTCAAAATACTATATATAGTCAAACATTCCCCCCAATATAAGCAAAAATTAAAAATATATCACTTGTTAAAAACAAACGTGTGACAAAGATCTCTTTTCATCGAATAAAATATTATAAATGATACATTTTAATCAAAATGGACATAAATAGTCAAATAATAGATTCCTTAATGCATATGGATAATAAATACTCATCCAATAAAATTAGGGAAATTTGTTTTTTAATTTTCTAATATTTATAATATTTTTCCTTTAATTACCCGATTTACCCTTAACTATAGTAATAAAAATTACCAATGTTAATATTCATATTGTCCAAAAATGAATGTATCCCATTTAATAAATTTTGAAATTATGTATAAAAATATAGAATCACTTTTTTTAAAATTAAAAACTCATAATTGGTGAAAATTAAATTAAAATTAATTTTTTTTGATGGAATGAGAAAAACTTTTTTTAATGTAATATCATTTAAAATATTGATATGTTTTTATATCCAAAATTTAATTTGAAATTGATTAAAAAGAAATAAAATGTATTAAATGATAAAAAAATGTATTTATTTATTACATAACACTAATAAAAGAAATATAATTTAACATTATAAATTATTTAGATGAAAATATTGTTTCGAATTAAAAGATAGTATTTTTCACTATTTATCATAACACGAATCATTTTATAAAAATAATAAATATTAAACCAATGAAAATTTTGATATTTTTATTTCAAATAAGAATTATATTTTTACCAATATAATTTATAAAAGTGTCAAAAAAACATTTAAAACATGTGTTCCATGAAAATTTGGTGAAACAACATATTTAGAAAAATAGATCATTTATGCATAAAATTTTATTTCATCTTATATCATGTCTATAAAAGAAATTATATGAATGTTAAAAATTAAATTAAATATTTTATATATAAATTAAATAAATATAATCCAAAAAAATTGACTTGATTATTTATTATTATAAAACACACTTGTGGACATTTAATTTGTTATTCATAAAAATAATACCATATATTTTATAAAAGGTTTTATATTAATTTATTACTTTGTGGTCACTAATGAATTAATTATATATATTTTTGTAAACTGTATTATCATAATTCAGTTTATCATGATCTTACCCGCCATTCTAAAGAATATTAGACAACTTCCATATAAAATAAAAATATTTAGTTATTTTTTTATGCTTGATTTGGTGTATCATGTACTCTACAGAACATAGTGTTTCTATTTTAAATACTCAATATGATACAATTTCAATTATTCATGAGGTCAGAAAGCATCGTAAGACTCATAGAGGAACACTGGCATAACATCACACGATCGGGAAGCACTGTTAGACTTACGGGGGATCGTCATCTTCAAATCACGCATTTGCTAAGGTCACATCTCAGATAGAGGAAATGTGAACTCTTGCCATCAAAGAAATTTTAGGTCTTTATAAAGTCGACCCTTATAGAGGCTTTGGTCCATTTTAGTTTGGGATAAAACTGAAACATCCTCAAATTCCCAAACTATTTTCATGACATCTGTATTTTGGAGCAAACAAATCCACCTCTTAGAAGGGGAGATGACGCTAAAAGGAGGGTCGACTTCTGAGATAGAATCATCAAATATTATAAATGAACTAAATTTTCATTTATATCATTCACAATGATCAATCACTATGTATATCAATTATTTTCACTTGTACGAGGGCCATCAGGAATCCTAGGATGGTTGTATGACTATAAATATATATGGGGGCCTCAAAAGCACTGAATCTTCTTGTGAAGAATATATGTTTCTTAGTTATCTGTAAGTTGTTCATCGCTCTTAATGTGATGTTTTATCACTTGTTCAGCTGACCAAAATTTTTGAACTTTTCTCTAAAAATGATAATTATAAAACAGGACACCATGAGCAACATCTACGTGAAGTAATCCTGGTAACCCAGATCTCTATGAACTAAGATTTGGAAATTGGATTCACGGACAACCTTTTTAAAATAGAATAAAATAACACATATGTCTTGAATCCAATTCATTCTTAGTAGGTCAGCGTAGATTATTATTGGAGGGAAGATAGGGATAAAAATATGATGATGGGGGAGTGCATTCTAATTACCTCATATGTCGAAACACTTTTGGCATGACTAAAGGAGGATAAAATGGTATATTATGTGTGAAATATGGGCATAAATTACGTATTCAGGTTGAGATATGAGGCCTTCATCCTATAGGTGAAAAGAGATAAATCTTCATATTGGTTCAGAGGCATACAATGGTAGTACATATGGCATAGAGATGATAAATTCCATATCCAAATGGACTACACGCCCATCAAAAAAGACCACCTATAATACCATTTCAACAATATTAATGCGGAGAAGTTGGAATATGAGGCATCTGGGCCACAATATCATATGATCCACATATTAGGTTTGGAGGATCCACTAAATGGATATAACCATATTTTTGATTTACTCTAGGTAATAAATTTTATAGATGAGTGGGCCTATGATAAATGGGTCTCTATGTGATGCACTTTTATTGAGGAGATACTGATGGTGGCGGGGCATTATGATGAGGAATGGGGCTTATTGTTTAATTTTTATCATCCACATAATATTATTCCCAAGAAACTGATCAGATGGTCTTCATGGATGAAAACATTTCATAAATACCATGGGGGTCAGTATTAACATTTGGAACCTTCACCAAATCATCAAGATAGAAATCTTGGGAATGATGTGTGATGAATTTCTACCCAAGGATAATATATGGGGTGACCAAGGGAAAGTACCTTCTATGGAAAAGGCACTGTGGATCTGGTGCAGGGAACAAGTGAAGATACGGTACGGACAAGGGACATTCCCTTTAAGTAGTGGTTTAGATATTTCTCAAGAGAACCCACAAATGAACTAGTTTAAGGAAAGGATCTAGTAGATATGTTTCCAAATATTACTTGCATGTGTCACATGGGTTACCATCAGTGTAAGGAGGGTTCCTAATAGAGGATTAAGGAGGTGATCCAGTGGAATATGTGGATCCATATTCTCATGATTGTTTCTAATACCAAAGTTTAGAGGAATTAATTTTAGAGATCATTTGAGTTTGGATTATCCTTTTGGGGGATTCAGAAATGGATGTGTGGTCATGAATGTCCATAAGTTTTTTGATACTAAAAACGGGGAAGCTTTTCAACCTTTATGTCCTAATACTGGTGATGTTATATAATGTACATTAGAAAACCAATGAAGGTAAGACACCACCACGTGTGTGGGTGGGAATTTCCACTTTATGTATAGCTATATAGCTACACATATTATAGGTTAAGAGTACCCCAACTGAATTTCCCCTCCCACAACAATCATTCGACCAACGATTCTGAATTTCATGAAATGTCTCCCATTTATGTTGGTTCTGGTGGAAGTGTTAGAGAAGGATGGGATGGTGGAGAATTTCATATTTCAACTATTACCCCCCCCCCCCCCGAAGAGGGTGGTCACTGATGATGTCACAAGGACTATGGAATATATATCAAACCTTATCACCTTTTCAGGTAGGTACAATTACAAAGATTTTACTACAATCCATTTTGTGAGTCATACAATCCATGACATTTTTCATGAAAATATAGGTGTCTCTAGAGATTGACTCTAGAGGTGTACTCAGAGGGGAATCATGTGTGTGACACTTTATTGATTAGGATTCTTTGGTGCATGTTTATAAAAGAATATGGAAATATGATGAATGGGTTGCTACATCCTAATATTATATATGGACTAATTGAAGTGAATTTTAAGAGTTGGGTGAGTGCATATCCTAGGGTTATTCTATGATAATGAACCACACAATCAATTAACAGGGTGGCCCTTCAACTGTGGTGTTAAGGACTAATGGTTTTTAGAGGGTTTTGTAGAGATATATTTTCTCTAGTGGGTTAGATAGTAGCAATAGGTCTAGAAGTTCATTGGACCAGATAGGTAGGAGTTGTTGGGGGAGGAATATAAAAACCATCAACACTCCTTGTATGGTGGAAACAAGAAGAAGTGGATCCCTCTTCAAAGATCATGTGGGTGCTTGTTCAATGTCTAGAGAAATAAGTAAGATTCCCAAATGTTCCCAGTAATTATGTGTTTCATAATTCTTAGGAGGACTAATGACATCACAATCATATTAAAAATCATCGTGGGTGTGGTGGTAGGTCATTTCTGAGGGAATTTTTCTCATTGGACGGGACTATGAAAATGGAAGGCATCTAGGATCCACACATTTATGTGTTGAAATACATGGAATATATTGAAGAAATAATTTACTCATGGGATAGTACATATCCTTTGAATGATCAAGTGAGGATGTTTTTCGGAAAATATTCCCCTCCATCCACCTTTTTGAGCCTTGTAGATGTCGGTGCAGATGAAGGTGATGAATCAGAAAACTCCTTGGGATGTTAAGCCAACCAAATATCATAAGAGTAGATTCATTCTATTTTCTGTTAGGTAAATTCAATGACCATTGAATGCTTTCAAACACAACAAAATCTTCCACATGAGTACCTTATCTTCTCTGTACATATTCATGAATCTTTAGGAAATGATTAAGGGGATGTCTGTTATAGTACTAATGCGGAGTGTGAGGGAACCTCAACCCATTTAGGGGAGATTGTGCAGACCCTCTCTATGATTTTTTTCATGGGTGATCAACCATCAACACCTACCACTGAGATAGTGGGATTAGAGGATGATGTGGTGATAATGGAGGTTACTCTCTTAGTGAAGATGTCTAGGTAGGTTGTATTTGTTAGGACAACCATAGATCCACTAATGGAGTGGATTGCTGATATTATTCCCTTGGTATAGGGGGTCATGGAATGGCCCATAACAAGGCTATCTGTTGGAGCTATGGTAGCTGAGCCTATTAAGGAGGTTCCCCTAAAAGAGGATGTTAGAGATGATGTTTTTGTGGAACGGGTGGTGACTTCACCAGAGAGTAGATTAATTTAGAATTTTATATTATAATTTCATTACTGGAATTTCTACTCATGGTAGTTATGAGAGATGCAGTTGAGATCACACCACCAACAAGGGTAACCAAGGAAGTTGGGATGATGGAATCCACCTCAGTGATGAAAAAGATGTGTAGTGGCATCATATATTGCTATTATTTGAATAACTACACCTTGATGTTCCATCTAACACTATACTAGTGGTCTTCAATCAATTAAAGTCTACACCGCCTGTAGATTTTGAAGATTTTTTCTTAGAGGTCACTGAGGATAAGAGGGATATTTATAAAAAATCATTAATGAATATGAGAAATTTGATCACTCACATCTGAACAGTTGAACTACCACGAATATCCAAATATCTCATCCATTGGTCTGTTAGTGTGTTGACTAATTGCATGAATTCCATCACTCTTCATGCACGTGAATGGGACTTCCTCCTAGAGTGAAAAAATGTTGAGTGGAATGATCTCAAATTTTCTTATAGGATAAAATAGGATGAGGGTTCTGAGTAACTTGAGAAGGTTAGGAGAGATATTACCTTCTTCGAGGGGATAGATCAAGATCATGTGATGGTTTCACCTTCTCAAAATGAAATTATTAATTATTTGAGGGCCTATTTGGTGGTTTTAGAGGCCAAGTTGACAGAGGAAACACCCTTACTAGTTGAGTAATGGGTTGGATAAATTTTTAAGAGGACGGAGTCAAGGATTGCTTCTCTAAGGATGATGAGAAGAATTAAAACATGGAAACATGGTAGTAGATATTCTAGGCCACTCATTACAGGTGGGATGAGATCGAGTTTTTGATGGTTAAGGCTTCCATAGAGGAACAATTTTGGAACTGTGAGGCTCAAATATGTGGATATTGTTCTCAAACTTTGGTTTGTTTAATTTTCATTCAAAAAATTATTTATTTTCCTTATTTTCTTACATCGATCATATTTCTGACATAACTAACAACCAAAAAATAAGCTCACGTGGGTCATGCCCATTTTGAGAAACAATGGATGATCATCTGATTTATCTTCATATGAGACTAATAGATAATCATAGAGAACTTGGTGTATACTATTCTCGACTAAACCCCATGTGTTTGTGGATTGGGATAGGATATGGATGGAGGACTATGAACTCTTAGCTTAAAACATGAAATTTCAACATGCTCTAATGTACAGATGTGATAATGTCAAGGGTGTTGAATTCTACCTAAACAACAGTGAATGTATAGTGGGAATTACAATTCCCAAATTCATTAAAACAAGGATAGCAGCATAGAGGTATAAAAAATCTACTGACCATGTTCAAAACATAACATTCATACCATTAACCTCTAACGGGGAAAAACAAACGAGGGTCAACTATTGACCATGTTTGAAACATTGAACAAGTCATGGGATTTCATCCAATATCTTATGAGGCATTATCCAAGGATGGTAGGATAGGATTGTATAGAAACCATTCTGTTAGGGGGTTCCCGCAAATTTGGAAGAGGATAAGGATCCAAATAAGGGGAAATAAAGCATGAATATAAAGTGATGTAATGTTCAAATGGATTCCAACTCTCTTGGAAATACAAAAAATTATATTAGAGAACATTGGTTTAGGATTATCAGTCCAAAAAAAGTTAAACTCATCTTCTATGGGATAATTATTCACATGTATAGATATAGCTAAAAATGTGAATAATGTGGTAGTTGAGTATCGCAGGAGGAGATGACCTCTCAGGTGAGGGATTCTGATTCGTTATTGTTTTATGTCAAAAAATGAGGATGATAGATACATATTTTAATGTTATATGGTGAGGAAGATTCATGGTTAAATTTAACATTGAGTGATCTAAATACATATCATAGTTTGACATCACGTGATCTGGATGTTTCACACAGTTTAAGGTCATATGTTCTAGACAATATGGCAGAACATGTGTGTTTGGGAAGGGGCCTGTGTGGTACAATGAGTGATAATATTAAATGGAGGGTCCAAGATTCATTCTACCACCAAAATCTATAAAATCCAAATCATTGGATAATATCATGATATCGAGGAAGGAAATACCCCATGGAGAATCAATGGAGGTGTTGTAACCAAGATAAAATATCTAGGCATCATCACATATCCCATGTGGATGGGAATTAATAAATGCATAGTTTTGAAACACAATAATGTAAGAGACCAACACCACTAGGATTGATCCTTTCTTGTGATGAAATTTGATATATACCAAGGTATTATGTGTAATCCCATGTTCATAGAATTTGGTGAAGTTAGTTAACCACTCCACACTTTTTTATGAGGCTTTCTGATTTCAGAATGGGTAAATGTAAATTCATATTTGAGGGGAATTATGGTTCAGGATGATGTAATCATTTTATCTTATTTAAGAGTCATTTATAATTAATATGGAGTAATAATAGTCTCTTATTTATGATTTATACCATCTTGTGATGGGGTAACCATCATCTCTTATTTAAGAGGCATCCCTGTTCAAGAATGGGTAAACACCATCTATTATTTAAGAGGAATCCCTGTTCAAGACGGGGTATAATAATATATTATCACCATTCATGGAGGATGTACAGATATACGAAATAGGGAGAAGTGAATAACTAAACACGAATGAGGGCTAATGATGTCCTTTACCACACATGTATCTGGGGACATGAAGCACATAGTTTAAGGTCATAACACTTGGACCAAGTAAAATTGATATAATAGATTAACATCATGTTTGGTGGACTATTGTTGAATCTATGAGAACATGTGTTGTTTTAAAAGAGTTGTTAATTGATGTGAATTGATACAAAGGGTATCATATACCATAAATGAGGCTGTAGGGCCAAAGGGTTTATGAATTTTGTCTAGGCCGAGATATGAGGAGTCCAGGCATCACTAAATATCAAATGAGGGTGGGAGTCGAGCCACATGTAGTTCTAAATGTGGCGTGGTAAGAGACCAAAATAGGTGTGTTTGATCCTCCATAGGGATGGAATTTGATTCATCCAATGGTTACCATGGTAAATCTAGTGTTTGATATATGTGGTTAAGATCATCCCTTATTCATTGTCATCCATGTTTTGAATGGGTTAGAATCATAGTTTAACATCATACATTGTGGAAATTATGTTTTTCCATTTAATGTCATTTAACATAGACAAGAGGGGATTTAAATAGTTTAATATCATAATTCCAAGACCTAATAAAAATAGTTTTAGGTCATTTAACCTTGACCATATGCTCTCATTTTAATATCATGGTGTTGTGACTAAAGAGAGGGGGTTGTTCCTCAAGAAGATATGGATATTGTGGTTTTATGACAAACTTGACATGAATGTGTTTTATATAGGCCCATTGATACACAACATAGTCTGAATAGAATCCAACATGTATTTTAAATTCGCGATTGTTATAATTTATGGAAAAAATTTATTGTCATGTCACTTGGACCATATTCACCTAGTTTAAGTTAATAATGATTGGACCAATAAGGATATTAGTATAAGGTCAGAGAGTTTTAACCATAAGGGATATTAGATTATCATACAAGATTTTTTTCCCTGGTGGAGAGGATTATCAAGAGGATGAGTGTAATGCGATGGATATATACGCCCAATGTGAATGATGGTCTAGGAAGCCTAATGTAAACCTAAATATTCCTAAGGGGACCTGGATACTATTTAAATACATGATTCAGTGACTTGAACTCCAATATCATGGTCATGAATTTTGGATCAAAGAAGCTTTTTTCAACCAAAATGGTATATGTGGGTCACGTCAAGAATAACCCATCGTGGTTGAGGATCAAGGGGGCCTACACTGCATGAAACATTTCCATGGAAACTCACACACTTTTTAAAGTCGTGATATTGGTACATTGGATATTAATTTATGGTCATGATGTTCAAACCTAAAAGAAAATTTTATTTATAGAATAGATATGGGTTGGTGGTGTTACAAACACGATGTGAATAAGGGCCTTGGAAGCCTATCACGATACAACACATCGTAAACCCCTGTATATAGTTTAAAGTCATGATTATTGGATTAGTTTTTCTAGTTTAAGGTCATGGAGATATGTAATTTTTCAAATAGTTTAACGTCATGTTTTTTTGAACATATTTGGAATCCTAACATGATGTACTACTTGAGAAACTTGGCATAGGTGGGTGGAGTGATATGCGCTTCATCCATGGTGATTAATGAATAGTGTTCATTAGAATAGACCATGTGAAAAATATAATGTCCTTACCACATGGGAACCAACTTTGTTATCTTATTTCTATTTATCATTGGAATTATAAGGTCCATTACTATTTCACCCAAGAATAAGGATAGGAGGGAAAACATCTTGTAAAATCCCATGCTATCTTGTTCTAATGCCTCTATTGATTATGCAAGGCATAGAGCATGTTCTCTCTATGGGATTATATCTTACCCCGATGGAGTTATTTCATTATTTTTGTGTATATATGTCATATACATTTGTTTGTAGTGATGGGAACAAAATCGTAATGGGTAGAACAATCTATGTTCCATATAGCAAGGAATATAGTGTCATATGGGTGGAATATCGAGTCATCGTCTGGTAGACCCAAAGGGCACTGGGGTGATTTTCTGGCCAACTCTCCCTATTCAAGCACACCATGTTCCATAAACTTTTAGACAATGTTTTTTTAAACATCACGATATATCCCTTATGCTTCATGTGATAGTGGGAAATATTGTTAAACAGATATTGTACTTGGCGTACTTCCTTTTAATCTCAATATCCTTGAAGTTTATTTAATTTTTAATGAGAATAGTGTGAGGAACATCAAATCAGTGGATGATTTGGGAGATTGAAAATTCAATCAAAAATCCCACCTTCACTCCCTTTTTAGGAATCACTTCTCTCACATGGAGAAGAAATCAATTGTAGTTAGAAAGAATCTATACTAGTGAGTCTTTGTTGGTGGATAGGATCCCTCAATATCGAGTCCCCATACTATAAATGGACAATAATATATATTGTTGTGGATGATCTCTAGTATTCTATTGATATAGTTGGCGTGAATATGACAGGCCTAACACATATAAGAATAATATATATAGTCATGGACCTTGGTATGCCAGATGTAGGCCAACATCCGAATTTGGTGGATGAGCATTAATCCTTCCTAATGGGAACCACAATACCTAGCCATTACTACCTACATAAGTTGGGGAATCTCATCTCATTGTATTTAGTATAGGATAATTCCATCGAATTCACAACTATTGAGATTTTATTCGAAGTTAGGCCCACTTTGGATGGAAAATTGTGTTTCATTCCAATGAATTCGCCCAAGTTTATCTATTTCCAATTATATTATACAATATTGGAGGTGATCTATGAAATAATTTATCCAATCATGGGTTTTGTATACTTTAGTGGAAGAAGGAGGTCACGATGTCGAAGAAAATATGTTCGGATGATTCACCAGATGGAATTTGTCATAATCAAGAATGATAGGAGAAATAACACTTTGATGCGACACTTGAATGAAAAAAATAAGCTTAGTGATGCTCTATTATATGCGTGGATGGAATATCCATGTTGTTGTCTAGGAAATTCAACAACTATAGAACGTTGTTCCACTCTCACTGAGAAGGGAACCGATCTATCCAATGGTTAGTACACTCTTGTAGGGGAATGATCTCTAGTTTCATGATAAAGCAATCACCCATGATCTTTTTGATGAATAACTCAATGTCTCAAGAATTCCTTGAGGATGGAAGAATGAGAGTCAGAACGGACATTAGAATGAGAGGCACTCCTTTCCAATGATGGAAGATGCTAGGGTTCTATGGTTCTTATTTGGAAATGGATATCCCTCACTACTTCAGATTCAATCTTCTCCCTCCTTCAGGCCATGATGTGCAGGTGCCTCATGTGAAAGCTCCACCTTCACTGTCTCTCACTTCGGACATCGCTTTGGATCCAAGGAGATCTGAGGTCGGTGGATCGAAGGATGAATATTTGATAGTGATGACGGTTCCTGGGACCAAGTGAGTTGGTGCAGCGGCATTGGATGCAATGAGGGTTTCAGACCCTGGATCTCTTGATGTAGATGGGTGCGATGCATCAAAGGTTTCAATCCCCTTACTAGATATTTCAACAGGTTTGGTATTTTTTCCACTTCTACTCGTTTTATAAATTTTTACTCTTATGTGTGCAAAAAAAAGAAGACTTTGAAGAATTCGTTTTCTAAGTATGGAGTTGAAGGTTCATGGTGGGCATCGCTGATGGGGCTTCTTGGTGATGTTCCATTTGGTTTACTCTCATTTTTTGATGTGATGAAGGATTCAATTTCATGTAAGAAAAAGAATGTGTCTTGTTTGCTGCCTTCTTCCATGGAATCTCATCATGGAATAATTCTTTACAAGGGATCATATGCTCGTATAGAGGCCAACACCGCTGCACTTTCTGAGAGATTGATGATGGTAAAACATTCATTAATTTCTCACATTGTTTTACCCAATGGTGTGTGAGCATGGAAACTTGAGTACTTGTTCAATATAATTTCAATGTTATGGGGTTTTTCTAACTCGAAATGAATTTCACTTGGTCGAGGATTTTTTCATTGTTTGTTTCCATCAGATGACTTGAAGCATTGTGCTTGGAGCATTGGTTCTCTATTTTTAAAACATGGGTAGCTTCATCTACATGAGTGGTTTTTTGGATTTTAATTTCTCGTAAGCCAAAAATTATTTTTCTCACGTCTGTGTTCGTTTATATCGACTCAATTGGGTTCTTTTGGGATTTGAGGATTTTTCCTGAAATTGGCAAGACAATAGGGTCCCCCATCTGTCTTGATAAGGAAACATAAGATGTTAGATATGGTAACTTCTCTAGGATGTTGGTGGAAGTTGATCTTAGCTCCACTCTTATAGAAATGGTAACACTCTCCACTCCCTCAGATAACATTTTAATTGAAGTTGAATATGTGAAGAAGCCTCCCTACAACACTATATGTATGACTAATGGGAACTCTTTGGAGTTTTTCTGAAAGAATGGTTCTTGTAAGGAGTGTGGGATGAGAGTCCACCCCTCCAACCATTGTCGACAAAATTAAACTACAAAAGACTCAGATTTTTCCATTTTTTCTAATAAGGACAATGACTCTCTTAAAGATCTAATTCATATTGTTGTTGATGCTTTGACTCCAGAGAATCCCATATCTTAAGTGTCTCTTAAGGGTAAGGAGATCGAACCTTCAGCACAGAATCCTATGTCCTATTTGGTTTATGAACCTAAACACAGTGATGCTCAAAAAAATGTTTATTATCAATGGGAAGTTCAGAAGCTTTTTCATTCTTCCCCTATTACTAGTAAATGGGGAAATGTTTCTGATGGTGAAGGGGGAAAGTCTGGATTCGCTGGTCTGGGTAGTGGTGGATCTATCTCCTTCAAGGATGTTGTCCTAAGTGGCGAGGCAAGAATGAATGAGGGAAATTATTTTTCCTCTATTCCTTTAAAGAGAATACCATGTAAAGACTACTCTCAGACCCCTAGGAACATGTCTATTAGATCATCTTCAAAGATGTCATGAAATATTGAAACAAAATACCTAAATACCTTTAATTCAGAAAATTCTCAATCTGAGTGGGAAGCTAGAGACTCTAATTATGGGAATGAGATGTCATATTTTGATTTCTAGTTTTGATAAATGAGGTAAATTGTGTTTGTTTGACCCTATTCACCTTTTCTATGTACTTTCTTTCACTCTTTTAATAAATGGTTAGAAACTCTGCTTCTGACTAGACCTCTTTTAAAAAAACAACTCAAAGTCTCCCTTCATGTGAAAATTAGGGACATCAATCTTGAGGGTAATCTCTAGGAAAATAACGAGAGCATGATACTCTTCCTCATTTTTGATGTATCCTTTTTACAAAAGGAACTAAGAATAACCATTTTATGAGTGATTAAGATGATCCATAGGCATAGTCTATTGATATTTGGATCATTGATACTTCTATCAGTTGGGCTCATGGAGGAACCATCGAAGTGAATATATGAATTAGGGATGGAATAATCCACTGATATGATGACCTCATCTTGGAGATTTACATCCATATTCAATTATTCCGGATCTGTATAAGCGGCTTGAAATTTATCTGACACATAAACCTTGATGGATTTCTATTGAACGAATAGGATGTTGAACTTCTCAAGGATCACATCACAATGTCTTATCCATCCCATTAACATGGGATGATTTCATATTTACTTTATAGGTTCTACTCCGTACTATAACAATATCTCGTGACTCTCTAAATAATTCAGCAAATTATACACTATGAAATCCAGCAAGAGACAATTATTCTCAATAAGGGAGTATATAGTATCTATGTTGAGGAGCATGCATGTGAGATAACCTAAACTATTATTTATACCTTAAATGTTCTTCTGGGTGAGTAGGGTTCCAAGGGATCATTCTAGGTCAGTCACATAGATGACCAAAGGATTCCCAGAGATGGGTGGAATTTGAATCAGATTGATAGAATATACTGCATGGTTTTCTCTAAGGTGGTTTGTTACCCTTTATCCCACAGGTATATGGTACCTTTCACCAAAATCCTTGATAATGGATTATACTTTCTGAAAAAATTCATGATGAATCCTCATATATAGACTAAGGGTCTTTGAAGGACTCAGATCCACCAGAGGTTTCTCAAAGGTGGGATATGGTTGATGTCCTTGATCTTATCTTTTTCAACCATAATGCCTCTATATCTGACAACAAAGATGATAAAAATCCCAAAGGTAACCCCAAATGAAAACTTAAAGGGTTTCATCTTAAAATTGTAAGAGATAAAGAAACCAGACACTTTCTCATGATATCTAAGATGGTACTGGTGTTGTGGAGATTTGACAACTAAATCATCCATTTTGAATTCAATATGGTTTCGAGGATTGGTTTAAAGAAGTAGTGTATGGATATCATAAAATTAGATCCATAATTATTCATACAAAAAGTCATTACATGATAGAAAAATATCCCTTAACATTATCTAATGGAGGTTTACTCCTCATCTTTAGGGGTAATCCAGATCTAGTTGATCCTGGAATATCTATCCATGTAAAAGACAGCTTGGAACCCTCTATGTCATCGATTAAAAAACCTATCACTGGAAGGGGAAATAAAACTTTGGAGAATGACAGTTGATGTCCTTAAATTCATTATAGACTCTGATCCTTCCAATAATATTATTAACTAGATCATGTTTTTTCAAGACATATGGGGTAATAAAATACCATGAATATGATGGACATGAAAATCTAATCCATCTCAGACTTGACCATGGAACCATGGGATGGGTTCATTTTCCAGGGAAGATTATTGAATCTTTGGTGACTTACTAGGATACCAAGGTGGTGGTTGATTAATTAAGGGTATAGTCCTAGAATCTCATCAATGATCTATGATAATACCTCATGATGCTTCTTTAGGAAAAACACATACATCTGTTTGACCATTAGAGTCATGGTTTCACTGATTAGTGTTGTCCGTGGATCATTCTTATTGATGAGTTTCACACAAATAAACTCATTTATGGTGGTGGATAGAACCCCTTTGAATGTGGGAATAATGTATTTCAAATCCAATTCATCATCTGACATAGAATAATCAATGGAAGGAGGTTAATCCATGAAATTTGATTCAGGAGGAAGTTGGTGCCTACTGGGGTGGATAGAGAATCTCTTATAGGGAATTCTTGCTCAGTAGAAACCATAGATTTGATGTTTTTATATCCAATCCCATCAAGACTTTTACATAGATATTCAGGATTGATATTGAGAAATACTGGTAGGTATAATTCTATTGATTCACCCTAGCTCAGTGGAACAAGCAGTAATTCATTAAAATGGGGGTTGTAGGACGAACATATTGATACATCAGAGGGGTAGGGAATTCGGGTATTACCTTGGCCTGGCCTATATAGGGGTATGCATTAATCTTTAGATGCTCCTTATACATTTGGTAATAAAACCTCTTCCTCTCAAAAATTAAAAAGAAACATCCCATGATTGGCATCATGGCATCCTATCAATGTATCGGGTTAATGAAAGTAATGTCCATGTCTACTCATGAATTGGATGTAATGGATTTATGCTCATCTAGTATGGTTTGAGATTTATGCCCATATATTTTGTAATATTCGGAATCTGGGTAGAGGGAATTATAGGAATCAAAATGAGATAAATAACATGGAAGCATTCATATTCAGAAATAGAGGGATTACTAAGTTCTTTAGTGATACAAAGTGGTGACTACTGGATGGTGATGGATAAATGGGCCTACCCATAAACATGTTGTCTGTGGTATCCTGTGAGACAACCATAAATTAATCACTTGTAATCAAACCCTATATTTGGGTCTTTAACTAATTCACTCAACCCAGTTTCCTCTCAGTCTTATCATAACCTTAAATCATCATGTCATAGGGACTCAAATTGAATCAGTGAGAACCAATTACATTACTCGTAGGTTGAGATGAGATTTATCCCAGAATATGTGTCTACTAGGCAGTGGTGAATCTCAACACTATTGAATAGACATGTGATTTATAGTGGTAAAATGTTTCCCTATGTAAGGGATCCCCCATATTCTCTAAAGAACTATATGATGTCTGGTCATTTCTCTTTCTCAGCTTCCTCTCCCATGTTTTTCTATGTAGATGCTACTTATACTTCATACTATATGGGTCTTTTCAAGGATTTTGTGAGTGACTCAGACATTTCATTAGTCAATAGGAGGTTCTATAGAATAGAGATACTTTCAGGCATGTTGAAATGGTGATTAAGCACATTGTACATTCATGTGATGTGAAAATTGTTTCCTACAGGGGTTCACACTTTCGATGGGGGAATAAAAAGTGATTCTAGATATAGAAATGGAATATTAATAGTGCTAGAAATATCCTTATCCTCATCATATAACTCAACCATAACCAACATCAGAATATTTTTTGATTTATGATGCATTAATTTAGTTAGACGTTTTTGATCATGAGGTGGTTGTGGCTATCCTGCCTGGTCAGTTAGCAAAATCATCTTTGGTTATGTGTCTAACAGAGTGGGATGGGAGGACTGTGCCTGGTGAGTTATTGGAAACACCTTCTACCAGGTCTTTGTATCTTTCAAATCTCTGTTAGAGGTTTTAGACAATGTATTCCAATGGGTTTCATGTCCTCAACATCATCTTCGACAGCATCGACATGATGCAATTTGGGGAGATTTCATGATATTACTCATTATTTTATAGTTTTAAGTGGTCCATTAACATTATGTAATTAAAAGAGGCATAATAAAACTCATTTTCATTGGAATATTCTATTTATGGGGAGGCTTTGGGCTTGATTTCTAACTCTTGAGGCATTAAATCAATGAGAGTTCATTAAGGATTTTACACTAGTAGGGAACCTAGTATCCCTTCCACCATCAGTTCCTACTCTTTTAAGATTTGGAGGGCTTCAGTGTGGATTTATAAGAATTATATAGGGTAATAGTGTGGACGTGATGGGACTTAATGGTCAGTGAAGATGTTTTCCACCTTTTCTAAAACATTTACCAACCTGAACTGACCATTATCTACTTGGTCCTGAAGGAAATATTGAATGAAAATAATTTTCTGATAGTGTATTCAAGCATCCTATGGTATTTTCAATGGCTGGGGTTATTAGTATGCTCGATTTATGAGATCTTCTTGCACTCTGGAAGCTTTAATAATATTTTTCTCTAGGGAACTATGAAAATAAATGATAACATGTGAGTAATTAAGTTAAAATATTAGGTTACTTAAATATAAGAATGGAGTTCAGTGATCTTGGACCTAACAAGGGACTTGATCCTGATGGGGGGCTAGATCCACATTCTCTAATCGAGGAGGTTGTTCTTGGTGGGTGGTGCCTACTGATTATACACTAGGTGATCCTGCTCATGATGATGTTCCTGCATTTGGAGAGGCTTGGATAGAAAAAGGGTCAACATCTATAATAGATTACAGGCCTCTACCTGTATGTTTTTGCAGATTCTACTTTTGAATCCCTTCTTGCATGAAATGGATGAGGCAATAAACATGCTTTCTTAACATGCTTCTATGCTTCCTCCAGACATTAGGCCTTATTAGAAAAATCTTGGAACCCACTTGGGATATTCTTGAGTTGTGATGGTAGGGACCAACTCAGTCTTGACATTCTCCATGCACATTGTCTCTACATTCTCTTGAGTAAGTGGCATATCAAGTAAATATTTGTAGCTCGTCCACCGAGTGATGATGTATGTGACATGATCCTCAGATAGTTTCTTGATCCTTAAATGTTAGTAATGCTTGACTTGAATGTGGGGTATATGAACTATTTTAAGAACATCCTATAAAGATCATCCCAATAAGTGATAGACCCAATGGGAAACTTTCATTACTATAAAAATGGAGGACCATCTAATGTCTATATGAAACATTAGATCAAGGAGGCATGATACTTCAATGCGGTTCCCAACATGGGCCAACACCTTGATATGAAGTGTGCCAAATGTTTTAGCATAACGACCATCCATTTGAAAGGGGAAAATATTAGGTTTATAAAATACAGTAGATCTTAGATTTCATCCACCCATGATGGGTATACCTTGCTGTAAGGATGGATTTCCACCTTTTCATCCCATGTCCCACATGGAAAATGGTGAGAGAAACTATTTAATTATACTAGTGAAAGTCTTTTTCTTGATGAAGATCCCTAAACATCAATTCATTAATAGAATCATCCATTTGGTATGTTATTAGAGGCCCAGAGAGTGTCTTGATCTATGTCCAATTGAATAATATTGTGCTTCTTGTGTGGATTCAACAACTCATATCTCAGTTGCTTTCCAGAAACTATTACCCCAACTTTTTCTTGATGTGAAGGGTCACTAGGATCAAAAAGGGAATAATGGACAAGGAGGACTTACTATTTCCAAGGTGAAGGATAAATAGGATCCCACAGCAGTGGACCATAATCTATGCACCACTCAACAAGGATCTCATCAAGGATCCTCTTATTATATAGAACCTTCTCAATAAATGAATCAGTAATGAGATCATTCTCTATATTCATCATAATATAAGATGGATTAGTGGGTTTAACATGATCTTTACCCTTTTAGATGTACCTATGAGCATGCAACTATGAAAAGGGGCCTTCAAGGACGAGTTCTTATATTTTTATTATGTTGAAAACACTTGTATGGGGGTCCACATTGTTCTACTCTACCATGGAGGGTGGATTTTCCTCATTCTTATCTATATCAAATACCATATCCTTCTAGTATTCGGAAAGATTGGTAATGAAAATTTTTACCTTAACTACACCCAGAGGGAATCCTTAATACCAATTTGTGTGTCAATCTATCATAGTATAGGGATGGAGTGGAGATAAGGATACAGTCCCCTTCCTAGAATCTATACTTATAGAGGCACTACTTCCATGATTATGTGGAACTAAATGAGTATGTTAAAGAATATGTGTTGGAGGCTTTAATGGTAGCTAATAGAACCTTGATTCCAAACCACTATGATATATTCCTGCTCAACCATTAAACACTTCTAATTAATGACTTTGAGTTGAGAATGGATCATTATGGAAGACAAATGATGGTCATTGAGGTAAAGAGGCATAACCTGAATGGTATAATGGAAACACATGGCCTGACCCTCAATTCGGGACTCAAGGATATCATAGTTGGAGGTTTGATTAGTCCAAAATAATACTGACAGGTGATCGGAAGCCATAGTCTCTAATAGGTTTGTCTTTCTAAGAGGTAGGGCTCAAATCGTTGTCAGCCAAAGCATTAATCGATTTTGGTTGATAGATTAGTGGCGGCACATTTGTATATCAGTGTAGTCAATGATTGGATTAAATAAGAGGCACTACGTTGGTTACCCTTTAATTTAACGATGTTCAATCCCATGTAGGTAGAACCTATCACATCATCATGTCCATATAGGACTAGGTGTCCACCACTACCTCATGTACATGGGTGATGACACACATTGGAGGGTCCTCAGGTTATTCACCGTCGAAAGTATTTAACCCAGAATAGAACATATATATTTTATCATGAGTAGTGGTAGAAGGGGTTACTAGGGATACCGGAGATTGTTTCACCATTATCCTCTGGAAGGGGTCCATAACTTCCTCCACCTCCATATACCTAAGGATAGATCTATGGATTCTATGAATATAACCTTTAATTGTGATGAACATAACCTACATGGGTCCTTGACAAGACATTGATATTGATGAATGGGGAGAAGTTTTCATCTCCCTTTAAATGAAAGAGGTGGATTTGATCAATGATGGAATGGTGTTTTTTATGATTTTTACTTTAATGGTGATTATTTTCCCTTCTTCATTGGGTTGTTTCTTCAAGGCAGTGTAATAATTTTTCATCATGGGAAGGACCTCTGTGCAAATGGGTGGTAATATGGGGAGAATCTTCTCTTTAGTTTGATGGGATATGGGGAGGGCCTTCATATAAGCTATTTTTAGAGGAGGGAGGAACTCCAAATTTACAAATGAATGAGTGGGGAGGGCCTCTACTATGATTTGTGAAGACATGGGATGGACTTCTAGGATTACTGGTAGTAATGGCACGGGGAGGACCTCTGCACTAGCTGGTTGAAGCATGAGAAGGGCCATCACACTGATCGAAATGGGTATGGGGATAACCTCTATGTTGTGGAGTATAAATACATGGGAGGCCTATGTATGGGCTTTTTAATGTTTAGTGAGGACCCTTTCATTGGCTGGTGGAAACATGGGGAGGGCCTCCATGTTTAATGTAAATGGAGTGGGAAGTACCTACACTCTTATTGGATGTTTCAAGGTGATTACCTATATGTTGGGAAGAATATATAATTTGAGTACCTCCATACTAATTATCAATAAAGTGGAGAGGACCTCCACTAGATTTTCGGTTGGTGTGGGGAAGAAATCCACAGTGAAACTCATCTTCATGGGTTTCCCAGTAATGGTTTTCAGTGGCACCATCGATTGATACAGTCATCCCCTCCAAACAATAGAGATATTGAGGGTTCAATCCCAAATATGTAAATATGGATCCCTTCTCGACCATGATCGGGATATGGTGGGATGATCTGACGGTTGAAGGGTCTAATGGGTCCATGGAATATCATTCCCCTTTTTGAAAATTCTCTTGGGCCAACCCCTAATTAGGGTGTGGGTCTTTTGGACAATGGATAGCAAAGTAGGGGTACAGTACACTGGATCTCAAACCTGAATGAATTTTATTTATTGGAAAATAGGGGGCATAGTGGGATCCTTCCTTGATGACTCCTAAGTAGTAGTCATGGCTAGGGTGACATGTGCACCACCACCACCTCAGCGGAGTGGATGGAATCATAGGATCTCTTTTGGGAAAGGCTCCTAAAGTGGTTTTTTATGGGGATTATGATTTTTTCACCCTCTTCAGACGTTGGGGGAGGTAGTTTCTATGAGGCACTAAATCTTCTAGGTCATAGATGTCCATATTCCGTGTGGGAATGACCCTACTTTTACACGTAATGAAATTTGATTGTGTCCATCACCCTTCTCTAAATGATTTTAGAGTGTGAGATGACGTGTGGGAACCTGATAGTTGTGATTATGGTAGATTTCATAGTTGATATAGTTTATTGTGGAATTTCTACATTTACAGTTCTCCTTCCCCAGTGAAGGTGTGAATAAGGATGCTAATTTCTTATAGCATGTGTCTTTAAGGTGGGTGGATTTATCAATAAGTACGTATATAAGGAAAACAACTCACATTTCCCTAATATACTCAATATTATTTGGATAAAGAGAGATACCCAGGATGAAAATATCATATATCAGGTATTCCCAATGTTTACTACCGTAATTTCTAGTGAGTTCTTTAATGGGCCCACTATTATCTTCGTGGGTCCTGGATTTTGATGTATGAATCTGGTGACAATTTAATTTCGTGATATATCAAATGAAATTATTCCCCAGATTGAATAGAATAGTTTCACTTAAGGATCGTAATTTCTATTTCTGAAGATTTCTTTGAGGCGCACCAATGCATCTTCACATGGTCAATGCACATTGGATGTTTTTACCACGTATTCCCTCATTCCAATGGCAGATGACATTCATAAAATTCAATAAATATTTTTGATACATGATTTAAATGGGATGATGTCATCTCAGTTCCTCCTTTAATGGGTTCATCCTTGGAACTTTTCTCCTATTCTATATCTCCCTCATTGAGTAAAGTTATGTTTCAGGAATTAATTTTGATTCCATCTCATTGTGGATTCTAATTGATTACGTTACTTCTCTATATAAATTCTAGTTTATCTTGATATGGTAACGTAATAACCCATTCTTCATTTAAGTTGAAAATAATTTTAATTTCAATATAAATCCTTATAACTAAACTAACATTTATTACATTTTTAGTTAGAAAGGTATCAAGGGTTTATGGTTCTTTTATAGAGCTATGAACCCCAGATGGTGGACAAAAGAACTAGGATCCATGTTTTGTAGAAACTATGCACCCAATTCCACATGGCCTCTCATAAACAAGTAGGTCTACACATAGGGTTTAATCAAGCCACACAGTTTTCCATAACCATGCATTGGAGTTGCATTGTCATAAAAAATAAACACTTTTTAGCATATAATTGAATGGTTTCCACATCATTCCTCAAACCATTTGGCCTAACTATGAGGATACCCTCATGAGAGCCTTGCATGGTTGGAGCATAGTTTAGACAACCGTTGGACCAAACTGGTGGCCCATAATGTTTTGGAAATTTACTCTTTTCCTTTAAAATATAACTAAACTGACCCTCCATCCTTATTTCTATTATTTCCAGCATGAAGTGAGTTCATCTTCCCATGTGAGCTCCTCCGAATCCTAAAGGTGGGTTTCTCAATAATTTCTCTTCCTGATGTCTGGTTCAAGTAACATCAGTCCAATTGGATAGACACCGGTTAGATAATCAATCATTGTGTTATGTCCACTATTTTTCTTTCACTTGATCAGGTGAACGAGGTTCATTATCTGATTTCCTATTTTTAGGGTGCTCAACCATTATTTTTATTTCTTCCAATTCATGATGAACTCAAAGATCAATAATGGATGGAGAGAGTAATAATAGAATAGGGTAGGATGTATATAATTTTTTCCTATTATTTTAATATTCCATAATATGTTACATTATTCCACATGCTAGGTTCCTAATTTAATTCCTTAATTTAATCTTCCTAGAATTGGTCGACTTGTCATAACCCATATTCATAATGAGTTGAAAAATCAGAGGGATCCATCCCTTTGGGTGTTCCGTCCTTATTTCTATTTGGATTTTGTGACTATTTATCCAAAAAACCAAATGAAGTCTGTGGTTTTTTGTACTAAATGATGATATCATAAATTTTTAATGGATTAATGTTTTTCTATATCAATGATAACACCATTGTCATATAATGAATTGAATTGATCTGAGGTGAGTGGTAATCCCACTACACCTAATTAAATTTAAAATGGTTAAACCATTGTTATTATTAAATTTAATTAATAAATGGATTATACTTTGGATTTTATTAAAGTAAATGGTTATTTATCCATGATAGGACTCAAGGGATAGAAAAACCTTAAAATTTATATTTAATGAGTATGAAGATAATTGTAAATTACAATTAATGGGAATGATGAGCCTTAGGAATGTATTATACCAAATGGGAATGATGACCCTTTATAAATAAAGAAAATGGGAATGAAAACCCATTTTAAATAAACTAATTGTGAATGACATATCTCATATAAATGTGATACTATACAGGCATGAAATCCCTTTTCATACTATATTTGAAACAGTTACCTTGTGTTACTATATAGACATGCCATCACTTTTTATACAATACAGGCATGGTGCCCCTTATTGGGAGACTGGGCATGGCATCCTTTACTACTATATTATGAGGCATGATGTACCTTACTATGATATTAGTCATGCCATCCCTTACTATGTCATTCTAGTCATGGTGTTCCCTTTACTACTGTGATACATGAAATGAATTCCCTTATAAATGTGATATTAGAGATCACTTCCATTGAAATATTTTTTTAGTTATACTAAAATGGGCCAATTTAGGTACTGTCAGACTTGTTTTCTTCCAGAATCGGTGTCAACCCTTTTATACTTGTTATTACTGATTTTCATTATTATATCTTCACACTAGAGTATTGTATACACAAGATGGTTATATATATATATATATATATTTCATTGATGGTGTCCTACTAGGATTTATATCACACAATATTTGGGCCACCTATGGTACCCAGGAAGACCATATTCTTGTTGGTGTAGATATACCAAATAACCCTCTAATGGATGTGTGACTTCTTACATGAATTAGGATGGATAAATTGTATTTGAAGTCAAGGAATGAGATATGGATTCATGGATAGACTTTTGGCCTCAATGTAACTTTTTTTAATATTGTACATCATGTATTTACTTCTACTTATAACAATAAATTTCTTTTTTAGAGAACACATTACATTATCATCCATTATATATGATTTATTTTATTGAATTTTATTATTAAATAGTGATTCATTTTTCATGTATGTTTCAACGGATTCATTGTTATTATATAACTTCTTCTTTTTATAATTCATTATACGATTGCGCTAATATGGTAATAAGGGAATAATATCAACACATACACAACCAATCCCCTTAATACTATTTGGAAGCCTCCTGTGTTTTGGGAGATGTGCATGAGGATATGTGGCCCCCCATACTCAGGGTACACCAGAGTGGCACTCAGGTCTAGGACAACACAATGTGGAAATAGATATCTTCATTTCATTTTAGGATTTATATGTTGAGAAAATAGTCAGGATATTAGGATCATTAGAGAGTTTGGTACCATACATTTCGTATGACTAGCTAACCCATGTATATAGAAAAGACAAATTTACTCAAATGTAAATTTTTATTTCTTGTACTATTCTTATTATAGATGATTTTATTCCACTATTTGGTGATTCACATGAATTATGATATTACTAATGATATATATATATAGTTTAACATTTATACTTATCTCAATGAGATGTGGTAAAGGAATCATTATCCATACACAATATAAGTCACCTAGTAAAAAATTCACAAGCCATGTATATGCCATTCCATACATGAGCATTATGTTTTTTCATCACTGTTGATTTCTATGAGTTCTTTGATTGATATAAATATAATTTCTATTGGATAAAGATTCATTCCTACAATTAGGAAAAACATAGTTGGTAGATATATTGAATTTCATAACATCATAGTGTTTTCTTGAATATGCTATAGCATACACCCTATGAATTGAACTATGGAACATTGAGTTTCATACCACTGTTCTCATGGACTGGAACAAGTTATTGTATGGATAGAATATAAACCAAATTTTAGTTCATAATGTTTTAGGCCCTTATTTATTTGAAGTGGTGAACCATTTGGTCAAATATTTAAATTTAAAAGTGGATATGATTTCAAAATCCAATATAAATGTCAAAAACATAGAGCATGACCTAGTCTCGGCCTTAGTAGTGAGATGTAGGAAGGATCTATGTTGTTTTATATAAATGAATCTATCACCCAATCATGACTCTCTAATTTGGAATACAGGTATGAATATTACATGGAATGGGTTTTTTACCAATTCAATTTCAATATTTGGGGATTATTTCTTTATTCAGTCATTTATGATGCGTTTCTTTGGAGATTTTAGGCCATTTCCAATATGATGTCCTTCAATTGTACACCAAGAGGGTAGTGTTAACCATGCCCCAGAGGTGTTTTATAAGGAACCAACCTAAAAAATTTACATAATCATGAATTAAATGAATAATTCACATTATGTATCTTTTCCGGTTTATAGTTTTAGAGAACTAGTCCATAACTATTACATTTCATTTCAAGAAAAATACAAAGTAGGCACTTGAACTCAGTTTCCATTTTTTCCCAAAACAAGAACTCTTGAAAAAAAAGGACATGTCTAGTTCCATGTTTAAGACAACATGACTTTTCCTTGATCCCATCCTTGACCCTATTCCACATTATGTCCTTTGAAAAACATATCAAAAACTTGGGACGAGCATAAAAAGCTCAGTAAGGGATACACAAAGAAGGAAAATTGATAGTTTTTCAAAACAAAAAATAAACCATGAATACTTTAACATAAGTAATACTTTTCACTTTTATGAAGTATTACATACTATTCACTGAAATAAAAGATCACTACTTAACCTTTTATAACCAAAATATTACCATAAAACTCATATAAAGAACACATAACATATAAAGGTAACTTGGGACAAAAACATACTTAAATGGAATAACCATACGGTCGACTTCCACACATATCACTAAATAGAATTGCCATACAGCCAAATTACATACCCAATGTATTGGATATTATAACGTAACCACCCATCCTGGTTTATCACGGAACCACCTATCATTTTTTTCATCACCCAACCACCCATTAAACGTCCATGTACCATTATAAAATCATAACACATAAAACTAATATAAAGGAAAGAAAACTTTTCCACATTTCAATCAAAATATATCAATTAAATATATTGACATAAAAAATCCATTATCAAAACCATTTTCAATACCAAAATACATAAAAGTGTATATGGTATTTATTTTCCTTGAAAAAAAACATTACAACTTGTTAAGTAAGCCGAAGAACAAATAATACTCGCGGCGATGGAAAGGTAGTTCCACCACTTACGTTAAAAGAAACACTCATTTTATCATTCAGTAAAATGATTCAAAGAAAAATATTCCCTTTGAAAATTAAAGGGTGTTTATACAGCATATAAAATAAGTTCGTGTATTAAAACAAATTATGCCTCAATGAAAAGAGATTGAGACATAGTCCATTACCTCTTGTCCGACTTGACCCGTCCGTTCTTTAATATCCTTAAAAATAATCTAAGGTTAATTTTAAATTGCTTAAGAACCTTTTTCATGTTTATTAGTCATTTTATATCAATTATTACCATTTTATAGTCATTATGTAATCATTTAAGTTAATAATGGTCGTTTTGTCGATATTTGGTACTTGAGTAAAAAATGAACATTTTATATTTACATGTTTTCAATGTGGTCAATAGTCCATTATATCCTGAATTATATTAATGACCTAGATATCATATGTATCATATATATCTATATTATAAATGTTTTTATAATAGTACATAACATTTGGATGTAAGAAATGAAATGCATCGTTCACGGAGACAGTAAGTCGTACGTACACATAAACGCTACTTTCATTTAAATTTATTTTTTTAATGGAATTAATAAATAATGATACAAATGAATATTATAATTACAGTATAATATCATATATAATATCATTAACTCCATCCTATATACGTACCACATATGGCATTAACGATTCATATCACCTTGAGGGGTGGTAGTCCACACTTCCTCAAATAAAATTATCGTGTTTACCCATAATGGATACCATAATAGAATGATATAAAAGAAAAAAATAGAAGAAGGAACAAACCAAAAACAAAATATATATCATATATTAATATAGTGTCATCTTAATGGCCACCATGATAGGTCGTAGGAGATAATCGAACAATCATCGTTTTGTGAGGCGTTAGTTTTCCATTCACAGAAACAGTATGTTCTTCACTGAATAGATGGAGGTGAGTATAAGATTAGTTCTAATCCTTCTTATAAAAACATAATAGTGTATTTAGGATACCGGGTTTTTTATAATATAAGAGAATAAAAAGACTTTAGGTGCTTGAGAAGTAAAATAAAAGAAAATAAGGTAAGATAAATGATTACCTTTAATTTGGGTAACTCCCTTTGGTTGCAACCAAAATGCTTTGTTGAAGTGCCTTCTACCTAATGTAAGTCATCTAGGTGGAAGAGATGAATGTAGGGATCTGAATTGGGCAGAGTTTGGATGATTAAAAAGGCTTGATAGGTGTGAGTAATTGGTTAGAAATGGTCTTCTTTTATAAGGGGGAGGATGGGCTCTTTCGGAAAGTGTGAAAATATTATTTTATTATATAATGATATTCGGTTTCTAAAGGTCCAAAAATCATTAGAGTCAAATATAAGATGACTCATGGTTGAAATAAAATCATCCAATAATAATTTTACAGGTTTTAGATGTTATTTTAATATTTATAATCTAATTTATTTAAATGATTTATTAATGAGGTAAACACTGCATCATTATTGTGTCATAAATAATTTAATTTATTTGTTGTCTAAAAATTATAAAAAAAATACAATGATGTGGGAAATAGATTTATATATCCAATGAATATTTATAGTCAAAAATATTACTTATATAACACCATATAAAAATTAATTCAGTAAAAGAATTTTGTTTATGCCATTTCTTCCTTTACTTTAAATTAATTAATCTAAAGTGTCATTATCATTCATAAGTGTCTCCATGGGGTCCCAAAATCTACCCAAGGATACCTATGATCGTCCATTACTCATTAAATAGATTTATTTCAAGTGTTAAGATAATTTTTAATTATTATAATATTCTTTTTACCTTGAATTACCCTATTTACCTTTAACCGTGGTAAATAAAAGTCAAAAGTCACTATTCACCAAAAATTATTTTCATCTTATTTAACAAAATTTTACTTACTATAAAAAACGATGTATGTTGGGTTTTCAAAATTCAATTGATGGAAGTGGTAAATTTTCAATTAAATGGAAAAGTTACTTTTTTAACTACTACTAAGTGGTTTCACTATTCATCAAAAATTGATGTTTTTCAGAAAAATACCAAATATTCTACTTAAGCTATATTTAATATTCAGAAATAAAAAATGATTTCTGTTTTAACAAATTATAAACATAGAAGTTTCATTAATTAATTTAAAATTATTTCCCATTGTTAATACAAATAGTGTGTTTTTATGAAACAATAACAATCAAAAGATTGACACTTTTTTATGTCCAAATTCAAAGTGAAATTAATTCCAATGAACACCATGGGATTAAATGGTAAATATATATTGTAATTACACATTAAGACCAATTAAAAAGATAATCTAACAATATAAATAAATTAGATTAAAATGCAGTTTTGAATTAAAATACAATATATTTCACTATTCATTAAAAATGAACTTTATTGGAAAAATTCCCAAAATTTACACAAAGTAAATTTTGATGTCCCCAATCTAAAGAAGGATTTTATTTGGTCAAATAGAATGTATTAGAGTTACCAAAACAATATTTAATGAGGGTTCACCATTAAAAGGTGGTAAATCAACCTTTTAATGTAAATAATGCTTAAAATTCGATTCATTCAAATTTTAGGCCTCTAACTTTAATTGGATAAAAGTAAATACATTTAACAAACATGTATAATCATATTATAGTTAGCTTTTCTCATTCACACCAATAAAATGTCTAGGAGTTAACTTCTATTTAAAATAATAATATTATATTATTAGTCTGCAATGTAATATTTCAAACAAAATCATTGTTGCGTATAGGGTACGCTATCGAACATAGAACCCTGTTAAAGTAAAATTAATATTTAATTCACAATTATTAATAAATATTAAAATTTCTTATTCTTCTTTTACATGGGATGTTACATCCTTCCCCCATTTTTTAAATTGCATCCTCGCAATTTTTATTCACTTATCAAAATAAGTGGGGTGTTTATCCCTCATAGCATTTTCAGATTCACACGTTGCCTCTTCAATATTATGGTTTTTACACAAAAACCTTTAGATGGCTAATTACCTAATTTCGCAAAACTTTCTCTCTACGATTAAGAATCTAGACTGGTTGTTCTTCATAAGAGTGATTCTCTTCCAACTGAACTACCTCTAGACTCAAAACATGAGATAGATCTCACATATACTTTCTCAACATCGAAACATGAAAAAAATTGTGTACCTGGGATAAACATGGAGGTAAAGCCACTCTGTACGCAACTGATCCAACTTTCTCCAGTATTTCATAAGGTCCAATGAACCTCAGACTCAACTTTCCCTTCATAGTAAAATGCATCACACTTTTCCATGGAGAAACTTTGAGAAAGACATGATCACCTACCTCGAAAGAAATATCATTTCTCCTGTTATCTACATAACTTTTCTATTTTCTCTGAGCTGTTCTAATTTTCTTTTGAATCAACTAAACTTTCTCTAGCATCTCTTCTACCAATTCTGGTCTCATCAGCTTCCATTCAGCTACTTCATCCAAAAAATATGGAGTTCGACAACACATTCCATACAATGCCTCAAATGGAGCCATATGTATTCTGGAATGAAAACTGTTATTATAAAAATTTCAACCAAAGAAAGATGTTGGTCCCAACTTCCCTGATAATCCAGTGAACAAGCATATAGAATATCCTCAAAGTTATGAATTTTTTGTTCTGACTGCCAATCTGATTGAAGATGAAAAGCTGTAATAAAATTTAATTTAGTACCCAATGACTTCTGAAGGCCTTTCCAAAATTTATAAGTAAACCCGAGATCACGATAAGATACAATTGAGAGATGAACTCCATTCAACCTAACTATCTCTTTAACATAAAATCGAGCAAGTTGATCTAGAGACAATGTATCTCGAATAGGAAGGAAATGAGATGATTTAGTCAATCGATCAATTATAACCCATATTTCATTATTACCTCGAGATGTCTTCGGTAATCCCACAATAATGTCCATGGATATATTTTCCCATTTCCACTCTGGCACTGGTAAAGGATGAATAATCCCTTTCAGTAATTGTCGATATGCTTTAACATGCTGACAACTCAAACACTTCACAAAAAAATCTGCAATATCTCTTTTCATTCCATCCCACTAGTAATACTCTTGATGATCTCTGTACATCATAGTAATACCAGGATAAACTGAAAACGGGGAACTATGAGCTTTACATAACAACTCGTTCATCAATTGTGAATCACAAGGAACCCATAATCTCTTCCCAAACCTCAAAACACAAACATTATCAATGTTAAAATTAGGTAACTTATCATTCTAAACCACCACTACTTTTTTCTACAACTCAATGTCTTTTTTCAGCACTTGCTATATTATGTCTGATAGAGATGATTTCACTGACACCTGAAACAAAACAGGAGAATTTCCTGCACCAACAACTTCTACACCAATGTTCATCAAATCAAAAACCAAAGGATCTTATTCCATACGTATTATGGTTAATGAGACATTACTTTTTTGACTCAAAGTATCAGGAAATTTATTTTCTTTTCTTGGATGGTAATGGATCATGCAATCATAATCCTTGATTAATTCCAGAAATATCATCTATCTCATGTTAAATTCTTTTTGAGTGAATATATACTTTAAAAATTTGTGGTCAGTATATATTTCACATTTTACTCCATACAAATGATGCCTCCAAATTTTTAAAGCAAAAACAACAGCTGCTAATTCCATATCATGAGTAGGGTAATTTTACACATGTAGTTTCAACCTATACAAAGAATAAGCAATTACTTGATCATTCTGCATTAGGACACAACCATGTTCTTTAAACAAAACATCACTATAGATAACAAACTCACCATTTTTGGATGGAATTTCCAAAACTAGATCATTCACCAATCTTCTTTTCAATCCCTTAAAACAATCATCACATTATTTTTTCCAAATGAACTTAACACCTTTTTGAGTTAACATAGTCATTGGACTAGATAACCATGAAACATTCTTAACAAACCTCCGGTAATAACCTACCAAATCAATAAAACTACAAATATAGGTTATATTTGTGGGTCTTGGCCATTCTTCAGAACCATTGTTTTAGTAGGATCAACAGTTATGCCATTTTATGAAACAATGCGACCAAGGAATGAAATTTATTGTAACCAAAACTCACACTTGATGAAGTTCTCAAAAAGTTTTTTTTAAGGTTTTCAAGATGGCCTTTAAATGACTTTCATGCTCCTCTTTACTTTTATAATGAACCAAAATATCATTAATGAACACAACCACAAACTTATCCAAGAACTCATGGAAAATTCTATTCATAAGATCCGTGAATACAGCAAGTCCATTGGTTAACCCAAAAGGCATAACTACAAATTCATAATGGACATATCTAATACTAAAAATAGTATTCGAAATGTCTACTTTATTTACTTTCAATTGATGGTACCCTGATCTCAAGTCAATCTTCGAAAAATACTGAGCTCCCTGGAGATGATCAAACAAATCATTGATATGAAGCAAAGGATGCTTGCCCTTAATAGTGATGTTATTCAATTCTCTATAATCAATGAAAAGTCTCATTGAACCATATTTATTTTTAACAAAATAATAATAACACCCCATGGTGATGTGTTAGGTCAAATGAAACCTTTATCTAATAACTCCATTAATTTTTTATTTAACTCAAAAAGTTCAATTTAAGCCATTTGATAAGGGGGTTCTGAAATTGTCTTAGCATCAGGATCTAATTCCACAATAAATTCAACTTCCTGATCATGTGTAATACGAGGAAACTCATTATGACAAACATAAAGATACTCATTTACCACTAGAACATCATTAATCTGAATAGTTCCTTTATTTTCAACAATATGTGTAAGGTAACATTCATTTCCATCTTTTACTAGTTTCTCAGCTTCCTGATATGTTATCAAAATCTAGGGTTCATTCTTGTACACAGACTATAAATCTTTCTGAAATGAATCCTATTTAGCTCTTCACTCAATCATAGCATTATAAACAGACATCCATTCCATGCCCAAAATAACATCAAAATCTACTAGAGAAAAAACAATAAGGTTTGTAGGTAGATTCCTCGCACACACAAGGACATGAAGGTTCTTATGTTTTCTTTTTGTATCAATATTTCCTCTAGGTTCTTTTACCATAAGTTATGTTCTCATATCATGAGATGGAATTCCCAATTTATTAGAAAACATCTCAGAAATGAAAGAGTGTGTAGACCCTGAATCAAACAACACATTGGCATAATCTGAACAAACAAACTATGTACCTAATACTACTTCATTTTATGGCCCAACATCTGTTAAAGTAGTTGCAAAGGATTTCACCACCCCATTTATTCTTGTATTCTGGTTTCTTTTCCTCTTTATAGTTCTTCAATCGACACTCATTTTCATAATTCCCCATTTCATTACACTTAAAACATCTTACTGATGGCTTTTCATCGCCTGCTTAATCATCTTACTTATAGTTACGAGCAATATGACCATACTTACCACACTGGAATCACTTTCCAGACTTTGATAAACATTCTCTAGGATGATTTTTACAACACTTCTCACAAGATGGACATTTAGTTTTCATACCTCTAGGCCTCATTGATGAATTCATTCCCATTTCCTGCTAGCTGGACCTCTTGTTCTGTTGTTTGTCAAAGAACACCTGATCCTCGGCAAACTCCATTTCCACCTTCTCAGCACATTGAACATGTTTTTCGTAACTTTTGAACTCATGAGAGGATAATGATTTTTGGTATCATGGCTTCATTCAAATGTAAAATTGATTTATCTTACTATCTACATCTCAGATAAAATTTAGAGCATACCTTTCCAGTCGAGTGAATTTTTCTTCATAAGAATCCACTGAGTCATCCTCCTTCCTCGATTCTAGGAATTCTTTTTCCATTCTAAGACAAACCACATTTGGAAAATATTTACCAAGAAACATACCTTTGAATTAATCCCAATCATGAGCATCAATCTCCTCACTATCCTTGATATTTTTCACCATTGACCACCACTGATCAGCTTCACCTTCAAAACGGTAAACAGTGAGACTAACCTTTTTATGTTCTGAAAACCCCCATGACATCATAAATCTTCTCTAGTGATTTACTCCACCCTTCAGCTAGTACAGGGTTAGGTGATCCTCTAAATTATGGTAGATGTTTCCTCATGAAATGATCTACTATTGACATGTTCCTCTGTGGTTGATATGGATAATCTTGTGCATGGATACCACCACTATTTATAGCCTGAGTCAAGTGTGCCATCACTGCAAAAAATTGTTCAGTTCTAATTCCGACCATATCTGGTTGCTGATTTGGAAGTTTTTCTTCCTCTTGATGTCTTCCTAATATAGTTTCCTTGTTTCCTCTACATAAAACCATTCTAAACACAAAAATTTATTAGGTGATGCAACATGGTAATCTGTAAATTCTATATCATTTCAATACTAACATAAATTAATTTATGGAAATTTATTTAACAATACCCTAACTCCTAATGTTGTCTAAAATGGCCTCTATTACCAACTATAAGAACCCAGACATAAAAAATTAAATAATCAATAATTAAATAAATAATTCACATTAAGGATCTTTTCAGGTTTATATTTTTAGAGAATTAGGCCATAACTATTACATTTCATTTCAAAAGAAAACAAAGTAGACACTTCTACTCAGTTTCCATTTTTTTCACATAATAATAACTCTTGAAAAAAATAGTCATGTCTAGTTCCATTTTTAAGATAGCATGACTTTTTCTTGATCCCATCCTTGACCCTATTCCACATTATGTCCTGTTAAAAACATTTTAAAAACATGGGACGAGCATAAAAATCTTCGTAAGGGATACACAAAGAAAGAAAACTATTTGTTTTTCAAAACAACATGTAAACCATGAATACATTAACCTAAGTAATACATTTCACCTTTATGAAGTAGTAAATACTCTTCACTGAAATAAAATATCACTACTTACCCTTTTGTAACCAAAATATTACCATAAAACCCATATAAAGAACACATAACATATAAAGGTAACTTGGGACATAAACATATTTAAATGGAATAAACAGACGGTCAACTTTCACACATATCACTAAATTGAATAGTCATCTGGCCAACATCCATACTGTAACACCCCAAGCTTCCATGGTACGCTCCTCTTTAAATAATAGAGCAGAGTGTGTTGTACGCAACCTCGAGTTCTAACACACTGTGACCAATAAAAATAGCAGTTAGGAATAGTAATACCCACTTTTTGAAATTATATAAATTTTATATTTCAAAATGGACTTCATTTTTGGATTTTGAATATCGACATTAGCCTATGTTGAAATTTTGGCATTGTTCCGAAAAACCTCAATTTTTGATGAATAGTGAAACCACTAAGTGGTAGTTAAAAAACTGCTTTTTCGTTTAAATGCTACTTTACCACTTCTATGAATTGAATTTCAAAAATCCGACATACATGGTTGTCATTAGGATGTAAAATTTGGTTCATTGGGATTAAAATAATTTTTTTGGTGAATAGTAACTTTTATGTTTTATTAATCGCGATTAAAGGTAATTAATGAAATTTAAGGTAAAAATGATATTATAAAAATATGAAAATACCTTTACACTTGTCCTAACATTATTGGATGAGTCATGTCCGACAAATAAAATACATGGGTCAACTTGGGGACCCCATGGAGCCACTTGGGTAAGAAAATGACATTAATAACTTTTTATTTAAAGTAAAAATAAAATTGTCACAAACATGTGTTGTTTTACTAAAACAATTATTACATGGGGTTATATAAGTTAAAATTTCGACTATAAATATTCATTGGAAAGATAAAAAGATTTCCTACATCATGATAATTTTTTTATAATTTTTAGACATTAAATAAATTAATGTTTTATGACACCCGATGATGCAACGATTACCTCATTAATTAACGATTTAAATAAAATGAAAAGATAATGTAAAATCTAAGACATCCACTTGTCAAAAACCTCTATGATGAGTATATTGTGAACCTTTATCACCTTATCCTCGAAATATAAAATTTTGGGTCCTTTGTAATCTGAAAATCACTTCATAATAATATAAAATTTCATGACTTTCCAAGAGTGCCCCTCCTCTCCTCTTATAAAAGGCCCCCACCACTACCACCTTATTCACACCATCAAAGCCATTTGTCTCGGCCAACCTCTGCCCAAATACTCTCTCAACTTCCCTCTATTACTCCTAGAAGGCTCACTTTGGGCATAATTATTCCCAAGGAAGCATTTGTCTCAAATCAAAAATAGTTACCCGATTTTAAGGTAATGTCTTCTCTTATGTTATTTTGTTTTATTTTGCTTCTCCAACCCCTTAAACTATTTTTATTCCTTTATTTTGTAACAACACAAGTATATTAAATATACTATGATTTTTTATGAGAATTATTTGATTTAAAATTACACACACCTTCATCAAATGGTTAAAGAACGTACTGTTTCTGGGGTTGGAGAATTTCTGCCTCACGAAACGATGATTGTTCAATCTTCTTTTAACACCTCTCATGGTGTCCATTAAGATGAAAATATTTCTATATATGATATATATTATGTTTATGTTTTCATTATGCTTCTATATTTCTCATTTATGGCATACCTTTATGATTTCCATTATGGGTAAGCGTGATAATTTCATTTTTGGAAGTGCAGACTACCGCCCCCTCAAAGTGATTTGAATCGTTAATGTCATATGTGGGACGTATAAATGATGGAGTAAATTATATTATATATGATATTAAACTGGAATTATAATATACCTTTATATCATTATGATTTCATTCCATTAAATACGAAATAGAAATTAAAGTAGCGTTCATTCGTACGTACGGCTTACCGTCTCCAGGAACAGTGCATTTCATTTCTTACCTCTAAATGTTACGTAATATTATGAATGAATGTTTATACTGGATATATGTGATATATATGATATCTACATCATGAATATAATTCTGGATATAATAGATATTTTACCACATGAACAACTTGTAATTATAATAAGTTTATTTTTGACTCAAGTATCAAAGATCGACAAAACGACCATTATTAACATAAATAATTACATAATGTTCATAACATGGTAATAAGTGACATAAAAAGTATAATAAAATTGAAAAATGTTCTTAATAAATTATAAATTAACTCTAGTTTATTATTCAGGAGGTTAAAGAACGGTCGAGTCATGTCGGACATGAGGTAAGGGAACTTCTTAACCTAATTTCTGTTCTTTGGGTTAATCTCCTACTTTCAAATTATGTCATGATATTATTATGTCATATCTTGTATTTGTACATTATTTATGTGTACTTATAGTTAATACACATAATAGATTTATTTTATTTTAAAAAAAATGATCTTTGTAAGGGACTTCGTCTCAATATCCTTTCATTGAGGCATATTTTGTAATATACACAACTTTCTTTTATACGGTGTATAAACCCCTTTGACTTTTACATTTGTTCAAAAGGAATATTTTTTATATGATTCATTTTACTAAATGAAAAAAGGGAATGTTTTTTTGTCGTACGTATGCGGCGACAAGGACTTCTCCACCGCCAGGACCTTTATTTGAGTTTTGGCTTCCTCTACAAGCCATAACTTTTTTTAAATGAACAATAATTGCAAAGTTTTGATTTTCTTTTATTTTGTTATTGAAAATGGTTTTGAAAGTGTTTTTTTATATCAATGTGTTGTATTGATATCTTGTGATTTAAATGTGGAAATGTTATGTTTCTGTTATGCATGTTTTATGTGATACGATTATGTTATGGATTGTGATATCTTTAAACCTGTTCATATGAGGAATGCATTAGATTAAATAAGTGACGGGTGGATCCCGCTATAGCTCCTCGATGCATCAGTAGGTCTCATGAGACAATCTAGTGTCTTGACACGAGGCCTTGACAAAATCTTATTTGTAGTCTTGGCACGAGGCATTGGCTACATGGTTATGATAGTATGGCATTATATATTCCATCATTATAAAAGTGGTTATTGATATTGCATGTGATTATTCGACTAGTAGAATATCTATGTGAATAAGTAAATGGAATTATTTCATTTTACTTTTTCCATATTACACTGAAGTTCAAGTTAAAAGGCTTTTGTTTTAGTCATACAATGCCTTAAATGCTTATTTTTATTTATGAAAGCTTCTGTAATATTGTTATCCTTACTGAACATCTGAGCTCACCCCTTTCAATGTTTTAATATTTTCCAGGATGTGAAGAAGTATTTTATGAATGACCTGTAGGGATAGTCAGAAGGGGATATGAGTGTGGACTATGGAGACCATGTTATTGTAGTATTTCACTTTATGATGTAATGTAACTTTTATCATTGTATCTAGTGTTTCCAAGGCTACTAAACTAATCATTCTTTCGAGACATGATCTTTTGTGATAATGCCAATGTTACACAATAATGCACCGACTCTGGGTAACTGGGGTCGGGGCTTTACAATTGGTATCAGAGGCAGTTTAGTACTAACCTTGGAAGATATATTTAGATAAACTCTTATTAGAGCACATAGACCTAAGATAAAATTTGAGGATTAGTATAGAAGAACTTCCAAGAAATTTGGTATTATAGAGATTTTGTGAGTTTTCCAAGAAATATATCCCTGTATGGATACGAGCATGTAGAGGCGGCTCTGGCATAGATGTACCTAGGGGTAAAACCCGAAAACACCGCTTTTAGCTAGACTCGAACGAGAACTGATGCACGACAACGGGCCTTGCTGCACTCTTGGTTACGGCACTCTCGGAGGATATGCTTAGGATAATTCTCATTTTCTATACAAACCACTATAAAGGGTTATGAGTATATACTTCCTCAATGAAAATATTTTTGTGATTATTGATTATATCCATAAATAGTTCAATTTATGTTAAGTGTTTTTCAAGTTTGTAATTATGTATTTTGATTCATAAACTAATCTAGTTTATGACATTGTTCATAAATGGCGCCTAGTGGGAGGAATGGAAACTGTATCAATGCACACACTCCATGTAGGTATTTCCCTCCTGCTCAAAATAATTATAGTGGAGCTGGTGATACAACTGGTGCTGATCAGCTTATCACCATACTGGGACAACTCACTCATGTTATGAATAATAACCTTACTCGTATGGAGTACCCTGATCCGCAACGTGGAGGACCAATGTTAGACCACTTCATGAAGAAACAACTGCCAATATTTAATAGGGGTAAAAATCCCTTAGTAGCTGAGAAATGGATAAATTCCTTAGAGAAAATATTCCATGCCTTGGGGAGTAGTGAAAGGGAAAAAGTTATCATGTTAGTTTACTGCCTCACTAGAGATGTTGATCAATGGTGGTCATTAATTCAAAACATGAAAGAATATGAAGAAGTATCTAATATGGAATGGAGGGAGTTCAAAGAGCTTTTCTTAGAGAAATACTTCCCTCGTGACCATTGAGAAGATATGGAAAGGCAATTTTTGAGCCTGAGACAGAAGGAGGATGATAATGTCGCAAAGTATGAGGCTAACTTTACCAGGCTAGCGAGGCATGCAGCAGATTATATACATAACCCAAAAAGTAAGATTGATCATTTATTTTGATGGGTTAAAAATGTTTCTCCATCGATCCTTAGTCTCACAATCTTTCTCATCGTACGAAGATATTGTCTCATGTGCTATCAAGACATAAATGGAATTCTCTAAATCTTATGACAATAAAGTAAAGAAAGAGAAGAATAGAACAGTGGAACAAAAGATAGATAAAGGGGAAAAGGGAAATAATTATTTTACATTATGCGATAATTGTGGGAATAATAACCCTGGTACTTGCCTAAAAGGAATGGGAGTTTGTTACAAATGTGGAGAAAAAGGTCACCAGTTTTGTGATTGCAAGGGAAATAAAGAGGCTATCAATGTTGAATGCTACAATTGTAGGGAAATGGGGCATTATGCAAATGAATTCCCTAAGCACCAAGGAAACTTACCTATGAAAAGGATAAGGGATCAAGGCCAATATTATGTTGTTACTGTAGTTGAATTGGAATAATTAATGTATTGGTGCTTTTGGACTCAAGGATTATATTCTGGTTATGAGAATAATGTGATATATATAAGGATTGTACTGTAGTACTTGTTGTTTTCATTAAGATTTTAATATGATGAAGGTAATCATATTTTTAGTATGTGACAATAAGAGAAACATTACTTTGTTTGGGGAATCTAATGTTACAATTGATTTTGGAATTTAAATACCTTTTAGAGAAAGTCTGGACAGAGGTATTTTGGATAACTATAAAGGTTGGAATGGATTAAGTTGAACTTTGTATAGTATTGTTTAAGGTTAAAACAATTATGAAGATTACTTTTGGAATATTATAATACTATAGTTTTAGGAAAAGGACAACCTGCAGGTTGGGGGATAACTCGTCGCGTCGGACAAAGCTGTAGGAATCAAACTCACAACCATAGTGCAACAAGCCTCTATTACCTACCACTAGCCTACAGGACGTCCCTGGTTATTACAAAAAAAATTTCTTAATCTAAATGGTATGTGTTAATATTTGGAACCTTATACAATAATGATAAATAGAATATTTTTGTGTTTTATTACCTTTTGGAGTGAAAAATGGGTTTGTGGTAAAAAATTTATTAAAGAATGAAAGTCTACATGGAAAGTAAGTATATTTCCTTAAGTTCTTAGTAAATCTCCAAAATAAATTCCTCAACTTTATGAAAGGTAACTAAAAACAAAAATGTTGTCGGTTAACTTTTCCAATTGGGAAATAAATGACCGTTTAGCCAATAACAAGTTTGTGATTTTGTTGTAGTTATGTTTCTTCTAATCCTATTTTATACAAATCTCCATCAGACCTTGATGGTTTGTTTTTCCTCTATATCCATATTTTCATAGAATCCTAGTATGGGTTATCTCGTGTGACCTTTGTACTTCTCTTTCTTTCTTTTAAAGTTATATTTTTATTAACCCTATTTCTGATGTGGGTTTTCTACAAAGGTATTTTCTATTTTCAAACTTTTATTTTCAAATAAAAATTTTAAATTGCGAGGACACAATTTATTGAAGGATGGGAGAATGTAACACCCCATGCTTCCATGGTATTCTCCTCTTTGAATAATAGAGCAGTGTGTGTTGTACGCAACCTCGAGTTCTAACACACCGCGACCAATAAAAGTAGCAGTTATGAACAGTAATACCCAGTTTTTGAAATTATATAAATTTTATATTTCAAAATGGACTTTATTTTTGGATTTGGAATATCGAAATTAGCCAATGTTGAAATTTTGGCATTGTTCTGAAAAACATCAATTTTTGATGAATTGTGAAACCACTAAGTGGTAGTTAAAAAACTGATTTTTTGTTTAAATGAAACTTTAACACTTCTTTGAATTGAATATCAAAAATCTGACAAACATGGTTGTCATTAGGATGTAAAATGTGGTTCAATGGGATTAAAATAATTTTTGGGTGAATAGTGACTTTTAAGATTTATTAATCGCGATTAAAGGTAATTAGTGAAATTTAAGGTAAAAATGATATTATAAAAATATGAAAATACCTTTAAACTTGTCCTACACGTACTTTATGAGTCATGTCCGACCAATAAAATCCAGGGGTCAACTTGGGGACCCCATGGAGCCACTTGGGTAAGAAAATGACATTAATAACTTTTTATTTAAAGTAAAAATAAAATTGTCACAAACATGTGTTGTTTTACTAAAACAATTATTACATGGGGTTATATAATTTAACTGTTCAACTATAAATATTAATTGGAAATATAAAAATATTTCCTATATCATGATAATTTTTTATTAATTTTTAATCATTAAATAAATTAAATTTTAATGACACCATGATGATGCAGCGATTACCTCATTAATTAACGATTTAAATAAAATGAAAAGATAATGTAAAATCTAAGACTTAAACTTATCAAAAACCTATATGATGAGTATATTTCGAACCCGTATCACCTTATCATAGAAATATATAATTGGGGGACCTTTGTAGTCTAAAAATCAATTCATAATAATATAACATTTCATGACATTCCAAGAGTGCCCCTCCTCTCCTCTTATAAAAGGCCCCCACCACTACCACCTTATTCACACCATCAAAGCCATTTGGCTCGGCCAAACTCTTCCCAAATACTCTCTAAACTTCCATCTCTTTCTCCTAGAATCCTCACTTTGGGAATAATTCTTCCCAAGGAATCCTTTGTATCAAATCAAAAAGAGTTACCTGATTTTAAGATAATATCTTCTATTTTGTTATTTTGTTTTATTTTTCTTCTCCAACCCCTTAAACTCTTTTTATTCCTTTATTTTGTAACAACACCAGTATCTTAAATATACTTCTATGTTTTTATGATAAGTATTTAATTTAAACTTACACACACCTTCTTAAAATGGTTAAAGAACATACGGTTTCTGTGGTTGGTGAATTTCTACCTCACGAAACGATGATTGTTCAATCTTCTTTTAACACCTCTCATGGTGGCCATTAAGATGACACCATTTCTATATATGATATATATTATGTTTATGTTTTCCTTATGCTTCTGTATTTCTCATTTATGGCATACCTTTATGATTTCTATTATGGGTAAACGCGATAATTTCATTTTAGGAAGTGCAGACTATCGCCCCCTCAAAAGTGATTTGAATCGTTAATGACATATGTGGGATATATAATGGATGGAGTAAATGATATTGTATATGATATTATACTGGAATTATAATACACCTTTATATCATTTTTATTTCATTCCATTAAATACGAAATAGAAATGAAAGTAGTGTTCATGCGTATGTACGGCTTACCGTCTCCATGAACGGTGCATTTCATTTCTTACCTATAAATGTTACGTAATATTATGAATGAATTTATATACTGGATCTATATGAAATATATGATATCTAAATCATGAATATAATTCTGGATATAATGGATATTTTACCACATGAACAACTTGTAATTATAAGAAGTTTATTTTTGACTCAAGTACCAAAGATCGACAAAATGACCGTTATTAACATAAATAATTAAATAATATTCATAACATGGTAATAAGTGATATAAAAGGATTAATAAACATGAAAAAGGTTATTAATCAATTATAAATTAACTCTATTTTAGTATTCAGGAGGTTAAAGAACGGCCGAGTCAAGTCGGCCACGAGGTAAGGGAACTTTTTAACCCAATTTCTGTTCTTTGGGTTAATCTCCTACTTTCAAATTCTGTCATGATATTATAATTTCCTATTGTGTATTTTTACTTTCTTTATGTGTAATTATATTTAATACACATAATATATTTATTTTATTTTAAAAAAATGATCTTTTTAAGGGACTTCATCTCAATCTCCTTTCATTGAGGCATATTTTGTTTTATACACAACTTTCTTTTATACGGTGTATAAACCCCTTTGACTTTTACGTTTATTCAAAAAAATCTTTTTTATACGAAGCATTTTACTAAATGAAAAAAGGGAATGTTTTTTATCGTACGTATGCGGCGACAACGACTTCTCCGCCGCCAGGACCATTATTTGAGTTTCGGCTTCCTCTACAAGCCATAACTTTTTTTAAATGAAAAATAATTACAAAGTTTTAATTTTCTTTTATTTTTGTATTGAAAATGGTTTTGAAAGTTTTTTTTATAGCAATGTGTTTTATTGATATCTTGTGATTGAAATGTGTAAATGTTGTGTTTCATTTATGCATGTTTTATGTGATACGATTATGTTATGGATTATGATATTTTTAAACTTGTTCATATGAGGAATGCATTGGACTTAATAAGTGACGGGTGGAGCCCGCTATAGCTCCTCGATGCATCAGTAGGTCTGATGAGACAAACTAGTGTCTGGGCATGAGGCCTTGACAAAATCTTATCTATAGTCTTGGTACGAGGCCTGGGCTACGTGGTTATGATATTCTGGAATTATGCATTACATCATTATGAAAGTGGTTATTGATATTGCATGTGATTATTCGACTAGTAACATATCCATGTGAATATGTAAATGGCATTATTTCATTTTACTTTTTCCATAATACGTTGAAGTTCAAGTTTAAAAGGATTTTGTTGTAGTTATACATTGCCTTAAATGATTATGTTTATTTATGAAAGCTTCCTCAATATTTTTATCCTTACTGAGCATCTGAGCTCACCCCTTTCAATGTTTTAATATTTTCCAGGATGTGAAGAAGTATTTTATGAATGACCTGCAGGGATTTTCAGAAGGGGATATGAGTGTGGATTATGGAGACCATGTTATTTTAGTTTTTCACATTATGATGTAATGTAACTTTTAGGAATGTGTCTAGTGTTTCCAGGGCTACGTAACTAATCAGTCTTTCGAGACTTGATCTTTTGTGATCATGCCAATGTTAAGCAATAATACACCGACTCTGGGTAACTGGGGTCAAGGCGTTACACATACCCAATGCATTAGAGGTTATAACGTAACCACCTATCTTGGTTTATCACGGCACCACCCGTCATTTGGTTTATCATGTAACCACCCATCAAATTTCCATGTACTATTATAAAATCATAAAACATAAAACAAATATAAAGGAAAGGAAACATTTCCACATTTCAATCACAATATATCACTTAAATATATTGACATAAAAAATCCATTATCAAAAACATTTTCAATACCAAAATAAATAAAAGAGTATATGGTCTTTATTTTCCTTGAAAAAAACATTACGACTTGTTAAGGAAGCCAAAGAACAAATAATACTCACAGCGGGGAAAGTTCCATGTCACCGCTTACATTAAAAGAAAAATCCCTTTTTGTCGTTTAGTAAAATGCTTTGTAGAAAAATATTCCCTTTGAAAATTCAAGGGTGTTTATATATCATATAAAAGAAGGTCGTGTATTAAAACAAAATATTCCACAATGAATGTAGATTGAGATGAATTCCCTTACCTCGTGTCCTACTTGACCTATTCGTTCTTTAATCTCCTGAATAATAAACTAAAGTCAATTTATAATTTCTTAATAATATTTTTCAAGTTTATTAGTCATTTTATATCAATCATTACCATGTTATGAACATAATGAAATCATTTAAGTTAATAATGGTTGTTTTGTCCATATTTGTTACTTGAGTCAAAAATGACCACTTTATATTTACAAGTTTTCCATGTGGTCAATAGTCAATTATATACAGAATGATATTCATGATTTACATATCATATATATCCAGTATATACATGTATTTATAATAGTACATAATATTTAGATGTACAAAATGAATTGCACCGTTCATGGAGACGGTAAGCCGTACGTATGCATGAATGCTGCTTTCATTTCAATTTATTATTTTAATGGAATTAAAAAATAATGATACATAGGTATATTATAATTACAGTATAATATCATATATAATATCATTAACTCCATCCTTTATATGTACCACATATGGTATTAACTAGTCATATCACTTTGAGGGGGCGGTAGTATGCACTTCCTCAGATGAAATTATCGTGTTTACCCATATCGAAAACCATAAAGGAATGTTATAAAAGAAAAATATAGAAGAATAAAGTAAAAATATACATTATATATATATCATATATTAATATAGTTTCATCTTATTGTCCACCATGATTAGAAGTAGGAGATAATCGAACAATCATTGTTTAGTGAGGCGTTAGTTTGTCATTCACAGTAAGAGTATGTTATTCACCCATTAGATGGAGGTGTGTGTAAGTGTAGTTCAAATCCTTCTCATAAAAAAATGCTAGTTTATTTATGATACTAGTGTTGATATAATATAAGATAATAAAAAGAGTTAAGTGGTTGGTGAATTAAAATAAAATAAAAGAAGTTAAGAGAAACTGTTACCTTTAATTTGGGTAACTCCCATTGGTTTGAACCAAAATGGTTTGTTGAAGTGCTTTCTGCCTAAGGTAAGGCATCTAAGTGGAAGAGAGGGATGTAGGGAGACTAATTGGGTAGAGGTTGGAAGAGTCAAAAGGCTTGAGAGGTGTGATTAATTGGTTAGAAATGGTCTCCTTTTATAAGGGGGCGGAGGGGCTCTTTAGGAAAGTGTGAAAAATATTATTTTATTATATAATGATATTCAGTTTCTAAAGGTCCTGAAATCATTAGAGTCGAAGATAGGATGACTCATGGTCGAAATAAAATCATCCAATAAGAATTGGATAGGTTCTGGAAGTTATTTTAATATTTATAATCTTATTTATTCAAATGATTTATTAATGAGGTAAACATTGCATCATTATTGTGTCATAAATAATTTAATTTATTCGATGCTTAAAATTTATAAAAAAATACCATGATTTTTGAACTATTTTTATCTTTTTAATGATTATTTATATTCAAATATATTACTTATATAACACCATATAAAAATTAATTCACAAAAATATTTTTGTTTATGTCATTTTTTCCTTTACTTTAAATTAATTAATTTAAAGTGTCATTATCATTCATAAGTGGATCCATGGGGTCCCAAAATCGACCCAAGGATGACCATGGTCGGAAATTACTCATCCAATAAGGATAAGACACGTGTTAAGGTAATTTTGAATTATTATAATATTCTTTTTACCTTGAATTACCCTATTTACCATTAATCGCGGTAAATAAAATTAAAAGTTACTATTCACCAAAAAAATATTTTCATTTTATTGAACCACATTTTACATATAAATTACAAAAAATAATTTTTTATTTTTTAAATTCAATTCCTAGAAGTTGTAAAATTTCATTTTAATGATAAATGTTGTCTTTTTAACTACTTCTATGTGGTTTCACTATTCATCAAAAATTGAAGTTTTTGAGACAAATACCAAAAATTCAGTCTAATAAATATTAGATATTATGAAATAAAAAATGATGTCTATTTTACCAAATTCTAAACATATAAGTTTCATTAATTAATTTAAAATTAATTACCGTTGTTAAAACAAATAGCGTGTTTTTAAGAAATAATAACTATCAAAAGATTGACACTTGTTTATGTCCAAATTCAATGTGAAATTAATTCCAATGGCCACCATTGGATTAAATGGTAAAAATATATTCTAATTACACATTATGACCAATTAAATAGATAATCTAGCCATATAAATAAATTAGATTAATACGCAGTTTTGAATTAAAATATAATATTTTTCACTATTCATTAAAAAATGAACTTTATCGGAAAAATTCCAAAAAACTACACAAAGTAAATTCTAATGTACCCATTCTAAAGAAAGATTTTATTTACTGAAATAGAATTTATTAAAGTGACTGAAACTAGATTTAAAGAGGGTCACCATTAAAAGGTTGTAAATCGACCTTTTAATGTAAATTTTTCTTAAAATTAGATTCATTCAAATTTTAAGCCTCTAAATTTTATTGGATAAAAGTAAATAAATTTAATAAACATGTATATTCATATTGTAGTTAGTTTCTTTCATTCCCTCCAATACAACATCTAAGAGATAACTTCCATTTAAAATAATATTATTATATTATTAGTGTGCAACATAAGATTTCAATGAAACTCGTTGTTGTGTATCGGGTACGCTATCAAACATAGAAACCCTTTTAAAGTAAAATAAATATTTAATTCGCAAATATAAATAAATATGAAAATATCTTATTCTTCATTTACCTGGGATGTTACATGTTGGGCCCTAATCCCCCAGTTATACATCCAATAGAACCTTATGTGGAACATCTTCCTAATTTAGAAAATGATGCATGGTTTCAAGGTGGTTTTTATATAAAGACCTGCCATGGAGCACTGTGCTCTTCCCCTTCGAGGGGAGAGTCAAATCAGATGATACAGTGGAATCATGCAATGATGTTTTTGGGGGATGGAGTTCCATAGGCATTAATGTTATATCTAGAGACTTTTATTTATATATTATATCATCTGTAGATGACTTCTAATATGAGAATAATACTTGATACTTATATAATGAGAGGATCCACCAAATACTGGTGGGATATTCTGAATCAGGCTGGTTAGAATCACGAAGTGACTTGGAGGGATTTCTAGTCGATATTCATTAACTCTTTCATTCCAATGACCATATGGGATGATCATTCTAGGATGTTAATAAACCTTCAGTAGGGTTCAATGATAGTCATTGAATATTCCGATTTTCTTACAGAGCTCTAGTGTTCCATGAAAATCTATACTCATGATGATATAGTGAAAGCAAACAGATTTGAGTATGACCTTCAACATCCTATTCCTTTTCAGGTGATTTTTTTATAGTTGATGACCATATTTTAAATAGCATACCATTCCCTTTTAATGTAGAATAACCTTAAGGAAACAGATGTTGTGAATTGGGATTGTTCAAAACCCTGATATAGGAGTTATTCTACTAGTAATTGAAGTGATGCTTTGAGATTGAACCATTGAGAAACAACAGCTAGTTGATAGCCACAGATAGTTACATGGTATGTCTCTAGTGTGGGATGTTTGGGAATAAGAGGATACAATTTCCTAGAGGCATCATCATGTCTCGAGGCAACAGAGGATTGAAGTATCTTCAATAATTATTCATGACCATACCATGTGATCCAAGTGGGAGAGGATCTATGTAAGATCCACCTTTAGAAGCATCTTCAGTTGCACGATTTCAAGAAGGCAGGTGGAGTACTACTGACCGTACAGACCTTTGAGGATAGTGTAGCCATGGTAGTTAGGATTCAAGTATATAGTGCCAGTAGAGAAGAACATATCTAGGTAGTAATGTTGGAGCATCGGTCTATAGATCAAGACATATATATTCATTGCATCATATAAAATAGGTGAAGAGAAATGGGATATTTTCTATTCATGGTTTTATTCTAATATAATCGACTCTCATTTCATCCTTATTTGATATAGGTAAATCAAATTATTTCATATTTTTTCTTATTGTGGTGAGTCTTGGACATCAGGTTGAGTAATAATCTAGTGTGATGACACTAGAAACACTGTTTGCTAAAGGATCATGGAGTGTATTCCATTTCAATGTTTGTCCTCTTAAGGTAGGAAGTAATAATTTTTTATGGACCCTCATCATTATCCATATAACCGACATTGATTTTATTTTTAGTATGGTCTGGTTGGTTCCCTACCATGCCTATGTTCATTTTTATTATCAGAGGGTTTCATTTACATCACTAGAGGGTTGTATATATATTCACAAGGGGAAGTGGTATTTTTAGGTCAGTAGAATTGGATGGTAGAATCTTAGGCTATGTGGAGTTACCACACATATTGATAGATTCTACATGAATGATAAATGAGTACATCTGATTTTGTTACTTAATTTTTTAGATATGTTCAAGGATGAGTTCCCCAAAAACCTTTTAAGACTACTTTATCAGAGAGAGGTGGAGATTAATATCAATGTTGTGACAATATATGCACTAGTGTTCATTCCGATTTGCAGGATGGTCATTGCACTATTATAAAAGCTTAAGAGGCATCTAGAGGATTTAAAGGCCAAGGGTTTTATAAGTCCATGTACACTTCATATGGTTTTACCAGTAATTTTTACCATGAACACATAAGGAACACTCATGAATTGAAAGGATTATAGGAATTTGAATCATTTTATAATGAAAACTCATTGTCCCTTACCTCACATAGATGAAATTTTTGACAATATATTGGGAGGGAGGGTATTCTCATTGATCGACATGATATGCAGATATCAACTAGTTTGTGTCAGACCTTCATATATTCCTCATACATTATTCCATAGTAGGTGTTGCTTATATGAGTATATTGGGATTTCATTCAATCATATGAACTTTCCTTTAATCTTCATGTATTTTATGTATAGGGTTTCCCATCCCAATACCAATTCCCTTTTCTTAGTCTTCATAGATGACATATTGGTGTCTTCTCATACTCAAATGAACCATGCCACACATATCAATATATTATTTAATACACTAGGAGATCTTGATATATATACTATGCTTAGTAACTTTCATTTATGGATCGATAAGGTTCACATATTATGTCACATTATCATAGAGGTAGGAGTTTCAAATGGCCCATATATGGTGAGAGTCGTGGATACATGGGAGATTGAAATTAACACCATTAATATATTGAGTTTCATTGGGATATCAAGTTACTAAAATAATTTTATACATGAATTATCATTCTTATCACTGCCTCATATGGGTTTTAATAATAAGGGGGTGATGTTTATATGGTCTGAATCATTCGAGACAACATTTCTGGATATAAAAGGATTATTCACATCATCACGGATCTTGATTCTTCCAGAATAGGGTATGATCTAAACATTCTATTAGGACACATCAACTTTCAAGCATGGAGCGGTTATGATACAGGGAGACCAATTATTGGCGTACAGGATGTGGAATTTTGTGTCCTCCTATGTGGAATTACCCGACACCTGATCTCGGGTTATCAATTTCTTTACATGGTTTGTCATGTTGGATGAATTACCTTCTTGGAGAGTGTTTTGGGATGTTAATGGACCACAATATCCTCAAGTATACTTTTACATAGTGGGAATTAAATCTCAGGAAGAAAATATGAATTTAATATCATCAATTATTTGATTTCGATATGGCATATATATAATGGTAGTGAAAAGTTATTTCTGATGGTCTCATAAGGAGGAATTAAATGCATGCAACTCGAGAGGCCAATAGAGAATGGAAGCTTATTCTCTATTTCTTAATATGTTCATATAGGTACATGACCATCATGGATAGTATGTACTTGTAGCACTATCAGTGAACTCATAACATATAGAGAAGGTTATGAGGGGACAATTATCTAATCCTGAGTGGTTGGTCCTATGAGAGGGTATTATTGGTGATGACCTACATTGATAATGAAATATTGATGATAAAAATATATTGAATATACATGGGAATATCTAGGATCCCAATGTTATCATAGAGTATATAATGTGTGAGTCAAATGGTTCTTAGTAGGAACTTCACCATAGAATCTCCAAGAAGTATCATGGCATGCGTTGACAGTATCATTTCCGAGGAATGAAGAATTAGATAGTAGGATTTATCACAATGTGTTCTACCAAGCACCAGGTGAAGGTAGAACAACAATGATATGTTGGCATGTTATAGATATTACCTATCCAAGAATTGAAATGTTATTATTTTATATGGATTTTTAGTCGGATTACTAATATTTCCTCATGGTAGTGACGTAGTTTTGGTAGTTGTGGATCGACTGATTAATGTATCCCTCTTTCTTCCAATCCAAGAGACCTTCTTAGTTGATGAGATAGAAAGATTATATGTTTGTGAGATTATCCAAATATGTATGGATCCTCTTTAAATCATTTATTATTGTGATTCTCATTTCACATTGAGGTTTTATTATATGTTGTAGAAGTCTATGGGAACACATGTGCTTCTAAGCGCATCATCCCCCCAACTGATGAACGGGTAGAGTAGACTATATTGGCTCTAGAATAAATGTTCTGAGAATTCATTATTGATTTTAGTGGTTATTTGGAGAATCATATCCAAAACATAGAGTTCTTGTAAAATAACAGTTATTAGATACTGATTCGAATTACTCCCTATGAGGCCCTATCAGATAGGATGTGTTGTTCACACCTGTTCTAGTTATATGTATGATAGGTGGTTCTAATAGGATCTTGTATCATTAGAAATACTTCACATCATGTTCAAATTCTCATAAAACCTATGTATTCATATCCATACATATAGAAATCATATGCCTATCTACATTAATGACTGTGGAAGTTTCAGGTCGGGGATCATGTATTCTTGCGAGTATCACCTAGACATGGGCATAGATATATATAGAGTCAAGGGAAGTGGTAATCATGATTTTTCTGATTATTTGATATTTTGGAGAGAGTTGGGTATGTAGAATATTTGTTTCCATTACATCATATGCATTGTTTCATTGACAATGTATTCTATGTTTCACATATTCACTGATATCATGCCGACATGTCTCATCTTCTCTATCATAAAGATGTTGATCTTAAAGATGATGTTTATTCTAAGGAGTATCCTATATGAATTTTTTACTGGTTCATGAAGTCTCTCCAAGTCCATTGTATCAATTTAGTACATGAATTATGAAAGCATTACTAATTATAGGATGAGACATTTGAGGTGGAGGCCAACATACGTCCTCAATAAACTGTATTATTCTCAGATAATGTTCTTCCATCCTTAAGAGGTGAAATTGGGGATGAAATCATTATATTTTGGAAGCCTGTAAGAACATGGACTTCATTCATGTTTTGGATCCTTTTAATTTTAGTCTAATTCATTATTATGAACATAATATTAATTCCCATTGAGGTTAGTCTTTTTCATGGTTCTATGGGGATTTTTGGGTCTTAGAGCCTTTGTCATTGGATAAAAGAACTAGTCATCATTATTAATAGAAACTGTGTGTAAAAGACTGCAATGTATCTCTTAACCTTGTCGGTATAGACATGTGGGGTGATAAAGGGGCACAATTTTCCCTAACCTTGTGCTAAGTTCCAAAACAGACATGCCAAAACTATGAAACTTTTTAAAAAGGAGAATTTCAGGTTTGGTTCATGGTTTTTCAAACCCTATAGCCTAACAATGAGGGTCCCCTCTAGAGGTAGTGATCCATTCATGGTTGGTTCACAGTTCACCGAACTATGAGGCTAAACATCACACCACTAATATTTGGGTAAAATTACTATATTTCCCTTAAAAACTTATTAAACACACTATATATATATATATTTATTTATACCATATCTAGAATTCAGTGGGTTTCTTTATCCCATGAGATCTCTATCAAATCCTATATCTAGGATTTTCAATAATTTGTCTATATGATGTCATATTTATGTTCCATCAATCTCCATGGATATACACTGTAAGAGCCTCATTAAATCTTTCCATTCTCTATTATTGAGGGATAGGATTCCATGCCCTATTTTCAAATCAATCATTCATTCATTATATTTCTTCCCTACCATGAAAATGTAATGGAAAATATTGTATTAGGATAGTTGTTTGAGCATGAGGTGGGTGTTCTATAATATATCCCTCATGTTTTCATGTTTTATAATATGTGCCATTGTGCCACACATTCGTTTAATCATGAAATTTCTTAAGTCTATCTTCCATAAATTTGATGACCTATTAGAACCCAAATTCATAATTAGTTTTAAACCATTGAGTGAGCCATCCTTCTGGGTGTTCTCTCTATATTACTAATTTTTTTTCTTGTGTGTGCCACCAAAGAACCTAATTGATTTAGCTTTTTTAATTCAAAATGATGCTATAATAAATTTTTAGTTGATTAATGTTGTGTTGTATAATGGCTAACACCGCCATCATATAATGAATTGAATTGATTAATGATGAGTGGTAAGACCACATCACCAATTAAATGGACAATGGTTACACCCTTTTCATTGTTAAATATAAATGAGAAAGGGAATATACCTTTGATTGTATTGAATCCAATGGTTATTAATCAAAGATAGGACCTAATGGTATTACAAACCTTAATAATTATTATGAATGGGAATGATGACCTTTGTTAATAATTATTAACGGCCATTACAACCCTTATTAATATATAATACTAAATGGTTATGAAAACCATTTATAAATAAACGAAATAGGAATGAATACCATTAATAAATAATCTAAACAGGAATTATGACCCTGTTATACCAAAATCGGGATGAATAACTTCATATAAATGTGATAAAATATAGTCATGATGTCCCTTATGATACTATAGGGGCATGAAATCCCTTGGGATACTATATGTGAATATAATCTCTTATGATACTATACAAGCATGGACTCCCTTTCTGTGATAATGAGCATGTCGTCCCTTAGTACTATGATACTGGTCGTGGAATGATTTACTATGATATTGGGTATTCCCTCCCTTAATTTATGATACTGGGCATGGAGACCCATTTATTATAGTGATATTGGTCATATAGTCACTTATAGATGTGATATGAGGAATTGTGTCCCTTAATACGTGTTCAATGTTATACAGACATGGTCTGAAGTAGGTAGTGTCAACTGAGTTTCCTTTAGGAACTAGTACCATCCCATTTACACATTTTATTACTAAATTTCATTATTATATATGCACATTTCTAGTTTTTATACAAATTTTGGATATTTATATACGCCATTCATGGTGTCCTGATAAGATTTTTATCCCACCATATCAGGGTTGACAATGGTATCTGTGAAGGCTATGATTTTATGTGTAGATAATGGGAAGCCTCCTCCTATGTATTCCTGAAATATTACATAAATTATGATGGTGGATTGGTAAAATATGACCAGGAATGATCTCAGTATTCTTTGATAGATTTTATTAACTTTATCTACCTTTTTTATCTTGTACTACAGGTACTTCATGTTATTTATAAGCATGTTATACTATTTTGTAAACACAAGATATTATCATCCATCTTATGAGATTCAATTTTCTGCATTTGATTATTATTTCACTCATTGTTTTTTCATGGATGTTTCCTCATATTTTTTTCAATTATACTTATTACACTAGTTATCTATTGATTGTACCAACGTGATACTATAGTAATGAGGTCATAGTCTACCCATGGACACACCCAATAACGTTTCCACTAGTTGGTAGCCTGTGGAGATTCTGTAGATGCCAATGAGACTATGTGTCCCACCAGGATCGGGTCACCTTTGAGTGGTACCCTGGCATGGGACGTTGACCGCGTTGTCATGACACGTCAAATTGATAATGATTTTAAGGTTGATTTATAGTCTAGGATAGACCCTAGGTCATCTCTCAAGGAGCATTGGTAGGTTTATAGTGTTTATTTTTAATAAAAATGACTAAGAGAGGGGTGGTTTTCAAAAGAGTTTAAAACAATGACTTAGTTGAAATATCTTAAAAGTTGAGTGAACAAGTTGATTTTGAAAAATATGAGATAAAAGGGTCTATGTGATTTTACTACACACATATCAAGTTCATTTTTCATAGAGATTCATCTTAGGTTTAGAGTAATTCTTTGGTTGGAGTTAATTGGAATCCTGATTAATTATTATGCTTTTATTTCAATGCTTTAACCACCAAACCTTGACGTAACAATCGTATTGTCAAGGTCTAGTACTTATACATGGAATAAAAGCTGCCAAAGCAGATTTAAATCTCAATAAGGTGGTTATTAAAAGGATTCTTCTGATTTCCAATCGGAACAACACAAGTCACACACTCAAAACCTCACACCGATCGGTTATAAATTAAGAGAATAACACTCACATGTATCAAATCAAGAATTCAAATATGAAATAAAAATATGATAAATTCAATGGAATGTTTAAACTCCAAAATTACTCCAATATAGTTGCTATTTTATGCATCAGAACTCCCTTGACATGTGTGTAGCTCCCTCACAACGAACACCCAACTTTTAGCTCGACATCGGGAGGAGGAGGAAGCTCGGGTGGAACTCATTCTTCATCCATGATTCACCTTTCAGGATAGGGTCCTCGAGAACTTCTTGGATGGTGAGAGGACTCCTTTGGGTCTCCAAAATGGAAGATTGTGGCTCCTGGTTCGAACTTTCAAATGAGGTTCCCTTGGTGCCCTTTTATGGCCAAATTGCTAAGGGTTTTGAGCACCTAGTTTTGGTGATACCAATTGAGTCTCGGTTTTGTTTTGGTATATGGCATTATATCGTCATGTATAAAAGATAAAATATGTTTCGCGCAGTCTTGGATGTCACCAAGTCAAATTTGATGGCCATGGAACATCTATAAATGTAGATGTAGTCATAAACCCGAACCAAACTCTTGACTTCATGCAGATTCTATCCCCTGGAAAGAATGGTTCGGATTGGCCCACAGATGAACGAATTGACCTTCGGTTATTTGAGATGAATTGTATCCCATGAAGTTTTGGAGAGGCCCAAAAAATTGAATCCCATTTTCATGCACGTATTTCTCACACAGTTCAAAAAAGTGGATAGGTGTCCTTGGGATCCATTCAATTTTGGCCCATTTTTCTTCCACTTCATCAAAGGCCCTCCAAATCATCTCCTCCTTCATTGAAATAATAAAAACAAGTAACATTTCCCATTCTAATACTGATTAACATTAATTGAGTGATTCAAACATAAAGTGCAATTTATTATTATATTTGGAATATTCATTACAAAACTAGTTTAAAAATGCGGTGTAAAGGTGGAATAAAACAGTGAATCGTGGTACGATCAGAGGTCATAGGTAGAAACCATTAGTCATGAGAGAAGTCACATTGGGGATCAATATAGTGTTTGGATGCAGGGAACATTGGTCACATGTATTGTTCCTATTGGGAGGAAATATCATTGTGGCATGTTAGGAACAAAACCCCTGGAATATCATTTATTTCATGAGGTATATTTTGTCGAGAGCCTATGTCATCCAAGGTTTTCACCTCAAGCATCCCATGTTTTACATGATGTATCTCATTCCATGGGTGAGTATCTTCCAAGGCTTTCAACTCAGTAATCCAATGTTTTGACCGAATTAGATGATTCCATGGTTCTTTATCTTCGAATTATTTCACCTCATGCATCACATTGTCTTCAAAGGTATGTACTTGGGGTCAGGTCATAAGTTGAACATTATGTGGAGATAGATTGAAATATCTCACGAAGATGGATTGGGGAACAATTTAAACATAATGTGAAAGATTCCCCATGTAGGTGGATCATGTAGGTCTATCACTAGGGTGGTAGATTTCACACTAGTATGTTTACCAATTGATGGATCAGAATTCTTTGTGGACGAAAATCTAAGGGGTGTGCCCCATTAAGGTAAGGTGCAAAACCATAAAGGTGGATTAGAATTCCCCAAGGGGTGGATGAGGGAAGTACATCCCTATGAGGGAGTACATAAATATTTTTTCTATATTTGGGTAAAAACGCAACATGGAAGCGGATCGAGGGGTGTGTCCCATAAAGGTAAGATCTCGTGCCATGAAGGTTGATTGGAATACCACATGGGGTGGATTTGGGAGGAACATCCCTATGAGGAATCACGTAAAATGTTTTCTAATGTATGGATCAAGATGCCCCAAGAAGGTGAATTCTTGGGGTGTCTATCATATTTTGAAGATATCACCCAAAAAAATTTGATTAGATAACCCATTGGGGAGGATCAGGTTGGTACATCCATGTTCCTCCTCCGAGAAGGCACATTATGGGTTGTGCGGAAATGGTCCGACGAGGATCATCACCCGTATTTTTTTCCTGAGACATTTTCTTATCAGCATCACCATTTCTTTTGATTCAACACATTCTACATCATTATCCATTCATAAAGGTTTTATTTACCCCATAAGGACTAGGTAATTCACCCCTTTCACATTGCGATAGAGATGTCACAATCAAACAGTCCCAGCGGGCGATTGTGTGGCTTCAAGTACTTGGGTAATCGGTCCTCCTCGGATATAAATTCCTTTGATGGTCTCCCATGGGATTATTTATGGATACAGGAATGCCCAATGGCCATGGTATCGATGATTTATGGACCATATTTCCAAAGGCATGTGTTTGTTGATTGATGATTCAAACAATGACACTTGATGGATCCATTGGTCAAGAGGAAGAGAAGTCAAGCTCACTGCACCCTTATGAGGGAGGATTATTGTCTATTCCTAGAATCTCTTATATATTTAGGTCATTTTCATATGTTCATGAATCCATGGTTCATTTCCAAAGATTGTTTCCTAAGGCAACCCTTAATTTGAATGTTCATCATTTTCATTCATATATTTGATGCTATGGAGGTACCTCTCACTTGAACCATACAATAAGGTTCTATAGAGTTTATATTCATCTAGGGTGGACATAAAGAGATTTTATGTTGGTATTGGACCCATAAGATGGGTTTCCTATGTATCCTTGAGTGTATAATCAGAACCCACGTAGTTAGGATTGAATGGGGCTTATGCATAGAATCTTCCCATTTGAGAAGACATGATTGGGAGGACCCTTTTGGTTGGTAACACTGTTGAGCTCAGGACTTCTGGTAGGCATCCTACATCTCTTGGTTTGATCATGAATTAGAGTTCTCATAGTTCAGATTTTGTGGATTTTGTAATCACCACAATCCTCTAAGCCCACGTGAGTCGTGATCCGTGTGTGAAAAAAGAGCATGTGTGTGATCCAACCAACCACATGCTTCCTCTCTTATTGGTGGGATAGGTAGAGCCTACGATAGATGAGGTTGGGGACCATGGGAGAGGGGGAAAAGTGATGAACCATTCAATGTGAAATTACATTAAATGTCATGCGGCATGACCTCTAAATATTGGGGACTTACCTCAATGGAAGACCCCATAATATCATTCAACGTATACTACTGTTTAAAGTAATATATCTTGGATGATGATTAACTGGAGGATAATCATTGTGGGAGGATCTGACATTCCTCGATCATGAGAGGGAAGAAATGTGCAAACCATGATTATAGAGGATCTCAGATCAAGAGAAATGATATGTGGCATAGAAGCCATTTAGTTGTACAGAGGTATGAGATGACTCTCTTGAGGGAGAATATTCCTTTGGTTGATGGCCATTTTTGTGGGCAACATATGTAGAGACACCAGGGCATGATGTGAATAATCAAGAAGAGGTATCCTCAAGACACTAACCATCCATTTCTGATGGTTGAGGATGTTTATGAAGATCTGAAATTGCTCAGTATACTACAGTTTAATGTCATATAGATTAGATGATGGCATTATAGTTTAATGTCATGTTTCATGGACTAATACTGAACTATTTATTATAATGTGGTATGGACGAATAATGAACAGTTTAATGTCACGTGGTATGGGTAATAACTCAATGTTTAAGTTCATAGAGTTTGGACCATTTATTATAGAAACCCATGATTAGTTGTAATATAATCGGGCTAGGATGTTATGACATGCCTCGAACATGAGGGGGAAGGAATGTGTAAATTGGGACTCTAGAGATTCTTGGATCCGGAGAAATGATATGGGGCATGGAATACAATGAGGAGTACAAAAAAAGGAAAATACCCTCATGATGATGAATTTTTCTTTGGGTGATGGTTGTCTTGTAAGAGACATATGCAAAGATACCATGGAATGATGTGCATAGTAAAAAAAAGGTGTCCACATGACATTGGCCTTCTATTTTTGATGTCCATGGAGGTTTATGAGGATCCAAAATCACTACAAATTCCGAGTTTTTTGGACGGAAAGGATGTGTTTGAGCATGTAAGGAACATTCAGACTGCGATTTTCTATGGAGTTCTGGGTCAACCTGGAATAGGAGGCAGGTGATAGGGTTTTTTCAGTGGTGCATGAGGGTTGTCTCTTCTCTGGGTATTTGAGGGAAGGAAGTAGAGGCAGCATAAGGGTGAAATGAAAAAAGTTTGTCAACGTGGCCCAAATATATCGTGGTGTGACACTTCAATTTTAATGTGGATTAATGACTGTAGTGAAGGGACTGGCCCATAAAGCCAGGACCACAGGCCTATAGTGTTCAGGAGCAATGATTGATATGGTGAAACCCCCACAGTATGGACTGGTGGGCGTGAACGACTTTCCACATATGGTTCTCTGCATATGGTCTGGCCACATAAGATTCTATGCATTATATGGTGCATGAAAGACCTGGCCTCCGAATACCACTCGAATACTAGGTTCTGCAAATGGGAGACCACATAACAACTTCTGCATAGGGGTGTCTACATACTGCATGCCACATAGGGAGTCCGAGAATCAATTTTATTACATTTTTTATTATTGGATTGTTGGTTTTCTATGGAGGGTGTTCCGAATACACTTATCAGGATGGAGATTGCGAGCTGCATATGGTTCGTGGGATGGAATCTGCAAACTATTTTGTATACGGGATGGATTCCGATGAACTACTTCAGGTGCGGGAGAAATTCCACAACACACCCCTTATAGTCTTCATCCCCTTTTGGACTTTCCCCCTTTATCTCCCCATATTTTTTACATTCTTTTTTTAGTTCCCCTAGTAGTCCTTTTATAGAGTGTCAGGTACGATGTATGAGAGATACAAGGGGAACATTTTGTGGATGCCACTTTGAAGAAATCCGCCATGCAGAAGAATCAAGCAACCATGTTTTGTGTATGAGTGAGATGATGAAGGATTCCCCTCATCTTCAAACCATGTCATTCATGGGGTTGATTTTTGGGGTGTACATCCATCAGATTTTCTCCTGTGAAAATGGTCCATGATGGCTTCGGTTTGTAAGCAGAAAATCACTAGGAATATCTTCATTAACTAGCCAAATCCTTGAGGGCCAGCGCATCATAGGCCATATTCATACTGGTAGTTCACATTTTATTCATTTTGCGAACCCTTCGTGGTGATGGTATGCAGAAAACCCAGATTCTTTTGAAAAATTTGATTTCTTCACTTTTCACCTCAATTTTTCAATCCAACACGCATCCATATTCTTTACCAAAATTTTGGGAGTATTTTCCTTCCATTTTATGAATTATTGGGACACTAAAAATTCCCCCATCGGAATGGGATTCGATTAGGACGAAGAGGATTCTATTTCATTGTAGAAGCAGTTGAGACATGAATGATCAGATAATGATCTAATTGTTTCCTGAGCTAAGGGACTTAGCGAGCATAGTTTGACTATTGCTGAGGTTTTATGGAACACCACATGATTTTTTTAATTTTTTTAGTATTACCCTAATTTGTTTAAGCCTACTTGAAATGAGATTAATGGGTCAACTTATTAATGGGTCAAATTATTTAATGGGTCAACTTATTTAATGATATTAATGGGTCAACATAGCTAAGGGACTTAGCGAGCATAGTTTGACTAACAAGTTTTACATCTCCTTTAATGGGTCAACTTATTTTTAATGAACTGATACACAACTTTTACCCAAAGGTGTTATATGTGGATTTTCCCTCTAGAAAGTGTGACATATTTTTCACTGGTAGTTCCCAGTCCTACCAATCAAACTCAATACTGATGTTTTAGGTCAAACATCTTTGACCAAACATAATGGCTAGTGGTCCCCAATTTGGGACCGTCAGACTGAGATGTTCAAATATCCATCAAAAATGGGTTAGGTATTTCTCTTAACCCTTACTTTGTGAATTATGGACATGCATGAGGCTCAAAAGCCATTTTAGGCGTACAGAGGTGGGAAAATATTCTCCTGAGGACGAATTTTCTTTTGATTAACGACTGTTTTTGTTGGAGCCGTATGGAGGGCCCCAAGGGCATGATGTGAATTTTCAAACAAAGGTGTCTTCAAGACAGATTCCTTCTATCTTTAATGGCCTTATTGGGTTATGCAACATTTTTGAATTTATTTGGATTCTAGGAGCCACAGTGGGTGGATAGCATGAGGAATGGTGTCTAAAAGAATTAGGGACATTCATAACGACTTTGAGTGGGAAACAATTATCGCATGGTTCTTAATTGTATAAGGGAGAGACTGGGAGTGGTTAGTTCATATAGAAATCCCCTTTATGTCTGAGGAATTTGGAAAGACGAAGGTATGTAAGACATTATCCAGAAGTTTTCCAAATCGAGGTTGTGAAAGAACATGATTGTCATTTTAGCATACAAGAACTTTAATGGACTCTCCTGAGAACGAATTTTCCTTTGATCTACAGTCGTCTTTTAGGGTACATATGTAGTGTTTCTGGGGAACAATGTTCATAGTAAAAAAAATTGTCAGTAGGACACTGGCCTTCTGTCTCTAATGGCTATGGTTGTTTTAGGAAATTGGGAACTTTATAAATACAGTATGTGAACTTGAAAAAAAGGATGTATCTAAACATGAAAATGGTCATTTTAACTGAACGTATTAAGAAGAAACATGAAAATGAATGGTTAAAATCATATTTTTTATGTGGATCAACTTCATGCATATGGATGGGGTATACATAGACACTTTAAAAGGGACCATAGTTGAGTTGATCCCACATGTTCTAATATATCGGAGATGCATGTAGTGATGATAATGAAAACCTTGAATTTGAGGGGCCTTGAATAAGGAGGGATGGAATGAGGATGTGAAGCAGTTGGGAATATTGATATAGGAGAGGACTCTCTTGGAGACGAATTTTCCTTTGATTGACTGCCATTTTTTTGGAAAACATATGCAGAGCTACTGGGGCATGATGTGCATAGACAAAACAAAGGTGTCTATAGGACACTGGACATCCATATATGATGGACTTATAGTGTTATTTATATTCATGATCACTCAGAGAAAGGAGTTTGAGATATGGTAGAAGTGTATCCAGGAATTTTTTTTGACACTTTTCGGGGCAAGTGCATCTGTCTGTTGAGGACACGTTGATTGTTTCCCCACATTCCTACTTTCCAAAGGCAAGTGGAATCCATTCAATATTCAAGTTTCTTTGATCCTTGATCAAAATGGGATGATGGGATATTGTTTCCACCATCTGTGGATTCCTCCTCGGAACTCATCACTTAGTCTGGTTCTCCCTCATAGATTAATACATTTTTTATGAAACTCTTCCTAGGGCTATATCTTCATGGACTCTGGTTAATTACACTGCTACTTTCAGGACATTCTGAGGGGTACGGTTAGGGAAGAAACCTTTAGTCGGGGAGTAGTAATGTTGGTCCTCACTGGAGTTTCTATATTCCGGAACACTAGCACATCTCTGTTTCTTCCCCTTATGATAGGGCTTCACGAGGGCACGGAAGCACGTGGCTTCCCACGTCGATTGTGGAGAATTATATTCCATAGGCATGTCTCTGAGGTTCTTCTCATATTCCCATGTTTAACATAGTGTATTCCACATTTTTAACTTCTATAAGAGATTGATGGGACTGATCAAAACACTGAATGGAGTGGATCAGATGGGTGCAACCCCTGGAGGGAACACTGATGTTGTGGCTAACGCATGGTTAGGTTACCGATTACTGCTAGAGGGCAGTGAAGAGGTGAGTGACATGATCTCACTGAGATGTGGTGGCTAGGGTAAATATTATGATGTATATGGAGAGTTAAATGATGTGGTTGGTGAGTGAGATATTTCCGGTGCGAGGGTGATGATGATGTTGGGATTGAGCCTTGAAGAGACTTCCTATGTATCCCTGTGGTAGGGAATTAAAGTCCACGTAGTTCAGGATGGGTTATAGGATCAGGGTGTGCGCATAAGATCATGACCCAGTGATATATTGGGGCTTATGTGGGGTTGATATCCTGAGGATGTTCTGACACAACTGGGAAGGAGAAAGGATGTGTGTCCTAACAAAGGGACGACAATGACTTACCATTAATTCCAGAGTACAATGGCTTACCGATGGATGGGGATCACAATGTCTTACCGCTGGATAGGGTTGACAATGGATTACCACTAAATAGGGTTCCAATTGATTACCACTGAATGGGGTTAACAATGGATTACCGTTGGTCCGGGAACACAACGACTTACCACTGGTCGGCGAACACAACGGCTTACCGCTGGTTGGGGAACACAACGGCTTACCGCTAGTCGGGGAACCCAACAGCTTCCCTATGGTCGGGGTTGGACCTCAAGGAGGCTTCTTATGTACCTTTCCAAGGAGACAAGGATCTAATACCACATAGTTCAAGTCGGTGTTGTTTAATGTCTTGCAATAAAAATTTGAATAGACATAAAGTGGTCGGGATTGTTTGGTGAACTGACGTGAAGGGGTTCGAGACTAGTGAGTGTTGGTCTTGAACCTTAGGGCGGCGTCCTACATAACTTTCCTAGGAGACAAGGAACAAATTCCACATATTTTTGGAGGAAAGGGGATTGAACCATAGGGAGGATTCCTTCATACCTCGCCTTGATAAGGATAAAGTCCATGTAATTCGGTATGGTTTGGGGATTGAACACTAAGGATTCCGGGAGAAGATGTTATTGTCAATGCTTACTTGAAAACCACATGAGTTGTACTCTGGGTGAGAAACAAGAGGAATAAAAGACCTTATTATCACATCACAAAGGTGTGTATATCGGAAGTGAAGTGGGGCTTACACGTGGTTAACCACTCAAAAAGAAAACAGGGGCTTACACGTAGTTCATGACCCAAAGTGGAAAAAAAGGATTTTATGTGGTTAGTAGCCCAAAGAGATGGTGATTGGGAAATAATCTAGGATGGAGGCCTGGGTGGTGGTAGGGCCTAATGAGAGAGGTATTTGGCATGGAAGAGAGGAGGGTTCCAGGGACCATCCCCCCTCTGGTCCTTGGCACGAAAAAATAAAGGAGGAGTAAGGGTATTACCTCCTTCACGAAATCTAGGGCTTACACCAAGGTGGTTACCCTACCCCTCAGATAGGTGCTGCTATGGAAAATAGGACCACTTTCCATGTGAAGAATATCTCACCAGTGGAGAAGAGCTGGCGTAGAGAGTGTCCGAGATGGGGTGCCCCACATAGAGTGCACGGGTTCAGGTCACAGTTTAACGTCGTGTGCTTAGGACGATGGTGCTTGGCAGTTTAACATCTTGTAGCTCAGAAGAGGTAGGTTCACTCTGCCCCCTAGGACTGACATAACCGTCTCTCTTTAACCATTTTTGAAGGGAAGGCACCATCAATGCCATGGTGAGGGGGTGTCATGGAGAGATCCACTGAGGGTCCCACATTAGTGTGGCCATGTGAAGAATAAATAGTTGATAACATGCCTATGTGAATAAGCATATGGAAATGCAATTCAACTTGAAGCACCACCCAAGGTAATTTGAAATCACATCATTGAAACATGGAGGGTCGCACGGGAAAAGGGGTTGCAGAGCAAAAGGGTTCATAGAAAGAATTCTCGTGAAGCTCTAATGCTCCATATAGTGGAGGATCATCACGAAGGGGTTTGCTTCGTGAAGTGAAGTTTCATAGCCTAGGCATAGGTAATAGGTTCATAAAGAAGGTACTTCACGAAGTGGAAATGATTTCATGGAGGAGGGCTTCATGAAACAAGGGTGCCATGTGAAGAATAGCATTGCAAAGTGGTGTGCTTCGCGAAGCATAGTGACCCTATCTTGGCATGTGGGTTACATGTGAAAGGAGGGTACTTTATGAAGCACATGTGCTCTATGAAGACTTGTGTCCCCTTGGGGATCCCATTTCTTCATGGAGGCATCTGGGCTCAGCAAAGGGCATCATTCTTTAATGAGGGGTTGAATTTTAGAAAAGGTAAAGTCACTTCGCGAATCTAATGTACCATGAAGAGATCATGTTTTGTAGAGAAGAACTTGCTTTGCGATTTGAGAGATAAGAAGGAAAAAGTATGGAGGATCCATCCATTGGGCTCGAGGGGAGCCTTGTATTTATAGGAAAGAGGCATCGTGAAGCAGATTTTTCTTGGCATGATGACCCATTGCATTTTTTCATAAAAACGGAGCCTCCCATCTACCTTCTCCATGAGGGATTCACAAACGTAAAATCTGACCACGGATCCTAACAACTCCTAGCCTTGTGGTGGATTCACTAATATCAAATCTTATCGCAGAGCCTCCTGCCTCCTTGCTGCATGGTGGCTTTGTGAATGTCAGATCCGATCACGGAGCCTCCCACCTCCTTGATCTTTGTCAGCTTCACAAAGGGGGTATCTTTACATCGTTCATGGTTCTACGGGGCCCCATAAACAAGATTCACAAGGTATCCTTAAAGGCTTTGAATTTTCTCTTCCGATTTCCAATTTTTTTGCACCAAAAAATGCCCCACCCCCCTCAGACAAGGATCCAAGGAGAAAACGAGGGTCAAAGTATGAAGTTTAGTCACCAAAACTCTTTGGTCAATCGTGAATAAGGGTTGTGAAGGAGGATTCCAAGGCATATAGGTGATTCTTGGTATGAGAGCGTTTTGAATCTCTCCATAGTCAGACGCTCTGCAAAGTACAATGTGTCATCGCCTATAAATTGTGGAGGATGAACTCCCTTTTTTTTCTTCCATACCTCAGTGTTATATTATTTATTGTTCAAGATTCTCAAAGCTCCACGTACTTCGCAATTTCTCTATGAAAAATGTAATTTATACTTCATGACACACAACGAGTCTTTGGATCTGTAGTGGTGTGCTCTGTGGATTGTTCCTGATGGTTGGGGCACAGCTCCGTGATTTATTTGCTGGGACCGAGCTCCGCAAACGAGCATCATGAGTGGGCTTCCTGAAAGTGCTTCACGAACAAGAATAAAAAAGGTCCTAATTTCCAAAAAATGAATGGCTCACTAGGAGGCTAACTGGGGTTCCATGCAGATGCTACCTGGAGGGAGGAAATGGTGGATAGATCGGGTATAGGGGAGTTCATACGAAGCCATTGTCACCATGATTAACGTGTAGATCTACTTTCAGAGAGCCATATGGACTATCCACTATTAAAGAGGCTGTATTTATATGGATTTTTCCAAATGGATGACTTCTTCATCCCTGATGATAGTAGGGATGATCCATCTTACTTATTCAGAAGCACATCATGCTAGTGCCAATGTTTTTGGGTGGCTGACGGCCATGCCTGAGAGGACTTCAAGCCTGTTAAAACTGACTGTCTATAAAATCTTGTGAATACAGTTGATGGGAAGGAACTGTAGCCAATGAAATCTCCCCTGATGTACCATAATATCTTGAAGGCATCCTTGGAGAACCTAGAGATGGTGTGGTCCGACAAGTGGGATCTTCTCCAGGGCGGCAACTTCATATATGACTGGTCCAGGGCCTACAGGGTAGGTTCCTCGTGTGAAGATTTCAGGGTGGAGCTGAGGTGAGTGGGCCTCTATGAGGTGTCTTTGGCCTCCCATTTTGATATTTATCATCTGAATCATCTGATGTGGTAGTTACTAATAACATGGTTGTTGAGGTCCAATGCATTCTATTTTCACCATAGAGAGGTCGGCATTAGCCCCGGGGATCTGCACCAGATTTCATGGGTCCTAATACTAGGGGAAATTTATGATGAATTCATTTCTGTTGTGGGTGCATGGAAGGATCTGGAGCATATGAGACTGCTCGCGATGACATTGATGGATCTGGTCTAGGAGAGGACAAGAATTTAGTGGGCGGTGTCGATTTCAAATGGTGTTTCAAACAGTTCTTGAACTTCACCGAAAATGGGAAGTTCCATGTGAGGCCATGGATTTTCCTGAAGGGGGATCAACAAGGCAAGGATCACTCATACTTGCAGCTTTTGGAGGACATCCAATGAAAATCCTGTGTATTTATCATGAGTACCGAGCAACAACTAGTAGTTAGGTTGGTTTCATTTATTGTGGCGCTCATCTGTTGTTGGATCCTACCATTGAGAGAAACAAGCATTGGTGTCCGATTGATCACGTATATCATGGCGTCAACAATGGAGGTAGGGGGAAATGTCATCCTTAGGATGCCGATATATGAAAAGATGTACAATATGTTGTGGCATATCAATTAGGGGAAGAAGCCACATAGGATATGGGGCCATTTCACCTCTTGTATGGGTGGATAGCTGCGCTTGTCGGGGGAATCTGTGAATATCCCAACCCCATTTCCCTTCTGGGATTGAATTTCTTCCCATCCATTCTGAATTCTATGGGGAGATTTTTGGCCAACATGATAGTGAAACCGGTGCTGAACCGGGTCAGGAAGGTAGACGAGTTCAATTTCTACCTGTTCCCATTTCCAAAATGTGTATTCAATGATGACGGCAGGGCAATGGAAGAGAATTAGTCCTACCTCCAGGACTTTTAAGGTAGATTCCTGGTGGTGTGGGTTGACCACAAATCCCTCTGTGATCGAAACACCACGCACCGATTTTAATGGTAGTTTCGGTGCACGCAGCGATTAACCCCACTTGTCTATTTGGGGGGCCACCACAAAGATCACCCAAGTGTGATGAGGCAGATGTGTCTCATGCTCACATGGGATGATAGGATGATGTGGAACGAGCTGCCTCCACTCACGACCATCTTCAGTCTGGTGAAGGACTATGCTAAGAGCTGGGAGGCACCCTACCCCAAGGAGATGCTGAAGAAGCCAACCATTCGGGTCGGCAACAGTGTTCCTCCCCAACCCTGAGCCTTGAATTTGAAGGTGGTGAGGACCTCTCTTGATGGTTGAGATGCAGTTGCGGCAAGGCCCACACCATTTAGAAGAAAGGTGGTATAGGCAGACCCATTAGTCCTAGAGGAGCTGAGTCATCTGGAGGGGAGGCCGACCAGTGTGTTCCGCAGGATATCCACCCAGGATCTAGGGAAGCAGTTGCACCACATAGACATTCCGGAGAATGCTGTCTTCTTATAATCTTGGGACATTTGGGATGTCAACATGAAATTCTTCAACCCGACCGAGATGTGGAAAAACATTAACCATCTCGGGATGGATTTTCTGGGGATAGGCCTCATCAGGGTCGGCATTGTAGTATCCCAAGCGGTGGTAGAGTAATACCTGGGCAAGTTGGAGGACTTCAAGAACTCCCAGGGTGACCTACGTCCAAATAAGGATTGACTAAAATTATTTCTAGATCGAACGGCCCCTCTGGAGTTATCATCTGCGAAATTGAGGGAGCGCTTCCCTCTGTCAGAAGAATTAGATGAATCATCTTAGAGCGAGGGGACTGGTAGAGGGAGTCCTCTAAAGGAGGGTGAAGTTGGAGATTCAGACCCAGAACATGAAGACTTTGTAGAGGATCTCTATGTAAAAACCTATTTCCATTCCATAGAGTATGCTTATAGGTTACATTGGACTCCTCACTAATATTTGAACTGTGTTGGAGGGCCTCATATGCAGAACCCATTCCATACCTATAGTATATTCATCTACGGGGCCTTCCAGAACTACACCCATGAATATTACAATTACTGCATCCAGTGGGTCTGAGACACCCATGTTAGTTCCTCCAGAGTCTTTAGAATTCCCAAAAATATACGGAGGACCATGAATCAGGGTCCCAATGGTAACCACCTTGGAGTGAGATAGACAATTTGATTTATTTAAGTCTCCAATATGAAATTCATGACTTCCACCCATTGATCTGGTTAAATGAGGTATGTGTACTTTTTTGGTATGTAAAGTGCTTCAAATGGCATGGGCTGCCTTGACAGGGTTGGTTGGTACTCCCAGTGGTGCCTTTACTATGGAACACCGGTGGTCGTGGAGGCGGATATCCTAAATGATCAAGCTACAACACTCCCGATCACTGGTGTGATCATTGATAGGACAAAGCCTGAGATCATCAAGGTGGGATCCAATGATGAAAATCGATCAGATAGCACGGGTCCTTCTATACCCAATCAGACACCAAATGCAGACCATGCTGATGAGTTCATTGGGTCGTTTCCCACATATGAACCTGCTGACCCAGAAGATCGGGATGAGACGACCTCTGATGAGGAGGAGAAAAAAATCTCCCATCACCGGTAATGGAAGATGATTAAATGATTCATTGATGACAGCCCTCAAGAAAAATAGATAGATCAGTTGGGGTGGCTTTTGACCCAACTTCGTGAACTGTGCATTGGAGGAGTGGATTCCCAGCGTCCTCACATGCATGTCTGAGATCTCATGGCAGAGAAGATTTGGTAATATGACAGTGGCCAGGATGTGGGATGGCAGTGGGGAAAAGCAGTGAACATCAAGAAGCTCCAGGAGGCTGAAAATGAGATTCAACAGTTGTAGGTCCATGCAGATGATCATTCTGCTTTCCTAACCGCACAATCAGAGATAATATCACTTCTGAAAGACCAACTGGAAGAGGCCTAAGAGTGCATGAAGCAATCCTCCAAGGAGATGACCATCATCCGAACCAACGAGGAGTGGTCTTGGATTGTACCTAACGAACTAAACCCCATTGCTACCAAGGAGTGGCGGGAACTGAATAGGTGACAATGAATCCTGGATAACCCAATCCCGATGGTTTTAGAGCTACAATTCTCTTTTAACGGGGTCAACCAGTCCATGGGAGTGGTTGATCCTTGGGTGTTGTAATGCATGTAACTTTTTAATGTAATTTAATTCTTTCATTATTTATTATGGATGTATGTGGGATTTTTGTTATTTTTTTTTGGTCTATTGCATTCCCGTTACATTCATGGAACACCCAGCAATCAATCCCTTAGCTCATGTGGGTTGGGACCGATGTGCGAAACAATGGATTTCCCCCTTATTATTCCATGTGAATATAAGAGTGAAAACCAAACATAGGGAATCTGAGGATTGAACAACCAATCCGAATTTCTAGGAAGAAAGGGAGAGGCCTGACTAGAGAACGAAGGTATCAAAATAATCAAAGTTCCATCTTACCAATGTTCTCTGGTGCACAAGCGGGGTAACTCCAGGGGTATTATAATCAATACGAACAAAGGGGAATGGGGGTGTGAATTATGGTACCCACGATTCGGAACACTATGGGGGTGGCGTGACAATTAAGGATAAATGTTGAAGAGGTTTGAAAATCAATAACCCTATTGCATTATCCTAAAATGGAAATAAAAAATGAGGGCTAACTGTTGACCATGATCAAAACATGGTGACTGACTAAAAATGATACCCATTAGCATTCCAGAATGTTGGACTAGGATAGTAGGTGAGCCACAGGATGAGAATCCATACTGTTAGGGGGTTATCTTAGACATGAAATACAACGAGGATCCAAACAAATGGTCTTGAAAAGAATGGATGGTGGAGTGTTTGGTTGTTCGAATGGAGTCCAACACTCCTGAACCATGGTAGAAACACATTAGGTGGGCACATTGGTTTGATCAGGGATGAAACTCACATTCGAACAGGACCTCTCTGGTAAGGACCTGGAATGCTCTATAGATTTTCATCATACCAATGAAGACAATAGACACACACATTATTGTCGTATGGTGAGGTCAGTGCACATAGTTTTTAGGTCATGCTTTTAAGACCAAAATTGTGCCTAAGGGGCCAGAAGGGTTAATAACCCTAGGGCTGGGCTCGAGGATAAATACCTAGGAATCGCAACATATCCCATATGGATTAGAATCAAGCAAAACATAGTTCTATAGAACAACATGGTAAGAGACCAATGCTGGTAGGTGTAATCCTCTCTAGAGAGGAAGTTGACGCTTTCCATAATTATAATGGTGGATCTTGAACTTTTTCAAGGTAGGAGCCACAGCTTAGAGTCATGCATCAGGGACATGGCTAACCATAAAGTAAATATGTGGTGAGATACATACCCCAACATGAGTGAGGACCATAAGAGTCCACACCACACCAAACACTCTCAAGATAATCCTTAGGTCTAGGTACCGAAGAGGAAAATTAGGATGGGCCCAAGATGGGTTGTCTGGACATTCCTACATATCCCATGAAGATGTGAATCAAGCCACACATAGTTTTCAAAGTGCGGTTTAATGCCATGCAAGACGAAGATCTTATGTAGATCAGCTATACTAGTACACATCCTACAAAAAACACTAAGCCCAAGTGAGTGGTGCTTGATATGGGGAACAAGGAGTAGTGATGTGACTTTCCTAGTATAGGGAGGCACACAATAGGGTCCATGGGATGATAGGTGAATGACATACCAGTAGTACCGAACTTATTATTTAATGAACCTAGATGAATGAAGGGGTAAATCTGAGTATGTTGGAATTCCACTTGAACATAAGGGAGTGGAAAGATGTAAACCACGATCCTGAAGATCTGGACCACAGTGATGGTGGAAAGACTATAGAGGATAACTGCTGACTATGTTCGAAACATAGTATCTATTTTCATTAGCCTAGAATGGGGACATACAAATGCGGGTCGACCTCTGACCATACTCGAATCATAAGAAATGTCGCAAATTTCATCTATGGTCTTTAGGGGTGTTGGCCCAAGACGGTAGGTGAGCCAATGTGACATGGGACCATGCTGTAAAGAGGGTCCCTGCAAACATGGAAGAGGATGAGGATGCAAATAACAGGCTCACAAATCATGGACATGGAATGAGGGAATTTCCCTATAAAAATTTCACACTTTGGGCTCCTTGTTGAAACACATCTGAGAACGACAATATGATATATTAGATAGATGGATTCAAGTCCCTTTCTAAGGAAAAGGATTTGAGGTCACATGTTTCTAGCTTAAGGTTGTAGGGTGGACCATTAAGGCGGGGTACTTGATTTAACAGACTGTGCACAAGGTGGTGAAGTAGCCAAACCTGATGTGTAGTTCCCAAATGGAGATCTTAGTTTAGGGTCATAGACCTCAGACTAGGTTGGGAAAAGACAAGGGAGGCACATGGAGTATATTTTGCAAAACCTGACATGAATGAGATCCCATGAGGTACTCGTCACACCACAGGTTCCCAAAAGAGTTTGAGCCAAGGGGAAAAAGGAGGAGGTAGGATTTAAGATTCCTAGGGCTGGACCCAAAGACAAGATTCCTAGGTGTTCCAACGTATACCATGAGGATGGGAATCAAGTCATATGTAGTTCTTTAAGATGAAGTATAGTTTAACATCTTGAGGCAAGGATATAGAGTGGTCTTATTTTATGGTCATAGAGATCATAACATAGATGGAACTAAGGGAGGAAGACTCATGGTGAGGTAATTATTAAACCCGACGTGAATGAGGACAACATGAGTCTGTCTCACCACAATGTGCTTCGTAGAAAACTTTTCGATCGAGGGACAAAAAGTGAAAGTTATGTTGGGCCCAAGGCAATGTTACCAGGCATTCATATGCACACCATGAGAATTGGAATCAAGCCATACATATTTCTAGAGATTTAATGGTTTGGTAAAAGTTCTAGGGATAGTAAGTTCATGTGGGTCTGGACCTCACACCAAAAGAAGCGACATTTGATAGATCTTATTTTTCCTTTAAGATAGATGTGTGTTTTTTAAGCGATAAACCTTTCAAAGAGAATCTTGGTATCGATACAAGAATCAATCCACATGTAGGCATTGAAAAATGGTATGGTGGATGACCAATACCCAACATTATGTCCTCTCGAGTGAGGACATCATAATGCAGTACTATTGTTTGTTGTGGGCCATGAAGATAATGTCCTAGTTTAGGGTCATGTGATATGAAAAACCAATGAATTTTAATGACTTTAAATAAAGAAAAAATAGTTTAAAGTCATGTGGGACCATAGGGGGAACACGCATGACGTGATAAGGAATACCAGATGTGAATGAGGTCGTGGTCCACGTTACCCCACGCGTGATTCTGAGGAAGAATCCTCGAGCCGAGGGGCCAACTAAGGTTAGAAAATAGGGGGTTGGACCTATGGAAGAAACATCAAGGTGTTCCTATGTATCCCATGAGGATGGAAATCAATCCATACGTATTTATGAGAGTGCAGTTTAATTTCATCCATGAAGTAACAAGTCAAGGTCATGTTGGACGGTATACAATTTAACATCATGCAGAACGACATACAGTTTAATGTCATGTGGGACCGGTGGTAGGAGAGACTAGCTCCAAAAAGGGGGGTAAATGGTGCAACTATTGAAAACCCAACATGAATGAGGACATAATCCCCCACACGTCACACCAAGAAATCATATAAGAGTCAGGGCCTAAAAGGATAAACAGAAATTATAATTAATAGAACATGATCTGGACCCAAAGACGAGATGTCTGGGCGTTTCTACGTATCCCATGAGGATGAGAATCAAGCCATACATAGTTATAAAGAGGGTATGTATAATTAGATTTTTTTTATGGTCTTAGTGCTCAGACCATGAAGAATCGAAACTCTTCTATGTGAGCACATACCTTGATCTAATCCCTAATCCCACGCAAGACGAACTCAGTGTGGGAAAAAGGGTGGAATAAGTTTATGCATCACAAGGGATTCAACTAATATATAAGTTGTTGCTAAGCCCTGAATGACGCTTGGTTACGTATTTTTCCTCCTAACATGAAAATGTGCACTGAGGGGTATTACCAAGAGTGTCCAAATTCCCCTTGGACTTGATGGGGTCGAAAATGATGTGAATCATGAAACCTACACTTATGGTTTGATGGTGTTGTCATAACGATGGGGGGTAACTGTTAACCATGTTTGAAGCACAACAACCATATCGTGGGACCTGATATGGGAACAAAAAATGAGCATCAACTGCTGACTATATTCACAATGCGGGACTTGTTTCAATTTGTTGTTCAAAACCCTCAAGGACATTTCCCTTCAATGGTAGGAGATCCCTTAGGCTGAGCATCCATTCTATTTTGGGGTCCCTTTTGATGTGAAAGATAAGAAAGCCCAAATGACAGGGAACACTAAGCCTGAAAAATGGGTGAAGGCATGTCCATGTAGAATCTGACACTCTATGTTCTAAACAAGAGTACCCCTGGGCACATTGCTGAATCCCCAAAGATGGTCGAGGGGACCAAATTAAAAGCAGCGAACTTGAAAATATGAGTGTAGGGAAAGGGAGAGAAGGGCGCTCAGGATAGAGAAAGGTATGTGGCATGGTTGTTATAATCATGATGTGAATGGGGACATAGTCCCATTCAACATCGTGTACCCCTCCCCTGGAAGGAATCTGGCCAAGAGGCCAGAATTATAAAGTGGTTTCGAAGAGATGGGTCTAGAACCAAATAATATATGTTTGGGTGGTCCTACGTATCCTATAAGGATGGTAATAATTCCACATGTAGTTCTGAGGAAGGATGTTGTGCAATTTATTGTCATTCAACAAAGAAACAAATTGGGGAAAGATACCCCAATGAGGGATGTGTATGGCACAACGAGTAGCCTAAGGTGAATGAGGGCATAAGATCATACCACATCATAAAATCCTGAGTGAACACTTGGGACTAGGTGCTGAAAAGGTTGATGCAGCAAAAATAAGAAATCCCAACTAGTACGTAGTTTAATGTTTTGTGGTGAGGACGATGGTGGTCTTAGTTTAAGGTCATAGGGCTCAGACTGTAGATTCCTAGTTTAATGTCATATGCATGAGACATACTTTTTGAGAGGGAGAATCATCATTGTTGTGGAGAACCAAAAAAATGACAACAATGATAATGTATAACTATTGATCATGTTTTCAACACAGTAATTGTATCTATGTGGCTGATGTTCATAGGAAAAAAATTGAGCTTCAACTATTTACTACATTCATAACATGGGACTTATATCAAATTATTCCTCAAAATACATTAGGTAGTTAGGCCGAAATGGTTGGAGAGCCCTTGTTCCAAGAATCTACGCTATTCGGGGGTCCATTGTATATAAAATTTGATGGAAACCCAAATTATGGGTCGCACGAAGCATGTCAGGGCCTATGCTCACAGAAAGGACAATATATAAATGAGTGATGTCTAACGGGGATATGTATGGCATGGAAAAAATAGCTCAATGTGAATGATGATATGATTCCATACCACACCACACAATACTAAATGAGAACCGAGGTTAGGGGGGCCGAAAGGGTCGAGGGACTTGAGGATGGGAGTCTTGTCCAACTGTATCAATATGACCCCTCAAGTGGGTATTGCCTTACAATATCTCCTAGGACCACATGATCAATGATCGATGTGAGGTAACAAAGAGTAGGATCATGCTCTTCCTAGAATATATGTGTACGACTGCAGGACTCACACTCCTGCCTGAGGCAGATTGAAGCTTGAAGAGACATCGGGGCAGAAGAAACCGCTAAACACAATATTTGGGATATATGGGTTGGTGAAAATTAAAAAGGATTTTTGTTTATCCGGTTTGAATCACAACATCCAAATCGTGTGACATGAAATGGGAACAAAAAATGTGTGCCGACCGCTGACTATATTTGCAATGTAGGACTTATATCAACTTCTCGTTCAAGTTAATTGATGACGTTGGACAAAAATGATACAATAACCTTTAGGCTATGTATCCATTTCATTCATGGGGCCTTTTGGATATGAAATATGATGGAGTCCCAAGTACAGGGTGTGTGTGGAGTATAAATGTTACCATTCAATTTAACGTCAAGCAGGATGATGAAAGAGGTGGATATCTGAAGGGAAGAGGATATATGGTGCGGTTGTGATGAATCTGACATAAAAGAGGAAAAAAGATATCCCCACACCATGTTCTATGACCAATGGAGATATTTTTAAGTTTTGGTTGTGCCAACGGAAAAAATGTCTGGGTGTTCCTATGTATCCCATAAGGATGGGAATCAAGCCATACAATGTTCTTGAAGGCCATGAAGTTTAGTGTCGTGTGGTGAGAATGTGGAAGAATAGAATAATGTTTAGAAGAGAACATGGTGTGACCATCGTAATCCTGACTTGAATGGGGCTAAAGAAGAATACATGACTCCATGTGGGATACACCAAGAGAACTATTCCCAGAGTGATAGTCAATGAGAAAAATTGTGGTTGGGCTCATGTCATAGTGTTCATACATATCCTAAGAGGATAATAATCAAGACATATGTAGTAATAAGAGTAAATTATAACTTCACAAATGAAGTAATAGTTTAAGGTCATGTAGGACCCCATCTACTCAGTCACAGTACTGCTTGAGGAACCTGGCATCAGTGGGAGGTGTTACACACTCACAATCCATGTTTGTAAGGGCCCGGGATTTTAAAGGAATTTTTTTTTCATAATTCATTGGAATTTTATGAGTCCATAGTTTCTAACAGAACCTGATTCTGAGGCCCGGTGTGCCCGGAATCAATTTCTGAAGTTTTGTTCTGGTACGTTCAGTAAATGTACGTGTGGATTTTTCTATCTTTTTAACCACTGCTCAAAATTGAAATCTGAGGACACCGATGATCTCGCAGCACCGAGATTATCTTAGGCGAAGATTAACTTCAGTTGGAAAGAGACTGACAAAAAAGTTAAATTTTGGACTTTTCAGAAAAATAATAAAATAACTAAATGAGTTATTTTATTCTTCCTTCGACCATTGAGCGACAGTTGGCAGAACTGCAGTGTAACGATAGTCATTATATAATACATTTAATGATCTGTTACATTTTTTGCGAAACCGAAAAACACACATAATTAATGGTTCATTAATTAAGGTTCATTAATAAACCATATTAATGAGCTAAACTTGGAGATTGTTTCTTTTTATTTAATCAATCCGTTGGAGAACGGATTGGCGATCATGGGGAATCCTCTAGAAAAGCGCCAACAAAGTCATACTTCAACGAAGAACGGAGAATGTGAAAACCATTGGAGGAACCGATCCGAAGATCGACGGGCGGTGAAAAACATCAAACAACAACGAACGAGGAATTCCTTCGTTTGTCTGCAATGGATTCCACCGAATTCAGGTAGGGGGTTTTTGTATATTTTCGTATGTGTGATTTATACCCTCAAGCATGGGTATTATTTTATGATAACTATGGTTTGATCCTCTAACATGGAGGGCACGGGATAACAAAAAAGTTTGGTCCCTCTGCTGGTAGTTCATTTGTGAGCGGATTGACAGGCGACGACGAAACGGGACCGCAACGGCGATTTGGGGCTTTCTTAGTGAAGTTACGGTCTCGAGAAGTTCCTGGGCGCAGACGGTGGGAGAAACAGACCAACTAAGCACGTCCGGTGGTCCGCAGAAGACGGCGGCGGCATGCCACCAGAGCAGACTGCCACGGCAGAGCCGCGACACTAGAGGAAACTGGAACTGCTCGGCTGTTGCCAAAAATCGAAGAGGTGCGGCATTAAGTTGTGCCAGCTGGTTGAAGCTAGCACCCCCACCCCGGCTGGGTCGGGTCGGGCCACGCAGGTCGGGCGAACCGCGCCTGCCGGGCCGGGCCACGCCGACTGGGTCGGGCCTCACCAGCCTGGCCAGACCCGGACCCGGGTCGGGTGACCTGGTTCAGGCAGACCTAGGGTGGATTGGACCGGGTCTGACCGGGCCCAGACCCCCCCCCCCCTTTTGGACATTTTTCGGTCATTTGCCCATAACATGAGATATGTACCTCTGATCGATGCACCATCAGTTGTGTTTGAATACTTGGATCGATATGGTCATTTCGTTATATTACACTGAAGTTTTCGGTGATGTTTTTTAAGGTCGGGTTGGTTCGAACCCGAAACCAACCGGGCCCTCGGAGCGGAAACGCTTATAATGTAAGGACCGGACATTAGATTGACTTTTCTTCAATTAAATTGGATTCCTTATGATTAGAATGTTATTTTTATATAATCCACTTGAGATTTGGATTCAGTTGGAGTACGGTCAATTTGGTTTAGCATAGAAACCAACCGGACCCCAGGAACGGAAAAGTCAATAACTCTCAGACCGGATGTCTATTAGACAAACCATCAGCGGCGTTGGTAATATTTTTGGGAAATGGTACCTTTGAGTCTACCCCATGGGAGTTCTGGATACATATGATATACAGTCAGTTTGGTTCATACACGAAACCAACCGGGCCCCCGGGACAAAAAGGATAATAACTCACATACTGGGTGTCCGATTAACACGTCGTCTGTTGCGTTGAGACCCATATGAAAAACCGGTCCTTTGATATACTTCCATGTGATATTATGTGACACATGGAAGTATTGAACAGTATATCATGGAGTGGACCCTCCTGAAGATGATCGTACGGTGTGCGGAGACCAAGTAGCTGTACACCTGACGACTACTTGACCGATTTGACTCGGAGTGATTCGTTTAGCCCAGTGGATGGAGCGCCCGGTTTGGCAGCTGACCCATGGCAGACGGAGTTCCTGATTTGGTAGTAGACACGCATTACTCGACAAGAGGAGTACCTCTGTAGGCTATTAGGGTAAGTGCTACTGGTTTGGGGTGGCTGACACAGGGCTGGGAGCGCTACTGTGTTGGGGCGACAGACACGTGGTACTCGACAGGAGGAGTAACTCAGCAGTCTAAGGATAGTGAGTTGTCCCTCGGAGTCGAGACAGGGCCACTGTACTCGATAGAGGAGGATTTCTCCAGCATTTGTGGTTTTGATAATGAAAATCTTGGTTTGATATGATTCAATGACCTTTGTGTTTTCCTCATGATTGAGATGGGTTACATGATAACTTAGGTATTTGTATGGGCATATACCTAAGTAAAGGTTATCTGTTGAGATATTTCTTTGTGGTTTATCCTTGTTGTATTTTTTGAGACATTGAGGGTCTCGTGGTCCTTAATTAGTATCGTTATACTCACCCCTGCATGGGCTATGCCCGCACCTCATTGTGTTGGAGGCAGACGATAGACAACGCTGAATGAGGCATAGTGTATGAGGACTGGACGGTACCAGGTGGTGGAAACTCGGCGTGACAACCCACGGAGTGGACCGATAGACATGGAGTGCTAAGGAGTACATCTCTACCTACCCATCAGGTAGGAACCCGGAGGACGATCCAGGAGCTGCTTCCATCATTCAGTTGTTTGTCTTTTCAGTTGTACTTTCATTCAGTTGTAAGTGTACCTTTCCAATGGGATTGTATTTTCCGGACCCTTTGTATTTTCAGCACACTTGTTATACTACTTTAATTAGTGTTTTCTTCCACTTCTTCTCAGTTTCTGTGTGTTTACGTTTATTAAAGGAAATTCCTTCCCATTTCTAGGGAATTAAGCCTTTGGTGCTAGTCGCCAGTCCCTGACCTATAGAAGGCGGGCTTGGTGTAGTCATGATGCAGGCCTTAGGGGATGGTTCGTGAAAAATTGGAATCAGAGGAGTTGGTTCTACCATAGAACTTAGGACTCTTATATTTCCTTTCTATGAAGAAATATTGTTAAGGGTACCGAGTGTGGTTTTTCAGTTCAGGGAGTCCAATGTTGGTATGGCGGCCAATATATCCATACACTAGGATCCTGAATACTAATTTATGACTCAGTGCACGAAAACATTGATTGTGTGTGTCTTTACAAAAGTTTTCTTTAAGTCATCTCAAAACAAGTCAGCTCACCAGGTATAATCGTTTGACCGTGTCAGATCTGTTCAGGATGCCTCCACGCATACAATCAGTTGGAGTTCCGAGAGAGTACCCGATGACAGCCCACCGAGTGATGAGGCTATAGTGTAGTGCCCTATTGCTATGTTGTCACCTTCGGGTGGTGCACCAGCAGCACCACCACCCATTAGGCATTAGATACCTCCATCCTCACTAGAGGATGGTGCACGCCAACTGAGCATGTTGCATGAGTCCCCGCGGCAGAGGCGTCCGAGGTTTCGAGGCGAGATAGATTCCCAGGCATCAGAGGACTGGCTGGAGGCGATTGCTAGAGTTATACACCTAGTTTAGACACTAGTAGAGCAGATGGTGATCTTAGTTACTAGTGTTTCCCAATGAGTGACCATGAGGTTGGTCCGTATAGTGATGAGGCTTCGGTACGTGGACTAATGCCTGAAATAGTACCTTTGGGTAGTGTGCCAGCTATATCACTACCTGTTGGTCAGAAGTTTCAACATGTGTTACCGGTAGGTGACTCATGTAGGCTTAGTTCCTTACACATGTTTCAGCATTAGATACACCTCAGGTTCTGAGGAGAGCCCGACTCACAGGCGGTTGAGGACTTGCTTGAGGAGGTGGCTGAGAGTTCTCAAGAACTTATAAAACTTCATCAGGATGACATGTTGGTAGCTGAGTATTCATCGAGGCATACCGATCATTCTGGGTACTGGATGAATACCATACAAATAGTTCTTTGGGGCTCAGACTACCTAATGAGGTGAGTATAAAGGATATCTGAGCCAGCACATTTTCCTATATTCATTCCTACTTATGCTAGGGTGTTCGAGAGAACCTTTGTGGTTGAATGTTCTTTGGATGAACAATTATAGCTAGTGAATGTTAGCCGTGGGAAAGCAGGGAAATGATGCCAGTCTCAGAGACTTGGGTGTGTAAAATGTTTCCAGAAGAGGAAGTGATAAGGATAGATGAATCTGAAGAGCAGTAGACGTGGAAGCAGAGCTAGGATAGCAGCATGAGGTGGTGTACATTTCGACATGTTACAACCACCTACCTTTGTAGTCCCCGCCAGTCTTAGAGAGCAAGAGGGCAGGGAAAGAGAGTATCATCATTCATTCAAGGAGTGTGACCCAAGGGTTCTAGGAATGATTCGAGGTATGTTATGTGTCTACTACTAGCAGTCATAACAACAATCATTGATACGAATCATTCCTTCCTTCCATGAATCTTTTCTCAGACCTAGAGTTTCTGGTTAAGTCGTTGACTTGACCCTCACATCTAGAGATACCTTTGAGAGGAGACTCGATAATCACGCTTACGCTGACAGTGTGATCTGACCCTTGTGGTGAGAGTTTCAGTTGGAACCTCTTGGTGGTAGCATCGATGCATTATGACGTTAGTTTGGGTATGGACTGGGCAACCACGGTTCATACACAGATTAACTGTATTATGCAAAAAGGTTGGGGTTTACCTACAACTTTGGGATGGGTTTTCCTTGGTCGGAGAAATGGAAACCCCATGTAGCATAGGATGGAATCAAGCATAATTGGTTGCATTCGATCACTCATGAGTCTTCCAGACGTAGATTGTTTCCAGACCTCTCCAGAGTTGCTCCACCACTTTTAGCATTGACGAAGAAGGGGAAACCCTTTGTGTGGTCAGAGAGATGCCAGCAGAGCTTTTTAGAAGATGAGGCATAGGTTGACCAGTGCACCCATCATGAGGCTACTAGAGAAGGGTTAGATCATCCAGGAGCAGATGAAGATAGCACAGAGCAGACAGAAGTCCTATGCTGATAGGAGGCGGAGACCACTAGAGTTCAAGGACGGCGACCGAGTTTTCTTACGGGTCTCACCTTGATGAGGTCTATCAAGATTTGTCTAGGGAGAAAAGTTATCTCCACGATTCATCGGACCCTTCTAGGTCCTCAGTAGAGTAGGCGAGGTGGCTTACTTCCTGGTCCTTCAACCTCAATTGCACCAGGTGCATGACGTCTTCCACATATATCAGCTGAGGAGATATGTGCATGAACTGACTCACATCATCAACCACAGGGAGTTGGACATTGATGATGGGGTGACTTTCATGGAGGTTCGACTAGAGATTGAGGATCGACATGAGTGGGTCCTGCATGGATGGTCAATACCTCGGGTGCGCATTCACTGGCAGCACAATAACCTTCATGAGAGCACATGGGAGGGGGAGGCTCAGATGCGTGCTCATTACCCCTTTTGTTTCTTTAGTGTGTGTTGTAGCTTTACAGGGACGTAAATCCCTGAGGTGGGAGTAATGTAAAGACCCGTAATTTTCAAGGAAATTTGTTTCATAATTCTTTGGAATTTTACGAGTCTGCAGTTTTTTACGACACCTGATTCCGAGGCCCGGTGTGCCTGGATTCAATTTCTAAAGTTTTTTTCATGTACGTTCAGTAAATGTACGTGCGGGTTTTTCTATCTTTTGAACCAGTGCTTGGAATTGAAATCTGAGGACACTGATGAACTCGAAGTGCCGAGATTATCTTACACAAAGATTAACTTCGGTTGGCAAGAGCCTGACGAAAAAGTAAAATATTGGACTTTTAGGAAAAATAATAAAATAACTAAATGAGTTATTTTATTCATCCTTCGACCATTGAGTGATGGTTGACAGAACCGCAGTGTAACGATGGTCATTAAATAACACATTTAATGATCTATTACTTTTGTTGTGAAACTGCAACTCATGCTTAATTAATGGTTCTTTAATTAAGGTTCATTAATAAACCATATTAATTATCTAAACATGGAGATTGTTTCTTTTTATTTAATCAATCCATTGGCGAAAGGATTGTCAATCATGGGGAAACATCTGGCAAAGCGCTGACAATGTTATCCTTCAATGAAGAATGGAGAATGTGACAACTGTTGGAGGAACCGATCCAGAGATCGACGAGCGGCATCAAACGTCGAATGACAAAGAATGCAGAATTCCTTCCTTCGTCTGCAATGGATTCCACCGAATTCAGGTATGTGGTTTTTGTATATTTTTGTATGTGTGATTTATAACCTCGATCATCAGCGTTCTTTTATGATTAACTATGGTTTGAGACTCTAACTTGGAGGGCACGGGATAACAAAGAAGTTAGGTCCCTCCACTGGTTGTTCGTTTGTGCGCGGATTGACGGGCGACAACGAAACGGGACCGCAACAGTGATTTGGGGCTTTCTTAGTGATGTTCCAGTCTCAAGAAAATCCTGGGCACAGACGGTGGGTGAAACAGAACAACGGAGCGTTTCTGGTGGTCCACAGATGACAGTGGTGGTGCACCCCGCTGGCGTGGTGGCGGAGGAAACGGGAACGGCTCGACCGTTCTGGAAAATCGAAGAGGCGCCGCATTAGTCCGTGCCAGCTGGGCGAAGCTAGGCCCCCCCCCGGCCTGGTCGGGGTGGGCCACGCTGGACGAGCCATGCCGGCGGAACCATGCCGCGCCGGCCGGGCCGGGCCATGCCCAACCGGGCCGGACCCAGACCTGGGTCGGGTCGACCCAGTTCGGGCCAACCCAGGGTGGGTTGGGCCGGGCCCAGACCACCCTTTTTGGACCGTTTTCAGTCATTTTCGAATAACTTGATCTACAGACTTTCAATCGATGCACCGTCAGTTGTGTAGGAATCCTTAGATCGAGACGGTCGTTTCAGTATATTACATTCAAGGTTTCTAAGAAGTATGGGTATGGCCGGGTTGGTTCAAACCCGAAACCAACTGGGCCCTCGGAGCGGAAATGGTTGTAACTTAAGGACCAAACATCAAATTGACATTCCTTCAATTAAATTGTATTCCTTATGATGAGACGGTTCATTTGGCATACTCCACTTGAAGTTTGGACGTAGTTGGAGTACGTTCGGGTTGGTTTAGCTTAGAAACCAACCAGGCCCCTAGAACGGAAAATCCAATAACTCTCAGACCAGATGTCCATTTGATGATCTATCAGTGGTGTTGGTAATCTCTTTGAGAACGGTCCCTTTGAGTATACCCCATGGGAGTTCGGGGTAAAAATGGGATATGGTCGGGTTGGTTCGAACACGAAATCAATCGGGCCCCCATGACAAAAAGGATAATAACTCACAGACCAGGCATCTAATTGACGCGTCATCTATTGCGTTGAGATCCCTATGATGAAGCGGTACTTTGAGACACTTCCACGTGATATTACGTGACACTTGGAAGTATTGACCAGTAGCTCGTGGAGAGGACCCTCTCAGAGACGAGCATACGGAATGTGGAGACCTAGTAGCTGTAGACCTGATGACTGCTTGACCGATTCGACTCTGAGTGATTCGATTAGCCTAGTGGATGGAGTTCCCAGTCTGGAAAAAGACCCACGGCGGATGGAGCACCTGGTTTGGCAGAAGACTCGTGGCACTTGACATGAGGAGTACCTCAATAGGCTATTAGGGGAAGCGCTACTGTGTTGGGGCTGCTGACCCAGGGCTGGGAGCGCTACTGTGTTTGGATGACAAACCCACGGTACTCTATGGGAGGAGTACCTCAGTAGTATAACGTTAGTGAGTAGCGCCTCAGAGTCACGACAGGGCCACTGTACTTGAAAGAGGAGGAGTTCTCCATCAGTTGTGGTTTCGATAATGAAAATCCTTTTTTGAGATGTGTTAATGACCTTTGTGTTTACCTCATGATTGAGATGAGTTACTTGATAACTTAGGTATTGTTATTGCCATATACCTAAGTAATGATTATCTGTTGAGAACATTCTTTGTGGTTTATCCTTGTTGGATTTTGTGAGACCTTAAGGGTCTTAGGGTCCCTAATGAGTATCGTTATACTCACCCTTGCACGCGCTATGCCCACACCTCGTTGTGTTGGATGAAGACGATGGACAGCGCTAAATGAGGTAGAGTTGTCGAGGAATGGATGGTACCCAGTGGTGGACACTTGGCGTGACAACCCACAGAGTGGACCGTTAGACGCGGAGTGTTGAGGAGGAAATTTTTACCTACCCTTTAGGTAAGAACCCGGATGACGATCTAGGAGATGCTTCTATTTTTTCAGTTTTTTTCTTTTCAGTTGTACGTTCTTTCAGTTGTAGTTGTACCTTTCCAATGGGCTTGTATTTTTTGGCCCCTTTGTATTTTCATCACCCTTGTTATACTTCTTTACTTAGTGTTTGCTTCCGCTTGTTCTCTGGTTGTGTGTGTTTACATTTTATAAAGGAAATTCCATCCCAGTTCTAGGGAATTAACCCTTTGGTTCTAGTCTCCAGCCCCTGGCCTATGGAAGGCGGGCTTGGGGGAGTCACGATGCTGGCCCCAGGGAATGGTTCATGACAAATTGGTATCAGATGATTCGTTTCTACCACAGAACATAGGACTATGATATTTCCGTTCTGTGAAGAAATAGTGTTAAGGGTACCGAGTGTGGTTTTTCAGTTCAGGGAGTCCAGTGTTGCTACAGTGGTCAACGTATCCATACACCAGGACTCTGACTACTGATTTCCGACTCAGTGCATGAAAACACTGATTACGTGTGTGTTTCCAGAAGTTTTCTTTAAGTGATCTCAAAATAGGTCAACTCACCATTTATAATCATTTGACCGTGTCACATCTGTTTAGGATGACTCCACGCATACAGTCAGTTTGAGTTCAGAGAGAGTACCGGATGACGGCCCACCGAGCGATGAGGCTCCGTTGTAGGGCCCTCTTGCTATGTTGGCACCTTCGGGTGGTGTACCAGCAGCACCACCACCCATTAGGTAGCAGATACAACCAGCTACACTGGCGGACGATGCACACTGACTTAGTGCGTAGCACGAGTACCAGCAGTAGAGGCCTCCAAGGTTTTAAGGTGAGACAGATTCCCAGGTAGCAGAGGATTGGCTGGAGGTGATTTCTAGAGTTCTAAACCTAGTTTAGACAATAGTAGAGCAGATGGTGATCTTAGATACTTGTGTTTCCCAATGAGTGACCATGAGGTTGGTCTGCATAGTGATGCGGATTTGGTACGTGGAACGATGCCTGAGATAGTAACTCCGGGTAGTGTGCCAGCTATATCACTACCTATTGGTCAGAAGTTTCAACTGGTGGTACCGGTAGGTGACACATGTAGGCTTAGTTCCTTACACATGTTTTAGCATTAGATACCCCTCAGGTTTCAAGGTGAGCCCGACTCACAGGCGGCTGAGGACTGGCTTGAGGAGGTGGCTGAGAGTTCTCAAGAACTTATACAGCTTCATCAGGACGACATGTCGTTAGGTGAGTATTCATTGAGGAATACCGATCGTTTTGGGTACTCGATGAATACGATACGAGCAGTGATTTGGGGCTCAGACTACTGAATGAGGTGAGTTTAAAGGATATCTGAGCCAGCACTTTTTCCTTTATGCATTCCTACTTCTGTTATGGTGTTAGAGAGAACCTTTGTGATTGAATGTTCTTTGGCTGAACGGATACAACTAGTGAATGTTAGTAGTGGGAAAGCAGGGAACTGACGCCAGTCTCAGAGACTTGGGCATCTAAAATGTTTCAAGAAGAGGAAGTTATAAGGATAGATGAATCTACAGATCAGAAGATGTGGAAGCAGAACAAGGAGAGCAACATGAGGTGATGTACATTTCGACATGTTACAACCACCCACCTTTGTAGTCCCCGCCAGGCACATGGAGTATGAGGGCAGGTAAAGAGAGTAGCTTCATGTAGTCTAGATGTGTGACCCAAGGGATCTAGGAATGATTCGAGGTACAGTCTGTGTCTACTACTAGCTGCCGTTACAACAGACATTGATACGGATCATTCCATCCTTACACAAATCTTGTCCTAGACCTAGATTTTCTGGTTAAGCCATTGACTTGACGCTCACATTTGGAGATACCTTTGTGAGGGGACTCGATAATCACTCTTATGTAAATGGTGTGATCTGACCCATGAGGCGAGAGTTTCGGTTGGAACCTCTTGGTGGAAAAGTCGATTCCTTACAACGTTAGTTTGGGTATGGAATGGGAAACCACAGTTCATTCACAGATTAACTGTATTAGGCAAAAAGGTTGTGGTTTACCGAAAACTTTGGGATGGGTTTTCCTTGGTTTGTGAAAAGGAAACCCTAGGAAGCACAAGATGGAATCATGCATAAGTGGGTGAAGTTGATCACTCATGAGTCAGGCAGACACAGATTTGTTCCAGACTCCTCCAAAGTTGTTTCACTGCTTTTAGCATTGACGAAGAAGGTGAAACCCTTCGTGTGGTCAGAGGGAAGCCAGCAGAGATTTTAAGGAGATGAGGTAGAGGTTGACCAGTGAGACCATATTGAGGCTACCAGAGAAGGTGCAGATTATCCAGGAGTGGATGAAGACTGCACAGAGCAGACAAAAGTCATATGCGGATTAGAGGCAGAGACCACTGGAGTTCAAGGATGGAGACCACGTTTTATTACGGGTCTCACCTTGACGAGGTTCACAAAGATTTGGTCGGGGTGGCAAGTTATCTCCACAGTTTTTCAGACCTTTCTAGGTACTCAGTAGAGTATGCGAGGTGGCTTACCGCCTGGTCCTTCCACCTCAATTGCACCAGGTGCATGATGTCTTCCACGTATCTCAGCTGAGGAGATACGTGCATGACTCGACTAACATCATGGACCACGGGGAGATAGACATCGATGATGGGGTGAATTTAACTGAGGTTCGAGTAGAGATTGAGGATCGACAGGATCGGGTCCTGCGTGGACGGTCAATACCTTTGGTGCGCATTCACTGGCAGTAAGGGAACCTCAGGAGATCACATGGGAGTGAGAGGCTCAGATGCGTGCTCAGTACCCCTTTTGTTTCCTTAGTGTGTGTTGTAGCTTTACGGGGAGGTAAATCCCTGAGGTGGGAGTAATGTAAAGACCTGAAAATTTCAAGGAAATTTTTTTCTTAATTCTTTATATTTTACAAGTCTGCAGTTTCCGACGGCACCTGATTCCAAGGCCCATTGTGCCTGGAATCAATTCCTGAAGTTTTGTTCAGGTACGTTCAGTAAATGTACGTGTGGGTTTTTCTATATTTTAAACTGGTGCTCAAAATAGAAATCTGAGGACACCAATGAACTCATAGCACTGATATTCACTTAGGCGAAGCTTAACTTTGGTTGGAAAGAGTCTGATGAAAAGGTTAAATTTTGGGCTTTTAGGAAAAATAATAAAATAACTAAATGAGTTATCATATTCTTCCTTCAACTGTTGAGCGACAGTTGGTAGAACCGCAGTGTAACTATGATCCTTAAATAATACATTTAATGATCTGTTACTTTTGTTGTGAAACTGCAACACACACTTAATTAATGGTGCTTTAATTAAGGTTCATTAATAAACCATATTAATGAGCTTAACGTGGAGATTTTTTCTTTTTATTTAATCAATCTGTTTGCGAAAGGATTGGTGGTCACGGGGAAACCTCTGGTAAAGCGCCAACAACATCATCCTTTAACGAAGAATGTATAATGCGACAACTATTGGAGGAACAGATCTGGAGATCGACGAGAGGTGAAAAATGTCGAATGACAACAAACGCAGAATTCCTTCCTTCGTCTGCAAAGGATTCCACCGAATTCAGGTAGGGGGTTTTTGTATATTTTCGTATGTGTGATTTATACCCTCAAGAATGGGTGTTCATTTATGATGAATTATGGTTTAATCCTCTAACACAGAGGGCACGGGCTACCAAACATGTTCGGTCCCTCCACTGGTTGTTCCTTTGTGCACGGATTGACGGGCGACGACGAAACGGAAACGCAACGTCGATTTGGGGATTTTGTAGTGAAGTTCAGGTCCCGAGAAGATCATGGGTACAAACGGTGGGTGAAATGAACCAACGAAGCGCGTCTAGGGGTCTGAAGATGGCGGCGGTGACGGCACGCCACCAGAGCAGACCGTTGCGGCTGAGCCACCGTGGTGGAGGAAACCGAAACGACTCAGCCCTTCCAGAAAATCGAAGAGGTGCAGCATTAAGCCACGCCAGATGGTCAAAGCAAACCCCCCACCCCACCCCCCCGCCGGCCCGCACCCAACTGGCCTAGAACAGGGTCGGGTCGACCAAGTTCGGGCCGACCCAAGGTGGGTCGGGCCGGGTTGGACCGGGCCCAGACCCCCCTTTTTGGACGGTTTTCAGTCATTTTCCCATAACATGAGCTACGGACATCCGATCGACGCACTGTCAGTTGTGTAGGAATTATTGGATCGATATAGTCGTTTCAGTATATTACACTCAAGGTTTTGATGATGTTTGTATATGGTCTGGTTGGTTCGAACCTGAAACCAACCGGGCCCTCGGAGCGGAAATGCTAATAACATAAGGACCGAACGTCCGATTGATGGGCCGTCAATTACATTGGATTCCTTATTATGAGATGGTTCTTTTGTCATAATCCACTTGAGGTTTGGACGCAGTTGGGGTATGGTTGGGTTGATTTAGCTTAGAAACCAACCAGGCCCCTAGTACGGAAAAGACAATAACTCTCAGACTGGATGTCTGTTTGACGAACTGTCAGTGGTGTTGGTAATATCTTTGAGAGACATCCCCTTTGAGTATACCCCATGGGAGTTTGGGGTATAGATGAGATACGATCAGGCTGGTTCATACATGAAACCAACCGGGCCCTGGGACAAAAAGGCTAATAACTCAGAGACCGTGTGTCCGATTGACGCGCCGTCTTTTGTGTTGAGACCCCAATGAAGAAGAAGTCCTTTGAGATACTTCCATATGAGATTACGTGACACATGGAAGTATCGACCAGTAGCTCATGGAGTGGACCCTCCCAAAGAAGAGCGTACGGAGTGCAGAGACCTATAATTTGTAGACCTGCCGACTGCTTGACCGATTCGACTCGGAGTTATTCGATTAGCCCAGTGGACGGAGCTCCTGATTTTGTGAAAGACCCATGGCGGATAGAGCACCTGGTTTAGAAGTAGACCCGTGGTACTCATCAGGAAGAGTACCTCTGTAGGATATTAGGGGAATCACAATTGTGTTGGGGTGGCTAACCCATGGCAGGGAGCGCTACTGTGTTGGGGCGACAGACCAGCGGTACTCGACAGGAGGAGTACCTTAGTAGTCTGAGGTTAGTGAGTAGCACCTTAGTGATGCAACAGGTCCACTGTACTCGAAATAGGAGTAGTTCTCCAGCAGTTGTGGTTTCAATAATGAAAAATCCTGGTTTGAGCTGAGCCAATGACCTTTGTGTTTTCCTCATGATTGTAATGGGTTACTTGATATCTTAGTTATATGAATGGGAATATACCTAAGTAAAGGTTATATGTGGAGATCATTCTTTCTGGTTTATCCATTTTGGATTTTGTGATACCTTGAGGGTCTCGGGGTCCCTACTGAGTATCGTTATACTCAACCCTGCACAGTCTATGACCGCACCTCGTTTTGTTGGATGCAGACGATAGACACCGCTGACCGAGGAAGAGTGTATGAGGATTGGGCGGTACCCGGTGGTGGAAACTCAGAGTGACGACACACAGAGCAGACCGATAGACGTGGAGTGCTAAGGAGGACATCTGTACCTACCCTTCAGGTAGGAACCCAGAGGACGATTCAGGAGCTGCTTCCATCATTCAGTTGTTTGTCTTTTCAGTTGTACTTTCATTCAGTTGTAGCAGTACCTTTCAGATGGGCTTGTATTTTCCATCCCATTTGTACTTTCATCACACTTGTTATAATTATTTACTTAGTGTATGCTTCCTCTTGTTCTCTGGTTGTGTGTGTTTATGTTTTATAAATGCAATTCCTTCCCAGTTCTAGGGAATTAAGCCTTTGGTGTTATTCGCCAACCTCTGGCCTATGGAAGGCGGGCTTGGGGTAGTCATGATGTGGGCCCCATGGTATGGGTTGTGACAATGTTCACCAGGTTCTATGTGCCACTAGGTTAAACCTTGTGAATGATGAAATTTCATTCCCATTTGGGCTCCAACATGGGTGGTTTTCGTCCAGGTATCCTTGGTGTTCTCAAGGCCAACACCAAGTCACCTTGCAAGAAAGAGACAAGGCGAACATTCTTGTTGAAAGCTCTTACTATCTTGTTTTATTTCCTTTCTAGATTGTTCAGGGCACAAAACCTATTATCATTGAGGGCTTCCAATTCATCCATATGGACTTCAGCTACTTTATATGGTGCTTGTTGATCATATACAGCTATACGTAATGAAATCAACTTAATATCGATGGTAAGGAATACTTCTGTTCCGTATACAAGGTTGTATGGGGCCACTTGTTTGGAATAACAATTCATTGTCTGGTTAGCTCAGAGGGCATTGGGGAGCTTGTCCAGAAAACTCATCTTGTTCTGACCTACCATTTTCTAAAGAATGTATGAGAGGGTTTCTTTGGATACCTCGATCTGCCCATTTTATTGAGTGTGGTAGTGGGAGTTATGGTTAAAACAGATGTTGTACTTCGCGTACAATTTATTCATCTCTGCTGCCTGGAAGTTAGTGTTGTTATCAGTGAGGATAATGTGTGGGACTCCAAAACAGTAAAAAATATTGGATCTCACAAAGTCAACAATAGAACATTCCTTCACTTCCTTGGGAATAATTGCTTCTGCCCTTATCGAAAAGAAGTCTATAGAGGTCAGGATGAACCTTCATTGGAGAGATTTTACCAGTGTATATGGTCCCACAACATCGAGTCCCCAGACAGCAAAGGGCTAAGAGTACATGGTGGGGTGGAGAGGCTCTGGCGGCAGATGCACAAAGATGTAATTAATTTGGCATGCATGGATCCTCTTGGAAAATGCAATGCTGTCACAGATCATAGTGGGACAATAATACCCCAGTCTTCATATCTGATGAGATAACATTGGCCAGGTTTGATGAGCCTTGCATAAACCGGAATGAACCTCCTGCATGACTTGAGAAATCTCAACTCCTTGAATGAAATTGAGGAGAATCCCATTGAACCCACACTTGTAGAGGATCTTCACAGGACCAATACCACTTTGGTGTGTAAACTGTAATGTGTGACATCATATTCTCTCATGCTCAGCTCGATCTTCTAGGAGATTTCCATTCTATAGGTACTCGACAAAGGAGGTTCTCCATTCGGGAGTTACCATAATCACTACATATAGGGTACCAGGAGGTCCTGATGTGGAGGCACCAGTAGTAAGATGGCTTACATATGGGCTATCGTTGTCATCTGAAGTTACAAGAGCGATGACTCTCTATTTTTCTACATGGATAATATAATAATCATGTTTAGGCTCTACAAGTGATGCATCTAGGCTGGACAAAGAATCAGCTCGACCGTTCTTGGATCGAGGGAGATGAGTAAATTCTGGCCAAGATGGGAATTGGTCCACCATCTAGAGGGTGTGTTCCAAGAGTTGTATGAGTTCTGTATTTTTGAAGAAATAGTCACCATAGATCTTTTTGATCTCTAGTTCGGATTCCCCTTTCACATGAAAGTGAGGAACTTCAATCTTGAGGGCCATCTCGAGGCCATAAATGAGAGTCTGGTATTCCGCCTCATTGTTGGTGTAGCCTTCTGACAAGAGGAATGAATGTGGCAGAATAGCTTGTGCTGGATTGATGAAGATGACACTGAGGCCTACTCGATTGATCCTAGGATCACTGAGCCTTCTACCGGTAGGGCTCTTGGAATTTCTATAAAAGTGAATTTTATAGCACATAATGGATTGGTCTACATAGAGGATTTCCTCATCAAGAAATAAAAGGTTTAGTGAATGGTTCATGGGAGATGGATGAGAAGCAAGGAAATATGCCAATGCTTTCCCCTTGATATTATTCTGAAGAAAGAATCTGATTTCAAACTATTGTAGAATCATTACCAACTATGCTAGAAGGCATTTCAGTATGGGTAGGTTCCGGATATACTTAAGCATATCAACATGGGACACCAACTATCCCTCATGGTGCTGTAATTAATGTCGCAGTTTCTATACTATGATTACCGGTGCGAGGTAGCTTTTCTCGATAGGGGTGTATCGGGTCTTTGTATCGAGGAGAATACGGATGGTATAAGAGAGTATATTCTCTATTCACTCATTGTTTTTCTAGGAGAGAAGTGCATCGAGAGATCATTCATGGAAAGTCGCATATTTGACTAGTGGATTCTTGGAGACTAGTGTCATTATGACCAGAGGCTAGAGAAGATACTGCTTGATGTCAGCAAAAGCAGTCTGACATTATTCATCCCACTCATAGACAATAATTTTTTATGGAGCTGGGAAAGGGCTTACACTTTCTAAATAGATTCACAATGAATCGGCGTATGTAGGAAATGTGGCCTTGGAAACCTAGAAGACATAGAGGTTTCTTGGGGGAGACATCTGCCCAATGGAATTGATCTTCTACCTGTGGATCTTGATGCCCTGGTATCTGAAAATGATGCCAAGAAACATCCTAGAGGTGACCCCAAAGGAACACTTCAATGGGTTCATCTTCAGGTGATATGAAGCAAGGAAACCGAACAATTTTCAAGGTATTTGAGATGGTATTATAACTAGAGATATTTGACCATCAGATCATCCACGTATCACTCCAACAGTGTCCCAAAGATTGACATAAATATGGGATGCATAGCCCGCTGATAGGTGGTACCTGCATTCTTTAAATTGAAGTCCATGAGATGGTAACAGAACGTACCTTGTGGTTCCCTAAAGGCTGTAGACTCATCATCCTCGAGATCCATTCAGATTTGGTTTTACATGGAGTACCCATCCATGAAAGATAGGGCATAGAACCTAGTTGTAGTATAAATTAACCATTCTGTCATAGGAAGGGGAAAATCATCCTTCGGGTAATGATGGATGAGGTCCCGTAAGTCAATACAGACTCTGATATGCCCATTATTCTTCCTGAGGGGTACAATGTTTGCTACCCATTTGGGGCACATGACCTCATTAAAGAAATTGGCCCTGATGAACTTATCAACTTCAGCCACAACCATGGCACCATGATAAGGGTGCATCTTTTTGGGAGGAAGCTTAAACCCATGAGGATTTTCTGGGAGATGGAGGTGGTGGATGTCTACATGTGGATCTAGTCATAGAATCTCATTGTAACTTCAGGAGAATACATCATGGTGCTGTTTTGAGGAAGTCCACATAATATTGTCGCACCTCTAAGGGCGTAGCAGCACTGATTAACATGGGTTCTAGGTCCACCTTGCTACTAAGGTTCACTTGTACCAATTCATCGACCGTGGCGGAGACACCCTCATCAAAGGTGAGGGGGGGGGGGTTATCATCCTATAAATCCTCTTCACCACTTATGGATGATAGATCCTTAGTGGGAGGAGTTTCTTCTAAGTCAACATATCTTGATGGGAGTCTGGTACCAGCTTGAGTGGTGGTGGACACTGTATCGGGGGACACATATTCTCCCTAAACCATAGTGATGAAGGTTGTAGATCTCATCCCTTCGATACTTCAGCCCATGGGAAAACACTTGATGATATCGAAGAAATAGTGACGCGTCATCTTGAGCCACTTTATCCCAACCTGGTTGAAAAAGAAAGTATGACATGTTTTCATTGCCATGGGTTAGACATCCAGATACCTTTTGGGAGTACGGGGCTCTGAGATCACCCAAGCTTGATTCATGTAGGAGTATGTGGTGATCTTCTGGAATCACTTAGGCTTTGAAACGTGCTCTCCCTCATTCTAGAATCAATGAATCATTGCCCCATGTTCGAGGTTGTAACCTCTATTTTGTGGATTGGAAAGATTTAGGCATCATCCTGATCTATCCACAGGTCGGTCGTAGTTGTAGCATGCTCAACCTCATTAGCCTCAATCTACTTGTACTTTCTCTGGTAATAGATGGCATCTAGACAGTGAGGTTTACGAGTGTAAAATGGATACACATCACCTTCAAGTATGCCCGCATGACCATTAAGGGAGTACATAAGGCATTGGTGATATGATGAAGGAACCGCCACATGTAGGTGGATCCATGGACTTCCCAACAACGCATTATAGGTGGTGTCCTTGGAGAAAACCATGAACTTGGTGCTGGGAACTAGACCATCTAACTGGGTCTATAGGTGAATTTTTTCAACCTGTGTTTGTTCCATTCTATCATAACCATGAATTTTCTGGTTAGAGGAACTCAAATCATCCTCAGACAACCCTTATTTTCATAGTGTCTGAGTCGGGATTAGGTTGATCTCGAAGCCTACGTCGACAAGGCAGCGAAGAACCACTATGACATTAAACTGGCCGGTGATGTTTAGTGGGATAATGTTCCCCTGTATGGGAGATAATATTTCTTCTTCAGAGAACAAGATGATGCCCTAAAATTCGTCATTCTCAACCACCTCAATATAGAAGGCTTCTATAGCTGCTACCTCCATCTCTAACTAGAGGGGTATTTTTAAATCCTTAGTGAGGGATTCATGCATATCTACTAATAGGAATAGGGCATTAAGGATGAAGAGCCTTGATGTAATGCTGTAAAGATATTTGAGGACATAATACTTTAGTTCCAGGTGTGAGATTATGCACACCAGAGGTCACTCTATAACAATAGTTATGGTTGGCCTTACTGGCTGGGCCAGCCGCTGATTGGTGCTGCGAATATCCCAATGCTCACTAGTCAAATCCCATTGAGTGACTACCGGATGAGGTCCAGATGACTGAGACAGGTCTGTAGCAGATCATGCCTTGTCAGGGTGTAGTAGAGGTGTCTCTTCTAGATCAAGCCTCACAAATAGGGGAAAAGGTGGATCTGATGACAAAAGACGATAAGGTTGTGCATACTGAGATCTGTGTTGGGCCTACTGCTTGGTTTAAATAGCATGCCCATCCTGGCTAGAAATACTGACTGAGGAACTCCGACGACCCATATTATTGCATCTCTATCGATATTGGTGATGGCTGGGAATGTTGAGAGGATCCTCCTGGTGCTCCTCGCAAAACAATAGGTAGGGGTTTATCATCTCTATGGTGTTAACCGAGGCATACCCTTCACTATAACTTGATGAATCCTCCACTACTGGGTGGATTCTGGGAGGAATCACCATCACCAAGGGAATGAATACATCAAGAGTACGGGATGAAAATGAAATTAGTGAGGGACTTTGTTTTCCCTTGTGCCACTGATGCATGCTCTTTTGGGAAAGGGTGACTGAGACGATGATGCAAAAGTAGTAGTTGTGACTTCTAAAGGATATGGTGGATTATGGTGTACACAAAAAATACCATGTGCATGAGCGACTATTTTACAAGTCATAAACTCATCATACTTATGGGATACGTGGATAGAAACTAGATGCCACCTGCCTTTGATGTCATTATTGGGATCAGGCTTTAAGAATACACATGAAACTTGGGTCGAATCTAGACACAGGCAAACTATATTATTGTCGACCTGGTCTTGAATCCAATCCTTAACCATGTATCACTATTTTAGGGTGTGCCCCAGGATCTAGTGATAGGGGTAGGAGTTGGGGTGATCGGTGAGACCCACCTCTTATGTTCTCCTACATTAAAGAAAATGAACAATTACCTATTCCAAGGCACTGTAGATATAATCGGGGACCTAAGCCTCATTGAATGTGTATGTCTAGTTTCTCTTATCTGGGAAGGGGTATTTGGGAGATTGACACTGATGAGGGATTGGAGGAGCCCGTTGAGGGGGCGGAGCCTGGTTATCTCACATGTGTTGTGGTAATGCATTGTGCGGGGGCGTCTTCCGGTTCAAAGGTGGGTGCTGTTAGGTCGGATGATGTGCCTAAGGTGGAGGGCCTCTATGAGGCTGTGGAGGTGGATCTAATGGTGACAACTCTAGTTTCTTAGGGGCCTCTATTTGGGCCACAATGGTGAGAACAGCCTTAGCGGCCCTTCTTAAAGGAATTTCATGAGGCAACGGGCATGCTTACTTGGCGTTCTATAAGGATTCCTCTCGGAATTGTGCCTTATCAGAGAAGTCTCAGAATCCCCCGTAGTAATTCTGGGTGATCAGAGAGTGGACCAGTTCAGTACTGACATTCCCCAAAAACATTGTCAGTAGTAACTCCTATGTAAGTGGCATGTCAAGGGAGTTTGTGGGCCCTTTCTATAGGGTTACAATGTCCGCAACGCTCTCATCTGGTATCTTCTTGCACTTGGAAGAGGATTTCAATACTCTTCTTCTGAGTGGTGGAACTAAACTGGTAGAGAAATTTCCTATGAAGTTCTTCCCACATGGCTATTGATCTGATGGGTAGATGGATGTACTAGGAAAATGTAGGACCATCCAATGTCTGAACAATTAATCGGAGATTGGTATATTCTTGTTTTTCCAGAGTTCCCAGCAGGGGTACACACTATGAGATAAATTGGGCTAGATACTAAAGAGGATCACCCATCCCATTGAAGGGAGAGAATGTGGGATTTACGAAACCTGTGGGTGATGGAATATCCTCAACCCATGCCGGACAAGGCCTTCCATCAGGTGGTATAGACACCTGTCACGTTTCTGATGCCTCAAGTCAAGAAATTAGTGCCTCCATTGGATCATCTTACTAGGGGTTCCTTTCATCGTAAAAATCCCTAACTAACAGTGTGTTGGTCGGTTCTTAAATGTGATAAGTAGGCCCAACGGCGCATGGAGAGGCTAGTATGATGACCTTTGGAGTAGCTGGGGGAACCTAAGCTGGGTCTTAGGGATTGTCGCATTGCTCAAGTGGATTTGGAGACACATACCATGCCCTCTAGCCTTAAGTTCCCTCATGAACCCTATCTATGTGGGAAGTAAGGTTAGGATCACTTGGAGGAAATTCTCTTCGGGGAAGATGTGTCTTCCCTTGCTTCCCTAGCTGGGGATCACTATATTCTATCTGTTGCTCTGCAAAATGCTCATCAAGAAGGTCATATATCATCCTCTTATGCTCTGTGAGCTATTGACACAACACACCTTTCTTGGAATCATCCTCCATCTTTTGTACTCAACCAGATGGTTCAAAAGATTTGGCAGCTCCAAGGTTCTCTTTACCATTGTTGAGGGTTCGGAAAAGGACCAATGCCACGATGCATATGGGATGACCCAGTAGATTTCTTTGTCAGTGAGTAACCCTTCTTGATGGGTCCAAAAGTTGTGGCACTCCCTCAGGGGTATGTTTTCCCCCAAGGAGTTCTTCTTCTGCCTCCTCCTCCGATAGATCAGCCATGTTAACCATGACTCTACCTGGAGGCATATCCTCGATATCGCTTAGAAGGTCGGGTCGAAGCCTAATGGAACTAATGTTGAATTCTGTGTACTGCCCCCATCCATAGATCTGCACGTGTGGTGAAGCCTCATTGATAATCCTACAGAGAAAATTAAATCTATAGACACTTCTTTGTTAGGGGGTCTTATAGTGACCTGGTGACTTAGGGCACTGGGCCACGTGGAGTGCATTCAGATCAACTAGAAGCCATTGTTGGTGATTGTCTTCGAAGTGTGCCTGTATCTTGGGGTAGGCCACTCATCGACGATGAAGACAGAAATGTGTCACCTAGAGGGTTTGGTGAAAGAATAAAACTTCCTCCTATGTGATAGATTCTGGTGTACCGATGTTGGGTTCTACAACTAGCCAAAACATATCCGGGAAATAGTATACCGTAATAATGTCCCACAGACTCCTTGGCTCGGAATCAGGGTTTGGCCCATCATTTCCCTACTCATCAACTAGAGGTGTCTGGGGAACTGGTAGCGGTACTGAAACAGGCCACTGAGACGGTCATCTGGCCAGTGGAGAATAAGGAGAGAAGGCTAATAAACCACTGAATCTCGGGTTATCCTTCAAATATTGAAGTGACTTGGCCACCACGTCATGATAAGACGGGATGGTGACCATAATTTCTAGATCAGGGACTATAACTGCTGGTGGTGGATCTTCCTATTTCTCATTCACCATAGGTCCCTAGAAAAACTCTCTGTGATCTCCAGTTGAGGTAGAGAATGATCCCGGTGATGATGGTGGTGATTGAACGGTTTGACCCTAAGGAGACCAAAGAACCACATCCTCTTGTATGTCTCTTTGGTGGGAGGTAGGGATCCAGTGGACCTCGTATTCTAGAAGTATGGGGCTGATGTGCCTCATTTCTCACCCAGAACATGACACGAAGGATTAGGGTGAGGGTACCATTGCTAAGTCGTATTCCACCTCAGAATCATAGAAAAAGAGAGGTTTAATCCTAGTAGTAATCATCTTGGAATTATTTTTATGGTGACAAAGACCCACCTTTATACACCGGGGAGGATCTTCGGGATAGGGTATATTTCTATCTCGAGGAGGTCCTTCAGTCGAGCTGGTGCTACGATGGAGAGGACATCCGCTAGAGTGAGATGGGGTGCACAGAGCACATAGACAGATGTCGAAGGGAACATGTGGATGACCTCTGTGACCACTGAGTGATGTGTGGAGGGAATCTCTGCGGGATCTTTGGGTGTGGGTAGGACCTCTTCCGGAGCTGATAGGAGCATGGGTAGGACCTCCATGCTTATTTCCCCTAGTATTGTTAGTGTGAGGATGGTCCTCACACTAGTCAATCTGAACACACTTAGGACCTTTGTGTTGGGTTCCAATGAAGCGAGGCTGAACTTCACTCCTCTGATAGCTAGGGAGAGTAGGACCTTCACCAGATTCTATAATGACATGGGGAAGGCCCACACACTACAGAATGACTGGATGTGTAACATCTCTACATCGGCAGCCTGTTGTAGGAGAACGACTCTATACCTGATGTCCTGAGCGTGGAAGAGGCTTTCGTACGATGCATCACTACCATGGGGAGGACCCTAGTTCATATTGAAGGTGGTATGGGGAAGACCTCCAGATCGAGTTTGGAAGTAGGGAGGACATGTGTTCTCAATGGTGGCAGTACGAGGAAAACCTCTGTACTGGGTGTCGTTGCCGCGGGTCATCCTGCGGTGGGCACTGCCTATACCGGTAGCAAGGAGAGTCGACCCATCCTACCCGTGGGCAGTTAGGGCCTAGATCCAGGTAGAGTGTATATGTTTTCCATCTCATCATAGAAAGAGGACTAATGATATGAATCAGTAGTGGAAAGATCCACTTTAGTTGCTGACATTAATGCCCCTCGGCGGGCATCCTCCTTAGCCTATGCCCGAAGCTGGTATATGGTCAACCGAACTGGGCTAGGAGGAGCAGGCACATAGCTTACCTGTTCTTATACCTGTGGGGATAGGTGGTGGCACTGGAGATTCCTGGTTTGGGCACTCCTTGGGAACCCTTGTAACGGGATCCATATCAGGCTCGACCAGACATCCCCCGCCTCATCATTTTAGGGGCAATAGTCATCGAAGCATTCCGTGGAGAGTCTCCAGAAATAGTTGTGCATCAGAGTGGGGAGCAGTGGCTCCCTTCATTACCCATGGGGTCGGCAGTGGTGAAGATGTGTAGATGCCTCTAAATCTAGGTGGGCCATATCCTGAGTCGGGATAATCCCCCCTCTCTTATCGATGGAAAAGGTCATTTATCACCCTTCGCTGAATGAATTCAGACGGGGAGACAGGGCATGGGCTCCCAACAGTTGTGGACCCAAAGACTATCGCAGATGAGGTGGATCCATGTAGGGTTGCCGTATTGACATTTCCCATGCCCCTGTATCAGTGGATGGATGGTGATTGGTCTCCTAATTCAAAATCTTGCGTCTTTGAAGGCAGGGAGATTAAACCTTTAGTGATAAAACAAGGAAATCAATGCCTATTTCCCCAGATCCATTCTGTATTCCATGACAGGTAAGAAGTATCCATGCTAATAACATCATAGACCAGGATTTCCAACGTTCAACTACTCCAACTCTTGGTGAGTATCATGTCAGGACCACTATTTTCATGCCTAGATCTAGCACCAGATAACTGGATCTGGTGACACTCTAGTCCACTGATGTCTCGAACACTACCAATCTCCACATTGAATAGAAGAACATCACTCCGGGTTCACTATTTCTGTTTTCGATGCATTCATCAATGCGTTCACATAATTCTACTGAGGACACGCTGATTTTTTCCCCACATTCTCATTTTCCAAAAGTGGGTGGCATCCGTTTGTTATTCAGGGACGTTTTCTCCTTGATCAAAATAGGAAAGTGGGAGGTGGGTCCTCCTTCTGTGGATTCCTCCTCAGAACTCATCACCTAGTCTGGGTCTCTATTATATATTAATATGTTGTTCATGAAACTCTTATTGGTTCCATGTCTTCATGGATGTTGGTTAATTACACTACATATATCAAGACATTATGAGGGGTCCGGTAAGGGAAACAGCATTCAATCAGGGTATTATTCATGTTGGAAATCACTGGAATGTCTGTACAATAGAACACAAGCACATATGGTTTTCTTACCATTATGATAGGGCTTCTCAAGGGCATGGAAGCCCGAGGAATCCCACATCAAGTGGGAGGAATTTTAGGCCATAGGCATGTCTTTTATGTTTTCATTTGCATCTCATGTTTAACACATTGTATTCTATGAGTTTAACGTTTAACAAAGATGGATCATACAGATTGGAAAACTGAATGGAGTGGATCCGATGTGTAACGCCCAGACCCCAGTTACCCAGAGTCGGTGCATTATTACATAACATTGTCATGATCACAAAAGATCAAGTCTCGAAAACTGATTAGTTTAGTGGTCTTGGAAACACTATATATATTCAAAAGTCTAACATTACATTATTAAGTAATAAAACCACAACAACATCTTGTCTTAATATCCCCACATACTATCCATGCAGGTCATTCATAAATTACTTCTTCACATCCTGGGAAAAAACATTGAAAGGGGTGAGCTCAGATGCTCAGTAAGGATAACAATATAGCGGAAACTTTCATTTACAAGCATAAACATTTAAGGAAATGTATAACTAAAATAGAAGCCTTTTAAACATTAACTTCAGCATAATATGGAAAAGATAAAATGAAATAATTCCATTTACTTATTCACATGAATATTCTACTATTTGAATAACCACATGCAATATCAATAACCACTTTTATAATGAGGGAATACGTAATGCCAGAATATCGTAACCACATAGTCAAGGCCTCGTGCCAAGACTACAAATAATATTTTGTCAAGGCCTTATGCCAAGACACTAGTTTGTCTTATGAGACCTACTGATGCATCGAGGAGATATAGTGGGCTGCACCCTCCACTTACTAAGTCCAATTCATTCCTCATATGAAAAGTTTGAAACATAACATAAACATTCATATTAAAACTAGCATAATAAATGTCAATACTTTAACCAAAAACCATGAATGGTATAAAAATAGCACATCCACAGTCAAACATAACTCATTAGAATCAATATGGAAGATTGTATTATATCAGATAAACCTCAAACGAGAATAATTAAAGATATTGACATATATTAATATAATCATCAAACTATTGGGAGAAATATCCCCCTATTTCTTGAAAACATTTAAAAGTCACACGATTTATCAAGAAGACATTTAAAATATATTTTTGAATCAAAGTTTCCCATACCACTTTGAAACTTTTAAAAGTAATTTTTTTTTTGAAACATTAATGTCCATATAAATTAATCCTTAAAACCATTTTTAAAACATGGACATTAATGAGAAATATTTAGAATAATAAATCATTAAAACATTTTAAAATGATATTTTAATTAGAGTTCCTAACCAAAAAAGAGACACTTGAATACACATAATTGAAGTAATAAAAACATGTAATATCATGAAAATAAAGGGATTCATGATATACTATGTCAAAGTGCATTATATACACCATAAAAAAGTGATTTGGTGTATAACAACAAAGGAGTCTCAATGGAATGTAAATTGAGATGAAATCTCTCATAAAGGTCGTATCCTTAGGTTAAAGATAAATCAACGACATAATTAGTTGTGACAAATATAAATACACTCAATATGATTGGATATTTAGTGTAAAAAATCAATGGTCATTCACACATATTATTGTAAAAACAACACCAATGAATTGGATGTTTAACTCAACAAATCGAGATTGAGTAAAAATTACTCTTATCAAGTTCATACCGATGAAATGAGAATTTATCAATGGATTGATTATGTGTATCAAATGTTTATCCATAGAAAGGGGAGTATAAATTATGACATAATCAAATTAATAGTGATTCCACACATAATCTTGGAGTAAAATAATCATGGAAATATGCGTAAAGTTGAATGAGTGGAAATTGAAATTTCAAATTCCCTTATTGATTTGGTAACTTACGAAACATACAACCATGAAAGAAGGATCAAAAAATGATTATGTAAATATACATGAATTAAATTATATTACACAATTAATACAAACATGGGCAGTACACACACTACATGCAATAAAAAAAGTGGTGAATAATGGAAATCTCACTGAATTAAAAGTGAGATAAGAAACCCCTTATATTGTACTTTATCCTTCTTCAAGGGTAGGTTAGAATCCTATATAATGGTGAAATAATTTTTATTGAATTATAAAATGATCATATACATTAATATGATATCCTATATTATCTTTTCACATTGCTTTGTTAATAATATCTTAGTATTATCATCGTTTCGGGTGTTAACTTACTCATTTTCTTTTATATCTTTTGTTAAATAAGTCGTGTTTGTTATGGGTAGGTTGTATATTATTCATATACAGAATGATATAAAGTCCCTAAACATTATTTTTAATCATCAAATTAGAATTAGACTTTAATGGATATGATGGGAAATTAATCTCATCGCGTTCGTGGAGACGGTAGTCCATACGTATGCACGAGAGACAATATCATTCTTTTGATATTAAAATAATATATAATTGGATGGTATATCATATATACAGAATCATTATCATGTTATATTTATTATTTACATGAATTACACATCATTATTATACCCATCCAAATAACAATGTATTGAATAACAATTACACCACGACGTGGAGACGGTAAGTCGTACGTATGCACGTATGGTGACATGTCATTCAAAGGATGGATAGAATGATGAATATGGTTGTACCATATTTATAATAACATCACAGTATATAGAAGATACTTGAGTTATTATTTTATAATGGAACAACAAAGAAAGAATAAGTTGAATAAGAAAGAAACTTGAAAAAGGGTGGTGAAAACATTACCTCTTCTTCGGGTTCTTCCTTTTTATTTGATCAAAAGGGATCCTTAGGTTGGATTTATGACTAAAGTAAGGCCTCTAGGATTAAGGGAGGATAGTTTTTAGGGTATTTGGGAAGAGTTTGGCTGATCCAAAAGGCTTTTAAGGTATTAAATATTGGTTATAAGTGGTGTCCTTTTATAAGGGGGAGGAGGGGCTCTTTAGGAAAAACTAAAAGTATTAATTTATAATAAATTCATATTAGGTTTAAAATACCTCCAAAGTGATTTTTTCAAAGTATAAGGTGGTTATGGGTCAAAATGATTTCATCCAATAGATTTTATACAGGTTTGGGTCACTATACTAACCTTATAATTTATATTTAACTCTTAGTTAAATAGTTTGACATTTACCATGTCACTGTATATTTTTATATTATATATTTACTAAAATTACATTATACTTAAAAGGGACCCCCAAGTGGTCCATTAATGATACACCTATCATTATATAAGTCCTTTGTTAGAGCCTTATATTTTTAGGAATATAATATCAATTAATAATATAATATTTGTTTTAAAAACTCATTTATGTCAATTTTGACAATATTTAATAATTGATTTTTGTTAAAGTCTTAAAAACTTTATAAATTCGAATGAAATTATTTTAAGCAATCCTAACATGTCATATGAACTAATAAAATTCGTTTATGGAATCAAAACCTTCAAATTATATTTAGTTTAACATTTATAATACTAATTATTTGATTCTTTCATTAATAAGAAAAATACTGCGTCATTATTATGTCATAAATATATTTAATTATTCAATGTCTAAAAATTATAAATAAAATTCCATTATGTAAGAAATATTTATATCTTTCTAATGAATATTTATAGTCGAAAATATAATATATATAACCCAATGTAAAAATTGTATTTCTAAAAGATATATGATTATGTCATTTTTGTATTTACTTTAACTTAATTAATATAAAGTGTCATTATCACTTACAAGTGGATCCATGGGATCCCAAAATCGACCCAAAGATGCAAATGGTCGGAACTGTATCAACCAATAGGGTTAAGACACGTTTTAGGGTAATTTATTATTATTATTATATCATTTTTTACCCTTATTTACTGGATTTACCCTTTAACCCTGGTAAATAAAATATTTACCGAAGTAATTATTCAAAATGTCTAAAAATAAAAGTTACCTATTTACACAATTTTTAACTCCTGATTGTAAACATGGAATCCATTTTTATAAATTCAAAACACAGAAGTGGAAGAAATTAATTTAAAATTAATTCCCATTATCAAAAAAAATGTCTGTTTTTAAGAAATAATAACTATCAAAAGATTGAAGCTTGTTTCTGTCCGGTTTAAATGTGAAATTACGTCCAATGACCAACATTTTATTAAATGGAAAAAATATATTATAAATATACTTTAAAACCACTCAAATTCTTAATTATTAACTATTAATTATTTTGATTAAGAAATTTGTTTTTAATTAAAATTTAGTGACTTTCACTATTCATCAAAAATTGAAGGTTTTCAGAAATATACCAAAACTTCACCCTAAGATAATTTCAATATTCAGAATCCAAAAATGAAGTCCATTTTGAAAGATAAAATTTATAAAATTTCAAAAATTGAGTATTACTATTCATAATGGCTAGTTTGATTGGTTGTGGTGTGTGTTAGAACTCGAAATTGCGTACAACATACGCTACTATATTATTCAAAGACAATTGTACTGTGGAAGCTTGGGGTGTTACATTCTCCCCTCCTTCAAATAATTTTGTCCTCAAAATTTTTAAAATTGGGCTTTAGAATATAATGGAAAGTCCCACATCGGAAAAAGAGTCAATAAAACTATCACCTTAAAAGAAATAAAGAGATGTACAAAGGTCACCCAAGATAACTCATAGTAGGATTATATGTAGGAAAACATGGATATGGAAGATAAACTAAGTTTCATATTCTGATGGAGAGGGATAGAAAACCTGATCAGGATAAAGTTAACAACAAGAAAGCGACAAACATGTGATGGGACAAATGGTCATTAGATTCCTAGGAGGAAAAGTATAGAGACAACATTTTTTTATATTACATTACATAAATATGATAAATTCATTTATGAGATTAACTAAAAAATAAATAGATACAATTACATTTTAAGTAGAGTTTCATTCTTTAATAAATTTCCACCTCTAACTCATTTTTTTAAACGATGAGTATTCAAGAAGACTTGGTCACACTGAAAGAGCTAAAATAAACTCCTATAGAATCTCATGATCCATGAAGGATAAACTATATATTTACCTTGAATTTAGATATTAATCAAAATCAAAATGGTTAGTACAAGATCTGATGATCCCCCAAAAGGATATTCCATTAGAGAAAGACATAAAAATATTAATTTCTAAAATTAAACCAACAATACCCCAAAGTTAAATAAATACCGTTCAAAAAAAATTGTCCTTAAAATCCTTCAATATAATCCAAACTAATATGGAAACCCAAAACATAGAAGAATTTGGTTATGTAGTCTTCCATGTTAAATTGTATCTCTAAATGACATCAACTACTCTAAAAGTCTCATACTTAAAAGTAATTAACCTAATCACATATTCTCTATTATAGGTTAATCATATTCATAAATAACCCAAATCGTTATAAATCCACAATAAAAACGTAGATAAAAATACACCATTACTCCTCAAATGAAACCCCAAAGTATTATATTTTCCTTCTGCATATAGTGTTCCCAATAAAGCGAACATCTTCTAAAATAACATTTATCACTTAATCACCAAATCATTTTCCTATACTAAGGGTTTTCATTTGATAATACATAAGAACCCAAATAAACTTATTATTGATCATCAAAATCATTTAACTAAAAATAATTAGTCACACTAACCAGGGACTTCACGTAGTCCAGTGGCAGGTGATAAATCTCAATCGCACATTGGTTGTGGGTTCGATTCCCACAGCTTTGTCCGACGCGATGGGTTGTCACATGGTCTGTGTGTTGTCCTTTTTCAAAAACTATATTTTATAACATTTCCAAAATGAGATAAATTCCTCAAAATAACCATAAAATAATTTTAACTATAAATGTTATCTCATACCTTCCATTTTCATCCCAAAATATAATAACTTGTAATTTACTCAAATCCAATGATCATATAAAACGAAATTGTTATTTATAACTATATCCACAAGGAAAAAGATAATACTTCCTCAAATATCATTCTCACATGGAAAACTGTGGGGTTATAAATACAAGAGAAAATTATTCCAAAGTAATACCATCAACAAGGAGTAATAATACTTTTAAACATTTCTCCAACCATTTATTTCCACATAGCTTCTTCTTTGACCAAGAAAATATCATATAGAATAGGGCATTCAATCGGGTAATGGCCAGGTCCCCTACATTTATGTAAAATGACTATAAATGGATTCTTTGGACCATTTTTGTTTTCATTCATAGTACTCTTCATTTTTCCTCAGAAATTATTAACTTTATATCCTTCTTTCCTACACGTAAAGCATTTATTTGTTCGATTGAGACACTTTCATGGGTGTCTCCTTCTACATTTCCTGCATGATGGAAATTTAGGATTCTTTTCTCCATGGTCTCCACTGCTAGAGCTCTTATCATACATCACCTTTCTCTTCTTTTTTGAGTCTAGGAGTTGGTTAATATATTTGTTGTTGATCATATTTTTGGAAAACGGATTTGGCATGAACACGATATCTTTTATGCCTATCAACATTCCATTTTTTTTCTCATTTCCACCACCTTTCCTACCTTGTATGTCATTCTCAAAGTTACTATGACTTCCTTATATAGCATCCATTGACTAAAACCAGAAAGCATTGTGTGAGTAACAGTAGTCACAAAATCATTTAGAGAATATCATGACACCATATTCTCAATTTGGAACACCTTAGGATTAACCAAGGTCATTTATTCTCATATTATATTAAAATAATTCAAATTGGTTTGTAAAGAAAATGTAAATTACCCTAAGAATATCCCCCGGGAGTGTCGTAACCAAGACTGCAGCAAGGCCCATTGTCGTTCACCAGTTCCCGTTCGAGTCTAGCACAAAGCGGTGTATTCAGGTTTAACCCCTAGGTACATCTGTGCCAGATCCACCACTACCCGCTCATATACATAAAGGGATGTATTGCTTGGAAAACTCAAAAAATCTATACAATACCAAAATTCTAGGAATTTATTCTATACTAATCCTCAATGTCTATCTTAGGGCTATCTTCCTTAATCAGAGTTCATCTAAATCTAGTTTCCAAGGTTTGTACTAAACTTTTTCTGATACCAACTGTAATTCACCAAACCTAGTTACCCAGAGTTGATGCATTATTACATAACATTGGCATGATCATAAAAGATCATGTCTCAAAATACTGATTAGTTTAGTAGTCGTGGAAACACTAGATATATTCATAATTCTTACATTACATCATAAAGTAAAAAAAACTAAAACAAAATCTTGTCCTCATATCCCCTCATACTATCCCTACAAGTCATTCATAAATTAGTTCTTCACATCCTGGGAAAAAATAAATCATTGAAAGGGGTGAGCTCAGATTCTCAGTAAGGATAACAATATAGCGGAAACATTCATAGATAATCATAAACATTTAAGGCAAAGTATAACTAAAACAAAATCCTTTTAAACTTGAACTTCAACATAATATGGAAAAGATAAAATGAAATAATTCCATTTTCTTATTCACATTGATATTATACTAGTCAAATAACCACATGTAATATCAATAACCACTTTCATAATGATGGAATGCATAATGCCAAACTATCATAACCACATAGTCAAAGCCTCATGCCAAGACTACAAATAATATTTTTTCAAGGCCTTGTGCCAAGACACTAGTTTGTCTCATGAGACCTACCGATGCATCGAGGAGCTATAGAGGGCTCCACCCATCACATACTATATCCAATTCATTCCTCATATGAAAATTTGAAACATAACATAAACATTCGAATTAAAACTAGCATACGAAATGTCAATACTTTAACCAAAACCATGAATGGTATAACAATAGTAAATCCACATTAAAATAAAACTCATTCAATACAATATGGAAGATTGTATTATATCAGATTAACCTCAATCGAGAATAATGAAGGATATTGACATATATTAAAATAATCATCATACTATTGAGAGAAATATCCCCCCTTTTCTTGAAAACATTTAAAAGTCACACTATTTGTCAAGATAACATTTAAAATTGATTTTTGAATCAAAGTTTCCCATACCACTTTGAAACTTTTAAAATTAATTTTGATTTGAAAAATTTAATTTCCATATAAATAAATCCTTAAACCCATTTTAAAAAATAGACATTAATGAGAAAGATTTATAAAAATAAATCTTTAAAACATTTTAAAATGATATTTTAGTTAGAGTTATTAACCAAAAAAAAGATACTTGAATACAAATAATTGAGAGAATAAAAACATTTAATATCATGAGAATAAAGGTATTCATGATATACTATGTCAAAGTACATTATATACACCATATAAAAGTGATTTGGTGTATAACAATAAAGGAGTCTCAATGGAATATAAATTGAGATGAAATCTCTCATAAAGGTTGTATCCTTAGGTTAAGGATAAATCAACGACATAATTATGTGTGAAATATATAAATACACTCAATATGATTGGATATTCATTGTAAAACAATCAAAGGACATTCACACATATTCTTGTAAAAACAACACCAATTAATTGGATGTTTAACTCAACAAATCGACATTGAGTAAAAATTACTCTTATCAAGTTCATACCGATGACTTGAGAATTTATCAATGGAGTGACTATGTGTATCAAAAGTATATCCACAGAAATGGGAGTGGAAATAAATACATAATCAAATTAATAGTTATTCCACACATAATCTTGGAGTAAAATAATCAAGGAATTATGTGTAAGGCCAAATGAGTGAAAATTGAAATTTCAAATTCCCTTATTGATTTGGTAACATATGAAACATACACCCATGAATGAAGGATCATACAACGATGATTTAAATATACATTAATTAATGTATATTACACAATTAATACAAACATGGGTAGTACACACACCACATGCAATAAATAATTGGTGAATAATGGAAATCTCACAGAATTAAAAGTGAGATAAGAAACCCCTTATGTTGTAATTTTTCCTTGGTAGAGAGTAGGTCAGATTCATGTATAATGGTGAAATAATTGTTATCGAATTATACAAGGATCATATACAATAATATGATATCATATATGATCTTTTAACATTTCTTTGTTAATAATATATTAGTATTATCGTCGTTTCGGGTGTTGACTTACTCGTTTTCTTTAATATGTTTTGTTACATAAGTCATGTTTGATATGGGAAGGTTCTATCTTATTCATATACAGAATGATTTCAAGTCCTTAAATATTATTTTTAATCATAAAATGAGAATTATACTTGAATGAATACGATGGGTAATGAATCTCATCGCGTTCGTGGAGACGGTAGTCCATACGTACACACAAGCGACAATATCATTATTTTTATATTAAAATAATATATAATTGGATTGTATATCATATATAAATAATAATTATCATGTAATATTTATTATTTACATGAATTAAACATCATTATTATACCCATCCATATAATAATTTATTGAATAACAATTACACCACGACGTGGAGACGGTAGGTCGTACGTAAGCACGTATGGTGACATGTCATTCAATGGATTGATAGAATACTGAATATGGTTGTACCATATTTATTATAACATCATGGTATATAGAAGATACTGGAGTTATTATTTTATAATGTATCAACAAAGAAGGAAGAATTTGAAGAAGAAAGTAACTTGAAAAAGGGTGGTGAAAACATTACCTCTTCTTCGGGTTCTTCCTTATGACTTGTTCAAAAGGTATCCATAGGTTGGATTTCTGACTAAATTAATGACTCTAGGATTAAAGTAGGATAGTTGAGAGGGTATTAGGGTAGAGTTTGGCTGAACCAAAAGGCTTTTAAGGTATGAAAAATTGGTTAGAAGTGGTGTCCTTTTATAAGGGGGAGGAGGGTCTCTTTAGGAAAAACATAAACTATTAATTAATAACAATTTAATATTCGGTTTCTACTGGATAAAAAGTGGATTATTCAAAGTCTAATGTGCGTATGGATCTCAATTCTTTCATCCAACAGATTTTCGACAGGTTAGGGTCACTATACTAACCTTATCATTAATATTTAATTCTTTGTTAAATAGTTTGACATTTACCATGTCACTTTGTATTTTTATATTATATGGTTACTAGACATACTATATACTTACAAGAGACCCCAAAGCAGTCCATTAATGATAAAAATATCATTATATAAGTTTTTTGGCCGAACCGTAGATTTTTAGGAATATAATATCAATTAATAATATAATATTTGTTTTAAAAACTCATTTATGTCAATTTTGACAATATTTAATAATTGATTTTTGTTAAAGTCATAAAAACATTATTAATTAGAAAAAAAATAATTTAAGAAATAATAAAATGTCATATTAACTAATAAAATTCTTGTATGGCATCAAAACATTCAAATTATATTTATTTTAACATTTATAATACTAATTATTTGATATTTTTCTTTAATAAGGAAAATACTGCATAATTATTGTGTCATAAATAAATTTAATTATTCAATGTCTAAAAATTATAAATAAAATACCATTACATAGGAAATATTTTTAGATTAATAATTAATATTTATAGTTTAAAATATAATATATATAACTCTATGTAAAAATTGTTTTTCTAAAAGATATATGCTTATGTCATTTTTGTATTTACTTTAACTTAATTAATATAATGTGTCATTATCACTTACAAGTGGATCCATGGGATCCCAAAATCGACCCAAAGATGAGAATGGTCGGACATGTATCATCAAATAGGGTTAGGACACGTTTTAGGGTAATTTATTATTATTATAATATTATTTTTTACCCTTATTTACAGGATTTACCATTTAACCATGGTAACAGTATTTAGAATCATGAGTTCCAAATTTAGTAAATATTTACCAAAGTAATTATTCAAAACGTCTAAAAATAAAAGTTACCTATTTACTAAATTTGGAACTCATGATTCTAAATACTGAATCCAATTTTCTAGATTCAAAACACAAAAGTGGCAGAAATTAATTTAAAATTAATTCCCGTTGTCAAAACAAAAAGCATGTTTTTAATAAATAATAACTATCAAAAGATTGACGCTTGTTTATGTCCGGTTTAAATGTTAAATTACATCCAATGACTTAAATTTTATTAAATGGTAAAAAAATATTTTAAATATACATTAAAATTACTCAAATTCAAAATTTATCACTATTAATTATTTTGATTAAAAAAGTTGTTTTTAATTAAAATTTAGTGATTTTCACTATTCATCACAAATTAAAAGTTTTCAGGAAAATACCAAAAATTCAACCTAAGATAATTTCGATATTACGAATCCAAAAATGAAGTCCATTTTGAAAGATAAAATTTATGAAATTTTAAAAAGTGGGTATTACTATTCATAACGGCTAGTTTGATTGGTTGTGGTGTGTGTTAGAACTAGAAATTACGTACAACACACGCTACTGTATTATTCAAAGAGAAGCGTACCATGGAATCTTGGGGTGTTACATGATGGGTGTAACCCTCGTAGGGAACACTGATGCTAGGGATAGCGCATGGTTAGTTACCTAATTACTGATAGGGGCAGTGAAGAGTTGAGTGACATGATTTGATCAGGATTTGGAATCCTGATTAAGGATTAGTATGGATATGGAGAGTTATATGAAGTGGTAGGGGAATGAGCTAGAACTGATGTGATGGAGACGTTGATGTTGGGCTTGAGGCTCTAAGAGACTTCCTATGTATCACTATGGTATGGAATCAATGTCCACGTAGTTTAGGATGGGGTATAAGATTGGGGTGTGTGTAGAGGACATCGACCTGATAATATACTAAGGCTTACACGTGGTTAGAAGCCCAAGGATGTTATGACACTACTGGGATGAACCTAGGATGTGGGTCCCAAAAATGGGACGACATTGACTTAATGTTGATTGTAGAGTAAAATGGCTTATCGCTGGATGGGGATCAGAATGGTTTACAATTTGTTTGGGTTGACAAAGACTTACCACTGAATAGGGTTCCAATGGATTACTGCTGAATGAGGTTGACAACAACTTACTCTTGGTCAGGGAACACAATGGATTACTGCTGGTTGGGGAACACAATGTCTTACTACTTGTTGGGGAACACAACGTCTTACCATTGGTTGGGGTTGGACCTCAGGGAGGATTCCAAAATACTTTTCCAAGGAGACAAAGATCAAATAACACTTAGTTAAAATGGGTACAATTTAATGTCTAGAGGGAAAAAGGTGAACTGACATGAAGTGGTTGGGAATATTTGGTGAACCGACATGAAGGGTGTTGGGACCCTTGAGTGTTGTAATTGAACCTCAGAGAGGCTTCCTATGCACCTTGCCAAGAATACAAGGATCAAAGACCACATAGTTAGGGATGGAAAGGGGATTTAGCCTCGGAGAGGATTCTTACATACCTCACCATTGAAAGGATCAAAGTCAATGTAGTTTGGTATGGTTTGGGGCTTGAATGCTAAGGTGGTTCGGAGAGGATTTCATGGTCATATCTTACTCTAAGCCCATGTGACATGTCCTCAGTGTGAGAAAGAAGATGCAACAAAGACATGACGATCATGTCGTGAAAGGTGCATCTGTGGGAAGTGAAGTGGGGCTTACACGTGGTTTTCCACCCAAAAAGGAAATAGGGGATTACGCGTGGTTCGCGGCATAAAGTGGAGATATGGGATTACGTGTGGTTAAAAGCCCAGGGAGTGGGAGATTGGGACATACTCCAGGATGGAGGTCCAAGTGGCGGAAATACCCTACAAGAGAGGGATTTGGAATGGAAGATTGGAGAGTTCTGGTGCCCATCCCCCCTCTGGTCCTTGGCATGGAAGAATAAAGGAGGAGTAAGGGTACTACCTCCTACAATAAATCAAGGGGCTTAGAAAAAGTTGGTTTTTCTTACCTGCGGACAAGCGATTCTCTATAAAGAGGATCTCATTCGATGTAAGGAAGATCTCACTCCTGTAGTGATGAGTGGGCATAGATAATGTCCATGATAGGGTTCCCAAAATAGAGTGCATGAGGTGAGGACACAGTTTAACATCTTGGAATGAGGACGATGCCTCTTGGAAGTTTAACATCATGCAGCTCAGACGATGTGGGTTCACTCATCACCCCTAGGACTTACATAACTGACATGATTTAACTCTTGATGACCCAATTTAGCATGTTTATGTGAATAAGAAATATCCATTAGCATGCCTATGAAAATAATCATAAGGTGATGCAACCAAAAAGGAATAACCACGCAAGGTACTTTTAAATCAGTTCTTGCAAACGTAGAGGGTCACACGAGAAACGGGGTTGCGGAGAAAATGGATTCACATGAAGAAGCCTTGTGTAGCTCTAATTCTCCATATAATGGAGGTGCTTCGCAAAGGGGTATGCTTCGTGAAGTGAATTGTCCTAGACTATGAATAGGCACAAGATCATATTGAAGGTTCTTTACAAAGTGAAAAGGCTTTCGCGGAGCATGGATTCACAAATAAAGGGTGCCTTGCGAAGTGTTGCAGTATAAAGAGGTGTGCTTCGTGAAGCACAATGACCCTGCCTTGGCATGTGGGTTACATGTGCATGGGGGGTACTTTGAAGAAGCATAAGTGATCTGAGAAGACTCGAGTCCCCTTGGGGATCCCCTTCCTTCACAGAAGAATGTGGGATCTGTAAAGGGAATCCATCTATGGTCGGTTTGAGAAACAAGAGATTACGAGGATTCTGTGTCATTTCCTAAGAATAAAGAAATCAACATCAGAGGGAAAATTAGGATTAAACCATTTCTATGCTGTTTAACGTCATATATCAATGAATATTTTGTCCTTGCAGTTTAATGTTGTGCAGTGAGGACATGATTCTATGAATTTTAGTGTAATGTAGTGGGAAAAATCATGCTACCATAAATATATTTAATATCTTTTAGTTAATCTCAATCAGGATGTTATGGAATTCTTTATATGTTAGTGATGATTGAAGGTGTAAACCATAGTCTCGAGGGAAAAATTAATCAGGAGGAATGACATGGGGTATGGTAGATATTGTGTGTACTGAGAAGAGAGAGTACTCTCATAGGGATGAATTTTCCTTTGATTGACGACCTTTTTATTGTGGGAAACATATATAGAGCCACTGAGGCATGATGTGTATAGTCCAACAAAGGTTTCCGCAGGACACTGCGCTTCTGTCTTATATGGCCTTGATGGAATATGGGGATAAACATTTTACCAAGGCATGGAGTTTGAAAAAATGGAAATATGTGCTTCAGAATGTAAAGTATACCCATACAATGATTAAAATTAAACCACTAGAGCTTCCACATAGGTCTAACTCATATGTATGGGGGGAAGTATGATATCTTGACTTCTTATATGTGGAAAGAATGTGTGGGATCTCATAACAATGAGAACTGAGTTAGGAATAACTCTTCAAGAATTTTGCAGTTTGTTGTCATGAGATTAGGACCATTCATGGACTCCCCATACTATTCTGAAGTATGCATAAAAAAACAAGCACTTTTTTAGGGTGTCTAGGATGGGATTCCAAATATGGGTGTCACTTTGAATCTTTCAAGGGTAGGAATAAAGTACCACATAGTTCTTAATAATCCCTATAAATGTTGGATCGATGTGTAAAGACATGTAATAACAGTTGTTTTGATGCCGGATGGGCCGGGATTCCACATCTAGGCATCACTACGTATTCTGCACGGGCAGAAATCAAGTTTCACATAGTTATAAACATTCCCTATACAGATATGGCTCATTCCTTGTGTAGGGTAATTTTTGTTCTATCCATCACAGTTTCCATGTCGACCATGTTACTCTATAGTTTCCTTTTGTAAGAGAATTTCTACTACTGATCTTAATCTCATGTGAGTTATGATTGATGTGAGAAACTAAGATGGATAAGTGTTTCCCTTAAAAATTTGGGGAGATAGGGGCATTATGGAGGAATTTTTTTATCGTGGGGGATGAGCCAATATCAAGGGTATAGGCATCACTACATATTTCGCGAGGGTAGGAATCAAGTTGTACTTTGTTCTGTGCGAGATCATGATGTTTATTAACATCTGATTATGATGATTTGTTCCATGTAGTTTATCATCATATAGTGAGTACATGATTAACAGTTTAATGTCATGTTTTAGGGATGAGTTCCTTAAAGTTTAACATCATATGGAAAGGATAATGACTCATTGTTGAGGGTCTTAGAGTCTGGACCATGACATGGGGTTATTATAACTCATAGTTTATTGTCATAGAGTTAGGACCATGGAAGGGGGTATTACTACTCATAATTTTGGATCATAGAGTATGGACCATGGTATTGGGGTATTTTACTCATAGCTTAGGGTCATAGAGTTTGGAACATGGAATGGTGGACTACTAATACTCAAAGTACTTATTTAAGAACATCACATTTTTTGGAGCCGTGATGAGATGCCCCTCTATCGATATCCGAACACGTGATCTATTGTAATAGACCCTATGTATGAAATATGGTCCTTACAAAATTGGTGAAATATTTGGGGTCTTTTTCTTGGGTATCATCGGGGTTATATGGCTAACACCATTTCTCCTTCGAGGAAATATCAAAGGAGAACCTTTTCATTGAAGGCTCATGCAATCTGGTTTTGGTAGATTTCTAAATGGTGTATAGTGTGCAACATTTTTTCATCTAGTTGTTCTAACTCATCAAAACATCTCTAGGATTTCTCTTATATGGAATTATTATCACAAATGGCCACAAGAATTTATGGAACATGGATTTAGATATGCAATACCACCTCTTACCTATATACTAGTGATTATGGGGTTTCCTGGTTGGAGGTACGGGTTGTGGTCAGGTAAGCCCATAAATCATGAAGGAGCTTGTCTAGCCACAATTTATTATCCTTATCGAGCATTTTCTAGAGTATTTTGGACATAGACTTGTTGAAAGCCTCTATATTCCCATTGGATGATGCATGGTAATCGGATGAATAATTTTATTTAATTACATACTCCTTTTATAACTTGTCTAATTTAGTAGAGAATAAGTAGTCACTCTTGTCCATCATGATTGTATGAGAGACACCAAATCTTCTAATAATATTGGCCTTTAAAAGCTAATGATCTTTTTCTCCTCGACTTTTAAAATGGGTAGGAATTTAGAAAATTTGTAAAATAATTTAGTTTCTATGAGTGTGAACATGAATTGTATGGCTATGGTAGGTGCATATGGTCCCACAACATCCATCCCCTTGGTGGTGAATGGAAAGGAGTACTTTTTTTTATGAAGTAACTCTAGGGGTCAGTGTATGAACATGGAATGAACTTGGCTGGAATGGTGCTTCATGGTGAATATGTCAGAATCTTAGATCATAGTGGGTCAGTAATACATAATTCTTAAGATTTGGTGAGAGAGATTGGTTGCTAATTACTGAACTCCACAATCTATTGTGTGCATTTCGTTCATGAAGATAGTGGTCTTTTCTCCATCAATGCACCTTAGAATAAATTTTTAAGGCCTCTTTTGTAAAGAACCATTCTTGGTATACCCCATTGTACATGAAAATTTTTACAACCCATCTTCAAACATTCACCCTTTCAAATCTATCTGGTGGGAGTTTCCCATTCCTAAGGTAATTTTTAATGGAAGTCATCTAGACAGTGGGGTAACCAGATGGATCAGAAATGGGGATAATTGCATCAATCTCCTCCATACTACTCTGGATGAATGGAAAGAACATCCGGCATTGGGAACTGATAATGACTTTTTCATCCCATTCTGGATCATCCAAGGCTGTTGCTACATTTTCCAAAGCATCACCTTGGGAATTTGGTGATCGGGGGACATAAGTCAATGATGGTTATGATGGGAATTATTCCATGAGTTCTCAAACATGGTTCATCAAGGGATGAAATACATATTTCATAATTTCTTAGTCACTATTGACCTGTTTGATGACTATCTCTAAATTACCATTTATTTTATGGTGTTTGGATTGCAAATGAAGTGCCAGTTCTTGGACTGAAATGAGGGACTGATATTCTGCTTCATTATTTATATACCCTTATGAAATCAGTAAAGAGTAAGACAAGATGTCATTTTCAGGGGATACAAGTATAATTTCCATCCCCACATTTTTGAGTTTGGGAGCCTCCATCATTTTCCCTAACGAGATTTTGGAACCATTGAAGTACATTTTCCACGCCTGGGGTCCTCCTAGACAAAGAACACATATTGATCCTGAATTTCGACATCCAACAGTGTCATTTCTTCTGAGGGGTTCTCTTCCATGAAGTCTGATAATTCCTGACATGTGATGGATTTTTGGGGCACTTAACGTATGTAAAAATGTAGTAGGATGACCGACCATGGTGATAGTTTCCCATTTAGTATGGGGTGGTTGATGATATATATGAGTGGGTTGCAATGAGAAACAGGGTGGACCTCATGATGTTGCTTGTAATGACAATGTTTCTGAACCACTAATATTAGGGTTTGGCAGCACTTTTCAATTTTTAAATACCAAGTTTCAGCAAAAATCATTGTTTAGATGAGGTAATAGAGGTTGTTCTCATTTCCAGCCTCATTCTTCTACGCATGGAAGGTTCCTAATGACCATTATTGTAACACCCCGACCCTAGTTACCCAGAGTCGGTGCATTATTACATTACATTGGCATGATCACAAGAAAGATCAAATCTCGAAAGACAGATTGGTTTAGTAGCCTTGGAAACACTAGATATATTCATAAAGTTTTAAATTACATCATAAAGTGAAAAACTACTACAAAAACATAGTCTCCATATTCCACACTCATATCCCCATATACTATCCCTACAGGTCATTCATAACTTACTTATTCACATCCTGGGAAAAATAAAACATAGAAAAGGGGTGAGCTCAAATGCCCATTAAGGATAACAATATAGCGGAAACATTCAAAAATAAGCATAAACATTTAAGGCAATGTATAACTAAAACAAAATCCTTTTAAACTTGAACTTCAACATAGTATGGAAAATGTAAAATGAAATAATTCCATTTACTTATTCACATGGATATTCTACTAATCGAATAATCACATGCAATATCAATAACCACTTTCATAATAATGGAATGCATAATTCCAAACTATCATAACCACATAGCCAAGGCCTCGTGCCAAGACTACAAATAAGATTTTGTCAGGCCTTGTGCCAAGACACTAGTTTGTCTCATGAGACCTACCGATGAAATTTTTTTAGAAGATACTTACGTTTAAAATTGCTCAAATATACTCCAGTGTTTTTCTGAAAATATTATGCAAGCTTCTGAAAACAAAATAACTAATTCTGAGACTTCTCGACTAATTACAGGACATGATGGGTCCACTCCCAATCCCTTCATATCGACCACACTCGATAGTCAAGATTTCTGTAGACATTTTTAAGCTTGCACTAAATACGTATACATTTGCACTGGATTTTCATATATATTTGAGAGAAATATCTCTTTATTGAGATCATTTAAAAATCACATAATTATAAAATAAAACATTTACTTTTAATATATTCTTATAATCTTGTAAGGTAAGCTTCAATGATTTTATAATGGCGGAAAATAGCCTCACCCACCATATAAGTTAAAAAAAGACATTCTTACTTTAATATTTTTTTAAAAGGTTAAAAAGGACCTTATTTGGAAAACGATGGAAAGATTCCTTTATAAACTTCTTATAAAAAGTAAAATAAGGATATAAATGACTTTAAACCATATTCTTGTAAATAGTAAAATTGTTTTTAAATAAATTTTTAAGAAACATGCATGTGGATGATAAAGAGATCCCAGTAGATTATTACGTATAAACAACCTCAGATAATGAAGAGATTGCGAAATAAACCCTTACCAATTTGGTAAATTACGAAACATACACCCCATGAAAGAGGTATCATACAATGAATATGTAAATACACATAAATTAAAGTTTATTACACAAATAATAAAATTATACGTAGTACATACACCACACAAAAGGTAATAGTGGCAATATGACATGAATCTCATGGGAATAAGGACTGAGATGAAAACCCCTTACCCTGTACTTTTTCTTGGTTGGGGTAGGTTAAACTCATGTATAATGGTAAAATAATTGTTATTAAATTATACAATAATCATATACATTAATATGATATCATATATGATCTTTAAACATTGATTTGTTAATAATATCTTAGTATTATCATTGTTTCGGGTGTTAACTTACTCGTTTTCTTTTATATGTTTTGTTACATAAGCTATGTTTGTAATGGATAGGATGTATCTTAATCATATCCAGAATTATATCATGTCCTTCGATACTATTATTAATCATCAAATGATAATTATACTTGAATGGATACGATGGAGAATGAATCTCATCGCGTTCGTGGAGACGGTAGTCCGTACGTACGCACGAGCGACAATATCATTCTTTTGATATTAAAATAATATATAATTGGATGTTATATCATATATACAGAATCATTATCATGTTATATTTATTATTTACATGAGTTACACATCATTATTATACCCATCCAAATAATAATTTATTGAATAACAATTACACCCCGACGTGGAGACGGTAAGCCGTACGTACACACGTATGGTGACATGTGATTCAAAGGATGGATAGAATAGTGAATATGGTTGTACCATATTTATAATAACATCACAATATATATATCATACTGGATTTATTGTTTTAGAATGGTAACAACAAAGTAAGAAGAAGTGGAAGAAGAAAGGAACTTGAAAAAGGGTGGTGAAATCATTACCTGTTCTTCGGGTTCTTCCTTTTGATTTGATCAAAAGGGCTCCTTAGGTTGGCTTTATGATCAAACTAAGGCCTTTAGGTTGTAGTTAGGGAATTTTATAGAGTATTTGGGCAGGTTTTGGCCGAACCAAAAGGCTTTTAAGGTGTGATGAAATGAGAATGAGGAGTTCCCTTTTATAAGAGGGGTGAGGGGCACCATTGGAAAAGCTAGAAATATTAATTTATAATAAATTCATATTCGGTTTCTAATGGCTCAAAATTTTATTATTCAAAGTTTAAGGTGGGGATGGGTCGAACACCACTCAACCAATAGAATTTATACAGGTTTGGGTACTTATATTAACCCTATCTTTAAGTATTAACTCTAATTTAATTAGTTTCACTTTTACAATGTCTCTTTGTATTTTTATATTATATGGTTAATAAACATAATATATACATCCAAGAGACCCCCAAGTGGTCCATTAATGATACGCCTATCATGATATAAGTCTCTTGGACGAACCTTAGATTTTTAGGAATTTAATATCAATTAATAATATAATATTTGTTTTAAAAACTCTTTTATGTCAATTTTGACACTATTCAATAGTTGATTTTTTTTAAACTTATAACAGAATTATTACTTCGATAAAATTTAATTAAATCATTCCTAACATGTCATATTAACATATAAAATTATTTTAATTCAAAAAAAGTCTCAAATTATATTTATTTGTGTATTTATAATATCAATTGTTTTAGTTTTTCACAATTATGGTAATTACTGCATCATCATTGTGTCATAAATAAATTAACTTATATAAAGTATGAAAATTATAAATAAAATATAATTATGTAGGAACTCTTTTTATATTTCTAATGAATATTTATAGTCGAAAATCCAACATATATAACCCTATGTAAAAATTGTTTTTCTAAAAGCAATATGCTTGTGTCATTTTTGTATTCATTTTAACTTAATTAAAATTAAGTGTCTCTATCACCTAAAAGTAGCTCCATGGGGTCCCAAAATAGAACCAAAGATGCCTATGGTCGAACATGTATCACCCAATAAGGCTAGGACACGTTTTAAGGTAATTTAGTATTATTATAATATTATTTTTTAACCCTTATTTACCGAATTTACCCTTAACCATGGTAAATAAAATATTTACCGAAGTAATTATTCAAAATGTCTACAAATAAAAGTTACCTATTTACACAATTTGAACATCCTGATTCCAAATATGGAATCCATTTTTCCAAATTCAAAACACAGAAGTGGGAGAAATTAATTTAAAATTAATTCCCGCTGTCAAAACATTAAACATGTTTTTAAGATATAATAACTATCAAAAGATTGATACTTGTTTATGTTCAGTTTAATTGTGAAATTATGTCCAATGACCAACATTGTATTAAATTGTAAAAATATATTCTAAATATAATTTAAAACCACTCAAATTAATAATTTATCAATATAAATTATTTCGATTAAAAAAGTTTTTTTTAATTAAAATTTAGTAATTTTCACTATTCATCAAAATATTAAAGTTATCCGAAAAGTACCAAAATTTCACCTTAGGCTAAATTCGACATTCCAAATCCAAAAATGAAGTCCATTTTGAAATATAAAATATATATGATTTCAAAAATTAGGTATTACTATTCGTAACGGCTAGTTTGATTGGTTATGGTGTGTTAGAACTCAGTGTTGCGTACAACACACACTATCACATTATTCAAAGAGAAGCGTACCGTAGAAACTTGGGGTGTTACATTGTAGATTTTTTTTATGTCCCCATTATAAATAAATTTATTTATCCAAATCTAATATATAAAAGTTTAAAATACTGTATTAAAAAGGGTTCACTATTAAAGTTGGTAAAAGTGCATTTTTAAAATAATACTTCTTTTATCTGAAAAAAAAAAGAATTTGTTCTTACATTATGTCTAAGAAACTAATAATATGGATTCTAAAATTATAAGTATTATATAAGGTTCAAAATTTAGTTAATACTATTCATAATCGCTTTTTAATGGCTTGTTTGGTAAGTCATAGTGCGCTTGAACTCGATGTTGCGTGTAGTGCAAGTTATTGAATTATTTTGAAGAAATAACACACTATGAAATATTGGGGTGTTACATTTTCCCCTCCTTCAATAAATTGCATCCTCACAATTTGAAATTGTTCTTCAAAAATAAAAGGTTGAAAATAGAAAATATCTTTGTGGGAAAACCCACATCGGAAATTGGGTTACAAAAATTTAGTCTTAATATGAGGAAAAGAGAAATTAAAGGGTCACCACCAAATTATGATCTCGATTAGGAGAACATTGGTGGAAATTAGAGACATATAATTGGACGAAAAACATAAATATTTATAGGTAATGATTGAGGTCATCAATCACAAACAAGTGTAAAATTGAGGTACTTAAATTCATCAATCTATGGTGATTTGAAATACCATCGGTTCAACAAAACATAGGGTATTAGGATAACACATTTTTGGTTTTAGGATTCCTTAAATAAAGTATAAGAATTAATTTCTTCATAGAATAATAGAAGAAGAAAAATATATTCTTGATAAGTATAGTTCCATCCTTTAACTAATTTCTACCACAGAATCGTCTTTCACTCTAAAAGATAATAGAACTTAAAAATAATATTATATTTATCCTATTCGTATAGGGTTAAAAATGAATATATAATTCAACTAGAAGAACCATTAAAAAACGACATTATTCAATCCAGGACATCACGTGGGTCAGTGGTAGGTGATACACCCTTGTCTCTCTTCGGTTGTGGGTGCAAGTCTCGCGGCCTTGCCGGATGCGACGAGTTGTCGCCCGACCTCCGAGTTGTCCTTTTATGGCAATACAAAATAATCCATACTAGAACTATCCAAAATACTTCAGTCCAAAATTTATAAGGAAGGTAAACACAGTAAAGATCCTTTTTCCTGTGTAATATCATGTGAACACCTTCATCATGTATTCTTTTAAAACACTGCAACATCCTGAATTTCCATAAAACCTTATTGATTACATTCATGATCCCTTATTCCTTAAAGAATAATTGATATACTCCTTCAATCTGAAAATGTTTTAAACCCCAAAAATGATGGAATATAAAAATCATTAATCTGTTTCAAGGTAGTCAAGAATATCCAATATAATTTATCCAAATCAATCATGTATTATTCCAAAATCACTACCTCGGTATCAGAACTATATTATGGTTTATCATTATCTCAACCATATATTTTCCAAAAATTTATCCTGCTATTGAGTCACTTTTCTTTGTTCCACACAATCTCAAGTCCTTAATGAAATAGTACTGTAGTACAATCCTTATATACTCCATAATTATTATAACAATTACATTTTTGATACAACACTGAAATGGCATAATCAACATAAGAACTCTAATTATTCCTTTTCATCTATGGTAGTATCATAACATGATTATTATCCAATAGCATCATTTGTGGCATAGTCTGATGACTGGGACATAGGTTCGCATAGTGTCCAAACTCCTTGCAAATTAATCATGGTACATTTGAAACCATTTTCTTACCCTTGAAGTTACATACGTTGTGACCTTTTCCTCCACACTTATAACAAACTCACATTCCTTTCAGGCAATTTCCAGGGTGTTTCTTCCCACAGTTATCACATATGGGAAAATTCTTCTTTTCCCTCTTCCCTTTATCCATCTTTCTCTCTTCCATCCTTTTCTTCTCTTGCTTCCCATCAAAGCCATAAGAATCAGTAAACTCTTTACATATATTATCAACAAAAGATATTATTTCTTCATATGATGATAATACATGAGAGACTATTTCTCTTATAAATTATTGCTTATGACCATGAAAGATATGATCCTTCTTTTTCTTTGGATCATGAGCAATGCTGGAGTTCTCATTCCCTCTACTGGGCGCCATTTCTAAACAATGGAATACACTAGATTAGTTTATGAATAAAAATACCTAATCTCAAACTTGTAAAACACATAACATAAATTAAATAGTTTATGGATATAATCCATAATCATAAAAATGTTTTCTTTGAGGATGTATATACTCATAAACCCTTCATAATGAATTGTAAAGAAAATGAGAGTTATCCTAAGCATATCCCCCGGGAGTGTCGTAACCTAGAGTGCAGCAAGGCCCGTTGTCGTGCACCAGTTCCCATTAAAGTCTAGCTCAAAGCGTTATTTTCGGGTTTTACCCCTAGGTACATTTGTGCCAGATCCACCTCTACCTGCTCGTATCCAGACAGGGATGTATTGCTCGGAAAAATCACAAAATCTCTACAATACCAAAATTCTAGGAAGTTCTTCTATACTAATCCTCAAAGTTCATCTCAGGTCTACGTGCTCTAATCAAAGTTTATCTAAATCTAGCTTCCAAGGTTTGTACTAAACTTTTTTCTGATACCAACTGTAACGCCCCGACCCTAGTTACCCAGATTTAGTGCATTATTACATTACATTGGCATGATCACAAGAAATATCAAATCTCGAAAGACCGATTGGTTTAGTAGCCTTGGAAACACTAGATATATTCATGAAGTTTTAAATTACATCATAAAGTGAAAAACTAATACAACAACATAGTCTCCATATTCCACACTCATATCCCTACATACTATCCCTACAGGTCATTCATAACTTACTTCTTCACATCCTGGGAAAAATAAAACATAGAAAAGGGGTGAGCTCAAATACCCAGTAAGGATAACAATATAGCGGAAACTTTCAAAAATATGCATAAACATTTAAGGCAATGTATAACTAAAAAAAGACTTTTAAACTCGAACTTCAACATAGTATGGAAAAAGTAAATTGAAATAATTCCATTTACTTATTCACATGGATATTCTACTAATCGAATAATCACATGAAATATCAATAACCACTTTCATAATAATGGAATGCATAATGCTAGACTATCATAACCACATAGCCAAGGCCTTGTTCCAAGACTACAAATAAGATTTGTCAAGGCCTTGTGCCAAGACACTAGTTTGTCTCATGAGACCTACCGATGCAATTTATTTTAGAAGATACTTACGTTTAAAATTACTAAAATATACTCCTGTGTTTTTCTGAAAATATTATGAAAGCTTCTGAAAAAAATTAACTAATTCTGAGACTGCTTGACTAATTACGGGACATGATGGGTCCACTCCCAATCCCTTCCTGTCTACCACACTCGAGAGCCAGGATTTCTGAAAACATTTTTAAGCTTGCGTTAAATACGTACACATTTGCACTGGATTTTCATATATTTGAGAGAAATATCTCTTTTTTGAGATCATTTAAAAATCACATAATTATAAAATAAAACATTTACTTTTAAAATATTCTTATAATCTTGTAAGGTAAGCTTCAACGATTTTATAATGGTGGAAAATAGCCTCACCCACCGTATAAGTTAGAAAAATACATTCTTACCTTAATATTTTTTTAAAGGTTAAAAAGGACCTTGTTTGGAAAACGATGGAAAGATTCCTTTATAAACTTCTTATAAAAATTAAAATAAGGATATAAATGAATTAAAACCATATTCTTGTAAATAGTAAAAATGTTTCTAAATAAATTTTTAAGAAACATGGATGTGGATGATAAATAGATCCCAGTAGATTATTACGTATAAACAACCTTGGATAATGAAGAGATTGTGAAATAAACCCTTACCAATTTGGTAAATTACGAAACATACAGCCCAAGAAACAGGTATCATACAATGAATATGTAAATACACATAAATTAAAGTTTATTACACAAAGAATAAAATTATAGGCAGTACATACACCACACAAAAGGTAATAGTGGAAATATGGCATGAATCTCACGGGAATAAGGAGTGAGATGAAAACCCCTTACCTTGTACTTTTCCTTGGTTGGGGTAGGTTAAACTCCTATATAATGGTGAAATAATTTTTATTATATTATAAAATAATCATATACATTAATATGATATCATATAAGATATTTTAACATTGATTTGTTAATAATATCTTAGTATTATCGTTGTTTCGGGTGTTAACTTACTCGTTTTCTTTTATATGTTTTGTTACGTAAGATATGTTTGTAATGGATAGGTTGTATCTTAATCATATCCAAAATGATATCATGTCCTTATATAATGTTATTAATCATCAAATGAGAATTATACTTGAATGGATACGATGGAGAATGAATCTCATCGCGTTCGTGGAGACGGTAGTCCGTACGTACGCACGAGCGACAATATCATTCTTTTGATATTAAAATAATATATAATTGGATGTTATATCTTATATAAAGAATCATTATCATGTTATATTTATTATTTACATGAGTTACACATCATTATTATACCCATCGAAATAATAATTTATTGAATAACAATTACACCACGACGTGGAGATAGTAAATCGTACGTACGCACGTATGGTGACAGGTGATTCAAAGGATGGATAGAATAGTGAATATGGTTGTACCATATTTATAATAACATCACAGTATATATATGATACTGGAGTTATTATTTTATAATGGTAACAACAAAGGAAGAAGAAGTGGAAGAAGAAAGGAACTTGAAAAAGGGTGGTGAAATCATTACCTCTTCTTCGGGTTCTTCCTTTTGATTTGATCAAAAGGGCTCCTTAGGTTGGCTTTATGATCAAACTAAGGCCTCTAGGTTGTATTTAGGTACGTTGAGAGAGTATTTGGGAAGGTTTTGGCCGAACCAAAAGGCTTTTAAGGTGTGAAGAAATGAGAAGGAGGAGTGCCCTTTTATAAGAGGGGTGAGGGGCACCATTGGAAAAGATAGAAATATTAATTATCAATAAATTCATATTAGGTTTCTAATGGCTCCAAAGTTTATTATTCAAAGTTTAAGGTGGTTATGGGTCTAAAAACACTCAACCAATAGAATTTAGACAGGTTTGGGTACTTATATTAACCTTATCTTTAAGTATTAACTCTAAGTTAATTACTTTCACTTTTATAATGTCTCTTTGTATTTTTATATTATATGGTTAATAAACTTACTATATACATCTTTGAGACCCCCATGTGGCCCATTAATGATACACCTATCATAATATAAGTCTCTTTGCCGAACCATAGATTTTTAGTAATTTAATATCAATTAATAATATAATATTTTTTTTAATAACACTTTTATGTCCATTTTGACACTATTCAATAGTTGATTTTTGTGAAACTCATAATAGAATGATTACTTCGAAAATATTTAATTAAATAATTCCTAACATGTCATATTAACATTGAATTTTTTTTAATTCATAAAAAGTCTCAAATTATATTTATTTGTGTATTTATAATAACAATTATTTTAATTTTTCACTATTATGGTAATTACTGCATCATCATTGTGTCATAAATAAATTAAAATATTTAAAGTCTAAAAATTATAAATAAAATATCATTCTGTAGGAAATCTGTTTATATTTCTAATGAATATTTATAGTTGAAAATCCAACATATATAACCCTATGTAAAAATTGTTTTTCTAAATGATATATGCTTGTGTCATTTTTGTATTCATTTTAACTTAATTAAAATTAAGTGTTCCTATCACCTAAAAGTAGCTCCATGGGGTCCCAAAATCGACCCAATGATGCCTATGGGCGAACATGTATCAACCAATAAGGCTAAGACACATTTTAAGGTAATTTAGTATTATTATAATATTATTTGTTAACCCTTATTTACCGGATTTACCCTTAACCATGGTAAATAAAATATTTACCGAAGTAATTATTCAAAATGTCTAAAAATAAAAGTTACCTATTTTCAAAATTTGAACATCCTGATTCCAAATACAGAATCCATTTTTGTAAATTCAAAACACAGAAGTGGCAGAAATTAATTTAAAATTAATTCCCGCTGTCAAAAGAAAAAGCGTGTTTTTAAGATATAGTAACTATCAAAAGATTGATACTTGTTTATGTTCGGTTTAATTGTGAAATTATGTCCAATGACCAACATTGTATTAAATGGTAAAAATATATTCTATATATACTTTAAAACCACTCAAATTTATTATTTATCAATATAAATTATTTCGATTAAAAAAGTTGTTTTTAATTAAAATTTAGTAATTTTCACTATTCATCAAAATATTAAAGTTATCCGAAAAGTACCAAAATTTCACCTTAGGCTAAATTCGATATTCTGAATCCAAAAATGAAGTCCATTTTGAAATATAAAATATATATAATTTCAAAAAGTAGGTATTACTATTCATAACGGCTAGTTTGATTGGTTATGGTGTGTTAGAACTCGGTGTTGCGTACAACACACGTTATCACATTATTCAAAGAGAATCATACCGTAGAAGCTTGGGGTGTTACATTGTAGATTTGTTTTTTATTTCCCCATTCTAAATAAATTTATTTAGTCAAATCTAATATATAAAAGTTTAAAATATTGGATTAAAAAGGGTTCACTATTAAAGTTGGTAAAAGTGCATTTTTAAAAAAATACTTCTTTTATCTGAAAAAAAAAGAATTTGTTCTTAAATTATGTCTAAGAAACTAATAATATGTATTCTAAAATTATAAGTATTATATAAGGTTCAAAATTTAGTTAATACTATTCATAACCTCTTTTGAATGGCTTGTTTGGTAAGTCATAGTGCGCCTGAACTCGATGTTGCATGTAGTGCAAGTTATTGAATTATTTTGAAGAAATAACACACTATGCTATCTTGGGGTGTTACAATTATAGGGAGGTTATGTTAAACATTAGTGGGTTCCCCTCAACTGATGGCATCAACACTAGAGGTATTATTATATATCTTTTTATATTGTTGAACGCATCTTGGAAATTATTATCCCACACATATGAAACTCCTTTCATCATGAGCCTGGTGAAAGGTATAAATTTACCCGCTAGGTTTGATATGAAGCACACAATGTAGGTGAGGTTCCCCTGGAGACCATTTAACTCGGTGATGTTGCTAGGTGAGGAGATGCCAAGGATGGATTTTGTCTCCTTGGGGTTGACATCGATGTCGTGATGGCATATGATGAAGTTGAGTAATTTAACCAAGGTAACAAAAAATGTAAACTTTAGGGGACTCATATTTATATTTTGATGGCATAATTTGTTGAACACTGTTTCAATATTGAATAGGTGGTTGGGTCGAGGCCATTATTTAACCACCATATCATTGACATAACACTCAATAAACTTTCCAAATAAGGTCTTGAATATGAGTTGCATGGCACGCAGATACGTGGCTCTGCCATTCTTTAGAACAAATAGAATCAATTTATAACAGAACTCGCCTAGAGGGGCCCTAAAAGGAGTTCCTTCTATATCTCCTCAGGACATATGGATCAGGTTGTATCCAAAGTATTCATCCATGACAGAGAGGGCGTCATATCTAGTTTTTTCATCGATAAACAATTCTTTGATCAGGATCGAGAAATCGACTTTTGGGAAATGCGGATTAAGTCCCCTAATGTCAAAACTCATTCTAATATGTTTGTTCATATTTTTGATAGGGACTATGCTTCTAGAAAAATAAGATATTGGATATCCTATATGAAGTTGTATTTTATAATCTTATCAACCTCATCATCTATTCTAATAGCATGCACCGAGTTTGACCTTTTGGAATCTTTCTTATAATACCTATGATCTTCTGGTAAGCCTATATGATGAGTGGAGACTTCAAGATCCTAGCCTGGTATTTTTTTCATAATTCTAGGAAAACAAATATCAATTATTCTTTGAAAGGAGATATATGCCTCTTGATCCTCGATAGGCCTAGCCACACTGATTAGAGTGAGCTGCAGGTCATTTTTCATTCCCATTTTTATATCTCAATGTTCATTGATTGTGGTGGAGAAACCTACTTTGAATATATGAGGGAATTATTTGAGGTATTCTTATTGTTTTTGTTCTTATTTTTCAGACTCATAATCTTCATCTTATTCCTTTTTTGATGGGGAGAGTATTTTTGAGACAAACTCTCCAATGTTAGAAGATAAAACGTCTTTTTTTTAGTGTGTGAGGTTGGGTAGTTTGAGGTCCTTTGGACGGGACGCGAGCATCTTTGATAGGTATTTTACTAACATCATGGGAGTTATCCCGCTTTTCCATGTCTTTGGACTTAGTGGCTATAACAGAGACCATGAAGACAATTGATTCTGCTTTCGTACTTGCACTTGTACATTCAACTAGGTTGATGGGTAATACATACTCTTCCCCAAGCTGTTGGAGGGGGTCGGTGGGAGCCATGTCCAACCCATTCAGGTCAGTAATCCAATCAATGTCATCGGTTGAAAGATGTTTTCCTTCTAATTCATAGAACCCTACATTGATATAATGTGAATCACATGAATCAAATAGTGATTTATCTATGGGAAATGTTCTATTTTTTTTCGTTAGTGCAATATTTGAAGCACTCATGGTATGATGATGTAATTTCAACATAATCATAAAGTCAAGGCCTCTATAACAGGACATTTAAGTTCATACTAATCCGTAGTTCCAATAACTCATAATCCGACATGTGGTCACCGAGACAAGTTTTATTCTTGAATTTTCCTAATAGTTTCTGCTTGCTTTTGTCATATCTTAGCAAAGTTGTAGTGCAGGGTGTCATGATTTCTTCATCATAGCCCTACCGACGAAGAATTCATAGTGGGAGGAGATTAACTATAGATATGTTGTAAATGAATATCTTTTATACCACAATTCCATTTATCTTGTTGGACACATATAAGGGTTCGATGTTCCCTTGCATAATTATGTCTTCATCCCTGCCTGTGAAGGAGATGACAACATGACATTTTTCTGGACCAATCTTCATTTGATAGTCCTCGACTACTGCTATATCAACCTAGAACTCATCGGGACTTAGTAAGGCTTCGATGAGTGCCTCCCGAAGACCTGTAGATAGGTTTAACGCATCCAGGAATGAAAATTTTGATGGTATTAAAGCCAACTACTTTAAAATATCATATTTCTACTCTAAATATTGGCTCTTCTTGGCTCGAGGGTTCTCTTTTATAGATACATTAGGGGTTTGGGATTTGGACACAGATGGTTTGGCCTATATAGCTGGGGTCAGTGGTGTTGCGGTCCTTTCTGGGTTTTTCCGAACCAGTCCTCTTACACACCTTGGGGGATTTGGTATTTTTTCTTCCGTAGATGGATATACCGAGACAACTAGTTTGGATTTACTCCAATGGGGGAAGAGGGTCATTATAATTCTTATTGTGTCCACTGGAGGGTCCTTCTGTGAGTTTCTGTGATGTTAACGGTTTAAATTATGGTGTGGCCGAGAATTTAACTCCTGCCATGATCGATCCTTATAAGAAACTTCCATCCTCTATGGCCTCTTCCTCCGGCACTCTAGCTGGGCACAAAGAATTTGGGTTCGTGTCCATTGCCTCCATCAAAGAAGTGGTCCATCATGTGAATAACATTAATGGAGAAAAAGATATGTTCTTGATTTGAAAATTATTATATCTGAATGTCTCCCTATGATGGTGTAGTTTGGTGGGGTAGTTCCCATTGTACCATTAGTGTGATGGTGGTCATTTTACCCTTTGGCTGGGTGGTTCCCATTGTACCGTTTGGCGGGGTGGTTCCCATTGTACCAAGTCAGTTGGTATGAATTCCGAAAGGGTAAATAATGAATTCACCTTTAGTAACAGCTAATATTCATGATCTTTGTTTCTAACCTTATATACATTAGAGGACCGTGGGGAAAAGGAGGAAGGATGTGCTTTATTAGGATATTTTGGGGGCACAGCTGGTTATTTCAATTGTTCTTGGAGGATTACATGGAATCGGTAGACAGTCTTCCAATTCATCCAATTGCCAAAAAAATTCTCTAACTTAGTGGAGCCTTTTATCCATTCCTTTTCCTCTCTTGAGTCTATGGTGGAAACATACACCATGTTTGCTGGGAGTGGGCCCAACCTGACTTGCCCAGAATCCATCATTTCTTATAGAATATCCATAAAAATGAAGCATTCATGGATGGTGTGTCCCAGTATCCAGTGATTGGGACAATAATTTGGACGGTCATCAAGACCCACTTCGTCAGATCATTTTGGATCTTGTAGTAGAACAAATATTCAATTCTTGGTGGCCATAATATAGTCGAGGCCCTGGAACTCTCAAAATGAGTAAACTTGGTTTCTTCATTCGTTGAACAGAATTTTTTAGCACCTTGTCGCGTATCATGCCAAGGTGGGATGGCTATTGGAAACCAGGGGGTCCTACACAGTTCGGTGGGGTCCTTGCAACTAGTTTTGGAGCCAGGGGTGGCTTTAGGGTTAAAGAAGTCGCTTCAGCTTTTCTGATTCTTTTCCTAGGGGATGACAAGGCCACTCGGGACATAAGATTGGTCTATTTAAAAGATTCATATATTCTTTGGAAAATGGAACAAAAATATCTCAACCCACTTGTGTTATTCACAAGAATGAGTGGTGTTCTCAATTCATCCCGAATGTTATCATTGATAATGATGAGAATCTCATCCAAAGGAAGCAGCCAGTTCTGGGAAAAATTTAGGCATTTACATCTAGCAGTGAAGTTTGAGACTCTTTCATTCTATCTATATTTGAATTTCATGATATCAATTACCTTCATCTTAGGAAACGTCGAACTGAAATGGAAGAGAAAATTTCATGGGAGGTCCTCCTAGCCTATGATTTAATTGGCTGGGAGGATTGTATAGCATACGAAAGCCGATCCCTATAGGATTTTTATGAAGCACCTCAGTTTTACTGCTTCCTGGTACTCCTTATTTCCCATCATGGGGTACCAATAAGAGGCATAGTGCCTTAAATTATGCTCATGGTCCCCTGGTCCATTTAATATCAGGAATACAAGGTTTCTGATGTATAGCGGCGATAAACCATTGCTCACCCAATCAAGGTAAGGTTTTTTCACTATCTGTATCGGATCGGGTCACCTATCTGTTTCTTCTATTCGATCTATTAATTTCTTAATGGTATTAATGATATCTTGATGAATATCCTATCATGCATGATCTTGGGATGGTGTAGTAGTGGCCATGTCTGAGTGTGCCAGTGCTGCTAAAATATGGAGTGGATACCCAGCCGGGGGTATCATTTGTGGATTTTCTGGAATATATTATGGCTACCTACCTAGTGGGGGGAGGTCTGGGTGTCCCTCTGGGGCCAGGTTGAATTGAAATACGATATTGTCATCATTCCTCAGGATGAGTTCCTATAGAGAAGGCACATCTTTTGGGAGCACCTACCGATGTTCCGCAGGGGGAACGCATCCTGCAAGGTAGCTCCCTCGACGCAGCTCAACATTAATTCTCTTGATCTGTTTCATTTCTTCCTCATTATTGGTGAAAATTTCCTCGGTAGTGAGAGAAACATTTCTAGGGGAGGAGAAGGTGGGTAATATACGAACTTGTATTTATTCTTCTCTTTATTAGGGATTCACGCGGGAGGTAATGCCGGATTAAATGATAGAGCACCCAGATTTAGGACCGCTCTCTGGTTCTAGGTATGCACACCATCAGGCTTGGTGTGGGATGCCACTGGGATGGAACCATCTTCCATCATATCCTCTCCCTCTACATAATTTCCTTCGAGATCCATGGAGTTGAACTTTACCACGTTTACTAAGGCATACTGCATTGGGGTTGGTGTACATAATGTTGAAAAGAAAGAAGTCTTTCTACATCCATTGTGGGAATTTCTCCTTCCATTATGTGATATTATTTGGGTTTCTAGGTGAATATCATCCCAAAGCGAGCCCTAGTATGACCTTTTAATGCTCCTTTGTCTCAGAGGGTGCAAACCATGAGATGGGGTGGAACAAGTGACTCCTCTATCCATTGTTCTTCCAAGGTGGTAGAAGATAGTCATCCTCTATGCTGGGACATGAGGTAAAACTTCTCCGATTCCTGTGGGATAGGGTTGTTCTCATTCTTCCATTGATTCACTACATCCTGGATTTGATCGTCTTAAGGGTGAATTATGATTTAAAAATTCCCACAGCCCTATGAGATGATGTTGCTCCCGTGTTGAGGTGGAAGCCCCCATGATTACTTCCTTTTCAATTTCACATACTCTGACACGACTGTGAGCTGAGTATAGAATTGGTCCTCCACAGAGTATTTGGTCTTTTGAATACATGAGCATTACCTGCTGGTTGGCTTCCTTTAGGTGGGAACACTACTGAATGTCCTTGGTTTCAGGAACCCGAATCTTTTTAATGGCTTGATCATTTCGCCCATAATGCTTTTGAGACTTACTTCAGGTGGGTTTTGGTTGAGTATCCCATCATTACTTAATAGGGGATTCATTTGATTACAGCATCTAGGTGATGATGTTTTAAGATGTCCCTTCAAATGGGGTTTTCTAGAAAGGAAGTGGGGTGAAGTGTTGATCTCCATGTTCTTCCCATTCATAAATGAGAACTATAGATGAGGCATTTCCAATGAGGCAACACAAATTATGCATTGCAAGGATGAAATCCATTTCAAGGGTTTTCTTTCACCTTTTTTATTGTGTCTGTCATGCAGATAGGAGGGATTCTAGGTAAATTAGATGGAGAATCTCCCATAACGTGTTGACATGGTCCACATACCCTTCATAGGGAAGAAATTATTCTTTCAACTGGAGATGGGTTATTCATATATTAAGTAAAATGTCATGAGTGAATTCCCTTGACAACTCTTCTGGTTTTTCCAAGTGAGAAGTGTCCATAGTCCAAAACATCATAGGTATACTAAGCTTATCTAGTTGTATTCTCACAAAAAAAACATATCATGCTTTTTTTTCAAGGGCTTCTCTACTTGATTTGACAAGCTCGAATATATATTAATATTTTTTATCCAAGAAACAGGGCTGGTTGGAGCCATAATGATATGTGAACGATGCGGGGGTGGTTCAGATATGGATCGTGGCCCTGGGCAATCATATGGTTGAGAAATAATATCACTCATTATAGACAGAATTCCTGATGTATCAGACTCTATATTTCGGAGAGCCTCAGGAGAGGAGGGATTTCTTATATTTGTTCCGGAAAGGGTAGGGCCTTCTCGCTAATATAAATTTTCATTACGGGGAGGAAATTCGCAATTGTTGTGGGAATGTCGATGGCTACTATTGCAACTTGATGTCCGACCATATAAAACTTTTTTATTACATATATGCTGGGGAAGGACCTTCGGGGGGGCTACAGAAAGGAGAGGAACTTCTTTCTTCTTGATGCCAATGATGGGAGGACCATCACATTAAACGTTTTTGAGGAGGGTCCTTCATAATGACAATCGTCATGGTGAGGACCACCCTCATGACTCAATACCAGGCTATAAGTAGAATTCCTATAGTGCATTTAACACCCCAAGCTTCCACGGTACGCTTCTATTTCAATAATACAATAGTGTGTGTTTTACGCAACTTCGAGTTCTAACACATGACAACCAATCAAACTAGATGGTATGAATAGTAATACCCCCTTTTTAAAATTTTATAAATTTTATCTTTCAAAATGGACTTCATTTTTGGATTCGGAATGTCAAAATTATCTTAGGGTGAATTTTTTGTTTTTTTCTGAAAACATTCAATTTTTGATGAATATTGATATACACTGAGTTATTGTTTAAAACCAAATTTTTATTTATATAATTATTTATTTTATTTAAATTTATTTTAGGTCAAAATAGATACATAATTCCAACATAATTACAATTTAATTCATTGGAGTCAGTTTATAATAAAATTATATATATAAAAATTTTATTGAACTTTTTACTGTCTTTTACCCACCTACTAGGAGCAATTTAAAATTTACATGAAACTTAATTTTACTGCTTCTGTAAAATGAATTTCAAAAATCCGAGACACATATTTGATATCAGTAAGTGAAATTTCTTCCATAAGATGAAAATAATTGTTGGTGAATAGTAACTTTTTACTTTTATTTACCACGATTAAAAGTAAAGAGGTTAATTAAGGGTAACAATGACATTATTATTACCCTAACACATGTCCTAATTATATTTTAAAAGTGTAATTCGACAAAAAAACATTAGGAGTAAAATATGATCCTTTAGTTCCACTTGTATTAGATTAGGACATTTATTATTATTAAATTCAATGAAGAGTTAAAAGTGTTAAATTCCATGTTTAATAACTATATAATTTTTTATACAGGGCTAAAAAAAGATAAATTCTACTATAAATATTCATCATAAAGATAAAAATATTTCCTATCTAATGTTATTTTATTTATATTTTTTAGAAATTTAATAATTAAATTTATATATGACACAATGATAATGCAGTAATTACCGTAATAACGAAATATTAAAATAATTGATATTATAAATATCCAAATAAATGTAATTTGAGAATTTTTATGAATTACACTAATTTTATAGGTTAAAATTTCATATTAGGGTTGGTTATATAAATTTGTTTCTAAGAAAAAATGCTGTTATAAATTTATTAAAAAAATACCAAATAGTATCAAAATTAACATAAAAGAGTTTTTAAAACAAATATTATATTATTAATTGAAATTCTATTCCTAAAAATATACGGTTCGGCCAAAATACTTATATAATTATAGGTGTATCATTAATAAACCACGTGTGGTTCTCTTGGAAGTATATATTATGTTTATTAATCATATAATATAAAAATAAAAGAGACATGGTAAATGTCACACTATTTATCTAAGAGATAAATCTAAAAGATAAAGTTAATATAGTGACCCAAACCGTTGTAAAACATATTGGTTGAGTGGTTTTTGATCCATCCCCAACTTAACCTTTAAATAATTCATTTTGGAGCCACTAAAAACAAAAAATTAATTTATTATAAAATAATATTTCAAGCTTTTCTTAAGGTGCCCCTCACCTCTCTTATAGAAGGGCACTCCCCCTTATCTCTAATTTACACCTTCAATGCAATTTTTCTTGGCCACACTCTATCGTAATAACCTATAAAATGTCCTAAATTAATCATATAGGCCTTACTTTACTTATAAATCCATCCTATGAATCCCTTTTGATCAAATCCAAAGGAAGAACCTTAAGAAGAGGTGAATATTTCATCACCTCTTTCAAGTTCCTTTCTTCTTCCACTTCCTCTACTTTATTGTTTCCATTATAAAATAACAACTCTAGTATCTTATATATAATGTGATGTTATTATAAATATGGTACATCTATATTCATTATTCTATCCATCCTTTGAATGACATGTCACCATACGTGTGTACGTACAGCTTACCGTCTCCATGTCGTGGTGTAATTGTTATTCAATACATTATTTTTTGGATGGGTATAATAATGTTGTTTAATTGATTTAAATAATAAATATAAAATTATAATGATTCTGTATATATGATATACCATCCAATAATATTTTATTTTAATATCAAAAGAATGATATTGTCGCTCATGCGTACGTACGGATTACCTTCTCCACGAATGTGATGAGATTCATTCCCCATCGTAATACATTCAAGAATAACATTAATTAGATGATTAAAAATAATGTTTAAAGACTTAATATCATTCTGAATATGAATAATTTACATACTATCCATAACAATCATTACTTATGTAACAAATCATATAAAGGAAAATGAATCAGTTACCATCCGAAACGACGATAATACTAAGATATTACTAAAAATCAATGTTAAAAGATCATATATGATATCATATTAATGCATATGATTCTAGTATAATTTAATAACAATTATTTCACCATTATAAAAGAGGTTAACCTACCCCGACCAAGGAAATTTACAAGTTAAGGGTTAATTTTACAATCTCTTTATTATCCGAGGTTGTTTTTACGTAAGTATCTACTTGAACCTCTTTAAAATCAACATCCGTGTTTTCTTAAAAATTTATTTCAAATCTATTTAATATTTAATAGACTATGGGATAAATCATTTATACACATTTTTGAATTTTTATAAGTTGTTTTTGAATGGAAGCTTCCCGTCATTTTCCCAACATGGAACTTTAAAACCTTTTCGACAAAACTACTGTAATAATGTTTTTTTTATCTTATACAGCAGGTCGTATATTTTCTGTAGTTATATCATCATCAGAGCTTCCCTTACAATATTATCAAAAAATTTCTAAAATAAATGTTTTCTCTTATATTTATATAAATTTTATAAGATTTCAAAATAGAAATAGGTATTTCACTAAAAAAGGTTCTGATTTCATCTATGTGAACATCCTTCGATGGATTTTATAATTATTTGATGTTGATTTATTATGATACAAAAAATCCATATTGTATTGATGGTTTTGTGATATGTTTTATGTGGATGTGTTATATTTACAACATTCATCTTTTATGGATAAATTATTGACATTTAATATTCTTGTTTTAATACGATTGTTTGTGTTACGTTCAAACCTTTTCTTATGAGAAATGCATTGGACTTAGTAACTGACGGGTGGAGCCCGCTATAGCTCCTTGATGCATCGGTAGGTATCATGAGACAAACTAGTGACTTGGAACATGGCCTTGAAAAAATCTTATTAGTAGTAATGAATTATGCATTCCATCATTATGAAAGTGGCTATTGATATTTCATGTGATTATTCGACTAGTAGAATATCCATGTGAATAATTAAATGAAATTATTTTATTTTTATCTTGGACATATTATTATGAATTTCATGTTTAAAAGTATTTTGTTTTAATCATATACATTTCCATAAATGTTTATGCTTATTTATGAATGGTTCCACTAAATATTTATCCTTACTGAGCATCTGAAATCACCCATTTCAATATTTTATTTTTCCAAGATATGAAGAAGAATATTATGACTAATCTACAATGATAGTCTATGGGATCTCAATATTTTCTATGGAAAAAATCTTGTTGAATTTTTCCATTTTATGATGTAGTGGAAACCTTATGAATGTATCTAGTACTTCCATGGCTACTAAACTAATCGGTCTATCGATACTTGATCTTTTGTGATCATGCCAATGATACGTAATAATGCACTGACTCTAGGCTTCTAGGGTCGGGCGTTACATTTGGTATTAGAGGAAGTTTAGTTAAAACCATGGAATCTAGATTTAGATAAACTCTGATTAGGTCACATATCCATAATATATACTTTGGGGATTAGTATGGAAGATCTTCCTAGAATTTTGGTTTTGTAGAGATTTTGTGAGTTTTCCAAGAAATGCATCCCTGTCTGGATACAAGCAGGTAGTGGCGGCTCGAGAAAAGATATATCAAGGGCTAAAACCTCAAAACACCACTTTGATCTAGACTCAAAGGGGAACTGGTGCACGACAACGGGCCTTGATTTACTCTTGGTTACGACACTCCCAGGGGATATGATTAGGATAATTCACTTTTTCATTAGAAACCATTATGAAGGGTTTATGAGTATATAATTACTTAAAGAGAAAAAAATTATGATTATGGATTATATCCATAAACTGTACAGTTTATGTCAAGTGTTTTATATGTTTGGATTTATGTATTTCGATTCATAAACAAATATAGTTTATGCCACTGTTTAGAAATGGAACCTAGTGGAAGGAATGGAAACCGTATCAATGCACACACTCCATGTCGGGATTTCCCTCCTACTGAAGATAATTATAATGGAGTTGGTGATTAAACTGGGGCTGATCATCTAATCACCATACTGGGATAACTCTCTCAGGTTATTAATAATAACCTTACCCATATGGGGCACCCTGATCCTCATCATGGAGGATCAATATTAGATAGCTTCATGAGGCAACAACCCCAACATTCAATGGGATTACAAATACATTAGTAGCTGAGCAATGGATAAATTCCTTATAGAAAATATTCCATGCCATGGGGAGTAGCGAAAGGGAAACATTTGTCATGGCAGTTTACCACCTTACTGGAGATGCTGATCAATGGTGACCATTGATTCAAAACACACAAAAAAGATGATTAAATATCAAATATGTAGTGGAGGGAGTTGAAAGGTCTTATCATAGAAAAATTCTTTCTTCATGACCATCGAGAAGATACAGAAAGGCAATTTCTAAGTCTAAGTCAAAAGGAAGATGATAATGTCGCAAAGTATGAGGAAAAATTTACAATGTTAGAAAGACATGAAATAGATTATATATGTAACCCAATAAGTATTATTGATCACTTATATGATGGGTTAAAACCATTTTTCCATCAATCATTAGTCTCACAATATTTCTCGTCGTACAAATATATTGTGTCATGTGATATCAAGATAGAAAATGAATTGTCTAAGTCTTACAACTTTAAAGAAATGGAAGAGAAGAATAGATTTGCTGAACATTCTGGAAATGGAAATAAGGGGAAGAAGGTAAAAGTTGAATATCCATCCTGTAGTAAATGTGGGAAGAAACACCCCAGTACTTGCCTGGAGGGAATGGGAGTCTGTTACATGTGTGGTGAAAAGGCCACCAAGCTCATTATTGCAAGGTGAAGAAAGAGGCTGTCGATGTTGAATTCTACAATTTTAGTGAAAGGGGGAATTATGTGAATGAATGTATTAAGCATCAGGGGAACTTACAATAGAAAAGGACAAGGGATCAAGGGAAAGCATATGTTATCACTACTACTATGGTTGAAGCATAGAAAGATGTGGCGGTAGGTAATTTAATGGTTTCCTCAAGTTTATCAAATTCTTTATTTGATTCTGGATCATCGCATTGTTTCATATCTTCCTAGTTTGCTAAGAAAATTACATATTCCCAATTTTATTTAACAAGGAAGTTGTCAGTCCAAACTCATAAGGGAAGTATCATTGCAACAATGTTTTGTGCATCGGTCCACATTAGGGCATATAAATGTTCTTTATCTACTGATCTAATCGTCATACCCATGATTGAATTTGATATAATGCTCGGTATGGTTTACTTTCGGACCATGATGAAAAAAATTATTGTAAGAAGAAGGAGGTTACTATTTTTTGATGATGATGATAAAAAACACATTATATTTAGAGAAGAAATGTCACCACCTGATTCTTATCTAGATCCACCCCTAGTAGCTCAACTAAATTCAATTATTTTGGAGGAAGAGAATGAAATAACTGTGGGTGATGAAAAGAATTTTCAAATAGAGGATGTACCTATTGTGAAGAATATGTTTATGTGTTTCCAGAAGATTTACCAGGACATCCTCCAGAATGAGAAATTGATTTTTCCATTGATTTAATTCCTGGATCAAGGCCCACATCGAAGTCCCCTTATAGAATTACCATAGTGGAATTAGTGGAACTAAAGAAATAACTACAAGAATTTAGTAATAAGGGATTTATTCTCCATAGTGTTTCTCCCTGGGGAGCCCCTGTACTTTTTGTTAAGAATAAAGATGGATCTATGAGGTTGTGCATTGAATACTGGGATATCAATGCTATAATAATAAAGAACAAGTATTCACTACCTCGCATTGATGATTTATTCGACCAAATTCATGGAGATAAATAATTTTCAACAATTGAACATCGTTCTGGATATCATCAGTTGTGTGTGAAGAAGGGTTACATTCCGAAAACATCATTTCGAACCAGGCATGGGAATTACGAGTTTACAATAATTCCTTTTTGATTGACTAATGCACCCTCTATTTTCATAGATTTAATGAATAAAGTTTTCAAGGAATATCTTGTTAACTATGTAGTGGTATTTATTGATGATATCTTGCTATACTCCAAAATATATGAATATCATGAAAATCACTTGCGCATTATCCTAAAGACTCTTAGAAGACATGAATTATATGGGATGTTTTGAAAGTGTGAATTCTGGCTTCAGGAGATTTGTTTTCAGGGCCATATCACCTCTAATGATAGAATCTCAGTTGATCCTTTTAAGACCAAGGCAATCCATGAACGGCCAACACTGACGACTATAACTGAGGTATGAAGTTTTATTGGTTTAGCATGTTATTATCGGTGTTTTGTCCAGAATTTTGCCTGGTTGGCTAACCTATTAACAAAGATCACATGTAAAGGGGATAATTTTTTTTTTGGAAAAAATCGTGTGAATAATGTTTGAATAAATAAAGAGAATATTAGTCAATTATATTATATTTACTCTACCATCATGGAATGATGGGTTTTTTATTTATAGTTATTAATCAAAGAAAGGACATGGTTGTGTCATTATGTTGAATGATAGGGTTATTTCCCATGCATCACGACAGCTGAAAATTAATGAGAAATACTATCATACTCATGATCTTGATTTATCACCTCTAATCATTGCTTTTAAGAAATGGAGACATCATCTCTATGGTGAAAAATGTTAGATATATAATGATCATAAGAGTTTGAAGTATATTTTCACACATAAATAAATCAATATAAGGCAAAGGCAATGGATTTAACTACTCAAGGATTATGATTGCACTATACACTACCACCCATGGAAGGAAAATAAGGTGGCAGATGCTTTTAGTAGAAAGGATCATGGAGTCTTGAACAAGATGAGAGTTGAAAGGGATCCTATTTTCATGGATCTTGTAAATATGGATTTGGGAATAACCATGGAAGGAGAAACATTAATAAATTTTCAAATGTTTGTCAATACATCTTTACTAGAATGTATAAAGAGTTCTCAGACCGGTGATGTAGAGTTTCAAAAGAAGATTAAAGTTGTTAATGATGGGAGATTGATTGACTTTGTGTATGAAGATGGTAATTTTAAATTTGGGAAGAGACTATGTGTTCCTGATATACTTGATCTAAAAAGAGAATTGTTGGATGATTCTCATAGCTCCTATTTCTATATACACCCTAGGAGTACCAAAATGTATAGATATATGAAGGAACATTTTTGTGGGGACAACATGAAGAGGGAGACTGTAGATTTTGTGTCAATATCTATGGGTTTTTGACAAGTGGAATCTATAAGGAAACAACTTGGAGGGGTAATGAAACCTCTTCCCATACCAGAGTGGAAATGGGATAATATTACGATGGACTTTTTCATGAGACTACCAAAGACTCTTATAAGGAATGATGCAATATGGGTCATTGTTCATCATCTTACCCAGTCAGCATATTTTCTTGCTATAAGAGAAGATTTACCACATGAACATTTAGTAAGACTGTATATTAATGAAGTTGTAAGGCTTCATGGAGTACCACAATCGATTGTTTCTGATCATGATCCTCATTTTACATCAAGATTCTGGAAAATTCTTCAGAAATCTCTGGATATAGAACATCGTTTGAGCACTACCTACCACCACAAACTGATAGACAATTAGAACGGACTATTCATACCTTAGAAGAAATGTTGAGATCATGATTAATTGACTTTAAAGGTATGTGGGATCAATATTTACCTCTGGTAGAATTTTCCTATAACAATAGCTTCCATTCAAGTATCCAGATGGAACCATATGAAGCGTTATACGGAAAGAGATGTCTCACACCAACCTCATGGGATGATGTTGGTGAAAGAAAACTCGTCAGGCCAGAGCTTGTGGAGGAAATGATGGAAAAGGTGAAGGTAATCCAAAACCACATCAATGTAGTTCAAAGTAGGCAGAAGAGCTATGCCAATAACTGAAGGAAGGATTTGGAATATTAGGTAGGAGATCATGTTTTCTTAAAGGTATCTCAATGGAAGGGTGTTATACATTTCAGTAAGAAGGGTAAATTGAGTCCCAGGTACATCAGACCTTTCAAAATTCTAGAATGAATTGAAACTATAGCTTACTGTTTGGAAATGCTGCCAAGTCGCTCCAAAGTTCATGATGTGTTCCACATATCACTGTTGAGAAAATACATGCATGACCCAACGCATGTACTTACCTTTGAGGAATCGTAATTGGAACCTGATCAATCTTATTGTGAAGGGCCTGTCAAGGTTCCTGATATAAGAGATCAAGTGCTGTGAAACCGGATGACTCATCTGGTAAAAGTTCAATGGAGAAACCATAAGATGGAAGAGGCAATGTGGGAACCCGAGGAATATATGATGAAGAACCACCCATTTCATTGTATGAAGTAATATTCTAGAAATTTTGAGGACAAAATTATTTGAAGGAAGGGATAATGTAACACCCCATGCTTCCACGGTATACTTCTCTTTGAATAATACAATAGCTGGTGTTGTACGCAACATCGAGTTCTAACACACCACAATCAATCAAACTAGCTGTTATGAATAGTAATACCCATGTTTTTGAAATTTTATAAATTTTATCTTTCAAAATGGACTTCATTTTTGGATTTGGAATATAGAAATTAGCTTAGTGTGAATTTTTGGTATTTTTCTGAAAACCTTCAATTTTTGATAAATAGTGAAAAAAATAAGTTATAATTTAAAACCAAATTTTTATTTAAATTTATATTTATTTTCTTTAAATTTAATTTAGTTCCAAATAGATACATAATACCTATATAAGTACGATTTAATTCATTAGAGTCAGTTTATAATAATTTTATATATATAAATATTTTATTGAACTTTTTACGGTCTTTTACCCTCCTCCTATGAGCATTTGAAAATTTACATAAAACATAATTTTACCAATTCTATGAATTGAGTTTAAAAACTCTTAGGGACATGGTTTATATCAGTTAGTAAAATGTGGTTCAATAAGATGAAAATAATTTTTGGTGAATAGTAACTTTTTTACTTTTATTTACCACGGTTAAAAGTAAATATGGTAATTAAGGGTAAAAATGTCATTATTATTACCCTAACACATGTAATAATTATATTGGATTAATGTAATTTGAACAAAAACAACCATAGAAATAAAATATGATCCTTTAGTTCCACTTGGATTGGATTAGGACATTTATTATTATTTAATTCAAAGAAGAGTAAAAAGTGTTAAATTCAAAGTTTAATAACTAAGACATTTTTAATATAGAGTTACACATAAGATAAATTCGACTATAAATATTCATTAGAAAGATAAAACTATTTAATACATAATTGTATTTTATTTATATTTTTTAGACATTAAATATGTAAATTTATTTATGACACAATGATGATGCAGTAATTATCGTATTAATAAAAGATTAAAATAATTGATATTATAAATATCCTAATAAATGTAATTTGAGACTTCTTATACATTAAAATAATTTTATAGATTAATATTACTTATTAGGGTTGGATATATGAATTTATTTTTGATGTAATAATGCTATTATAAATTTATCAAAAACAAAATACCAAATAGTGTCAAAATTTACATAAAAGAGTTTTTAAAACAAATATTATATTATTAAATGATATTATATTCCTAAAAATATATGGTTCGGCCAAAGTACTTATATAATTATATTTGTATCATTAACTAACCACTTGGAGTTCTATTGGAAGTATATTGTATGTTTATTAACCATATCAAATAAAACAACAAAGTGACATGGTAAATTTCAAACTATTTAACTAAGAGTTAAATCTAAAAGATAAAGTCAATATAGTGACCCAACCCTATCTAAAACCTATTGGTTGAGTGGATTTATACAAACCCCTGCCATAGCCTTAAAATAATTCGTTTTGGAGATATTAGAATCCAAAAATGATTTTATTATAATATAATATTTCTAGCTTTTCCTAAGGTTCCCCTAACCTCTCTTATAAAAGGGAAGTCCCTCTTCCCTCTAATTCACACCTTCAAAACCATTTTTATCAGACAACCTCTATCAAAATACCCAATAAACTTTCCTACCTTCATCTTAGAGTCCTTTCCTTAGTCATAAATCCCTCCAAATGAGCCCTTTTGAACAAATCAAAAGGAAGAACCCGAAGAAGAGGTAAATATTTCATCAACTATTTCAAGTTCCTTTCTTCATCCACTTCTTCATTCTTTGTTGTTTCCATTCTAAAATAATAACTCTAAAATCTTTTATATATTTTGATGTTATTATAAACATGGTACGACCATATTCTTTATTCTATCCATACTTTGAAATACATGTCACCATACATGCGTACGTACAGCTTACCGTCTCCAAGTCATGGTGTAATTGTTATTCAATACATTATTATTTGGATGGTTATAATAATGATGTGTAATTGATGTAAATAATAAATATAACATGATAATGATTCTTTATATATGATATATCATCCAATTATATATTATTTTAATATCAAAAGAATAATATTGTGGCTCATGCATACGTAAGGATTACTGTCTCCACGAACGCGATGAGATTCATTCCGCATCATAATCCATTCAAGACTAATTTTCATTAGATGATTAAAAATAATGTTTAAAGACCTAATATCATTCTAAATATGAATATGATACATCCTATCCATAACATAAATTTCTTACGTAACAAATCATATAAAGGAAAATGAATTAGTTAACACCTGAAACGGCGATAATACTAAGATATTATTAACAAAGCAGTGTAAAAAAGATAATATATGATATCATATTGTTGTATATGATTATTGTATAATTTAATAACAATTATTTAACCATAATATAGGAGGTTAAACTACCCTTGTCCAAGGAAAAGTACAAGGTATGGGTTAATTTCACAATCTCTTTATTATCTGAGGCTGTATTTACGTAAGTATCTACTGGGACCTCTTTATCATCCACATCCGTGTTTTCATAAAAAGGTATTTCAAAACATTTTTACTATTTAATAGACTATGGTATAAAGTAATTTATACCCTTTTTTTACTTTTTATAAGATATTTTTGAATGTAATCCTTCCATCGTTTTCCCAACAAGGTACCTTGTAACATTTTCGACAAAACTAAGGTAAGAATATCTTTTTTAACTTATACGGCTGGTACGGCTATTTTCCACCATTATAACATCATCAATGAATCCCTTAAAATATTATAAGAATATTTCCAAAATAGATGTTTTCTTTTATAATTATATGAATTTTAAAATATTTCAAAATAGAAAGATATATTTCTCTAAAAAGGGTTTTGATTTCATCTATGTCAACATCCTTTGATGGATTTTAAGCTTATTTGAAGTTGATTTATTATGATACAAAAATTCCATATTTTATTGAAGATTTTGTGATATATTTGACTATGGATGTGTTATTTTTACACCATTCATGGTTTATGGATAATGTATTGACATTTCTTATGCTGGTTTTATTACGAATGTTTATGTTATGTTCAAACCTTTTCATATCAGGAATGCATTGGACTTAGTAAGTGAGGAGTGGAGCCCGCTATAGCTCCTCGATGCATTGGTAGGTCACATGAGACAAACTAGTGTATTGGCACAAGGCCTTGAAAAAATCTTATTTGTAGTCTTGGCACAATGCCTTGACTATGTGGTTATGAAAGTCTGGCATTATGCATTCCATCATTATGAAAGTGTCTATTGATATTTCATGTGATTATTCGACTAGTATAATATCCATGTGAATAAGTAAATGGAATTATTTGATTTTTAGCTTTTCCATATTATGCTAAAGATCAAGTTTAAAAGTATTTTGTTTTATTCTTATACATTGCCTTAAATATTTATGCTTATTTATGAAAGCTTTAGCTATATTGTTATCCTTATTGACAATCTGAGCTCACCACTTTCTATGTTTTATTTTTCCCAGGATGTGAAAAAGTATATTATGACTGACCTGTAGGGATAGTCTATGTGATATTAGTTTTATCAATGGAATCAATGTTGTTGTAGTTTTCAACTTTATGATGTAACCCTATGAATGTATCTAGTACATCCAAGGCTACTAATCTAATAGGTATTATAGAGACTTGATCTTTTGTGATCATTCCAATGATACATAATAATGCACTGACTCTGGGATAATGGGGTCAGGGCATTACAGTGCACAACTTGGGGAGGGCCATCAAGATATAATGCAATAAGGGGTGGACCTTCTCATTGCTTGATATTACTATGGAGATGACCTTAAAAGAAAATACCATTACATGGAGGACTTTCTCAATGACTGGCATCATGGAGATGACTACCATCATGACTCAACATCTGACTACAGAGAGAATAATATCTGCAACATATACCATTGGTTGGGCCATCATCATGGATGAAAGTATGGGGAGGATCATGATGTTGTATGATCTTCATGTCAAGGGGATGTCTAACCTGATGTGCATGAGGAGGTAGGATCTCCTGATCGATCATTCATGGCCCATGGAGTTAGCCCCCATGGGTGCTCTATGGAGGAACTTCATAGCTGCTGGTAGAAACATTGCTGGGAGGGAATTCACAACTACAACATCCACCTCAATAATTTGGTAATGGAATGATAGGTTCTTCATACTTTATAGATATATGTTTGAGGGTGTTAAGAACCCCAAAATCTAGAAAAGCATGATCATGTATGTGCTCCTCATTTTCTAGTTTCCTTTGGTGCCTTTAATTTTTGAACAAACTCTTGCGGGTAACTGGGGCCATTTGCTATTGGTAATGATCTTCATGTACTATTAACTTTCTTGTTAGATCTCGTAATGTCTTCAGGATACACTGATGTATGTCTTGAGTTTTTTAAGGGATATATGCCTTCCCTGGAGAAGCCACCACGTTGGACTGACATCCACCAGTTGGAACAAATATATGATCTCGATCCATTTGTCCATATATCACAGGATATTTTCTTCGACTCTCTTAGACTGGAGTAGGGATGCATAACTGCTCCTGAGAGACTAACTCATTTTTGGAGTGGGTCATTCCATTCGAAGAAACCAGGTTGTGGGCCCTGTTTCTCGCATTTGGTGCTGATGTAATGATATCATGGTATGTTTGGAGGATATTGTTTAGAATATATGTATGATATTCCCTCATTTTGAGGATTTTATGAGATAAATCATTGGGTGGAAAGGTTATGAAGGCCAATTCTGATATTAGAGGAGGAGTTTGTGCCTTCTCTGGTACTCCATGAGTTGCCTGTAAATACTGGCAGTTCTCCTATCCTAGGACAGAGGAACGAGTCTTCCACTGGTTTTTTTCTGGTTAACACCATATTTTATTGGTGATCTTCATATTCACAAGTGGGGATTTTCAACTTCTCGATTACCATTGTATTTGTCTCACGGTATTTGTATACACCCACAAGAATTTAACTCTATACATATTTTCTTGTCTCCCTTTTTGGATGGAGGGCATGATATGAGTTAGTAGGTATTTTATGCCTATGTTTGACTGGTTTCTATCCTATTTGGTAGATGATCTTAATTTTCATCGATAGATATCAACATCTTCTTATAGTTAGCAGCTCTACCTTTACGGCATGACCATCAAGCACTATTAGGAACATGAATGTGGTCGTATTGTGCCACCTTATTTCTATGGTGGGCTTGAGTGGAGGGGGCATGGTGGTTTTTCTGACCATTGTATGCCACCAAATTAGTAAAATGGAGTTTCTCCTTAGGAACTAGGGTGATAGGTTGTTCTTGATTATAAATTCACCGCCCCTGGCTAGCAGCCCGAGGGGCCCAAGTCTTCTAGACTTTGGCTGGTTCCCTCGGCATAAGGACCACTTCTGCGGTAGGAGGCTTGGTTGTCCTGTGTCGGTGATGACATTCTCTAGTGAGGGTCTGTGAGTAGGACCCTCGTGCAGTTGAGATGAATCTATCAGCATCGACATCATATGCCTCCATAACAAAAGGGAGGTACTCATTGTCACGTTTTGGGGACATGCTCCTGAAATGGTTTGAGATGACCTCTAGGGCCACCATCTACTAGGGTTCCAGCTGTGGTTGAGGAAGCTGCTAGCGAACCATTGAATACAAGAGTACTTATCTCACTGTGTCCTGTATGTGGAGAGTACTATTTTGGTGGTACACTTTGATTAGTGTGCTGGATACCCAGTATTGATGATGCTTGGTAGGCGAGGTGGTCCTGCTCTTCGTCGGGGCCCCGACCGCCTGTGAGATCACTGATCCGGGTGTTTACATTGGTCTTCAGGATGTCATTTGGATCAAAGGTTTCACTTTGGAAACCCATGAAATATATATATATATATATATATATATGAAATATTGACCACAAAACCTCGTCAAAGTATAATTCTTTCTAACATATGCAGATTTGGTGATTCATCTTGGCCCCCTTCCCCTCATTTTTTTTGTGGGGAGAAGGGGATTGAGTGATAAAAAACATATACCTTGGTTAAGGATTCACATCAGGTTCACCATTTTTTTTCACCTACAAGGTGACACGTTTAGCACATTCCGGGGTGAACAAAATGGGAAGACATGCACTGTACTTTTTCCTTTTATCATTGGTGAAGATCCTCCACCTTGGTAAAAGATTACAATTGGGTTCACTATATTTTTTCCTCCTCTAAGATGGTGCATTTTAGTTTGTGTAGAAATGGTCCGATGAGGATCATCACCCCTATCTTTTTTGAGAGATGGTTTTCAATCAAATTCACTATTTATTTTTTGTTTCAACCTACACTGCATCAATATCCTTTAGAGAAGGTTAGATTAACCCTGTGGGGACTGGTTAATTCAACCCTTTCACAGTGCAAAATATAAGACACAGTATGTCAGTCCCATCTGATGATTTCATGGGATCAATTACTTGTGAAATCAGTCCTCCTCAGATATACATTCCATAGATGGACTCCAACGAGCATATTCATGGAGCATGGAAACCCCAACCGCCATAGTATCCATGATTGTTGGACCTTATTTCCAAATAAAGGCACTCGAAGATTGATGATTCAGATAATGACACTTGAGGACTCCATTGGTTGAGGGAATGGGAAGTCAGGCTCACTTCACCCTTTAGTGGGAGGATTATCTTATATTATGGGATCCTCTTATAGATTTAGTTCATGTTCATATGTTCTTCAATCCTTGGTTCATTCCCAAAGAGTGTGTCCACAGGGTACCCTTGATTTTCAAGATCATCGTAGGCATGCATATATTTGATGATATGAAGGTACTACTAAATTGATCCATAGAGTAAGGTGCACTAAATTTTATCATCATCTAGGGGGGATAGAATGTGATTTGATATTGGGATTAGACCCATAAGATGGGTTTCTTACGTATCTTTGGGAGAGAAATCAAAACCCACGTAGTTCGGATTGTCTAGGGCTTACGCATGGAAGATACCCATTTGATGAGACCTGATTGAGTGGACTCCATTGGATGGGCACCCTATTGAGCTCGGGCCTTCTGTTAGGAATCCTACATATCCTGGTTTTTCAGGAATCAGATTTCTTGTAGTTCTGATTGTGTGGATGTTGTAATCATCACAAACCTCTAATCCCACATCAGTCATGATCAGTGTGAGAAAAACGAGGATGCTAGAGATCCTACGAACCACATGCTTCTAATCCTATTGGTGGGATATGGAGCGCCTAAAACAGATGAGGTCGGGGATACCATGGGCGAGGGAGCGGAGTGATCAAACATTCAATGTGAAATGACATTATAGATCATGCAGCTCGGCCCCTAAATATTAAGGACATACCTCAATGGGAGGTTCCTAGAATATCATGTGATGTGTATTATAGTTTAAATTCATATAGCTTGGATGATGATTAACTAGAGGATAGTCATGTTGGGATGTTACGAAATGCCTTGAGGATGAGAGGAAAGGAATGTGAAAACCATGATTCTAGAGGATCTCTGATTAGGAGAAATGATATGAGACATGGGATCCATTGAGTTGTATAGAGGCAGGAAGATGACTCTCCTAAGGATGAATTTTCCTTGGGTAAATGACTATTTTTGTGGGAAACATTTGCAGAGACATTGGGGAATGATTTTCATAGTTAGGCAGAGGTATCCTCATGACATTTACCATCTATTTTTGATGGCCTAGGATGACTATAATGATTCAAAATCACCCAGTATACTACAGTTTAATGTCATATATCTTGAACAATTGGAAATACAGTTTAATATCATGTTTCATGGACTAATACTGAATAATTTAATTTCATGTGGTATGTATGAATACTAAATAGTTTAATGTCATGTATTATGGATGATAACCTAGAGTTTAAGGTCATAGAGATTGGACCGTTTGTTATGGAATCCCATGATTAGATATAGGAAAACCGGGATAGGATGTTCTGACCTAAATTGAACATGAGAGGGAAGGAAAGTGTAAAATGTGACTCAATGGATTCTCAGATCATGAAAAATTATATAGGGAATTGAATCCATTGAGGTGTACATAGGTTTTAAAGGACTCTCCTGAGAAATAATTTTCATTTCATTGATGGTCGTTTTGTAGGCGACATGTATAGTGCCACTAGAGAATAATGTGAATATTCAAACATAGGTTTCCATAGGATAGTGGCATTCCATTTCTGATGGCCATGGAGGTTTATGATGGTCTATAATCACAAGAATAATAGAGTTTGATGGATGGAAAGGATTTTTCCGGACATGTAAGTAAAATTCAGACTATGATGGTCCATAGAGTTCTGGGTCAAACTGGTATTGGAGGAAGGTGATGGGGGTTTTTTCGGAGGTTCATGCGGAATGTCTCCTCTCATGGTATTTAAGGGATGGATACGTGAGCATCATAATAGTGCAATGAAAAATAATTTCAAAACATCCCGATAAATTTATGGTTCGACAACCCATTATTAATGGGGGTTATAAACGGTAGTGAAGGTCTTGGGCAAGAGGGTCGAGACCACATCCCGACACAGATACCGAGTGGGATTCGTGGTGGCACAACCCCCACGGTATGGATAGGTGGGTGAAAATGGATTTAAAAATTGTTTTGTACGCATATGGGATGTCCATGTAGGATGGTACTCGTAGGATGGTATGTGAAAGAGCTGGCCACCAAGAATCACTCGCATATTGGGTATCTCAAATGGGAGTCTGAATACTATCTTCTACATAGGGGTGTCTGCATATTGCACACTGCATAGGTATTCTATGAACCATTTTTATTATATATTTTTATTATTGGTTTTATGGTTGGCTATGGAAGGTGTTCAGAATATGGTTCTCCTGATAGAGTATGCGAATTGCATATGATTCGTAGGATAGAATCCATGAATTGTTTTAGATGCGGGATGGATTCTCATGAACTACTTCAGGTGTGGTATTAATTCCTCCCTAAACCCTTATGTTCTTTTTCCCATTTTCACCTATCCCCTTTCAATCCCCATCATTTTCAACTCCTTTTTTATGTTCTCCTGGTGGTCCTTTTATTGAGTTTCAGGGAAAATGTATCTGAGATTCAAACGACACATTTTACAGAAGCCCATCGATGAAATATGGACTACGAATGACTCAGTCAACCATGATTTGTTGAGGTGCCTAATTATTCCAGCTTCCCCTTATTCGTGAAACATATCATTTGTGGGTATGGTACATGGTGCACAATCCCATCATATTTTCTCTCATGAAAACAGTCTACGGTTGCTTCGGTTTGGGAGTAGAAATTCATTTGGAACAGATTTGTTCGCTAGCCAATACCTTGTGATCCAGCACATCCTAGGCCATCCATATACCAGTGGTTCATGTTTTATTCCTTATGTGAACCCTTCTTGGTGATGGTACATGTTCATGCCAGATTCCTTTGGAAAATTTTATTTCTTCACTTTTCGCCACAAATTTTCAAACCAACTTGAATCCATCTTCATTACCAAACTTTTGGGAGTATTTTACTTCACTTTTATAAATTTTCAGGACCATAAAATCCTAAGGATGGATCACTTTGGATTACTTTTGTATAGGCTTGAACATAAAAGAGGAATAATACATACCCAATTTAGTAAAAATATATCAAAACCCATGTAGTTTGATATTTCAGTTTAAGATCGTGTTATGGGATTGGTCCATGCAGTTTAGCATCATGCAGTAAGGATGCTCACATCGTGATGCGAGCGCCAACGAGGGATGATGTGTCTTTTATGAACGGATGATTCCCTTAACAAGTGGATAGATATTGGCTGGAATTGGTTTTGGGATTATGCACTGAGCTGTCTGTGGGGCCTGGAGGAGAGGTGTTCTCTCACGATAGGGGCAAGATCTTTCTAGGGATGTGGCTTATATAAAATTAGGATGGATGTGGATAATATGTTTGGATATTAGGGAGCATTCTATGTATCCCAGTATATTGCGGGTAAAATCCCACGTCATTTAGAATGGGTTCCAGCTTACATATATGAGTGGCCCAGAGAGGATTGTATGATTGGGGCTTATTAATAGGTGTGGTACATTGAGGTTCATAATAAAGAAGATTTCATGATCGTTTCTACCCTTTACGCCCATATGCTTCATGCTCTATGTGACAATCATGAAAAATTATTAGATCTGAAAATCCCACTATCCAATTTTCCATTGGTGGATAAATGATGGGGTTCTACATGGAGAAACAATTATGTGGGTGAAGCTTACATATGGCTGATTTCCAAGGAGGATATCATTATATGTTCATGGGGACTATTCATTGATGTTACCCAAGGATCACTCAACATTGTGGGAGAAGGTGGAAGCCCATCCTGATCATACATGGGAAATTTGGTGTTCACGAAACAAGGTAAGGCTATATTTTTACATAAAGTGTTGAGGAAATAGGGACATGGATGTTTTAGAACATGCTTCTGGGATGTGGGGGATTGACTTATCACCCCTTAGGCTTACGTGACCTCCTCTCTGGTGCCTCTGTGATGGGAATGCTTCTGAAATTCTAAGGTACAATGATAGGGAGGAGTGGTTAGTCACGAGATCCATCTTAGCATGCCTATACTGAGAAGTAACCAGAATTAGCCTACCAATATTGAGAAGGAAAATGTATGTGGGAGTCTTAGGCTTCACATGAAGTGAAGTGGTCTATATGAAGGAACAAGTCATATAGGGACTCAAGGTGTAACAAAACCAATATTGGAAGGCTTTGGTGGATCTGGGCACTCATCCTTTGGAGAGAGCTATTAGTAGAAGTGAGATAGTAAATAGAGGACCATGAGAGAGGGTTCACGAAGATTAGGGCATTTCATAGAGGTTCATTATAAATCTCATGTTCTTCATAAAGGTTATGGTATTTTTAAATTATAAGGCTTTAAAAAACAGGGTAAACCCCTTCAGCATGATGTCCTGGACCATGAGAGGAGTTCTTTAGAAAGTTGGAATTCTTTTCAAAGACTCAAGTTCCTCTGAGGACCTTCATCCATTGTTGATGGCATAGGCCTTCATTAATGGAATATCCCTAGATCATAGTGGATATTTATCCCCAAAAATAAGTTTTCCAATCGATGGATACCTTGGGTGATCGATTTCTCTTTGGTTCACAATGCTCTAGAGATTTGTGATTTGGGTGATATTCTGAAGCCAAATGGTTGGGAAACCATTCCCTAAAATATAGGAATGAGGAGGCTATTTATAGGATAGGGGTTTCATAAATCCTTGAAGTAGTTTGTGATGATTTTTTGCACCATACTAATGGGTATGTATCCGTTGGAATCAATAAGGAAACCATCAATAAATGGTGTAATCATTACAAGTAGTCAGTCTCATAGAGGAACATCATCATGCCCTCTCCACATAATGAAGTATCTTCAGACTCTTGGAGGAACACCATCAATTCTATTCACATTCACATAGGATACTTCTTTTCCAATAGCACTAGGATCTCCAAACATTCAAAAATAGGTAGGGATTTGTGATGTAGGCCCATTAGAGGGTTTTTAGATCATTTTGGATTGTTCATACTTTGAAACATATGTGTCTTCCTTGAATGTTATCATTAAATATGTATTTTAGTTCAAAAATATTTAATGTGACATTAAAGTATGTATCTTGTTCATGAATACTATTGAAATATTTATTCCTTCTGTATGATATAACTTGGGTCTATATTCATTATAAAATGGTAACCATCATCAATTGGCTACAGATGATATTTTTTTACAATTGTTATGAGGTAAAGATTAGTAGAATCTTTGGGAACTAAATTCTAGAAACCATGGTTTAGAGATACGGACCGTTTGATAGACATTGATTGTATTTCTAATTTTAGAATTATATGATATTTTTTTTGTAAGGTAGAGATTATTTTGTGTTCTAGCTATACATCCATGTCTGGATACTACAAGTAGAAATGGTTTTTAGATATATTCATTGAAGAGTAATATCATTGAATATAGTTGGTCAATTATATTACGGTGATCATTTTGGTGAAATATGTGTTTGAACTTTACTGTCCTCCTAATTTGAATTTTATAGGGGATATTATTGTGCTAATTAAAATTTTAGTAAAGAAACATTGAGACAAATATTAATAGATAATGATAATGGTTGACCAAGATTAATACTAATGTTTCATATATTGAAAACACAGTTCAATGATTTAGTCATCGTATTAATTATTTTTCAGGATTATATGACTTATCACATTGATATTTCCTGATATTTCTTACTATTTTTGTTTTGTTAAAGGTGTGAAGATAGAATGATGAAGTTGAGTTGGTTACATAAACACTAAAATGTTTATGTACCTTAACTGAGTTTAGTTTTATGAATTATTTTATATCATCAAATGTATCTTAGAATCTTAAATATTATTTTCAATGAATTGAATGTTGAATTAGAATTGAAACCCTATAATAGTAGATTGACTAAAAATTAAATATATATCTCACATATGATATAATATACATGGAATTACCTTATCAGACATCATTTTATTATTTCTCTAGTTGAGCATGATGTAATTTTTTGAATGTATTGACACTCTTAGTATAGATCCCATATTAATTATCAAATATTAGATGTTTTATTTGATTCCCTAAATCCACTCGCTACCATCAATTATTGTGAAAATGGACATGAATAAAAAATGAAAATTACATCAATCATATGGGATTATCAATATAATAGTTTTAGTTATTTATCTTAAACAGTCTGGGATAAACTCTACATATAAAATGTTACTATTTTTTAAGAATATCTAGCTATTTTTCATGAGGAATTTCTTTATATTTCCCCAAAAAAATTATTTCAGTTTTAAATATAACTCATACCTTGATCAAAAATAATTTCAAACACACTTGATAGAGTTTCCCAGGTTAATTTTCCGTAATTAATGTGGAAAGAATAGGAAAATATTGATAGGTTATTCATTTATCCTAGTTATTCATCAGGGGTGCATATGTTATTTAGGTTAATAAGAATTATGGGTCAATAAATATTCATTGGTTATCAAGAACATAAAAAGATCAATTTTAGAACAAGTAGCCTTTACCATGTATCAATGATATATTTAATAATTTATGTGGAGATCTATATTATTCCAATTTCGATTTTTGATATGGATACCACCAACTAAGGAATGAGGAGGATATATCCAAAACTTCCTTCAATTCGAGGCAAGATCTTTCTGGATTTATATTTTTGAAATTTGGACTTACTGATGATCTTTAGATATTTATGGACATAATGAATAAAGTCTTTATATATTACATTGATCAGTTTGTGTATGTCTTTATATGAGATATAATTTAACATTCTAATATAAAGGAAAATAATGATGATCATTTGAGAATAGTGATGAAGACCCTGAGGCAAGATAAGTTGTATTCTATATTTACCATATTCAAATTTTTTCTTCATAATGATTCAATCCAAGGTTGTATAATCTCATGTGAGAGTATTTTAGGGGATCCTTCACTATGAAAGTTATTAATTAATTTACTAGACCATCAATGTTAAAAAATATCCATAATTTTTATTGGTTCGCATGATACTATAAACACATTGTGATAGATTTAGTATGACTATATTAACTACTCACTATGTTAACATATAAGGGGATTATGTTTTTTATAAATAGATAAATGTGAAGAGAATTTCAATGAACTAAAGGGTTGGTTTTTTCAGAACACCTATTCACGATCTACCCTACTATAGAGAAGGGTTTTTTGATATATAATGATTCATCATAGAATGAAATCGGATGTGTCCTCCTGTAGAGTTTCATTTTGATAAAATGTGTCTATCAAAAATAAAATATTGATTATAAAAATTTATGGAATCATGACATGTATAAAAAGATGATAATTTTTGTGTTAGTGACATGGTTGTAAAATATTTTTGGTGAATTGTGTGAGACATATACTAATTATAAAATTTGAAATCCTATATTAAAAAAAAATCAGTTGAATATACACATGATATGATAGTTGGAGTTGATCAATGATTATGACATATCAATACATTAACATTCTAGATAGGAGAACTAGTTGATTAATTCAATGAGTACAAAGACCACACTAGTTTTTCCTTGATGATAATTGAATGTGATCTAATATTTATGTATTTATAAAAAATATGGATCTTGAAATTGTGAGGAAATGGGATAATTATTATCTTTATCATTTGAATGTCCATTAATCCATCCATGAGAGTATTAATATGTAATATATAGAATATTTTTAATTACAAAACAAGGTCCTGAAAGTTTTTGAGTTCAACTGTGATCAGGCTGTAATGATATGGTTCAGGATTTGAGTATATTTCACATCAATACTAGTGTTGAATAAAGAGATGTTAGATAAAGATTGTATATCACTATAATCTATTCATCATGGATGTTTGAAGATGTACATAGATCTGATTTATTATTTTTGGTGAGATCCCATGAATAGAGATATTACACAGTAGGTATCTTGATGCCTATTATATCGACATATTAATTTTGAGAGACATAAGTATAAGGGAATGTTACTACCATTACTTACACAAGAATATGAATGGAAAAACATTACAGTGGATTTAATCATTAGACTAACTAAAACATATATATCTAAAATTTATATAATGGTTATTTTCGATTACCTTATAAAATCAAAACATTTTATTTATATTAAATATGATTTCAATCTTTATGAAATTACATATTTATATAATAAAAAATGGGTTTGATTGCATTGAGTACCACTATAAATTGTATTTTTTCAGTTTCTAAGGTTTTCTTTGATAGTATATATAATTATTCCATTGGATGTAGATATTGATTTTAGTTCTATCACTTCTCTACATCCTGATAGAGTTTTTCTATTTGTGAGGACCATTCAAACTATAGATGGAATTTTTGGGCTTGTTATATGAATTTAAATGGTGGTTGGGATCAACAACTTACTTTAGATTAATTTTATTACAAAAATAAAATCCAATAATGTATTAAAATATCTCTTTTATAATCCATATATGTTATGAATTCTAAAAATCCAATGTGATGGAATGAAGTTAGAAAAGTCAAGCAATTTGGACATGATCTAAACATTGAAACAATAGATAATATTGTGGATATTCAATGACATATAATTTAAGCTCATAGTTGATAAAAAATGTTTTAATGGAAATTATATATGAGATATAGTGTCTTATTTATAAATAACTGGATCATTATCCCTACAAATATCTATCCATATGAAATTCTGGATCAAGTTGTGATTGAATCTTAACATTTTATGCTTCAAATGTATCTTTATGAAGTACACGATGTGTTCCATGTACCACTCTTGACTTAGAACATAAATAATCCATAAATATTACTAAAATAAGTGGTCATATAATTGGATAATGATCACTATTATGGGGACCAACTGATTGATATTTTGGATCATATAGAGAAAGTGATATGAAACAAAACAACTCACCTGACTAATGTTTTTTACTGAAACCATAAATTTGAGAAAACTATGTGGGAACCTGAGAATTTAATGAGGAAAATTTATCTTATGTTTTTTATTGGAGTAACAAAATTTCACGGGAAATATTAATAAAAGGAAGTAAAATGTAACAACCTAACATTCTATGATATATCACTTTATAAATAAATTTTATGTGATCAATAGATTTCTCTACACAATACATCGACCTTTAAGTGATATACATTATACAATAAATTTATTTTTTATTTAAATTTTATTTTTACGAAATTTCCATTAAAACTTTTATATGGGTACGATGAAATAGAATATGAAAAGTACAAATGATTTATGTAATTTAAATATTGAAATTATTAGAAAAGTAATTAAATTCCTCAAAAATACTTTTTTTGTAAAAATTGGTTTTTATTTATTTATTTTTTTGATTATATGGAAGAAATAATTATTATAAAAAGTAGAAATTTTTATTTTTAAAAATGAACTTATTTTTGGAAAATTAATATTGAAATATTCGTAGTTTTTTTAAATCTTGTTAATATTTTTATTTATCTGATAATATTGAAAAGGTACCAATTTTAAAAGAAACACATCATGTACATTCACAAATTATCACATTTACATTTTTAATATGGATTTATAGTAGAATTAGTTCAATTATATTATTTTATATACATTTAATTTTATTTGAATTAATTTTTTTTGATTTTGATACAAACCACTTTATAATTGATAAAATATTTTCTCTCGAAAATAGAATTTCTTCATGTTATGTGGGTTTCACTATAAATTAAAATTTACCCTTTATATGAAATTATTTTGATAAAATGGATTCCATATTTTTAATCATAATAATTTATATTATTTAGTAATTTAAATATAATTGTTTTCATATAGAATATTAAAATGAGTAAAAAATAACTATTATAGTCGAGAATAAAATGTGTATACATGGGAGGTTAAAACAAGTGATAATGGTTAGTTTTCTGATTAAACATGTCAAAATATTATCATATTGAAATAAATATATATAATGTATGGAAAAAAAATTAATCTATCTATTTTGAAGTATTTATGATGAATATGACATTTTCGTATCTTAATTTTTTTAGGAAATTCCATGTGTCTCTTCTCCCCTAGTTATAAAATAACACTCCTCCCCCCTCATGTTTACAACACAATGAGCCCTATAGTGTGATAAAAACATGAACTATTATCTTCTAAAATTTCATATACATGAATTATGATTTATTATTTTTAAAATACAATTAAAATTTTCCCTAATAATGGAAGTAATGGTGGGAAAAAGAACGAATGAAAATCATCATACTTGACCCTTTTAAAATTATTTTATCTTATACCTCTTATAAATGTATGGTATTGATCGTAAAATAATAAAATTATAAAATAATAATAATTAATACAATAAAATTATATCATGATTATGGGAACACAATTAGTGACCCTCAATTAATTCAAATGCGAGGTTAATGTATTACTCATTCATACATGAGGACTACCACCTTCATATATAGGTACAATTAATTTTCAATCAAAATCATTGAAAAAAGCTTATAATTATAGGTTTAATTTAAATATATATTAATTATTATATAATTATACATATATAATTATAATATTAAATTTAACTTCTCACTAACCCATTAGTTGGAATAAGATAACCTCACTTGTGTGTATGTATGGACTACCATCTCTACAAAGCGATGTGTTTTCTTTTTCACTTAAAGTTTTCATGGATGGTAATTAGGAAATATTTAATTAATATATATGATATATAATAGATATTCTAATGGAAATATAAAGTTTACTTATTCATTATCTATATTTTATTCCCTTCATCGAAGAGTGAAAAATTTTCAGGCATTTTTACGAACAAATATCTCCAAGAACGATGTAAATCATTTTTGAATATATACTTTACATAGATGATTATAAATATATATATATACATATATATATATATATAATTAATATATATTATATGTATGTCATTATTATAATATTTTACATTTTTTAACCAGGATAAATAATATACTACTAATACAATTGAACTAAATCATACAATTAAAATGAGAAAGATAACACTCAAAAACAATGATTTTTATAAAAAGTGAATAATATAAGAGTTTTGAAATGTAATAAGCAGATAATATATAATATTATAATTATTTATGTGGTTTGTTAATATATTTAGAAAAATGTTAATGTCATTATTAATTAGGTTAAAATAACCAGTGAAGTAATTTGTACATGAGGAAGGGCTTTATTTCACAATCACATCCCAGTTTAGGATTGTATTTTTTTTTAAGATTTCATGGATAAAAATAAATTATCTTTAAATATTAAACCACATTTATTTTAATATCCCCTATTTATTTCCTGAAATTTCTTATTTTTCCTTTCATTTCCTCTCTCAAAATACCTATTATATAAAAATAATATTTATAATGAAAACTGACATTGTTTATTCAGTCCATAATATTTGTATAATAATTAAATATTTTATATACTTCCTTTTACAATTTTTTTATAATTTTTTTATGATTATATAACTTAATTTTCCTATGTTTTAAATTATATAAAAATGATTAATTGAAATATTTTTATTTTTGATTGAATGAGATTTTTTTGATTGTTTGCTGAAAATATGAATGGAATATTTTTTTAATGCAATCAAAATTAATATAATTTTATTCACTAATGAACGAAAAATAATTTGAATATTATTAAAAATATTCAATGGTTCATTACGAATAAAAAAATTCTTAATATTTTGTGAATTATTTGATTTTAAATATTAGAATTCAATATATAAATATTATTTTCCTTATAAAATCTTCCTATTATATTTTAAAATGAATTTCATATATTCAATATTATTGTAATGAATACTATAATGTAATGAGAATATTATATAATGAAATAATCCAAAAAATATTTTTGGTTGATTTATGATTATTTTGAATGGGGAAAGTACTGATATTTTGTATGCATGTTCTCTTAATTCTCATAGTTATTGATTGTTAAGGAATGTAGATTATATTTTATTTTGTTTTAATATTATTAATTTGATGGAATTATTACATAATGGATGGGGACTATAATTACATTGTATCATTACATATTGGATGGTCTCATGAGAAAATATTGGTTGGGAAATTTGGATAAGGACTAACACATTTATGTGAGATATCTTGGAAAGAATCCTCAATAGTAAATTTCAAATGTTTCTCACTATACATTCTATAATTACAAAATAAATTATATTTTCCCATGAGATTATTCTTATAGTTATTTCATCAACAATTAATTTTTACACTCATGTAATTATTTATATAGAATTATTTAATCATCATTTATTTCTAGAAAATTATTCACACAATACCTATTCTATGATAGATTCTATTTACACGTTCGCTTTTTGATAATTTAATATCACCCCTTTATTATGTTTACATTCCTTAGGAAAAATTTAGTTCCATAATGAATGATATTCACGGATCTTCTAAAAAGAAAAATAATTTAAAAAATATATTCTATTGTATTTTATATTAGAATATGCAATGTGAGATTCAAGTACCATGTTTTCGAGAATTACAAAAATATTCATTTATTTGGGATTATATTTCTTGTATCTAGTACAAATGTAAATATGTAACAAATAAATCATGGATATTATTGTTGTAGTCTTCATAGTAAGGATTTGGGGCTGCTCCACATTCCCACATTTATCAATAACTCCAATGTGTCATCTTTTAAAATAGAATGATTTGATAACACACACTTTTCATCATATCATGAAAACAAAACATTTGATCAAATGAATTTTTAATCATATTTTAATTACATATTATTCTAAAACATTATTTCTTTCTCATAAAAAATATTTAATTAGAATTAATACCTATAAGAAAACAAACTTTTAGTTGTCTAAAAAAATGTTATGAAATAAGATTTTATTTGGAAAAAATAATTTTTTTTAAAAAACATGGAAAAAATAATTTTAAATATCAATTGAATCATAAATAGAAATATTGATGATAATTAATGTATATTATGGTGAGAAAATTCGTTCATTCCATATATGGTAAAAATTCATTCCTCATTAATTCTATAAAAATTTAAAAATCGGATCATTCTGAAAATATAAAAAAGGTTAAACTTTTAAACAAAACATTCTATGTCATATATAGTTAAAAACATGTTTAGGGTATTCTTTAATTATAGATAAATAAATTCTTGAAAAATTGTAAAAAATTGTATACATAAGTGTGATATTTTGAAATGAGAACTTTAAATATTGTTTTTAACAAAAATCACAAACTACTTTGTCAACAATTGAATATAAATGACATTGAAGAAAAGAAAATTAAAAGTATTTGAAAACCATGTTAGTTTCCATAAATTATTGATAAAATAAATTCTTATGGAATTATATACATATAAAAAAATAAAACATTTGGTGAAAATGAATTAGCTTCAATGAATAGAAATTTAGATGAGAAATATTTTTCCTCCAGTTAGAATCGCCACTTATACTCTTTAAATATTTTATAAGAAATTACCAATTAATAACTTACCTACATTAGATATTTTTTATTTTTTATTTCTTATAAAAACAATTATTAAATTTATTACCATTTCATATAAAGTAACTAAATATAATAAGTTCATGTCAAATCTTTTAAGGATGTTTGGATCAAAATACCAAAACATCATTTGTAGACATGAAAATGTAAAATCGATCTATGTTACATCATCTACAGAATATTAATCATGAAATAATTATTATTTTTTAAAATTATAAACAATTTTAGAACCATTTACGTAAGGTGATCATGAAAAATGTATCACAACACTTCTTGGAGGTTTTAGTCTACACGTATGCATGAATTTCATTATAATTTTGCAATGAATGGAAGGGAAGGATGGTAAGTAAGATATATTAATTATAAAATAAAACATTTATAGTGATATATATATATTATTATAATCAATCATAATACCCTACCTTTCCAGGTGGTGTTGGAAAAATGAAACACATCATTTTGGGGAGGTGGTAGTCCACACATAAACATGAGTGATATTCCCATTTCTCAGAGTATAGAAAATGAGAAGACAAAGGGTTGTACCTTAATCATAATAAAATCTTAGTATATGAATGAAAATAATTATTCCATTACTATTAAATAATAGATTAATTATATACTAATATAAAAATTCATGAAACACTCATTTTATATTTATTGCTCTTCTTTTTGAAACATTAAATGGCTTATACATTAAGCCTTTTATGAATGGTATTTTCATTACTCCTAGGACTTTAGGATATGGGGATAATGTTTAGAAAGATTTTTTGGTAAGTATTTATGAAGATAAATATCTCAAGAGGATTGAAAAGGAGATGGGATAAGATACCAATATGTATGTTTTGTGTTTGGAAATCTTGTAAATACATAAAATATTCAAATATAATAAATGTAAAACTGATAAAAAATGTCTCTAAAATACCATATATTATTTTATATATAGTAATAGGTTGGAATATTATAAATATAATAATTTTATACATTTTTACACATTTTTTTAAATCGTATATATTGTTTTAATCCTCTTATCAACCTTGTTTAACTAAAAACATTATTACAATTTTTTCACTCTTTAAGGTTTATGAAATTGATTTTAAAATTTTGAAGTAGAACATAATTGTACCATGTATTATAGAATAAAAAATTCCCATCCATTTTAATATAATTATATTTTCATATATTTTTAATGATTATAAACTAAATTTTAAACATTAAATATTATTTATAGACTTTTTAAGGACTATTAATATATCATGGTCTCAAATGTATCAAGAAAATAATGTATTTAAAATATAAAATCTCCAACCATAATATATCATTTATAATTATACATGAAATTCATGGGATTCCATAATTCATCAATTATATATTTCATTTAATATTTTTAATTCATTTATTCAAATTTTCAACTCCTAGCACACACATTGATTTTACTTGTGTTCCATCAAAGAAAATTTTACCATATATAAAAATTAAAAATATATTACTACCATAAAAAAATATTATTATTTAACAAAAACGTTTATAATCATTCATATCTTCTTTGAGTCCATATGAAATCATATAAAAGATATCAAAATTGTAATGGCCCAGACCATTCCAGCCCATTACATTGTGGGAAATTAGATGTTTGAGGTATCTAGGAGAAATGTGGTGTTTTTGGGAAAAATGAGATGTTCAAAAAGTGGGTAATTTTAAGCAGTTTTCCAAATTCCATGTTTTACATGTTTTACAACACTTCCTCGTCCCAACAATGTCTTATGCTAGCTGTGTCTCTCACTGGTGGTGTATTGAACTGGCGGTGTATTGAACTGGCGGTGTTATGTTCTAGTTGTGTCTCACACTCATAGTGTCTCATGATACTTGTGTCTCGTTGATGGTCTCTCACCCTGATAGTGTCTCACCCAGGTGGTAGATATATAGCGGTGTCTCACCCAAGCGATGGCTAATAGACTGTGTCTCACACTGGCGGTCACTCATCCGGTGGAGCCTTATCCAGTGGTGGCTCATGGACAATACCTCACCAGCAATTCCTCAGCTAGCGGTGCCTTTCTAAAGATTCCCATCTGGTTGTTTCTTTCTTGTATTAAATTTTGAGATGTATCCTAGTTATTCAAATTCTTCCCATTTTATTTCTTTCTTTGACATAAAATGCGTTTAGTGAAAAATTTAAAAGGCCTTAAGGGTGATTCAAATGCCATTAAAAATATGACTAAATTAACTAAGAGTTTAGAGGCTTTGAAATTTCCACAACATGTGGTCTTGGCCCGATCTGCCTTTAATGGTATATCCACAATGTATCCAATTCATGACTCTAATCAGATCATTCTAAAGGATAGATAAATTTACACTTGTTCAATTGTTCTTGTTTTCTCTTGATATGAGATGTGCAGAAACCCTCTTCCTATATGAGTCATGTGGATAGGCTTCCGCAATGGGTTAATATTTCCCTTTAGGGTTACCTACTGTAATTTTTCACCAATTTTTTTCACAACCATGATGTTTTTATTTTCATTCTTTCATGTAGTTTTTTCCATTATCGTTCTTAAATTTTCATCATGCGGGATGTGTATATAGAAGAGTTCCCTTGTGATGATAGTTGATTCTATATTAATAATGATAATTGATTTGGATTAAATTTCAATATACAGGGGATGGGGAAAGTAAAAAATGACATTATTGTGTGATTAATATTGTTAATATTGGGATTTATATGGGCTAACTGCCATGACCCGTCTGAGTGGTTCCCGAGCCGCAACTCCACAAGCCCGCCTCCAATAGGCTAGGGGCTGGTGACTAGCACCAAGTAGGCATGTTACTAACATGGGAGGCATTACCTATAAACCTGTACACACGCACACACATCTCCAAGCTCAAAAAGAATAAAAGTAAAAACTACTAAAAATGGAATTTCATGAATACACTAAAATTCCAACCAACAGAGTACGATAGGAAAGTAAAGTACAGTAAGTGTAAAACCCTAGGACAAAAGTACAAGCCCGCCAAAAGAATGTCTGTAACAAAGTACAACCTGTAAAGAAAGGTACTGGGACTGAAATCCGTAGCCGTAGGAACACATCTCAGCCTGTCTGATCTCACCAAGCATCGTTCGGTCCTGGTCCACCTAGAATCTTGTCAATGGATCGCTCATCTGCACAAGACACGACACGTGAAGGCAAAGCCCGTGCAGGGGTAAGTATAAAAATACCCCATAGGACACCCCGAAACCACAAAGGAAATACAACAAGTTAAATACCACAAAAGAAAAGACACAATCAGCTCCACACAGTATATGTCTACAGAACATATAACAAGAATATATAGATATACTCCTATACGATCGACTATCATGATAGCACAACTTGGATCCAGCTCGAAGATTCCACAAATCACGTAGCAAGGAGAACACACTCCTAGTTCCGAAGAGAGAGATACGAAGTACTCATTCCGGGAGAACACAATCCACAAGTACTTGAGAACATGATATTCAGATGAGGATCGCAACCAATAGCCATGGGGTGATTCCAACAACTCAGTCAGAACTAATCTGCTGAGTAGAGGATCAGCGCCTGTGTAAAGTTGGTCACATCGATACCAAGATCTCTACCTAGGGTACCAGGAAGGAATAGAGGATCCGGCTCTAAGTCTCACAGAGGGGATTCCAATAACTCTATTAAGGAAGTCTTGCTGAAGGGATCATACTCCTATATGTAAGAAATGATCTCAAAAACGTTCAAGAGAATGACCAAGGGGACGAACCCTAAGGAAACTAGTCCAAGTCACAAAAGGAAACTCGCTCAATCCATGTAAAACAGGTTACACGGCGTGTAGTATGGTTACACGTCGTGTTCGTTGACCCCAGGTACTGCCCGTGTAACGTCCCATGTCATCCATCCAAGTAGTGAAAAACTCAACTACACGGAGTGTAGAAGGATCACACGTTGTGTTCCTTGAATCCGGGTAATGCCCGTGTAAACATCTTGTGTCATTAGGCATGTCGTAAAAAAATTCACTACAAGGTGTGTACTTGAATTACATGTCGTGTCTAAAAACCTAGGCTCGCTCCATGTATGCTGTTACTTGCCCGTACACGGTCTCTGTCTGTGTCTCCATGCCCATGTACCAGTACATGGGGTTTCTCGTGTATTTGGCTGTGTCTGGTCGGGGAAGGGTATACACACCGTGTCCTTGGACATGTACCCAACCCATGTCTGTGTACTCCTGGAGTACATGCCAGGTGATCCATGATGAACACACGTCGTCTAGCCCATACTACATGCCGTGTAATTAGGATTTTATTAGAAACGTCTCCTTCCTCTTCGTGCCTCGCCCAGATTTCCGAATTCGTGATCTCTCGTCCGTTCATCCCGATGCTTCAGGTCTTGGTTCTTCCCATCATACAAAGACCGAATCGAATGTTTTCAGTCCTTTGATCGGGTCATAAACCTCCAACGATCCATTAGAAGAAAAATGCCCAAAAACTCATATCTCTCGATCCGCTCTGAATCATCCACTGAAACCATCATCGCATCTCTGTACCATCATTCTAAGGTTGGATCTACAATCTCGGATCATTACGCCATAGATCAAAGGCACAATCGATCATTGTTCTTGTCCCGCGAAGAACGCATAGAGCACACACGAAGAATGCAAGAATTTGGGGAAGAAAAACACAACAAATCGAGAGGGAAGAACCTTGATCGATGTTCGTGTCGATCTTGGTTCATCATCGTTATAAGATTAAATGAAACCAAAATAACATCATGAATCAAATCCCCAAAATCCCCACAAAATCCTATCCTGAAAAAATGATCGATCCGCGGGCAAATATATTCGTGGATTATTCCATGTTCATCGGAGGAATCAAAAATGGGGAAAGGGAAATCAAAATCAATCATCCTATCTGGATCCACGATGTTTGTTGGCGCAGATTCGGTCACTGCGTCATCGTCGCCGGTGAAACCCGTCAAGAACACTGTCGCCGTGTTGGGAGGTTTTTCCCATAGCTTTTCCAGACCCTCCAGGGGAAATTCAGGGTTATGAGATTTATAACCCTAATCCCCTGTAAAATATCTATTTAAAAAGTTAAAATATTTCGCTGCAGAAAGGATTTAATAAAAAAAATTATTACATATTTTATTACAGTTACGTCCAAAAACAAGATTTCATAACCGACCTACGCCGACCGATGTTAGGGCTTACCTAAGATAAAATCGCCATTCTGAATGCAGCGGTGCCCTCAGATTTTTGATCTGAGAACCCGTTTAGAAGTTATTCCACTTTTTCAGGAAAACCACATGCCCGTGTAATTTAATTATTTAATTAAATTCAAACATTTGTTACGGGCTCACCGGGCCTCGGAACTGCATGCCGTCTCAGAGCCTGGTATCGAAATAATTCCATCATAATATTAAGAAAAACATGGAAAAATCGGAGACATTACATCACACCCACCTTAGGTATTTTACATCCCTAAAAATCCAAAACAAGGGCTACTGAAAAAGATGTGGGTACTGCACACGAATCTGAGCATCCCGCTCCCACGTGCTCTCCTGGAGATTCCCGTGCTACCACCGGACATGAACCAAGGGAATGGCTTTCCCACAAAGTATATTCTCCTACCGATCCTCGATCTCCACGGGGTACTTAGCAAAGGTCTCTCCATCATCGATTTCCAGCTCACCCTAGTCGATAACATGCGATGGATCATGCACGTACCTCCGCAGCGGCGACACATGGAAGATGTTGTGTACCCGGTCCATCTGAGGAGGTAGAGCCAAGCGGTACGCCACCATGCCAACTCTACTCAAAATCTGAAAAGGGTCGATGAACCTCAGAGATAGCTTGACACCTTGGCCAAATCTCTGCAATCCCCATCGAGGTGAGACCCAAAGAAACACATTGTCTCCCTCCTCTAACTCCAAGGGCCTCTGTCTCCTATCGACATAAGACTTTTGCCGAATATGTGTAGTTTTTATCTTCTCCCAGATGACCTACACCTTCTCTGTAGTAGATCGCTCCATCTCTGGGCCCATGAGTGCTGACTCTCCTGGGTCTGTCCAACAAAGTGGTGACCTGCAAGGTCACCTGTACAAAGCCTCGAATGGTGCCATACCAATAGTGGAATGATAACTGTTGTTATATGAAAATTCCACTACTGGTAGGTGATACTCTAAGCTACGACCGAATTCAAGTATTCAAGCTCCTAGCATATCTTCCAGAACCTGGATGGTCTGCTCTGTCTTTCCATCAGTCTGAGGATGAAACACTTTGCTCAAGCGTAACTGAGTCCCAAAAGCTTCTTTCAATCCCTTCCACAAGCGGGATGTGAAACTAGCATCACGATTTGAGACGATCTTGGATGGAACTCCATGAATCCGAACTATCTCCTGCACATAGAGGCTTCCCAAGCTCTCTACTGAACTCTGCTCTTGTATGGCTAGGAAGTGGGCTGACTTGGTGAGTCGATCAACAATCACTCAGATGACATCATGTCCCCTGGACGTACGTGGTAAACCCATCACGATGTCCTTGGATATCCCATACAAATTCCACTCTGGAACCTCAAGGGGTTGAGTCAAACCTATTGGAACCCGGTGCTCAGCCTTTACTTGCTGACAAGTAAGGCACCAAGAAACAAACTCTATCATACTCTTCTTCATTCCTGGCCACCAGAACTGATGTCAAAGGTCCTAGAAAATCATTTCCATGCCTGGATGCACTACTAATGGAGATGTATGGACCTCCCTTAGAACCTCCTCCCGCAACGTCACTGGTACTAATGTGTTCCCTTTGAAAAGAACAATTTTCTCCCCACCTTTTGAATATTCGTCAGCAGCATCACCTACGGATATCTAAGCACACAGAGTCTCACAGTTAGCATCCTTGAGTTATGCTTCCCTGACTCGCTGTAAGTGTGGACGGGTAACAACCATCGACTGAAGGTAAGCTCCATCATCTCTATCCACGAAGGATAACTGTAAATAGGCCAAATACCTCGTCGCCTTATCCAGTAACTGCGAACTGGATTTCCTGTTGAGAGAATCTACCACAATCTTCCTCTTACCAGGAGTATAAACGATCTCAAAGTCGTACTCCAGGAGGAACTCAATCCACTTCCTCTATCTCAAATTTAAATTCTTTTGAGAAAAGATATATCCGAGACTCTTTTGATTAGAGTAGAGGGTAAACCGCTCTCCCATCAGGTAGTGCCTCCACATATTCAATGTGAAGACTACGGCTGCCAACTCAAGATTGTGGGTCGCGTAGTTCTGCTCGTTTGGACTCAACCGACGTGAGCCATAGGCAACCACCACTTGCCTCTGCATCAATACACATCCAAGCCCGGTTCCTGATGCGTCGTAGAACACCACGTAATCGAAACCCTCTTCCAGTAATCTCAAGATCGGGGCGCTCTTCAAACTATGTCTTAACTGCTGAAAATTATGTTGGCATCTCTCGGTCCATACGAAAGGATGCCCCTTTCAGGTCAAAGCTGTCATGGGTGTAGAAATACTAGAGAAACCAAGAATGAATCTATGATAGTATCCTTCCAACCCAAGGAAACTCCGCACCTCCGTCACGCTTCGGGGTGGCTCTCATGCTAGAAATACCTCTACCTTGGTTGGGTCTACTGCTAGACCATCTGTTGAGATAACGTGTCCCAAGAAGTGGACCTTCTATATCCAGAATTTACACTTCAAGAGTTTCTCGTACAACTGGTGCTCTCAGATTTTGTCCAGAACCATCCCTAGGTGCCTCGCGTGCTCCTCCTCGGACACAATGTACACAGGGATATCATCAATGAGGAACACTACGAAACGATCTTGATTAGGGTGAAAGATCTGGTTCATGAGTCCCATAAACACTGTCGGGGCATTCGTCATGCCAAAGGGCATCACTAAGTACTCATAGTGACTGTAGCGACATATGAAAGTCGTCTTTAGTATATCCTCATCCCGTACTCACAACTAGTGATAGCCTGATCATAGATAAACCTTTGAGAACCATCATTCCCCTCTTAACAGGTCGAAGAGGTCATCGATTCTCGGTAGTGGATACCAGCTCATCACGGTAACCTGATTCAAGCACCGGTAATCCGCACACATCCTCAAGAACTTGTCTTCCTTCTAGGAAAACAAAACTGGGGCTGCCCAGGGTGAAACACTGGGTCTCACGAATCCCTTCTTCTAGAAGTCTTTTAGCTTCACTCTTAGCTCGCAAAGCTCTGTAGGATCCATCTGATATGCTGATGCTGATATCGTTGTCATTCCAGGTTACAACTCAATGCAGAAATCTATCTCCCAATAGGGAGGTAGCCTAGGGACATCCTCCGAAAAGATGTCCTCATACTTAGCCACTACTGCTGGAAACTATAAACTCGTAACATCTGCTGTGCCAAGGGCTAGGCTAGCCAACATATATGAAATCGGTCGTACCTTCATACGCATGAGTCCATCCCGTGCTGCATGGGTCTGATTTTCACTGATGAAGGAGAACCTCATTCCATCACTGTGGACACACCACACCCTTAGCCTAAAATAGTCAATCTGGGCATGAACTGTGGATAGCCAATCCATACCAAGAATGACATCATAAGGCCTCGACGCTACCACCAAGAGGTTCCAACCAAAACTCTCACCTCCAAGGGTCAGGTCACACTGTCTGCAAAGGTGTTTTATCCTTGAATGTTCTCCATTCAGTGTTTCTAAGTGCAAGGTTTGAGTCAACGACTCAACGGGAATCTCAAGGTCTTGAACAAGATAAGAGCCAGAAAAGAATGACTCAAACCTGTGTCTATCAGTACAACGACAAAAGAAGAAAAGACACAGATTATACCTATAATCATTCTAGCAGTACCTGGGTCATAAGACTCTGCTACTTGTTGCTATCCCTGCATCTGTCCACCAATTCCCTGAGCCTGAGGTGGACCTTCTGGGGGTGGTGGTGGAAAAAGGTCAAAACGTCGGCCACCTCTAGCTTCTCTCCCAGATCCTCTACCACGTCTTCCACCCCGCAGATCTGTCTGCTCCACATGTTGCCTAGTCCTCGGTGGTCCATCCACTGCTCCCGTGTCAGTAGTATGGCGGGTCGGAAAATCTCACGCGAGATATCCCCTACCATCACATGAGTATCATCGCCTCTCTCGAGGCTGGATGGATGCGCCCTGTGAACCCTGTATGGTAGATCCCCTGTCTTGGGATCTCCTCTCAAAACGTCTCCCACACCTGGGTCCCTGACATCGGTTCCCTACTGCTGAGGTCTCTCCTCCGGCTCACTCACTACTGAAAACAATCGACTGTCTCTGCTCTTCCAAGAAGCTCTTGATCACTAAATCCTGCTCGAGCACCCCAAAATAAGTAGGAATTCTCATAGGTATGATGCTAGCTCGGATATCTCTGCGCAAGTCCCGCTCAAAATTTCGAGCTCTAATATACTGATCCCTACCCATATCCATCGATTACCGTGAGAGGTCGGTAAACCTCGATGAATAGTCAGCCACTATCTTGGTTCCCTTATGGAGCAGAAGAATCTGTTGTATATGTATTGATCTCAGGGTAACTGGTGAAAACTCCTCTCTAAAGATATTCTCAAACTCTGGCCATGCAAGAGTCTCCTCATCGTGAGTCTGGATAACCAAACTGCACCATCGCCCTACTGAGCCTTGCCGAAGGCTCGCTGCCAGGATCACTATCTGGTCTGCTGGTGTCCTGACCAAACGGAAGACTCTGGCCGCTGCCTCAATCCAGTCCTCTACTGCCGGAGGGTCAGGCTCGCCTCGAAACATGAGGGGACTCTGTCTCTGAAACTCGCGAAGTTCGCTCAGCCTGCTCTCCTCCTCTACTGGTACAATAGGCACTAAAAACTACTCCATAGGTGGTCGAATAGCTAGCACACCACCTAGAGGTAAAACTGGGGGATCTGGTCCATGTTTCAAAGCTTCATCACTGGGGGGCATCCTCATGATCGAGCTGCTGGATCCTAGCAGGTGCGCATCGCGGGGGAATCCTGTAAGAAACAAGATGAATCTTATTCAGTGAGTATATCTAGAGAGACGACTCAATAAGGAAATTTAAACCACAACCCATTCCTAGATGATGCATGTACAGTTATTTTCCACAACAACTAGTGTTCTCATGTTCCGAGTTGAAAACAAAGTTATCAGAGTCCAGGTGTCTGGATACGTTGACCACCTGCACCAACAATGGGGGTACCTGTCCTGAAAGACAAAACTCGAAACACTTAACAAAGTTTCCCCAAACCAACTAACAGACTCTCGGTCCAAAGGTAAAACTGACCACCTCTGATACCACTCTGTCATGACCCATCCCAGTGGGGCTCGAGCCGCAACTCCCCAAGACCGCCTCTAACAGGTCAGGGGCTGGTGACTAGCACCGAGTAGGCATGTTACTAACATGGGAGGCATTGCCTATAAACCTGTACAAATGCACACACATCTCCAAGCCCACAAAGCTAAAAAGTAAAAACTACTAAAAATTGAATTGCATTCATACACTAAAATCCCAACCAACAGAGTATGACAGGAATGTAAAGTACAATAAGTGTAAAACCCTAGAATAAAAGTACAAGCCCTCTAAAAGAAAGTCTGTAACAAAGTCCAACCTGTAATAAAAGGTATTTGTACTGAAATCTGTAGTCGTAAGAACACTCCTCGGCCTGTCTGATGTCACCTTGCACTGTCCAGTCCTCCTCCACCTAGAATCCTATCAAAGGATCACTCATCTGCACAAGACACGACACATGCAGGAAAAGCCCGTGTAAGGGTGAGTATAACAATACCCAATTGGACACCTCGAAACCAAAAAGGAAATACAACAAGGGAAATACCACAAAAGAAAAGATACAGTCAGCTCCACGTAGTATATGTCTATAGAACATATTACAAGAATATCCAGATATACTCCTACACAATCAACTATTGCAATACTACCACTAGGATCCAGCTTGAAGATTCCACTAAGCACGTAACAAGGAGAACACACTCATAGGTCTGGAGAAGGAGATATGAAGTACTCCTTCCAGGAGAACACACTCCACAAGTACTTGAGAACATTATGATCAGATGAAGTTCACAACCAATAGCAATGGGGTGATTCCAACAACTCAGTCTGAACTAATCTCTATGCAGAGGATCGGATCCCAAGTAAAGTTGGTCACGTCGATACCAAGAACTCTACCTAGGGTACCAGGAAGGAATAGAGGATCTAGTTCCAAGTCTCACAGAGGGGATTCCAACAACTCTATTCAAATGTCCTGCTGAAAGGATCATACTCCTGTATGTAGGAAATGATACCGGAAACCTTCCAGAGAAAGACCAAGGGGACGAACCCTAAGGAAACTAGTCCATGTCACAGAAGGAAACTAGCTCAAGCCATGTAAAATAGGTTACATGGCGTGTAGTATGGTTACACGACGTGTTCCTTGATCCCGGGTACTGGCTTTGTAATGACCCATGTCATTCGTCCAAGTTGTGTAAAACTCAACTACACGACGTGTAGAAGGATCACACGCTGTGTTCCTTGACTCCGGGTGCTGCCCGTGTAAACGAACCGTGTCATTAGGCGTGTCATATAAAAATTCACTACATGGCGTGTACTTGGATTACATGCCAAGTCCAAACACCTGGGCTCGCTCCGTGTATGCTGGTCATGTTCTCGTACACGGTCTATGTCTGTGTCGCCATGCCCATGTACCAGTACACGGGGTGTCCCGCGTATCTGGCCGTGTCTATCCGAGGAAGGGTATACACACTGTGTCCTTGGCCTTGTACCCAACCCGTGTTCATGTACTCTCGGAGTACATTCCAGGTGATCCCCGATGAACACACGCCATGTAGCCCATACTATACGCTGTGTAGTGGTGATTTTTCCTGAAACGTCGCCTTCCTCCTCGCGCCTCAGCTGGATTTCTAGATTCGCGATCTCTCGTTCATTCGTCCCGATGCTTCAGGTCTTGGTTCGTCCCATCATACGAACACAGAATCGAGTCTTTTCAGTCCTTTGATCAGGTCAAAAACCTCCAACAATCCATCCAAAGAAAAATTCCCAAAAACCCATATCTATCGATCTGCTCCGAATCGTTCGCTAAAACTGTCATCGCAGCTCTGTACCATCATTCCAAGGTTGGATCTATAGTCTCAGATTGTTATGCCACATATTAAAGGTCAAATTGATCGTTGTTCTTATCCCATGAAGAATGCATAGAACTCACATGAAGAACGCGAGAATATGGGGAAGAAAATCACAAAAAATCAAGAGGGACAAGCCTCAATTGATGTTCGTGTCGATCTTGGTTCGTCATCATTAGAAGATTAAACGAAACCAAATTAACGTCACGAATAAAATCCCCAAAATCCCCAAAATCCCCACAAAAGCCCATCCCGTAAAAACGATCGATCCGCGGGTTAATATGTTCATGGATTAGTCCGCGTTCGTCAGAGGAATCAAGAACGGGGAAAGGAAAATCAAAATCAAACATCCTACCTGGATCCGTAGTGTTCGTTGGTGAAGATTTGGTCGTCGCGTTGTCGTCACTGGCGAAACCCGTCAAGAACGTCGTCGCCGCGTTGGGAGGTTTTCTCCAGAGCTTTTCCAGAGCATCAAGGGGAAATTTAGGGTTATGAGATTTGTAACCCTGATCCCCTTCGAAATATCTATTTAAAAAGGTAAATGATTTCATAGTAGAAAAGATTTAAGAAAATAATTTTATTAAATATTTTATTACAGTTACGTCCAAAAACTAGATTGCACCACCGACCTGCGCTGACCGATGTTAGGCCTCACCTAAGGTAAAATCGATGTTCTGAACGCAACAGTTCCCTTGGATTTTTGTTCCAAGAACCCATTCAGTAGTTATTCCACTTTTTCAGGAAAACCACATGCATGCCTAATTTAATTATTGAATTAAATTCAAACACTTGTTTCGTGCTCACCGGGCCTCGGAACTGCACGTCGTCTCAGAGCCTGGCCTCGAAATAATTCCCTCATAATATTAAAATAACACATGAAAAAATCCGAGACATTACACTAACTACACTCAAAAAGTTGTGTTCATTAAGGGTACATGTTTTCACACTAGATGGTTTGTGAAATGCATGTTGTTTGGTTTCTGTTGAATGATAATATATAAAAATTGGTTAACCACATATATTTGGATAATATATTGACTAACTATGATCATATAGTCTCTATGATAACATCCTAAATTAAAAGGTTGGATTAAATAAGGGATTCATAATTAAATATGAAAATATGTTTTCCATAGTACGTATGGTTATATGGTTTTGGGCATGGTTGTGCGTGGGGGGTTGGTTATGTTGATACGATAAATTAGGCAGATGAGTTTGAAAGAGGATATTAGTATTTGTGTTGGTAATTATAGATTCTTTTCATTGATAACATGTTGAATGCTTCACCCTGTATATAGAGGTCATGGTATGATGTTTCATTAATGTGAAGTGTGTTAATTTACCAGGGATTTGCACCTCCGGAATGACTATTACTGTGTTTCATAATATGTTTCATTCCTGATAGATTCTCGAGTTGTGATAGAATTAATAACTAATTTTTATATAATAATCGGAATGGGATGGATTGGTTTTGTTTATGGAATTGAAATGGTAAAATGAATTGGTTAGGAATGTGAAACAGGATTTAGGTCATGGTGTGTGGTGTTTTTCAATTAATGGAACCAGAAAAGGTGACCATGTTGTGATTTGATGGTTTGTCTGAGAACCCATAGGATGGGCTTTATTTATTTGTACAATATATATATTCATTATTATATCAATACAAACCCCACTTTAGTTAATCACTACGTAATGAATGATTCCAACTCTCATTGAATCTTGTCAAAGTTTATTTATTTTTATTCCAACTAACTACAATATATGTGGAAAGTATGGTCGAACCCACATAGAAGGAAAATTTAACCTATATTCTTCTAAATACTTTCAAAAAGACCCCATTGTTGTCAACAATGGGGTAGATTTTCTAGTTTTTACTTTTTTGTGTGTTTTTTTTAAGCAGTAAATGACTGAGCATTTTGAATCTTGTATCCAAACTGAATTGAAGCCATAAATAGTTGAAATCATAGAGAAATGAAGATATAAAACTCTGACAAATGAACAATATAGTAAAACTCTCAGGGAAAATTCATTATCATACTAGTTTTTAAAGTATTCCCATTCACATAAAAGTTATTTCAGTTTATCACCATAAAGAGAATAAATTACCTCCCTCGCCAGGAGTTAATTCAGACAGCAGATTGATTTCTGTGTTCACCACTCCAAACTAAATCAACTGTAAAAGGGTTAAATCGAAAATGATAGTCGGTCGAACTCACCATAAGTCCTGATGTATTGTGAATTCATTATTTATTTGGAAATATGAATCCATGATCAATCTTGTCGATTGATTGTAGAGTTTAGAAAATAAAATTCTAGTGGTCAAAGCAATTGAATGAATTTAGCATTGATCTCGCCGATCAATTCTGAATTCATTGAAATGATTAAGTGAAAAGGAAAAGTTTAAAGATAACTTATAAAACGTCACTTTCTCAACGAACTAGAAAATTCAGCCACACATTATCTCTATTACATAATCAGAAATCATTCAATTATAAAGAAAAAAGGTTGATGTAGAATAGAGGAAGTGAACTCCCTCTTCATGCCCGAATTGTTGCTGCTCCTGATCCTTGGGTCTCTAGGAAGTAGCTCTCTCAAAAGTGCTCCAAGATTTTCCCCAAAGTGCTCTCTCTGGATCCACGTCGATGATGGATAATCGAATGTATCGAATGAATGTACCCCCCTCTTTTTACTGCTATGTTTTAAACTTACTGTCACCTGTTGCACGTCACCCATTATTTTCTACCGACTTCAAATGTCCTTCACCTGTGCACCGCATACGGGGATTTTTTTGTTCAATGCATGTCGTGCTATCTTTTCCAACATAAATAACTCCCGCTGAGTTAGTTGAATTTATTTAGGCATCTATCTAGCTCCTGTGTGAACCTGCATAGTTATAATAGAAAAATAAAAAAACGAAAACCCAAAGAATGTAATGTAGTTATTTTTTAGTTCAATGCTATATTACTTATTATAATCTTCACTAAAGATAATTAATGAAAGTATTAATAATTATTATTAAATATTATTATTATTATTTATTAATTATTATTTCTTTAATTGATTAAAATTATTATGTTTTTAGTTTACTATTATTAATTAAATTCTTTAATTAGTGTCATTATTATTAACAATTAACTACCATGACTTAATTATTTTTCCAGGTTAGATTATTATATTTAAATATCTTATTTAATTTATTAACATTATTATAATAATAATTATTTATAATGTTAATTTATATTAAATTATTATTATTTATAAGTTAAGATTATTTATGTTATAAATAAATTCTATCTTATTAATTGATTTTATATCTTAATTTTATTTTAGGATTAATTATTTATTTATAATTATTTTATATTATAATTATTAGTAATTTAGTATTTATATAATTTATATTATTGTTTTTTTAATTTGGTTAACTCCCTCCCCTCAATTTCGGCGCTACAGAGGGTGTGGGGTCTCGTCTTCATCGTAGCAGCCAACGCCAGCAGATAGCAGATGCGATGGCTACAGCTCCTCCACGGCTGTCTCGAGCTCCTTCAGATATACAGTAACAGCCTCCTCAGGTCAACCTTGTAGTGGATGTTGGCTCTTCCTTGAGTCCGGTGAGACAGCATGGGTGGAGAATAACGTGGCTTCAAACCCTAGGGACGCACAACTCCTCTCCTCACAGTTGCACTTCCCATAGTGGAGACAGGTTTTCTCAACAGCATCCGGTGGCACAGATCTTCCTCCTAGCTCGGCACCGACTTCAGCGGCTTCACAGATGCAGGATATGTTTATAGAAGCAATGGTATCCCGTGATATCTAGCATTCCGGCATAAGAATAGGGTAAAAAATGGATAATTTTTTTATCTGGGTTTTTAAAAAATTAAAATTTGCTAACAGGGTATAGGGTTCGCATATTTTTAAAACTGGGTCCAAGATGCGTGAACCCCGTTCACGCATCACCGACCCCGGGAAGATGCGTGAACGGGGTTCACGCATCTTAACCGCGCTGAAGGATGCGTGAACCGCGTTCACGCATCCTTCACGAAGTTGATGAAGGATGCGTGAACGGGGTTCACGCATCCTACAGTAACTTTTTTTTAAAATTTTTATTTTTATTTTTATTTTTTGTTTTGTTTTGTTATATATATATATACAAACAAAACATAAAATTCAGCAGAATTTATCTGCTATTTAATATCCAGCAGAACTGCCATTACAGCAGTCTGGATTCTGACAGAAACCATCACCCAGAGCTCTCTTTTATAAGAGGGCTTGTCCAGGAAATCATACTGCATTTCCGATGTGGGATTCAGGTTCTCTTTTCCTGCACAGAACATTCTGCATTTCCGATGCGGGATTCTGTTTCAAGTACGTGACTTTGAAAGACTATAAAATACAAACTATACGACCAATATAAATAAAACTTAAAACATGGATTAAACATATAATAAATAGTTGAAAATGAAAATAATTTCGTAAAAAGGGTTGATGAATAATAATTTATAAGCTTTCAAAACCACCAACTTGAAACTTAAAAAAGTTTCAAGTACGTGACTTTGAAAGACCATAAAATAAAAACTATAAGACCAATATGAATGAAACTTAAAACATGGATTAAACATACAAGAAATAGTTGAAAATAAAAACAATTTCATAAAAAGTGTTGATGAATAATAATTTATAAGCTTTCAAAACCACCAACTTGAAACTTAAAAATGTTTCAAGTACGTGTCTTTGAAAGATTATAAAATACAAACTATATGAACAATATGAATGAAACTTAATATACGGATTAAACATATAAGAAATAGTTGAAAATAAAAAGAATTTCATAAAAAAAAAATTAATGAAAAATAATTTATAAGTTTTCAAAACACCAACTTGAAACTTAAATACGTTTACGTGCCTTTGAAAGCCTATGAAATACAAACTATAAAGCCAATATAAATGAAAATTAAAACATGGATTAAACATATAACAAATAGTTAATAATTAATTAGTTAATTAGTAATATAATTATTAATTAGTTAATAATTAATATAATTATTAATTATTAATTACTAATACACAATAATTAATTAGTTAATTAGTAATATAATTATATAATAGTTAATTAGTTAATTAGTAGTATAATTATTAATTGATAATTACTTAGTTAATTAGTAATATAAATCTTAATAATAATTATTAATTATAATTATAATTATTAATTATTAATTATTAATTATATAATAATTAATTAGTTAATTAATAATATAATTATTAAATATAATTATTTATTATTTATTATATAATAATTAATTAGCTAATTAGTAATCTATTTATTAATTATAATTATTTTTTATTTATCTATAATTATTAATTAGTTAATTTGTAATATAATTATTAATTATAAAATAAGTAATTGATTAATTAGTAATATAATTAGTGATTATAATTATTTATTATAATTATTAATTATTAATTATTAATTATTAATTATTAATTATTAATTATATAATAATTAAGTAGCTAATTACCAATATAATGATTAACTATTAAAAATTAATTGGTTATTTAGTACTATAATTATTAACTATAATTATTATATATTAATTAGTAATATAATTATTTATTATAATTAGTAATATAATTAGTAATTATAATTAGTAATTATTAATTATATAATAATTAATTAGTTAATTACCAATATAATTATTAATTATTAAAAATTAATTATATATTAATTAATTAGTTAATTAGTAATATAATTTTTAATTATTAATTACATAACAATTAATTAGTTAATTAGTAATATAATCATTAATTATATAATTAATAATTATAATAATAATTAAAAATTATATTACTAATTAACTAATTAATTAATATATAATTAATTTTTAATAATTAATAACTAATAATTGTAATGAATATTTATAATTATTTATTATATTACTAATTTACTAATTAACTAATTAATTATTATGTAATTAATAATTATATGTTTAATCCGTATATTAAGTTTCATTCATATTGTTCATATAGTTTGTATTTTATAATCTTTCAAAGACACGTACTTGAAACATTTTTAAGATTCAAGTTGGTGGTTTTGAAAGCTTATAAATTATTATTCATCAACACTTTTTATGAAATTGTTTTTATTTTCAACTATTTCTTGTATGTTTAATCCATGTTTTAAGTTTCATTCATATTGGTCTTATAGTTTTTATTTTATAGTCTTTCAAAATCACGTACTTGAAACTTTTTTAAGTTTCAAGTTGGTGGTTTTGAAAGCTTATAAATTATTATTCATCAACCCTTTTTACGAAATTCTTTTCATTTTCAACTATTTATTATATGTTTAATCCATGTTTTAAGTTTTAATTATATTGGTCGTATAGTTTGTATTTTATAGTCTTTCAAAGTCACGTACTTGAAACAGAATCCCGCATCGGAAATGCAGAATGTTCTGTGCAGGAAAAGAGAACCTGAATCCCACATCGGAAATGCAGTATGATTTCCTGGGCAAGCCCTCTTATAAAAGAGAGCCCTGGGTGATGGTTTCTGTCAGAATCCAGACTGCTGTAATGGCAGTTCTGCTAGATATTAAATAGCAGATAAATTCTGCTGAATTTTATGTTTTGTTTGTATATATATATATATATATATATATATATATAAAACAAAACAAAACAAAAAATAAAAATAAAAATTTTAAAAAAAATAAAAATTTTAAAAAAAAAGTTACTGTAGGATGCGTGAACCCCGTTCACGCATCCATCATCAACTTCGTGAAGGATGCGTGAACGCGGTTCACGCATCCTTCAGCGCGGTTAAGATGCGTGAACCCCGTTCACGCATCTTCCCGGGGTCGGTGATGCGTGAACGGGGTTCACGCATCTCGGACCCAGTTTTAAAAATATGTGAACCCTAACCCCTTTTACCTATTTTTTGTTTTTTTAAAACCCATATAAAAAAATTACCCGTAAAAAATAGTGAAAAAGTGGTGTTTTTGTATTTTTGATTCGATGATTTGATTTGTGTAATCTGTATATAATTTGAGTCTGAATCTGGTCCGAGTAATATTTTGGATGTGGTGTTTGCGATGCAAGAAGAACGACAAACAACACTTGAAGATACGGACACATAGTGATGGTGGAATACATTGAGAGGGAAAATGGGGGCATGATTTTTATTTGACAATGGAAGAGAAATGCTGGCACTGGTTAAGTGGTGCGAGAAGGTGTCATCGTGGAATAACGAAACAGTGACCAAGTTGCGGTGTGCAGGTGTTTGTAGAGATGCGCTGTGGCAGATTTCTATGGTGTCGCAAGTTACGGTAGAACCGGTGCTGCCATTACAGCAGTCTGGATTCTGACAGAAATCCTCACCCAGACCTCCCTTTTATAAGATGCCTTGTCCTGGAAATCATTCTGCATTTTCGATGTGGGATTCAGGTTCTCCCTTTCCTGCGCAGTACATTCTGCATTTCCGATGTGGGATTCTGTTTCAAGTGCGTGACTTTGAAAGACAATAAAATATAAACTATAAGACCAATATAAATGAAATTTTAAATATTGATTAAACATATAATTAATAGTTTAAATCAAAAAGAATTTCCTTAAAAATGATGATGCAAAATAATTTATAAGGTTTCAAAACCGCTTACTTGAAATTTAAAAAAGTTTCAAGTACGTGAATTTGAAAGACTATAAAATATAAAATATAAAACGAATATAATTGAAACTTTAAAGATTGATTAAAGATATAAGAAATAGTTGAAAACAAAATGATTTTCATAAAAAAGATTGATAGAAAATAATTTATAACCTCTCAAAACCGCTTACTTGAAATTTAAAAATGTTTCAAGCACGTGAAACTGAGTGACTATAAAATATAAACTATAGAACAAATATAATTGAAATTTTAAACATTGATTAAACATATAAGAAATAGTTGAAAACAAGAAGAATTTCATAAAAAATGTTAATGGAAAATAATTTATAAGCTCTCAAAACCGCCTACTTGAAACTTAAAAACGCTTCAAATACGTAAATTTGAACGAGTATAATTATATAAGTAATAATTAATAAGTAATAAGTAATAATTATAATGAATAATAATAATTAATATTTATATTACTTATTAATAATTAATAATTAATAATTACTAATTACTAATTAATTAGTAATAATTATTAATTATATTACCAATTAACTAAATAATTATTATATATATAATAATTAATAAGTAATAAGTAATAATTATTAATTATTAATTATAATAAATAATAATAATAATTAATATTTATATTACCAATTACTAATTAATAATTAATAATTAATAATTACTAATTACTAATTACTAATTAATTAGTTACAATTATTAATTATATTACTAATTAACTAAATGATTATTAATTATATTACTAATAATTATTAATTAATAATTAATTAATCATTATTAATTATTAATTAGTAATTATTAATTAATAATTAATTAATAATTAATTAATCATTATTAATTATATTACTAATAATTATTAATTACTTAATTAATAATTATTAATTACTTAATTAATAATTATTAATTAGTTAATTAATAATTAAAAATTAGTTAATTAATCATTAATAATTATTAATTAATAATTAATTAATCATTATTAATTATATTACTAATAATTATTAATTAGTTAATTAATTATTAGTTAGTTAATTAATAATTAATTAATAATAATTATTAGTTAATTATTAATTAGTTAATTATTAATTAGTTAATTAATAATAATTAACTAATAATTATTAGTAATTAATTAATCATTATTAGTAATTAATTAATAATTATTAGTAATTAATTAATAATTAACTAATTAATAATTAACTAATTAATAATTAATTAGTAATTAATAATAATTAACTAATTAATAATTATTAATAATTAACTAATTAATAATTAATTAATCATTATTAGCAATTAATTAATAATTATTAGTAATTAATTAATAATTAACTAATTAATAATTAATTAATAATTAACTAATTAACAATTATTAATAATTAACTAATTATTAATTAACTAATTAATAATTAACTAATAATAATTAACTAATAATTATTAGTAATTAATTAATCATTATTAGTAATTAATTAATAATTATTAATTAACTAATTAATAATTAACTAATTAATAATTATTTATTAATTATTACATATATAATGAATAATAATAATTAATATTTATATTACCAATTAACTAATTAATTACTAATAATTATAATGAATAATAATAATTAATATTTATATTACTAATTAACTAATTAATAATTAATATTTATATTACTAATTAACTAATTACAAATTAATAATTAATTAGTTCATTAGTAATATAAATATTAATTATTATTATTATTCATTATAATTATTAGTAATTAATTAATAATTATTACTTATTACTTATTTATTGTTACATATATAATAATTACTAATTAATAATTAATAATGATTAATTAATTATTAATTAATAATTATTAGTAATATAATTAATAATTGTAACTAATTAATTAGTAATTAGTAATTAGTAATTATTAATTATTAATTATTAATTAGTAATTGGTAATAAAAATATTAATTATTATTATTATTTATTATAATTAATAATTAATAATTATTACTTATTACTTATTAATTATTATATATATACTAATTATTTAGTTAATTGGTAATATAATTAATAATTATAATTAATTAGTTAGTAATTAGTAATTATTAATTATTAATTATTAATAAGTTATATAAATATTAATTATTATTATTCATTATAATTATTACTTATTACTTATTAATTATTACTTATATAATTATACTCGTTCAAATTTACGTATTTGAAGCGTTTTTAAGTTTCAAGTAGGCGGTTTTGAGAGCTTATAAATTATTTTCCATTAACATTTTTTATGAAATTCCTCTTGTTTTCAACTATTTCTTATATGTTTAATCAATGTTTAAAGTTTCAATTATATTTGTTCTATAGTTTATATTTTATAGTCACTCAAATTCACGTGCTTGAAACATTTTTAAATTTCAAGTAAGAGGTTTTGAGAGGTTATAAATTTTTTTCTATCAACCTTTTTTATGAAATTCCTTTTGTTTTAAACTATTTCTTATATCTTTAATCAATCTTTAAAGTTTCAATTCTATTCGTTTTATATTTTATATTTTATAGTCTTTCAAATTCACGTACTTGAAACTTTTTTAAATTTCAGGTAAGCGGTTTTGAAACCTTATAAATTATTTTGCATCATCATTTTTAAGGAAATTCTTTTTGTTTTCAACTATTTCTTATATGTTTAATCAATATTTAAAATTTCATTTATATTGGTCTTATAGTTTATATTTTATTGTCTTTCAAAGTCACTCACTTGAAACAGAATCCCACATCGAAAATGCAGAATGTACTGCGCAGGAAAGAGAGAACCTGAATCCCACATCGAAAATGCAGAATGATTTCTAGGGCAAGCCATCTTATAAAAGGAAGGTCTGGGTGAGGGTTTCTGTCAGAATCCAGACTGCTGTAATGGCAGTACCGCTGGATATTTAGTAGCAGAGAAATTCTGCTGAAAATTTTTGTTATATATATATATATATAAACAAAACAAAACAATAAAAATAAAAATAAAAAATTTCATAAAAAAAATTAAAATTTTTTTAGGGGAAAGGCGGCATCGCGGATGCCGCCTTTCGGGTAAAGGCCAAAGGCAGTAGGCGCGATGCCGCCTTTGCCCCGAAACGCAAAGGCGGCATCGCGCCTGCCGCCTTTGAGGGGCAGTTTTAAAAATATTTTTAACCTGGGCGTTTTTAAAATATTTTTTTTTTAAAACGTATTTAAAAAAAATCCGAAATTGAATGGTGAGACCGTGCGATAGAAACCGTGCGTGGTGGCACCATAAAATAAACGGAAAGATAAAATAAATTAAAACATAAATAAAATATGATGAAAATAATTAATTAAAACTAAAAATTAATTAAAACAATAAAAAATTCAGGTACTCAAAAACTTTCATAAACTTATAAAACCATCTAAACATAAGTTATATTATTATTAACTTCTAAAATAAAATTTATTTAAATTAGTCATTAATAAAAAAAGATGAATTATATAAATTAGATACTATAACAACCCAATTAATTTAATCACACAATTAATTATATTCTAATTGAATAATTGAATTAAGTTAAGACTTAAAATTATAAAGTTTGAATAAATTTAGTTTGTTTAAAAACATAAATTTGTATATAATGAATTATCAAAAGAAAACTATTAAATAGGTTATATAATTTTAAATTGATCCAAATTACCTACAAGAATTGTTATGCTAGAATTATTTATGTGCGAAAGCAGGATAAAAATGTAAATTAACTATTTAAGAACACTAAAACAACTAACTGAATAAAAATTTATAAAACAATAAAGTGAAACATAAATTATCTATATTAGTGCATAAAATACATTATAAAATATAAAAAAATTATTAATTGATAAATTTATTTATAAAATCACAAAAGTGTCAATATATAGGAATAAGTGCACAAATTATTAATTACAATTATTAAATGTTAATTAAAAAGATGTGACAAAACTACGTAAAATAAGGCCACATCTAATTCCACCACATTAAAGCATTGTTTGTCCTAAAAAAAATTCAAGTTTTATTATCATTGAGAAACAAAATAACGTTATATGAATTAGTTCAATATGTAACATGCCCAACAATTTGAATGAAAGGATATAAACATGTCAATAGGCTTCAAAAAAGGAATTGCTCAAATGAATCTTTCTTAGAATCATATCCTCACTGGTAATCAAGAGAGCAATGAGTCATTAAGCAATATAAGTTTTCTGCCTCATATGTGGTACAACATAATGACTAATTACAATCCAGGTTTACGTCCAATGTCTGAGGGTGTCAATAGGTAAATTATCAGTGGAATTAAAAACATAACCAAAAAAAATTTATACTTTGACTTTTCACGTAGGTTCTAAAAAATAATTTTTTTTTGTGAATCACATTAATGATAAAAACTAAATGAATCCCATATGAACCAGTTGACCCCTTCTTCATCTAGCATTCATCATTCCACTTACCTGAATAAACAATTTTTTGACCCTATAAAATTCTTTTTGTTTTTGCCCAGGCCATGTATAATATACTAAGCACTGTGCAATGCACTTATTCAAGGTGAATATAGGGCCTATAGTAAACAAAAATGGTCCCAGCATCTAGGGTCTTAGATATTTACCGTTGGATCCCAGATGCCCATACTAATCCAGTTTCAAAAAATTTATATAAAAATCATTTACATTATCGCATTAAGATGATTATTTTTTAAATAACAAAAAAAGTGTCCTCTATGATCAATTCAAACTTTCAGTTACAAGGGTTATGATCATAATTCCATTAAAAGTATACCCATATCACACTTTAAAGTAGTTCATAAACAAAACTTCCATTAAATCACTAATAAAGACCACATAGCAATCATCAAACCTCATTAATTTCATATTTAAAGCAGTTCTTAACTACCTGGAAGGCTCTGTCTTTAGAAAAGACTCATTTATGAAATAGTGAAAAGCCTAAAATTATGAAATAATTTTGAAAAACCATACCCCATTTTTAAAAAAAATGATTGAAGTTGTAGCGGGAATTGACGGACTTTAAATTAAACATAGTTTAGCACAATCAATAATTGAACCCCTCCCCCACACTTAAAACCCAACTTTGTCCCCAAAGTTGACCTCTAAAGTGAAGAGGAACAAATTGACAGTTAAAGTTCAAAAAATATTTTTTATTTCAGAATATTGATGAAATGTATAAAGGGTCTCCTTGAAATTCAGAAATTTTGTTTTCCACAAGGAATAACATAACAACAGGTCTACATGGAAGTACATGCATTAACATTTAAGTCCAATGATAAGTATTTTCCAATAATGTACAAAAAATTTCATGTAACTTGTGGGTGCATAGTTAATTGGTGTGAAAGAATTTTAATATATTGAGTTCAATAATATGTTCAATAGAGCAAAAGCATGAATACTAAAACAACCCAACCTAAAGAAGATTCAATACAAAATTTCTCAGCCTGCATATACCCCCACACGCTTTGTTTCAAGCAATGAGAATATTTTAATTACAATGAAATTCATTTTCACGAGTTATGTACATACAAAAGTATTATTTACAGTGAAAAAGAGTAGGATTTCATTCCAACACAAGCATAATTTTCAACATATGCATAATTGTTTTTAATTTTAGCAACATATAAAGTATAATTTTTCAACGAAAATGGGAGTAGAAATAAGTGCAAAAGTATAATGAAAAAAAAATCTGGTATAGTTTTATCAATTAAAACTTCAACAAGGGAATTCCACTCCTCCATGAAAAAAATTAGCAGCATCCTGAAAACACAGAGCAAGTAAACCATGAACAATTATCTAGTAAAGACAGAGCATACAGAAGGTAGTAATGCATCACATTACATAACAAAAAACAGTGCAGAAGTGAAAACAAAGAAAGAACGTGGGTTGACTCCCATGAAGCACTGAGTATAATGTCACCCGTTATACATTATATAATCACAATTTTTTTATTTATTAACACAAAAAAACCATTGGTTTCCTTCCATACAGTGTTAGATTTATATTCCCCAGCCATACATTATTTCCTTTGGTATTTCTATCCTTGATCATTTAAAGGGAATGAATAATTAACAGTGTGAGCTTCACTATTATCTAAATATTCATGAATAGGATCAACCACTACATTCTCATCTACAATAAAAAACAATATTCTAAAAAGTTCATTCAACAAAACAATTGTTAATATACTGTTCAACCCATTTTGGCTTCTAAAGACCACTACCTCAGCTCTAACAATGTTCAACAGCATCCTAAAAAAATCACCAAATTGACCAGAAATACTTACTTGACTTCCCCCACACATAGAGGTTATCTGCAACCTGGAATTAGAAAAAAATCCATCAGAAAACTCTTATGTATTTTCATCGAATGTTCCAAGCACAACTTGTACAAAAGACAACTCATAAATCTCTCGGATGAAGGAATCATACTCAGGTTCAAACATGTGGTACCCAGTGTTGACAGATGACTCAAATGATGTGAATCTTTGAAGTTTAGGTTGGATGTCATCATAACAGACATCAAACTGAGCTAAAAATAATTTAACTTGAAAATACACTTGCTCATAATGCGCACAATCTTGTATTTCATCAAGACTCAGACCAGAACTTTCTCCAACATTATAAACCCTTAAACAATCTACTTTATAAGGAAAACATTAAAAAAAGGATGAGATAGTTCAAGACAAAAATGTGACTCACTCTCTATAATGGGTTCTATGGAATAATTTTTTCATATAGAAGAAGGATTGGGGCATGAGTAGAAGCTTGAAGAAAAGTTTCAAGAGACTGGGGAATCATAACCTCTATTACCTCAAGAGGGAAAGATACTTACTCATCTCGGACATTAATTTTAAGACATTGATTATCAACAACATCTACCAAATCAAAACCAACCACATATTTAGGTATTTCAAACCCTAAAAACTCATCCACACCATCAATATCTTGGAGAGTGAGTTTCCCTTTGGACACATCAATGACAACACTAACTGTAGCAAGGAATGGTCTCCCTAAGATGATTAGGACCTTTTCATCACAATTCATATTAAAGATAAGAAATCTTGTGGGTAGTGTTAGTTTTCATACACTCACTAATAGATCATCCACACTTTAAAAAGGGTGTGTGAGTGACCTATCATCATGTTGAAGACAAAAAAAATTGGTTGCAATTCCCTAAGACCCGACCTTCTAAACATGAAGTAAGGAATAAGATTGATGCTTACTCCTAAGTTAAACAAACTGTTATGTTTTACACTTACTCCTATTTTTCATTGAATAATTAAGCTACCAGTGCCCTTCAATTTTGGAGGCAACTTCTTTAACAGGATCTCACTACACTCCCCATTGAGATTTACTTTGTCCAACTTCTTCCAATATTTTTTTAGAAACCACTTGGTAAAAGCAATATATGAAGGGATTTTATCTAAGGCTTTTACAAATGGTATGTTGATACTAATGTTTCATATAATTTTAAGAAACCTCAAGTAGTCAGTTTCATTAATATTCTTCACTATATCAGGTAAGGGAATGGGAGGGGAATAATTTTTAAGAACATGTTTGTTATTCTCCTTCTCCTCAATTCCATTTTTTCATTTCTTCTTTAATTAATTCCCACTTCATTTTCCTTAGTTCATTAACTTTTTCAGATGTAAGTTCAACATTCTATTTAGTTTGAACATATCTGTCTAGATTTATAGATTCTCTTTCAAACATATCTTTCTTTCCAGATTTGGTTTTTTCATCAGTTTTAGTTTTCCCAAAGTGTGGCTTAACTTGTTCTCTAGTGTGAAGGACAGATCTGGTGGTTACATTAATGATATTCTCTCTTGGATTGAGAATTAAAGTGTTGGAAAACATTATATTTTTCCTTATCACCTTGATCCCTAGCCGTTTGAACTATTTAATATTTTAAATTGTGAATATTACCATCATTTTCCTTCTTAAATGAACTGATCTCTCCCAAAACTTTTTGTAACAGTCCCTTTAACTCCTCTTGATAATTAAAAGATTCAACCCCATATTTATTTGAGTTATAAATTCTAGGGTGTGATTTGTAGTTAGGGGCAGCGGTCTGTTTTTGGACACCTTGTTTTTTCCATGAAAAATTTGGTTGATTTTGATAAATATAAGAGTACTGATTTGAGAATTGATCATTTTTCCATTGGTTCCTATCTCTAAAATCCATAAATTTTACACTCTCATCAAACTGGATAGGGTGATCAAAATTATGACTACATGTATGAGTGTGACAAAACATCTCATAATGATTTCATTTCTCCCTTAGGACATTATCACTTACAACAAAAGCCTAAGGATTGACTTCAACTCTATATAAATTCCTTTCCTAGTGAACATGTTCTATGATTATAGAGAAACATTGTCACACACAAGTTTCAGATCATCAGCAGTGGAGTCAGAAAAGTCACCCCACAGAATTGGTCAACTAAATTTGGGTTGTAAGGGGTTAGAACATTATAGATGGTCTCCATGAGTAAATGGGGAGAAAACTGGTGATTGGTAAATTGTTTAATAAGACATCTAAAACTGTCTCATGCCTCATGAAATAACTCTCCCTCTTCTAGAAAAAACATAGTAATTTTGTGCCTAATCTCATAGGTGGTGTTCCTATGATAGAATTTTGATATAAAGGCAGTAAACACCTCTTCCCAGGTCTCAAAACATTATTCATATATGTTATGAAACCAAGTCCCACACTTGCCCTTCAGAAAAAATGGATACATCCCCAATCTCAACTCCTCAAAATACGCTCTCAGAGGTATTATTTAACAGAACTATAGAACTCTCTAATGAAATCAAGTGAATCCTATCCTAGAAGACCATTGAATGAAGGAAGTTGAGAAATGGGTGACTGCTTAATTTCATAGTTCCTAGACCTAGGGGAAAACATAATACAAGATGGATTACTTGATTCAATTTGAATTTGAAACTCCTTAATTCTAGGTAAATGGGGGGCTAGAACTATGGGTGGTGGCACATTCATGTTTTGTTTAATTCAATTATCCTGAATCTCAATGGAAATATTTTTTTAAGGAGCAGTTAAATGTCTGTCATGTTCTGAGTTTGAAGACTCTAATGTAATATTGAATACGCTTCTTCTCATAAAATGTGTAATAACAATTCAAAATAACACAATAATAGAACTAATAGGTGTTTAGAAAAACAATAAATAGTATCAATTCAGTGGTAAATGAAGCATTTTTTTTACAATTTTAAAATTTTCAATTTTTTGGATGTTTTTTATATGTTTTTTTACTTTTAGAAAATTAATGGCCATGACTTCCCTAAAAACGGAACTAAAAACATTATTCGAATCATCATTGAATCTAGTCAAAGTTTAATTATTTGTATTCTTACTAACTACAATATATTTGGCAAGTAGGGTCGAACCCACATAGAAGGAAAATTTGACCGATATTCTGCTAAATACATTAAAAAAGACCCCATGGTTGTCAGCAGTGGGGTAGATTGTTTATTTTTTACTATTTTTTGTGTTTTTATTAAGTAGTAAAATGACATAGCATTTCAAATATTTTATCTAAATTTAATTGATGCAAGAAACAGTTGAAATCATAGAGAAATGGAGATATAGAATGCTGATAAATGAACAATCTAGTAAAATGCTAGTGGAAAATTCTCCATCCAGCTGGTTTTTAAAGTATACCAATTCACTTAAAAGTTATTGTAGTGTACCACCATAAAGGGAATGAATTTACCCCTATCATGGAGTTAAGTCACACAGCAAACTGATTTCACAGCTCTCAACTCCAAAATAAATCAACTCTGAAAAGATTCATTTGAAAATGACAGGAGGTCAAACTCACCATAAGTCATGAAGTATTGTGAATTTATTATTTGTTTTTAAATATTTATCCATGATCAATGTCTCTGATTAATTTTGGAGTTTAGAAAATTATGTTCTAGTGGAGAAAGAAATTGAATGAATTCAGTATTGATCTAACTGATCAATTCTGAAATCATTGAAATTATTAATAGAAAAGGAAAAGATTAATGATAACTTGAAGAGCTTCATTTTCTCCCAAAACATGATAATTTATCCACTCATTATCTCTATTATGTAATCATAAATCATTCAATTTTTACATAATTAGAAATAATTCAACTACAATGAAAAATGGTTGAAGTAGAACAATGGAAGAGATCTCCCTCTTCAAGCCCAAATTGCTACTGCTCTTGATCCTCGAGTTTCTAGGAAGTATCTCTCCTAGAAGTGCTCTATGATTTTACCAAAAGTTCTTACTCTGGATCCAAGTCGATGATGGAATATGAATTTTTTGGAATGAATGTCCCCGTATATTCTTTCTATTTTGTTTTAAACTTACTGTCCCCTGTTCCACATCACCCACTGTTTTCTACCAACTTCAAATGTCCTTCACCTGTACACCACACAGGTGCATTTTGTGGGAAATGCACATCACACTATCTTTTCCCATGTAACTATATCCCTCTATGTTTGATGAATGTATTTAGATGTTTTTTGTAGCTCTTGTGTGAACTTTCATATTTAGAACAAAAAATAAATAAATGAAAACGCAAAGAAAGTAATATAGTTAATTTTTAGTTTAATGTTATATTACTTATTAAAAAGTTAACTAAAGTTAATTAATGAAATTACTAAAAATAACTATTAATTATTATTATTATTATTAATAATTTATTATTTAAAATTTAATTAAATAAAAATATTAACCTTTTAGTTTGTTAGTATTAATTAAATTATATAATTAGTGTTAGTTTTATTAATAATTAGGTATCATGACATAATTATTTTTCTGAGTTTGATTAATATTATTAAATATCTTATTTAATTTATTAACTTTATAATAATAATAATTAATTATAAATTTAATTTATATGAAATTATTAATATTTATAAGTTAATAATATTAAAGTTATAATTAAATTCTATATTATTAATTGATTTTCTATCATAATTATATTTTATGATTAATTAATTATTTAAAATTATTTTATATTATAATTATTATTAATTTATTATTGTTATTATTTATATTATTTTTTTTCTAATTAAGATAACTCCATTCCCCAGTTTCTGCACTACAGAAGGGGGGGGGCACTTCTCCAACATATAAGCCAACACCTGCAGATGCGGTAGCTAGAGCTCCTCCATGGAGGTCTCGAGATCCTTTAGATCTGCAGCAACAAGCTCCTCAGGCTGTCCTTATAGTGGATGTTGGCTCTTAATTCAGTCCTGCAAGACAGCATGGGTGGCGAATGACATGGATTCATTCTCTGGCGACACACAACTCCTCTGCCCACAATGATGCTTCCCATGACAAAGACAGGTTAGCTCAACGGCGTTTGGTGGTGTAGATCTTCCTCTCAGCTTGGCACCGGCTTCAACAACTTCACTGATGTAGGTTCTATTCAATGTGGAAATGGTGTCCCATGAAATCCAGGATTCCTACGTAAGAAAAGGGTAAAAAACTTGGAAAAAGTGGTGATTTAAGATTTTTGAATTGAAGATTTCATTTCTGTAATTTGTATGAGCTATGAGTCAGAATCTAGTCTGAGTCTTATTTTGGGTGTGGTGTTTGCGATAAAAGAAGAAAATCACACAACACTTGAAGATAGGGAGACACAATGAATGTGGAAGAAACTCATAGGGAAAAGGGTGGAATGATTTTTTTGTGGTGATGGAGGAGAAACGGTAGAATCGGTTAAGTGATGTAAGAAGGTGTCCTCATGGAATAATGAATCTATAACCAAGTGCGGTGTGTATGTGTTTGCAGAGATGTGGTGTGGGAGACTTTAGTGGCACCATGAGTTATGGTGGAACCAGTGCTGCATGTTATAGTGGCAAGGCTGAGGCGGTGAGATAGTCAAAGGTAAAAAACAGTGTGAGGAGGCACCGTAAATAGCTAGAACAGTGAGACCGTGTGATGGAAACGGTGCATGGTGGCACCAAAAAAAAATAAGGATAAAATAAATTAAAACATAAATAAAATGTGAAGAAAATAATTAATTAAAACTTAAACTTATTTAAAACTATTGAAAATTCATGTACTCAAAAACATTAATAAACAGATAAAACCATATAAACATAAACTAAAATATTATTTACTTCTAAAATAAAATTGATTTAAATTAGTCAATACTAAAAAAGTTAAATTATGTATATTGGATACTATAAAACCTCAATTAATTAATGTAGACAATTAAATACCATCTTATTGAATAATTTAATTATGTTAATACTTAAAATTATAATGTTTGAATAAATTTTGTGTGTTTAAAAACATAAATTTTTAAATAATGAATTATCCAAAGAAAACCATTAATTAGGATATATTATATTAAGTTGATCAAAATTTGTTATATGAATTATTATGCTAGAAACTATATTATTTATGTGCAAAAGGAGGATAAAAATTTAAATTAACTATTTAAGAACACTAAAAATACTAACTGAATAAAAATTTATAAAAAAATAATGTAAAACATAAATAATCTATATTAGTGCTTAAAATAGATGATAAATTATAAAAAAATGATTAATTGATAAATTTATTTATAAAATTACAAATGTGGTATTATATAGTAAAAAGTGCACAAATTATAAATTAAAATTAATAAAAATTAATTAAAATGATGTGAAAAAATATGTAAAATAAGGCCACATCAATGAAAACCCCCATCGTCACGGGAGAGGGTGTCCTTCCTAATATATGTTGAGGATTACAGATGGCTGGGTACCTTCTACTATCTGCTCTCTCTTCCAAACGATGAATGTATGGAATATGATGTGATTTCCATAGGTCTTTTGTTTCTTTATATGTTGTTTGTGGATTCCCATGTGTATGTGGGTGGGATAATTTTTTGAGGCCTTAGTGTGTGTGTGTGTGGGGGGGGGGGTGTGTTATGAGGCTTGGGTGTGCACAAATGAGATGTGTTGTGAGGCCTCAATGTGTGTGGGTAGGATATGATGTGGTATACGGAAGGGATGGGACCACCAAGACGTACGACTTTGGGTGAGAGAGACATACTGGTGGGAGTGTTTTGATGGGTACCCTAACATTAATTATCATTGAATTAAATTATTTTACATTGGTTACATGGTGAGCGTACCATGGTGAGGTTGGGTTTGGTTAGTATACATGTATATATAATGTTTGGTTATATTGTTTCCTCATGGGTGAATTAGTATTATTCTATCACATGTGCATAAGAGACATTGGTTTTCCTACTTAGTATAATTGTATTCGCATCCTGCATATATAAAGCTGGTTTTAGGTTTCCAGTAATATTTCATGGTTCTTGTAAAAAGATTGGATACTAGAAATTTGTTGAGTCACTACTTTAGCTTTACTTATGGGCTTTTACTTTAGATATATTAATGTATTTTAACAATTTTATTTTATGCATGAATTGTGGATAATTAGGGTTTCTCTTCTATAAATGTATTAGAGTTTATTTAGATGATCCATCTCATCTACCAAACATGTTTTCTTATAAAGGGAATTGTCTCCCATGTTGTGAGATTTGCACACCCTTGGTGTTAGTCTCCTACCAGGGTCCTACTAGAGGTAGGGCTCGAGTGTCATTATTCTACTTTCTTAATTTCAATTCCATGAGGGTTATCATTAGTGGGAGGAGGTCATGAAAGGGTGGTATTCTTATTTCAAAAGTGCTTTAGAGACATTGGTTTTCCTTCAGATTATACATATATTCTCACCATACAGATATAAAACCGTTTTTAGGTTTCTAGGAGGATTTTTCACATCATGTTGGTGCTTACTCTATTGGATCCTTGATAGTTGCGGAGTTTCTAGTTTATCAGCAATTTGGTTAGTTACATTGGATAAATAACAATATTGTAATAGTTATATTTTATGAATTCATTATAGGATGGTTTGGGTTTCTATTTTATATATGTATTGGAGTTGGAGTGGATGATTCATCTTATCTCATGATATTATTTCCTTATAAAAGGTAAGAACTCCAATATTTTGAGAATTTTACACCCTTTGTTCTATTCACAAACTTGGGGCCTACTGGAGGCAAGAATCGGGGGTCATTATCTCTATTTTTTCATTACCATCCTTGGAGGGGTATGTGTGAGGGATGTGGTCATGACCGAGTGGTATTAGAGATTATGGTTAAGAGATAGGAGGCAGTTTCGAGTTATAAATAGTTATGATGTTAGCGGTGGTATAGAAACAGTTCCAATTTACCATGCTACATGGAATGGGCTAGGGGTACTAGATATAACAAGATATTTTAGCCCCCACCCTGTGATGCAGTGCACATATTGAGAGCTTTTTCAATGACTAAGTGGAACAGAAGTACTCACTAGTTCGAGCCATAGGAAATGTAATTTCCTTATAATTAACCTTCTTCTTATTTGAATTGGGGTGTTTTTTGACGGATAAATTTTATAAAACAAAGAAAAATAGAAAAAATAAATCTTAATAATAATCATATACTACTTAGGATTAGGATATCATTATTTTTATTCTAACTGTGGCTCCAGGACATCATCTACAAGTGGTTCAAGATGTTGAGGAACAATAGGATAATATGGTTGATCACCATAGGGTTGATCCTATTGATGAGGATGGTACGTGGTAGAGGGAATTGTTTTCTTTCAAGTGTTAAGACTTTGGAGAAGTATGATAGAAGTGTTTCAAACATGGGGATAGAGAGTTGGATATAAGATATGAAGATCACATTTAGTATGATCCGGGCCCTAAAGGGGTACTGGGTCCCTTTGGATATTATTAAGAGGTTGGGTGCCAAGAATCAATGTTTTTTTCTATATCTGGGATAGAGGAAGTTGGAAGATGTTTTGTGGTATGACCTCGAGATGGAGTTCGGGGCAGAGTTCCTTTCATCAGACAAGAGGGCCGAGAAGTGTCAGGAGCTACTCTCCCTCAAAACCATAGTATGGAAGTGTGGGAGGTTGGAATCATGTTCAAGGACCTTCTTAATTTCCCCTGAACTTTTTACAGATGAGTAGTCTTGTTCAAAACATCTTGAGGAGGAAATCTGTCCTTCTACCTCATATGTTCTTAATCCTTTTACATTGCCAGCGTATTTGGAGGTTCATTAGAAGGTTTTGGTGATCTAGTGGATGAACTCATGAGGACGTCTAATTTGAGAGGAGGGCCATCATAGTTCATTTATTGGAATATTTTTCCATTGGGGGTCTATGGTACCCTGACCTTTAAGGTTTCTACTAGTAGGGAGTCGATCTCAACATCATCATTTCAATCTTCTTGGTGCTAGTGGTTTCTTTGAATTTAATGGGAGCTTTGATCCATAGTGTTTTAGTTATGGGAATTGTATGAATTTATAAATATACTTCCTAGTGGATACCCCTGATCAATTTGTTAGAGGTGGATTGGTTCAGTTCCATCATTTTAGTAGTTTCCAGTGAGACCGTTTCAGCAGTATGGACAACTAGTATTTTCTCTCTTGAAGAAGGATGGAGTGGGTAGAGGCCGACCTTAGGATATTCCTTATTTATAGTGACCATGAATCACGCGTGTCTAAATATATGGTATCCATAATATATTTATAGGATTAGAGAATTTATAGTGGCACACAACAGAGGCAGTAGTTCTAGTTGGTCTAGAGGTCATCAGAGGTATGACCAGTTTATTTATCACCATTGTTTTTTCCCTGTTTGATTCAGGATATTCAAACTCATTTATTTCATAGGATCTTTCCCAAGATCATGGACAAGAAATATAGAGTCTTTTCATGACTCTAGTGTTGATTACACATGTAAGAGGCCATACCATTTTTTTGATGTGTTCCTGGTGTGTAAATTGATGATGAGACCGCATATGTCTTATGGGGAACTTTTCATGATACAGATGTATCCATATTATGTCTTCCTTAACATCGACTAGTTGTATTCCTTACATTATGTTATAGACTACTTCTGGTGGAAGGACTTGTTTTCTAATGTGAATGCCAACATGTAATTTTTTAGGGTGATTAGGGTTGTTATGTGTGTATTCAATGTGTTGTTCTCCTTCACTCCTTGAAGGATTTTTTATCGGTGGAATTAGTATATGACGAGATGGTATAGGTTCCTATAGTAATTGGGTAGTTACAGGAGGTTTTCCCTAAGGAGGTTGTTACTCAACCACCTCGACGTGATGTTATGTTTTTGGTATACTTGTATCCCAGTGCTTCTTTGATTTCAATGGCCCCTGATCGGATGGTACCATCTAAGTTTTGAGAGTTTAGGATTTAGATATATGATATGATGAAAAAGGGTTTCATCCGGCCTAATGGGTCATCCTGGGCTGCTCTATTATTATTCACAATGATGGAAGACTTCAGTTTGAGGTAGTGTATAGTCTATCAAATGATGCATCAACTGATCGTCAGAAATAGTTACACACTTCCAAGCATATAAGATCATTTTGACCCGATTAGAGGGAAAATTTGGTTTTCTATGATTGAAATATGGTCTGTATATCACCAATTTGGGTGAATTAATGAGATATACCAACTAATACCTTCAGATGAAGGTATGCAAACTTTAAAATTATAGTTGTTCCATTTGGCATTATGAATGTGTCAATCGTGTTCAGGAGGATTATTAACTCCATTTTTTGTGAGTTCCTAAATTGAATCATCATAGTATTCATTGATGATATCTTAATCTAAATGAAGATTGTGGAGGAGTATGTTGAGAATCTCAGAACTGTCTTTCATGTTCATTGACGAGACCATCAATATAGAAAGTTGTCTAAGTTTTTTTTGTGGACATGAGAGGTGAAATTAATAAAAATTGTCGTGTCTTAGTAGGTTGTGGCAGTAGACCCTTCAGTGGTTTAAGTAGGTGTTTATTGGGGAACACCTAAAAAAATTGAAGAGTTTCATATTATCTATGATCTCACTTGCTATTATGAGAAGTTTGTACCCTATTTCTCTCGATTTACAACCCTGTTGATAGCTTGGAATAGGAAGGACCAAAATTTTTAGTGGAGTGATCAATGCCAAGAAGTGTTGGGTTTTTGATGGAGAATTTAGTATGTTCCCTAGTGTCGTGGTTTCCAGAGGAATGAGTAATGGTTGATGTTTTTTGTGATGCTTCCTGGATGGGTTTGGGAAGCGTGTTGATGCACCAACATGTGATGATCTCTTATGTTTCTTGGAAGTTATTTCACAACAGGTGTAACTATGAAACCAATTATATATAGTTAGTAGCAGTTGTGTTTACGCTAATGTTGGGGTAGAATTACCTAATTTGGGAGTTCGACTTGGTCTTCATAGGTCAATAATGTTTGAGGTATAATTTTTCTGCCTTGACCAAAATGTAAGACTAAAAAGGTGGAAAATGTTTTTTTTGGACTCTGATTTTGATATCTTATACACATTAAAAAGGGGAATTTAGTGGGTAATTATTTGAGAAGGAAGACATATTAGGAAATTGTTCGGTAATATGAAGATTCTGGGAGGGAATTGGATGGGATGTAATCCTTGCACATAGATTCAAGAATACATGGTGGTAGAGGATCATTGTTTCAAATGATGGTGAATTCTTGTCTGATGCAGCTAGTGAATTAGTTTATGTGGGGAGACATAGAGGTAGAGGTGATTCACGATCAAGATGTCCATGGTGATGCTCCGTAGGGATGGTTAATTGATTGTTGGAACTATATATCGGTTCATTGAAGGTTGTGTGTTCTAATATCATTGAGTGATGGAGTCCTTCTCGAGTTTAATGGATCACCATTTTTTCTTACGCCAAGAATTTCTATGATATATCATGGCTTAAGGATTCATTTTTAATGGTCTAGGATGAAACATGTAGTGGCAGAGTTTGTGTGGAGTGATTGGTTTTCCATCAAGTAAAGGATGAGAAATGTGTTCCTGGTGGTTTGTTGCATCCTTTAGATGTTCCCAAGTGTAAATGAGATGAAATATCAATGGATTTCCTTATAAGATTACCCAAACCTCAAGGATATAGTGATTCTATTTGGTTGATAGTGAATCATGTGAAAAAATAATTCCAGTTCTTAGAGATCAAGGAGTTGAGTGTAGTGGATTCATTAAATAGGAGGTATGTGGATGAATAAGTATGATGTCAGGGATATATGAGGACCACATTCTTAGATTGAGACACACGGTTTACCTCATGAGCGTGGATGGAATTTCATAATTCTTTTTTCACAAAGTTATTACTCAAAAATACATTTCACCGTCAAACATATGGGAAGATAGGGAAGACAATCCAAATGTAGTCGGATATATTGCGAGTGTGGGACTTTGACTTTGGTGGATATTGGGTATAACAACTGACCTTTGTGATGTTTTCATATAATAATAGCAATATCTCTTATAATTTAATGACCCCATTCAAGTCCTTGTATGAAGACCATTTAATTATCTATTGGGATGGATAAAGGCTGGGGATAAAACTATTCTAGTTCCCTTTGTGGCTCGAAGAAAAATAGAGAAAGTTCATCTCGTTTGTGAAATGATGAATCTAACGCAGGACCGACATAAGTCTTATTCCAATCACAAGAGGAGTCCCTTAGAGTTTGAGGTTGGGGAACTCATGTTATTGATGGTTTCCCATTAAAGTGGTAATCAAATATTTTGCAGATGAAGTAATCATTCCCCTAGGATCATTGGGCCCTTTTAGGTGTTGGGATGATTTGGTGAGGTGGCATATTGTTTGGTTTTTCCATCACTACTGGAGAGGATCCATGATATCATTCACATATTTCAGATTAATTGGTTTCTTCATGATGACTCTCATGTAATTGACCTGAGAGTCGTCGATATTAAGGATTACACCATGTTTTTGGAGAGGCCATTAGGCATCCCAGATTATCAAGATAAGGTGTTCCACTAATGTACCATTCCTTTGCTTCATGTTTTGTGGAGTCATGGTGTTATGGAGGAATGTACATGGGAGGGAATGACTTGGAGGCATTCCCAATACCCAGAGCTGTTTTGAGTTTTTATTTACACATTTTTCCTTATAATGTGATTTTTGAACATTGTTTTATGAGATGAACTATTTTCCTTATTTTTCAACGTGTGTGGTGTGATGTGTGATAAATTCCTAGCATATGAAAAGGGGAGGACCTAATTACTAATCAAGAAGTATTTACTATGTAATTATTAAACCCGTGTGGGTGAGTCAATTCCACACATAGAGGATAATATCTTGATATGGTATCATTAATTCCCTAATAAATGTATTCATGATAGTTCGGTTATTTGGTTTTCATGTTTAGGTGTTGTGAAGTGGTTGTGTGGTAGTGTGGAGGTGTGAGAGGAGGAATCTTGTGGTTGTGTAATGTGTTTGGTTGTCATTTGGGTGGACATGTCAACAACTATTATGACATGTCTTGGATGGAAGATACCATAAGAGGCTTTCTTGATTGTAGAGGTTTTCACTACAACTTTCAAACAACACATGTTTTTTAGTCATTGATATTTGACATATTTAGTTGATAGAAATGTTTCATGTGTGATGAGATCCTTGATAGGTATCACTAGTGGTGGTTATTCGGACCCTTACCACCATTCCCTTAGGGTTTGTTTACAATACTCTTGGGTGAGAATTGTTTGAGAGGTATCTTATATAATGGTATAGACATTTACGATCCATTATATTGTGTGAAATTTAATGTTTGAGGTTTCTATGGGAATTGATGTGTTTTCTAGATATGTGAGATGTTCAAACAATGGGTAATTTTTAATAGTTTTCTAAATTAAAAGTATTCTATGTTTTCCAATGGTTTCTCTTCCCAAAGGTATCTTTGGCTGGAAGTGTCTCATGAAGGAAATGTCTCACGGTGGCAGTAGCTCACCCTGGAAGTTGATCGTTGGTGGCAACTCATCTGGTTGTTCCTCATATGGTGGTGGCTCATGGGAGGCACCTTGCTGGAGTCACCTCATCTGGGAAAGCCTCCATGGTTGTGCATTGTCCTATGGTGTATCACCAGCGGTTCCTCATGAGAAGTGATCTTAGTTCTTCTAGTTTTAAATTTTTTTGGATTCATCTGGCATAAAATGTATTTAATGTAAAATTTAAAAGGATTCAAGATAGATTCAAATTACATAAATTATATTTTTAAATTCCCTTTGAATATGAAGGTTTTGAAATCATCAAAATGTGTGATCTTAGACAAAACCTCCGTTAATGGAAAATAATAACTGTATCTAATACGTGACTTAGATCATATATTCCTAAAGGTGAGATATCATTCCCCTTGTTCATTCTTTCTTATAGTCTCATTCAATGGGATACGTTTAATCCCTCATTTGATAGGATTTATGTTCCCAGGTTGTAGAAATTGGATCGTGTTTCCATGGAGGGTAACCTTTTATATTTGTGCCCCTCTTTTTGGCATGACCAAGAAGTTTTGTTACTATTTCTTCCATGTTGGGATTTCCTTCATCATTCTTGATTTTACAACATACAGGATGGATATATGTAGGTTTTCACTTTTGAAGATAGTTGATTTCAGATTAATAAGGATAATAGGAATTTTTTAGAAATCAATATACAAGGGATGGGGACAGTGACACATAATCTTTCTATGTGTCTGATTTTATTAATATTGTGATTTGTATTTGATTTATACACACTAGATATCATTGTAATTTGGGATCCTTGTTTTCATAATAGATGTTCTATTGAAATATTTTTTTTTGATTTTGTTGAATTCTTACATATAAATATTGGTTAACCACATAAATTCTGCTAATAAATAAATGCTATAGGATCATACAGTTTCTATGATAACACCATAAATTAACATGTCGAATTAAATGAGAGATTCCATGTTAAATTTATAAATATTTTTTCCTTGGTATGAGCTAGGATATGGTTTTTGGAATGATTGTGCACAAGGGGTCGGTTCATTTTATATGATGAAATTGGTGGAAAAGTTAGAAAGAGGATATTAATGTTCTTGTGGGTAGTTTTCGAGCATCATTTCATTGATAACATGAAAAAAATCATTATCATGTTATCAAGAGTTTGTGGTATGATGTGTCATTAATGTGAAGTTCATTTATTTACTAATGCTCTGAAACTTATAAGCGATTGTTGCTGTGTTTCTTCATATGTTTTGTGCCTGATAGCTACCCAGGTAGTGATGGAGTGAATAAATAATGGTTTAATAACATTCAAAATGGATTTGGATGGCTTAGATAACAGAATGGAGTTGGACAAATGAAATGTTTCAGAATGTGAAATGGAATTTGTGGATTGATGTGTGATGTTTTTCATTTAGAGGTACCATCAAAGGTGGTAGTGTTGGGAGTTGATGGTTTGTCTGAGTACCCATGGGATGAGCTTGAGTGTTTGATATATATACATTCCTTTTTATTTAAACATGAAATCCACCCTAGTTATGCAGTATGTACTGAACTCCCCCATCATCATGGGGGAGGTTGTCCTTCCCAACATCCGGTGAGATGTACAAATTGTTGGGTACCCACTCTATTCCATTATCTCTTCATGATGATGTAGGTATGGTATAGGATGTGATGGAAAAATTTATTTTAGTTGTATATATGGTGGTTGTGGGGGACTATGTGTATGAGGGAGACATGCTTTGTAAGGACCATGTGTGTGTGGGTGGGATGTGTTGTGAGGCCCATGTGTGTGTGGGAAGGATGTGACGTGGTACCCAAAATGGATGTGAGTTAGAGGATGTACAACATTGGGAGAGTGAGGCATAGTAGTGAGAAAGTGGTGTGGGGTACCCTAACATCAATTTTCTTTATATTATATTATCTGAATTTCATTACTTGGTGATCATGTCTTGGTGAGGTCTGGTTGGGTTAGTATACGTGAATCGGTGATTTTTGGTTATGTTTCTTTCTCATAGGTGCATTAGAATGCTTCTTTCACATTTTCATTATAGAACATGGTTTCACTACTATGTATACTTTTATTCTCACATTTTGTATATAAAAATGGTTTTCGGTTTCTAGAAGGAATTCACAGACCGTGCTAGACCATACTATCTCAGATCCTTAACAGTGGTTGAGTTACTGTTTAATCTATGTTTTTTGGGTATTTACTTTGGATTCATTACTTTATTATAAAAGTTAAATTTTATGAACTCATGATGGGAAGGTTTGGTTTTAACTATTATATATGTTGTGGAGTTGTTGTGGATGATCCATCTTATATCTTGATAATGTTTTCTTATATAGGGAAATGCCTTCCATGTAGTTAGATTTGTACACCATTGGTGCATGTTTCCATCCCAGGGCCTACTTGAGGTGGGACTTGGGGGCCATTATCTCCCTTTCTTCACTGTCCATCCATGGGAGGTGTCTTTGGATAGAGGGGGCCATGACAAAAATAGACATAGTGAAACGTTTCATAGATTTTTATAAACTAATATAATATAATAGTCATAATAAATGTTATGTGGAATAAATTTTTCATTTTCTAAAGAAGGTTGGATATGGTCAAATTACACCCATCTAATGAAATAAAGGCTGAATTTTGGTTTATTTTGATACATTATCATAGTGTAAATACTAATTAAATCTTTTTATCTATTACCATGGTGATACAATTTTACCATGTCTACTAATCGATCATTAGGGAAAAAATAAAATTATCCTATTTATGAGATTTGATCCTCCTTATTCAATATTTTAAATCCACATTTCTTGATTCAATTTTTAGAAGTCATAGATATTGTTATTGATAATAATTGTATATGAATTTTTCTATTGACAAATATAAAAAAACTACATTTAAATATTCATTATAAATCACATTATTTTAAATATACCAGTGAAAATTATTTATTTTATAATGAATATTTATATTATGAATCATATATCTTAATTAATTTTTAAATCTATTTTGAAATATCTTATTTAGTTATTGGAATTAAATGATAATAATATTTTATGAATTATCTTTACTGCAAAATTTTATTATTTAACACATAATACTTCTATAATTCCATATCCAATGCATATTCCTCTTCACATTTCCATCCATTGTATGCTCTACCTTCCTCAATTGCAACAAAATTTTTTCAACATTGGCAACAACACAAGACTATAGATACCCATTCACGAAACATCACATATACCTTATAGAGGATATTCTTCATGAATGCAGCCATCACACTTCTTCATTATCCTATGTTCATTACGATTTCAACCTATAATGCTATAATAAGAAGCACCAAAACTCTTCACCAATATGACTATGGTCGAATGCATGATATATTGATCAACCACTCACCTACATTGACTATAGAAGAAGACCTACTTTGTAACAACCCATGTAAATAAAGAATAAGATATTTTTCATATTTATTAATATTTTTGAATTAAATATTAATTTTATTTTAAAGGGGACACTATGTTTGATGGCGTACCCGATACACAACAATGAGTTTCTTTGAAATCTTACATTATACACTAATAATATAATATTATTATTTTAAATGGTAGTTAACTCCTAGATATTGTATTTTTGAGAATGAACAGAATGAACTAAAATATGATTATACATGTTTGTTAAATGTTTTTACATTTATCCAGTAAATATTAGAGGCTTAAAATGTGAATTAATCTAATTTTAAGCATAAATACTCTAATATTCATTAAAAGGTCGATTTACAGCCTTTTAATGGAGAACCCACTTTAAATCTAGTTTTTGTCACTTTTATAAAGTATTTTTGACAAAATAAAATTCTTCTTTATAATCAAGAAATCAAAATTCACTTTGGGTATAAATTTGGTATTTTTATGATAAAATTCAATTTTTGATGAATAGTGGAAAATACTATATTTTAATTCAAAACTACCTTTTAATATAATTTAAATATATGGTTAGATTATCTTTTTAATTGGTTCTAGAGTGTAATTAACTTATATTATTACCATTTAATCCAATTTTGTCCATTGGAATTAATTTCACATTGAAATTAGAGATAAACAAGTGCCAATCGTTTGATAGTTAATAATTATTAAAAACACTGTTTTTGTTTTGACAACGGGAATTAATTTTAAATTTATTAATCCAAATTATATGTTTTTAATTTGGTAAAATAGTCATCATTTTTAAATTTGGAATATCAAATATAGCTTAGGCTGAATGTTTTTTTTGTTTTTTGAAAAACTTCAATTTTTTTGATGAATAGTGAAACCACTAAGTAGTAGTTAAAAACTGGATTTTTTCATTTAAATGAAATTTTATCGCTTCATTGAATTGAATTTTCATAATCATACATACATGGTTGTTATTAGTAAGTAAAATATAGTTCAATAAGATGAAAATAATTTTGGGTGATTAGTAACTTTTGACTTTTATTTACCGCAGTTAAAGGTAAATAGGGTAATTCAAGGAAAAAAGAATATCATAATAATACAAAATTATCTTAACACTTGTCCTAATCTTATTGGATGATTAATGGAAGAACATCGGAATCCTTGAATATATTTTGGGACCTCATGGATCTACTTAATAGTTATAATGACACTTTATATTAATTAATTTAAAGTAAAAATAAAAATTACATAAACAAATATCTTATAGTAAATTAATTTTTACATGGGGTTATATAGGTTATATCTAAAACTATAAATATTCTTCCATAATATAAGAAAATTTCCTACTTCATGGTAATTTTTTTTATTTTTTTGACATCAAATAAATAATATTATTTATTACATAATACTGATGGAGTGTTTACCTCATTAATAAATGATTTAAATAAATAATTTTATAAAGATTAAAATAATATCCAAACCCTGTTCAATTCTTATTGTATGATTTTATTTAGACCATGAGTCATCTGATCAACAATTTTAAGATGTTTTGGACATTTATTAATCCAAAATAATTATATTATAAAATAATATTTTCACACTATCCTAAAGTGCCTCTCCCCCTTATAAAAAGCCCTCACCTCTATCCCATTCCTCACATCTATCAATACCCTTGGCTCATAAAACACATACCCAAATAAGCCCTAAATATCCATATATTCTACATAGAAGTATTAACTTAGGTAGAAGGAACTTCATGAAGTCCTTTTGATTCAAGCCAAAGGGAGTTACCCGATTGAAAGGTAACCGTTTCTCTTTAATTCTTTTCATTTATTTTACTTTTCCAACCCAAAGCTCTTTTTATTCTTTTATTTTATAACAACACCAGTATCCTCAATATACTAGGATGTTTTTATTATAATTATTATAACTGAACTTTCACACACCTCAATCTAATGAGTAAGGAACATATTGTTTCTATTGATGGAAAACTAACGCCTCACGAAACGATGATTGTTCAATTATCTCCTAACGCATCTCATGGTGGAAATTAAGATGGAACTGTATTTATATATGATATATATTATGTTTATTTTTTCTTTATGCATTTTTATTTTCCATTTATATCCTACCTTTATGGTTTCAATTATGGGTAAACGCGATAATTTCATTTGAGGAAGTGTCGACTACCGCCACTCAAAGTGAAATTACTCATTAATGCCATATGTGCGATGTATAAAGGATGGATTTATTGATATTATATATGATATTATACTGTAATTATAATATACTGATGAATCATTTTTTAATTCCATTGAAATAATAAATATAAATGAATGTAGTGTTCATGCGTACGTACGACTTACAGTCTCCATGAAGAGTGCATTTCATTTCTTACCTCCAAATGTAATGTACTATTATAAATACATATATATACGGGATATATAATATATATATGATATCTAAATCATTAATATAATTCTGGATATAAAGAACTATTGACCACATGAAGAACTTGTAATTATAAGAAGTGCATTTTGACTCAAGTACCAAACACCGAAAAATGACCGTTACTAACTTAAATGATTACATAATGTTTATAACATGGTAATAAGTTATATAAAATGAATAATAAACTAGAAAAATTATCTTAAGAATGTATAAATTAACGTTAGTTTATTATTCAAAACATTAAAGAACGAACGGGTCCAGTCGAACATGAGGTAAGGGGATTCGTCTCAATCTCCTTTCATTAATACATATTTTATTTTAATACAAAAATTTCTTTTATACTATTTCTAAACAACATTTAATATTTATTTCATTCAAAGAGAATCATTTTATATGAAGTTTTTTACTAAAAAACAAAAAAATGTTTATTCTTAACGAAAGCAATGACAACGGCCTTTCTGCCACTAGGAGTATTATTTGATCTTGGCTTCCTTAACAATCCGTAATGTTTTTAATAGGAAAGTAAATTCCATTTACTCTTTTTATGTATATTGGTATTGAAAATGGATTTGATAATGGATTTATTATTTCAATGTATTTAAATGATATATTGTGATTGAAATCTGGAAATGTTATCTTTCCTTTATGTTTGTTTTATATAATATGAATATGTTATGGTTGTTGGGAATCTTTTACGTATACAGCTGGTTCCATGATAAACCTGTGTTGGGTGAGACTGAGATAGCTCTCCAATTCATTGGGTAACATAACAGAGGTAAACATGAATGTTTCTCATATGATATTTAGGAAATATACTATGATGGGTATCCCAAATGTAACTCCCTATTTAGTTGTGATATCTACAATGTATATATGATAAGGATTCCACAAGTCACCTTTATGATTTATGTTTTATATGTTTTATTCAGAAATAATATGATTTCATTAGGTGTGTTAAAGAGCTTATGTTATGTATTCAATGATGAACTAATGTTTTCTTTGTTTGTTTTATAACCCTTACTGAGCTTTTTATGCTCATCCCAAGTTTTGGTATTATTTTCGTAGGGCCATAAGATGAATAGGGTAAAGGATGAGATCATGGAAAAGTCATGTTGTCTAAAACATGGGACTAGACATGACACTTTTTTTAAAGAGTTTTTATTTTTTGAAAAAATTTTAACTGAGTAGAAGTGTCTACCTTTTAAGTTTTGAGATGTGATGTAATAGTTATAGACTAATTCTCTAATACTCTAAACCTGAAAATACAGTCAATGTGAATTATTTTTATAATTCAAGATTTTGTAATGTTTAAGGTCAGATACTTATAGATTGTACCATAGGTTAGTTTAGATAAATTTAAGAGTTTGGGTATTGTTAAATTAACATCCATAAATTAATTTATGTTAATATTGAAATGATAGCATTTACAGATGAACTTGTTGCTTCACCTAAGATATCTATATGTTCATAATGTTTTTCTGCAAAGTTAATAGGGTAGCTATGTTGGGACAACATCATGAGGAAGACAACCTTCCAAATCATCAACCAGAGATGGTCAGAATCCTAACTGAACAGTTTGTTGTAGTGATGGAACAATTGAATCGGGCTATAAATGGTGGTGGTATCCTAGTACAAGATTAGCTAGATCAACTATATTGGAACATGTCAGTAGTGGAGCATTTCACGAGGAAACATCCCCCATACATCAGAAGATCATATGACCTTTTGCTAGATGAAGGGAGGATTAAATAACCATAGAAATTTTTTTATTTCATGGGGTGCTCAGAACATCAAAAGGTTAGTCTTTCTGTTTACCATTTTGAAGGTGAAGCTGATCCATGATGGTCTATAGTGAAAAATATCATAGATAGTGAGGAGATTGATTCTCTTGATTGGGATGAATTCAAAGGTATGTTTATTGAGAAATATTTTCCTAAGGGGGTTCATCTTAGGATGGAAAAACAATTCATATAATTGAGGTAAGAGGATGAAACAGGGGATGCTTATGAAGCAAAATTCACTTGACTGGCAAGGTATGCTCCAAATTTCATATGAGATCTTGATAGTAAAATCAACCGTTTTTTACTCAGGATTAAAGCCAAAGTATTGAAGGGATTTTGATTTTCATTAGCATAAAAGTTATGAAAAACTTGTTTGATGTGTGGAGAAGGTGGATAAAGAGTGTGCTGATGATCATGTGTTCTTTGAAAAAAAAAGAATAAACGATCAAGGTGGAAGGCGAAAGGCGTGAACTCTTCAAAAAAGTATGATTGTAAGAAACTTACGTTTACAGTTTGTGAAAATTGTGGTAAAAAGCATGCTGAGTATTTTATATTGAATTTTGGTAAGTTCTACTAATGTGGTAAAATGGGATATAAATCTCATAATTACATTGAAAAAGAGAATGGTAATGGTAAGACAATTCAGATTTACAATCAGAAATATGTTTTAAGTGAAATGAAATGGGTCATTATGCAAATGAGTGTCCAATAAAGAACTCAACTACTAGAAAGCAGCCAGACTACAAGCTTAAAGGGGTGGTGATGTCCTTTGAAACCACTTCAGTAGATGTTGGGCCATAAAATGAATTAATATCAGGTACACTATTTGTTTTTTCAGATTATGACAATGTGTACTTTGATTTGGTGTCTACACATTCGTTCATTTCTGAGAAGTATTCTAGTAAATTGGGAATCAGATCTCAAGATATAAATCCTGAACTTACAGTGAAAGCAACTGGAGGAAATTTTGAGACAGAAATAAATTATAAGAACCTTCCTGTCCTGTGTGTGGAAATAATCCACCTAAAAACCTTATTGTTTTTCCTCTAGTAGAGTTTAATTTTTTTTTGGGTATGGATTGGCTATCTGTTTATCATGCTAAGATTGACTTCAGAGCTAATGTGGTTTATTTTCATAAAGTTTTTTAGTTTGTGTACAATAATGAACCCTTACTTTTGATAACATATCATGAAGATCAGAAACTAGTAAATGATGGAAATGAAAGTTACCTTGGAGATGTTGTTGAAAAAAAGGAACTATTCAGAATAATGATGTTTTAGATATAAAGTAGTATCTTTATGTTTTTACTAATGAGTTTCATTGTATTATACCTCATTAGGAAGTTGAATTTACTATTGACTCAGTTCCTGATGCTAAGACAATTTCAACACCCTAGTATAGAATGGCTCAAATTGTACTTTTAGAGTTAAAGAATCAATTACAGGAGTTTTTAGACAAAGGTTTCATTTGACCTAGCACATCACCATGGGGTACTCCATTCATGTTTGTTAAAAAGAAAGATGGTTCAATGAGACTTTGCATTGATTATATATCAATGAATAATATCACTGTTAAGAACAAGTATCCTTTTCCTCATATTGATGATTTGTTTGGTCATATCTAGGGAGATCAGTATTCTTCAAATATTGATTCGAGGTCGGGGTACCAGTAATTGGATGTAAAGGATTTAGACATTCATAAGACCATGTTTCATACTAGATATGGCCATTATAAAATTATAGTTATAACTTTTGGTTTAACCAATGCACCAATTGTATTAATGGATCTTATGAATCAAATTTTCCAAGAGTTCTTGGATAAGTTTGTGGTTGGGTTTATTAATGATATTTTTGTTTATTCAAAAAGTAAATTGGAGCATGAAATTCATTTCAGGGATTTCTTACAATCCTTAAAAGAAAATAAACTATTTTGGAAATTTTGTAAGTGTGAGTTTTGGTAACAACAACTTTCTTTCCTTGGTCACATTGTTTCAAAAAATGGCATAACTGTTGATCATTCTAAATCAAAAGTTGTTGAAGAATGGCCAAGAACCACAAGTATAATTGAGAATCATAGTTTTATTTCTTGGGAAGGTTATTAACAGAGGATGGTTGAATTTTTTTCACGGTTATCTAGTCCAATGACTAAGTTAACTAAAAAATGTGTCAAGTTTTTTTGGACAAAAGAATGTGATGATTGTTTTTTGGAATTGAAAATAAGATTGGTAAATGCATGAGTTTTGTCACTACCTTCTAGAAATGGTGATTTTTTTATCTACAATGATGCTTTATTTAAAGGACATGGTTGTGTCCTTATGAATAATGATCAGGTAATTTCTAATGCTTCATGTCAGTTGAAACCTCATAAGTTAAATTACCCTACACATGATTTGGAATTGGATACTATTTTTTTTTCTTAAAAAATTTTTAGGAATCATTTGTATTGAGTAAAATGTGAAATATATAAAAACAAAAAAAGTTTAAAGTATACATTAACTCAGAAATAAATGAACATGAGAAAATATAGATACTTTGAGTTAAAAAAATTTATTCATCATTAACCATGATACATCTGGAACAATATCCTTTGTTTTTTGATTTGATGAAATTTGGAATAGAAGTTGGTGTGGGAAATTCTTCTGTTTTGTTTCAAGTGTCTGTGAAATCATCTCTATCAGACATAATAAATCAAGCTCATAAGGAAGAAACTGAGTTGAAAAAAAGGTAGAGTTGGTTATGAAGGGTAAGTTTCCTGATTTTAACATTGATAATGATGGAGTTTTGAGATTTGGAAAGAGATTATGTGTACCTTGTGATTCATAGTTAAAGAATGAGTTGTTATGTGACGCTCATAGTTCCCCGTTTTTAGTTCATCCCAGTAGTACTAAGATGTACATAGATCTTCAGGAGTATAACTGGTTGGATAGAATGGAAAGATATATATTAGATTTTACTGTGAAGTGTTTGACTTGTCAGAAGGTTAAAGTAGAGCGGCAGTTACATAAATGGATGCTTCAGTTTTTACCTGTGCCGGAGTGGAAATGGGAAAATATATCCTTGGACTTAGTTGTCGGATTACCGAAGACATCTCAAGGTAATAATGAAATGTGGGATATTATTGATCTGTTGACTACATCTACTCATTTATTTTTTATTCTAGATACTTTTACTCAAGATCAAATTTCTCGGTTCTATGTTAATGAGATAATCTGGTTGGATGGTGTTCCCCTCTCCATTTTATTTTATCGTGATCCCAGGTTTACTTTTAACTTTTGGAAAGGAATTTTGAAGTCGTTGTGTACTAAATTAAATTTTTGTACAACTTTTCATACTCAATAAGATGGGAAGTCAGAATGAACAATTCAGACAATGGAGTATATGCTATGTGCTTGTTCACTGGATTACCAGGGAAGTTGGGACCAACATATTTCTTTGGTTGATTTTTTTTATAATAACCGATTTCATTCCAGTATACAGATGGCTCCATTTGAGGAATTATATGGAAAGCCTTTTATAACTATATATTTTTGGGATGAAGTAGGTGAATGGAGGTTGATGGGACCAAAATTGGTTGAAGAGGTGGTAGAAAAAGTTCTGTTGATTTAGAATCATATGAGAACAACTAAGAGTAGGTAGAATATTTAGGTGGATAATCAGAGGAAGGATGTTTCTTTTGTGGTAGGTGATCATGTTTTCTCAAAGTATCTCCATGGAAAAGTGTAACGCGTTTTGGTAAGAAGGGAAAATTGAGTCCAAGGTTCATTGGAACCTATGAAATCAGGGAGAAAGTTCGATTAGTTTCCTACAGAGTGGCTTTACTTCCATGTTTATCCTAGGTACACAATTTTGTTCATGTTTTAATGTTGAGAATGTATATTCCAAATGAACTTCATATTTTTATCGTAGAGGTAGTTCAGTTAGAAGGGAATCTATCTTATGAGGAACAACCTATCTAGATTCTTGACCGAAGAGAGAAAGTGTTGCAGAATAACGTAATCCACCAGGTAATGGATTGTGGAAAAACCATTTGGTTTAAGAGACCACATGGGAATCTAAAAATGCAATGAGGGATAAATACCCCCACTTATTTGATATGTGAATACAAATTCTGAGGACACAATTTTCAAAAGGGGAGAAGGATGTAACATCTCAAGTAAATAAAGAATAAGAAATTTTTAATATTTATTAATATTTCTGAATTAAATATTAATTTTATTTTAAATGGGATACAATGTTTGATGGCGTACCCGATAAGTAACAAAGTTTTTCCTTGATATCTTACGTTTCACCCTAATAATATAATATTATTATTTTAAATGGTTATTAACGCCTAGCCTTTGTGATGGTGGGAATGAACTAAACTAACTTCAATATTATTATACATGTTTGTTAATTTTTTTTACATTTATCCAATATCTTTTAGAGGCTTATAATATGAAATAATATAATTTTAAGCAGAAATACTCTAATATTCTTTTAAAGGTCAATTTACTGCCATTTAAAAGAGAACCCTATTTAAATCTAGTTTTGGTCAATTTTATATGTTATTTTTGAAAAAATAAAATTATTATTCCGAATCGAGACATCAAAATTCACTTTAGGTAAAATTTTGGTATTTTTTTGATAAAATTCAATTTTTGATAAATAATGGAAAATACTGTATTTTAATTCAAAACTGCCTTTACATATAATTTATTTATATGGTTAGATTATCTTTTAAATTGGTTTTAATTTGTAATTAGATTATATTTTTGCAATATATTCCAATTTTTGTCATTGGAATTAATTTCACATTGAAATTGGACATGAATAAGTGTCAATCTTTTTATAGATAATATTTATGTAAAATACGCTTTTTGTTTTGAAAATAGGAATTAATTTTAAATTAAATAATCCAAATTCTATTATTTTAATTTGGTAAAATAGATATAATTTTTGAATTTGTAATATCAAATATAGCTTAGGGTTAATTTTGGGAAGTTTTCTGAAAATCTTTAGTTTTTGATGAATAATGAAACCACTTTGTAGTAGTTTAAAACTGTCTTTTTCATTTAAATTAAAATTTACCACTTATATTAATTTAATTTAAATAATATTACATACATTATTTTTATTAGTAAGTAAAATGTGATTCAATAGGATGAAAATAATTTTGGTGAATAATAACTTTTGACTTTTATTTACCGCAGTTAAAGGTAAACATGGTAATTTAAGGTAAAAAGAATATCATAATAATACAAAATTACCTTATCAATTGTCAAAAACTTATTGGATGAGTCATGTCCGAACATGGGAATCCTTGGGTCTATTTTGGGACCTCATGGTTCCACTTAAGAGTGATAATGACACTTTACATTAATTAATTTAATGTAATGACAAAAATGACATAAAAAATATCTTATTATAAGTTAATTTTTACATGAGGTTATATATGTAATCTCTTAGACTAGAAATATTATTTAGAAATTTAAAATAATTTTCTACATCATGGATTTTTTTTATAATTTTTAGACATCAAATTAATATAATTATTTATGACACAATAATGATGCCGTGTTTACCTCATTAATAAGTGAGGAAAATAAATAATATTATAAAATTAAAATAATATCCAAAACATGTCCAATTATTATTGAATAATTTTATTTCTACTAAGAGGAATCTTATGTTATACTTTAACAAGTTTTGGACCTTTAGAAACCGGAAATCATTATATAATAAAATAATAAATTCACACTTTCCTAAAGAGCTCCTCCTCTCCCTTATAAAAAGCCCTAATCTCTATCCCATTCATCACACTACTCAAACCCCTTGGATCGTTCACCCCCTACAAAAACTATATCTCAATATACCTATCTTCCACTCATAAGCCTTAACTTAGGCATAAGGAACTTCTAGAAGTCTTTTTGGTTCAATCCAAAGGGAGTTACCCTAATTAAAGGAAACAATTTCTCCTAAATTCTTTTCTTTTTTATTTCACTTCTCCAATAACTAAAAACTTTTTATTTTTTTATTTTATAATAACACCAGTATCTTCAATATACTAGGATTTTTTTATGATAAGTATTCAAACTATACTTACACACACCTCCATCTAATGGGTAAAGAACATACTGTTTTTGTGGATGAGAAAACTAACACCTCACAAAATGATGATTGTTCAATTATCTCCTACCATCTCTCATGGTGGATATTAAGATGGAATTGTATTTATAAATGATAAATATTATGTTTATGTTCTTTTATTCTTATTTATTTTCCATTTATATCATACCTTTATGGTTTCAATTATGGGTAAACACGATAATTTCATTTGAGGAAGTGAGGACTACCACCCCCTAAAAGTGATATGACTCGTTAATGCCTTATGTGGGACATATAAAGAATGAAGTTAATGATATTATATATGGTATTATACTATAATTATAATATAACCTTGTATCAATATGATTTAATTCCATTAAAATAAGAAATAGAAATCAAAGTAGCATTCATGCGTACATACGGCTTACCGTCTCCATGAACGATGAATTTAATTTATTACCTCCAAATGTTATATACTATACTAAATAAATATATATACTATATATATACTATATATATGATATATAAATCATGATTATCATTCTGAATATAATGAAATTTTGGCCACGTGAACAACTTGTAATTATAAGTAGTCCATTTTGAATCAAGTACCAAATACAGAAAAAACAACCGTTATTAACATAAATGATTACATAAAATTTATAACATGGTAAAAAGTGATATGAAAGGAATAATAAACTTGAAAAGGATCTTAGGCAAGTAGAAATTATCTTTAGTATATTATTCAGTAGATTAAATAATGACCGGGTCATGTCGGACACGAGGTAAGGGACTTCATCTCAATCTCAATTCATTTAGGCATATTTTGTTTTAATACATGACTTTATTTTATATGATATATAAAAATCATTGAATTTTCATTTCATTCAATGAGAATATATTTCTATGTATTATATTACTAAATGACAACAAATAATGTTTTTTTAATGTAAGTGGTGAAAATGACCTTTCCATCACAACATGTATTATTTGATATTGGATTCCCTAACAAGCTATAATGTTTTTAAAATGAAATTAAACACCATTTAATCCTTTTACATATATTGGTATTGAAAATGGTTTTAATAATGAACTAATTATTTAAATATATTTAAATGATATATTGTGATGAAATGTGGAAATTTTATCATTACATTATGTTTGTTTTATATGCTATGAATATGTAATGGTTCATGGGAATTGTTTATGTATATGGGTGGTTCCTTGATAAACCTTGGGTGGGTTAGCCTGATATATCTCTCTAATTCATTGGGTAACATGACAGAGGTTAACGTGAATGTTTCTCTAAAGAGATTTGGAAAATATACTATAATGATTATTCTAAATGTAACTCCCTACATAGATGAGATAGCTAAAATTTATGTATGATATAAATACCACAAGCTACCATTATGATTTATATTTTATATGTGTTATTAATAAATCTTATTATTTCACGAGGTATGTTAAAGAGATTATGTTAGGTATGCATTGATGAAATAATGTTTTGTTTCATTGTTTTATAACCCTTTATGAGCTTCTTATTCTCATCCCAAGTTTTGAAATGTTTTTCAAAGGACCTAAAGATGAATAGGGTCAAATATGGTATCAAGGAAAAGTCATACTATCTAAAACATAGGACTAGACATGACTCTTTTTTTCAATGGTTTTTATTTTATGAAAAAACTTGAAACTGAGTAGAAGTGTCTACCTTGTAATTTTTGAGATGTGATATAATAGTTATGGACTAATTATCTAAAACTCTAAACCTGGAAAGATCCTCAACATTAATTACTCTTTTAATTCAAGATTATGTAATGTTTAAGGCACAATCCTTATATCCTTGGCAGCTCCAAACAACTTACTGTGATAGCTATGTTGACTATTTTTATTTATTATAAGAAAATAAATCAACCCATTGTGAAGGTTCCATTCCATGTTGCTATAAATGATATCAAACCCACCATGAATTTGAACTTATAGATAATATTAATGGTTTTTAAAACATTAAATGAAGCTAATATTTATAATTACTCTGAGTAATAATTTCCAGAAAACATAAATTAAATTTATTAGATACCAAATGTTTAATTTGTGTGACTGATTGTTTACATTTTTGTGGCCGCATGTGATGGAATGGTCTATATACCAAAATCACATTATGGAATGCTATTTATAAAAACCGTAAATCTTATTCACATCCTTGTTAGTTCAAAACATTTTTTACATTGAAGAAATACATATTTAAAAAAAAATAATTTATTCAATATTTTTAATTTTTATAGAACTTCTAGTTATTGATTTTTTTTAATTATTCAATTGTAGCGTATAATTTATTTATTATATATGTAGTACATAAAAATTGTTTAAAAGATAAAATATCTTTTTAGTATTTTATAAATTAATGTATTTCATGGTATTATTCAATGCTTTGTTTGGAAGAAATTGTATAAAAATTATTTATTTCTATTATGTATAATTGTTATTAACTTTTTTTGATATGTAATATCAATAAACATTATAAATACTACACTATATAATTTTGAATAAAAATTATTTTAAAAATTCATATAAAAAAGTTATCATATTATTTATTCATACTCTATTTTTATAGTTTTTAAATTATTCATTTACTCTAAGTTTATTGGTGTTCTTTTTACTGCTATATTTATTTTAATCACTCATTTATATAAAATTTAAAAATAGAAATTTATGAAATATTTTAAATTAATGAATAAATGTGACTCAATATAATAATTAAATATGAGAGTAGTATTAACAATTAACAATATGTTTAATATTATAAATATTTCCAACAATTGTATAAATGTCGTATATTAAGAAATCTCTAGTGAGAAGAGTTTGAGGATTAATGTTAGTGATTACTTGATAAATATTGAACAAGGTATGTAGTTCACAAATCTATTTATGAATTTCTTAATAATGGAAGAAATATTGAAAATTGGATGTATGTATGAATAAAATTTAAGAATGATCTTCTTGATACTCAAATTTTTTTATGTGACTATTGTTCCATTTTCAAAATCAAATAGGAACCTTTAAATTAAACTCCTTACTAATATGGTTACCAAATATCATCAAGTAAAAAATCTTTATGTTTTTTTCATAATCAGTGTCAGTAACATCGTTTCTTTGTTTCATCACAATATCCCTATTTCATATGTTTTTAATTATTAGCTTTTGTTTCTGATTTTAAAAATTAAATGAAAGTGTCATTTTGTTATTATATAAATCAAAATGACGGTTCTTTGGTTGTGAATCCTAATTAAAATTTAGGATCTTGGTTTGTGACTCTTAAAAAATATCATGGAAGGATATGTTCTGACTCATATAAAAATTAAAGGGTTTTCCTCCTAGTATTTTTAATGTAAGACTCCAAAAATAAGTTATCACACCATTAATATTAAGTTTTTCATTTTTGGTACCAATCATATAATTGAGTAGAGATATAAAATCTTAGAATTTTATCAATGAAATTTCCATCTTATAAAAATGTTATATTTTTATTAATCACATACTTATCATAGAGAACTCAATAAAAATTGTAGTCTAATATGTTAGGAATGAAATAGTTGGTATTTGTAGAAATTAAAGAACCTCTAACATGAGAATAGTAACATAACAATTTGAAATAGTAATCTAGTCAATAGAATAGTGACGTCACATATAAATGGATAAAAAATATTTAGGTATCTTATAAAATGAAATATGAGATATTTATATAAGGGTATATGTAAATAAATGTTTTAAAAATGATATATTAAGTGTTGGTAATTTTGTTAAAAATTAATTTTTTTTTCAATTTTATAATAAATATAATGATTTAAAATAAAATTTATTTTCATAAACAAGAGTAAAAAATTAATATTCTATTTTATTATATTCATATTACAATTTCTTGTTACATTAATTAAATTTTCAAATGGTAAAAAAATTGACTATAAATATTGATATTAGTATTTTTTGAACAAATGATGATTTTATATAAAGATTAAATTTATCAAATATAGATAAATAATTTCATAAAATGGAGTTCATTTATGAAATATATATATTAAAAATTGTTTGGGTTATTTTTTGGGAGTTTTCTAAAATAGTTGATATTACCATGAATTGTAAAATACGATAATTCATAATATAAGCCAAATACATGAATTTATGAGTCACAAAAGATTTATGGAAGATTTATGAACAAAAATATAAAAAATCCATCAATATTTAATATATTTATTGACTAGTATCAATAATATTGAATCTCTTGAGCCAAAATAATTAAATAATGATTATAAGTATAAAAAATACCCCTCTCCACACCATATAAATATCACCCCTCACAACCTCTTCTCCTCACACATTCCAAACATTGTTTCTTTTAAAAATTCTACCCAATTAAATTCCAAATAATCATTCATACATCCTAGATCTTCTGGTCTCATTAAAAGACAAAATATAAGTGCCTTATGGAGGTTCTTAAGGAGAAGACATTCAAGACGTAACATTTCCCTTCATTCCCTTTTTATTTAGTTTCATTTATTATTATATCCTTAACACCCCTATGCATAGAGAAATTGTAACAACCCAAACTGTTTAAATTATAATTGTCTCATGAAAATATGTGTTATAATATTACACAACCAAACTATATATCCTTAATAATGAAGTGGTTGAAATTTAAATGTGATAGTCATGTTTTGAGCATTATATGACTGTTGTTCAATTATGCCTTTTGATCAATATAACCTTTGGAAACTATACTATTAACATTATGATCATTGTTTATAAATTGATATGATAATGGTTAATTAATACATAAAGAAGAGCCGATAGCCTCATCAATTAGAATCGGGTCTTACGAAGACCATTTGTTGGTGCATGGGAAAGAGGTAGCATCACTAGGCTTCTCTCTGGACTAATATCAAGGAAAGCTTCATCCTGTTAAGTTTCAACAAAATTTATTTTTTGATAAGTTCAATTTGGTAGAGATTACCACTCGTGTGATGTTATCTGAGCTGCCCCAAGAGTCAATCAAAATCACATACCTTACCCTTAGGTGGTATGTAGGTGTTTTGAGGGGTTATGTGTCAAGGCCCTAGTTATATAAAATGTAATCTCATCATTTGAATAAAAATATTACCTAAAAATTTTCATTTCAATAATTTTTTTGTTTAATAAATTTTATGTTTAATCATGAAAATTTTGATAAATTACTTTTCAAGTATTTCTGATGATTCAATAATTATTATAGTAAAAAAACATATTTATTGAATTTCAAATGTCAAAATAAATATATGGTGAATTTTTTTGTATTTTTTTATGAGAATCTTTATATTTTTTATGAATAGTGAGAAATACTGTATTTTTCATTTAAATAATTATTAGATGTTAAATATTAAATTCTGTGATTTGTTTGACAAACAGACATACATGGTTGAAATCAGTAAGATATTTCTAGACTGATTGGATCAAATTAATTTTCAAGTGAATAGTAACTTGTCCCTTTGGAAATGTATTGTTACCCTTATGAATGGTAATATGAAAAATAGAATAGAAACCTCACATAAGGATGTATATTTATAATTTAGTCATATTAAGTGGTAATGTGATATAATTATATGATATTATAAGAAGATAAATGTTTTAGAAATTATTAGTTTTGTATTTGTATTTTTCTTGTAAATAACAATTTTTTTTAAAATTAAATTTGACATATTTAGAATATCATTGTCCTAAAATGGCTTTCAATTTTGAATTCTATATGTCACAAAAATGAAATGGTAAATTTTTTGGGTTTTTTAATAGTTTAATTTTCAGTGAATGGTAAACATAATGTTTGAGTTTTCAGTATGTTTAAAGACATCATAGGTATGTCATTATGATGTAATGGTTAATTTAAAATTATGTTAAACTATTATGTGTTAATGTAACTAAATATGTTCCCTATGTGGATAATACTATGTTAAAATAGAATGGTCAATCCCACAATTCCTTGAACACCACTGCTAAGGTATTTACAAAAATTAAATAAACAAATCCATCACATTCTCTTCAAATACCCTCAAATTTCTTAATTTTATATCATTAAAAATTATTTCCCAACGAATATAGGATAGTTTTACCTCCCAAGTAGTTCTATAAATGTTTCCTCAAGCCCCCATGGTCCCTATCAATGAGTTTTAGGATCCACTATTAAATACAAGGGAACTCTCAACTTCTTGTTTCATTTTTGGTTTATTATGTGGTTTGAATTTATTATTTCCAAAACATGTTATTATGTAAATTTTATTATATACCTTTAAATTATAAAGTGTTATTTATGAATGGAATAACCTTTTCCCTAATCTTTTTAATGGTTTCTAAAACCATGATTTATACCCGTTAAGTTTCCAGATTTGCGTCTCAAAATTTCCCTCTTTTTATTATGAAATTATTTTATTTTAATTTATGAATACCCAAAGATATTTCTTCTCTAATGGTATTCACATATATTTCATTATGATATATTTTATTTATGGTATTAACATACATAAACCCTTCCATTTATGTGGGATTAAATAGAAAAAGGATCTTTTATTTAAGCACTTTCTAAAACAGAATGATTTTGAAATGAGACCCGTTTCTTTTATTATCTGTGGGTTATTTATGATATTTTTTATTATGATTTATCTGGAAAACATTAATTAACAAATTTTAAGGGTACGACTTGATAGTTCACCAATGAATTAGGTAAATAATTTAATCTCTATAGACGACATGATTTATTAAAACTCGGTGAATAACCTTTGTAATGTTCTGACACCTCAGTGAAAGACCATTGTGATATGATTATTAAAGACCCAGTTAAATGTTGTTTCCATATTAACATTTTATAAATCATTTTATTATAATTATTATATTACACTTTGTATATTTTTCATTCATTTAAGGATATCCTCAAGTTCTTATTGATAATCATTAAGATCACAAGTAAAATATTTCTCTTGTTATCCTTTACTTTTCATTAATATAACCCTTTTTTTGATATTTGTCCATAGTTTATTAAGATAAATAAATGTAATAATGATGTAACATGAATAATCCTTTCAATTTTAATGTAATTATTTTTTGTTTTTTCATGTATTATGTACCATTTTTTAAAGACAATAAACATTAAAATATCATCTATTTGTAAAATGAAAAGAATAGTAATGTAATAAAAAGGAGAGATGTCATTGTTTTTTTCAAAGGATGGTTTAGTTATTTTTGTAAACTGAGATTTGAAAACATTAGGAAGAACCCTAGAAAAAAGAATAAATATTTAAAAAAATTCTTGTATTTTGTTGAAATAATAAATAATTGTATTCTAAACATATAATCCCATGTCTGGATACAAACCAGTGGATGTCTCTCCCGCATAGATGTATCTAAGGGTTAAAACCAAAAAAAAAAAACCTTGATATGGACTCTAATGGGAACTGTTACATGATAAATAACATTGTTTCACTCTTAGTTTTACACTTATGGGTGATATGTTTGGTAAATAATAAGAATGTTTCAAATAATTATGAAGGATTTATAGAAAATTTAATAGTTATTAATGAATATCATGTTTAAGCAGTATGTAATATAAAAATTCCCTTGGAATTATATTATTATTAAATAAAAACTTTTCTCAGTAACTATTTATTCTTTTAGAAAATTTATAGAAATAGGATAAAACATATAAATGGTGAGGGAAATGGACTAGGGACTAGTGGACTTACAATACAAGGAGTAATCGAAACCTTCATGAGGATACAAACCAAATAACTCATGTAATGAGAAATAAATTGAATCATGATGAGAGACTGGTTTCATGAATAATATAAAACAAATTTGAGACCTTTATGAATCAATTACCCCTGGAGTTCAGTGGATCTAATGACCCATTGATTATATAATATAGGAAAATATCTATATAAAAGAGCTTTTCTGTAATTAGTTGTTCAGAACATGATAATGTTACTCTAGTTTTGTACCGTTTATAGGGAGAATCTAATCATTAGTGGGAATATATTATAAACATAGTGACAAGAGTGGAGACTATATCTATGGAGTGGTAATAGTATGTGGTAACATTCTTTAATAATTATTTCCTATTTTTGATGAGAAAAAATATAGAGAAGGAATTCCATGAAGTGAAGAAGCAGAATGAATATGTTGGAATCTATAAGATGAACATCACATTAAATTATAATTACATTTATAGCATTATCATGGATCCAAAGTTTATGGTTTAGAAATTCATTTGGGGTATAAGACCTCATCCATGGAAGAATTTAGCCAACCAAGACTATGATAGTTATGAAGAAATCATATGGTGTGATATGAAAGTCGAACTATAGTTCGATGAGATGAAATAGTCTCAAAAATTGAGTGAGAAGAATATTTCCCTAGTGGCAAAAAACGTAAATATATTTGACTAAAGTATAAGATGAAATTATGATTAACGTTATAGATTCAAAAAATGATAGGAAGAAGCATTGGGGGTACTACCTACTCTAGATTAGAGAATTTTACAAGTGTGAAATAGAAGGATATATTGATTGGAATTTTCATAGTGAGGTGAAGCCTAAACTTCTCCACACTAGTGGAAGTGAAAAATTTTTTGTACCCTAATTTATGTCTAATGCTTCACGTGTGGATATATTGCTCACTTTTCTAATAATTTTCCAAATCTGAGGGCTATGGAGTGGAATCACCACCAACCTTGGGATAGGACAAGATAGAGATGTCTTGAATTTTCTATCACTATGGATGAAGTTGAAGCTCCAAATGATATGGTGGTAGGTACTATCATTATTATCACAATTCTATCAAGTTCATTGCTTGATTTTGGTTCTACACATTCATTTATTTCCTTCATGATTGTAAAGAATATATAGTCAATCCCCGAACTGGTAAAAGTAGAACTATTAGTTAGTAATCCTTGAGTGATTATTCAATAATTAACTGTGTATAGAAACTCTAGTATTTACATTGGTGAGAATAATATCATAAAAAATATATTAGTCATTCCCATTCTATAATTAGATATTATACTAGGGATAGACTGTCTCTCAAAGTATAATGATAAAATCAACTGTTAAAGTAAGTGAATCCCATTATTCATGAATGGAAAACCTATAACTATTTTTAAATGATATATTTCTCAACCTTGAACATTATCAAGAAACACCACACATAGCCTTTGTTATGAAAAATACTGGTGAAGATGAAGATTAAAATGAATGTATACAAATAGAGAATGATCCCACCATTCATTAATACATTGTTATATTTCCCAAGGAGTTACATGGGCCTCCGTTGGAAAGGGAGGTAGAGTTCTCCATTGAACTTATTCATGGATCCAAGATGATATAAAAATACCCATACATAATGGAAAATGTGGAGTGGGAATAATTAAATAAACACATCAAATTTGTTTTGGATAATGGGTTTATCTGTCCAACTATGTCTCCATGGGAAAACATGTTCACTTTGTGAAGAATAAGTATGGACCAATGAGGTTATGCAGTGACCATAGAGAATATAATTGGATCAAAATGAAGAACATGTATCCACTTCTAAGAACTAATGATTTATTTAACCAAATTCATGGGGCTGAATTATTATCTAATATTAATATTCTATTTGTTTATAATCAATTGGGTGTGGATAAAGAAGATATTTTCCAAGGGACACATTTTTATTAATATATGGGCATTATGAGTTAGTTGTTATGCCTGTAGGATAGACTAAGTCTCCTAAAATTTTTATGTATTTGATTATTATAGTCTTTAATTACCCTTGATAACATTATGGTAGTTTTAATTGATGAAATTTTGATATATCCCAAAATCCATGAGGAACAATAAGATCATCTAAGGGTTATATTTCAATGTCTATAGAAATAGAGGTTATTTGGAAAGTTCAAAAAATGTGAATTTTTTATACAAGAAGTTTCTATCATGGGGGATATTGTAACCAATGAATGTATATCAATTTACCCTAGAATGAAAAGGGTTACAAAGTAGTGTCCTCTTCCTACTACAATAACATAGATTCATAGATTCATTGGATTATCATTATATTATAGGAGGTTTGTGAAAAACTTTTCTCAACATTCTATTCAACAAAGAATGTTATCTTGAAAAGGGGTATGTTTATCTGGACAATAGAGTATGAAAAAAGGTGTTAAGAGATGAATAAGAGATTCTTTAATATACCCGCATTAACTCTACACTCTATCTAATAAGTATTTTTTATTTTTAGCGACACATCCTTTAAAGGTATTGGGTGTGTCCTTATGAAAAATTATGAGGTGATTTATTATATATCTCAATAGTCGAAGTATCATGAGTGAAAATATTCCAATAATGATATATACAAGGTTGATTTTTTTCTCAATAGATATTAAGGAACTATATTTATAGGGAGAAATTTGATATATATAATGACCATCAATTTTTGAAGTATATTTTCACAGAAAAGAAATTGAACATGAGAAAAAGGAGACGATGTCAAATTCTTGAATACTATGATTATTCATTTCAATTTCACCCCCTAAGTTAAAACAAAGACCCTAATGAATTAAGTAGGAAATACCCTATTGTGATGGAAATGATGATGATTAAATGTGATCCTTCGATCAAATACCTAGTAAAACTAGGCATGGTAATCGTAAGGGAAGGGATATCATCAACCCTATAACAAATGATTTCCTAACCATAATTACTAGATAATATCAGAAAATGTCAAAGAGTTGAACCTTTTTGAAAATCAATATATTGGATTTGAAGAATCAAATGTTTTCAAAATTCATAATTGATAAATAAGGAGTACTAAAATTACCTACAAGGATATGTGTTTAATATATTCTTGAAATAATGAAAGAGTTTATGGATGTAGCTCATTGCTCTACTTTCTATATAAATCACGGAATCATAGAAATGTATATGAACCTTAGTGGTCATTGTTAATGGGATAACATGAAAAAGGAGATAACCAAATACAATACAAGTTTACTGGCGTGTCAACAAGTGAAGGAAGAGTGGTAACATCCTAAAGGGGTATTGTATCCACTACCCATACCAGTATGGAAGTTGGATAATATCACTATGGGATTTTTCATTGGTCTCCCAATAACTTCCAATGGAAACAATGTAATATGGGTTATAGTGGATGGTATCACCAAGAATGCCCATTATATCTCTATTTTAGAATATTTATCACTTGATCAACTCTCCAATATATATGTGAAAGAAGTGGTTAGGATGCATGTAGTTCAAATTTATATCATATCTAATAATGACCCATGGTTCACATCAATATTATAGAGAAGTCTTCAACATGATTTGTGTACCGAATTGCATTTCAGTACTGTCTATCATCCACAAAATGATTATCAATTTGAAATAATTATTCAGAATGTTGGGGACATTATAAGAACATTCTCAATAGAATTTAAAGGTGTATTTTATCAGAATATCTAATTAGTTTATTTTTTATACCACTATATCTTTAATTAGATCATTAAAATGGAACCCTGTGAAGCTATATATGGGAACAAATTCAGAACTCCTACTTTTTGGGGTGAATATGGTTAGAGAATTCTTCATGGGAATGATATTGTGCACAAGATTGTAGAAAATGTTCATGCCAGATTGTAGAAAATGTTCATGCCATCCAATGACACATTAAGGCTATTCAATGTCGGAAAAAGTGCCATGCATACAGCTGTCAAGGAGAATTATAGTTTTATGTTGCAGATAATATCTTCCTTTTAATTTTTCCTTGGAAGAGTGTTATGTTTTTGGAATAAGGGGAAGCTTCCCCCTAGGAACATTGGACCCTATAAAATCCTTGATCACATAAGAGCCATTGAATATCAGCTTGTATATTCTCAAAATCTTTCTCAATTTCCTAATATTTTCTACCTATATCTTTGAAAAAGTACATACCTAACCCCTCAAATGTACTAAATCCATAGTTGGTACAATTGGAACATAATCACTTTTATTGGCAGAAATTGGTGGAGATAATGGACCATAAAGACAATGTTCTACGCAATAAGAGTACCCACCTCATAAAAGAATTGTTGAGGAACCAAAAATATGATGATGCTATGTGGGAATCAAAGGGGTCAATGAGGCAGATATTCTCCCACCTTTTATCAACTGAGAGAATGAGTCAAAATTTTAGGGAAAAATTTTATTATTGGGGGTGAATGTGATGACATGAACATTTTAAATGATAATTGTTTCCTAAAAATGGGTGTTATATTATTACACAACAAAACTATATCTCATAAAAAATTATGTGAGTATAATTTAGATGTGACTATAAGGTTTTTACCATTATATTATTGTTAGTTAATTATGTCCATTGTTCTATGTGACCATTGGAAACTATAAACATAATGTTGTGAATATTGTTCATAAATATAAATGATAATGGTTAATTAACTATGAATGATGATTTGAAGGTCTTGTCCTCTAGAATCAAGTAGTACGAAGCCCATTTATCTGTTCTTGGGAAGGAGGTAGTATCACTATAAATCACTTTGGACAATGTCCAAGCTAAGATTCAATATATTAATCCATAAAAAAATCACATATGGGAGAAGTTAAAGTAAGTGGAGACTACGACTTGGGCGATGTTATTTGAGGCACCCCAAGAGTCCATCACCGTCACACACCTTACCCTTAGGTCATATGTAGGTGTTTTAATGGGTTATGTGTCAAGGACCTTGTTCCTTAAAATTCCATCACTTTGTTTGATTTTTTTATGTTATCATTTCTACTTAAAGAGTAGTTTTTCTTAATAAAATGTACAGTTAATTGCGAATAATTTGATAAATTATTTTTTTGATATTTGACATAGTTAGTTAATTATTATTGTAAAATAAACATTATTTTTGAATTTCAAATGTCAAGATTAATCTATGATGATTTTTAGTATTTTTCTAGGATGTTTTATATTTTTGAGGAATAGTTAAAAATAATGTATTTTTCATTTTAATAATTATTATAAATTAAATAATTTTTTGTTTGAAATTATTTTTCAAAAACTAACAGAAATTTATGCAATTTTTATGATATTTTTGGTTTCATAGTATCATCAAAATGTTTAGGTGAATAGTATATTGACCCTTTAAAATAAAAAGTTACCCTTATGAATAGTAATATGACCAATGGAATAGTAAACTCAACGTTTGAAGTATAGATATAATTTAGGAGTCTTAAATGGTAATTTTATATAATTATTTCATAGTATAAGTAAATACATAATTGATAAATTATTTGTTAAGTATTTTTATTTGTCTAGTAAATAATGATTTCCATAAAATTCAGGTTTCTCATAGTTAGAAAATAATTTTCATAAAATGATTTTCCTTTTTTAATTATACACATCAAAATATGGTTAAGGATAATTTTTGTGTTTTTTAAAATATTTTATTTTTTGGTTAACAATAACCATGTAGTTTTGAGTTTTCTGTATGTTTAATGACATCATAGCTAATTAATACTGATTAAATGACTAAGTTAATATGATAGTCGAATATTATGTGTATAAGTAATCCAAATAATGTCCAAAGTGACCAATACCATGACAAAATACTAGTGGTAAACCCATGGTATTTAAAATACCAATACTAAGGTGTCCTTAGAAATTATTAAAAACAACCCTCACCTTTTCTATAAACATCCATCTGTTAATTTGTCTTATTTTATTCAAAACTATTTACTAATGAACATATGATAGTAGTACCTCCCATATATTCCTCATAATTTGTCTTGAAGCCACCACGATCATGATCTTTATGTTTTTAGAGTCACTATTGAAGGTAAGGGTACTCTCACCATCTCTTTTCCATTCATACATTGTTTTTTTGTTTTATGTATTTAAAATTTACATTCCATGTTATTCTATCCATTTAATTCTATAAATTTAATATTTTAAAATTAATCTATGAATATGATAGAATTTAACCCAATCATTTTAATTTTTTTCTAAAACCATTATTCATATCTGTTATGCTGCTAGATTTTCGTCTCAAAATTTATAACTTTTTATCATGAAAGTATTTTATTTTAGCCTGTCAATATACAATCCTTTTTCATGTCAGTGGGATTTCAAATAGAAGTGGAAATTATCTATTTTAATTGTTGTCTTATCATAAATTAATCCTTCCATTCTTTTTCGTGTGTTTAAATTGACAAAAGGATCTTTTTTATGCACTTTATAAAGAACCATGATTTGGAAATGAAACATGATTGTTTTATTCTCCACGGGTTATTTATGAGACATTTATATGATATATTTGGCTTATATTAATTAATACATTTTAAGGGTCTGACAAGATAGTGATCTAATGCATTGGGTAAAAAAATTTAATCTATATAGGTGGTATGTTTTATGATACCTTAATGATTAACCATGGTAATTTTATCACACCTCGGTGGTAAACCATGGTGATATGATTATTAATGACTCAATTAAATGTTGAATTGGAATTTAAATGTTATTAGTCTTGTTATATTCATTATGATATTCCAATTTTTCAATTTCTTGTGAATTTAGGTATTTCCTCATGTTCTTATTGATAATCCTCAGAATCATAAGTAAATTATTTCCCATGTTACCCCTTATTTGGCCTTAAGTTATCCATTTTCATTGATGTATGTCTCCAAGATTTGAGAGGAAATGAATGTACTTAGGATAAATCTTGAATAATAAATTAAATTTAAATAGAATAATGTTTTATATTTTCATGTATTATGTACCATTTTTAAGACACTAAACATTAATAGATATTTTGTTTGTAAAATGTCAATAAAATTAATGTAATAAAAATGTGGGATTTCATAGGCATGATATCTATAATATTATATATATACTGAATTTTTATTATGTTAATGGAATATACATCATTAAACCTCTTCCCCTAAGATTTTATTCATAAAATGAAAATATCAGTTGTGATGTGTCGATTCACCACCTTCATGGATGATGAGTTTCCATTTTCAATTACCACATATAAAGATGGTCATAAAACCATTATTGTGTTTAAATAAGACATTAATAAGCATATTATATCTTTTTTAATTTTCATGAACTAATTTATAAACATAAATTTTCATAAACTGATATTATTTTTTTGATTAATGGAAAACCCTCCAAAATGAACGAAAAATGTATTATTACTATTTTATAAATTGAACCATATTTATATCAGAATAATTATAGATAAAGATATTTAAACTTATGTAATGTCATTAAATAAATATAATTTTATTTATTGATAATTATTCCCATTTTACATGAACTTCCATACTTCTATACATTTGAACCAATCATTAAAACCAAAGAAAAAGACACAACCAGAATGAAAAAATTGAATTCTATAATGCATAAAAATTGACATAAAATAAATTAATAAAATTAAAATGAATAAAATATGTGTATAAAAGTTTCTATATTTTCTAATTAATGAATCTAATTTGATTGTCAAATATTTTAATGCGAATAATGTAATAATATATAAGGTAATGGGATTCTCGAACCAAACACCATTTCTTTTGGTTATAAACTTTCATACAGATGTTTAGTGTGGATAGTTTAATAATGTTCCTAAAATATAATTTTTTTTCTACCCTATAATTTTATAGGATATACATGATTACAACATAGGTTTATGACAGATATATATATATATTCAAAATATTCCTCTTTCCAAAACACATATTGACTTCTTTTAAGAAAGTTTCCTCTACACTCAAGATTGATAATTCTTATACAAAGTATGTTTTTCCCTTTTTTATTGGAGAAAATAAGTGTTTTTCTTTTAATTTATGATTTATGAAATTCATATAAAACCCATTAATTTCTATGGGTTATCTTATGTCTCTATTTTTTATTACTTATATGTGGAATCCATGATTATGTAATGTTATGCCGTGATAGGTGGGATAAGAATTATATATTCCTCCAACACATTGGGTATTGTGATGTATCTCACGAGATAATGTGAACAATGTGTGAAAATTATTCTAGATATTTTCATAATTATGATTTTTGGTAATTCACATATGTTATGCACAAACATTATTTTAGAATTGTTCACAACCATGTGGTGTATTTTCACAATTATGGCATGATGTTCCATTTTTATGCATCACAACTTTCCATGAATTTATCTCGTGTTTCCTCCCATGATTATGAAAATGATACAATTATTATGTTATGATTAATATTATTATGATCTATCATTTTATATTATTCAATTCCCTTAATCATCTTGTTTTTGGGCTTTTAGATCACCCATTTCTTTTATGTATATCGTTAGGTGACTACATGTACGAAGGAGATTATGAACATTAGAATGATAAATATCATTTCATAAATAATTTTGTATGTTTTATGACATTTACGTTATATATGGTCATTATTATACCAAGAAATTATGTCTTTGGGTCATGTACTTAATCATCCTCTTACCGAGATCATTTATTTCAGGTGTGATTCAGGGGGATAGGGTTGTTCATGACATCACAAGGTCGGTGTACATAGCCTTCATTAAATGGCTGGGTTATTGAATTTCTCTCCATAAAGTGATTTTATACATGAAAACAGTCCTTAATATCTATATACAAAGGGTCATGCATATCACATAGTCATAAACAGACTCAATGCATTTTCACAACACACTTCATGGACTTGATATGAATCCTTGGTCAGTTTCTTATGCCATAAAAAACTATCATGGAATCCTTGGAGAAGACATTAAGGTGACCCATAAAAGGCAGGAGGGAAACCAATTCATGTATTACTTGGCCTTCATGTACCAACTAACCATGACCATATGTATATTCATAATTTTTATAGTTTGAAATTGTTTGAGGAGAACATTATTAAAGTGGATTCTCTCATCCTCCACTACATTAAACCCTTATAACCTCATTTTCCTTTAGCCTACTGTTTTCGATAATGCACCATTTTTTCACATACCCATTTCCATTTTTTCCTTCATTTTGGACAACAACCTACATGATATTAGATGATCATTTCTGAAAAAGTACGGTATCAATAGTTGTGTATCAAAAAATAATTTAGTTAATTTTGGAATTAGTATATGAGAATGTTAGTGAAAACCCTTGGGATAAGACTCTGTATATGTAAACATCAATGAATATTTGTTCTTGAAAAATAATAAATATAAGAATAACAAAAGATAAACTTTGAGACATAATTTCACAAAATAAAAAATTATTCATTCACGATTTATTGATTTATATATTATTTCAACATTTTTTATTAAAGAGTTTTAACTAGGAGAATGCATGACAAAAATCAGTGTGATGGAAAATGAAATTATTTCCCAAATGACATACCCAATTTCATAGGATGTGGAGTTCAAAACATTATGGAAATGATTAACTAGTTGTCTCAGGCTATAAACAATAACCTGATTAATGTGTAGCACCATCCTTTAACAAAGATGTAAAAATTTGCTCTCAAATATTTTAGGTGGAAACAAAAATTGATATTTAGTGAATCTTTAGATATAGTTATTATGAAAAAGTGGGATAACATAATATAGAATATATTTTCCTTTCTCTACTATTTTGAGATGGAAAAGGTTACTATTGGTGTCTATCATTTATATGGAAAGGATGATCAACATTTCTGGTTGATTAAATGAATCTATCCAATGGATGAAATAGAATATATAAAGTGGTAATACATTAATAAAATATTTCATAAAATTTATTTAACATGAAATCATTGTACATTGATGCAGAGATAATTTATAGAGCATAATAAAAAGGAAGTTGAATATATCATGGACTTCAACAAAAATTTCACAAGGCATTCAAATAATTCCTATGGTTTTGTATCAACAATGATAGAAAAATAGGTTGATTTATTAATGGTTTCAAACCACAACTTCTAAATGATCTATCTATTGGAAATTAAGGGAGTTTTTTTTGAAAGAACGATAATATTAATGATGATGATCAGCAGCCGTACATAAGCTAAGCCATGAAGGGAAATTGTCCAGCCATAGCTGGTTGAAATTGAAGGGGCCTGAGGCCTCTTGCTGATGGGCTTCATTATTTCCTTCCCTTTTAGTAAAGGAGAAGGTGCATCAAGAGAATCCTTGGAAAAGTGAGAGGATTCTCCTGATGATGAAGCCCAAAGGCTGGAGTCCAACATCATTTTGGTTAATAGCATTGATAACCGAAAGGTAGTCAGACTCAATGATGATATCAGCCCATCTACATTCCACAGCGAGCGTCATACCTGCAAGGATGGAATAGGCCTCCACAACTGTAGGTTCCCATAGGGCATGATGTAAATCATATTTTGATGTAATGATCAGCCCCAGATAATTTCGATCCAGGAGGTCGAGAGCAACAGGTCCATCCTTGGGGAGAAAAGCATCCACGTTAAGCTTAAGACTCCCTTCCATTGGGGGGTCCAATGAGGGGGAAAAGAGGGGGTAACACCTGGCGTAATGTTTTCTTTGTGGTCCTTCCAGCCCTTAATCCATGAAATGTCTCATTCAATCCAGAAGTCAGGGGTTTTATGATCATGGTGGAAAACCAAATCGTTACACTGAACCCAAATGATCTAGGCTAGGGTGAAAATAAAACCATCATTATATGATGAAAGAGAGGAACACAAACGCATCAAAAGATCGGGGAGGTCAGATGCAATGTTCAGTGAGGTATCCGAAGCCGGGCCCCATTTATTCCAAATTTCCTTAGCTCCCGGGCAGTGAATGATGGTCCCATGTCATTGAAGATATTAAATGAATGATGGTTTTTCTAAATGTAGGATGTAATGAAAAATGTGGAAAGAAATCTCAACCAATCACAAGTCAAAAATGTGGGAAGAAGTATCAGGGAAACATCCTCAATAGGGTAGGGAAATTTTATAATTGTGGTGGAGAAGTAAACCAAGATCATGAATGTCATAGAGACACGAAGAAGATGAACAATGTGGTGGATGAAAGGAGCATACCACACATAGTTCAATGTTTTAATTGTAGGAAGAAAGGTCAATATGCAAAGTAGTGTGCCAAACCACATGTCCTTTAGGGTAATCAGCATCAACAACCACCAAAGCTGAAGAAATAATTGAAAGCCCATGCAATCACTATAGCTGAAGTGGATCTAGAATATGACGTAAAACAAGGTACATTTCTTGTTCACTAATGAATGTAAAAATCGTTATTTTATTCTGGTCATATGAATTCCTTTATATCTTTCATGTTATAATATATAATTTATAGGAGCCTTGATAACTTGAAGTATAGATATCCTTAAAAACACTTAGAGGTGCGATCATTGAAACCCATGTGATGGGATTTTATCCTATTCGAATATATGGGAATATTCCCCCAATGAATATTTAAATATTTCCCTCTGTGGAATTCAATGCTATATTGGGCATAAAGTCGCTCTCTTTATATAAAATATACATCAAATATCACAAAAAAGAAATATCTTTTCATATTCCTACCATCCCATGCTCCTATATAAATATATGTAATATGATGAATTTACTATAGAAAATACAACAACAGTTTGGGTGTTGATACACTATGAAGAATCATATATTTTTCAAATTTTTAGTCAATAAATGGAATCAATGTTTAAGAAATTATGATTTTGGGGGAATACACAGATTTATTTACTAATGATTTTCCTGTAATTCCCATATATTGTGAGGTAGAGTTATCAATAGAGCTCATAAGTGGAGCCTCTCTTTTCTCAAAGTGTCCATACTAGATGTCCTCAATTGAACCATAGGAGTTAACTATGTTGCTTCAAGAGAATTTGAAAAACGGTTCATAGACACTAGTTTATTTCTTTGGGGTGCACCAATTAACCTTTTTAATGAAAAAGGATGGATCAATGTGGCTATGTATCAATTTCTAGGATCTCAATATGATCACAATAAAGAACCATTATCATACTATAAATATTTAACACTTGATGGATCAACTATAGGGATATCAATAATTCTCAATGGTGGATATGCATTTTAGATATCATAAACTGAATGTTGAGAAGTAAAATATCTTAAAGACTGCTTTTTATACACGTTATGGGTATTATAAGTTCATAGTGATTCCATTTTTTACTTACTAATACCCCTTCAATATTTATGGATTTGAAGGATATAGTCAATAGAGAATACATTGAAAAACTTCTGATAGTATTAAGTTAGTCTATTCTCATCCACAACAAGAGAAACGAGGAATATGAATAACATCTAAGGATTGTGAAGGAAATATTAACAAATGTGAAGTTGTATGCAAATTTTTGGAAGTGTGACTTTTGGGCGTGACATGTCATAATCTTGGGCCACATGATCATAAGTGAGGGACTATCTGTGGACCGTAAAAAATTAAACTAAATTGAGTAATGGACCCAAACCACTAGTGTAATGGAATTTGTAGTTTTCATGTCTTATATAGGTACTACTAATGTTTGGTGAGGAATTTATAATGATTTTATAACATGATAACCATGTTAACATAGAAATGGGTAATGTGTGTATGGAGGGAGGATTGTAAATAAATCTTCAAGAATCATAAGAAGAGGCTAATCACTAAAAATAGAGTGATTGTTTAAATAAAGGATTCGGTTTTTAATCATGCATAATTATAAATCGATAGGATACATCTCATGAGATTTGAATTTTCATGAGATGAACTATCCGACGCATGATCTAGAGCTAGCAGCAGTGATCTTTACCTGGAAAATTTTGTGACACAACCACTGTCGCGATATGTGTGACAAATATACATACCAAAAGAGTAAAAAATTTATATTTACTTAGACGTATCTCAATATGAATCAAAGGATATGGTTATAGTTAATCATGGAAAATTATTTCTTTATTGGTTACCATCCGTGAAATATGAACAAGGTAGTAGATTCTCTTAGAAAAAAGTCCCTTATACTCTATCTATGATGTAGATTGAGGAATACCCCATATTCATTGATATGAAAATATGTATTTATAAATAATAACAATAAAGAATATACCCTACCTCTCCCAAATTATTACCCAAATAACTATCCATGAGAAGATAAATGAGGTAGAAAGGGATGATCTGATGTTAAAAAAGAATGTGAATGAATTAAAAGAAGGGAATATAAAATTGGTCCATATCGATTATGATTGTGTGATACAGTTTGGAATAAGGATCTGTGTTCCTTCATCACCAAATATTTAGAATCATATATTTGATAATTCACCAAGATCTTTAGTCACTATCCATATAGGAAGTACTAATATATACCGTTATCACCAAGAAAATTTCTAGTGGGTCAAAATAAAGAATGATTTTGAAGAGTATGTCTCAATATGTTTGGAATATCATCAATTTAAAGCGGAGTGGTAGAGACCCTAAGGAATGAATCTACCATTAAAAATACCAACACGGAAATGGGAGAATATCTCTATGGACTTTTTCACCAGTCACCCAAAAATTGCTAAAGTAAATAATAAAATATGTTTATAGTGGATCGAGTCACCAAGACATCCCACTTTATTTCTATTTGGGATGATTTCTCCCTTGAACAAAATTCCATGATATATGTGAATGAAATGGTTAGGGTGCATGGGGTTCAACATTCGATCATATCTCATTATGATCCAATGATTAAATCTAAATTTTGTAGAGGACATCAAGAACCATTGAGTACTGAATTGGAATTAATCTTTCCAAATCACCCCAAATAGATAGCCAATCAGAAATAGAAGTTCAATCTTGTGTTGACATGTTGAGTACGTTTACAATGGAATAAAAAAGAGGGTGACATCATCATCTCCCAACAGTTGAGATATTATATAAAAATAGATTCCACTCAATTATTCAAATGTCTCCATATGAATCTCCTTATGGGAAGAAATTTTTAACTCTATCATGTTGAGGTTGGAGAAAAAAAGATACCTAGAGATGATCTTTTAGAAGAGATGAACAAGGTTTGAGCCATCTAGAAACATATTAATGATGCTCTGAGTCAGAAAAATAGATTTTTTGGTAAACATTTTGAGGAATTGGAGTTTTATTTTGGAGACAAATTCTTCCTTCAAATATCACTATGGATGATATTGTTGTTGTTTTGGATGAAAGGGAAGCATAGTCCAAGGAACATCATCCCCAATGATATTATTGATTTCATAGGAGCAGTGTTCTGTTGTATTGACATTCAAAAAAATATGGATCAGTATCATGAATTATTCATTGTGTCTATTAGGAGGAGGTATATACCAGACCCCTCACATGTACTGAATATGGATGTGGTACAACTGCAGAACGACCTCTATTATGAAGAGTATCTAGTGAAGATCATTGAAAATAAAGATAATTTTTTATGAAATAGGATGACTAACCTTGTCAATGTGTTATAGAGGAACCATAAGTATGAATAGGTGAAATGGGATCTATACGATGAAATGAAGGAGAAAAACCTTCAACTGTTTTCACCTTAATTTGTAATATGAAATTTTGAGGGTTAAATTTTAAAAGAGGTAAAGAATGTAACGACCCATAATTTTATCAGTGAAACATCACATATTATAATTATTTCATATGGTACAAAGCACTTTCACATCACAAATCATTCAATAGAAACATTATTTTTCAAATTTTAATAATAAAATATGTGTTATTTATAGAAATTAAGGAACATATACCATTGAAATATTAACATGAAAATTAGGAATTGCAATCAAACCAATAGGATAGTACCCTCACCTATGAAAGTATAAATAAAATTTATTTTATTATAAATGATAAAATATATATTTAGAATATGTTATAAGTAAATAAATTTTTTGAAAATGATAAATTATGTATTGATAAATTTATAAGACGTAATTATTTTATATAAAATTTTATAATTAATAAAATAATTTAGAATAAAATTTATTTCCAAATAAAATATTTAAAAATATATGTTTTTTTATTATAATGATAATATAATTATATGATACCATAATTAATTTTTCAAATGATATAAAAAATATATTAAAATATTAAAATCGATATTTTTCAACTAAAGTATTTTTTCATATAAAAATAAAAATTATCATATTTAGAAACTTATTCTAATAACATTTTTTTAAAGAAATATACATATTATAACATTATTAGGGTGAATTTTTGGAATTTTTCTAAAATAGTAGAATTTTCTTGTTAATAGTGTAATATAAAAATTTATGGTATAAGATAAATACATGAATTTTTGAGTTATGGATGTTGTATCATTGATATAAAAACCAAAATATAGAACACTCCATTATTTAATATATTTACTTATAAGGATCAACACTGTTGGTAGTCCTGAGCCAAAATAATAAAATAATAAATGTAATAATAAAACATATCCCTCTCCACCCCTATAAATATAAACCATATCTACCTATTCTAATAACAAATTCTCACCCTTTTATCTTATATTAATTAATCCCACTAACATTATCAATCCTATCTCCCATGTCTAAGAGCTTATGTTTTCAATAAGAGGCCAAACCTATGTTCCTTAAAGAGGTTCACATGGAGAAGATATTCAGGAGGTAAAATCCTCATTCAGTCTTTGATAATTTATTTTCTTTTTATATTCCCTAAATAACTCCCATTTTAAAAAAATAAATGACATCTCTAGAATAATATATATAATTTAATTTTATTCTGTTAATGTAATGGCCATTATCAAACCACTTATCCTCCCCTTTTAATCTTAAAATGAAAACCTCAACCATGATGTGTCAATTCACTGCCTTTAAGGATGCTGAGGTTTTATTTTCCTTAAATGCCTTCTAGGGTGGCCATTATACCATTATTATAGTTATAAAATATTAATATTAAAATAATCACATTTTTAATATTTTTTAACTAATTTGTAAAAATAATATTTTATATAATGAAATATTTTCATGATGGAAAGAAACCACAAAATCATCTAAAAATTTATTAATAAAGGTTTATATAATTAATCATCTACATATAAAAATATAAGACCATTTAAACATAAGTAATTTAATTAATAACATATAATTAATAATGTATATATTTATTATAATTTTACATGAACTTCCATACATGTATACAAGTGAATAGATCATTAAAACATAAAAAATGAACACTCAGAGGAAAATGACTTTGAACTCTATAACTCATCACATTGATCACAAAATCAACTTAATAAATTTAAAATAATTCAAATTCATAGCTAAGAGATAATTTATTTAGTAATTAATGAATATAATTTTATTATCCAAAAATTAAAGAGAATGATGCATTCAGACATAAGGTAAGGGAATTCTCAATCCTACTTCCATTTCATTGGTGGTAGATCACTTTTATACAAAATTTCATTATGGAAAATATATTAATATTACATAAATATTATTACAGTGTTATTCCCACTTCATTTCTAGGACATAAAAGTTTTCTTGTAATTTTTATGAAATATATATATTTTTTAAAAAATAACTCTTCTTTCCAAAACACATCTTGAATCCTCTTTATATAGTTCATTTTAGTCATGATTAATGATTCATCTATCAAGTATGCTTTTCCATTTTTCATTTGTGAACTCCAATTTTTATGCATGAATTTATTCATTATTATATTCTTAAAGAACCTATTTTTTCCATGGATTATTTTTTGACTAATATTGTCATATGTTCGAAGTGGCATTCAAGATTACATAAATGTTATAATGTGACGGGTGATCCCAAATTTATATGTCCCTCCAATGGCTTGGGTAATGTGATGTATCTAATGGGATAATTTGTAATATGAATAAAAATAATGATATCTTTGTTAAAAATGATGATGTAATGGTTATGAAAATATTTTATTTATGAACGTGATGCTAGTTTTATTTATAAAAATGTATTGTATTTTGACCTCTAAGGCATGCTATTTCTTTTTTATGATTTTCTACACATCATTCAATTATCGGGTGTTTTCTATCAAGATTATGAAATTATTACTATTGTTATGTTATGATTATTATTATAATTTTTACTCATGCTATATTGATTCATGTTATTATCATCCTCTTTCAAGGATTTTAGCTCATCAATTTCTGTGATGTGTATCCTCAGGTGACTACATGTACTAAAAAGAATGTGTATTTAAAAGGATATAGAACATTTTCATAAATAAATATTTATGTTTTATTATGTATATGTTATTTATGGTCCTAATTCTCCCATGACACTAGTCCTTTGGTTCTAGCATTTGTAACACTATAATGTTGTTTATATTTAAAATAATGTAATAATCATTTAAGAAAATGTAGAGTCACTATAAGAGAAAATTGACTAGTGGAATATGAAATTAGTGATAAAAACCACTATAAAAATACATTTTTTATAATTATATATCACACTAACTATTTTATTAACACTATGGTAACTATTTATTTATTTAATAACATACTTTGAGTGATTATTTGTATTACTATTTTTCAAAAGGCTATTTTTTCCTCTAGTATATTGATCTATCATCCTTGACCCAAAAATTTGTATCATCATTTGGCCAATGTTTACTTAGAACCTATGATTATTTTATGTTGATAAAAAAATTGGAAACTAAATCATTTGACCTTTATTATGATAATATAGTTCAACTGATTAATTCGAACTATTATTCTAACTTGAATATCCTAGCCCTAATATAATACGGAAGCAAAGACATGTTATTGAAGATGAATGTTATTAATTTTAATGAAGGAAAATACAGAAAAATCCCCAATTTTATAATTTTAGCAACTATAGGTAATGACATAATCAAATGTATGTATACACAAATTAGTTACTTGTGGATCATTGGAATATCATGGATAAACCATAGAAGCTCGTCAAGGCTTATCTAGAGACACTATTTAGTTATAAAATGGATAATTTTTTATAAATTATAAATTAATAAATTTTTTATACATTATTATATGTATAGGTGTGTATAATTATGTTTCAACAAGTTCGAAAAATCATATCATATGTATAATTCTAAATGTTACTCACTATAGTAAAAAATGATTTAATGAACCATGATTTCAATACTATGATATGTATACCAAGATTTCAATATTGGAGAAGTTGAGTTATTGAACTAGATATTCCACTTATTTACATGAAACTCGAATAGAGTTAGTGGACATGGAAAAGTACTAGACAACACAGATTTAGTTGAAAGGGTATTGAGAGATCTACCAAATAGATAGAATTTTATAAATGTGTTGATAGATGATTTTATGAATTATTTAGAATATAGTTTATGTAAAATAATTGGTTCTTTTATACTGTATCAAGTTGAATTGAAAAAAAATCATATGATTATTCAACAAGGAAGTAATTTATTACATTCATGATTAATATAAACATAATATCTATATATGTTGAATCTATGTCTTAATAATGTGATTTGTATGTGGATAAAATATGAAGAATGGTTTTCAAATATCTAAATTACTAAGGTTTCTAGATGAATATTAGAAAAAATAATGAAAAATAATACAATAATTTTTATTCATGGGGGAATAATTCCATTTTAGAACAAAAATTTCTTGAGTAAATGTGTAAAGGTTATATCCTAATTCTTTTAACCACAAGAATTTAATGAATTAGAATGATAAAATAATAAAGGAAAATAAATATTTTATTGTAGTATTTGATTTATCACATAAATCAGAACAAATAAGTGATCAAGGATGTGAAAAAGAAATAGGTAAGCTTTAATTAAGGTATTCAAATGATGACATCATGGATTTATGTTTGATTTAATCAATTACCGACACTAATGTGATAATAATGAAATATCTGAAGATGAAAAATTTATTATTTATAATTCGAATTCGAATTCTAATTCATTGAAATATAGAGCTGAAAAAATAATTATTGAAATTGGGGAATGATGAATAGAAAATATAAAAATGATTAATAAATATAGAGATGTAAGTATAAAAAAATAAGAATTAGGATAAATAAAATGAGTAACTGGAATAGAAATTTGATAATTTGAGTATCCATATATCTCAGAATGAAGAATCTAAAAGGAATTGTTATTCATTTGTTTTAAAACAAAATGATGAAAATGGTAGAATAAAATATTTTATAGAAAAGAATAATAAGGGATAGAAAATATGGTTTAATATAGTTTGGGGTTACCTGACAAATATTTGGAAGGAATTTAAGAGGCACAAGTATGAAAATATGAAGATGAGAAATAAGAATTCTTACTGTGTAGATAAATATAATAATTATTTATAAGTAATTACAATGGTAAATACAGATGTAAAAAGGTAATGATTTCATATTAATGAACCCCTATTTTTATGTGTGAAGGTGAATTATAATAAGAAAAAATTTTTTCTATAAAGAATCCATATTGTAACAAAAAATCATTTTTGTTATGATAGCTTTACTCAACGAATGAATAAGACTAAATTTGTTAAATGTAATAATGGTAGAATATATAGTATGAGTTGATTTAATTATTTAATGAAAAAAATTATTATAATGAATTATTATAGAGATATAGTAAAAACAATGGTCAAAACAAAACTACATTATCAATGAATTTATTTTGTGAAATACCGAAAAAAATTATGTTTGAAATTTGTTTTGTTTCAAAAAATATCTCCGATCAATTATTTTGAACTAGTGATAGAATTGGTTCCCAAAGGATGATATTGAAATTTAATTTTTCCTAGAATTGGCACTTTTACTAGGTAAGTATTTTTTATTACTCTAACTTTATTTGATCTACAACATCATGAAATGCTATATTTGGGATGCATAATATCTAAAAACCCTTATGATGTTATTTTATAGATTTAAGGAATTTACTATGAAATTTTATTATAATTTAATAAAGAAAACATGTTATAGTTCACATAGTTTTAAATTTTAGTTTTACATATTCTGGTTATTTGTTCATAATTCATATATATATTGCTTTAAATTATATATCTTTATAGCGGCATAATTTTAGTGGGAGTTAAACAATTTTTTTCAAATAAAATAATATAATGAGTTATTTGTTTTAAATTATTTTTAAATAGTTACTATATATAGAGTTTAGTATTGATAAATATTTTTTCATACATTTTTAAAAACTTGATGATTTTTTTTGGAAATAATTATTTTTCTTTATATGGAAAAATATATATGATTTTCACAAATTTGTGTTGGAAGAAAATTATAATTAAATTAGTTAAAATTGAATATGATGAATTATTTTATTATAGTGGATGAAATAAAATTTTTAACAAAAATGATCAAAATGTCACTTTATAACATCAAAATTGACTTTATGAATTACAATTGAGATTATTGGAGAATAAAATATAGATCATATTTTATTTTATATTGTAAATAATTTCTTAAATTGATTTTATTCTATAAAATGTATCAAACTATATTAATAATAATAATTTACTATTAATATATTTTAATAAAAAAATATAGATTCTTGAACATAGGTGGTGTTTTTATGTCTTTAAGCACATGAAAAATATGAAAAATAAATTTTCATATAGTATTTATGATGTATTTATATTTCATTGATTTGTTGTATCTTCATGGTAAATTGTTTGGAAAAATTATTTTCACATAAAGGCTGAAATTGTTTAATCATATTAAATGTAATGATTTATTTTATATATTATATTTCTAAAAAATTTAATATAGGAGAGGAGAATTTGGTTTTTTAATGTTTTTTTTGTAATTCATAATAAGAAAGAGATCCTTGGTTTTTGGAATATTTTTTATTATTTGATATATTAAATATTATCCACATTTAAATACTATTCTTAAATCTGTTATAATAAAAAAGTGAACATATGTTAATTGAAAAAGTTATTTTATTAAGAATTATATTTCAATGTTAATGTTCACTTATATTTAAATATTGTTTAATATGTTATTAGAATCAAATGATAATAATTTATGTAGGAATTATATTTATGGAATTATTTTTATTAAAATATGTTTTAATTAATATTGTTTAATTGTGTTTTTTGTGCTTTAATTTTTAATAATTTATATCATGTACTAATTATAATAAAAATGTTCAAATATTATTTATTTGTGGAATTTTCATAAATGAATATATATATAATAATATATAAAATATATTGTGCATGTATATATATATATATATATAACAATTTATAAAAAATCCTAAAATTGAAGAAATATATATATATTTATTCTCCAACATTTTTTATCATATCTATCATTTTTAAAGCATCACCCATCATGATACTCTTCAACCAGCTCCACATTAGCACTGATACTATGATTTGGCTACAGATAATCTTCTATACTCTATGCATACAACAGAAGTGAACCATTTTCATCTTCAATGATTCAACATACGAATGGTGCATTATATGGTTTGACCACCATGCATTGTCTTACATGAATTCTAAAACCATCACATATTTTCCCATCTTCAACTGTAAGAATCTATTTCTTCCTCAAATGCACTGGCCTACTCCCTCACTAGTTCAATATTGATGAAAATACCTAATCATCTTTGTTAGTGAATGCAGTAGTGTATATACTTACCAATTGGTCGACATGTGCTATTAAAAAATTTATATTGGCTATTTCATGTTATTTTTATTTAATTTAATGGGATTAGGGAAATAATATTTATGATTATAGGGTTGTCGATTATCATATGAACTGGTTCTCTTAGATTTTACCCCAAAAGGAGGATTTTACAAAACAAAACATAAACTGGAATTTTTCACCCATACCCCTGTAATCCCCCTCATAATATAGATTTTAATATTATTAAATGGATATTTATAATTATATATATAAATATATAATTGAAGTTATTTAAAATTATATATATTTATAGTTATAAATATATAAGTGAATAAATATTTATATACATATAATTATATATATATACATGAATGTAATAATGATAAATTTGAAATTAGTGTTTGATCAGCTATGTTCAATTGGTGTTTTTAAAAAATGAACTCTTTTTGAAGAAAAATATGGGGACCCCGAACCCGAAAAAGTTTACAAATATTTATTTACCAATATATTAATAAAATTATATTAGTAAATTAATATTTGTAAATACATATTTATTATTCTTTAAATATATTTATAAATAAATACTCAATTTGGGGTGATCCATCATCCAACATGTGCTTCAAAAAGTTATTGAGAATAAACTGAAGACAAAGTAAAATATAAGATGGAGAATGAAAAAAATTGAAAACCACTTCAATACACCAAATACTCATATATCGGATCATCCACCACACATACCTCCCTAATGACAGTCCCTCATCCATGTTTTAGTGTTTTGAAAAGTCTAATTATCATTATCATCTAGTGGGGTTATATATTAAACCAACTATTAAACAACTATTAATTATATGTGTTTGTGCCTCTAACCTTGGGAGCATTTTTGAATTCTTCCGAGAAGGCCTCTTGGTTTTTGGAACTATTAAAGATGTGGTAAAAGCTATGTGACCTTACCTAAGAGCCATCATTCAATTCAACCATACTTATTTTATCCTCTTTATTTCCTTGATTTTCAAATTAACTAGCTGATTCAAAAGAGTCGGGTGAAATCTCAAGGGTTTGTATTACTTGATCATGAGAAAAATTTACCAATTAATTCTAGAGAAATGAAGTGGTCTCTTTCCATTGGTTTATACTAATATGTTTGACATACAATGCTTTTAATTCTCTCCCCTGACCAGAGATTTCCAATTCATCTAGTTTTCTAAATGGATATTCAGTGGAATTATGGAATTCAACTGAAGGATAGTTCCTTTCTCCATTCAAGGGTTCCTAAATATATGAATTTTCTTTTGTTTGTATAGTTGATATGATAGAGAAAATATCAAATTTTTTCTTACCCTTATGGTCAATGGAGGTAGCCAATATTCCCTCAAACCTTAGTTCCATATCATTCTCTACTCCACAATAAGATATTTTTCATATTCATCATGGTCCTAATCATTTCTATCACATGAGATCAAGGATTACCCTGAAAGAGATAGTCTCTTAGACAAAAAATTATGACCATGTAGATTGGTAGCCTTAATGTGTAAACAAAATGGTTTGAAAAAATATACATTTTAATGTAAATTAGTTTTTGATTACTATATTTTTTTAAATATTTATATTTTTCAAAAGATTATTATATGTTTAGTTGGTGTAAAAAAGTTACCTAATATAGTATATAAACATTATAATTTATATACTTAAAATTTCACCCAATTGAAACATAATAATAATCAAAATATAAGAATTTGAAATTTTTTAATTTATAAAGTTCAAATACAATCTAAATGAAATTTTAAAAATAGAATAAAAATATAGAAATTTATTGAAAATAATAATTATTTCACTAAAAAAATGTAATTAAAAATAATTTTAAATTCACAAAACATCATTATTTCATATCATAACATTTTTATGTATTAATATTTCTGATATTTATTTCTCTACTAGAAATTGAATCCACAAAAAAAATTAACATATGTGCATAGTAGTGGGATTTTATGTTTTTAAAAGAGGTATAGAAGCTATGGTGTGGATAAATAGGAGAACCAATGCGGCTTATATGTTGGAATAAATTGATATACAATGATTTTTTCATTTCATGAAATGCTTGAAACACAAGGTTTTGATATTTCTAGACCCATATAAAAGACATAATCAGATATTAATCCTGAAGAATTAAATGTATAAAATATCAAAATTATTATGAATAATCAAAAATAGCTTCATTTAGACTTGTATATCAATAGATATAATTGCAAATACTAAAATATATAAACTGGCTCTTTTAAAAGGGTAACAAAAATGTTGCAGAAATTCCGAAAATTTTTAAGGCATTGAAATGACTTTTTTAGAAATTATATATAGTGAATAAAATAATAATAAACATATTATATTTCATGTAAATTAGGAATTATAAAATCCCAATCAATAAAACTCATGATATCATAAAAATTTGGATATCTAATTAGAACTCATTTTCAAATATTTGAAATAAGTCCATGTTCAAGTCAGAAAGTCAAACCGTAACAATTATAATTATTCTAAAAAAATAAAATGAAAATTTTAGAGATAATGTGGATAGATAGAAATTCATTTCCTCCATCATGAGAAAAAAACAGCATATCAAAATTTTCATGGTCATCCCCATATTCACACTTAGAGTCATCGACATCATCTGCTATTTACCACTTAGACTGTGACTTATTTTGGTTGAATATCACATAGTATTTCTCCATGATCATTTCCTACTATGGAGTGAGATAATTATATGTATCCATTAGAGAAGACTTGTAAGACCATGTTTGTCCTTGCCTATGTGTAGTAGCTCAATCATCTCATCCATTCACCAACTAAGAAATTTTGGATGATGACTTTGTCTCTAGGATTTTGGTTGTTTCCATGTCTCTTACACTATCTCCAAATTAGAATACCCCTTATCAATGATGTTAATAAACATATAAAAAGCACACTCTGTCCATTTCATCATATTATGGGAATCAAACACTTCATAAGAGGATGAGGTAGGAAACTACATGTTAGTAAAGATCTGCTCAAAATGAAATATTAATTTCATATAAAATATTTTTTAAAAACCGTCACTATCTACTAGTTTTTCCCATTATAAGATTTTATGTCAATAGCAACCACATTTCAAATTGTCGAGTCAAAATATAATATATATTTTCCACTTCTGATTATTGTGGAAATCTATTATCCTGAAAAAAAGTTCATCAACCACAGCTTGACTTTAATCCCCATTAGCATCAGTCAATAAATTACAATCTATTCTATCATCACATGGTATAGAATTTCATTGAAAGGAATTTGGTTTCCCTACAACAAAGTTAGCCTAAGACTAATTGTGTATAGGAGTTGAAAAACCATGAGAAATCATTACAGTATCATCATTTGAATTTTTAGCATCATAAAAACTATCCTTCTTATATTGTTCCTTCTTATTATAGTGTCTTTATTTATGCCCATGAGCTAAAAATAATGAGCAAGCGACCTTCCTTCAAAAGCTCAAATTATCAGGACCCTTAATCATACAATCTGAGAGAAAAATCAGAACGCTTTAATATCAAACATTAAATTCAAAACCACTAGATTCAATGGAAATAATGATTTTATCTACCACGGGAAGAACCAAGATCACCCTCGACCAAAAATAGAGCGTAGTGCCCAATCCATGCAATCATAGTTCCCTTGTCCAGTCTAATTAGTACCCAAATCACATGTTTTATGTCATACATGATTTTTTGATTCAAGAACTCACAGTTTAAGCCAATTATTTTAACCTGAATATAAAAAGATAAATTGTATACGTTGAGATAACAAAAGGATCTAGGCCATTCATGAATATGAAAGACATCAAGCTTTAGAGAGTTTTAGAAAATCCCCCACGCACGCTGCTTCAAATCATCAATGGGAAAGCGGATGTAAAAACAACCACTACATCCTAGTGATATGCACCAGCAATTGAAAAAAATACAAAATCATAGACAAAAGCAAAAAAAGGAATTCCACCATCAACATATTTTATTCTCATGGATGAATTAATCTAGAAATAATCATGTGATTACCTAGAATAAAACAATCTGAAATTCCAGCTGCATCAAATTTAGCATGTCCAACAGTCCCCTTATAAAGAGTAGAAATATCCCCAATCTCTTTATAGAGAGAGAAGTTATTCACAAAAATATATTCATCCATCTTGGTCATGATTTTATCACATTTGTTGTCTTTATATATATGTGAACTGAATTTTTGTAAATGAAAACAATTCTCATCAAGGAAGGAATCAACTAAAGAAGAGACACACGTCACCATAATCAATGTAGACGTGGCTGAGAAAAATGTGACTAGATCTATCTATATCGTCTAGATTCAATGAGTTCAGATAGATCTCCACTTGAAATTCTTGCTGGATGAAATCCAAGAATCAATATAATCCCTAGAAGCATTGTCAAATCAATGATCTCACCAAACTCATCTAGATTGAACCGTCACTATAATAGAAAGAAAAAAATATCCTAGAAAACCCAATATTGACATTGTTGAAGCCAAATCGTCTCACCAGCTACTTTGTGATCCATTAGAAACTGTGACTAGAAATTTAGTTGACCGTGACCAGGGACCCATCACAATGTGACAAACAAATAGCAACCCAGTATTCCAAACTGAATATTGGTGCTGAGGAAGCCAATAAAACATAAACACCATGAGTATCACCTAGGAAACACTGCTATAGAGTTATCATCCTCCTAAAAACATTTTCAAATAAAACAGTAAGATGGTTTTGGATATAAATTATAGGTTTTGAAACAAATATGATTTATTCCATTAAAATTACTTTTCATTATATTTTTTAATGAAATTATGGTTATTTTAAATTATTTTTCATAAGCCTATTCAATGTATCAAATTTAGTTTATATTATATTTATACATTATAAGTTATAGAATTGCAATTTCCCATACTTTTTACATTATTATGTTTCATTTATGACTTTAAACACATATTCTTTATAATTTACACATATATTTAATTGAATTTTGTCTCAATAACTACACATATAATAAATTAATGAAAAATAAATAAAAATAAATAAAATAGTAAAAAATAAACGTACAGGGATCAATCATTAATGTTTAAAACCGATACATTTACTAATTTAGAAAAATTATTTTTATATATCATTTTATGTATTATATTATCAATTAAATTATTATAAAGTGTGGTTAAATAATTTATTATTATTTAATATTATTAATTTCATTATTAAAAAAAATTAATTACATTATCAAATATTTAAAAAAATTAAATTAGTAAGTATGAATAAATGTGTAACTAATACTAGAAAATTACTTAATATTATGATTATAAATAATCCGTAATTAAATTACTAATATATAAAATAAATTTTCTAATAATAATTTTATTACTAAAAATTTATTATATATTTTTGTTTATTACAAAATATTTTATAATTGAAAACTTATAAATACATAAATATAAATACTATTATAATCATATTATTAATAAAATATATATAAATTAATTTTAATTATATTTAAAAAATTCTAAATCTATATACTGAATTTTTAATATGTATTTATAAATATAATATATATATATATTTAAAATATATATAATTATAAAAATAAAAAAACATTTACTTATAATTATTACATATTATATATATATTTATTTATAGAATTATAAACATATTTAAAAATTGTAAATATGTAATTATAAATATATATTTATATATATAATTCTAATTACATATATTTATATAATAATATGCATGTTTATTATATTGAATATACATATATATATATATATATATATTCAAATAAATAACAAAAAATGTAGACCATGGAAAACTCCATTACCCCAAAAAATTTAGTAAATAAAAAAGTATGACCAGGGAACATAGAGATGATAGGGTGTGAGTAGAAAACACCATGAAATAATATAAGATCATAGATTATCCTTTATTTCTACTACCCATACCATTAAATCAACCACAATATATAGGTTTTCTTCCACTCCTCCACTGCTTCAGGGTCATCCAAACACCTCCTTTCTCATATTTATCCGTCATTTCTTCAACCACTGCATTGCCCTGAGCATCATCAACCAATTAACAACCATTATTGTCTTTTCCATCCACAGAGTCTTCAAGTATGATTTTTCCAACCAACAACCCCTTTTCCTCTTACAATTTGAACAATGACGGAGTGACAATAGACATGTGAGATGCTAAGTTTTTATACCTTTTCTCTCATAGTTATCTTTCTAAATATCATAAAATATTGGAGAATTGATGGAATAAAAAATAGTGGAGAAGTTTATCTTCCCAAAACCAATATTAGTTGAAGTAATAGATATTTCATCATCATGTGTGGCCACCATAAAAAACTACAGCTTCAGAATCAGGTTATGTGAAAGTATCACATTCCTTTGAACATTACCAACATGAATAGGTTCACAAGAGACATCTTTACATGAAGCATCAGCTATCAATAAAACATGATAAGAAGGAGCATCAGATAGAGGAGTTCACACAAACCCCATACCAGCAGGATGCTTATCAGAGAAATCCTGTGAATCCCCCAAACCAGATGAAATAGTTTTCCAGGTAGCCTTCACCTACTGAGATCCTATAGTAGTAAACAAAGGTGTACCATGTATCTCAGAGGGATGTAATTTCCACTCAATCGTATAATCATTCCTTTAAAACTGAACTGAATGAGAACTAATTTTCCCTGTTTTGAAACCTCAGTATCTGATTCACGAGGTTGAAAAATCAACAACTCCATGATTTCAATTTCATTTTATTAGAATTAATAGTTATGTGATATAAATTCATACCGAGTGACACAAGGTGAGAGATAATAGGGCATCTGCATGCTTCAATACACTCATAAAAATGTGACGGTTCTCTTCAACCACCACAAGCATTCCATTCCTTGATATCCTATTATAAGAGTCAAAATCACAACTTTGAGACTCATGGAAGAACCGATAAGAATGTTCTCCGGGATCTATTACTCTTGAAGATCCTCCCTAATTAGATCACTTCAAGCGTTCAAGGACTTTTGAGAGGTACTATAACTGAAAATTTGTTCCTCAAACCAGATCCCTTTTTCATTTATGAGTTACCACATAATAAATCTAGGAGATCAATGTAATCAAGAAAGGGTGAAATCATCGGACTTGGATTACCTAGATTCCATGTTCTTAGAGGGAGAAGCTCAATGACCATGACATCACTCCTCCACCTTTCTGAACTACATTCAAATAAATATATTCTTATATTCCTGAATATATTTAATTAATTTTAAATAATTAAATATAAATATAAATATATATTTATATTTATAAATACAATTATGTATAAATATTAAAATATGTATTCATTTATAATTTTTAAAATATAGTAAATATACATTTAAAAATATATTTATATATAAAACTGAAAATATTTATTTATATATTGTTATTTAAAAATATATTTTTATAAATATGTTAATGAATAAATATTTCATAAATATGATTCATTTTTGGAAACACTATAATTGGGTTTAGAATTAATTTCAGTTTGAAAAGTAATACCCAAACCCACCTATAATAATCATACTAATAAATCAGTTAAAAATTTTATTATAAATAAATAACAATAAAATTATTAATATAAAAATATAATAATTATTAATAATTTTATAGTTAATATCTTATTATATGTTAAATTTTTTAAAAACTTATTATAAATAAATACGTATAAATATAAAAATATTGATTTATAAATATTGATAAATTTATATAAATATAATTATATTTAAAAAATAAATAAAATAATGTCATATTTTTTAATATAAATATTAAAAAATTTAAGTAATCAAAATTATTTATCTGTAAATATATTTTTATAAATATATATTTATAAAATTATATATATTATTATATATGTACAATTATGAATAAAAATAATTATAATTATATATATATATTTTAGTAGGTTATATTAGTAGGAAGGTTGTAAGGTGGTAACGGGTGAAAAAACGTCACTTCTTGTGCTATTTTGTGAAAAACCTAAAAGGTTCAGATGAGACAATGATTTTGGGGTAAACCCCAAAATATCTAATTCAACTGGTTCTTGAAAAAACTATAACCCTATATAATATAACCCTTTCCCAATTTATTTACAATTTAAAACAAATCTCCCATATTCAAAATTTTCCACATGTGCATGACCTTTAAGCTTCTTCACTCTCCCCTATCTATGATCATGTCTACTGGAAACAGGACACCATGAAGCTCTTTCACTCCACACTCATCCAAATTTTCTTAAATGCAGTATATCCTCCTTGTCACCTCATCTCCTTCAACCATTATATCATCCATATTTGCTGGCACCATCCAATATACTATGAAATCTACCATGAATATTTTGAAATAAAATAAGGAAAAAATGATCCTATAATGTGTTTCCTTTCCATGTGAAGGAAGATGAGATCCAATCCATAGTGAATTCCATATTCGAGTTCTCTAGAATGGATTTTACTTCTTTTGATGATGTTTTCTATGTTATGGAATGTCAGTGTACCTACCATGAACTGATATGCAATGTGACTGCCTATGTTTCCCACTTACAGTGGAAATAACTAAAACCCACCATGAAGTTATGTTTTTGAAAATGTATTAATTTTTATACCTAACTAGATTCCATATTTTATACTTACCATGAGTAATAATTTCATATTACTATAAATTAATTTCTTAATGACGAGAAGATTATTTTATGTGACGAGTTGTGTATTTTATGTTACTTATCATGATGGTATAATTAGTGTACCAACCACAATATATTGAATGATATGTATTCCAATTGGAAGACTTATTTCTCACACTGTCAAATATGTTGATAGTTTATTTTGAAAAAATTAATAATTGTACAGAATGAATGTTTATTAAATTTTTTTACATTATATAAAACTGAAATTTACTCAAATTTTTTAATTATTCAATGTTTGTGTGTAAAAAATATAAATTATACAGAGTTTTTAAAAATTATTTCATAGAGAAAATATAATATATATTTTTTGAAATTAATGATATTTATGTTATTATTATATACTCTTTTTAATGATATTTTTATAAAATAATTTTATGTATCATTTATTATTTTGTATTGTATATTTTATTAGTTTATAAAATGAATAAAGAATATAATGAAAATATAGAAATCTATTGAATAATGAATTATTGTAGACATTCATTTGAAAATTCTAATTATATTATTATTAATTTCATACACTATTTTAATAGATTACAAATTTTTCATTAACTAGAAACTTATTTGTTTTAGTTTTAAAATTTCATTTATTTTAATTGATATCATTTATTATAACGGTCATATTAGAAATTGATTAATTATATTTAATCTAAGAATGAATTCCTTTCAATATTATTATTTAATACATGTCAAATATTTACATATGAATTTATTTTTAATTTCTTTAATATTTTTAACAAATATATGTCCCAGAGATGTTTTAGAAATACCTGAATGAAGATTATGGGAATGATAATCGAAGATTACTCAATAAATATTGAATAAGGGTTGTAGTGAGAAGAACTGTGGATGAATATACAAATACTAAATGACTTTTTGAACAATGGATGTGTTTTTTTGTTCATGAAAATAGAGATTATGTTGATACTTGATGAAGATATTATTTGACTACTATTTCATTGGTGTTGACGCAATGAATCTTCCACATAAAATTCATTACTACTTATCTGATCAATGTTCTTCAAGAGACACTATCTTCATGTTTTTTAATCAATCTTTAATAGTTTTATTGTTTCTAGTTTTTCATCAAATTATGTTTATTTTTTAGTTTTTAATCATTATAATCAATTACTACTTCACAAAATCATAATAAGGTCTCATTTTTATTCTTCTACCCATAAAAGTTTAGTTTCTTGGGTTTTTAACCCAGAAACAAAATTAGGATATTGGTTTGTGACTCTTGAAAAAAGACTTGCTAGGCTAGATTGTGACTCCTGTAAAAATTCATGGTTGTTCCATTGGGTATTATAAATGCAAGAGTTTGTAAATAGGTAATCATTACCTTAAAATTGGGTTTATATTATTGAATATTTATCTCTTCTAGATGTATAAAATATTTAATATTGTACTTGGATATCTATGATTAAACAACTATATAAAAAAATTTATATTTTTATTTTATATTTACTTTATTCCTTAACATTGAACTCACTATTGATTTATTCGGTAATATAATTTGATGATTATTTTTATTAATAAGTTTAACAATAAAATTAACCACCTCCAGTATTTACCATTAAAAATAATCCAATATAAATGAATTTCAAAATAAGTCAACAAAACACATCAAAAATGAATTTTTATCGAAATAACATTATGAGCATAAAAATGAACTTAAACGGAAATATAATTTAATGTTGATAAGTATGGAATTATTTATATTATATAAAATCAAATTTTTGTTATATTTAATTTAAAATTAAGTATAAATGAGAAGGATACATTTCAAAAAATTTATTTAATTCAAATAAATGGATAGTTTCAAGAAATAATTATTGTTCACTATTCACTAAAAAGTAAATATTTTCATAAAAATATCAAAACATTTTCCTAATACAATTATGAAATGATAATTTAAAAATTAATTTTAGATTTTTAAAATCAAAAATTTAAAATTATAATAAATTAATTTTAATTTCTACATCAAAATAAAATAAATTCATTTTTAGATCAAAATGGATTTTTGATGCATAAGATGAAATTTTTATCATTTAATTTCTAATAAACATAATTAAATAAATGATAAAAAATTATATTTAATATACTATATACATAATTAATTATAATCATGTATCAATACATATTATTTTAATCTATTAATATAAAAAATATATTGGGTAAATAAAAACTATTTAATGAAATATTACTCTTTTAACTAAAAACATTTTATATTCATTTCTATCCAAGTAATAATATTTTTTAGATTTATTTTTCATTTTATTCAATTATATCATTCTATATATTTCATATTATTTTTATTCCTATTCATAGCTTCAAAACCAATGACTATGTCATAATTTCCATATATATATAACAATATTTCTATAGTATATTATGGTTAGTTTAGGCATGGTATTCTGTATACCACAAGCTATCAAATACATTTTATAATATAATTAAATTATAAAATACTGGGGCATATAAATATACCCAAATAAATAAAATATATGTGAATTTTTATCCTATATCACATAAAAAAGGTTCCAATGTTTTAAAAAAATGCTAATGAGTAGAAGGTAAAACATAACCTCATAAATGGGAAAAATCATCTTATTTAAAAATTCCATTTTTGAAAATCTGAAATCATATAATGTGACAATAAAAATCCATTTTTAAATGAGGGGTATTTAAATTAAAAGTCACTTAGAATAAAAAATAATTGGGTTTTTAAATAATATAAATATATACTCAAATTGTTAATATCGACATTGAGGATAAAAATAATAACAAAAAATAGTAGAGAGTGATGGGGAAAATAATCATGATAAATTTAATGATAAAAACCCCATAAATTACTATGGGTTAATGAATACTATAAATTCAGATTAGATAAGGTTTCATGATAACATTTTTATTTTATGATCCGTTTCCTTAAGTTGAGTGATTATTTTACTATTGAGATTAAGAACACAATAAAATATTGTTACATTATTTAATTATGTTTCATATTAAATATTTCATAATTTTGTTGTTCATAGAACAATTTTTACAAAAATTTCATCTCTTACTCCATGAAATGAATAATAAAAAAGATTTTTTTTTGTATAAAGTAGTAAAATTAACATTTAATAGATCAAAACTTCTATAAAAGTATAACATGTTATTCCTCATTTATTTCTACATTAAAAAACATTGATAGTAGAGGATAAGATATCATGTGATCTAAATAATCTTTTTTATAATTAAATTCAAATGTAATCATTAATACACAAACAATAACACCCACAGGTTACCAATTTTTTTTTTATAAATTACTATCCATAAAACTCTTTAAAATATTCCTCACAAAATTTAAAAAAAACACGAAATATCTGTGCACATATTCTTTCAAGATCAACATAAATGATTTATCTAAACGTAATAAATGAATCATAAATGCAACACATGCATAATCATTGATCATATAATTTCTAAAATATACTAATCTTTTCCAAAAGTAACATGAATCACCACAAAGGTACCATAAAACAATATATGTTTTTAAAGTGTAATAAAATCTTTATTCCATAAATAAAATTAAAATCTATGTTTATGATAAACAAATAATATTCCTAACTTTCAATATACCTTTTTCCCAATTAACAATAAGTACTAAAACATCATATATCAACATAACCATATTAGTTATCATTACCTTTAAATATTTTCGAAAAATATATTAATTAATTATTATAAAAAATAATTTCCCTATAAAACAATTTAAACATATTTTTTTATGAATTCATCAATAATTTATTAAAACTAAATATATTTCACCAAAATTATGCATATTAAATAAAATCATTAAAGGGTTTTCTATATAGTTAATCATATGATAAACCATATAATTATTTTCCCACGATGTCTTATAAATCACTTAATATATCCTTATATGAATCATCATATCCTCTATATTTATCAAAAAAATTCCTCTGATACCAACATTATAAAAGAATATTTTTAAAAAAATACATTATTGATAAATAATATTGGTCGAACATTCTTACATAACAATGATATTTATGATTATTATATTTATATAATTAGTTTAATATCTTATATAATAACGTGGGAAATTACCCTATATTTCCATTTTGTTTCAAAAAATTACTAGGTTCCAAATTATTTTTCATTCATGAAACATTTTATTCAGTTAATGAAAATTATCATTATTCAAATTTACAATTCATAATAGTTCTTATTGATCCATAGGACTTCGGAAAAAAATATAAAAACATTGGATGATCATAAAATTCTTAGTTAGGTATATAGAACAAATAAAAATACAATAATGCATTAGAATTTAATGAAATCCTATAATAATGTTTATCATTTTATATAATAATCTTTTCACCTCAATGTATCCATTTTTCTAATAAAAAATGATATTAAATTCACAATGTTTACATAAATTGTTTTGGAGGATGCAATAATGTAAAAATCATAATTCATTAAATCATTATAATGAAAAATAATATTTTAAAATTATAGGATAAAAAACATTCCATTTAATCATAATCAAATTTTACAAAATTAGTAATAAAATTATTTCCATAAAAACATATTTTAATTCATACAAAAACATTTATGATGCTTCAGGCATCATAAAATCATCCTGAAATCAACATCCTCAGTTATTCCAACATTCTCTTAAGATGGACAACACTTTTTTAACTATTTCATATCATAAGAATAATTAAATACATCTACATTCTCATAGAGTAAATTTAATTAGTTTACTCCACCATTTACCAAATTCATTGGAGTGAATTAACAGAACCTCCCATAACATAATTAATGTAGTCTTATAAGGGTTTGGGTTCACTCTGTATTCATTTTTTCATCAATAATTCCCTAGTTTTATGTTTTAAGATAATAAAATTTATTAACTGGAAATTTACATCATATATTGAGATAAATTTTTTTTTTATCCTTAATATTTCATTATATCTTTAAAACATAAAATTTTATAACTGTTACATTTCATCATAAGAATCTTAAAATTAATATTTCACCCCATCATGAAGAAACAATTCTTTTATCACACAAAAATGGGATGTAATATCTTTATCTATTGATAAAACTGAACATATAAAAAATCATAATACAATTGGTAAAGTAAATTATTCTAATATTAATGGAATCAAATAAAGGATTCCTGTTAATGATGATATGAAATTGTTTTTGGAAAGTTAGATCATTATGTATATGTTAAAATTACATTCCTACACACCTTATTAAAAAAATAAAAAGTAATTAATTTAAAAAAATATATAAATGATTCACATTTAATTTTTTTTCAAAATATCAATTATAGTTTAATAAATCCTACAGAAATATTATAATCATTAATAATAACGTTATTGAATACTTTTTAATAAAATGAATATGAAAGAGAAATATTTTGAAAATAGAACCCTAATTTCTTTTAATGAAAATTAATTTCCAAAATAGTATCTTTTGATGAAAATGTACATTGAAGAAGACAAGTTTGAAAGGATTTATAAAAATTCTATATATCAATAAAATAATGAAATATAATTCCATAACGATGTATATAAAAAATAAAACATAAAACATGTAATAAAATTGTCATATGCCTCAAATAATTCAAATTGATTATAAATCAATTACCTTGTGAATTATATACCAAAAACATTCTAAAAATCCTATATAGTAAAAATATTATAATTATTTATTCATATAATATCCATTTTAAGGATAATTCTGTTACTAAAATTATTTTTATATTATTTATTAAAATTTAATAGATAGTTACTAAATAAACTATGTTCTAGTGAGGCGTTTTGAAGATGTATGGTTTATAAACTGGAAACAACATTGGTAGGGTTAATAAAAAAATGGGGCACTTCATGGATCATTTAAAGAATATTAATAATTAAATAAGTACCATTTTTATACTAAAATAAAATTTTACAATCATCTAGGTGAATGGGTCATGAAATACATATCACATCGCTTCAAATAGGTGTTGGTCCACACGTACACATTCACGATGTTATAATTTTACAAAATATTTAATTGTATGAAGTAATGTAATATTTAAAAATAGAAATAAAAATTATGAAATGAATATGTTATATATTATTTATAACAATCATAATAAATATCCTTTTGATGTGGTGATAAATAATTTAAAACAACTCTTCATGGATACGGTAGTCCAAAAATATATATGACTGTGGTTCTCATTACCCATATGATTTAAAATGACTTTAAAGATGGTTTTTCTATAATAATAATACGATATTTATTTGTAAAAAAACTAGTTTCATTATATCATTATGGTTAACTATAATTTTAATTTGTCAAAAGAAGAAATAAAAATAAAATACTTGATTAAGAGTTATACCACGTGTTTGAAAACCCTCCACTTTATAACCACTAAGGCTTCAACTTGTATAATATTTACAATAACATGTCCTCTATGTCATAGATAGTAATTTTGAGATCTTAATTTTGATATTATAGGTCAAGATAAGTGACCAGAATGGTTAATGGAAGAGAGGATATGAGACCGCACATTAAAAGTGATGTGCGGGGAAACCTTATATAAAAAATAATCATAAATATATTATATGTCAATAACTCTTCAAAAACATCTATAAAATTCCTAAAATAATATTATTTTGTTAGTATTTTGTCTAAATATAGTTAAAAAAATTTATATGGATTTATTTTTCATTTTAATAATTAACTATTGGTTTAACCCACATGATTACCATGTTATACCTTAAATATTGTAAAACATATTTCACAATTTGTGGGTCATGATAGAACTTTTTAAAAATGAATGTGGAAAATAAATTACCCATTAATATAAATATAATAAAATTTAAATCTAATTGGGTGATTATAGTATTTTTAATTATTTTATAATGATGTGAAAATATTTGTTAAAAATCAAGACACCTTAATGTCATTTCCAGACAATTTATATTCCTTAAAATTAATAGAATCAATAAATTAATGTAATATAAATATATACACATTAACTATTAATTAATAATTATATTTGTACATTATGTTTTTGAGACACCATAATTCATAAAAAGTTATTACTTTTAATGTATTTGTAATCATTAATATAATTTTTCTACTCTGATAATAAGTTATGCATAGACATTTTATCACCATTGAAGAAAATTATAATATATATAATCATTAGAAATAAATTTATACGATAAAAAAATATTTATTCGTATTCAGAATAACATTTTTTAATCATTAGAAATATAATTTTATAAAATTTAAAACATTATAGATATAATTAATTATAGAAAATGACATATTGTAAATTTGTTTAACATAAAATAAGGTAATTGTCATAATTAATGTGATTTTGAAAAAAATGACAATTTTTTTCTATATTCATATAGTTTTGGTTGAATTAATATCAGATAATTTTATTGAAAATGTTTTAGGTTGATTTTGAGACCTTATAACATATTTTTAACCTTCATTTACTCATTTAAAAAATAATCTTGGAGATAAACATTTACCATATTTACTATTCATTACGATGAAAAAAATGAAAATTATATATTTACCAAATTTTAACATCATGATTCCAAATATTAAGTAAATTTGTCTTGATTCTTTTTTTAATTTATTCAATTTACATTTAATATAAGTGTCCAAAACACCATAGAAAAAAGTTCAAGAAAAATTACATTTTATAAATAAAAACAAACTTATATAAAAATATACTATTATATTTATTCCAATGGAAGTTTTTGTGTTATGTCTAAAAATAAAAATAGTATTATACTTGAAATTAAAATTAAAAATATAATGTGAATTTAAATTAATTTATTTTTAAAAATAATGGACCATCTTGAATAAATTGAAATTTTCACTATTCAATCAAAAGAAAATATTTTTTGAAAAATTAAAAAAACAATTCTATGAAAATAATTACAATATTATATGATTTGTTTTTCAATTTTCTGATTTTTTTTTTAAAAATTGGGAAGAATAAAATTCAATGACTGCCTATAATATGAAATCAAACTACCTGTTGAAGAAAATTTATTACTAACTCTTAAAATTAATTAATCTAATAATTTTCCTAAAATAATTAATTAAATAAATTTTAATTTTCTAAATTGAATATATAATCTACTTCTTAAATTGTAATTTTTTCAATAAGGATGAATTTAATCAATTATGATAAAAAATATAACACTCATCAAAATATTCATTTGAAAATTGATATATTACTATTAAAATATTATGTATTAGTTTCTAACCAATAGATAATCAATGTGAAATAGATTATTCATTTTATTTAGGAAAACATTTCTACATAAATTTTGTAATATGTTTATTTATATTCCTGCCCTCCAAACCAATGGCTATGTCATAATTCTCATATTTAAATAATAATATTTCAATAGAATATCATGGTTTAATTTAATAATTTTTTTGTAGATCATATGATATTGAAAACATTTTTTGGGGAAACTAAATTCTAAAATACCACGGGGTTGTAGTGAATATTGTAGACACCAATGAAATAGTGTCTATAATATCACTGGAAAATGAGAAGTATGGAAGTAGATGACACTAGAGTACCATAATTTTAATGGTACTATGAACCATTAAAATAAGTGGAGGTCATAATATGACATTATTTTAGAATCATTTTTCAACCATTGTAATATCCACACACATTTCATTTTTTTAGTAATAATTTGAAATACGTGCCACTTGTTTACACTGATTACCTTAACTCATGAATCCATAAAAACATGGGTTCAACTTCCATGGTTATTTTAATTTGTATACATAATTATGGTATTTTTGAAATTTATATTATTCAAATATTTATAAAATGTATTTATGATTATTTTTATTAATGGAACCAATATATAGGAAAAGTGAAAATCATACCTTGAAAAAATATTTATATTTTTTGAAAGCCTATTTGATAATGATTTTGAAATATAATTTGAATTTCTATGAACATTTACCAATAAAGTAGACACAAAGGCCCCTGATATGCATGTAGAGGATGTATGTCAGATGGTGACGTTAGTCAAGCCTCTATAATCATATCTCGAGTATATATTGTGATGTTAAGGGTGATAATTTATGTACTAGGGAATATGAGGTATGATAGTTGTGGGAAAAAGAAAATTATTCACAATGAAAACGAAAAAAGTTAATGACAACTATCCACAAAATTTAAAATGATATTTTGAAAAATAAAGGAGAAAACATGATGATTTATAAAAATTTTAGTGACAAAAAAATGGAGTTTCAATATTAAAAATAGAATCATCATTTTTATCCCTCTAATGATGATAAGGGGTATCTACATTATTTTATATAGATATTTTTCTATTTTTCATGTTATGGAATTGAAGGTGAAATTCTAAATGAGGGTATTATACTAATTTTAATGATGTAAAATTTATAATAAGAGGGTATATATAATATTAAGTACTCAATCACGATTGGAATATGATCCCGAATGAAATTTTTGAAAATATTTCAAGTATTATTTAACTAAAATATATTTCCTCTCTAATAAATGGATTATAGGTCATACTCATTAATGGGGGGTTTGGTATATATTTTTCTAAATATTATTTTGAGAGTATATAAAATTTTAATGTTTTAAGAACGTTATATATATTAATGTCATAATTTTTCATTAATGTTTTTGGAAAAATTATTTCTTCACATAAGAGGGAGAAATTAGAAGATGTAGTCTTAACCCAATACAATTATAGAATAATAATTAATAAAAAATTTAATTCATTATATTTTTTTCAATAAGAGGAGATTAAATACTCTGAATTGAATTTTGACATTGAATAGTTTGTGATGTTTTTAAAAAATATCAAAATGTGGATTTTGATGTACCAAACGGATTATTCTCAAAGATGATTGGTTTTTGATGTTTTCGTATTTTTGATTAGTAGATAAGGAATTATATATATATATATATATTTCTTGAATGATATAGTCTCCAATTAAGGGGGATATTTACATTCCAGTATCATTAAAACACAACATCACATTTATATCACACATATATTTCTTATTAACATGTTTATAGATTTAGAATATTATTAAAATATTGATTAATTGTTACTGTATATTAACAATATTGTTTATTCATGTGTTATAAAATTTAATTGGATTTTTTAATAATGAGAATTGGACATAAAATCATGGAAGTTTTTATAGCATATACGAGACGAATAGTGAATATTTAATGTTTTGGGTTATTTATAAACTAGTAAAATTTAATGGAAATGATTATTTATCTCATTGGGGGGGGGTTTAATCATCAATGAATGTGTATGTGAGTGAAAGGGGTTTTATTATATTTTTAAGTGATATGAATTCAAATATATGTAATATATAGTTTATAGAAGAAATAAGATAGCTATATATTCATAAAAATTCCTATACATGTTTTTTTGGTAATGATAAATAATTCATGTTATGAATGCTTCACATAAATGATGAATAATATTGAGAGATGGTTCTATATTGAGCTAGAGAATGCGATTCCAGAATTTAAAATTTATTGATGCACCATGATTGAAGGATTCGATGAGTATAATGACGAATAATTTTTGAGGTTATAGAGAATACATTTAATTAATTATTATTTTTCAACTCAATGATGTTGTGTAACTATAAATAGTTTAGGATTAATATAATGCCACAGGTGAAGTTGTGAAAATACTCTATTATATATTTCATGATTTATTTAAATAGTAAATTTTATCACTTGTTAGAGTGATACATCTACATATAGAATTGATAATCATAGAGGAATGATTTTTTTTGATATCCTAGTGTGGATTATGTTGTTGGAGGTATACTACACGGTGACCCAAGAGGTGGGTTAAATATGTTCTATAAATTTTCTAAAAATAAAAAAGAACTATATTTTAAATATTTATATATTCTAATATTTTAGTAAGTATGTGTATTAGTGGAAATAAAATCATTGAACATGAAATAATTTTATTTGGAAATTAATAATGGTTTGGGTAATAATTGTCTGCAACTGTACTCCACTAATTCTCAACTCCATGATCATTGGGATTTAATGTTGATAATAGATTTTGTTATCGACTGCTAATTTTTTTCATAGATACTTCATGATTGAGTAGAAGTGGTGGATATTTTGTATAATTGAATCATATTATTCAATCAAACTCTAGTAAGGCTTCACAAACAAGAACCTTCCATTGAAATTATCATAAACTGTTACAGATAATGAGATGATAAATAGAGTGATTATATATATTATTGATAATGGTAAAATATAACTCATAGAATGAATAAATCTGTATTAAATATGTTTATAATACATAACAGATCAACTAATGCCTTTTAAAAAACAACAATGATGAATGATGTCACAGAGTTGTAGATTGTAATGTTTACAATTCATTTCATATAAAACATAGCATTGTGGAAGAGATTTGATAGAATGAGTGATTTATTATATATATTATAATTCTTATTTTCCTATCTGTATATCTCTTTTTACACAGAAGAGTGATATTTCCCAATTTTTTTTGAAATTATCATGAAAAAATTCTTATATAAATGATCAAAACACAATATATAAATTTAATGTTAAAAGAAACATCTTTTCTTGGAAACACCACGATAATTGTATTATCTAGATAATTAACCTTTTACTTATTTTCATTCATGGTACATTATTTATATTAAAATAATTTTATACATTTAGTGGTAATACTACATTCAAATATTACATCGTATCATTAAAATCTCACTCATGTTCTTCTATGGTAATAAATATTAACTTCAACCTAATGTACCTTACATTAGGTCACTACATAACCGATCACCACATTATAATTCACATAGTAGTTATGATCAATTCACCCAAAATATAAAAATATCCAAATTCATCTAATCACAATTCATGTATTCAATTTCATTCATGTATCAAAATTTTCCATGAAATAAAATTTATAAGTACAAATTTATCATATATCCAATTTCTCAAATGTAGTAATATTTCATCCAATGGTTCAAGATTTACTTACGTAATGATTTTAATACATGAAACACATTCAAATAGATAAAAACTGACGAACATCCAAAAAAAATAGAATCATCAGTAATATATAAAATGGTATTTGAGTTTCTTAATAAAAATCTAAATTGGATATGTTCAAACAACATGATTAGACTAACAATATACCTCTATTTGATGATAAAAAACCATAAGTTAGGTAACATTAAAGTCTAAATGTTTTAACATAATTTTCATAAATATATATAATGTATATATTTATTTTAAAATGTAATTTTTCTCACCATTAAGTGGACACGTATCCAATATATATAAATTGATGAATTTACCATCATTGAATAACTTTAGGGTAATAATAAAAAATAGTTCCCCTTATGATTCATTAAACATAAATGGAATTGATTAAAAGAAACATGGTTTAAATATCACATAGATTACGAAACAATTTAATTTTTGTATGGAAACTAAATGTGGAACTATGAAAATAATGAAACTCAGTTTAAAAATATTGAGAATAAAAATATTAAATTAAATCAACAGTTCATAAGGCTATGAGTTCCATGTATTTCCCTTTCTGATAGTCTGTTGGTGGATCATAAAAAACGTTAAATTTTTATCATTTTACACAAAAAATATTAATACAATGAGGGCCATGAAAATTTCTTCATATCACATTAAAAATATCTTTAAAATAAATTTTAATCTAGAGGATAATCTAAGACAAGTATTATTCAACAATATTTACATATTTATTTTTATATATGAATTCAAAATAACATAAACCACTTATGAGTATTAATTAATTTTTTTTGATATCCAAATGAAAAACATAATTGATCACAAATTATTGGAGGACTGAGTAGAGGAGCACTGTGAGTATTATATAAACATGATCGAATCTCTTGTAATATATTTTTAAAAATTGTTCCATTTAACTCTTCATACAGATCATTATAACAATAATAAATTGAAACATTATATCCATTAATTAAACATTATCAATCAACCTTTAGATAAACTTAATTAACTAAAATTAATTAATATTATATAATTTTACCACTAAAAGATGTATGTCCATGTTTAACGTGAACATATAAAATAATACTATGATAAAATATTCACATTGAAGGGATAAACATTTGAAGAATATACACAAAAATCATTACACAAATAATAAAATTAACTCATCTAATATTTTAGTAGATTATGAAATAATATACTATTCTATAGAACTACATTTCATTAAATCAACAATACAATAAAATTTATACTGAATGAGAAAAATGCTATTGGTTCATGGTTGTTAGACTGAGTAACCAAAAAACCAAATCATGAGTATCATTAGATACATCTGAAAAATATTTAAAATTTATATCATATTCATCAATGGAAATTATTACATTTTTGATAGAACTTTATATCTCTATACCATGATTTAAAACAACATCTCAAGTATTGTGGAACTCTCCCATATGATCATTTTTAAGTCTTTCAACAATGATGGTTTCATTAGGTCATGCTAAAGACACATGATCTATTTGGAAGTGGAGACAAAATTTAATATGAACCAATCAACTACACTCTTAATATTTGTAAAAACTGATGTTTCTAAGGTGGGTTATGTATTGTGATAGAAAAACTTGAAGAATTTGAATTGAGTTAAAACTAACATTTTTAATCTTCTTAAATAATTCATTATCACATTCCTAAAAGATAAAATATCTACATGAACATCTTGGGGCATGTATGATTTCACCATTTAATGATTTTAGAGGGTGTGTCATTTAGACTAAATCATTACATAATGATTAATAAATTGTAAAACAATAGTGAAAATATCATTCGATTAACTTAATGAAACATTCCTTTTATCAAGTTTTATAAATTTTTTTGTTATAAGAATATTACTAAAAATGAGGGACTAAATTAATAAAATTTATCAGATCTTTTCCCGTAGTAAAAAACCCCACCAACTTATCATATGTTTTCATGTTGAAAGAGGAATCTAGGAGTTGTATAATTCCATATTTACAAGAAACATGAAACAAATTCGAATAATAGTAGTATTATTCATGATTATCATACTCTATCATTAAAATAGATGAAAAAAATATATTCAAATCTATAATATATTTTAATAAATGAGGGAACTACCCCATGAAAAAATAGAGGTGATAATGAAAAATTTATTTATTATAGTGTAAAAATTTGTATATAACCATATCACAGACCCTATTATTATCAATAGGTGATCCAAAAAATTGGGAAATATTTTATGATGTTCCACAGTACCACTAGTTCTATCTAAAAAACGTTATTCAATAGCTATTGTTGGTATTGTCCTTTATCTAGAAACTAAAACACTTGTACTAGAAACTATATCAACAAGATGAATTTTTTTAGTAACATTAGTAATGTGGATCTAAGAAGCCTCTTCCACTACACTCCATAATACTCGATTATCATATTTAGATATAGTAGCCACTATCTCCTCCACATAACTAGAAGACACATTCTAGGTTGGGGCGATATCCAAAATTTGTGAGGTGTTTTATTTATCCCCCAATGCCACCCCTTCATGAAAAACTAGTTTCAATTAAAATTTTAATGTTTCATAGAAATACACAATTGTTTTCAATAGAAATTAATACATGATATTAATATTGTGGCATTTTACTATATCACCCTTAGTAATATCCTCTTCATTTATCTTCATAAATAGATAAGTCAACCTACCATAGAGATTATAGTTTTTAATTCCCGTTCCATTTAAACATTGATGAATAATGTACATCATGTACCTATATAGATTTAGCTTTAGGTTTTTGATAAGAATATATTGTATATATATGTCTTGAAATTGAAACATCACCATTGCACCACATCTATAAGGTATACTAATATACAGAAACATGATAAAAAAATTCTTCTCTAATAGTAAATAATGTATAGGATTCAAATCAAAGCCATAGGTTCGGATTAAAAACAAGAATACCTATATTTGTATAACTGGAATTGTTCTAAAAGAAATCTGCTAAAAATTGAAATCCCCCTCATTTAGAAAATTAAGAAACACATTCAACTTAATTGATGAAACCAATATTACCTTTCCATTGATGTTAAATGTGATAACATACTTTATTGTAATTAATTGTTACGCATCAATCACTCTAAACTAATTTACCTCACCCCTGAATATAAAATTGTATTTGTTATCCTGAAAGATGAAATCCAAACATTGAAACTAAATCAATTTCATCAGAAACATCTTTATACTTTTCAACCACCCAATATCAATAGCCTTCCCATTATGCAATTCTTTCAGTGTACTATATTTGGATTTATTAAAATATCTAGAAATTCCTTAATTACTTTTCTATAAATTTCCTTTTGAAAACAATGTTGGTTGGATTTTTATCAATGATCAAATGGTTAGAGGTGTTGTTTTGGGTTTTGGGATAAGATACATATATCAATCGGAAAATTCTATAAAACTGATCAAATTTTATGTCACGAACATGAATCCTAAAATTATTTAATAAATGAATAATTTTTTGTTGATTTTGAATTATATAAATAAAATGAAAAAAATAAAAGAAAATATTTTTATTTTCAAAATTCATTATATTTATATAGTTAATTCACTAAAATAATATATAAAAATTAAAAATAAATTTATCTAAATATGTTAAAATAAATTCATTTAAATTCAAATAAACCAAATTAACTTTTGACAAAATCAAATTTTTAACAAAATGGGTTTAGTAAATATATCCTTTAACAATTTCTTAGTAATGATAAACTCAAGAGTATTTTTGAGAATCATTTCTCATGAAATTACATCATTGGCCAATATAGATTTTTCTACAAGGATTTGTTGGATTCATTCAAATTTATAGAAGAGTACTGTTATTACTTTTATTTGATACTAGATTATAATATAATCTATATTATATTAGTGTGTGTTTAATCCACAATACATATTTATATAAACTATCAGTTGAAATATATTATCCTACAGAAATTTATAATTCCATATAGTGTTATTTTTTACTAAACCATTACACCAGAGATTTACCTTGAAATGTGTAGGTTCCTAAAATAAGTATCCAAAAAAATCTATAACTATAAATGTAGAAAACTGAATATGAAGTTAAATTAGATAATAGGTTCCTTGAAAAAAATGAAAAAAATATCTATTTAAATGTATTAAAATTAACACATAAAATTTTAATTGATATTCCATTTTTTCTTCTTGAAATATAGAGAATTCCATACTAAAAACATAATATCTGGTCTAATTTCCATCAAGTACAATAAATTTACAATTATTACTCTATAAATCATGTTGTAAACATGTTATGTAGCTTCATCCATGTCATTATTTTCATCAGAAGTCATTAAATTTGTATACAATTAACTAATTTAATGTCAAAACCATTTAAATAATTAATGTATGTATATTATTAAATTCTGTACATTCCTAAATACATTTTAATAATATTGAAATATTTTAGCATATTGCAACTCACCCATCATTTTCATTTAAAATTATTGTTTCCAGATTATTTAAAAGTAATTACTGAATGTTTTATTATTTAAACCAAAAATCCCATCATCAAAATATATCTAAAATGGAAAAATTATTGTAAACCATGTTTTATTAAATAGATTTTGATCTTCTATACCAACTAAAAAAATAATTTTTTAAAAGAAATTATATCTTAGAATTTATAATATATTCAAGGTAAATCATCATGACCATAATTATCATTTCATATTTTAAAAAAGGAATTTGGAAAACATAATATTCACACCCCATAGGATGTTCAACATACACATCCTACTTAATAAAACCATTAATAATCTAATATTTTACTTCTATATGACATAATTTTTAATTTGTTTCTATTTAATAGGATATGATAATCCTAATATATTATAATCTCGATACAAGTGAAATAGTTTACTCATAATATATACCATAAACAAGATTATATCTTTCTCTATTTGACTAGAATTATTCCTATTGATCACACAATGATAATCATTTTTATTCAAGAAAACACATTTTATTTCTATAAAACGATAGTTAGAGGGTCTATCAAATAATTCCCAACCCATGTACCTCTTAAACTAGTTTATCTCATCTAATATTGATATAAACCAACTCATATCTACTAGGATATCTTTTATAGTATGATACTACAGTTAATATATAAATGAAGAGAACTCATAGAGGTTTCCTTAACTCCTTGTTTTACTCCCATCATTAATGATTTAAATAAATATTTCTATGAGTTGGTTTTTACAATCTCTGGGCTATGTCGGAAGTAGATTTGTTAGTTCACTAGTTTCTGTACATATTTTTTTTGTAAATAAATTTTCAACACTTCTTCATTTTTTAATTCCAGAGACATGTTATGTTATTATGATTTCAAAATAATCACTTATTTCATCAAATTAAATAATTTTACAATCAATAGGTTTATATTCATAAAATTCCACTTTGGGTGATTCCTTAAAAATCATTGAGATTTTATTGAAAAAACTATATTACATCGAATTTGTTGAATATAAAATTATGATTCCTTCATCATCTATTATATAAAATATAAAAACATTATATTTAGTGTTTATAATTTAAAATATTCATAAAAATCCATGAAGTATCGATATTTTCACTTTCAATTATTTCACATCTCAAAGGGTGTTCAGTTTAAGATATTTCTTATTAGAACATAATTTATGACATAACATGTTATATTTGGAACTTAAGAAAATTATTAGGGATGTTATATTTAGAAAACTTTTTTTTAGAAATTTCTTACAATATCATATGATTTCACTCAAAAAATAATATTTTTAATGTACCGTAGGGGTAGAAAAGTTTCTTTGGTAATTGTTTTTGATAAATATAAAATGAACTCATGGTTTTCATATAATACTAAATATAAACATCTTAAAGAATAATTTATTGTGATCTAACACATTATGATTTTTTTGAAAAAAAATATAATAATCTAATTGGCTGCAATATTAACTCCAAAAAATAAAACCCATGTAATCCTAGAGAAATAATATATTAATAAAGAAAAAAAATATTATATGTAATTGGATTTAAACTGTATGTAGCCCAAAAAAATCCATATAAAGAATTTTTGTGGTTCTAGAAGTATCATCCTATTTAATTGGTTTAAAATATGACTTGTATTGCAATACCATTTGGCATGAATAACATAAATTATTTTTATTCTATTTATGTTGTGGTATATCTAAAGAAAAAATTATTTTTTAAAACTTTTATCAATGAATAAATATTATAATGTTCCAATCCTCTATGAAAAATCCATGATTCATTTTTTCATAATTTAATTGAACATTTTTTTCTACTCAATGAATTAATATCTAGAAAATAATTCACTATTCTAGGGGAAACAATTTTATAAACATTATATATAAATGATTGATATAAATTATCTTATAAATCAACAAAATGATCATTATAAAATTTTTGAGAAATAATTATCAAATTATTCTTTAATCATTCCATATAGCAAATTTATTAATTAGGATTGAGTTTGGATTACATATTGATCAACCTCGAATATTTTTTCATTTAGTAATTTTAAAAATAGTGACATATACTTCATATAATATTGATATGTAGAAAATGTTAAAGAAAAAACAACTCATATGACTTGATCATCCACAATCCATATACCCTTAATCAATGATTCTATTATACGTTTTTACATACAAAAACAAATAGAACAATAAATTTTTATTGTACCCATATTTTTTTGGGTTTAACATTGTTAGAAAATAAATATATGGGACAAAAATCAGTATGAGTTTTCTATAAAATCATTAAAAAAATTACGAAAAATATTTAAAGGAAATTAATTTTGTACTCATCCAAAATTATGTTTTTCTTAAATAAATCATAGTTCCTTAACTCTCTAAAATGTATATAAGTAATTTTTGTGTGGTTCTTATTCTTATAACTACACGCTAAATAGTTTTTATAATATTTTTTACTCACACCATGGATTATTATTTAAAATTTATATTAATATGATTTTTTTTGAAAAGGAATTTTTTATATAATATTCACCATTTGAAAAATAAACCTTGCATCATCATTGAAATATTAATTTTTTTTCAAAATTTTTAATAATATATCTATGTTCAATAGAAAGTAAAAAATCAAATATTATTTTCTTTCATTTATGAATTTTTTTTAGAAGACCTATTTTTCATTTACCATATCATTGTTTTTTAATATATTTGATTGTTTTTAAATATTTATACTTAGATTAAAGAGCAGTCAAATATCTACTTAATTAAATATATGGGAAATTCATAGTCTTATATTGTAAATCATTCTTAGAAGAATAGAATTAATGTGTCTAAATTCATTGTTCTACATGTCACATGTTTGAATTAAAATTAAAATATATAGCTTCTAATTTTAAAGATATATCATCACATGAATCTTCTAAAGAACTCCATGGGGAATTCATAGACTTATTAGATTTATTATTATAACTAAAATTATTAATGTTGTTTTTATCTTACCTTTTTTTTCTTTTAGTTATGGAATGTCTAACTTGATATGTCCAATATTTTTACTTTGATAGGATACAACATTTTTATAATTTTCATAAAAAATACTATACTATTTGAATATATTATTAAATTTATTTACTTATTATTTAAAATTATGAGTTTACTATGAATGTGGGAAATATAATTATTTGAATAAGAACTATTTGAATTATCTTTCTTAGATAAAATAACAATTTTATTTTCATTATCCTATATGTCATCATTTGATGTTTAGACTTTTAAAATAAGCCTTTTCCTTATTAACTAAAATTTTCTTACTATATTCATCTTTTATACGTATTCCTCATACATAAAAAACTTCCATGAATAAAATTTCTTTTTCAATTAATATCACATTTTGATTTTATAATAGTATCAAATATCGAAGTACACCATTGATGTAGAATACTTAGAGTATTTAAATCTTGATATTGGTCAGGAAATTTTAACCTAAAAGAGATATTAATTTTCAAATTTAGAAAGTCTTCCATTAAATGGTGCAATTGTCATTCAATAACTACTTAAGACTTTGATTTATTGAATTTTAAATAAATTCAATCGAATCTACTTATTTTGAAGCACACAACACTCTGTTAAAAAAATGATATATGATATTAAAATATTATTTAAACATGAAACTTATAAACTAGTTATTAAATTGAAGGTTATGGAAAATAATAAATTAATTACCAAAAATGTATTTATTTACGCACATTTATTTTTTATCTATTTATTTGAAATAAATACTTTAATCATTTAAAAAGAAAATAAATATATTATGACAAATAGTTTCATTGCTTATAGTGAAATTAATATAGAAATAATTTCATACACTTATATATAATTTTATTTTTAAAGTAAAATCTGCTTTTAAAATCATAATTTAATAATTAAATTAGAATTATTTTTTGTAATGTTTCTAAAAAAGTATCATTTTTTGAGAAGTTTTTAAAATACATATCTTTACTTAAAGATGGGTTCTTTTTAAAATTATTTATAATTATAAATTAAATTTTAAATTGATTTTAAAATTAATCCACCGTAATTATATTCCAATATAGGTAATTTGGAAATTGGGGTCAATTTTATATTAATTATATATATAAAAATATTACATTTCTCTAAGAATATTCCCTTTAGAAATAATAATTTTTTTCCACTTCTATGAGAATAATTTTAAATTGGATTCAACCACTTCTATTAATTTAATTCAGAAAAATGGATTCAATATATTTAAATTAGTATAATTTATAAATTTTCATATCTTAAAATTAATTTTTATACCATTACAAATAATAAAAGTAGTAATATTTATTTCATACTATTAGGGTATAAATAAATTTACAGAGGGTTAAAATAAGAATACAAGGGTTAAATTTGAATAGAAAATTGTCCGAAACACATTTTTTGGACATAGTTTGGCCATACATCCACTTATGATGGATGATGACGAATTTTTATCCTTTTTCTTGATAAAAACATTTTTTAATTATTTTATTTCAAAAATTCCATGTGTTTACTCTCCCCCATTATATAAGTATGTCTAGTCTCTTTATATATTCCCATGTAAAACACCATTTTGTTATCCATTTATTGACTAAAAACTACCCAAATTATGTACCCTCACACAAGATTCCTTTTTATCATAAATCCAACATAATGTTGTTTATTTTGTAAACTGAATGATTTTGCCTAAAGAATATGTAACATTATTGAATGAGTGTTTTTATTTTATTTCATATTACAACACATTAAATATTATTAAATAATAATATTATTAAAATAATAGTTTCCAATATTTATATATATTTTATTATGTAATTTTATTAAACTATAACCATCTTTTATTTTATTAAATGGGTGAAGAAATAGTTGATCTTATGTATAGAGGACTACCACATCGTGAACCAATTTAATTCATTTTCCATTGCCAAATTTCAATGATAGATATCATATTTTTTTAAAAATTTATATTTAATTTTAGATATTATTATAATTTACAAAATTTAATAACACAAATATAATTTTATGTTCAATTCTGTTTAAAATTTAATCACATCGCTCATGTGTACTACAGACTACCACCTCACAAATCGAAGTGATTATTTTATCATATACGATTTACGTGGCATTTAATTATGCTAAATTTAAGGAATATATGTGATATATATGATTTGATATTGATTCTATAAAATTCATTAAGGGAATTATGTCATCAATTGTGCGTATGTGTGGCCTACCATCTTTATAAAGTGACATGGTTCATTTTTGATGACTGAAAATAATAAATATTTCTAGAAATAAATCTTAAAAATATTTATGATATTTATAAAAAAATATAATTACTTGTAATATGAATATATATATATATATATATATTCTATTCATTTGAACCCCATGTTTCAAGAAATAAAATGTATGAGTAAACAAAGAAATTAACACCCAAAAGAATGGAAATAATGAAATATAGTTCAAAATGGGTGTTAAAATGTAATAATAAGATAATATATGATAATATAATTATAAATATGGTTCTTTTATAAATTAATAACATGATTAAAACAATTATAATATAGGTTAAATCATGTTAATCTAAAAGATAATGTTCAGTAAGAGACTTCATCTCAATTTCCCTTAATTAAATAATTTCCTATTATTGTACGCTTAATTTAAAATATTTAGTGTGCATACCACCCATTTTTTATGTAATATCAAAAATAATACATAAATAATGTTATTATATTTTTTAATTTTAATTATTTCATCAAATGGGATTTGATTGGGAAATTATGAAGTGGAAAAGAATTTAGTAATTCTATTTCATTTCATTAGGTTATATTACATCTTCATTATATTTAACATTCAAATATTATGTATTAAAAATAAGTAAATATATTTTTTATATTTCCACTTGTTATTTTATCTTTACATTTGAATCACATAATTGATTCATTTATTATCACTACAAAAATTACCATCATTCTAATTTTTTTCTCAATTTGTTTTTAGTGAGATATATTTTGTAGTTTTCACCTACTAACAGTTATGTGGTGTATATAGTATCTTTTTTGATAAATGTAATAGAAAAAAACATTTATTCCTTAGTGATATTGTTTCAAAACTATTTTTTCAATATTATTCATAACTAGGATATGAATATTTCCTAATCCATATACCATTATTATATATAGTGTTTACTAGGGATGTTATTTTGTTAACATGGAAAATTTTGGTTAATATGTGATCTTTAAAAAATAAAGATATTTGTTAATAATAAATATTAATCATTATTTAAATAAGTTAGTCGATATATGAGTATTTAGTTTTGGTCTTGTAGTGATAGGTGGGGACATAATTTATTTTTCCCATCGATGTATCGGCATGTCTCATGGGAAAAATTAGTTGAAAATTTTAAACATATTTTTACTGTAGTTTTAAAAAATTGTGTAAATTGTATTGCTATTAGAGGTGTCTTTATTTATTATATAATTATATCTATTAATTAATAATTTAATTCATTTATAATTTAGTAATTATTATAATTCAATATATTTTGACAATGATATTATCTATAGATGAATTTCATTTTCTTTTTATTGGACAAATAACATGTGTGTTTAGTTATTTACTTTCTCATATTTATTATTTATTATCTAAATATGATATCCATGTGATTAATGATATTTATCACATGTTAAGATATTTACCTTAATATATTTTCTATTATTTAGTCATTCAAGATATCTTCCTCTCTATGTAACCCTTACCAAGACTTTTAGCACATCCTTATTTTGTTTTCTTTCCCCCAGATATGAAGATGAAATAATTAAAAGAGTTTTAAAGGATAAAATTCATTTTCATTTTTTATGTATTTTGTTTTTTCTATTCCCTATGTATAAATGGAATTAGTTATGTTTTATGTTCTCCCAAACTGGAAAACTAATTAGTCATTTTCAATTTGACCCCCTTAATCTATGTTAATTTGATAAAGTAGGCACCAAATTCTTTTTGTTATATTTAAGGGAGCTATAATTAGTACTATAATATGTATAATAGCAAACAAGGTAACTAGAAATGTAAATCATATATTAGGGAATATAATAATATGACAGAATTTGAAGGCAAGTATATAATAAATTAATAATGGTTTGGTACGTTAGAGATTTTGGGGGTTTTCAAAGAAATGTATACCTATTTGGATATAGGAAGTGGATATAGTTGTAGAATAAATGTAACTATAAGTAATAACCACTATTAATTAAATATATTTTTCCATCACTAGGGCTTTAAAAACGCTTGATAAAAGTGATGCTATAGACCCCCTCTTTAGTGATACAAAAAGCTCCGTTAAAGGGAGTCTTCAACGATGCTTTTCATTGTACCATTAATGTGGGGTCTTTAAATGTTGTAGAAAAGTGTTTTAAAGGAGGAAATTTATCATTTTTTTAAAATAGAACTAATAATGTGGTATAATTTTTCAATTCTATCATAGAAGAGCTCATAAAAAACTCCTTTTATCATTGGTATTTTACTGGCACTGATAAATGATATATTTAAAAAAATCATTAGAAGTAATATATTAATATATTTATATTAATATAGATAATATATATAGGTTAAATATGTTTTATATACGGTAAACAATAATTAAACTTAATATATAATATATTTAATTAAAATGGTATATAAAATAATCAAAAATTTATTTTTACTTTATAATTTTCAAATTATAATCTAGTAATAGTCATTGTTTACCAATTAAAGATAAACTAATCAAAAAATTACTTAATGATCTAAAATAAGTTAAAAAACAAAAACGAACTTCAAAAAATCACAAACATTGATACGGGTGTTTGTTTGGGATCTACCACACATCAAATTGAAGATTATGGTGAGCTATTTTCCATACTCACCGGGTAGACCCTGTTCATGATTTTTGAGACCAAAATATGTCCTCAAGGGATCCAAAATTGATTTTTTAGTCAGGGTACCCAATTTTTTAACATTTTTTGGATTTTCATCCTTGATTAAGGGCTCTTATTTACTTTTTTGATGGAGACTAAATTTATTCATAGGGGATACATTTATATTGATATTATGGTTTTCAAATTTTATCATTTTTCATAATGTGAATTTTTTAATTGAATAACCATATTTTTTTGATATTTACTTATTATTTATAACTTCAATATATACATATATGAACATATTTATATAAAAATGTATTTTTAAATGTACAATATAAATATTTATTATTCATTTTTTTAATGTAAAAAATTATCCATTTTATTTACATTATAAATATTTAATAATTATTATCTACATACATATAAAATTGATATATATATATAAACACATTTGTGTCAATAATTAACAATATATATATATATATATATATATTCTATTATATCTAAATACATACAGAATATAAGAAGGGATTGAAAACACTATATAACCATTTTTTACATTATATATATGTGTGTGTGTGTGTGTCAGTTTATTGATAAACATATATATATATATATATTATAGGTATATTAAAATGAAAATAATATATAATATATTTATTTAAATATAATTATATATATCAAACACACACATATTTTATAAATGATATTAGAAATAAATATATTAAAATATTGATAATATATATATATATATATATAGAAATATCATTAAACAAACAACAAAACAACATGGTGTAGGGGTAAAAGAATTCGATCTTCAAAGGAGAGGACAATGGTTCGTGGCTAGGCAGGCGCGCATGAGTCTCGAAATTCAAAACCCATTGATAAATGGGTTGGTGAGGAGGGGGGGCACTATTAAAGGATTCATGGAAATACTGATAAATGGGCCGGGCTCACATAGGTTAGAAAAAATATAATTTCACCCACTTGAAAACCATTACCTTTATCATTTCTAAAAAAGATCTACTAATGATCCCCTTTAATATAGTTTTTTACATGCGCTTTTAAATCATTTTAATTAACAATAATTGTTAAGAAATCACATTATAAGCCCTACTAAATGACCTTTACTAGATCTATAAAAACCGATTTGTGTAGTGGTGGACATGAAAAAGGGATTGGTATTAATCCATTCATAAAGTTGTCATGTTCAATGGGACTCACTATACACCGTGTTTGAAACTCGCAGAGGATATGACTAGTTAAATTAAAGTTTTATTTATAGAACATTAAGATGGATTTGAATGTAATCATATAATCAAAGAAGGTTTTCTTATGATTATATGATTAATAATGCATACATTTTTAATTTATATTACATGTTACTACATATTTGTCACTACCACATCCTTCTAAAGATGCCCCTCTTATGTTGGCAATGAAGGAAGAGAGATAATTACCCCCTAAGTCCCACCTCTGGTTGGCCCCATGAGGTGGAAACCAACATTAAGGGTATGCAATATCACAATATGAGATGCATTAACATATTTATAAAAAAATGATCGCGATATATGATGGATCATCTACAAATAAACTCCATGACATTTATAAAAAAATTCTGAAACCATCCCACATGCATGGGTAAAAAAACTGATACAAAAAAAAGTATCCAAACCAAATACTAGAAGTAATGATATGAAGAATCAATCAAATAGTGACTATCTGATCTTGTAAAGTCAAACACGGTCCACAAAATACTCTTCGAAACCTAAAATTTGTTTTAAATAAATTGTTTGGGCATATAAGTATACCCTATTGGAAAATCAACATCTAGCACACGATCCTTATCCCAGTTTGTAAGGATTCTGTAAGTGCATCCAAGCGGCTAGGGATCAAAACCAGGCAGAGGTAGAATTTTCGGGGTACTATAGCAGTGCTGCAGCAGGCACTGTTTGGCACTGTAGCATCCGAGAATATGACCCCGTTTAGGCCTTCAGGCCACTTATTTGGTCCCTGAGTCCTTTAAGGCCTTTAGGCCACCCAGGCCTTCGGGTCAGTAAGGCCTTAGGGCCACCTCAAGGCCTTCGGGCCACCTTAAGTGAAGATGCAAACCAGACAGCCTACAAGGAACAATATCTACAAGGAGGATGAGCAAGGAGCTTTCACCATAGCAGAAGATAAACAGATTGCAAGAATGATATGGTATGGCACCTGCCATCGGGACAAGACTGTGCATGCACGAGAATTCCTAGACGAACAGCCATGCGAAGGTGGATAGCTGATTTCACGATGAAGATGCTAGGGAGGAGCAGTTCCAAGTAGTTAGTCTGGGTTGTATGTAATTTTTGAAGCCTACGGGCAATGAATTCCTCTAAGGCCTACGGTCCATGTAATACTTACACCTACGGGACTTGTAAGGGTTCCACCACACCCCTTAAATGGTGGATTATCAAAATCAATAAAAAATGAAGGCCTTCGAGCCATTGGAGGAAAACCAACATCTCTCGTCCAGAAGTGAGAGATGCATACTAATGTTACCATAAGAATGTAACAGAACCCATAGCCCCTAACCAGGTATACAAACCATAACCACATCAAAAAAACATGATAACAATGAAACTCAAGTAATGTACAATAATATTATAAGCACATCAAATATAGGGTACCCTACACTACTTTCCTACTGGTTAGTTGCTATTTCCAAATTTAAAATGACCTCACATTCCCTACTCTTTTGAAAGAAGCATGTCACAATTTTACCACACAAAACCAGGCAGCAAACCAAAAAATTTTACCATCACTAGGGACACTAACCACATTACTTCTCACCCGCAAACAGCTGGGCCACATATATCATCACATCCTTCCCACAAACAACTAGTCCACATTACCACGCCATGTCCTACCCAGATACACATGGTCCACATAACACATATCATACCTAAGACATATATGAAAACAAAACTCTACCTCACACACCTAGGACCCACAAAGCACAACATCCTCAAAGAATATTGGGATACTGCCTCCTGGAATATGGATAATGGAAGAGATGGTGGCAAGACATATATCCTCTCATTTAGATGATTGGTAAATACACCCTCTCCCATGACGATGGGGGTGTTATACATGTAGTTATCAACTAGGTATTGGTACATATAGAAATCAAAAGAGAAACACACACACACACACACACATAATAACAAAGAAACCTTCCCAACCTATCAATAATCAATCAAATAACTAGTTTATAGTAATTAAAACTATGTTGTTACCTATAAATTTATAACCCCACAACAAAAGAAAAATTCAATTCATACCCCTATCCAATTCAATTAACCAATTATCACTCTTTATTAAACTGTTAATATATTCATTCTATCCTTACTTGGGAATCTACTATAGAAAACACACAATAAACTGTATAAAAAAAGTCACAAAGAGGAATAAGAAAAATGGTAAATTAACCAACTACACATTCCACTCCATTGAACACCCATAACACCAACTACCATCCTCATTCTTCAAATTCATCCCACCCAAACCATCATCTGAATATAAAAACCCCCATATCATAGCCACACAAAAAAGACATCACCACAGAACCTGATCACAACCTTGTTGTAAAACACTTCCCATTCATTCTATAGTCAAACAATATATTATCTTGAGATTAAAACACACCTTCTAAGCTACCCCACAACACACAACCATGTGAACAACCAATATATAGAATAAGTAAAAACACACCCACACACAAGACACCACCACATGAACCAAGATGATTCATTTTAAGATTTCACAATGAATTCCTATATCAAATTCCACATTTTAGTTCAGGGTTTATCACATAAACATTATGACCATGGAGAGTCCATTTATTATCCTTGAGTAGGTGGTTAATTTATTTTATAAAAAATTTTCAATATAGAAACAAACATCACGCATTCTAGAATCATTACTCAGATCAAAAACACGGACCACCAACAATTATAATTTTCTGTGGGGATTTTTGCCCATATAATGCAGACAAAAAACATACAGATCATACATCACTTTTCCTTAGCCCCTAAATATTGATCTAAAACCTATTATATTGTATTTATTTAATTTGTATTCAACTATATTAACCTGGGATACATTAGAACACCCACCCCACATGATACAAAATTTAGAGGGCACAAGGAAACCTATTTTGACGAAGTTTTTTTTATACATCCTTATTGCACCCAAAACATGGGGTGTGCATACAGTAGGTAAATACTCCTGGGAAAATGCAATACAAAGGCTAAAAAACAAATTAATGGCTCATCATGGAAGAAATGTTATTGGGAAATCCATTATCAAGATAAATTAGAAGTAATAAACGATGGGATACCCCAACCCGACAAAGAATTATTATATCTGAGACTGACAGGATAAGTTGGGGTTTTTAATTTTTATTGATGCCGAATCTCAAAAAAACCACATGGTATGACCATTTAGATGGCTCAAATATTTTTAAAAATTTAATCATATGATTTATATCCCTTGAAACACATTCAAAACCATGTAAATATGGTATTAAAATCATTTTATGTCAATGAAAATGTTAATGGGGTGAAACTGTAGGAAGTAAGAAGCACTGTTGGAATGACCTACTACTGGACAAGATATATGTATGAGTTACCATTAGTGAGCTACATGTATTAGTCAACAGTGATAGTAACTAGTACAAGTCACTGTTTAGTGAGTTACTGGTCTGATGTACTAGTGCGAGTCACTAGTGTGAGTAACTATTGCGACCTTCCATTGGGAATCACCATGGTGACTCACTTTTGTTAATCACTATGGTGACTCACTATCATGACTCAACATCATGACTCAACATCAAAAACTACCATCATGAACTATAATTGTAACTCACCATTATCACTCACTATTGTGACTCCCTTTTGCGATGCACCATTATGCCTCATAACAAGGACTAACTATCACAGCCTACCGTTATGAAATACCATCATCAACATACCTTTGGGATGATGGAAATTTTAAAAAAGTGAGGAAATTAGTCACCATAACCTCCTAGAACACATTAATCTCCAAAGTTTCACCATGTAATGGATTGGAGTGGCCTAAAACATTACATCAGTAATCTCTCAAAGTATTCTTTTCCATGATGATTTAAAACCATCTAAGAAGAAAAGAATGGTGTGGTCTAAATAACAACCCCAAGAGATACCTCTCAAGACTCTCCTCACTCTATAAGTATTACAACCATCCAAAAATTTCAACCAAAATGCCCACAAACACACTTCTATACAACCACCTCAAAACCATATCTGCCTCAACATAACCTAACCGAAAAACCTTCAAATTAACAAACTACACTATTATGAACACGATAATTTGGTAATTACACCCTCTATCTCAATATATTATTATCTCTAGGTGGCACAGACATTTCCTCAAGGTTTTAATCACATCGTAATTAATGTGTCTTAATTAGTAGTCTAGTTTCACCATATTCACAATCCAGGACATTATCACACATAACATAACTCACTTTCTAACCAAAGGATGTAAAATTCGTTTCATAAAAATAAGGTTAAAAAATTACCTTTCAAATCGAAATAGAACCAGGAAATACTCAAAAAACTCATGGTACAAGGCACGTCTATGCATTTCTCGCTTCCAGGTACTCCAGTCCTTGACCCCATGCCTCCATAACACAGGAACCAAAAGAATAGTATATTAACATAGATCCATCTCTTGAGCATCCTGGATCTCAATTGTGATAGTATTTAAAAGTATGTAAATGTTTAATATTATGTTTCTCTCATTTCTATTATATTTTTCTAAATAACATTATAATTTGTTTTCCTTAAATTTTCAAAAATATTTTTTTCTTCCAGGAAATATGGGAAATTAAAAGTCACAATTTAGATGATTAACTATTGATTTGATTCACCATTGATAGGAGTCACCATTGAGATGAGTCAACATTGAGATGAGTCACTGTTGAGATGAGTCACTATTGAGACTAGTCGCCATTAAGACAATTCACCATTGTGAAGAATCACTATTGAGATGAGCCACCACTTGGATGAGTCACCATTTATAGGGGTGAACTTTGAGATGAGACACCATTGAAATGAGACAACATTGAAACGATTCACCGTTTACAGCCATTATTGGCTTCAAACAATGGTCAGTTAGTAACTCATTGTTGGAATTCCAACTGTGAGTAAATTTCGAATTGTTTAAGATCTCTATTTTATAATCATAGTTAATTATGTTGTAGCCAATTTTTTAATTCCCAATCCAGTTTCTATTAAACAAAAAACTTTTTGTAAGATGATTCACCATTTTTTATCCATAAGTAATAAAATTCACATTTTTAAATTTCATTTTCAAAATATATTTTATATATTTTTTATTTTAATTCTAGAATAATTCTAGTAATTAGTGTTTTATAATTTAATGATGAAATAATTTATTTTAAAGTGTTAAAATATTTTTATAGGACATTATACAAGTATATTAATATTTCATAGAATGCTCTATTTGATTGCATATTTGATTTATGTTTGAAATGTTTATTTCAATTTACTAATTGAATAGTTTTTGAAATATAGTTTGATTAAAATTGTTTTCCTAGTTGTATTAATTATTTTTATTAATATCTCACGTTATTTAATATCCTAATTATTTTATTTCATAATTCAATATGTGTTTTTAGTCACATACTCGTAACATAATTATTTTTATTATTATTGTACAATTGTCCTGAAATGATTGAATATGGATACAAGTTTTGTAGATTTTTTTTCAATTTTCCTAGAGAACTAGTCAATTGGACTCCTATAAAGAGGTTTGTATAGATCATTCGAACAAAAAAATTCCTGTATTGAAATATAACAAGAATTGTGTGATACTTCTAATCTCTCCTCCTTCTTTCAAAATTCATTTTCATGATCATCTGAAACATCCACAATAAATTATGATCATAATAATGACTACATCTCCTACATCTGTTTCTTCAATTAACCGATGATGTTTTTAGACATACATCGACAAATATCAAATAATAAACTATTTTGCTTTGTATTTTTTAATTTTTTTAATAATTTAGTCTTCTGTTTTTACGTATTCAGTGTCTGGTTTATGCTTTCACCTATCAAAATCTGGTTTTCTCATTCTCTTGTAATTCAACCACCCAAATGGATTGTTTGGATTGTGACTACCTAATAACTATCAGAAAAAAAGACAAGGGAATCCTTCTGTAGTAAAGACTAGTTTGTTACTTTGGGTAATGTAAATGTAAGAGTCTATAATAGGTTATCACACCTTTAAAAGTGGGGTTTATTTGGTACCAACATCCTCGAGGAGTAGAACATATTGATGAGTGGAATAGAATCTTTAGATCAGAACAACTATTAAAATTATCTATGTTCATGTTTTTTATTTTTCCTCTACATCTATTTATTTATAATAATCTTTCACAAACACGGATTTATTCTTATAAACAATGATAATTTCTAGTAATAGTGATTAAAATTTTAAAAAAACTATTCACCCATATCTAGTATTTTTACCATACTTATAGTTATCAAACAATTTGTATTAAAAGTGAGGTTATTGGAAGTGAAGTATTTTTTCATGTATTCAACTACTTATTTAATATCACTGTGCTATCCTATAACTCTATACTTAATGTTCTAAAATTCAAATGAAGATATTTCATTTATAATGACATGTTTCAACCTTTTTGATGGGTGGATACCATAAAACCCCTATTCTTTAATGTGAGTGACTATATTGTCTAGAAGGATAGAATTGAATCATAACTAAAGAAACTATGTATTGAGAATTGGACAATAATAGAGAATAAATACAAGTTGCTTGAAACTGATCCAGATACTCTTACTGGTAATGACATGGTGAGATATGTCTTAAATTATAGGGTAAAAATATTTTGTACTGTTCTATTATTATGAGTGTAGAAAGTCAGGTATCATCATATAAAACTAGCAATGACATATTTAGGATTCTAAACGTTACACATAAAGGAACTGACAAGATCATAAAAAAATAGTTTGCAATGCTCAGAACAGAATATCAATATTTCAAGATGTGGTACGAAGAATCTCTGAACCAAATATTCTATTGGTTTTCAATAATAAAAAATTGGATGGGTGGTCTTGGTGAACCAATGTACAACACTACCAAATTAAAATGAGAAATGATATATCTTTCAATGATATTCCATGAAAAACAGATGTCCATCGACAGGAGTATGAAATATAAAGAATACACTCTGGATGAACTAATTGGATAAGTACTACAATATGATCATGAGATAAAAAATATTACTGATGGGGTGTATAACAAAAGAATATTTATTTCATTTAAATACAACATTTTTTATACCTCTGATTCCACTTAATTTGAGTGTCAGGAAAGTGACATGGAGATAGAACATTTCGTAATGAAATATTTCAAGTACATAAAAACAAATGTAGGAGGAGGGCATTTGAGATGAAATTCAACAAGGACAATAGAAAATGAAATTCTACGAATAATAGTGATATTTCAAAATTAATCTATAATGAATGTAGAAATAAAGGTCATATAAGGGCTTACTTCCCTAAACACCAACATCCCAAGAAAAACCAATATAAAATAAAGAAATAGAAACTAGCTCTCTTTGGAAGTTGAGACTACTCAGACACATCTACCGGTAATTTTTATTCTAGATGTAGACTGGAGATGGGGAATATACCACTTCTGGGTATTTAGCATAAGGTAAATTAATATATTTATAATCATTTATTATCTATTATAGTAGTGATAAAAAATATTTATTTGGAAATTAAACTGTAATATTTTTTGATTTGTCATATTATTCTGATTCTAAAGATAAAAAAACAAATAAAATGCACAAAAAAATAAATAATCAAAGAATTATCGATATAGATTAATTTAAAAATATAATCAGTTAAAATGAAGGAACAAAAGGTTTTCAAAATAATTTATTTCACTTAAATGGAAATGTATAAATATGTAAATCTATAATTCACAGAATAATATATCCAGAAAAGATCAAAATTAAGATATTCTTAAACTAAAAGAATAAAATGAAATAATTCATGATTTTATGTCTATTAATGATAAAGGTTAAGAAAAAAAATTTAAATTGATTATAGATGATTTAAAAAAGTAGAGAATGAATGTAAGAAACTTAAAAAAGAAAATAAGAAATGGAGAAATACTCTATCTGGTACACATGAAATGGAATTTTTAGATTTAGAAAATGTTGAAATTTAAAACATTGCATTAAAAGGTGAAGTGGTTAATCTTAAAAAGTAATTGTCTAATTTTTTAAATGATAAAACAATTGTATGATAAGATGATGAATTTAATGAGAATAATTCATATCATGATTTGTTTTGATTATAATAATTTTATTCCTAGCCTAAGTAAAACTACATTTGTTAACATCTCGAAAGTATTTTAAGTGTAACATATTCTAAATGAAGAATGCAATTAAATTATGAAAATTAGTGTTCACTATGATTTTCATAGTCTTTTGGTAATACAAAAACATATATTTCAAATGAATCAATTTTGAATAAACCCTATAATAAATGACTTTAATCAATATAGGTGGATTTTTAACTATTAATCCAATTAGTGCCAAGATGGAATGGGTGCTAAAACAACCTATTGATTGACTAATTATAGGAAATTTGTCTTGTAAATATCACAGACTCATGGTACTTACACAGTTTCTTCTCTATGAATATAAAAAATGTTATTAATAAATTTCTATCATATAATACATGTGATGGTGCCCTCATAACATTTTGAGGAAACTACAAGGGAATGATTAAAGGTATGGGTGAGGTAGGTTTTTCTAAATCTATAATAATTTCATAAGTAATATATGTATATCGATTAAAAAATAATATATTAAGTATATAAAAAATGTGATATTATGGTTCAAATGTTATTTTTTAAAATTATAAATGTACAGATTTGAAAAATAAATTAATTCTATTTTCACCAAGTAGAAAAGAAAATATTTACTGTGTTAATATTTCTAAATTAACTAAATAAGTGATAAAGTCTCTAAATTATATAGAAACAAATGATTTACTCTAGAATATGAGGCTTGGGAATGAAAATTTAAGTTTGTTGCATAAACATTCAAAGAATGAACAAATTCTACAATTACCAAAGCTTCAAAAAATAGAAGTCATATTTGTGTGATTTTTCTTTGAAAGGTAAACAACATAATGAAAGGTTTTAATCTATTAATGTTGTTAGTTCTCCAAGATTTTTAGAATCACTTCATCTCTTCATGTTTGGACGAATTCAACCTACTATTTGATGCGGTAAAAGATATGTCTTTATAATTTAATATTATTATAGTTGACTTTTATGTAATATTTCGTATATAAAAAAATTAAACATTATCCAAATTATATTATTTCTATAAAATTATTCAGAATTTAAAAAATACATCCATCATCTATATCAGATGTGATATAGGTGGTGAATTTCTAAACATAGGGTTTGATAATTTTTGTGAATCTAAAGTCTATAAAAATTTCTTCTCATCCCCTAGGACACCAAAATAGAATGGTTTTGTTGAAAGAAAAAATAGGATCATTAATGAAATGGCCATATCCATGATAATGGAATATACCTTTCCAAAATATTTGTTGTCCGAAGCTATAAATAAATATTTTCATGTGTTAAAAAGAGTATTTATTAGATACTATTTCAATAATAACCCTTATGAAATCTTGAAATGTTATAAATCTAATTTTTTTATTTTATGGTCTTTGGGTGTAAAGTGTTTATCTTAAATAATAGATATAACTCACATAAATTTGAATCCAAATCAGATGAAGGAATTGTTTTATGATATTCAAATTCTAGTAATGATTTAGAGTTTTCAATAATGATTCTTTAGTTATAGAATAATATGTCAATATATTTTTCATTGAAATTTTCTCTAAATACAAGGAATTTGGTTCATTAACTGGAATTTGTGAATTTAGAAATTTTAGTTTTGGGGAAGATAATAATCAAGATAATGATAATTCATATGTTGAGGGGGGTTATAAGTGTTCTCAAAATGATCCAAAGGATTGTAAAAATCATAAAGATCTCCCAATGGATAAAGTAATTGGGCATGCTGAATCTTGTTTTCAAACCATAACATTAAATGGGATTTATTGTTTAAATTCTTCTTTTGTAGAAGATTTTATTCAATATAATATAGGAACAAATTTGATTGAATCAAATTCGACTAATTATATGAATGAGGAATTAAATAAATTTGAATAAAATAATTTGTGATATTTGGTTGTTTTTTCATAAGGTAAACCTATTATGGAAAAAAATTATTTTTCAAAATATTCTTAATGAGGTTGGAAATATCGTTAAAAATAATGCTAGACTAGCAGGTCAAGTCTTTGTTTGAAGAAGAGTTAATTAACATTAAAGATTAATTTTCTCTTTTTGTAATGATGAATGTAAATATAATCCTATTATACTTTTCAATTTTTCAAAATATAATATTATTTCAAATGGATTTAAATAGTTAATTTGGAAATATCATTTTATTAGAGGAAGTCTATGTAAGGGAACCTGCTAGTTTTTGAAAATGATGATTTTACAGATCCTATTTACAAACATAATGAAGCCCCTTTTGGTATCAAACACCCTCTAAGACCCTGGTTTGAGTGACATATATAGTTTTTACATAATAATGTATTTACTAAAGGTATGCTTGAACCAACCGTGTTCATGAAAAGTGTTTCAAATGATTTATAACTTATTAAGTATTCTATATATGACATAATATTATGTTTAAAAAATTATTCATTATGTAATTATTTTTCTAAACATATGACTAATGAATTTGATATGACATTAATAGGTGAATTAATGGTTATCCTTGGATTATAAATTAATCACATGAAAGATGGAATTTTCTTGAATCAAGAATAATATTTTATTGATCTTGTAAAATATTTTTGTTTATATTCTCGTAATGAAATGAAAACACCAATGAGTAGAAATATTAAAATATACATATATGAATCTGTTAAGATAGTTGAAATTAATCAATATAGATTAATTATTGGTATTCTTTAATGTCTCATTACTTCTAGTCCAGATACATGTTTTCTGTAAAGCATGTCTTCTAGGTTCCAATATATCCCAAAAAAAATCCAATTTAAATCTATTAAAAAAATAATATGATGAATAAAAGGTAATATTGGTACTAGATTATGTTATTCAAAATAAAGATGCTTTTTACTATATTAGTCTGACTCTGACTTTGGAGGTTGAATACCTGACCAAAATAGTATTGTATTTATGTGTCACTTTCTAGGAAAATGAATATTTTCTTGGTTATCATGGAAAAAATTTAAATAGAACTATCAACAATTGATTCAGAGTATTTTTATGAATCTATTTGTTATTCCTAGGAAATATGGATTAAAAAAACATTTTATGATTTCAATATTTGTTTTATAAAATTCCTTTTTTGTGATAATTCTAGTTCTATTTAAATCTCTAAAAACCCTCTCACCATTCTAGAACTAAACACATAAATTTTATATCTGATTTCATAAAACATCATGTAAATAAAGGTGATATTTTCTTGGAATTAATTCCCATGATGAATAAATTAGAAGACTTAATCACAAAACCCTTAAATTCAGCTAAATTTGAAACATTTAAATTTGAAATAGCTATGATAGATTCTTAAATGAGTTATTTTTTGCATAAAATTAAATTTAAATTTGGGTTAATTTAATAAAATGGGTGGATTTATATTGAAAATTTAATATTTTCTAATTTATAGAAAGGGGGAGTTTGTAAATCTTTAAAAATATGTAAAATTTTAATATTTATTTCCACTATTTTAAATTATGTGTTTTTAAAATTAGATTAATAATTTCTATTTTATTTAAATTTTAATATATTTTTTTCTTTCTACAAATATTGGAAATTCTGAGTCACCATTAAGATAAGTTACTAGTGTGATGAGTCACCGTTTAGATGAGTCATTATTGAGATGAGTCACCATTGAGATCATTAACTATTAAGATGAGTCACCTTTGAAATGAGTCACTATTGAAATTAGTCACCATTTATAGTAACTATTGGATTTATAAAATGGTAGGTTAGTAATTTACTATTGGACTTCCAATGGTGAGTAATTTTTTTACTGATTATGTTTTTTCCATTCTATATATATAAAATTATGATTTAGATAGTTTTTTCAATACTCAATTTAGTTTTTCATAATCTCATAACATTATGTAAAATGAGTCAATGTTGGCTTCAGGAAACTGTATGCCAAATGAGTTATCATTGGGAATCCTATAGTATAAAAATTTATATTGTCAAATTTATTATTGAAATTTGAATTCATTATTATTTTTTGAAAATTATAATTATTATAATAATAATAGTTTTATTAATTAATGATTGAAATATTTATTTTAAATTGTTAAAATATTTTTATAAGATGTTACACAAGCAGCTCAATATTTCATATGATGCTCGGTTTTAATGAATATTTTTTGCATGTTTGAAGTAATAATTTTAGTTAAGGAATTAATTTTTTAAATTATAGTTGCATTAAATTTGTGTTGTTAGTTATATTAATTATTTTTAACAATATCTCATTTTATTTATTTTTCTAATTATCTTATTTTTTAATTCATCATTTTTTAATCAACTCTCATAATTGAAATACTTCTGTTTTTATTTAAAAAATGTCACGTCGTGAGTGAATATAGATACCTGCTTGGTGGATTATGTTTAAATTTTTCTGGAGAACCTGTCAAATGGAGTCCAATAAAGTGGTCGATGTATATCATTTGAACAAGTAAAAGGCAATAATGATATATAGTACGAAAAGTGCGATACTTCTGATTTCTCTTGTTTCATTAAAAATTAATTTTCATTATCATATACGACATCCACCATCTGTTGTGATCACAATAAAGAATAAATCTGTTACATATGTTCCTTCAATTGACTAATGATCTTGGGAAACAAAAATAAATAAATATCAGATCATCTATTGTTTTTCATTTTATTTTTTTACATCATGTAATTATGTAATCTTCTTTTTGTACATATTCAGGGTTCAGATTATGATTTTACATTCTAAAATATGGTTTTCTCATTCATTGGTTATTCTACCACCGAAAAAAAGGCTTAGGTTGTGACTCCTGTACAAAATTCTGGGAAACTGACAAGGGTAGTTTCTTGTAGTAAATACCAGGTTATTCCTTTGGTTATTTTAAAAGGAAAAGTCTATAATAGGTTAAAACACCTTAAAAAGTAAGGATTGGAGGGTATGATTCTCCTCGAGGAGTAATGAATATTGATTATTGGACTGGGATATTTAGATCTGAACCACTATAATAATTCCCTTTATTCATGTTATTTTTTTTCTACTGCATCGATTTATTTACAAGAATGTTTCCCAACCAATGTTTTATTCTTATAAACCTTGAAAATTAAGGGAAACTGTGATTAAAATATTAAAATGATCATTCACCTCTTCTACTCTTTTTTTCCTTACTTATAATGATCCAAAATTACTATAGTTCCACATATCTCATGCCTTATTTGATATCCAAATCTCCAATGTCAATGAAATGGGAGAAATCATGATGATATTGATGAAGTTTGGGGACATTAATGTTATTGTGAATTCTCTCCAATTTTTGTTGAAGTTCCAACTGGTATGCCACATCACCAACATACCCCAACAAAAAGAAGTGTATGAAGAACCTTGGAGAAGGGATAACTCCCTTTTTGAAACCTCCACTTCTCACATCATCAGAAAACATTCCATAAACCATGGTCCCCAACCTCAAACTCTAGGGGCCTCCTCCAGCGATCAACATATGACTTATTCCCATCTTGTGCTACATTTATTCCCTCACTAACATGTTGAACCTTCTCTATCATGCTCTATACTACCTAAGGATAATTAAGAGTTGCCTACCCAGCCTCTATCCAGCACAAAGGTGAACAACATGGACTTCCATAAAATTATTCAAATTGATCCATGTGAATGGAAGAGTGATAAATATTAATATAAGAATAATCTATCAAGGGTAAGTCTCCCACCCAAGCCCCACCAAAGACCATGATGCTTGATCGTAAAATATCCTCTAGCATATGCATTTTCTATTCTATCTACCCATGTGTCTGAGGGTGGAAGGCAGTGTTGAGTTGTAATTGGGTCCCAAAATCAGGCTGTAATCCAATCTAGAATCACAAGGTAAAATATGTATCCCGATTCAAGAAAATTTATCTCAAGACACCAAGAATCTACACCACCTCATCCACACACCTATTTTCCAAGTAATTCACTACTACCAACTCTATGATCCCTATGAAATGATCCAATTTCATCTGATGATCCACTACTACCAATATAACATCATAGCCTCCTTGAGCCCTAGGTTACCCTATGAAAAAAATCCTTGGATATGAAATCCAAATTGCACTTGGGGACATCTAAAGGTTACAAAAAACCACCCATAACTCGGTGCATGTACTTTACCCCCAAGAAGACAATGAATACTTACATAAACTCTATAACTTCCAGTTTCATCCTGGGACACCAAAGCTTCATCTTCAAGCAATTGTATGTCTAAGAAACATCATATTGTATGGCTAAGGGTGAGATATGAAACTCCTAAAGGACTCCCTCATGCATCTCCACTAGAAAATAAGTCCTTTCATGGAACAACATCACATTCTATCCATTATCTGACCATCAATATGGACCATCACTATGGTCAACACGATCATGTATCACCTCTATCTCAGTGTCTCCCCACTAAGGAACCTCCACCCACTTCATTAGATTATTTGACACTATCCTCTAAAACAAACACCCTCTTCCACCATCCCTTCTTAAATTTCAGTTTAAGGATTCTAACTCCTCCATTTCCTTCCACATGACCGTATATTCCCAAAAAACCTCCTTCTATGACATCCTACTCAATACATCGACCACAATATTCCCTTTTCCTGAAGTGTAGGACTTCTCAAAATCATTTTCATGAAGAAACTCTATACCAATCCACTTTATTTGATTTAGATCTCACTTGTTAAAGATATAACTCATGATATAGTGGTCTGTGAAAGATACAATGTGATCCCCAATGAGGTAATTCCCTAAACAATTCATCCCAAACACTACTGAAACTAACTCTAGATCATGGGTGGAATAGTTATTCTAAAGGGGATGTAATTTCAAAGTACCATATGAGATCACTACCTTTTCCTAAATCAATAAAAAACTAGACCCAGTAAGAAATCGCCCCAAAACACCTCAAACATAACTCCTTCCTCTAGAAATAAGAGTACTAAATCACTAACCAACTTCACCTTCAGATAGATTAATGCTATATGGAACTGATTTCTCCAAACAAAATCTTGGTCTTTAACAGTAAGATATATCAATATAGATAAAACTCAATCTATATAGAGTATAAATCATTGGTAATATACCATGATTCCATGAAAACAACAAACACATACAACATTCTTGGGTGACTCCCAAGAAACAACTACTTCAACCATCGATGGTTCTGCTGCCACACCCGACTGTGACACAACATTTCTATAGAAATGTATCTCTCTTATCCAATACATAAAGATGGATATAATTATTTATATTTGCTGGTGTCAAAGGACCTATTGGATGGTTCTGAGATTCACAACATGATTCTCCACTGACTTCTTGTAATTCAAAATGACATCATTGAATATGATGATGAACTGATCCAGGAAATCATGGAAGATGGATTTCATGAGTCCCATGAATAAGACTGGTGAATTTGTACCACCGAAATGAATGAATACTAACTTGAAGATCCCATATTTTCATCGTAAAATTGTATTCAGGATATCACTCTTATTCACCCTCAAATGGTGATATCCTAACAACACATCAATATTAGAAAACCAATATGCCCCTCCCAACTGGAATAAAATATTTTCTATCCTTGTAAGATGGTAATTGTTCTTTACCATCACTTGATTCATCCTCCCATAGTTCATGGACAACCACATACTACCATCCACCTTCATTGCGGGCAACACTGGAGCACCCCTTGACGGCACATTGGGATAGATAAAACCTTTCATTCTATGATCATCTCTTTGAAATCTCAACTCACAAAACATAGAAGGTTCTATATGAAAATTAGCCATCGTAATCAGAGAATCATCAGTCTATAAGTATATCTCATACTCAACATCTTGTTGAGGGTGTAAAATCATACCCTTGTCAAGGAAAATATCCACGAACATCCCAAAAACAATCGGAACCTCCACCGTCCCAATAACTACTGATTCCACTGAAATCTCAACAAATAATACAAAATGAGGCTCTAAATGCCGACTTCCCACCTAACAGCTGCACTCACCAATGTAAAACACACAATGGACATACATGTTTGAAAACATGACTCTTCTCCAAAAGTATTCAATAATAGTTAATATAAAATATAAACATTCGAGGCCGACAATGACATAAAATGGTCTCATCTATAGAAATAATAGATCCCCATAGGACTAAGGTGGTCCCTCCATCAGTCTATATCCCCAAAACATTCCAAACTACTTTTTTGATGATGGAATGGCATACTAAACACATGTGACCTAAGAAGTCTCTATATGTCTAGTACTAGAGAATGAGATTGTGTGAGATAAATAAAGTAGTTAAAATCACTGGAATCCAAAAATGAGCACAAGGAATGGTAATAAATATGATGATCGTACCTCTAATAGTCTCTAGTCCTATAGGAACTACTTCCTCCACTACGTGCAATTGACCATTACCAACTCCTCTTCCCCTCTGCTGATGACTGCCTCCATGAACATTCCTGTGTTGAGGTCCATACAGAATTCCATAATGTTGTATTCTACATTATCCATCTCTCCTTAATGGGGAAGATCTTGCTTCCATTTCTAGTGAAACGACATAGATGGAAACTGCTACTGAGGGTGGCACTGAACCTACTCTCCAACACCAAACTGAGCTTGAGTAGCCACTGGACACTGACGCTGATGATGGTTATAGAACCCACATAAAAAACACATTAACCTCATTCCCTCAAAAGGGATTAATGACTAAAAGATTATAAAAAAAGTGTTGAGGTCAACTCCCCACCAGTCAAAACCTAAAAGGACCTGACCCCTTAGACCTATTGAAGGTAATTACTCCCCTATAATAGTAAACCTCCTTTAATGTTTAATCACTCAAACACCTCCCCCTTGTTCTTGACCTCAACGTACATTGGCAATGTGAAGGGGGTAACCACATACTAGATATATGAAAAAATACCTCCAATTGGTGTCTCAAATGAGACTCCTCATCTAAAAATAGATCCAGAAAAAATGAAGTTGGTACCAGAAAATAATCACCAGCTCTTATACCGACATACTCCATGCTGGAGGGAGTGTTTGTCTTTCCTCATCTCAGGCTTCATGGTCAGTGAAAGTAATTATATTCATAACTTCTTCTCGAAATAGGCCCATATAATGTCAAACTCTTTCATCTCCCCTAGGTAATACGTCTATAACTATCACTCATCTCCCAACGTCTTGCTCAATTATTATAGAAACATATACTATGTTAGATCCCAGATCATACTGAAGGTTATCTCAAGAACCTAGAGCAAGTTCTTCATCTCAATGTCTAAATAACTACCCATGAAAATTTCCAAGTCCTACCTCTAGAAAGAACATAAAATTATCTTCCAATGTACATCTTTTTACCAATGGATCAACCTTCCACTGATCAATTGGATTGGCCTATCGAACCTTGACTGCCCGAGCCACATGCAGACGATGACCGAGTACCATAACTGAGAATGTAAACAAGGAATTCACAATTTTGGGTAGTATGAAATGTTATTTATGATTACTTTTATCTCATTTAACTTAATTCATAATCCATTTTTAATTCCCAAAACAATCAAAATTAGATTATAAAAAAAGTCATTATGATGCATGAACCTTTACTGGGGTCTCTACCTAAAAACAATGTAGCCTCACTAGGTCATTTAGTAGACCAAGATTCCTAGCGTCAGATTATGGGGGCCTAAAATCCATAGTCCTCACAGGTATTACATGTAATATTTCATTAAATGAGGTCACATAACTAAATTTTCCATCAAATATAATAAAATGAAACAGATAATAATATAATTGTTTTCATAAAAACAACCAATCGCAAAGCTGAGGAAAAACACATCAACAGTCAAAATCAATGCATGTAAGGTCTAGAATGGTCCATAAAATTCTACAAGAAACATGAAAAAATATTTATATGCATTGGGTGGTCATTAATTTATTCCCAATAAAAAATCCAAATACCATTGTTCAATATTGAGAGAATCATACTAATGCTCTTGTAAAAAACATTCTGAATCAAAATATGCTAAAAAGTAATATTAATCATCCCCACCTCACCACGTCATAATATCCAAGTAACAGATGTCATGTAAAGTAATATAGTAATCACATCGATGATATGGTACCCCTCACCATTTTCCCTCTGGAAAGCCTCTCTTTCCTAATAGAAATCATTCTCTTGTTCCCACCTCTTCTGATAGAATCACACCCCAACCCGCCAACACACACATGGGACACATAAAAATATTATATCCCATCATCGGGGCCACATTCCTAATCACATTGTGACCATAGAAGAATAGGCCACATACCATGTCACATCCCACCCGCAGACACCTAGGCCACAAACTACGTCATATCCATCCCCCATACACCTAGGCCACATACCACATCTCTCCTTGAAGTGACCTTTGAAAACCCAACTTTCCCATACATACCTAGGCCCTACAAAACTCAACCTTCCCATAGAATCCTAGGATACTAAATTCTAGATGAAATAATTGGGAAGAGAGGGTGGAAAACCATCAATCCTCCTAGTGTGAGGTTTGGGAGGACCCCCTCTCCAATGGATATGGGGTGTTCAACATGTTTTTCTCAATGATAGTGGGATTCATATAAAAATAAAAAATTAAATACATGTATATATAAATTTAAAACCAAACACTATTTCTTATCCTATGGGTTCTCAAAAAATCACCATCTCAAAATACTTCCAATTTCACTACTACATCTAAATGCACACCAACACAACAATCCAAAAATTCAATTCATATCTCCATCCAATTCAATTAAAAAATTCTTATTATTTGTTAAACTATTCATTTATTTATTCCATTTTACCTAGTAAACTACTTGGCATATCACACAACAAACCACATAGAAAAAGACACACAGAGGAAGGGAAACCATTGTAAATTTACCAAATTTACATTGCTATCAGTTTGACACCCACACCATCAACTTCAATCATAATTCTTCAATTCCATCCCACCTAAAACATCCTATCAATAGAAAAAAACCACAAATCATTTCCATACCCAAAAATCATAGTCATACCTAGAAACACATCACCAGAAAACCTAATCACAAACCTACTGTATAACACTTCCTATCCATTCCACAAGCATGCAATCTCTCAACATAATATTCTAATAGACCTTAAAAACCACCCCACATCATATATCCATTCCCAAAACCCAACAATCAAACATATACAAACAATCCAACGCACAACACACCACCCCATGAACCAGGGCGAGGAATATTTATATTTAAAAAGGCATTCCTCACTTAATTATTCTTGTTAATTCCAAGGTTATCACATAAATAGTTTATTCCTATGGAGTCTATTTATTATCCAAGTGTATGTGGTTAATGAATTTAAAAATAATTTTTCAAGAGAAAACCAAACATAATAAATTTTGAAATCATTACTCGGTGCACAAAATAGGACCACCGATGACCATGATTATTATTAGGTTTTTATCATGTATAAATCACAACAACAACCAAAATCTAATAACAAGAAGATCATACGCCACTTTTCCCTACACCATGTATATTTTTCTTAAAACGTTTTGATTATATTTATTTAATTTGGATTAATCTATCTTCACATGAGATACATTCATACACCAACCCCGCAAGATAAAAAATTTAGAGGGATGATAGAAAGTTACATGGAAGAAGAAGTAATCCACACTTACTTATTGTTACCAAAACTGTGGGCATAAGTGTAGCAAAAAATGCCTCCATAGAAAATATGATCAAAAGACTACACCACAAATGCATGATTCATTAGGGAATAAAGGTTCAAGGGATGTCATATATCAAGAGAACGAATAATGAATAAAATAATGGATGGTCCCTAGATTAGAAAGACTATATTTGATTCTCACCGAATATGAAATGGTTTTGAATTTCCAATAAATACAGATATCAAAAAAACTATGAATTTTTACCATTTTTAAGGGTCCATAACATTTTGAAAATTAATGATTTGATTTCTATCCCCTGAAACAACTTCAAAACCACATTAATGTGTTATTGAAATCATTTGAAGTCAATGAAAATGTTAGATGGGAGAAACTATAGGAAGCTGGAAACACTGTCTAAGACTCACCGTTGGAATGTCCTACTGTTGGTTGAGCTACTGGTGTAATTTACCATTTGCGAGATACTGGTGCGAGTTACCTTTGCGAGTAACCATTTGGAAAGCTACTAGTGTGAGTCACTAGTTCGAGACACTAGTGTGAGTCACCATTGAAACACGACATCGCTACTCATCTTTACGACTCCCTGTTTTGACTCAGAGTTGCAACTCACAACCATGATCTACCATCATGACCTACCATGGAGTCTCACCATTGTGACTCACCATTGGGACTCACCATTAAGACTCACCATGGAGACTCACCATTGCGACTCACCATCACGACTCTTTGTTATGACCTACCATCACGACCAATCATCAGTGACCAATAGTTGGGATGTGATAAGTTTAACAAAGTTCTAAAATATGTATCCTGACCTCCCAGAACACATCAAACATCATATTTTCACAAAGTAATAGATCAGATAATTCTGGGACATTATAATATTTTTATTATAAATTATGATTTCAAATCAATAATTTTAGGATCTAATCTGGTATATAATATTATACATATATGGATCGTCGATGGAAAAAAGCAGACTAATACTCATGGAAAATGTTGATACTTCCATGTTGAGGAGGAAGATACATATAGTATTAGAATAGAGAATATTATGGAAACATAAAATAAAATTAATTTATGTAAACTAACCATTCAGGGATGGAGAAACCTATTCAGAAATCTGATTGCCTAATATTGGATAGATTATTGTGACATAATTCCCAATCATTAATTGGGAATACTAATCCATTTATAGATTGTAAATGGATTGGGTCTCTAGAGAATATATTTGCAGCCTTGTGATGCGCTTAAATAGAAATGGATACTGGTTTAGAGTATTGTTTCAAATTTTGTTTTTCTCAATGGTTATCATTGATCTATAATTGTAGGGAGGAAAATGATTCTATAACTCATTGAAGGAAAATATTTTAAGGATACATTATAAATAAAATATTTCATATATGAGCAACAAACTGAGATGAGGAGAATGTTCATCTACATATAGAAAAAAGAAGAAGAATGTTTTAATAAGTACGAGGATACCATTAAGATGATATCTATGTATATTAAAAAATATATATGCAACACAGAGTGTAGGATTGACCATATAGTTGAATTGATTTAGCCTACACTCTGATGTGAACTAGTCTCAATTTTTTTTTTCAAATGATGAAATAGTTTTATGATCCATCAAAATAGAGAAGGAATTATTGAGCTCAAAATTATTCAAGATTAATCAAGATAAAAATATTTCATACAAACACCGGGATGAAAAGATTATGTTATTTAAGTAGAATAGAGTAATCCAATTTCCACCTTGCAACAACTATGGAAAAGAATCATCCTAGGAAATACCAGAAGGACATGAGATTTTGTTATAACTAAAGAGATAAGTGTCATCTAGATCATGAATTATAGGCAAAGAAACCAATATTTTATTTGTAGATATTCAATTATAATGAAATGAGGAATTATTAACAACAATATTCCAAGCATCAAGGTAATATACTACAAAAGAGGCCAAGAAGACATGGATAAGAGTAAAAAATAAATAAATATGAGGTGGATATTATTAATTATGTGTTGGAATGTATTTTAATCACATATTAAATTTGATAAACTAAATTATTTGATCATGGATATTATCACTCTTTTATATCTACCTAGTATTCCAAAACAAACATGAATTTACCTTTTAATTTAATAAGTGAGTTATAAATAAAAACTCATAGTGGATGTATCAATATAACATAGATGCATGAGGTAGTTCTTATTTGGATACAAAAAATGCCTATTTTTGGAAATTATTATTATAAAAATGGTTGAATTCAATATAATCCTTGGTTTGGATATTATTTTCAAATATGATGAAACATTTATTACAAGGAGAATGAAGATAAGATCTATGATGATGATGTGAGTTTACTTATCGTTATAGTGGTTTCATAATCTAAATAGTCATATTAAGATAAATCCAATGTAGTTATTCTTAATTAGAACCATCGGTAGAATGAGGTAACACAATCCATGTATAGATAATTTAATCGTAAAATGGATTATGCACCTATTGTATAGGAATTCATTTATATGTTTCCTATGGAAATATGTAGAAATCCACCAGTGCTTGGATTCATATTTTCCATTGATTTATTTATTGACATAAGACTAATATAAAATTCCTCTATGAAATGGAAAATATAAAGTCATTATATTTGATGAAACAACTAGGGGATTTTTTTGATAATGGATTTATACACTCTAGTGTTTCACCATGGGGAGACCATATTGTCTTCATTAAGTAGAAATATAGATACACGAGGATATATATTGATTATATGGAAATTAATTTCATTATTATAATGAACAAATATCCACTTTATATCATTTATATATTATACAATAAACATCATAGATTTCAATATATTTCAAATATTTACCTCTAATCTGGGTATTGTTTATTTCGAGTAAAGAAGGATAAAATTATGATGGTAAATTATCTAATGATTTATATAAATTATGATTTAATATTATTTTAATTTGGATTAACAAATTCAACCTCTATTTTTAGTGAAATAATGAATAGATTAGTTAGAAACTGTCCTCATGAGTTTTTCTATTGTATTAATTGTTGATATCATGGTGTATTCGTAAACCTATTTGGACAATGAGAATCAATTAAAAATTAGTCATGAGACTCTTAGTAGTTAATATGATATATGGGAAATATATTTTGTGTAATTTCTATCATTAATATGTTTCTTTTTCTTTCTATGTTATCTATAAGAATGGGTTGTCAATTGATATATTGAAGAAAAAGTCATTAAGAGAATTCCCTACACCATTGAAAATAATTTATGTTCGTAGTTTAATTGGTTTACCTGGTTTCTATCTACGATTGGTTTAGAATTCATCCTAATTAAATTGATTATTAACCAACACTACATGTAAAAGGGGTTAGTCTTTATTTGTAAAAATGAACGTTTTGTATATTTTGACGAATTGAAGAGGATAACGACCAATACTATGATTTTTACACTGCTTTCAGAAAATGATGGGTATGTAATATAATGATTAAGATAAGAAAGGAAAATGTTATGAACTTATGTCAATTGAGAAATTAATTGCATATAAATCCTATATGTTGAAGAATCTTGAACCAAACTATACATCCAATCATATTTAGTTGGAATATATTATATATTTTTTGAATATATATAAACATTATATCTATGAAAAAGGATAAGATATATAAAAAAACCATAACATCCAAAAAAATACAACATTTTAATAAAAGTGATAAACATGAGGAAAAAGTTATGCCTTAATCTGCACATGTATTATTATTTATCAAAACCCCTCCACCTATGGATAGAAAATTAGGTGGAAGTTGAATTTAGTATGAAATAACATTATATTTTGATAAATATGATGATTGAGAGGGATCATAAGTTCATGATCTAGTAAATTTTGATATATTAATTATTTAAAATGAGTGATATTATTTGTTTTTCAAAATAATAGAAAATTATATTTAATGGAATAGAATTAATATTATCAATCATTTAATATTAATTTTCAAAAGAACGTCAAATATTTGAATAATGGGATGTTGGCAGAATTTTTTTTTCAATAATGGAAATATAAAATTACGAATGATAAAATGTGTTACATATATATATGATATTAAAATAATTTTTTTGTATGAAACTCCTATCTCAATTTTCGTGATACACCGATGTTCGACTAAGATGTGTAGGGATTTCATGGAAGATGTTTAGTGTGATAACATGATGGAACATATTATTGACTATGTATTAATATTATTGATTATTAAATATTTTAATGATGAGGGACATCATCATAGTGGGGTTATGCCACCTTTTACTATTCCTGTGTGGAAATGGGTTGACATTATTATCAATGTTTTTACAGGCCTACAAAATACAACTATAAATAATGAATCAATATGGGTTATTATTGATCACCTAACCAAATCATTAAATATAAACATTATATGAGAATGTTTACCTATTTAGTACCTAAAACCCATCTATATTAATAAAAAATCATAAAATTATTGTGTATATTTTTCAAATGTGTTTGATATTGATCCTTATTTTACATCAATATTCAAAATAATTCTTTAGAAGGATACAAATACAGAGCTTTATTTGAGAATTGAACTACCATACACAAATATATATATAATAAAAAAGGACTAATCTAAAAATAAAATTCATGTTAAGGTGGTAGTCACCTATTTTTAATTTTATGTGGGATCTGTATTTATCATTAGTCTAACTTTCCTATAAATATTGATTCCATTAAAGTATTCAACATGATACATATAATGAATTATATGGTAATAAATGTCATACTCCAACATTTTAGGATGGATTTTGTGAAAATAAATGTATAGGACCATACCTTGTTTATGATAAAACAATAATGGTAAATACAATCTATCCTCACCTAAATATAATTCATAATAAGGAAAGATAGATACATCGATAATTTGAGGAAGGATTTTTATTTACAAGTAGAAATTATGTTTTCCTAAAATATTTCCCATGGAAGGGTTTCATGAGTTTTGTACATAAGACAATTTTGATCCTTTATTATATTAGACCCCTTGGAAATTTGGAATCAGTTAGAGAAGTGTTGTATCATTTTTCTATTCGACAAAGTGTCTCAAAAGTCTACGATGTGTCCCATATTTCACTATTAAGTATGTACATGCGAGACCCAACACAAGTACTAAAATATGATAAAATATAATTTGAAATAGATATATCATAACATGAATAAACAATCTATATTAATTATTATAGTGTTAATGTATTGCATAATTGGTTGACTTGGCTAGTGAAGGTACGTTGGAGAAATCAAAAAATGAGGGAAGGAATGTGGGTAAGAAAGGATGTTATGAGGAAGAGCTACCCTCACATTTTTATATGGAAATATCCCTGAAATTTCAAGGATGAAATTATTATATAAGGTAATAATGTAGCAATGAATGACTTTATGTGTTATTTCTTATTAAATAAATTCAACTTGTTTGATATCTCTCGATACACACACACGATGTTTAAAAGAAACATGATACTCTATGAAAATATTATTTAAACATTACCATTTGAACCTTAAAGATAAATTAAGCCGTATAAATAGGAATTAATAAATTAAAAAATATATATATATACACACATTAATTGTGGATATATTTATTATAATTAAAAATTATAACCATTTGAAAGAAAAAAAATGTTTTTGGAGAAACATTATTATTTCAATTAAAATAGTTTCATCGCTTCTAGTATACTTATAATTGAATTAAATATGAATTTTATAATATTTAGTTGATAAAATAAGATTCATATTTAATTTTTTTATAACCAACTTATATTATGTTTATTATTTAGTATTTTTTACAAATGATTGATTTTTTATGAATAGTGAAAATTTTGATTTTATAGAAAAATTAATTTTCATTTAAATTATTTTCAAGGATCATTTAAAATTTAAATTGTATTTAAAGTAAAAATAGAAAAATAATATAATAATTCAACTAATTTAGTTCACTTAGATCAATTTTATGTAATATTTATATATTTAAACAATTTATATCTGTGAAAAATGTTTCATTGCTAACAATACCTTCATCACATTTACTCGTGTAATTTATAATTGAATTCTACAAAATTTTTTAATTTAAATTGGAAAAAATTGATTCCATAATTGAAATCATAATAATTATATTATCTAAAAAGGAAAACTTTATTTTTTTTCGTTTTCAATTATTATGTTAGTAATATATAATAATCATGAGGGTAAAAACTAATTTACTAGTGGGTTAAAGAAAACATTCATGGGTTAAAATGACATACCAACTTATAGAAAAATATTTCTAAAACAAATTTACGCATTATTTAATTTTTTTAATAATGACTAATTTTGGTGGTTTTTTATGAGACATTTTTTTTAAATTGTTTATTTTACAAAATTCAATGTCTTTTCCCTTCCCTATTTATACAAGGCCACCACACTCCCCTAATCATCACACTTAAAAAGACATTTGGATCAGAAAATACTAGAAAAAATAACAACCCTATATACCTACCATCATAATGTAAGTCTATTATTTATCATAAATATATCCTAGGATGGATTTATGATGTAAACCAATGATATTATAATAAAAAGTGGAAATGTTTATAAATAAGTATTTTTATTATATTTCTTATTCCACATCCATAAAGTCATATTTAATATTTATACTAAAAAAATATCTATGATATAGTTATATTTTATTATACTAATTTCCATCCATATATCCATTTCATCATCCATCAAATGGGAAACAAAACTATTGATCGTTCGTATGACTTACCACAACAATAGAAATAGATTTAATTCATTTTCCATAAACACCATTGAAGGATGGATATAATGTTGTATTTAACACATGGATATTATATTTTTGATATTTATATAGTTATTTAATTTTAATATCACATATACCTTTTAATGTATATTCAAATTAAAATATGATAATGTCGCTCGTGTGTATAGTGGAATACGACATCTCTAAGTGATGCAATTCATTTTTCTCTTATAATTATCATCAAATGTAATAAAGATAAAAATAATGAATATATGTGATATATTTTAAAATATATTTAACATTTAATGTTAACATAAAACAAACTTTCTTACCACTTCTCTAATTAGGGGACTAACATCATCCTTCATGCGTATATAGGGAATACCGTCTCCCTGAAGCGATGCATTTAATTTTTCGTGTTCAACATTAATAAATTGTTATGAAAATGTATATAATGAGTAAATTTGATAAATAAAAAATGAAAATAATTATACATAATATGTATATATATAATATAAATAATAATAAGATCATTCATGATTAAATGTTCATGAGAAAACAACACAATTAACACCCGAAACAATAATAATAATGTAATTTTATTTACAACTAGGCGATAAAATGTAATGATATGATCATATATTATATTATATGTTTTTTCATGGTTATGGTATGAAATAGTAACATTATTAAAATTATTCTTTATTAGGTTAAATAATGTTAAAATTAAGTAAACCTTGAGCTAATGGACATCTTTTCAATTTCCCTACATTGAGGAACATTATATTTTTATGCACCAAATTTTTTATATATTCTATACATAATTACCCTTTTAAATTTAATTTCAAGGACAATATATAATTTCTGTTATTTTAATTTTGAATGTGAATTATTTTATCAAAGGGTATTTGATATGAATATTACCAATTAGTATACAATTTCAAGACTCAATTTCATTTCATAAGGGTATATTTCATCATCATTGCCTTTGATATTCTATAATTATATTTATAAAGAACTTTTTCTACATTATATAGAATTTACAGTTGTTTTATTTAAATTTACATTTATTAATAATAAAAAATTCATTGATTATCACTTCGTCATTATGATCATTATATATTACCTTTTCTCCATTTACATTTCCATGAGACATATTTATTAAAATGAACACATTCACTTTTATCTGGTGTTTATACAACCCTATTGATGTATTTAACATGAATAACATTTTTTATTAATGTTTTATAATAATTAAATTCTATTTTATCTATATTATATATATCATTGATATGAATATTTATTAAATAATATACCATTCTTACATAAAAAATATATATGGGTGTTATTTAATTAAATGGGGATGTACTGATAAATCAATTTTCAACACTCAGTGATGATATTTTTTGATAAGGAATATTAAACATGAAAGAAATATATTATTTGATAATTGAAGATTATTTGGACATATTGGGTTGGGTGTGGGTATAAATTATATCCCCCAATGATAAATAAATAGGTCTTATGAGACAAATTAGGTGTCCATATTAAAAAGGTTTCTACTTGTATTTTTAATCCATCTTTTGGATAATATTTATGGTAGAGGTTTCATGATTCATGACGTCATAAAATCCTTTAATAATGCATGTAAATAACATAGAATTATGTTATTATTATAATCCATTTTATATTTACAATAATATTATCTCTAGATGCATTTAATTCTCAGTTTATGGATTAAATGGATGGTGGATTAAAATATTTTCCATGAAAATATTTATTTTTCATTATCTAATTATGATATTAAAGTTATTTATTAAATTAAATATATGCTTAGTTATTTAAATTTCCATATTAATTATTCAATATTGAATCAGGATAGATTCTAATGTATGTTATCCTTACTGAGCATTTTATCTCACCCTTATATTGTTTATTCTCATAAGGATATGAAGAATTGTTTTGAATGAGTTTTCTTGGATTAATTTAATTTTAATTTCTTAATTATTATGTTTTATTCTCATTTACAAATATAAAATAAGTATCACATATGTATCTGGTTCTCTAAAACTACTAAACTAATAGTTTCATTAGTATTTGACCCACATGTACGGATTCTAATGTAATAAAGTAGTAACTGTATATAGTTAATTAGAATAAGGGTCATTACACTTTGATCCCCCCATTTAGAACATATATAAGTCTGTTTGGAACTATAATATCTAATAACATTCAAATTTTCTACACCTTCATACAAAATTCCTATAGTACTCCACATTTTGGAGGATATTTGGCATTGATAGACTCAGTTTAATACATATGGATCTAGTACAAAAATTATTGAAATAATTTATTTGGAATTTAAATCATATTTTTTTCTTTGTTTGTATCCCATGTTTAATTTTGTGTTTCAAGATGTACATAATTCTCTAAGGCTAAAAAATAAACCTTAATGCAAGGTTTCTTTAGACAGATGATCATCCATCCCATTCCATAAATAAAAATACACAAAATTAAGGTTTTGATTTTTTGGCCCCAAAATACATGTCTTGAAATGGATCAAAAAAGGAAAAAAATCACCAACGGGACCTTCCTCATGAAGATCTATCTTAGAGTCATCCATCAATATGAACATCGCTAGGACTATAAAAAAGCTATTTACGACAGCTGTAGAGAAAATACAGAAACCTCTGTGAAGTTATTTGTGTATTGAGACCACTGTAGAAAAATTACAGAAGCCTCTTTGAGTCTAATTTTTTTTTATTATGATCAAGAACTTCCATCATCTTGGAGTAATGCCCTTAGATCATAATTACCCCAGGATCGATTAAATATGGGGATCACCCCCACCCCAATAGATTTCCAAACTACCCTTCAAACCTATGAGATCTCATTTTGTGAATCTGCCTTTTCTTTGTGAACCAGATAGTAAATGCATCACCCATGGTATCTAAGTGTTGAAAATCAGATTAGCCTTTGCACAATTTTTTCCTCTCCTTCTAGTGGGTAATACCTTTGTGAATCCCTATAGTCGTCACAAAGTTATGTGTCCCATTTTAATACTCAGTACTTTATAGAGAATTCAGCCTTCAAGAATAATCCTCCAAGAACATATAGATTTCATGCCTCGACTAGGTCTCCATGATTCATGATGTGCCTACCATAATTTATATCCATTTAATCATTCCATGGAAAGAATATTCCTTTGATAATCCCCTTTTCTCCATACTGCATTAGAGCTTTATGAAGCCCCTCTTCATGAGATCTTCTTCATTACGAGCCCTGCTCCTGTGTGGCCCTCCAGGCTCATACGATGTGACTTCATGGTTCCTCGAGTGGTGCATCATGTTGAATTTCCTTTACTTATGCTTATTTACATATGAATGAAAATGGCTATTTTTTAATCACATATCATTGTTAACATTATCCCCTCAAGCGACTAATTTTCCAACCCATTGTATCCTAGAATTTTTGTTCCCTCTCTTCCCCAAGTATGGGTTACTTAATGTTTTGTAAGTCTGAGGGGAAGGGAGTGAGTCCTCCTCATCTAAGATATAGGATGATAAACATACAATAACCCTATATCCCCAACCCATGACTTTAAAATATGAGTTTCTAAATGTTTTGTAGGCCTGAGTGAACCAGAGAGGGGATGCGATTAGGTTCCTTTTATTCCACACCATTTCAATTGGCCTTATCTTCCACTTTACACATTCTCACCATGCACTCCACATGCTGAATTTGTGTAAGCCCCAACCCACCTTGATATGGTGTTCCCTGTACCATGGCTATATCGTCCTCATACATCGGGAAATTCTCCTCAGGCATCCATTTAAGTGTAAGTCTCAATATCTGTCTCCCATGGCTTCTATTCATGCATAAGCCCCTCACCATCCCTCATGGTCACACCTCTCGTTACATGATCATCAGGTCTATTTCTACCTCTTGTTTCTTACACCGATCATGAATCACATTAACATATATTGGGCATCGACCATGATGTCTTCAATGGACTGATAACCACATACAATACCCAACTTATCTCCAAGTCACTATCCTTTGTATACAACCCAATTATATTCCCCACTCTTGAACTACATGGCTTTTTATTCCCTCCCACAGAGATAAGTATGAATCCTACCTAAAGTTCAAGACTTTCATTCATGTGTCATCTTGGTCTCTCCATTGACACTCTATTTTTGGGACGATCATGCCTCAACCCATGGTTCCATTTCTTTTAGGTCCTACCCATACGTCCATTCTCATGAGCCTCCCCCTCATGCGACTCATCACCCAATATAGAACTTCATGAAAATTGATTTAATCCAACCCAAGAAGGGTATGTAGGAAACCACCCTATATTTCAAGCCCAACACCATCATCTTCACATTGGTTTCACCCCATTTGTCACATCCACTTTATCAAATCATCTGTCATTCATCTGGATACTTACCATGCCACCACATCATGGTGGTATCACACATAGCATACATAAATCATACCATTAATAAGCCTTTTCCATCTACTCCATCACACCACCCTTATAACTATGGGGTCACGCCATCTACATGGGATCCCTCATTTCATAATCCCCTTTATCCATGTGATTTTTTCTCCCAAAAACTCTATCAAAATACTCGAAAATAATCCATAAATAAATCATTAAAACTAACTTGGTTTTGTTCCCAAGACTTTACAAATGGTTCATATGATGCCTCTCCAAGGTTCAATACTATCCAAGTGTAAACCAATGAATCAACTTTCTTGGGACCCACCATCCCTGATCCGCACCTCATGGTGGTAGAATCACCAAAACACTCATACGATTTACTAACATACGCCAATGAGGTATGAGATGTTTGAGTAATTTCAGGTTTGAAATCATCGAGGGAACCAACAAGGAGGGCCCCCACTAAGCAAGACCAATACCGCCATTCAGACTCACAGACCGAGTAGAAGGTGGTCTACACCCCTACCCATATGGCCCTAGTTCATCTTACCCAACATCAATGTTGGTCATATGATTAGGTGGATGCCAGTAAAGTGGATTCATCCTTTACCTCTTTAGTGGCCCATTCCACCACTGACACCCCCTACCTTTTCCATGCTACTACAATGTATGGTCACTTCTACACCCGATTGGTATTGAGGCCCCAATCACCACTTTGGTGTTTTGGGTTGAATCCTATTGTTGTTGGCACGGGAAATAACCATTGTTGGATTACATGTGATGGTAGTGTTCGATACGGAGGGAATCCCCATACCATCACTAGCCAGAATGAGGTGCTCCCAACTCATGCTCTCATCATGGAGGTCATCCACATTCTGTCGTCACCAGTCCAGGAAGCGGTCCAGCCCGCCTTGTCGACGACCATAGCAGAGGTCATCCCTTTGACCATGATCTCAGGTATGGATGTTTTCCCCATATTTCAGTTCATCAGGGTGAAGGTCCTCTTTTCATTATCACTGTCTCATGTTGAGGCACTCCCAACGACAACCTAAACCAGAGAAAAGATCATCCATGGTTTGAAATCTGTCATCATGGAGTTGCAACCCATGTTATCACTAGCTCCAGTATAGTTACTCACCGTTCCAACACTCCTTATTGTAGAGGCCCTCCCCATGCCTTGATATTATACATGAAGGTCCCAATTGTTCCATTTGGTATATGTATGAGATCCCCCTACACCCCATATCGTCAATGTGGATTTATTCATCCCTTCAACGATAACCGATATGAAGGCCCTCCTCATATTCTATGTAGCTCAGGTAGAGGTCCTCCCTGTTCTGTCACCAACCCGTGTGGAGGTCCTCCCCATTACTCAAGTTCACCATTCCATGGAGAACCATCCTAGGGTAGGAGGGAGAACCGCCACCATCATAGGAAGAATCCTGAGAGGCTCCAGATCATGGTCAACCCAATACACATTTCATATTCAAAAGGGGGATGTGAATCGATGATGGGTCCTTCACCCCACTCCACTATATTAGCATCTAGGGAAGGAACCTAACATGTTATATTTATACTATCAGAAATAAATATACCTCAGATCCTTGAGTTCTCCAGCATATACAAATAGAAGGAGAATGATTTGGCTCCATTTTAAGGTCTTGTTGTGCAATCTTCTCTACTATCACCCAATTCAATCTCTAGCTCAACACGAGATCACATGGGGGTTTTTAATGGGTTTTTAGATGATGAAAACCATAATGATCTACACCCAATGACTCCGTACTTTTTCCAGAACTAGTGTTCAACACCTCATCCTATATGGATATGTTTATGAAGCAAGTAAAAATCCTCGATAGATAGCCTAATATGCAGTGGTTTGTCATCTCAAACACTGCACTCCCCACCGACTAGACCACTGCCATAATGGTTTACATCATTTTCATTGCTGGTTCTCTAGTCTACCACAATTGATGAATGGGGAAATAAAAGACTATATCCAACTTATGAATGAAGGACCATGTGGTAAATGCTCACTACATATCACTTCCTCGAGATGTTCTGGCCGATTTCAACTCCGGAAATTAGCATCTTAGTGTCCCTCGATATGGACGAAGTCATCTGTCTCTGTCTGATCCTAAAGACAATGCATTTCCATCTCCTCCATCGTTGGATAACTTGTACAAGGGTCTAGGATCACTATGATGATATCAAAAAACATTGTAGCTAGGTCCAGTTGGAAACACGTCCAATGGACCATCACCCTGCATCATCCGGTTATCATCATAATTTTCAGAAATGATGTTATAGAGATTAATTATGCTCCCCAATGTTTTTTGGGGAATATACACATGTGAAGATCCATTATTGGGGGAAGTAAAACACCCTACAATTCATCCCAATTATTCTACAACCTAGCTCACATGATTCTATCAAGGATATACCACCAGGATCAGTAATAATCAACATGGCTGAGATCCTAAAGAAGTAAGATGAGAGGGGAATAATTGAGGATAACCTACCCCTTGGGGGAGTACCAAACCTATTGGAACCCCCAACCATGTTCGCTCACTAGCAGAGAAACTTTGTTGGACTTTGAGAGTTGTCTTACTTAATTAATCTTGATCGGGGAACTAATGTGTGAAATAACCCCCACCCCAATGATGTTAAACCATCTATCATTTATTTTATGTTCTAAATACATAGGATTATACCGAAAAGGTTGTGTTGTGTCAACATCTCACAGATTAGAAAAGGAAAGTTGTTGTTCTCTTAACCAAGAACACCACAGAACAACATCCTAATTAGGGTGATCCCAGGTATGATCCCAACCATTCTCTACAGGTCATGTCTGTATATGTATAGCTCTTTCCCCGAGAATTTCCTTCTATTGATCTCGACAAAAAAATCCATCAAGATAGGGTACACGATGGAGTGTGCAGAAAGAGAGCATAGTATGCATCATTGGATCCACCAGAGCTACATGATACTCCTTTCTGATATCCGTCCCCACATGTCAGTTCCCTAGTAGCCCCTCAGGTGGCTCTATAGTTTATTCCACTAGCTGCTTCCATGGCCAACACAACACCCCCAATGTTCCAGCAACCACACAATGAGATGCTAGGATCAACTTCCATGTTGAAGACCATGAAGATGCACTGGTGATTAGGTATCCTCATCAGTATATGAATCCTTACATGGGAGATCTAATGGATTATCTAGTTCCCCATATTGATGCTCTTACGTACCAGATGGTAACAATCCCACCTGATAGATTTTTGTATCCAACATGGGTTGATGATATTACATCACCCTCGAAACATGGGAACACCAATTTATCACCCTTCAATAGGATGGGTGATCCACTATAGCACCTAGCGAAATTCATCTCTAGGTCTTGAACTATGATACAGAATCCAGTGTAGTAGGAGGCCACCATGCTTTGGTGCATTGTACAGACACTGGAAGAGCCTACATTCTTCTGGTACAACAAGTTACCCAATTGGAATATAGAAAGTTGGGGGGATATCTAAAGGAAATTTATATATCTGTTCATCTCCACCACTCATAATACAAGTATTTACAACATCTTCAAGAAATAAAATCCAGATGAGCATTTCCTAGACTCTTTTTCTTGGTGAAAGGCCTCACATATTCAGTCGACATGCAACAAAATCATGATCAGTTTATAAATATGTGAGTGGAAAATTTAATAAATGAAGTGTATTTTTCCCGTATAACATAAAAATTTATATATTGATTTACAAATTTCTCTGACAAGGTTCAGTGCCTAGAGGAGGCCTTACAGCAAGCCAGGTAGGCATGTTGGTCTCCTATCACAGCTCCACTAGAAGGGGTTCTAAGGATGATATAGTCACCATTGCAACATTACAAAAAATAGACCATTGATATTATTGCTGGTAGATATACCACCACATCCTCATCAAGGGATTCCATATCAACCATAAAATCATCCTCAAGGTTAGCAGTACCCACTTTATAATTGATAGGAGCCACCCTATCAACCACCACCGCCATGTCGAGATGATAAACTACCACCATATCTCTAGAATCAAGACCCTCGTCAGGTCCAAGATCCTAGATATAATATCCTATATAGGATAATCTAGACCTACTCATTTGATAAGGATCTAGGGCCTAGTTATTTCAAATGTTCTTTGGATTAGGGAATTATGATGCTACCAGCATGCAGAATGCCTGAAGATGCTAATGTTAACGATCGTCCCAACTAATGTCCCTATCAATGGATACTGAAGAACACTCTCAATAAATGATAAGTGTTCATGTACTGGATCCATAAATCGGTCAAAAATATATATATTCACATTGGTTCAAGACTCGGAATAGGTGATGGGTGTTTCTACAAAGTTTGATAGTGATAGAGAGGGTGAATGACAATAGGTCTCCAGCCGTAGGTTATATAAGTTTGATGACTCCATGTGTCTCAATGTGGTATATCATGAACAAGGTATCATTCAAGCTCATTTGAACTAGACCAAGCCTTTTGAGGTCCCCAAACCTCCCCCAGTTGACACTATTTCATGTATATCTCAATCATCCACTTCTCGATTAAGAAGACACTGATAGTGCTAGAGAAGGAAAAGACCCCCTTCGGGGCCAAACCCATCCCATAATCTTGATGAATTTATGCCCCCAGAGATGGAGATTTACCTAGTGTAAGCTATGTAATGAACGATTCTTCATATGGTTTTAAGAAGCATGCCTTGGTAATAACCATCGAGCTAGTGGATACTTACATGGTTCCTAACAATGGGGAACACCATAAAGACCCATCTGCTGTTCCCAGTCAGCGTCATTGTTGAAAAAATTCAAGGATATATGAATCACTAGAATACATAAAATAATGCTTCTAAACAAGTATCACATGCCAACTATACTAGAAAACATGCTCATCACAATGATTCACATGCACAATCCACAAGTCATTTATATTCCGATTCACTCCCATCACCGTTTGTACTGCTTGATTAGGAAAAGTTGTCATGATCGTGCTACGATCATCCATGTTCAGTTTTGGACAGACCCCAACCATTTGGAAATCAACTGTCTATCATTTTTCTTAGTTAAACTAGTGATAAAAAAGATACCACAAGAACAATTCAGAATCTATCGGTCCGACTAGTAGTGTCTGTCACACTCCCTTCTATACAGCAACCTCCTATCGGTAGACACAGGTTCTATGAAAGAAATTATGAATTTTTTATCACCTCATCAGTATTACTGAAAATGTATCGATCTTTTAGGCTCAATAAATATTTTTAGATATGTGTAATGACCTCATAGTGGCTTCGAGAAGACACATCTAGTTAAAAACAGAGGTAGATACTTCACATGCCTTCCATGTTGAGGAAGCTAAGAATGGATAGTGTCAGGTCAATATCTCATTCTATTTAGAAGTTGAAGGTTCTACTATGTAGGGGAACATCCACCTTATTTTATATCAGTGTAATGTTCAATGGCATAGAGGTCCACCATCATCTTATCATTATAGGTTTTGTGATCAATCTAATACCAACCCGGACACACCGTAAGGTGGGACTAACATAGGAAGATATGAATCCATCTGAACTGAATATTCAATGTTATGACAGGATGGATCATATATTGATTTGAAATATATTATTGAATACCCAATTTGGTTTTTGGATTTCTATCATTGAGATTAAGGTATTCTTAAAGGTCACTGCCTACAACACATTGATGCGTAGACCCCGACTCCACCTGGATGCAATATTTCCACACTCCTATAAAAAATTCCTAAAGTACTCCATCAATGTTCAAGTTGGTCTGATCCAAGGTGGATTTTCCCCCTTTTACTATTGTTAATCATGATACCTAGATGCCAACTATTACTAGATGAAGGATAAAAAGGTTCAGGCTGAAAATGTGGAGCACACATCTTTTGTGGACGACCCACGGAATGACTTGGAAGTTACTTTCATCCACCAATTCACCGATTGGAAGCTACTATCCCAAAAATGGGACATTACTTTGTCGTCTCTAGGAAAAGGGGAATTCATGTTCTTTGATATAGGGAGCACTTGAAGATATCCTCATACTCCAACATGATTCAGGAGTGAGTGATTTTAAAGTCCCTTTCCCCTATACGATATCAAGATGTCCACCCCTCTATGACAACAATATGACATACATGCTTATTCCACTATGCGGGGATGAACTGACTGAAGCCAACATGCCACTACTACCTCAATATTATCAAGTGTGGTCCCTTTGGTCAATTCCTAGACTATTTTAGATCAACAACGTTTTCTTCAATGGTTTCGGCTGTATGGGAGTCTCTTAAAATAGATTCCACTATCACTCAGGCTGGAACCTGCATGCGTTAGGGTCAGCTAATTTGGTATAATTTCCCTCTACCGATTATCCTCTCACAATAGATGTTGAAGATAATTTTAGGAACGATCCACTAATGTCTAATGAATGTGTATCTTCCATGGTTGATAAGATGGTACATGTGAATATCTATACCGACGTATACCTGAGACCAATGTAAATCAGCGTATCCATCTCTGCAGAAGAGAAACAACAGTATGATGATTTCTTAAAATAATGTTAGGATGTATTTTCATTGAGAAAGGAAGAGATTCTAGGGATGGATCCTTAAGTTTTCATCCACCGTCTCCGCCTCCCAGTAGGTCATCGATGAATCCAATTGTCTCCCTAGAAGATGCACCCCTCTCATGGTGCCATGGTTGAGGCAGACATTGATAAGTTTGTCAAGGAAAAAATTCCTCAAGAAAGTCTAGTAACCTAGATGGTTAGGAAAAATCGTTCCCATTAGGATGATGAATAGAGAGATTAGAGCCCACATATACTTTTGGGATCTCATTTGTCACTGTCTATAAGATGAAAATCCCCTTCTAATGTAAGTGATTTTTATCGAAACTATTGCTGGATTCCATTCTATCGCATTCATGGATGGGTATTCCGGATAAAACCATATATTAATGGCCCTTGAGAATGTGATTCTATCACATTAAAAAGAACCAAAATGTATATTCTATTACCAGGTAATTCCTTTTGGTCTGAATAATGTAGGTTTCACCTATCAACATGACATGCCACACATATTCATGCTGATAGTCAGGATGCTAGTGGAATGTTACATGGATGATATGGTGGTCAAATCATACTAGTGTTATGATCATCACATAGACCATGAGTATGTATTCATATTTACCCTCTCCCATCATCATAAGATAAACCCATTTAGGTGTGCCTTCATGGTCACCTCTGGAATGTTCTTCAGCCATTTTTCAGATACAGACACATCGAGATCGATTTAGAGAAGATCAAGGGTATCAATTAGATTCCCACTTTGAGAAATCTCCATGAAATAAGAAGTTTTCAAGTCCACCTGGCCTATATATGATGATTCATTATTAATTTTAAAATAATTAGTAATCTATTTTCCCATATCATGAAAAATGGTTCCATCAAACGAGTTGATGAACAGTTCCAGGCCGCTTTTGTGGAGATGAAATAGAATTTTCTATAACCTCCGCTCATAATATCACCCATCTAAAAAAATGTCATTCCATTATGTTATCACTATGGAATGATCCCTTGATTCCATTATACCCATGAAAAATAGTGAAGTGATAGATAATAGTTTATACTATCTCAGCCGTAGGATATATCATCCATAGATTTGATAATACTCTATTAAGATGAGCTTCCTTGTGATGGTTTTTTGGAGTGTTAATGTTGTGGAACTATATGAATCACCATGAGATATAGAAGGTGTCCCGTGTCGGCGTGATAAAGTATATTTTGAACCTCCTTATATTGATAGGAGGTCTGTCTTAGTGGGTAGTGATCCTTTACCTATTTAAAATCAGGATCATCCTACAGAAAGATGTCAAGGTTCAAGCACTGGCAAATTTTTTACTGCCCATCCATCACCAACAATGGAGTCTCTGAATCATGACATCCTAGATGAGGTTTTCCTATTAGTGGATGGAGCTGTTCCATGATATAAGTTTCACTTTATTTAACCTCATGGAACCCTCCTAGTAAAAGAATAAATGACCCTACGGACAATAAAGTGGTCCTGAGAATCATCTTCTTCACTACAATATAGGCTGTTATGCCCGATTCAAAATTGTTATCACAAGGATGCACTAATAATGAGGAGGGGTATTAGGCCCTCATACATGGTATCATTCTATCCATTGAGTTTTATGTTCATAACCTACATGTTAATGGGGAATATTTCATAATAAAGCTGGACCTCGTGCCCTTCTTAGATTGCACTATCCATCTAATGGCCTAGATCCCTTCTAGGATAAAGGAAATTCACATTCCCCAATCACATAATAGTCAAGATGATTCTTTTGATAGCCTTTCCACATCTCTTATGCAGCTTGAACATTATTATTTGATCATCCATGTTGTGCATGATGGATTCAGAAATCCCATCACTCCGGATGACTTTGATAGCTAGAAGGAAATCCATCTCACCACCAGTGCTTCGACATTAGGACATCCTAATCCCCCTACTTCTGTTGAAGTGAACCATGATTGGATGAATTGTTTTATCATTTACCTCCAACCTAGTCATATCTTGGATGATAGAGCCGAATGTGAGTGAATATGTCTACATGCAATGAAGTTCACCCTCCAGAGTAGTCCCAACCTTGAGAAGATCCTCTACAGGTGTTGGTTTGATGGATTTCTCCTCCAATGAATTTAATTAATTGAGATTCCTCAGGTTATGTAGTATTTTAATGCCGATTCTTGTATTGCTCATTAGGTAGGGTCAAAGATCTCCCATCAAATCTAAACACCGGGATACTTATGGCCCACCATGATACCTGGCTACATCAAGTTATCCAAAATGTGTCATGCATGATAGATCCAATCCATCTTTGTGCATTGACAGCTGGAGCCTCTCTATAATATGACGTACTGTAGAATCATTGCTTCCTGGGGGCAGGACATTATTGAGACAAATACACCAGCAACGACTCTCTAAAGAAAGTTTATATTGACCTCCAAGGATTTCATTTTCATCTTGGCATAGGTGAACCCTCATGGATGTCAAGGACCATTCTCTCATTGATTTTCTGACTTCAAATATCATTAATCAATTCAGAGATTCTCACATCATGATGAACGATAAAAACACCATATTTCACGTATCTGAGCTGATGAAATTGTAGACGATGTACAGAATCTGGTATAACCAAACTTATCACTATCATGCCCAAGAAAATGTATAGATCAATGAATTAATTACATAACTCTCTACCATCCTACAAAATATGGTTGGTTAGAATAAGAAATTTTTCCGGATTGGATCCCCAATGATTGTTGAGGTTATCATATAATGACTTGTAATTACACTTAGATGACACTATACTCTCTAGATTACATGATAGAGAAGGTTCCTCCCATAGAGATTTAGTTTCAATCACTCCACACAACCATCTATGATTTGAATATGATAAAAAAAGATGGAGAAACTATTTAGGATGAACTAGAATCCCTCGATGAAAATAGGCACTAGGGATTGAACAATTTAGAGATGTAGTAGAATATGATTTCCAAAGTATTCAATAATAAATTTATCTCCTCTTTTGTCAAATAGGGTGACATGGTATTGGACCCAATGATGCCGATGATACCTGGTAGGAAGAAACCAATGTTAGAGCCAAAGTGGTAGGGACCTTACATCATTCCAAGGTCACCCCCATGGTGTATACTCTCTGGTCACCATAGTTTGTTAGTGAATTACTTGTCCCACCAATGAGAAATTCCTCAATTAGTAATTTTCATATGTGAGATTTTTTCAGGCAAGATGATAAAATGAAAATATAGAATATGCCTCATAGTCAGAGCTCTATGACCATAAACTATGATCTCCCATATCTTAGATTCATGAACATATACTGCGTTGCAACCATTCGTCCTTACCTCATAATGTTAAATTGAATGGAATTTCTATATCTACATATGGTATGATCCATACCGTCACAAGTTATGAAGAAATTCTTCGATATTTGATCTTTCGGTCCATCCCTAGCTCCCTCATTTCTGGTCTTATGAAATGAGGTTCCTATTAGGAGTGAATGGTGTGGTGTAGAATAATATTTCCTCATACATGTTGGGTTTACGATGGCCTCACCTTGTTCCTATCTTAAAAATATATACCTTCCCCACTTCTTCCATACCATATGGTGTTAAAATGAAAGATATCTCAAGAACTGCATGGGGCATGGTTCCCATCCTCATTGGATACGTTGGAGTTCCCAAATACCTTTGTTTATGTCCATCCCATCAATTATTTTTATACTTTTTGTTCTCCCCTAGGTTTATCTCTCTTTAATGGTCGTGTGGTGCAGTGTGGTTATCCCTTTGGTCCTCATTCACGTCATGTTTAAAATGCTCGCACCATGTACCCCCTTTTATCGAGCCCATTCATCATCACATACATCCTTACCAAATGACATTAAACTGCATGAAATATCATCATCTTACATGAAAATAAACAACAAATAGAAAAAAGGAATCACGATCCTTTCTCTATACCAAAACATAGATCTCTCTTGACCAAGCCACTTGGAAATAAAATATGTTTCTATCATTCATCTGTACTTCCTGAAAATACATTATATAAAATTTCTAGGACTACATATTTATTGATTCGTTTCCTCATAGGATATGTAGGAACTCCAAGATGATGGGTCTCTAGGTCATTCCCCAAGTTCTTCCATTCCTTTTCCCAGACTCTTGGCCTATGTTACCCTTTGTAGGGATGCATGGTGTGGTGTGTAATTATTTCTCCACATTCACCATAACTCCCCAGCCTTCCATGGGGTGCATTATTTAAAATAATTTAATACAATGTGTTGCATGAAACTTTGAGTTCGAGCGCACTATGACATTTCAAACTAGTTATTTAAAAGTGGTTGTGAACCCTATTAACAAAATTATGAAAATTTATAAATTTTATTTTTCACAATATAATTCATTTTTGAATTTGAAAAATAATATTTAGTTTATGGTATTTTTTTATTTTTCTGAAAAGTTTAATTTTTTTTAAATAGTGAAAAATACTCCAACATTGTTAGAAACTGACCTTTTTAATTTAAAAAATTATTTTTCTATAAATTATTTTTTAGAGTCACAAGAGATAAATAATACATATATTATTCCAATATGGTTCATTGTAATAATTTTATAATATAAATAAATATAAAAAAATTATTAAACAATGGAATGTCTCTTTTAACTATCCTCTAACCACACTTTCAGATTAGCAGTAAACATAATTTTACCACATCATTGAATTTAATTTAAAAAAATGAGAAAAAATGGTGTTAATCAATATTAAAAATATTTTCTGATAGGATGAAAATTATTTTTATTGAAAATATAATTTTAAATTTTATTTAAAACAAATAAAGAAAAATAAAGTAATTAATGCTAAAAATAATAAAATAATAATATAATATTACACTGACACGTGTTTTAATTTCATTACATATGTGTTTTTTGACCAAAATAAATCTTAGTTGAAAAATATGATCCTGTGTATGCCACTTGTATTAGATTAGGACATTTATTATAATTTATTTAATGGAGAGTTAAAAATGACATATTCAAATTTTGAAAAATATATCATTTTTAATATGAGGATATAAAAGTACTATGGTTGAATTTAAATAAAATTTTTATATCGATAATTACTATCTACATAATGGTAATTTAATAATAATTTTAGAAAATACAAAACTTAATTAAATGCTAACACAACAATGATGCAACATTAGAATTATAAAAGGATGAATAAAGTAAATGATATAAATTTTTTTAAAATAAATATAATATGACTTACTTATTGACATAAATTTTTTTATAGATAACATATACATGTTAGTGACCTGTTTAATATTTTGGTTTGAAGTTATCATGTTTTTTTATAATTTTAAAATTGAAAATTTTTAATGTTATCGAAATTGGAATAAATGATATTTTAAAATAAATAATATTTAATAAAATGATATAAATTTTATAGAACTCTCAGGTTTGAAAAAATGGATATAAATTTGTCAAATATTTCATAGATGATCCAATTGGAGTTTTTTGTCATTTTATTGAAACTATAATAATCCTATAGTTTTAAAATACATGAAGATATAATGAGAGTTAAATTGGTTAACTAGAGTTTATACCCAAAAGATAAGGGTTTTTTGGGTCATAAATGTGTGTAAAAGTCATTTTATAAGAGGATATAGACCCATAGTAATCTTATAATATAAATAAATCAATATTTATATTTCTGAAAATGAAATGTTTTTTATATATAATTAGTGTTTTAAGATCTTCCAAAAGTGCCCCTCACCTCAATTGTAAAAGGGAACTTCTGCTTCTCTTTTAATTCACACCTCTAAAGTCATTTGGGTTATCCAAAACCATAAAAATTCTCCTCAAGATCCCTTACTTAATCATACATTCCAAATTTTGGTAATAAATACAACCTATAGAGTTTTTTTTGTGGAAATCAAAAGGGGACACATGGAAAAGAGGTAATTATTTTATCACAAAATTCAAAATTATTTTCTTCTTTTACATCCTATTTCGATGTTATTTACAAAAAAAAATAACAAAATTAGTATCATACATATAATGATAATTTATTATAATCAAGGTACAACCATATTCCTCATTTTATCCTTCATACAAATTATAATCTCACTGTGTGTGCATATATACGACCAACCGTCACCACGTCATGGTGTTATTTGTTATTCAACAATAATATATTTGGATTGGTATAATGAAAAGTTAAATGGTTATATATAATTAATATAAAATTATGATGATTCTATATATTTAATAAATAGGCCAATTCTATATCATTTAATCATCAAGGGAATGATATCTCCACTCATCTATACGTATGACCTACCATCTACACGACACACTGAGATTAATTCTCCACGTTAACCAATCAAGAATGATTATAAAATTTATAATATGATTAAAAATAAAAAATATGAATGTAATTTAATTTTTTATTTGATTAAAATATACCCAATTCATAGAAAACATGAATTGCATAATGAAACATGAATGGGATAAAGAAGCAGTTAATACCTGAAACAATAGTAATACTTAAAAATCATTACCAAAATTATATAAAGGATCAAATATGACATTATAACTATGGATATGACCTGGGTATAATTTTATTAAATTATTTAACCATTATACAAAATTTTAACATACACACGACAAATGTAAATTACTCGTTAAGGGTTAATTTAACTATATCAGTATTATCTGATGTTATTTATATGTTAGTATCTACAGGGACATATTTAACATCCATATCCATTTTTTATAAAATTGAATTTTTATATATAATAACTATTGTTTAAAGATATTATAACCCATGTTTTATATTTTATAAAAATATAAAAAGGAATCCTTATGTCATTTTTGAAACGAGGCACATTATAAAACTTCTTAAAAAATTAAAGAAATAATATGTTTTAACCTATATGATGAAGGAGGATATTTTTTGCCCTTATGAAATCATATTATTTTAAAGAATAATGTTCAAGAATACATAGTTATATTCAAAATAAATTTTTTATTTTTTAGTTGAATATCATTTAAATGATTTAAAGTATAAAAAGGGATATTTCTTTCAAAGGGTTTTGGGCAATTTATTATATTATTTTCATTTATGTGAACATTTTTATTGGATTTTATGTTTAATTGATGCTTATTATTATAATACAATATTCTATATTATATTAATTTTTTTGATATGTTTGACTATGGATTTGATAATTTTATACTATTAATGGTTTATGGTAAAAGTATTAAAATATTATATTTTAGTTTTAATACGAATTTTTATGTTATTTTTGACCCTTTTTATTTGAGAAATGTATTAGTCATAGTAAGCGATGGGTGAGTATTTCTATATACTGTTGATACATCAGTAGTTCTAATGAGATTAACCAGTGTTCTGGAATAAGTCCTTGACGTTATTATTACTTATGGTCTTGGAATGATTCCTTGACGTTACAGGTATGATGTCTGACATTATGCATTACCTCATTATAAGATTAGTTATTGATATTACATGTGATTATCTGAATAGTATAATATCCATGTGAATGTTTAAATGTAATTATTTTACTTACTTATTTCTAAATTATTCTAAATGTTTGGTTTAAAAGGCATGTGTTTTAGTTTTATAACTTTCTTTAAAAGTTAATGATTATTTATGATAGATTTTGCTATATTGTTCATCGTTTCTGAGCATCTGAACCCACCCCTTTATTATGTTTCATTTTACAACATGATGCAAAGAATTATATATTATGATAGACCTACATGGATAGTCTATGGGATATAAGATTTTTCAAAGGGTTTAGTATGATGTTTCATTTCAAGATGTGATGTAAAATATATATTTGTACCAAAATTGTCCAAGGCTATGAATCTTATCAGTCCGTCATGATTTTATTTATTGTGAGCAGGAATATTTAATAAAATAATTCATCATATCTTTTTAACTAGGATCTAGGAATTACAATTGTTATCAAAGGAATTTTAGTAAAATCTTTGGAAAATAGATTTAGAAAAACCCGGATAGGGAAAAATTACCCAATCATAGATTGTAAGGATAAATATAGATGAATATTCTACAAATTTGGTAATGTAGAGAATTTGTGGGTATTCCTAGAAAATACTTTACTATATGGATACTTCATGTAAAACTAGTTTTGTCACATATATATCTTGGAGTAATAACTCTGAGAATGTGTTTCGGGCTTGACTCTGGGTAACCTATTACACAACAACATGCCTTACAATGCACTGGGTTTGATGAACCAAGGTGATATAATCAGGATAATTGAAATATTTTTTTCAAACCATTATGAATTATTTATGAGTAAATATGTTCCAATATAATCATTTTTATGATTATGTATTAGATATTCATCATTATTTTAATTTGTTTTATGTATTTTACTAGTTTGGAATTATGAATTATGTTTCAATACTTAATATTGTGTATGCCACTGTTTAAAAATGGTACATAGTTGATGAAATGGAATCCCTATCAACACATGAAATATATGTTGGGAATTTCCTCCCCTTATTTCATTCCCCAGAGTGTTCAGTGGCCCTATTACTATTTTTATTTAATTTAATGTCAAATAAATTGTAAAATTACTTTTCTGTTTGGATATCAAATAAAACTATATCTTCGTATGATGATAATGATTGAGACCGAAATGGCATACACAATATTAAGTAATGAAACATAATGAATAATTCCAAACCAGTAAGGTTGATCTTCCTAATTATGGATTCTCACATTCCATCATATCATTGTTCAAAGCAACCAAGGTTGATGTTCTTAATGATGGGGTTGTAGGTAATTTAATTATTTTGTAATATTTATCCAACACATTATTTTATTATGGTTCCTAACATTCCATAATATCTTTATTGTTTTTATTTAAAATTATATATTTATTATTCACATTAACATGGGAGATTTCAGACAGAAACCCTAAATGTTATCCCATTGTATCGGAGAAGTGTCATGCAATTCCCATTATGGAAAATAATTGTGATTTATTTTTTGAATTTAACATAATATTTAAGGTTAAAGATGTTATAATACTCAGTATGGATGGGATATCAAAATATTATGTGAAAATTAATTTCATGAATGGGGGTGTTGTGATTTGTGAGGAAGATTTAGAATCCAATATATTTTGATCAGAAACATTATCACCTGATTCTTATCAAAATTCACCCCATTAGCGTTAAAAAAATAAATTAATGGGGTTGATGAAGAAATAACATATAGGGATGAAGAATTAAATATTAAAATGAAGGATGTACATATTGAATTAGAATATAGTGATGTTACCTAGAAATACTCTAGAGTGGGATATCTAGTTACTATTTATTTAATCCATGTTTCAAGGACAATATAAAAACACCATATAGAATGTCCACTATGAAATTATTAGAGACAAATAAACAACTAGAGGAGTTGAGTAATAATGGATTTATTCACCCTAGTGTTTCGATATGGGGATACCCGGTTCTTTTTGTATTGAATAAAAATGGATCAATGAGGCTGTTCATTGACTATATAGAAATAAATGATATTAAAATAAATAATGTATTCTCTGCCACATTCTGATGATTAATTTGATCAACTTCACAGAGCTGACTATTCTTCAAAATTTTAAATTCATTCTGGATAATACCATTTGTATCTAAAAAAGAAAGATGATCCAAATATAGCATTATGAATGAAGTGTAGTCATTATGAATATACAGTAATTCCCTTTGGGTTGGAAAATTCACCCTCTATTTTCTTGTATATAATGAATAGATTGTTCAATGAATATCATGATTATATTTTTTGTAGTATTTATTAATGATATCTTTGTGTCCTCCAAAATCTATGAATACAATGGGAATCACATATAGATTGTTCTGAAGACTATATGATGATATGATCTGAATGGGATGTTTAGTAAGTGTGAATTCAAACATCAAGAAATATCTTTTCTTGTCCATATTGTCTTCAATGACATAATATCTACTATTCCTTCAAATGACAATGGAAATCCATGAATTTACAGCACTAACGAGTATGACCAATGTATAAAATTTTATTGTTTTAGTAGGTTCTGTTAGTGTTTCACCCAGAAAGAACACAACATGAGAAAAAATATATGGATTGAGCTACTCAAAAATTATGATTGAATAATACACTACCACCCATTGAAGGAAAATAAGGTAGGTGATTCTTTTAGAAGAAATGACCATGGAATTATAAACAAAATGAGAGTTGAAAAGGATCCAATTTTCATGGATCTAGTATAAATGGATATCTGAATTATCATGGAAGGAGAAACATCAAAAAAAAATCAAATGGTTTCCAAAAATTCATCACCTGAAAGGATAAAAAATTCTATGGCTGATGATGAGTATTTTAAACAGGAAATTAAAGCTATGAATGATGGGAGATTGATTGAAATTGTATTTTATGATGGTATTATGAAATTTTGGAAGAGGATTTGTGTTGAAACTATACCATAGCTAAATTTTTTTGGGATGCTCATAGCTCTAATTTCACTATACATCATGGTGTCTCTAATATGTATAGAGATTTGAATGAAAATTTTTGGTGGGACAATATGAAGAGGGAGATTGCTGATAATGTGTCGAGATTTTTCATTTGTTAATGTGTGAATGTTGGAAGACAATATCCCAATGGTGTAATGAAACCTCTTCATATACATGTGTGGAAATAATAAGATATTGTTATTGAATTTATTATGGGGCTACCAAATATTCCCATAAGAAATGATGTGATATGGGTTATTATTTATTTTCTTACAAAATAGAACATCTTCATTTTATAAGAGAAGATTTTCCACATGAACATTTATAAAGACTATATATTTATGATGTTGTAAGCCTTTATCGTATACCCCTGTCAATTGTTTCTGATCATGATCCCCATTTTACATCATAAATTTGGAAAAATCATTGGAAGGACCAAGAAAATGATATTATTTTGAGAAAATTATACCATACTCAAACTAATGGACAATCAGAGTGGACTAATCAAACATTAGAAGACATGTTGAGATCTTTACCACTTTACATTCAAGGTATGTAGGATCATTATTTACCTATATTATAATTTTCTTATAACAATAGCTTCCATTTAAATATTCAGATGCCAACATATAAATCCTTATATGGAAAGTGGGGATGTACACTGACATGTTGGGAAGATGTTGGTAAAAGAAAACTAATAGGCCTAGAACTAGATGAGTAAGTGACTAAAAAGGTAAATACTATTCATCCCCATCTCAAAATAGATCAAATATAGAAAATGAGAAATACAGATAGACAAAGGATGTATTTGGAATTTCAAGTAAGAGATAATGTATTCATTAAGTTATCTACATGTAAGGGTGTTATATGATTTAGTATGAAGGTAAAATTAGGTTCTAATTATATAGGACCTTTTGATATTATAGAACTAATTGCAACTATATCTTACAATATGTAAATTCTATAATGTTTTTCAAAGTCTTATGCTGTGTTCCTCATAACAATGTTTAAGAAAAACATTACAAAATTAATTAATCTACTTACCTATGAATTAATAGAATTGGAAACCGATATATTTTATAGTGAAGAACTTATCAATATTCCTGATACCATAGAACAAATGTTGAGAAATTAAATAACTCCTCTCGTAAATGTTATATGAAGAAACCATAAAATGGAAGAGGTGATTTCAGAACTTCAAGAACATTTGATGAAGAACCACCAAAATAATTATATAAAATGATATTATATAAATTTCAAGGATGGATTTTTTTTGAATGAGGGAAGAATGTAAAACCCTAATATTCCATGTCACTCTTCCTTTTAAATAATTAAATATCTAGTGCTACACACAACACCGAGTTCGAGCACACCATGAGATATCTAACTAACCGTTTAAAATGATTTTTTAATAGCATTAGAAAAATTAGAAAAATTATAAATTTTAATTTCTATAATTTACCACATTTTTGAATTTTGAATATTGAAATTAGCATAGGGGGGATATTTGGTATTTATTCTAAACAATTTCAATGTTTGGAATACAGTAAAAAACACTACATTGTGGTAAAAAACATAAATTTTCTTTCAAAAATGTATTTTCTATAAATTTACTTTAATGTCACAACAAATAAATAATACATATTTCAATTCAATATAGTTCACTGGAATTATGTAATAATATAATCAGATATAAAAATTTTATCATTCATTAGATCATCTCCTTTACCCACCTTCTAACTACATATCCAGATTAGAATTTAAACTTATTTAATAAATTTTGTGAATTTAATATCATAAAATGGACCCAAATGGTTGTAATCAGTATTAATAACTTTTTCCAATAGGATCAAAATAATTTTTAGGAATAGTATTTTTGGAATTTCGTTTACCACGGTTAAAGATAAATAGTGTAATTAATGGTAAAAATGATATTATAATAATATAATGTTACAGTGATAGTTTTAATAATTTCTTTGGATACGTTTTTTTGTACAAAATTAATCATTAGGTCTAAAATATGATCCTTTAAACAACTATTGTTAGACTAGTACATTTATAATCTTTTATTTAAATAATAGTTAAAATGTCATATTCAAATTTAAAAAACAATGTAATTTTTAATAGAAGAATATATAATAGATATGATAAACTATAAATATTATTTATAAACATAAAATAATTATATACATAAATTTAATTTATTTATAATTTTAGGAAATAAATAACTAAACAAAATAGTCACATAATAATGATATAGTAATAGAATTATTAAATGAATAATAAATTAAATGATATTAAAAATATTAAAATTAATTTACTTTTTTAAAATAATGACTTCAAAAAATTTAATATATAACTTATAGATATTGTTTATATATTTTATGTATTGGTATTATGTTATCAAGTTTGTTTAATATTTTTAAATATGAAAATTTCGAATAGTATCAAAATTGTAAGAAAAGATACTTAAAAATAAATAATTATTAATTAAAAAAATAATAATTCAACCTCTCAGGATCATAAAAATAAATATTTAGTGTAAAATGTTTTTTAAATGATCCATTTGGGTGGTTTTTTTCATTTTACTGTAACCATATTAACCATAAACTGTAAAAATACAAGACGACACAGTATGATTTAAACTGTTTAACTATGGGATCAACCCAATGGATAAGGATACTTTTGTGACCAAAACATGCCTAAAGATAATTTTATGATCTAATTACAACCCATAATCATATAATACTCTAACTATATCATTTCTGTGCTATTTAAAACCGAATATAATTTTATAATAAATTAATATTTTATGATCTTTGTAATGTTCCCCTCACCTCTCTTACAAAATGTCACTTGTACTTATCATTAATTAACATCATTAAAGCCCATTATATCAGTGAAAACCTGACCAATTCACCTCCAAAATTCCCTCGAATCATCCTTGATTCCACACATTGGTCATAATGTAAATCTATGGATTCTTTTTATACTAATGAAAATGACCCAAAAGGAAAAGAGGAAATTGTTCTCTCGCGTATTTCAATGTTTGTTTCTTCAACATAATTTTTCTATGGTTTTTACATATAAAAATAATAAATCAATTATTATACATATAATTAGATGTTATTATAATCATTTTACTAAAATATTCTCTATTTTATCCATTATACGAACAACAATATCACTTTGCATGCATACTTACGACTTACCGTATCCACGACATGCTATAATTTTTTATTCAACACTATTTTTTTGTATTGGTATAATGATGAGTATAATGGATATAAATAATTAGTATAACATGATAATTATTCTATATAATTAATATACCATCCAGTTTTATATCATTTAACCTTCAATGGTATGATACCATCGCACGTACCAACGTAAAACGTACATTCTGCATGATGCAGTTAGATTCATCCTCCATGTTAACCATTCCATAATGATAATAAAATTTATATGATTATTTAAAATAATAATTATGATCATAATTCTAATATTTATATGAATAAAAATACAGTATTCATAACAAATATGACTTAAATGACAAAACCTGAATTAATAAATGATGATGTTAATACCCAAAACTACATTAATATTGAAATATTATTACAAAAATGATATAAAAGGATCATGTATGATATCATAAATATAGATACTTTCCTATTATAATAAAATAAAATTCTTAAACCATTATACAAGAAGTTAACACACCCTCCACTAATGGAAAGTACAAGGTAAGGGTTAATTTTAAAATCTCATTACTATCAGAGTTTTTATATACGCTACAATCTATGGGGACAACCATATCATCCTTGTCCATGTTTCTGAGAAATGAATTTTAAAATATAATTACTGTTGTTTAATTACATTTTTACCAATGTTTTATTTTTTATAAAACATTTATAATGGAATATTTCTGTCATTTTCCAATTGATGTACTTTATAACCATTTCAACTAATTGAGGAAAAATATATTTTTTAACATATATGGACCAAGAGGCTATTTTTATCCATAACAATGGCCTAACAATTTGAATATTCCCTTAAAATATTACAATGTTATTATCAATATAAATATTTTATTTTATAATTTCTTGTCTATTAAATGATTTAACATAAAACGAGATATTTCTCCCAATTATTTTTAATAAAAATTCTAGATTGTTTTCATCTGGGTCAATATCATTTGTTGTAATTTATGCTTAATTTAGGTTGATTTATTATGATAGAATCTTCCATATTATATTGATTTTTTATGATATGATTGTATATTGATGATCTATTTCTATACCATCTATATTTTTTGGTAAAAGTATTAATATTTCATTTGAATGTTTAAATATGAAAGTTAATGTTATGTTTGAACCTTTTTATATGGGCAATGAATTGGGAATTGTAAGTGACAGGCGGGGCCACTACAGCTCTTCAACGAATTAGTATGTATCATGATAAAAACTAGTGCCTTCGAACTTGGCCTTTATGGTATGATTATTTATTCTCCTAGAAAGAGGCTTTGATGTTATTGATATGATGTCCTACATTATGAATTCCCTCATCATTATATTATTTATTGATATTAAATGTGATTATATGACGAGTAGGATATCGATGTGAATGTTTAAATATAATAATTTGATTTATTTCTTGTAATATCACACCTAATATTATGTTTAAAAGGAATGTGTGCCAATTTTATACCTTCCCTTAATGGTTTATCCTTATTTATGATAGCTTCCTCTATATTGATAATCCTTACTGAGCATCTAAGCTCAAACCATTCTTATGATTCATATACCGAAGCATGAGAAAACGTATATTATGATTGACCTACATTGATATTATATGGGATATTATTTTTTATCTTCATTTCAAGATGTAATGTAAAGCATATGTTTTTCATATATTTTTTCCATGGATACTAAACAAATAAGTACTTCTAGATTTTGTATCTTGTGATCATTTAATTATGACAAAAAAATGCACCCAATCTAGGTTACTATGTTTGGGGTATAACATTCATTTCGAGATTTCTTTTTCAGGCCATGCACATCCCCTTTAAGACCTTATTATCCCATATATATCCTTACTGTATGATGTTAAACTGCACGACATCTAGAGAAGTATGTGAGATTTGATTCCTTCCCTCAGAGGATACATTAAAATGCTAGAAATATTTGTCCTCAGGTCTAGCCCTATGTTAATCAACCAATATTCCACTTTTCCGTTTAATTCAGTTGCCTACAATTGAATCCCTCGACCTATTTCTTTTCACACCAACATATTTAGATGCACTATTTATATGGGACATGGAGTGTTGAATTCTGAATAGAAATTTTTTCATCCAACAACCATGAATTGTGTGCCATTACTTTGGGTATCATTGATCATTCACATCCGAATGGACACCTAGAAGGCCTTGTCCCATTCCACATTTCTAACCTATTATCCTAGGCCAACATCTTAAAGGATATCGAACACCAAGTTGACACAATTCATGTAAGGCCACAACCTTATATATTACATAATCATGATTTATGTTAACAATTAACGTTGAGAATATTTTTTGGTTTAGATATTTAGATAATTAAGTTATAACCTATTCATAAAATCTTGAATATTACATGTAGACACTTCTATTCAGTGTCAAATGTATTCACAAAATAATTTTTTTTTAAAAAAACATGTCTAGTTCCATGTTTTAAAAATCACGACTTTTACTTGATCCCATTATTGACCCAATTCATCTGTAATTCTAGTGGAAAACATTTCCAAAACATGGGATGAGAGTAAAAGGATTATTAAGGGATATAAAATAAGGAAATAATACACTATTCAATGAATACATACAAATCAATGAAATCATACTTTTCAATCATAAAACATAATCTCATTAACATACCTCAAAAAATCATAAGATTTATTAATAGATCATAGATATCATAAATGATAAAAGGTAACTTGTGGAATCCATAACATATTTACATTATTTATTCCATAGATACATAGGGAGTTACATTTTGAATACCCATCAAGGTATATTCCATAATTATTTTAAGAGAATCATTAATGTTTAACTCCATCATGTTACCTAATGCATTTGAGAATTTTCTCAGGCTCACCCACCCTAGGTTTATCATGGAACCCCACTTATGAATAATCAATTCCCATGAACAATAATAATAACAACACATGAACAAGCATAATAGAATGATAATATTTCCACATTGTAATCACAATATATTAGTTCAAGATATTGACGTAATCAATTCATTTAAAACATTCAAAAAGAATAGTTATGAATTAAATTGTACCATACAACTATGAAAATTTTGAAAGGGGTCTACACTTTAAAACACTCATGTCCATATAAATAAATATTTAATATAATTTCTAAAATAGGGTCATTAAGGAGAAGGATTTAGATGATTAAATCTACAAAACATTTAAAATGATGTTTTAGTTAAAGAATCCTTTACAACCTGAGAAACTCTTGAATAAAAATTAATAAAGAATAACGTAGAATAAATACTATAAATATCATAATGATATATTAATTAATGATATAAATTGTTAAAATGGTTGTATATACATCTTATAGCATAATAAAGGAGAACAATGTAATGATATGCCTCAATGAAAGGAGATTGAGATGTAGTCCATACAAATATTATACCGTTGGATTAAGGATAAATACATGACATAATTATTTGTGAAAAATATAAATACACCCAATATAAGTGGATTTTAAGTGTAAAACAATCAGAGGTCATTGACATATATTCATAGAATAAAATAATCAAGAAGTATATGTTTAACCCAAATAATTGAAATTTGGTTAAGAAGTTCCATTTCAAAAATTCAGCAGCCTAACAATGTCACATAAAATATTTGGAAAATGAGTTTATGAGAGAGAAAAAGGGTATCTTATCACATGGAAATAAAATTTAAAGAAATAATTTTATATAAGAACATATCCCAACATTTTTATATTGAATTTTAAAGACATAACATAAAATAAGTCTTTCACAAATAAAGGATGGTGAATGGTTCCCTAACAAAGATCGATCATTAAATTAATGATAAACCAATGAAATAATTATGTGTGAAAAATATAGATACAATAAATATAATTATATATGATTTTTAAAACAATAATAGGTCATTCACACATATTCATATAATTACATAATCAAGAAGTATAAGTTTATCCCAAATAATTGAAATAGAGTTATGGAGTCCCCTTACCGATTTGGTAACTTATGAAACATACACCACATGAAAGTAGGATCATCAAATGAAGTCGTAAACACACATTAATTAATTTATATTACACAATTAATGCAATCATTCGAAGTAGATACACAGCACAAAATGAAATAGTGGCAAATATAGTATGAATCTCATGGGTATAAAATGTGGGATGAAAACCCCTTACATCATGTCCTACATGACTCGTTAATTTTTTATATCCTAAATAATAAACTGAAGTTAATTTATACTTGATTTAGAACAATGTTTAATTTTATTTTTAATTTTATATAACTTATTATCACGTTATAAAAATTACATAATCATTAATGTTAATAACGGTTGTTTGGTCGATATTTGATACTTGAGTAAAAATGAACTTGTTAAAATTACAAATTTTACATGTAATCAAAAGTCCAATATCTCTAGAATTATATTCATGATTTATATATCATATATGTAATATATATATTCAGTACATGTATGTGTATTTTTAATATTAAATAACATTTGGATATAAGAAATGAAATGCACCGTTCATGGAGATGGTAAGCCCTACATATGCATGAGTGCTACTTTCATTTATTTTTCATATTTAATGGAATTCAAACATAATTATTGATAGTTATATAATTAATCCATTATAATATAATATATAATTTCATTATTTCATTCCTTTATATATTCCCCATATGGCATTAATGAGTCAAATCACTTTGAGGGGCCAGTATTCCGCCCTTCCTCAAATAAAATTATCGTATTCACCAATTATGGAAACCACAAAAGTTTGATATAAATTAAAAATACAGAAAATAGACACAATATAAATATAATATATATCACATATAAATGCAGTTCCATCATAATGTACACATTTAGAGGAGGTAGTAGATAATTTAACAATTGTCGTTTTGTGAGGGAATAGTTCAATGTCCACAGAAAAAATATGTTTGTATCCATTAGATGGAGGTGTTTTGATGAGTAGTTATAATAATCCACATAATAACATCCTATTATATTTATTATTCTCATGTTTTAAAAGAATAATGTAATAAAGATAGTTTAGGGGGGGGGGAGAAGGAAAATAAATGAAATTTACTTGAGAGAAGGCATTACCTTTAAATCGAGTAAATTCTTTTGATTTGAGCCCAAGGGATCTCATTAACAGCCTTCATCCTTGGGATGGATTCAAGGAGGAATAAAGGGATATTAATATATTATTTGGGCAGAGTATGGATGATCCAAGGGGCTTGAGAGTTGTTAGTAATGGGATATAAGTGATGTCCTTTTATAAGAGGGAGGGTCTCTTTAAGAATATTTGAAAGTATTATTTTATTATAAAATTATTTTAGTTTTTTAAAGGTCTAAAAATCATTAAATTATATGATACGACACATATAAGTCTAAATAAAATCATCAAATAATAATTTGGCAGGTTTTGGAGCTTTTTTAATACATATCTTTTTTATTTAACCATTTGTTAGCTTATTTAATTTTTACCACGTCTTCTTGTATATTCATACTATATGTTTAATATATTTAAAATGAAATTTCATGCTACCAAAAATGAATCATTAATGGAATTTTTAACATAATTTATGCGATTTTATTGAAACATAGATTTTCAGGACTATTTTATCAATTAATAAAATGTCTATTTATTTAAAAAATCATTTTGGTCAATTTCTATAATACTCATATAATTATTTTTTAAAAAATACAAATCAACATTTTTATTTAAAAAACACCATTAATTTTAAGATAAAAAGGAATAATAATCTCTAAAATTAGTGTATGGAATAAAAAGTCTCAAAATAAATTTATTTTAATATTTATAATCTAAGTTATTTAAAAAATTCATTAATGAGGTAATCATTAAATCATTATTGTGTCATAGATAAATTTATTTGTATGATGTATAAAAATTGTAAATAAAATAAAAAAAGGTATGAAATATTTTTATATTTATAATTACTATTTATAGTAGAAGATATATATTATATAACCCAACATTAAAATTGATTTGGGAAAACAATACATGTTTATGATATTTTTATTTTTACTTTAAATAAAAAGTTATTAATGTCATTATCTTACCCAAATGAATTTAAAATGACAAAGGTTATACCCAAGGGTTGTTTTGGTCAGACATGAGTCATAAAATAATGATAGGACAAGTGTTTAGATAATTGTACATTATAATAATATTATTTTTACCTTAAATTACCATATTTATCTTTAATCATGGTAAATAAAAATCCGAAGATACTATTCACGAAAGAATATTTTCAACTTATTGAACAACATTTTACTTACTTATGTTAACCATGTATGTCTAATTTTTTGAAATTCAATTCAAAGAAGTGGTAAAATTTCTTTTAATTGAAATATTCAGTTTTTAACTAATATGTTGTGTTTTTCACTATTCATAAAAAATTGAACATTTTTAGAAAAATATCAAAAATTCACCCAAAACTAATTTTGATAACCCAAATTAAGAAATGATGTCTATTTTACATAATTCCTAACATAAATTTGTCATTAAATAATTAAAAATTTATTTTTGTGGTCAAAACTAGAAAGCGTATTTTTATGAAGTAAAAACCACGAAAAGATTGGCATGTGTTTATGTCCAATTTGAAAGTGAAATTACTTCCAATGGACAAAATTTTATTAAGTGGTATAAATATAATCCAATTAAAATTTTAAACCATTTAAAAAGATAATATAATGATATAAATAAATCATATGAAATGAATGTTTTGACTTAAAATGCAGTATTTTTCATTATTCATTAAAAATGATGTTTTTCTGAAAAATACCAAAAAATTACACAAGGTAAATTTTGATGTCTCGTTTCTAACGAAGATGTTTATTTGGTCAAAATAAATAAATAAAATTAATAAAAAGTAGATTTAAAAAGGTTAATCCATCAAAAGGTATTAAATTGACCATTTAAAGAAAAATAGAGTATTTATGCTTAATATTGGATTCATTCACATTTTCAGCTTCCAAAATTTATTTCATATAGGTAATGGATTTTAAAAAACATGTATAATCATAATATGTTTCGTTCTGTACATTCCATCCAATAAAAAGGCTCGGCGTTAACTACCATTTAAATTAATAATATTATATTATTATTTGTTTTCAACATGACTCAGCTTTGTGTGCAACATAAGACTTCGAGGAAACACATTGTTTTGTGTCAGATGCGCCATCAAACATAGAATCAATTTTTATGAAAAATTAATATTTTATTTAATAATATTAATTAATTTGATAATGTCATAATCATTATTTACATGGGATGTTACATCCTTCCCCCCTTTTTGGAATTGCATCCTAAAAATTTCAAATTTGTGCCAGAAAACATCATTAAAACTCCCACATCAGAAAAATAGTTAATAAAACTATCACATTAAAATAATGAAAGAGATATAAAAAGGTCACCTAAGAAAACCCATACTATGATTCCATGAAAAAATGGATAGAGAAGAAAAACTAGGTGTCAAGTTCTAATGGAGAGTGATTGAAAACATTATAAGGAGAAAGTAAAAACCTAGAAATCCACAAACTTGTGATAGGTTAAATTGTCCTTGTTTTCCAAGTAGGAAATGAAAAAAAATAATGTTTTTTGTTTTATGTTTCATTTAATAAGGTTGGAGAATTTATTTATGAGATTGAATTAGGATATAAGGAAATATACATACATTTTAAGTAGAGTTTCAACCTTTAATAAGTTACTACTAAAAACTCATCATTCCTCCAAACGATATGTATTCAAGATGACTTGGTCACGCCTAAAGTGCTAGAATGAACTTCTCGAGAATCACATAATACAATAAATATGAACTATATATTTCCCTTGTATTTAGACATTAAACATAAGCAAAATGATTAGTACAATATTAGATAATCACAAAAAATGATAATACTTTAGAAAAATAAATACTACTCTTAATCCCCATAATTCGACAAACAATTTCCAAAGTTCAGCATATACCATTCAATAAACATCTATCATTAAAATTATTCAATGTAACCCAAAATATGATTGAAACCCAAAACTCATAAGGATTTAATCACATAACCCTCTAAAGTAATTCTTAACATTTATATCAAAATAAAACTGACTACTCTTAAAGTATCATACTGAATAACAATAAACTTAGTCACATATTATCTATAAAAAGATAATCATTAAAATAAGTAACCCAAATTTATATATGTAACAATAAAAACATAGATTATTCCAAAATAAAATTTCAACCATTACTCCACAAATGTGATCCCATATAATTATATTTTCCTAAGGCATATTGTGTTCTCAAAAGGGTAATTGTCTTCTAAAATAACATTAATCACTAAATCACCAATTCATTTTCCTATAATAATGAAATCAATTTGATAAAACAAAAGATCCCAACATCAACATTTTCTTGAACAATAAAATCATCTATCTAAAAAGAGTTATTCATACTAACCAGTGACTTCACATAGTCATGTGGTAGGAAATAAATCCCAATCACAATTTAATTATGGCTTCAATTCCAGTAGGTTTGTCCGATATGAAGGGTTATCACACGGTTTGCGTGTTGTCCATTTTTAAAAACTATATAATTATATAAAATTCCAAAAAATGTGATATATTCCACCAAAATAACCATTACATATTTTAACAACAAACTTTACCTCATACCATGAATTTTCATTCCAAAAAGTAATAAACTATAATTACCTAAAATTCAATGATCAAATAAACCCAAATGTTTCTTTATAATTAATACAGAAAAGAAAATATAATTCATCCTTGAATAAAATTTTTACATAACAAACTTTATTTTAAAAAATACAAGATAAAGTATTTTAAATTAATCCCTTCATCAAAAGAGACATAATAATTTTATGCATTTCAACATCCTATAATCTATCATAACTATTAAATCCGTTATATGTAGGCTTCTTACTCATTCAACATTCTTCATGACCAATGAACCATTATTTCCTAACATATTCCATAATAATTCATTCTTAGGAACAAAATCATGAATCATATCCTGAGATTCAATAATGTTAAAACATTTTCTAAGAAATAATTGATACCTTTTATTGGTCATTTCTAGTTTCTTCTTCCTTAATTGGAATATAATTAGGTATTGGTAAACATATAATTGTACGGTCTTGCTGATCCCATTCCCAAAACAACTTTGTAGGAAATCTATTTGAATAATTACCATTCATACCACATTTGAATCATTCAATGTATTCTTCGAAATGAACTCCATTCCCATTCCTATATTCAACTTAAAGCTTCCTTTTTCTATGGATGGTTTTTTTTGCTTTATGACCATCATTACCACATATCTATAATCTTCTCATTACTTTGATGTTTTTTCCTAGGTGTTTCTTTTCACATCCATGACCCATAATGTTTTAATATACTTTCCATTATTTTTATTACATGAAATTCCGTAGGTATTTGTTTCTCGCATATACAATACCTTAGGTGGTCAATCATGACTCCATATATTTGGTTGAGAATAACCACAAGAGATCTCATTGATGCTCCCATTTAATTTGGTCTCTTATTCAGAATACCATCACAGTTTTCATCACATCCATTTTTTACTTTGCAGCCAGCTTGATCCAGTCATTTACTAAAACCAAAACGGTCAGTGTGAGTATATCAGTAAAAAAATCATATAATATCCTATGAGGAGGTTAAACACTAATATATACTTATTCATGTTATCTTAAACCCATTAAATTTATCTAAAATAACAATGACTCTTTATAAAATTCTAATAATTATTGTTATGTCATTTATTCTTAAATAAAACCCTAACCTCTAAGGTTATCTAATCCACCCTTTGATACCAACTGTAAGGCAGAATCCTTAAAAATTACATAATATTGAATGAAAAAAATTCATATTGAGGATATTTTTAGGATTATATATTTCAAGAATTAAGTCATAATTTATACAAAACCACATGAATATTACATTTAGACACTTATACTTAGTATTAAATTTTTCACATAAAATAAAAATTCTTAAAAAATGTCTATTTCCATGTTTTATACAGCATGACATTTACATGATCCCATCCTTGACCCTATTCATCATTATGTCCTATGGAAAAAATTTAAATAACATGGAATGAGGGTAAAAATATCAGTAAGGGATATAAAATGAGGAAATAAAGCATTAGTCCATGAGTACATACAAATAAAATAAATCGTACTTTTCAATAATAAAACACAATCTCTTTAAATAAGCACACAAAATCATAAGATTTATGAATAACAAATAGAAATCATAAATCAAAAAGGTAACTTATGTAATCTATTACATACTTACATTTTTTCATTCACATCTACATAGGGAGTTATGTTTGGGATACCCATCACGATATATGCCCTAAATCTATTAGGAGAAATCTTAACGTTTACCTCTATCACGTCACCCAATGCATTGGAGAGCTATCTCAGTCTCACCACCCTAGGTTTATCACCTAGCCACACGTAATCATAAACAATTACCAAGAACCATAATATAATCACAACTCTTAAACAAGCATAACATAAAGATAAAATTTCTATATTGTAATCACAATATATAAGTTCAAGATATTGACATAATAATTTCATTTAAAACATTCATAAAGAAGAGTTTTGGATAAAAGTGTCCCATATAACTCTGAACCTTTTGAAAGGAATTTACACATTAAAACACCCATGTCCATATAAATAAATACTTGAAATAATTCCTTAAATATGGAAATTTAATTGAAGTATTTAGAAGATTAAATCATTAAAACATTTGAAATGATGTTTTATTTTAATAATATTTTACAACTTGAGAAACTCTGGAATAAAATCATTATTGAATAATATCAAATAAAAACTATAAATATCATGATAATATATAAATTCATGATATAAAATGTCAAAATGTTTTTATATACATGTTAAGGAAAATAATGGTGCACAATATTAAGATATGCCTCAGTGAAAGAAGATTGAGACGTAGTCCCGGATAAATATTGTACCATTAGAATAAGGATAAATCCATGACATAATTACATATGAAAAATATAAATACACACAATAAAATTGTATATTATGTGTAAAACAATCATAGGTAATTTACACATATTCATAGCATGACATAATCAAGAAGTAGATGTTTAAACAAATGAATTGGAATTGGGTTAAGAAGTTCCCTTACAAAAATTTGGCAACCTAACAATGTCACATAAAAATTTAGAAAATGAGTTTATGTGTGAGAAAAAAGGTCTCTCATCACATGGAAATAAAATTCAAAACCATAAGGATATACGAGAACAAATAACCACATTTGAAAATTTAAATTCAAAGACATCACAAAAAATAAGTCTTTGACAAAAAGAGTACAAGGAATGGTTCCCTTACAAAGATTTTATCATTACATTAATGATAAACCAATGAAATAATTGTGTGTAAAAAATATAAATACACCAAATATAATTAGATATTATGCTTAAAACAGTCACATGTCATTCATACATATTATTTTCATGACATAATCAATAAGTAGATGTTTAACACAAAGCATTGAAATTGGGTTAAGGAGTTCCCTTACCAATTTGGTAACTTTTGAAACATACACCAAATAAATGAAGGATCATAAAATGAAGATGTAAATACCAATAAATTAAATTATATTATAAAATTTATAAAATCCAGAATAGTAAATACACCACACAAAAGTAAATAGTGTAAAATATACCATGATTATCATGGGAATAAAATGTTGGATGAAACCACCTTACATCAGGTCCAACATGACTCGTTCATTCTTTTATCTCATGAATAATAAAATAATGTAAATTTATAAATTCGTCTAATTTTTTTCATTATTATTACTCCTTTTATATCACTTATTACCATGTTATAAAACATACATAGTCATTTAAGTTAATAGAGGTCGTTTTGTCAATATTTGCTACTTCAGTCAAAATGAACTTATTAAAATTACAAATTGTACATGTGGTCAAAAGCCCATTATCTCAAGAATGATATTCATGATTTATATATTATTTATCTAATATATATATATATATACTATATATAAATTTTTGTATTTTTAAAATTACATAACATTTGGAGATAATAAATGAAATGCACCATTCATGGCGATGGTAAGCCGTATGTACGCATGAACACTACTTTCATTTCTATTTCGTATTCAATGGAATGAAAAATTAATGATACATAGGTATATTAAAGACCCCATATAATAAAATATATATTTTTATTATCATCATCCTTTATACATTCCATGTATGGCATGAATTATTTATATGACTTTGAGGGGGTGGTATTCTGCACTTCCTCATATGAAATTATAGTATTTACACATTATGGAAACCATAATGGAATGATATAAATAAAAAATACAGAATAATAGAGACAATATAAATATAATATATATCACATATAAATAAAGATCTGTAATAATGGACACCATGATAGGTGGTAATATATAATTGAAAAATCAACGTTTCGTGAGGCAATAGTTCACCGTCCACAAAAACAGAATGTTCGTATCCATTAGATGGAGGTTTTTGGATTTTTAGTTATAATAAACCTCATAAAAACATCCTATTATATATAATATAATGGTTTTGTTATAAAATAATGTAATAAATAGAGTTTAGTGGGTGGGGGGAAGAAAATAAAAGAAAAGCACTTGAGAGAAGATGATATCATTAAATAGGGTCACTTCTTTTGATTTGTAAAAAAGGGATTTATTTAATTTTCTTTTTCCTAGTGAAATTATTCTATGGGGAAGGGAGAGATGTTGGGAGATTATTTGGGTAGAATTTGGATGATAAAGGTGTCTTGAGATGTTTTAGTAATGGGTTAGAAGTGGTGTCCTTTTATAAGAGGGATGCGGTCTCTTTATGAAATATTGAATGTAATATATTATTATAAACTTATTTTCATAATAAAAAGGTCCAAAACTAATTAAATTATATGATAAGATTAATATATGTCTAAATAAAATCATACAATAATAATTGGACAGATTTTGTAAATTTTTTAATCCTTACCTTTTTTAGTTAACCCTTTTAAAACTTATTTAACATATTTAACTTTCACCATATCTTCTTGTATATTCATAATATATGGTTATTAAATATACTATAAAATTACAAGAAAAACAAAATGGGTCATTAATGAAATTATAAACATCATATATGTCATTTTGATGAATCATATAATTTTAGGACTATTTCACCATTAAATAACATATTAATTGATTTTAAAAATCATTTATGTCAATTTTTATAATATTCATATCATGAGTTTTTAAAAAACCTACACCAACATGATTCTTTGTACAAAAATCATTTATTCAAATATTAAAAGTCATAACCATCTCTAAATTTGTGCATACAATCAGAAGTTACAAAACAGATTTATTTTAATATTTACAATCTCATTTCTTTAAAACATTCATTAATGAGGTAATCATTATATCATCATTGTGTCATAAATAAATTTATTTATATGATGTCTAAAAAATATAAATCAAATAACATGATTAAGGACATATGTTTTTATTTATAATGAATAGTTCTAGTGTAAGTTATTAATTGTATAACCCAACATTAAATTAGTTTTATAATAACAATACATGTTTATGATATTTTAATTTTTACTTTAAATAAAAAGTTATTATTGTCATTATCTTACAAAAATGGTCTTAAAAGGACATAATTTAGACCCATGGATTTTATTGGTAATCCGAGACTCATAAAATAAGGTTAATACAAGTTTTATGGTAATTTTATATTATTATAATTTTATTTTTACCTTGAATTACCCTATTTACCTATACCCGTGGTAAATAAAAATTAAAAGATAGTATTCCCAAAAAATTAATTTCATCTTATTAAGCCACATTTTATATACTTATGAGAACCATGTTTTTAAGATTTTTTTAATTCAATTCACTAAAGTGGCGATGTTTCATTTGAATGGAAAATTTGGGTTTTATAAACTATTTAGTGTTTTTCAATTTTCATAAAAAATTGAATGTTTTTAGAAAAATACCACAAATCCACCCAATGATAATTTTAGTATTCTATATTCAAAAATTATGTAAATTTTTAAAAATTAAAACCATAGAAGCTTCATTAATTAATTTAATATTAATTTCCGTTGTCAAATCTAGAAAGCGTGTTTTTATGAAGTGAAAACATAAAAAAGATTGTCATGTGTTTATATCCAATATAAAAGTGAAATTATTTCTAAGAACCAAAATTATATTAATTGGTAAAATTAAAAACCAATAAAAATATAAAACCTTTTAAAACCGTTAAATAAACATATAAATATATTAGTTGAAAAGACATTTTTGACTGAAAATGCTGTATTTTTCAATATTCATTAAAAAATGAAATTTATCAGAAAAATACCCAAAATTTAACCAAATATATTTTTATGTCCATTTTCTTTAATATCATGTTCATTTTATCAAATGAAACAAATAAAAGTTAAAAAAACCATATTAAAAAATGTTTCTCCATCAAAAAGAGGTAAATTGACCTTTTAAAGAATAATAGAGAATTTATGACTAAATTGGGATTCATTCACAATTTAAGCCTCTAACTTTTATTGGATAAATTTAATGAAACTTAAAAAACATGAATAATCATAATATTGGTTTTATGTACAATTACTCAAATAAAACGGCTAGGCATTGACTACCATTTTAAAATAATAATATTATATTATTATTGTTTTCAATATGAATCAGCATTGTGTCCCACATAAGACTTTAGGGAAACCCATTATTTCCTATCAGGTATTCCATCAAACATATATCCACTTTTAAAGTATAATTAATATTTTATTCTCAAATATTATTTAATATGAAAATGTCATATTCGTTATTTAACTGGGATGTTACAGGTCTCTTGTAGTGGATATGGTCAGTGGTCAATTATTAGTTGTTTATTCCCATACCAAGTCACTTGATATGTATTCTATGTTCCCAACATGGTCAATACTTATTCTCCCTCGTTATCTCCAACTCAGTCAAAACCAAATTATTGGTCACATTTTTCACATTCTTTCTCACAAGCTTATGTCGAGATGGAATTTCAATACCCTTAGGGCCATTCCTCTATTCACATTTGTGCGTTGAGTAGGAGAACCGTCATCATGGGGTCATCTCAACCCCCTACACCACCTTTATCTTCTCATGTGTTTGCATGTGTCTTACATATCTATTCTTCCCCTTATTTCTGACACAAATAATGGTTGACATGGTCTAATAGGTTTTGATAAAGTTTATACCAGCATATAAATTTTCGAAGCTTACAATACAAATGTCCTGACGTTAAACTATGAGTTCATGTCCCAAATTCAAAGTATCATGACATTAAACTAGGTGGCTGTTCTCTAGAGAATTTCTAATGAGGTACAAAAACATTTGGTTCTCATTTATATTTGGTTTATTTTTTGCATAACATTTCAAATCCTGTTCTCATTGTCTAAAAATTATGATTTTGAACTAAGATGTTATGTCCCTTGATTGGGCGGTGTAGTTTGAGGAATTCTATTTGGTCCTCCTTCACATCAGGCTGCTTTGTGGAACCACATCACACATATCTTTATTGGAAACTTTTCCCCATATACAGAGTTCTTTGACCATAAAATATGATGTCCCTCATTCTTACAACATGACATTAAACTACAATGACATGTACCACACACATGAAATTAAACATGTGACCTTCTGGTATGTACTCTATGACATTAAAATAATTCTTTTAGTGTGTGAGTTCAAATGAATTGAAAATATTTTAAATCCCTGATTTCTCTCACATGAGAAGATATCACCCCCTTTTGGTATCGACAACCTATCATTTCATCTATAGAAATATGTTTGGAATTATTCCATTCATTATGGGATACATTAAAGCACCTAGAAATCCTATATGTGGCCCAACCATAACCTATTTCATACTTCTGAACAATTTTTGATGTCGATCTCCCATGAGTATGTATTGTGGACTTCTTTTTCCTCATTCATGTTGGGATATGATAGTAACACTGTGTTCTTCATTTGACAGTACCCCTCTATGAATTCATACTTATTGTAGGTTTTTAAACTAAACTGGCTCATCCATGATTCACTTGTACCCTTTATTTGCGTATCCATCATATTTCACATCCAAAAGGATCAAAACATAGCCTTTTTTCCTTTCCATTTTGGATCACCTAGTGTCTCGGGGAAACATCTCAGAGGATCTCAAACGATAATTTGATAGTTGTTCCTTGTTGTGAATATATCCAATGGTCGATTCTGATTTGTTCTTTCCCATCACAATTCACAAGATATTGATTCTATGTTGTAAACATGGTCAAAAGTTATCCTTCATAATTATCACTACTTTCATTATTTCCCAAATATCAGGTGCAGTGATTCACATTTTTCTTGAACTATTATCTCTTTATACATCTGCATACGTCGAGAAGGAATGCTGGTCTAGTTGGGATTGTCCCACTTGGTATTTATCCTTCATTACTATGCAAACTCATATGATGGGTAAAACCTAATATCACCCAATTTTTCCCAGATCAAGCATGGTTAATGTGGGGTTAAGGGATTTGGTGATGTAATACCTGTGCATAGGATTAAACAACACCATGGTATGAGCTCTATAAACCTTATACTATGATCTCTAATGTCTATTCCCTATGATGTTAAATAATTCTACCATGTCAGACATGACATTAAACTATTCTGTCCTTACCAAATAACGTTAATCTCTAATGAATTGAAGAACTACATATGGCATGATTCATACCACATAGGATACATAGTGACATTTGAAAATTTAATTCCCTGGACTAGATGTGGGATTATATACTTCTCATCTCATCCTTCTTGTCCTTGGAACCCGTTTAGAAAATTAATAGAGTGGTGTGGAATTCAATACCCTCATTCAAATCATGTTATGTACTGAACCCCACATTTCTCTTTTGGGGTACCCTTGACCAAGACGTATTATAATAAAATATGTCACAAAATATATCCCACATGATGTAAAATTGTACAAAATTGAAGAACTATGTATGGCTTGATTTCTAACCAGATAGGAACCATAGAACCACCTAGGCACTTTTTCTATGTGCCAAGACCTAGGTTCCTTAACCAATATGGCCCTTTTCCATTATTTTATAAAAACTATTACCTTAATCTAGGGGACACTTCTCTGTATAAAAGGACTATAAACAATTGTCTATGGTCAAGGAAGAAGCACGATAAACTATGTGAAACATCCTGGACATATGATGTTAAAATATTCCATGCATTGTCGTCACAATGGGATTCTAAATTTTATACATTACGTCCTTGTTTCCATAGAATAAAACATCAATGAATTCTTTTCTGTCACTTGGTAGGTCCATTCTGGAGTTTTTTTGATATATTTTTATACTGATATTCTCACCCAATGTGCATTCATAATGGTGGAGTGATTGAAATAGTGTTGGACTGCATGTGAACAATCCTTCACTTGGTCTCCACGCTTTGAGTGCCCTTCATTGGGATCCTCATCCTTGTTCATGTATGAGGGAACACCATAATGGATAGAACCACACCATTTTGGAACAACTACCTTCATGGACAAACATTATGTAAGAAATTGGATGACACATAGTGTTTCCCCAATTTTTTGAACACAATCAACTATTTCCTCTCATTTGTTTGTCCCTATTTCAGGCTTACACGATATGGGTACTATGTTGCGAACATGGTCAACAATTTTCCTCCATCCTCATGACTCCCTAAATGCATTATGAATAATGGGTATTGTTATTCAAACTTCTCATTACCTATTGTTTCGATTGGTTCCAACAACCGTAGTGTTATCTGACTCATGAACCAAGGTAAGTTGGTAATGGAATATTGGATTCTCTGAGAAACCTAGACTCTATTCTCAACCCACCCTCTCATCATGAAACTCATGGTGGATAGTCACACCCTGAGATATTTCTGATCATATGGATCTCCTCTACCACAAGAAATCGAACATATGGTCTTCCCTTGTTTCTCACAATGGGAATTACCCATAGGTGATTAGGGATTGACTATTAGTTGTTTCTCAATTGTTAGAGTGCACTAATAAATGACAGCAGCATGATTTCCATGAAAACAGTCTAAATATGCAATAAATATTGATAATTTGTATATGAGTTCAAAAAAATAAAGCCCCAAGGGATTTCCCCCTTCGATGGAGCATCTCTGCTCCACGACCATATGGTGTGTGGTATCTATGAGTCAAAGTCACCATCCGAGCTACCATCCATCCGAATTAGATATGGCGAAAAGTTTGTCATCCATAATCCATACTCAATTTTTTTCATCCCAGTTGAAAAACACCTTTCAGGAATCTCACCTCAACTGATCCAAAGCTTCTTCCAACTAAACCCATAACCTTGATATGATTTTTGATTTGGAATTAGTGGAAGAAAAGTTCTCATTCATTTGATTTTCCAAGATTTGAGTCTCTTTTTCAACCTCTAATATCATCCAAGTGTGGATATTCTTCCTTCTCTACTATATGAAACTATGAAAATATTCTTACTCATGTATCTTCTCTCTGAGATAGTCTTAGATGGTCATATAATAATTTCATGCATCTACCCCTTTGGTGCATACGTGGACAACTAATGGTGATGCTTTCACATTTGATTTACCCACTCTAGTTGTGTAGTGTTATAAATGAAGAACATGATTATTTTCTATGATCAGTGATGGACATACAAGATATACTCTTTATTAGATGTAGTCTCGTCCATATCCTCTCAGTTAGCAGGTTTATATTATGGGGATGCCACCAAATTTTCGGCAACAGGATCCACCAATGGTGTCCTATCAAATGAGCTAGGTTCTGAAACATGTGGTTAGTCTTCATCGCTAGATGCCACCTTGATAATCTATGGTTTCTCCCTACTAGTGTCTATATCTATATTCATTATCAGCATGGTCTAGTCCACTTGGGAATCCTATTCCATGTCAATTAGCATTCCCCACAGCAATAGAACTCCAGGGACACTAACAATTCACTCCAGCATTAGACATTCTTCTAAAAGGGTTGTTCGAACAATGATGATGTCAGTTGGCCGGGTCCAGTAGACAATAGTTCTGACTCTACAAGGAAGAAGACTTAGTAAGGTCTAATATTTGACTTTTCACATGATATTTTGTAGTTATAATTCTCGGTTGTGGCCCCCAATATATGGTTGGAAGTTCCAATGATTTTGGAATGGCTACCCTCTTCATTACAACCCCACCAGACCATTAACTCACCATCATCCTAGGCACAGATCCCGATGCTAGATCCATTTATATGAGGGAAGAGGTATTTTCTATGAGGCTTTTCTTCAGAGTAGGGATGTTTGTAGATAAATTGGGATGAAATGGATATGTTCACGGTACAAAGGAATGGTTTATATAATACATCATGTGTCGTAGAAATTTATTCTAGCTATGAGGTTGTACCCCCACTTTCCACCAATGAACATTCCTTGTTGTCATATTATCCCCTGTATTCTTCTAATTCAGAAGTAAAAGGGAAGAACTAACTCATACCAAGAGTAGAAGGTTATAGTAGGGATGTTCGATTGAGTTTTACATTCATCTGATTCATCTTTGGTTGTGAAATTCCACGAGAATTCATTAATTCTTCCCTCTAAGCTACACAATTCCTCCCCTCACCATGAGACACCATAAAGCTATCCATGGACAATAAAATCTCTAAAATATCTATCCAAAATTTATTTAGGTGGTCCCACATCTAGGAAGGGATAAGTAATTCCCTATTAACATCACAGGTTTCGAAATCCATTGGATAAAAATAATCCTCATGCATGTCTAGGCAGTGCATCCTCTTCACAGGAGCATGGGAAGGTATCAAATAGAATCATCTTGGATGCCTTCCTTTCACCTATCCCTAAACAATTGGAGCCACTGGTTCTACCACCATTCCTCATTCATCTCATCTTGGTGCAAGTGTTGAAATTGTTGGTCTTATCACAACTACATCTCCAACATGACATTGTGTACATGCTCTAACTCCACAATGTGTCCTTTCAATTATCTGAAAACAACCTGGGGTTGAGGGTGAATTCTATCATCAAAATGGAAATTCTTATACTTCAACATCTCCCCAGGATAGGCTGTCTCCCAGCTCTTTATGTACTCCCCGTCTATCCAGAAGGAAACGATGGGAAGAGGAAACTCATTTTACATCTTCCAATATTCTCTTGTGAACATAAGACTCATCTACCCCAGTATAAATGAATGGTACTCATGAATTACCCAAGGTAAACATACTATATTAACCAATGCATGCAATAGAACATTATCTAAATGTGAAGTGGGTTATATGGTTCAAATATATTCTTATGATCTACCTGAGCCACAAATAATCCATCTTGGTAGGCCATGATATATGATTGATGCTCCTCAGAAACCTGATGGTCAACAATGAATACTCCCATTAGAAGTGGGAAGGGATGAAAAATGATTTCATCCACCCTATAGACTTGGATTAGAATAGCCCTTTAATTTAGGATAGTAAGGAAACTTCCCAATGTGTTTAGAATGGAGGGTCAAAAGTTTGACCCAGTAAGGGAGATGAGGTTTAGATATTTTTAACCCCTTATGTACACTGCTATCAATCTATAGAAGAACTAGAAAGGCTCGTACAACAGGTGTGTCTTCTTCCTCTATCCTCTGCATCATTTCACCTTGTAAATGTTTTCAAATAACGGGTTCCCAAGACTAATGTGCTTCCCCATGGCCAGAATGGTTACCACGATGAGTTTTCATAGCTATAGACCCATGTGTGCATCCCTAAACAACAACATCAACCTGAAAATGAGAAAAGATATAAAAATGGCCAGCCTATCCACCAATTGTTTCTTAGATTTGACAGAGTACCCCCATAGCATCCCTTGGATATTCTCTAAGATCAACCAGTAAGTACCCTACTTGACATGTTGAGCTACCCTTACACTGGATGGGACCTCATTCGTAGTTTCCAAGGTGCCTCCTCTCCCTTGACATGAAGCTTCATTTGGAAATTCATGAAACACCAAAAAAATAACTTAAAATGGACATACCTCACTTAATACTTATCCTTTTGCCAAACTAGTTCTATTAACATCTTTTCATATCACATAATCATTATTGAATCCTCCAATGTATTCCATAATTAGTAGAATTAATCATACAATTCACCTAGAATCGGTATCTCTGAGATTTGTTGAATATCCCATATGTTGATACTGACATCCCCATGATAGAAATGAAATGAGATGGTACTCGATGACCAACTACTCAACGGATTAAACATCATGTGTTTTGGATAGATAATATTTAATTGAAAGGTCCAAATATCCTCATCGAAGCCTACCCACCACATCTCTATCCCGAATGAATTGTAGGATGTGCACACTCTATAGGCCCATGCCCACTCATCTGTGTATTTTCCACCCAAGCATATATTCCAATTATCATTCCATCCTTTATTTGGGTTCCCTAAGCTCTCCATAAAGATTTTTTTGTATTGTGGTGAGGATACCTCTGGTTTCATCACTTTCTAATCAACATTTTTGATCTTTTTCCAAAAGGATTTTGACTATAATAGGCAAATGGTCCTTCATAGTGTGGAAATCATTGGCCTTGAACCACTAATATGAGAACCAAGTGCACTTGAACCATTAATCTGGTTCAACCCTACTTAAATTAGGTTTGAATAAATAATGTCTTAGACAAAAGTTGTATAGTGGAAACATCCTGTATAGGGGGTATTCATTCATCCCTTTGGAAAACAATTCCACAAGGGAATCCTTATCATAATTACTCCATATGCATTCCCCAAGATCATGATGGTTTTCCATCTCTTCCCTTCTAGTAGAATCTAAAAGGGCTTGTCGAGAAGCTTATGGGATGACCATTTAATTCCAAGAAATGGTCAAATTACATAACTATTCATGAAGCACGTTCACGAAGCCCATTATCAATGTATACCACATGAATAAAATGATCACGAAGCAAGGAAGGACTATGTACGCTTCACAGAGAAATAAAGGACCATGATGCCATGGTTTTCTACATAGCATTAACAAAGTAATGATAAGTTGAACTTAGATTTCAATGAGTGTTCATGCAGGTGATATAAATTTACTACATAAGAGATCAAGAACAATTTTTTATAGAGTAGACGTAGAAAAAATGGGGTACCTTGTACTATATTTTTAAGAACTATACTCACAAGTTCACGATGCACCCTTCACTGCCCCATGCTTCACAACAATATCACCCCACACCTCTACGCACTCTAATAATGAAGTGGATTTTAGATCTATATATTTTGAAGATCTACCCTAAGAATATGGGCATCATTTTCTTCTCAGCCCCCTTTCTAAGGGGGGGGGGGGGTTTCTATGCCCAAATATGCGCCTTGAAATTGATCAACAAAGGAATACAAATCATGATATGGACCTACCATTTGAAGATCCATCTCAGAGTCATACATCTTGGAAAATGGATCTATGAATACAAATATTCCAATTCAAAACCTCCATAAAGAAAAGACATAATTCTATGGAGTGTTTGACATGCATAATGAACCTCAATAAGAAATAATAGAAACCTCTATGAGTATGAAGAAGTTCACTCTTATTGCAACATGCCATCATAATTGTGGAGCACTCTTAGTGAATTGTGACTCTTGGAGCCTATAAATAGGTAGACCTCCCCCACACCATAGGATCAAAACCCATAACTTTTTTACTTCCTAGATCTCATTTATCGATGCTCCCTTAGCTCCATAAACCATTCAGAAAATGCATCATCCAAAGTACTTGAGTATTAAAAATGATCTTTACCTTTACTCCATTACACATCCACATCAATTTGGTATGTCCATAGTGAATCCATAAAATCATAATGATGGTATGAGTACCTTTTGGGTCCTTAAAAAATCACAGAGCATTCAACCTTCATGGTGAAACCTCCATGCACATACAGATTCCAGGCCTCTGATCGATTCCATGCTTTGCGAATCTCCTCCCTTAAAGGAGTCCACTATCTGTATGATTTATGAAGATACTTCATTTGTGAGTCCCCTTTTCATCACAAATCACCCAATCCACACAAATCCCCTATTCACAAGTCCCTTATCATTTCGATCACTTCTCTTGTGAGGCCCTCCACACTTGTATGAAGTTAATTATGGGTTCCTAGAGTCGTACATCATGTTGTGTTTCCATTTCTTATGCTTCTTCTCATAAGCACACTGACATCTATTTCACCTTCACATTTTCATGAAAATGTGATCCCCTCATGTTAACACTCTTCCACCCCATTTTAACTTGGAAGTGGTTTATCCTTCCCATCCCCAAGTCAGGGTTAGTGGAAGTTATGTATGTTCTAGGGGAAGGGAGTGAGTCCTCCTAATCTAAGTTACAAGCCCTTATGTGTGTATTCTCCCCACATCCAAAACACATGATGTGAATATATGAGTGTCCACATGCGTGGAATTATTGATAGGACAAAAGAGGTAATGGTATTGGAGGAATTTATTTCATTTCCTTTTCAATCTTACTACCCTTTCAATTTTCACATTATCATTGTGCGCATCTCATATAGCCTTTATGTAATCCCAAACACACCTTTATAGGGTATTCCCTATATGAAATACATATCCTAATCAAACATCCAGACATCATACACTAGCTTCCCTCTTAGATTAATACCCAATCTCCATCTCCCTAGGCTGTTAGCCATGTGTACGCCCTGAATCATCCCATATGGCCTCACCTCCCACGACACGGTCAGTAGGTATATTGTCGCCTCTTGATTCTCACACTGATAATTACTCAAGAGAGTTTAGTTTAGGAATTGACCATGACATCTTCCATGTAATTATAACCATTCATATTCCCCTACATGTATCTTGGTCGCTTTCCACTACGTACACCCAGATTCTATGTGCCCCTCCTGAACTATGTGGACTTTTATTCTATGCCATGGGGATATGTTGGAAGCCTTTATGTGGTTCAATAAAAAATGTCTTATAATAGTCTCTCCCTTGATCCCCTATGTTTTTGGAAGACCATGCCTCAACCCATTGTTCCATTTTCTTTTCATCCAATCCATGCACCCATTTTCACAAGCCGCCTATTCATGTGACTCATCGCCCCACTCCAGAGCTAAGTAGACATGGATTCCTGCAACCTAGGTTGGGTAGGTAGGAATCTACACTGGATTTAAAGCCTAAAATCATCATCACCACTTCGAATTCACCCCATTCATCTCATCCACTTCAACATATCATCCATCATTCATCATGATTCTTTCTCAGGCTGCAACATCCTAGTGGGATCACACCATTCATATGGGAATCTAACCAAGAATAATCCCCTACCATCTACTCCATAACACCACCCTTAATATGGTGGGGTCACATTGTCAACATGGTCCACCTTAGTTCATAATCCCCATTCATCCAATTAATTATTCCTTATGACACACCTTTTCAATCTCAGTACAAAAGCCCCAAATCATCCATTCGTTTAACATGGGTTTTTACCCATATTATATACCCAAGGTGTGTAGAAAGCCTCCCTGAGGTTCAATACCTTCCAACGATAGACCTTGGCGTCCCATTTTCAAGGACATGCCTTCCCCAATTAATCCCTCACGGTGTTCAGATTTTCCTTTGTGCTATGAAATCATCCATTTTTACACACACTCCAACCTGAGTCCCTCCTCATTGTGAATTCTTATCCATCCATCCTATAAACACTCCATGTGATCCTACCTAGGGATATACCCACATGGTCCACTCTTATTATTTTTATGACCAGTATGACCAATTTACGCAAGATGTTAAACTCGTAGAATACCCCCTTTTAAACATGGGAATCCAACATAAACATTAGAGACATTACTCCGGCTTAAGAATCACAAAAATCAATGTGGGAATCCTCGAGTTTCTTCAAAATTGGGAAGACCTATAAAGAGAAAGAATACATATGTTACAATATAAAATCATCAAGATGTTCCATAGATGACTCATCATGAATATTCCCCTAATTGAAAGATGATTCTCTGAGTAGACCCCTTGGAATGTCCCAACAGAAGCAATGTAATTAACCAGTGTCCACGAAGAGATGGCATTAGAAAGGAGTTTCACAAAAAATATATTAATCATTGAGGGAGACCCATAAAATTTGAAAAACTATAAGGAGGATTCTATGTAAGGAGGAACCAATATCCCATCATCTCATTTCGATGAAGTAGAAAACGTCCCTGAAGCGGCGATGGAAACCACTCGCATTTGGAAAGTAGTAATGTTGTGAATAATGACAACGTAGATAAACAATAGTATGATTAGGCAGTGTTCCCTAATAGAATGTGTAAAAAACCAATCTCTTACATAGAAAAAAATTCCCTATCAACAATAATTTCATTAAATTTAATTAGAATATCTAGACCTAATCTTTTTATAGGTAATAAATCAAGAATCACAAACTATGAGATCAATTATTGTTAGAGGTATATTTAAAAAATAATTTCTTGGGGGTGTTTAATTGAGATCATTGAAGTTAAATCCCTTATAAAAAACACAGTATTTAAGTTATGACTAACTTATAATATTTATATAAAAACAATCCTTAGATGAAAAAAAAGAAAAAAAAAATAATCTGACACATATATTTATAGCGGTTCCGGGAAAAAATACCCTAATCAACTACACAATCTCTCAACTCAGTGATCTTAGTGATTTTTTACCAGACCATTCCATTATCTAGGGACTTCCAATAAATTTTGATAGGACTTCATGACTACATGTACATAGTAAAACATTGGCATAATAACACGTGAGATTTCAACTATGTTCCCTTAATTATTTATAAAAAATTGACAAATGGTTATTTTACCAGGAAACATTAATATTATATAGATGAAAAATAGATTAATTAAAAATGTACCTCACTAAATAAATCTCCAAGATAGATGATCAGAATATATATCATGTCGAGGGGATTTTTATAAAACATCATCATTATGTTTTTATATCTCAAAAATATATATTATGAACCATAATAATATTCTCATATAAGAAAAAAAATGCTAATGATATGTGAGATAAAAGGAGAGTGATTATATATATTTATATGACTAATTTTTTCCATGTATATCCCTATTTACATAGTAGAGACCATGTTGTTTATAAAAATACATTCAATATTTCTTACTTAAATGTAGTACACATGATATATAAAATTTTATCGAATATAGACATCTATTTTATGGAAATACCTTGGAAATAATAACATCAATTATAATATCCTTGTACATTTTTTCCATTCTTGTTATTTTTTTCTTATTATAATAATGTTAACCATAATGTGTTATTACCTTATGAATAGATTGAATGAAAATAATAATATTTCAACCAAGTGATTCAATGGTAATATATACTGATTGAAGCATAATATATTTGACTAAATGTCATCACATAACTAATTTCTACTTTTCAATTCACATAGATGGTTTGATACAAGTATCACAAATATCTATGAAACTGAATTCACTTGAAATTTCTTTACATAGGTGATTTCCACCATGAAGCTTATTTTTACACTTTTCTGAATTTACTTTGCTATATTCCTTAATTAGATGATTTTTTAGTGATAGGAAAATTACAGACATTATGTCCAAAATTGTACACATAAGGATTTTTAATATTGAAACAGTTAAAAAATATAAAACATGGTGAACAAAATTAAAAATTAAATCTTCATTAACATATGAAACTATATTTTTGATCATTAGAACCAAATCTTTATAGGATATGCTAGGAAAACATTAGTAGTCCAATTAATTATTAACTGCATAAAATGAGTTTCTAATACTTTGTATATAATGGAATCACCTAGTACCACATTATTTAGTACAATCACCATTGTGGATATAATGGTCAGGTTTTATCCATGTAATCTTGTTTAAATAAGAAATAAAATTATCACCTAATATGACTTCGAAAAAGTTATTCAAATTTCAAGTACAATGATGTGTAGGGAGTATCCTTTTCCACAAAATTGTCTTCTCCTCACCATTTCAGAGTTCTCCTAGGATTCTTATTCAATGAATAATATGTTTGAACATCCTTCTTCCTCAATATAGAACACTTGTTTGATTATTACACGTACATATTATTTTTACCCTTACACTTCCTATAATTGTTTTTCCATGATCTTTTTTTTAACACAATACCTATTCCTATTCTATAAAAATTCTATCTCTCTTAAGAAACATTTTATATCCCTCTTAATATATTGCTTAAATAATTATAGACTCCTATCCAATGTAAAAAATTAATTTCAAATTTATCAATTATATACAAAATGAATTCAACTTCTAACCATTTGATCTTTAATTTATCCAACTACAGTTTCTATCATTATAATCATATAGTGAATGATGGTGTGATTTTATAATTCATGTAATAGAAAAAAGGTCTTATAACTCACTCTGAATCTTCTCCTTTCACTACAATATAACTATTTCGTCTAAGGTGAAACAAATTGTTTCTTTTATTCTAGGTATTCATGATTGTTACATGATATCTACTTAATAACATGACCCAATTTTTTCAAATTCATATATAATGATTTTACATAAATATATTTAATCTATAATATAATAGCACCATAATCATAATGTTCATTATTGTATAATTCTATAACCCTTTTATATTATTATATATTGTAGAGTAACCATTAGGTATCCGATAAAACAACCTTATATATTCTGTAAATGATCGATATATATTATATAAGTTGGCATTATCTATTTAATTTGAATCATATCAACATACATGTGATACTATAAGTATTAGATTTATATGGAGACCTTTAGAAACTAATATTCTTGACAACATTTGAAAAAAAAAACATCGAACAACAATGAATTAAATAATAATATATATCTATTATATTTTTTATAGAGAATTAGTGGGTAAAAATAGATGTAACTATATTATGAATTATATATATAAATAGATAATTTCTATACTAATAAAAAGAAGTTTATAAAAATTTAATTATATTATCTAAATAAAAATAATATAGTTTAATGATTTAAAATTTTATCTTTCTCAGATTAACTTGTTACATGTTTTTTAGAAACTATATATATTGTGGGAACGATATATTAATGATATGAATAATATATTTAAAATAATTTAATTGGTAAACGATAAGAAATAGGAATAATATAAAAAATTATTTTCTAATGTATTCTCTTATGAATATATTTTTCATTATATTATTATTATATTATAATGAATGGTTATAATTTTAATTTTATATAGTTAAAATCACATTTGGATTCATTATTTCAAAATTTTCATTTGATGTGTTTTTTTGTTTCTAAAAAATATTAATTGTAGATAAATGGTGAAAATATAATTGTTTTACTAGAAACCATATATTTTCTGAATTTATCATTTATACGAAACACCTTGAAGTTTTTAAAACCATTTAATTAATCACATATTTATTTATGGTATAAAAATTTTATTTTTTAAAAACCATTTCAAATTTAGAAAACTGATTTTAAAAATTTTATGATGTTCATAACATTTTTAAAAAAAATCCTTTTGGTCTTTTCCAATAACATTATAATAATTTAGTAATATTCGGTTTTAGAATTATTTAAAATCCAAATGTTTTTATAAAATAAATATATTTATTTTTAAAACCAATATACTTAGTAATTTTATCATACACACAAATTTTAATGTAAAAAATAAACTTATTTAAATTTTATTTTTACATTACATGGGATTATATTTGTTTTAATTATTCATACACATAGAAACATTACTTTTAAAAATATATTTTACTGATGGAATTCTAATATTTTTTTTTGAAAATTCTAATTTTATTTATAGGAATAAATTGTAAATTATTAAGTATATAATTATTTATCCTGGTAAAACTGAATAAGGTAAAATGTATAAAAACATAATGTAAATGAAATTAAATTTGTTTAATTCATGTTTTAATATGTGTGGTATAATTTGTCTCAATATTTTATAACTTTTAATTCCATTATTTCAAACTTTTGTAACAATTAACTCTTAAACAGTGTTATACCATTACTAAAATATAATGGATGTTTAGAAAAGATCATTTCCTTAGTCTTATAAAACGGAATCACTTCCACCCTCTCAAAATTACACTTACCCTTAGTAATTTCCATCAAACCCAACCCAATTTTACTCTGATATAAGTCTATTCCATGACATAAATAACCTAGTTACCAAAATTTATGCTGTGACTATAATTTCTATGGAGACATTCAAGATAATGTTTGTGGTCCAGAGGTTTGTATTATATAATCATTATCCTTTTATTCGCAATATTTATAATTAAAAAAATTCCTAAAAATAGTAATATAATTTTATAATTATAATTAGTAAAATTATTCTTTATTATAAAAAATAAACTACCAATATATATCCCATTTCATTCATTTATATAAAACAAAGAGTGTAAATTTCACATGGTGTGGACTTTTTCCCCCATGAAGCATTCTCTTGTGTCTTCACGACTACATCTATTCAACAGTTATTAAGATGTAATTGTCGAATAAATTTTACATATATAATATAATTATTATTATTATGACAAAAAAATGTATACACTTTCATTCCCTTTCATTCATTGGAAAATGAAAATGTTACTCGTGCATTATGTGGGCTACCTCTTCTATGAATTATGGTATTTAATTTTCCATCTAGTTTAATCCTTATTAATCAATCAATTATAATTTTTTCCATAAATATATATAAATATATATATATATATATGATAAAATTCTTCTTCTTTAATAAGGATATTATTAAAAAAATAATCCACTTTCATAACCATAATCATCCATTAATTATTTTATTATCTTGTTTTGGTTAGTAAAATATCCTACATGAATGTTTCTATGAATGACTGTAATGGATTAATATATAAAACTAAATAATAATAATAATATTATAATATAAAAATTAAATAAAACGGTATTATAGTTATTTAATTGTAATAATGTGTACTGAACATATTATTAAAATATTATTTTTGATAAATAACATGACCCGAATTAGCCAACTTGGATTAAAATTTCCCTCAAAATTATATTTTTTTAATTAATTTATAGTATTATAAGTCAAATTGTTTTTCAATTTTGGTACATTTAATAACATAGGATTTATCTTTTTATCAAACAATGGTAATTAAATTTGACAAAATAAAAAATCATGAAATAATAATAATTAAAAACACTTTATGGAAAAATAAGAAATAAATAACCAATACATTCATATTATATGACCATATATAATTTATATAAAGGTTTTATATATGAATAATTTTCTAAAATAGAATATATTTTTATTTAAGTTTGTATTACTAGTGGTCAGAGAGAATTTGACTACAATGGGAAATAATGTAAGGCCTTCCAGTCATAATTGTCACCATTTGAAAACTATTTCTTATTATACACAAATTATATCTATAATTATAAATATAACTAATAGATACATTTTGATATTTTTTTCTAACTAAATTTATTATCTTAGATTAATAAGAATACATGTAACCTAGAGTATATATGAATATTAATATTGTATATCATTATAACATAGCTGTTAAAGATACTATTATGAGTAAGACTAAATAATTTATGAATGTTATATGCTATAAACCGGTATACATAAATTTAATGTTCATTAATTTATAGTAAAGATTAAGATCAATAATTTTAAAGAAAAAGAAATTTTTATATAAAAATACCAATTTTTGAAAAATGATATTTAATCTAAAATTTTGGTTTATTTGAATATTTACAAATATTATAATATTTTTATAAAATGTGTTATTGATTTTTAAAATGAACATTTAATTTTTATATAGAGTTAACCATTTATATTTTTGAAAAATATTATTTTTTTCAATAAATAGTGAAAACTAATGATGATTATTAAAAACATTAATTTTTATAGTAATACTTTACAATTTTCTATATGTTTTAAAATTGTTTTCAAATGAAAATTATTTCAATTAAAATATTATTAGTCCAATTTTTTTTCATTGGAATATGTTTTATGTTTTTTTCCATATAAAAAAGTTTGAATACTGAAAATCTTTATTTGGAAAAACCCCATTTTTATTACACCAATGTGTTTGATTTTATATTATCTTATGCCACCTTTTTGAATTAAATTTTTATAAATTGTATAAATTATTTTAAATTATAAATATTATTATTTTTAATTAATTTCTTATTTATTTTTTTAATAATAAATTTTTAAAACACTTAAAAATAATTACTACGTTAAAGGATAAAACTAGTTTACACAGGGTTTAAGTGCAAACATAAGGGTATGGTTTACAATTAAAATTGTATAAATCCTGTTGTGTGGAAACCATAGATATTATCCTATGATAAATTTTAATATATGGTCATTTGGTTTCTTTTATCTTTTGAATTTATTTAACATTTTTAATTATTTTAGTAAATTTCTAAGTGGTTTCGAAGTGGATCATCTCCCCCACTTATACAATGACAGACAATATCCTCTCATATCCACACCGGAATTGAATATTTTAACATGTAATACATCACAAAATTACATATATACATCCATAACATTACTTATAATCCTTTTATTATAATAAAATAATCCTATAAAGGATTTAGATGTAAACCAAAAGTGGTACTCCGATGTAGTGGTATAGTTGTTAAAAATGCATTTTTATTCCATTTCATTATATACCCATAAATAAATTCCTCAACTATGATAAAATAATATCTTTGATATCATCCACATACAAATATGTTATTATTTTAATATATTTGACTAAATATATACACTATTCAATCAAATGGATAATGATATCATAGATCATGTGTACATAGGAGAACCTCCCCACACACCGATGTAATTTTTTTCCATCAGCGCCTCACATGGATGTATATAACAATGGATGTATGGTATATATATGAGATTTATTATATAATTTATATTAAATATTTATAATAAATCATCTATCTTATTATATTACATTCCTTTTTAAAATGATAATGTCACTTAAGCATACCTGTGCACCGCACCCTACTCGAGCCGACGTGATATGTTTTTAAATTTATTTTTGAAATGGATTGTAAAAAAGTATTAATTTAATTATTATATATGATATATTAGATATAAAAATGATTTTTATTATGCTATTTTATTTACCAATATATTGTTTTCCTTTCCTCTCAAATGGAAAATGCGTTTTTTGCATATGTAAAACATAACCTCCCAATGAACGATGTAATTCATTTATCTATCAATATAATTTATGGATAACGGTAAATATGGAAATAAATAATATATATTTTATTTAAATAATAGTTATAAATATGTAGATTTTGGATGAATGATAATTTTAAAATAAAAAAAACAACAAAACTAAAACATAAAGACAAATGATGTACTTATCACCAAGAATTGGGAATTTGGTAATGAGTTGTCAATAAACATTTTTTAAATAGATATAAGTACAAAATATAAGTTATTATATATATTTATTTTTTTTGAATATATTTATAAGAAATATATATTATTTATATAGGAGGTTTGGACATCTACGACAGAATTCAGATTAGAGTTTATGGTTATTTGTCTCACTTTAACATATGTGAGACATATTCTATATTCAATACTTTTAATAATGTATATAAAAAAACAATTATATTAACTGTAATAAATATATTTACCTCAATGGTATTTAATTATTCATTTTAATTTATTTATATCATCTGGGTTATGATTCAAGAGATTCATGAATAGGAACGGTTTGTTTCACAATCTCATCATTATATAAAATAGTTTATTTTAAAGTCTATTCTAGGGTAATTATATAATCCATATAAAAAAAACAATATCGTTTCTCACATTATTTTTTATTTATTAAAACTATATATTTTTCATAATATTATACTCTTTGTGTAATCATTATATAGAAACTATATTTTTAAGGAAAATGAATTTTTTCCTTCTCATTGGGGAATATTTTTAATTTATATCCATATTCTACAAAAAAATTATTCAAAATAATATTTTACAGTTTTAAAAATATTTCATAGATACATTTATACCAATTATTTTAACAAAAATAAAAAATATTCATGTCATTTTATGAATGATGTATGTTTTTCCTTTTTACAGAAATGTTGAGAGGAATATTTTTTTAATATAATTTGCATGAATGGAATTTTGTAATATCCTAACCACTTATTAAAATGAATCATACAATATTTTTTTTTCATGAATACTTTTTTAATATTTTTTTTTTCATTTTGAAAAATGATTCTCAATGCGAAAAGTGTATTTTCCAAAAAAAAAAATTTAACAACTTTTTTGTGTTATTTCTATTCATTATTGAAAAAAACTATTATCGTTATTATGATCCAATAGAAATATGTTGTAATAATAAAAATATTATTATTATTATTTTATATGTTTAATGATAATATTGACTTGGGATTCTGTATTTTGATACCATTCACAACATTATTATGGATATTTTATGAATATGTTTAATGATTAGTGAAATAATTTATATTTTGTATGATAGTTTAATAACATGAATGTTTACATTGATTATGTTTTACCCTGTTCATATGAATAATGAACAGGATTGAGTACGTGATATATGGGGCCTGATATAGTCTCTTCATTCATTATCAGATCCCATGATACAAATAGGCATGTGTATTTGGATGATGCCTTAAACATTATTATAAGAAGTCAAGAAATGTGGACTTGAAGAAGTGTATATGTTGTCATAAATTTTTTATTTACTTTATTATGAGATTACATTATATTGAAATGTGATAATTTTACTAGTTTGGATATCCATATATATGTTTCAAGAGAATGTGATTATTTTATGATTTTTTTCATCATCATTTATTCCAGTCTTATAATTCTTCATGGCCATATTATTGAATAAATGGAATGTGTTTTTAGATTTTTAAATTTCTATATTTATTAAGCCTTATTTATTCATGATAGCTTTATCTCTATGAATATAGTTACATATCATATAACTCACCCCTTATTTATGTTTACTTTCCCTATGATTCTAGGAAGTGTATTGTGATTGATATTAAGGGTTATGCATAAGGGACTAATGTTTCAAACAAAAAAAAATAAAATTATTTATTTTATGTTTATAATTGAATATTGAGATTCATGTTTGTACCATATTTTGAAGAATAATGAACTATTCAGTCCATTATGATACATTTAAAAGTATTTGGTATTAATGTAATAAAGACACCACCCACTCTGGTCTACTAGGGTCAGGGTCATTAATGTTGGTATCGAAGGGATATTAAGTAGAAACCATGTGAAAAATATTCAGGAATACATAGATTATGTAATATAATGCAATTATATACTTTGAAGATGATTCTAACTATTGTAAAACATCTGAATATTTTGGTATGGTAGAAATTATGTGTATTTTCCAACATTACAGTCATGTTTGGATAATACAAGTGGATGTGGCTATGAAATATTTTATGGAACAGGTAGTAAGTTAAATAGAATTATAGTGGTATTTGACATGTTATTCAAAATGTGGATGAAAATACACCATTAAAAACACCTGTCTTGACACTCATATGGGATATATTAATACTAATTTATTTTTTTTACAAAAAATCATGATGCATTTCAAAATATTATTTTAATTAAAAACCTTTGGAAGGCATACATGATTATGATTATGAGATAATTTATGCATAAATTCACTATTATATGATAACTGTTTCACTAGTTCTAGTATCTTATATAATCATTTATAATGGAATGATCTAATCTAGGATATTCTCTTGTTTATAGATGTATCCTAGTGGATGTAATATAAATTTTTATCAATTATCATAATCCATGAAGGGATTTCCATCATGGTAAAGGTAATTATGATGGAACTAGTTCTATAGATATATATGAATGATTTATAACCATATAGGGGTAGCTGGCTCAGGTAAAAAAAATATCATTTCCCATATGGTGATAATCCAAAACATTTTGTAACAATGTGAAAATGATTCATTCATTACAAATGTCCTTTGTTTAATTGTAAAATAAATCCATAAGATGTGATAAAATTGATATGTTCCCTATAAAACATATTTCCCTATCTATGATTTAATGAGTGGGAGAAGTTTTTCATGTAAGGTTTTTATTTCTCTAAATATTTAGATTAATGATGTGGAATTACACAAAACAATAATTATGAGATGGAAATAATTATTAGGTAATGGAAGTATTTTAAGGTAATATTCATGAAAATTTTCTACTTATGATAAATGTGTGGATATAGAGAGTAAATTTCTATGTCTAAGACCAAAGTAACATGAAAATATTATATGAATGATACCTAAAATACAAATATATCAAGGAATGTATCTAACTACATACACAATCCAAATAAAATGATCTGGTTTCTCATTGATGGGAATAATCCTATAAATCGAATGGAATTAGTATTCTAAACATTCTCAACATATGAGGATAGAGTATAATGTTATATAAATCTAGTTAAATAATTCTCCACATCCTATGATATCAATGTAATTTAAGAGAATAACATAGTGGTTATACGGTATGGAAATGTAAATACGTCACTGGGGATGAAGATGAAGTAAAAAATTCTAACATGTAATAAATAATGAATGAAACCCCATGAAAAAATCTTGATATTAATGGGGTTTTTCTACCCATGTGGATAAAAGGGCTCAAATATCATGATTTTTTGGATATGAATTAAGATGATAATTTGAAATGATTCATCTTTATGAAGATGAAACACTATAAATATGATTATCACATCCATCAAGGAAATTTTCTATTGAAAATTCAATGGTAGAAACCCGAATGTTATCAAACCAAATATTACAAGTATGATGATTCTAAGGATGTGGTGGTATGTAAATTAATCATCACATCAAATATAGATAATAATTTATTTGAATCTGTATTTTCTCTCTCTCTTTTATATAATCCGTGTTTTATATAAAAACTAGGTAATTTACTAGATCCTTAAAAACCAATTTATCTATCAAGAGTCATAGTGAAAGTATCACCTCAATAAGAATACATAATCCAGTTCACAGTATGAAAAAGAAACATTCTATACTTGATGACTTCATCTTTATACGTATGATTGACTTTGATAATATTTATGGGCTGTTTAGTCTTTCAAAATATGATGCAAAAAATATATTTTTGTCACGACCCGCCCTCGGGGTCCGTGCCGTGACTACCCAAAGCCCGCCTTCCATAGGTCAGGGGCTGGCGACTAGCACCAAGGCGTAAATCCCGGTAAAAAGGGAAGGCATTGCCTTTGATAAGTAAACACACACCACAGAGTAAACAAGCGGAAAGTAAAACACTAAACAAAGCAGAGAACAACTGAAAGTGCGGAAAAGTAAATGGGCCAGTATACAAACCCAAACTGAAAGTAAAGTACAACTCGAAAGGGAAAACAGCAACTGAAAAGTAAAAGCCGCTACTCCGAGCTGTCCAATTGAAATCCCACCTGAAGGGTGGGTACAGATAGCTCCTCTGCTCCACGGGTCCCGCCGTCTGCTCCTTGCACGTTCCGCCCAGTGGTCCACCTCCGGGTACCGTCCCGCTCTACAAGCCTCAGCTAAGGTCAACGCTGTCCGTCGTCTGCAACCAACACAACGTAGTGCGGGCGAAGCCCGTGCAGGGGTGAGTATAAGCTACTCAGTAGGGACCCCGAGACCCCTGAAGGTCTCTCAAATCCACAAAGGATAAACCACGAAGAAAAGTACAATCACGAAGTAGCAACCGACACTGCTTAGGTATATGACCATACATATACCTAAGTCATCAATTTCCGTTCGGCTCCAACACCGAGCCGAAGAACAACCCAATCCACAAAGAAGAGTAAACAGTAAAATCCACAAAGATTATAACAAGATTATGAAATCAACGGATAACCATTACCCAGGTATATGCTCATACATATACCTAAGTTATCAAGCGACCCATCTCAATCATGAGGAATCACAAAGATCATTGACTCAGCTCAAACCAGGATTTTCATTATCGAGACCGTAACTGTTGAAGAGCCCCAACTCTGAAGTGTACAGTGGTCCTGTCACGACGCCGAGGTACTGCTCACTAACCTAAGACTGCTGAAGTACTCCTCCTATCGAGTACCGCGGGTCTGCTTCCAACTACCGGGCGCTCCGTCCGCTGAGGGTCTGCTGCCAAATACCGGGCGCTCACCCATATAGCCTACTGAGGTACTCCTCCTGTCGAGTACCGCGGGTTTGCCGCCAACTACCAGGCGCTCCGTCCGCCGTGGGTCTGCTGCCAACTACTGGGCGCTCCGTCCACTGGGCTAGTCGACTCACTCCAAGTCGAGTCGGTCAAGCAGTCGTCAGGTCTCAGTCATCTACACGGTCTCCGTACTCCGCACGCACGTCTCCACCGACGCGGGTCTGTCGCTACAACCAAGCGCACTCACTCCGTAGAGTATCGCGGGTCCGTCGCTACAACCAAGCGCTCCACCGCCAAGGGTCTGCTGCTGCATCCAAGCGCACCACCACTGTCAAGTACCACGGGTCCGCCGCTACACCCAAGCGCTCCACCACCCAAGGTAAACAGAAGATTCAGCTCACACAGGTTCGGTAGCACTGTTCCACGTAGGATCGCTGAGTGCTGTAGTCGTCGTCGTCGAATCCACACAGGATCACTGTACTGTCGTCGTCGCCGTCACAGTAGCAGTAGTAGTAGTCGTTACAGTAACCGTCGCAGCCAGCACTAGGGTTCCCGCATACAGCAAGCTCGTTCAGAGGGTCCGCTCCACGAGCCGAGAGGCTGATACATCAACTGTCACGAAGACCAGGGTTGATGTATCCAAAAGTTCCGTATCGTCAACAGGAACTCAACGCAACAGACGGCGCGTCGATCGGACGCCCGGTCTGAGAGTTATTGGCATTGTCGTCTCCGGGGCCCGGTTGGTTTTTAAGGCAAAACCAACCCGACCGTACTCCACCTGCGTCCAAACCATGGGCGGAGTATGCCAAAAGATCCGTCTCACTAAGAGGAACACAACACAGCTGACGGCACGTCAATCGGACGTCCGTAGCTCAAGATATTAGCGTTTCCGCTCCGAAGGCCCGGTTGGTTTCGTGAACGAACCAACCCGGACGAACTCAAAGTAAACCGAAACCTTGAGTGCGATATACCGAAACGACCGTCTCGATCCAAGGATCGCGTTGCCGCAGACGGTTCGTCATTCGGAGGTCCGAGGCTCATGTTATGGGCCAAAAACCGTTTCTGGTTCGAAACGGGGGGGTCCGGGTCCGGGCCGACCCGGCCCGACCCCCCCCCCCCCCCCCCCTGGGGCGGCGCGGCGGGCGGCGGCGGCGGGCGGCGGCGGCGGGCGGCGGTGGCGGGCGGCGGGCGGCGGCGCGGCAGCGCGGCGGCGGGGGGAGCCGCGGCGGCTGTCGCCTGCGGGGAGGCCGCACTCACGCGGGGGCTAAGCCCCGCGGTTTTCGAGGGGCGGCGCGGCACAAAAGGCCGCGCCCTTTTTTTTTTAAAGAAGCCCCCCCCCCCCACGTGGGGGGCCTGCTGGTGCGGAACCGAGGGGGCCGGCTGCCCCCTCCTTCAAAGAACCGCCCCCCCTCATAAAGAGGGGGGTTTTTTTATGAGGTGGCCGGGGAATTAAATTCCCCGGTTTTAATGGTATCCGGCCGGCCAGCTGGCCGGCCGGTTTTCTCTAACGGGACCGGAAATTCCGGTCCCCCTTCGGCTTCCGACGCCGGCGGCCCGGCCGCCGGTCTTCTCTTCCACCGCGGCCCGGAACCGGCCGCGGTCTCCTCGTCCCGCCGCGGCCCGGAACCGGCCGCGGCGTTCGTCATCCGGCGCGGTGTGACGGCACCGCGCCCCTTCGCCGTGCTTTCATTCTTTTCAACGCGGCGCGACGACGTCGCGTTCTTGAAGTTTCTACCTCGGCGGGGCGCGACGGCGCCGCGTAAAATAGACGTACGGTAATTCGCGTGGTGCGACGGCACCACGCCACTTTGCTTCCACCGCAAGAATTAAACAAGAACGATGGAGGGGGGGGGGGGGGTTCGGCCGTGTTCGTGCGGTCCGGCCCCCCTCGCGTTTACTATAACACTTAAATAAAATATTTCAAAGCCTCACGTAGACATGAGATCCACGAGCAAGAAATGGAATAATTAAAGAATTAAACAACAACCCCTACCCTGGTATAAGGTTCGAAGATTCGTCTACGCTCCGCGGAAGACGGCGTCGCGGAGGTCGGGTGTCGCGGTCGTCGTTCGTCAAATCCGTTGACGAAGAGATACGTCCGATGTGATACGTCGTTGGAGAAACCTCTTATGTCGACGAAGGGAATCCGAGGAGGAAGCGGCGTTCCCTCTCGTTGACACCGAGGACGAAGAAGAGAGGCGTCGTTCTTCGTCGGAGTTTGAGCGTTCTTCGTTCTTCGTCAGAGCTTGAAGATGAAGAAGAAGCTCTCCAAAGCTCTCAAGGAGACAAACAATCAACCCATAATAAAATAAGACAACTTCTTATTTTATTATTACAAAACACATTAGAATTTCAAAAGTTGAAATTCAAAAAGGTTTAACTCCCAAAATTAATTAAGTAACTTAAGTCAATTAATTAGGGGTTAAGTATGTTGAGAGAATTTGAAAAGATTAGGGGTTCGTGTGGGCCCCACCACACTTAATCCTCCCAAGGGAGGTTAAGTGGGTGTGGGTCCCACTTCCAACCTCCTTTGATAGGTTTTTAACAAGTTATAATAAAATTTGTTCTAAACAAATTTTATTTAACTCAAACTAAAAACCCCTAAAATTAACTTTCAACCCGCAACAAACGCAACTCCCGAAAAGGTCTCTTTAAGCGAATATCGGCGCTGCGAGTTCATCGGTGCCCTCAGATTTCAATTCCGAGCACCGGATCAAAAGTTAGGAAATCCCGCTCGTTCGTTCACTGAACGTACCCGAGCCAAACTTCGGAAATTAATTCCGGGCACTCCGGGCCTCGGAATCAGGTGCCGTCTGAAACCGTGCTCTTGTAAAATTCTAAAAAAAATTATGAAAAAAAATTTCCTTGAATTTTACGAGTCTTTACAATTTTAATATATAATAAGAAATAATTATTGATGAAGATATAGAATTACTTATCTTTAAATAGGAGACTTTATTATTTAAGTCATTTATAGATCCACCCCAAGTTACACTTATGAATAAAATTCTAGGGTAATAAAAGATGAAATAATATTTGGATGGAATGTTTATTCATAAAATGAAGTATGTACCTTATGTACATGAATACATCGACGTTTTATCTCAGGGATCCAATGTTATATCTGCTAATAATAAATATGGATCTATTAGGTTGTACGTTGATTACAGGGACATAGATTCTATTATAATAAGTAACTAGTATAATCTACCTATAATTGATGACTTGTTTGAAAAAAATTAAGGAGATTAATAATTCTCAATGTTTTACCTTCATTATATGTTTCTCAATCTTCAAATAATAATTTATGATATTCCAAGGAAAAAATTTATAATGAATACTAGTAATTAAGAGTTTCTCATAATTCCTTTTGATTTAATAATGCACTATATGATTTTATGGATCTAATGTAAAATATATTCAAGGAATATAATAATAATTCTGATGTATTATTTATTGAAGATATTTTGGAGTAATCTATGAGCTATGAGAAAATAAAAATCACTTGGGAAACATTCATGAGACTCTTATAAGAAAATATTTTTTTTGTAAATTTAGTATGTGTGAATTCTGGATTCAAAATGTTTCATTTCATGAACATATTATGTCAACTTAGGGAACATAATTTGATACCATACAAGAAAATAATAGTCCACAAACATAGTACAATATGTATCATAATCAATTAATGTAGTTTCTTCGGTTTGGTAGTTTATCTTCAATGATTTGTTCTAAATTTTTAAGGATTTAATAACTTATTAACCAATTTTACTCATATGGGTTTATGGATATATGTATAATGTAATCTAAAGAATGTGTTGAATAATTGTAACTGATATTATTTAATTCTAAAATATTCACACAATCATCCAGAAATGATGGATTTGTGATATATAATGATTTATTGAATAAGGGACCTAGTTTTATCCTTCAATAAAATGATAAATTTATTTCATATACATCAAAGAAGTTAATTATGTGAGAAGAAAGTATCCATCCTATTACCTTGATTTAGATTCCATAATGTTTTTATTGATGATACATATATATTATCTCTATTTGGAATGATATGATATAAACATATATTACAAGAGTTTGTAATACATATACTTATAGAAAGATATTAAAAAGAGTCAATGGTGATGGCTCAAGCTGCTAAATTATTATGATTCCACAATACACTAAAAACCAATGATGAAAAATAAGGCTGCAGATGCGTTGAGGATGAATGATCATGGGTTTTTGGATATAGTGATGATCAACCAAGATCATATGATAATTGATATATAAAATATTGATATGAGAATTATGAAGGTAGGGGAGAAAACAAAGCTCTTTGAATGATTACCAATGTACATTAATAAGAAGAGAGAAAATATTATCATCATAATGATGAGAATTATCAAAAGATATTTAAACCAATGAATCATGTAAAATTAATATATGTTTTTTGTGATGCTTAAATTCTAAAATTTGGAAACAGAATATGTTCTCATTCTATACCTGATTTGGAAAGGGAATTATTAGATGATATTCATAGATTGAACTTCTCTATAAAAGGTAGTACCATTGAAAGTTATATTGATTTTGAGGAACATTTTTAGAAAGTTAATATTATCATTGAAATTACAGATAATGTGTCAAGATGTCATGTTGGTCAAAATGTTAAGTCCAAGAGAAAATATAAGAGAGTATTCAAAAAACCTCTTCCTATTAATTCACAGAATTAGGATGAAAATTCTATGGAATTCTCAACACGAATTCCAAGGAATCCTAGAAATAATCATGACTTGTGAGTTATTGTTGAACGCCTCATTAAATCTACAAATTTATGGGCTATTAAATATGATTTAACTCTTGAGTTTCATGCATGTCTCTATAATAATAACGTTGTTAGACTACATGATGAACCATTTTTCATTGTGCCTATTTAGGAACAACGATTTATATCGAAATTATGGAAAATTACTCAGAAGCATTTTGATACAGGGTTTTATTTGACCACCACATTCTAGCCTCAAAGATATGGATAGTCCAAAAGGACTATTCAAATTTTATTTTAAATATTTATGTTCTTATCTATTGACATTAAAGGTATATAGGATCTGTATTTACCTCTAGTAGCATAAAAATATAATAATATCTTCGATTTAGCTATTAAAATATTGTCGTGTAAAAAACTAGAACATGGTCTATCATAATATGAAGTAACTATCCATAATATAAACAGTAGTTAAATTATGATAAGGAATAAAATGACTCGTATGGTAATGGTCTTATGGATATATCATTAGATTGAAAGCCGAATACGAGAATTTGAATAAAATATGAGGAAAAACTGACCAAATATTTTCACGTGGTTTTAATATGTAAATTTAATAGTTTATTATTTTTTGAATGAGGGAATAATGTAACACCATGATGTTTTAGGTGATAATTATTTTTAAATAAATTTAATCTCTCCAATTTCTTGTCATACATGCAACACTAAATCTAAATAAACCATAAATTATTATAATGCTATAACATAAGTATTAAATTTTTTATTATGAATATATATAATTTTATATTATATTTATAAGGTAAATAAATAATATTTAATTTCATTATTTATCAATTTATTAGAAATAAAAATTAAAAACATTTAAATCAGAATGAAATGTTTTTTTAAACCATATATTTTAAAAAATAACATTTTCATCATTTTTTTCACAATTATTTTAAAAATATTTTTTAACGTATTATAAAACTAATAAAAAAATGAACACAATTTTTAAAATAAACATGCCAATAATTTCTTAGATTTATTTTCAAATTTTTTGATCACAATGTTTTTTACATGAAGATTGAAAAATTCAAATATTTATTAAAATATGAATTTCCATTAACAAAATATAAATATTAATTTTTTTAAAAATTATTTCCAAAGTAAAATTATTTTTATTATATTATAATAAACAAAATTGAGATAATTTCAAGGAATTTAATATTTTGTTTTTATATAATTTTTTTTATTTGAGAAAAGTTTGTTCATGACAAAGAACATTTTCATCATCCTTTTAGATATGATATTAAATTAAATTCATTTATTTAATTCAATTTTATTTGAAAAAATTTTTTCCATATTTTTTATAATAATAATTAATATTAGTTAATGAGGTAAAAGTAGTTTTTTCATAATTAATACTGAAAAAATTAAATATTAGTTATCGTGGTTATGGTTAAAAAATGTTTAATTTGGGGGGAAAAATATTTGGGTAATGTATTCAAATTAAACATTTCTATATAAAATTGGATGGGATATATTAATCTCATACTATCCAAAATTCTAATATAATTTCATTATGATGAATTTTTCTTAGAGACAACTTTATAATTTTTTATTCTATTAGAAAAAATCCTAGAGGTTTCCAAGTAGGTCCTCTCCCCCACTTATAAAATAATACCCCTATCCTCTCTTATCCAAAAAAACAATGGCCTTATAATTAATAAAATAATAACCTAACTACCATACATAGATCTATATTCATTAAAAGAATCCCGTGTTTGATTAGATTGTCATTCTATGAAGGGTTTAGGTATATACTAAAGAGGCTGTATAAAAAATATGTATAATTCATAAGCATGTTTATTTATTTATTTAATTATTATACGCCTTCCATATACTGTACAAAAATTATAAAATAATAACATTAGTATCTTATAAATAATAATTTTTAATTATATTAATTTAATAACATAAACCATTACCCTTTATATTCAAATGGTTAATGAAACCATAGATCATGTGAATAGTGGACTTAGGCTTTTGGATTTAAGTAATTTGTTTACCATCACCACCAATAATGGGTGGAAATAATGGTGGATTTAATTTATATTTATGATATATACGAAATTATTATACTTACTTAATTATAATATAACATATACCTTTAAACCTTCCCATATCCTGAAAAATGATAATGTCGCTTGTGTGTATGTATGGACAACCACATCCATGAAACTGGTTGATAGTTTTTTCAATTTTATTTTAACATGAAATTTAATAAATTTTGATTCAACTATTATATAATATATATAATATATAATAAATATTCTGTAAAATTTAAAAACTATTAAACCATATTTAATTCTATCCATTAAAAAATAAAAACAAAGTTTATCAGTTCCTATGCCATACCATGTGCCTGAATGATGTAATAAAATTTTATATATCTAAAATTAATGGATTAATATAAATATTTATATAAAATATATATTATATTTACATAATTATGAACAATATTTATATTATGAAACAATTATCAATCTAAAAGTGTTGAAACTACCAAACCAAAACATACATGAATAACTAAGTACTTATAACCATTAAGAGGGATGTTTTTAAATAATTTATAATAAAAAAGTGAAAAAAGATTTAAAATAATTAATATTTTTAAGTATATATATCATTATTGTTATTTAATAAATTTATAATAAATAAATATTTATTATACAGGAGGTTTGGATACAAATGATGGAAGTTAGACCCGTGGTAAGGGTTTATGGTCTCCCAATTACATTCATGAGACATATTCCATATTTAAAATTTATTTATTTTTTTATGTGAATAAAATTACAATGTGATATGGTATATCATTAATCCCTTTATCTTCATGGTATTTAATGTTTCATTGGATGTTATTTATTTCATTGGGACTATGAATCAAATGATACCAAAGTGGTGGGATTTTATTTATTTATCTCATCATTATTGAAGATAGATTATATTAAAGAATAAATTTTGGTAATTATTATATATTTTCATTCAAAAAATAACAATATATTTTTTATCCAATTTTTATTTATTTAAATTATCGTTTTATATAATTTTCTATGGTTTAAGTACTTAAGATACAAAAACCATGTTTTCAAGGAAAACCAAATTTATTTTTCAACTTAGACGGGGTTCATTTTCACCTATATCCATATTCTCTATATTTTTTTAATACATATATTATTACATAATTATTTATTAGAAAACTTATACCCATGGTTTTTTAATATGAATAAATATTTCTATCATTTTTTGAATAAGGCACTTTTTTACTTTTTTTGCCTAAATATTTTAAATGAATTTCTTTTCATGGACTCAACGTGAACAAAATTTATATCTATTATAACAAATAATATCACTGTATCTTCCATTAAAATTTTCCATGATTCCTTTAAACTAATGTGTTTTTAATAATATTTGGGAAAATTTATGATTTGAATAATTATTTTCAATGTGAAAATGTTATTTTCCAAATGAATGTGTGTAATGAATTTATTAACATATTTCTTTACACTACTAATGAATATCTATATTGTACATTGGATACACTGTGGATAATTTGAAATGAAACCATACATAATATTTTTCTTGATTTTTTATGATCATATAAACATGTGATGTATAAATTTGATACAATTTGTTTCATATTACTCTTGATGGATTATAATTATGTTTTCTAATTGGGGAAAGGATTAATATTTTTTATAATATTTTCAATAATAATTTTTAAATTGATAGTGTTAATACAATTTCATATGGAAAATGAGTTTGAAAAATTAAGTGATGGTAATATTCTATTATATCTTCTCTATGCATCAGTAGGTCTCATGGGTCAAACAATCATGGGTATTTGGCCATAGAATTACCCATTTTGGTAAAATGACTTTGCATGAGGACTTGAAAATATTGTTATTATATTTCACTATATGAATTACCTCCTTATGAGGTTATTTATTTCTTTTAATGTGATTATTTGATTAGTTTTTATATCCATGTATAAGTCTCATGATAATGTGATTTTTATAAGTAAATTTTTTTATCATCACTTATACGAATGAATGTATTTTCCCGGATAATGTTATTTATTAAAAATAATATTTTTTCCTGATATTTACTATTATATATTTATTAAATATAAATTTATATCATCTATTTATTTTGGTCATATTCCTCTAGATTATATGATGTTTACTTTGACAGATATGTAGGGATATGGATAATGGATTAATGGTGTTATCAAATAAATTACTATTTTTGGTTTTTGTTTCCAATTTATTTTCAATATTCAATTATGTATCCAGTTTTTCATGATTACTAATCTAGTTGGTATTCATGATGTAAATAACTATATGAAGTAAAATTTTAATTATATAACCACCAAATTTGGGAATCTAGGGTTGGTATTATTTCAATATTTCAACTACACCATTAAAATTTTGTATCATGACTTCTAGACATTCAATTCTATATTACCAATTATTTATCTCATAGTTTATTGAATCGGAAAATTACTTAGGCTATAAAGATTTTTTTATCTCAATTATAATCCATTTGATTAATTTTTTAACTAAACTCCATCATTCCATATCTTATTTATTCATCATATTCTATAACTGGTATTTTATTTAGTTTATTTTCAAGGGTAAAAAAATTATTTCTCCTAAATTTATTACTGAATGATTCTTACATCAATAGATATGATACATGAAAAATGTTTCATGATATTAATGATTATTTCATGATAGAAGCATATTTATATAAACCAATATTAATTTATATATTTTTTGAAAATACCAAATTGATCTATTATATTAGTTTACCTCATTTATATGATATATTTTATGTTTAATTTAAAAATTATTATTTTTTGGTGTCGTTATTAAAGAGTAATGAATGTCCAATTGGATGAAACCAAATTTTTCTTCATTGAGACATGTTTTGAAATATTTAATCATGCTTTGTATATATATTTTTATTTAGAAAATATTGACACATTATATAATGAGTATATCTATATTCATTGAATTCAATGTTTTATTTCAAAATCAATATTCTAAAGGTAATTTTCAACTATGCCAACAATATTTCTCATTACTTGTATTACCATTGGTATATGTATTGTTTAACCATACACTACATTTCTTTGTTTTCCTTGGGATTATTTATTAATTGGTGAAATTTTTAACAAACCAATTTTGATTCATAAATTGATGTTTATTGATTATGATGGAAAGGTGATGATCTATTGATCAACCATGAAAAATATTTCTCTTGATGGATTAGGTATATGTTATTCTATTAATGGGATGAATATGTATAGAAATTTAATATGTTTTCACATCAATAAATATGTTTACTGATTACATTATACTGTTGTTTATGAATGTAATTATTATTCATATGATTCTTATAGTGAATCCAATGGACTTAAGGAATTTATCTGCATAGAAAAACATTATATAGCCCATTGATGTATCTTTTTGTATTTATAAATAAAAATAATGGGTATTTGGTGCATTACTATACAATTTAAGGGCAATGTCTTGGTTGAATCCTTGAAAAACAATTATGCCTTTTCTAATACCATTGTAGTGGTAATGATGTGTTGGCTGAGTATATAGTGTTAAAAGATGTCTATAATCCTGAAATCAATCAATATAAATTATGTTCTGTTATCTATGTGATTGATTATATTGTTTAATCATCCATAATATTTTTTTCAGTTAATATGGATATTTATATGAATTTATTTATCTATTATTTTTTCCATCCATCTCATTCCATCCATGATATCATCTAAAATCCATTTTCCATTATATATTTTCTCATATCACCATTCTAATGGATCCATATATGTAGGTTATAATTAAAATTATTACACATTATTTTTTTAAGAAACATCTTATATATATATTTTTGAAAGATATAGATGACTTATAGTTATTTAAGGAGATCCTTATATTGTGAAACATTTTAATGTATTTCTAATTATTTTATTTACAATTGATTATAAAAATTTTATAAATAATTTTTATCGTTCCACCTCAAATGTAATTCCCAGACCCCAGAATCTTATAGTCAGAGCATTATTTTATTAGATTGAAAAGATTACAAGGAATTAAATCCCAAAACACTGAATAGTTTAGTTTTTTTGGAAATAATACTACATACATTACACCCATATTACATATGGAAAGAGAAAATAAAACATGATACATAGTTAAATGAAATAAACATAATAATTGTATTTTAATTCAATGATTTCTTCTTCATAACCTGGGTAAGGGAAACATAATAACGGTGAGCTCCAATGATCATTAAGGTGTAGGACCCCGGGACACCCTAAGAGGGGAGGGGTGAGTCAGGGTGTCAACTTTTTCTTCTTAAAGTTATGGATCTTGTTCCCATGTTGTTAGGAACTACTTAAACCCGTATGATGGATATGATCAGTAATGAAACATTCACATGCAAAGAGATAACACAACAATTTTACTTGGTTCACCAATAAGGGCTACGTCAAAGGAGCATATGCCGACAAGTTTCCGGTTGTACCAAATTCCACTAATCTTCACTAGTTGTGGATTACCACGGTTCAGGAACAGTCACTCTGTCCCAGGCTCACTGCCTTTACAAAAGGTTCAGGGATAGCTCACTGCGTCCCTCGGGTCACTCCCGTTGACTCCCCCGTGCTCACTGCCATCGGTGAAGTCTCACTCAGTTTATAGACGTGAAGGTCTCTTCAAAAGATGTGCATTGAAGTTCTTTGTCTCCTATTTAGCATGAGACTTTTCTTGCATCAGGGTTCAGAGTTGATTCCATTTTTAGTTCAATCCTTCTTCTTAAGTGGAATGACTGAATGCACTAGATCTTCTTCTTCTCTTCCTTTGATTCTCACTACTAAAACCTGAGTGTATTGATATATTCCCCTCTTTCTATGCAGATCCGAGTTTAGTTGCACCGTCCGTACTTCTTCTCTTCGCAAAGCACAATGAGGATGTTAAACACCAGTCATGTGTGTGCGGTACCACTTCTCTTCATAAAACCAAATGGTTTACTGTTCTTCCATCTTCGCAAAGCAGATTTGAGAGTGCTAAGCACCTGTCAAAGGCCTGAGGGAACCCAAAATTTTCACGCTCCCTTCCCGGTGCCTTGCGCGTAAAATTTATACCTTGCGCGTAAAAATAACTTTTGGAGGTAAAAGGATTTTTGAGCAACTCTTCTTTTTCGCGCAAATCTTCCCTTTTTCACGCAACACCTTCTTTTTCGAGCAACCCTTCTTCTTTTCGCGCACCAATCTATTCAATATTATTTCTGCACATCAGAGCTCGATATTTGTCTAAGTGTCAAGCCTCCTCGACTGAGAGGGCTTCACCTCATATTTATAGGCGTTTTTGATCCGACGCGTAAAACCCCTTCCTGCGTGCAAAACTGTCTCTTCGTTCTTTGAATTATGCGCACCTGTTTGATTTTCCGCACACATGGCGCAAACATCCCCAATTTTTTGTGTGCCTCTTTCCTTTGCTGATTTTCTGTATTTCTGATTCGATACACTATTTGGGTGAAAAACTCACCCAGCAATTCTGCGCACAACATTTTTCTGCGCACATTCCCATTTTTCCACGCACTGCTCTGGTTTTTCGTGCAGCCCATGCCTTTACCATTTTTCAATGCTCTGATTCTGAAACACTATTTGCGTGAAAAACTTCACTCCACTAATTTCACTCACCACACTATTTTTCACACCCAACTCAAGAATTTCGCGCACAACCCTTATTTTCCGCGCAGCCCATGCCTTTGCCATTTTTCACCAATCTGATTTTGAAACACTATTTGCGCGAAAAACCACGATCCACTATTTCATGCATCCCACTGTTTTCTGCGCCCAACATAAGTATTTTGCGCATAGTCCTTATTTTCCGCACACCACTTTTTCATTTTTCGCACCTCCTTTTGCAGACAATTCATGTCTTAATTTTCTGATTTTGAGGCCCAAAAATTTGGCAAACACTGGAAAACGGTGCCACCTTGTGTCTGATCATTTGGCACCACCTCCAGATCATTCATTTCTTTGTAGAAATTCTTGAATCAAACATAGATCATTTACCACAGCTCTAGAAGTCGACATGCCACTATGAAATCTCTTTTGTCAACATATTTTTATGACATTGTATGCTTTGTCAACAAGCACAATCACCTATGTGATTTTCCTTCTACAACAACTCTTATTCTTTCATCACCAACTCCACTATCATGATATGTATCCTTTGATAGATCAGCTTTAGGATCATAATAGTTTGATACAATGTGATGTTCATGTACATCGCCGAATTCCAATGCCTTGCACATTGTCTTCTTCTTGAACCGTCATTCCTCTACTTCATGCAAATCATATGATTATATTCTTCAAGAAGTATCTTTCATGGTTCTCATGGAATCATGAAGAATTTCATGGTCTTCATCAACCGTCATGTCTTCTTCTTCATCCACAGATGGATTATGCCTCACTATTCTTCACTGTTGTAAGCAATGTGTCACCTTTGACACATGTTCTTTGAACTTATGATCAGTACAACAATCTTCTGAATTTCCATTCCTTCATTTCATTGGATTACTTCTTGATTACTTCTTGATCTCCTTCATTTTGATCTTCATTGATAACTATTGACAACAAATACAACCTTATTCACAAAGTGGTTCCAAAAATCTCCCCCTTTGTATTTTGTTGTCAATACCTTACATATCTTCTGAAACGAATTTGTCAATTTCAAAATGAGAATCTTCTCTTTAGTCAACTTTTGGATCAAACTTCCATCTCACTTTCTCTCCCCCTTATTGGAAAGAAATACAAAGCTCATGGTAGAGAGGGTATCAATCTAAACTTATGAAATGTTTCATTAATCATTTCACTCTAAGTCTACTTGAGCAATGCTCGATGTTGAAAACAAGAGGATTTGATTAAGTCAACAAGGTTTTCCATTATTCACAGATCATGATACCAACATGAGATGAGAACTCATGAATTTTGTCTTCATGGGTTTACCACTTTTATTTCAGGTAGAAGAAAAACAAATGTGATATGGAATAATCAACCTGAAACTCCTTCACTCACATTAGCAAATAGATAAAAAACATTCAAGTGCAATAGGAAAGATATGTTACATTGGGGAACATCCATTCTTCTTATGTCACTGATCAATTCAGTTACTCCCCCTTTGTAGAATGATTTCTATTCTGAGTAACTGAGGATGAGAGATTGAGAAATGATATACCTTCATTAGTGACATGTTCTTCAGGAAATTTACAGAGTAATTGCATTTAATACCAGCTGGAGTTGATACTGATTGAAACAATGATTTTGGAAGCTTCTTCATTTTTCTCCCCCCTCCGGGGAAACACTCCTCACCATCTTCATCAAGAGTGATCCTTCATCATCATAATCTTTTAATATAAATTGAATAATCTACTAATGATGGAAACTTCCTTAGCTTGGATATCAAGAGTTGACAGCATTCATTACTTCTCAGGTTCTCCCCCTGAGAGCATGCTTCACCTTCAATTCCCTACATTATTAGCACAAATACAATACAAAAATGATTACGAGAATAAGGTGGTTCCTCCTTGCTTAATCAACAAGACCTGCATGGCTGAGGTTATTTTCTCAAAAAAGATCCTTTGTTCACTCCAGTCTTCATGCATACACATTTGAACATATGTTCTGACATCTGTTGGTGTGGCATGGATCTGTGCACATTCTATCTTTCTTTGTGTGATGAATTGTTCTGCTTAACAACCATCATGAATGATACATTATTACTCCTATTAAGGACTAATTCTTTCTCTAGTATTAAGGTTAGGATACCTTTTGCAATGTGACCATATTTCTTGCATATCTCACACAGAACTTCTTTGACACGTGTGTTTCTCTTTGTTTACAATCTCTCATGCATGGTGTCTTCATCATGTGAAAGTTTTCCTTTTCCTTTGTCACCATACTTGACCTTTTCATCTTCATTTTTCCTCATTATTTTGAAATATTCGGGCCAGATAACCTATATGTCATTTGGAACTGTTTCAGCTGGTTTGGGTCTTCCACATGGGTTCATCCCAGTTTCATCCCAGTCAGTGTTTCTTTTGGATGAATGACCCTTCAATTTCATGGATATCAAATCCTGAGTCTTCTCAGCTTCCCTACTTGAGATCTTCTTGGGGAAATGTGTGTTCACCATATTTTTCTGATTTCTTCCCAAGGAATATTCTTCCTTCTTAGCTGGCTTGTGTGGTCTTCTGTTCTTATCTACTCTGGATATCTGTTGACATAGGCATGCACCATTATTGTGACCACTGCCGGTGCATACATCACAGATGTTTTCATGAATTCCAAATCTGTTTGTTGTAAACAGATGCTTCTGGACCTGTGGATGTTGCTTCTTATTCTATGGATTCCTTCCCTTTGATAAAGTCTTTCCCTGTGCTTTTCCATGTAAGGGATTGTAAAAACAATCCAGTGCACAGTGCCCAAATCTGTTAGAGCACCAACATTGGCCCACAAATCTTTTCTTCTTTATTTCTTCTGTATGAGGTTGTTGGGACATCTTCTTAATCTTTTGTGCTCTATTTGAGGAACCAACTTCCTCCTTTTTCTTCTCATCCACCCTAGCCGTGGTGGCAGGTTTATTCCACTCACCTTTCCTCATCCATACTTTCTTAGAACTTTTCTTCCAACCTGCACTGATTGTAGGAACGTATTTAGAAACATGAGTACAAGATGGTTTGGATGGTACCTTCACTTTCTCAGTTGCTTTTGATATATCAATTAGTGAAGTCATGATCATCTTATCAAATGATGGAGGTCTTTTGACAACAGAATCCTCTAGTGAGCATTGAGTACCAGCAGCGACTGATTCTTGAGGTGGACACTCAAGGGTTATCATAATATTCTTGTCACATGTTGGAGGTACTTCAACTTTAATAGCCTCCGATGAACATTGAGTACCAGAATCACTCATTTCATTCTTTTTTGAAGTCTCAATATGTTTATTCTCAATCTTGGGCAACTGGGCTTCCAATTTTTGACACTCAATATTGAGGATGATCTCCTGATCTTCAATCACGATCATCTTCTCTTCACAAGCCTTCTTCAATCTTTCAACCTAATCTTTATGTATCTTAACATTGTTTTGTAACAAAGAGTAATGTTCCCTGAATTTCATGGAAGTTTCTTCCAAACAAAAACTCTTGACTTCATTTCTCTTCTTCAACTCAGCTTCAAGTGCATGGATCTTTTCTTTTAGAGTCTTATTGACATCCACTTTTTCTTCAAAGAAATTCACTTGTTTGGTGAGCTTCATGCTTTCCACAACTTTTCTCTCCAACCCCTTTTCCATATTGTCAGCTTATATTTCTAGTCGAGTGATCTCAACCTGCATAGATTGGAATAGTCTACAAATAATAGCAACCCTTTCTTCAGGAATATCATGCAGATATGTTTTGAGTTTTTCCTGAAAGCTTGAATTAGTGGTGTCATCCTTTCATCTAGAAGAATCCTAAACCACCTTATTGATACTTTCCAAGCCTGATGTTTCTTCATTATTGGACTATCATGGAGAACAAGACAAAATATCTTCTTTGGTTATGAGGGACTTCTTTATCTACTTCTTCTCTTTCTTTTTCCTATTTGTCATAGTCTTGCTAGATGTAGGCTTCTGCTCAGAAATGACTGAATCCTCATCAAGACTTATCTTCATTATTGACTTTAGAAAAGAAAATCAAATCCTCTTCTATATAGAATTACTGGAGAATATCCAACATACGTGAACTTCACTCTGATACCACTTGTAGGACCCCAGGACACCCTGAAAGGGGAGTGGTGAATCAGGGTGTCAATTTTTTATTAAAGTTGTGGATCTTGTTCCCACGTTGGTAGGAACTACTTAAACCCGTATGATGGATATGATCAGTAATGAAACATTCACATGAAAAGAGATAACACAACAATTTTACTTGGTTCACCACTAAGGGATACTTCCAAGAAGCATACACTGACAAGTTTCCGATCGTACCAAATTCCACTAATCTTCACTAGTTTTGGATTACAATGGTTCAGGAATAGTCACTCTGTCCTAGGCTCACTGCCTTTACAAAAGGTTCAGGGATCGATCACTGCGTCCCACGAGTCACTCCCATTGACTCCCCCGTGCTCACTGCCATTGGTGAAGTCTCACTCAGTTTATAGATGTGAAGGTCTCTTCAATAGATGTGCATTGAAGTTCTTTGTCTCCTGTTTAGCATGATAGTTTGCTTGCATCAGGGTTCAGAGTTGATGCCCTTTTTAGTTCAATCCTTCTTCTTTAGTGTAATGACTGAATGCACTAGATCTTCTTCTTCTCTTCCTTTGATTCTCACTACTAACACCCGAGTGTATTGATATATTCCCCTCTTTTTGTGCAGATATGAGTTTAGTTGCATGGTTCGTTCTTCTTCTCTTCACGAAGCACAATGAGGATGTTAAACACCAGTCATGTGTGTGCGGTACCACTTCTCTTCAAAAAACCAAATGGTTTACTGTTCTTCCATCTTCGCAAAGCAGATTTGAGAGTGCTAAGCACTTGTCAAAGGCCTGCGGGACCCCAAAAGTTTCGTGCTCCCATCCCGGTGCCTTGCGCGTAATATTTAAACTTTGCACGTAAAAATAACTTTTGGCGCGTAAAAGGATTTTTGCGCAACTCTTCTTTTTCACGCAAATATTTCCTTTTTCGCGCAACACCTTCTTTTTTGCGCAACCCTTCTTCTTTTCGCGCACCACTCCATTCCTTAGTTTTTCTGCGCATCAGAGCTCGAGATTTTCCTAGTGCCGAGCCTCCTCGAATGAGAGGGCTTCACCTCATATTTATAGGTGTTTCTGATCCTGCGTGTAAAACCCCTTCCTGCGCGCAAAACTGTCTCTCAGTTCTTTGAATTACGCGCACCTGTTTGATTTTCCCCGCACATGGTGAAAACATCACCAAATTTTCGCATTCCTCTTTCGTTTTCTGATTTTCTGTATTTCTGATTCGATACACTATTTGCGCGAAAAATTCAAAAAACAATTCTGCGCACAACATTTTTTCGTGCACATTCCCATTTTTCTGCACACTACTCTGGTTTTTCGCGCAGCCCATGCTGTTACCATTTTTCAATGCTCTGATTCTGAAACACTGTTTGCACGAAAAACATCGATCCACTAATTTCGCGCACCACGGTGTTTTTCACGACCAACTCAAGAATTTCGCGCACATCCATTATTTTCCGCGCAGCCCATTCCTTTTCCATTTTTCACCAATCTAATTTCGAAACACTATTTGCACAAAAAACCACAATCCAATATTTCGTGCATCCCACTATTTTCCGCGCCCAACTAGAGTATTTCGCGCACAGTCTTTATTTTCCACGCACCACTTCCTCATTGTTCGCACCTCCTTTTGCAGACAATTCATGTCTTAATTTTCTGATTTTTGGCCCAAAAATTTGGCAAACACTGGAAAACAGCGCCAACTTGTTTCTAATCATTTGGTACCACCTCTAGATCATTCATTCCTTTGTAGAAATTCTTGTATCAAACATAGATCATTTACCACAGCTCTAGAAGTCGACATGAAACTATGAAATCTCTTTTGTCTACAGATTTGTATGACATTGTATACTTTGTCAACAAGCACAATCAACTATGTGATTTTCCTTCTACAACCACTCTTATTCTTTCATTACAAACTCCACTATCATGATATGTATCCTTTGATAGATCAGCTTTAGCATCATAATAGTTTGATACAATGTGAAGTTCATAGAAATCGCAGAATTCCAATGCCTTGCTCATTGTCTTCTTCTTCAATCGTCATTCCTCTACTTAATGAAAATCATACGATTGTATTCTTCAAGAAGTATCTTGCATGTTTCTCATGCAATCATGAATAATTTAATGGTCTTAATCAACCATAATGTATTCTTCTTCATCCACAGATGGATTATGCCACACTATTCTTCACTGTTGTAAACAATGTGTCACCTTTGACACATGTTCCTTGAACTTATGATCAGTACAACAGTCATATGAATTTCCATTCCTTCATTTCATTGGAGTACTTCTTGATTACTTCTTGATCTCCTTCATTTTGATCTTCATTGAAAACTATTGACAACAAATAAAACCATATTCACAAAGTGGTTCCAACATAAGGTTAAATAAAGATTATGATATAAGTAATTTATGTGAATATTCGACATGAAAAGGTAGAAAAATGATAACACATTCCTCTCATGTTACTAGGTAATGAAATATCAATAAGATAATGTATGAAATTGAAACACATTCCAATTAATCAATGAATAAAAAATGAAATCTATCTACATATATTTGGTGAAAAATGAAATTGATAAATAATAACTAAATCTAAATGAGGGAAATGATTCATTGTTTTACACCATGTTTCCTATGAACATGAAACCTTTCATATTGAGTCCTTTCAGAAGATGGTTTTTCATGTCATATAAAAACCCATCTAATTTTTTCAAATATATAGTCTCATGAGTCTACTAATGCATCGAGTGTATATTAATAATTATGCCCCAACCATGTCATACCAATCCAATATATTCCTCATATATTTATTTAAATTTTGAATAAAGAGCCTTAAGAAATATCCATATGGAATAAAGTACACAAATTTATCAGTACATCCCCAATTAATCAAATTACTATAAAAGTGAACACCATATGTAAAATTTATATGGTTTAGGAAATAATATTATCCATTTCAGGAGAATAAGGAAATTCAAGATAAATTTAATAAATATGAAAAATGATAAAAAGGTAGTGATTAATTCAATATAATGTCAAAAATCTTAAAATAATGTGATATTTCAACAGAAATAATTAAAAAACATCTTGAGTAAAAAAAATTTTAATCATTCCATAGTGTCTCATACAACTTTGAATCATTTGAAATCATAATCTCCTTGTTGGAATATAATTAAACAAAATATAAAATATCACGATCATATGGATATTTATGATATAATATTTCATATGGATGTATATAAATGATATAAAAGGTTATTGGTAAACAAAAATAAATAAGTCTCCATAGAATGTAAATTGGGACAAAATACCTTTCCTTGTATATCCTTTTTTTGAATGGAATTTAACCGAATGTATAACTATTTTATGAGTGTTAATAACTTATTAAATAGGCTTATTCTTGTTTAAAATATCAATTATTCTCATCTTATAATATCTTATTACCCATTTGATTACAATCCTTTATTATATTCACTATTTTGAGTGTTAATTTCGTAGTTTTTCAATTATGGTTTAACATGTTACTTGTTCTTCTTATTTATTAGATGATGGATTCATCATCTAGAAAATTTAAAACATAATTTAAATATAATATATATTCAGTATATCTATTCATTTATTATAATCTATAATTTTTGGAGATAGGACATAAAATGAACCATTCATTGAGATGGTAGGCTGTATGTACGCATGAACGATACAATTCTTTCCTTATTATATTTTAAGTGAACTAAGTGTAAAAGATATATATGATAATTTATATTATAATTATATTATAATATATATATATATCTATATATCAATTGGTACATATTGTTATAAAATTCTTTATTTATACATTTCATGTAGAGCGTGAACGAATCACATTGCATTGAAGGGGTGGTAGTACACACATTCAAAAAGGATGTTATCATAATAAAAAATGGGATTTATTAAAGGATTGTGTTATAAAATAATTTAATAAGAATAAATAATATATAAATATCATATATATAGTTTATAAATAGTTAGTCCATCATAATTCCCAACCATGAGAGGTGGTAAAGGAAAATCAAATGATATTTTTTTGGATACTGTAGTTTGCAGTATACATAAATAGAGTGTTTGATACCCATTATAAGTATGTGTGTATACATGTAAATTTAAACATTATCAAAAAATAATATCAGTATATTTAATATACTGGTGTTTTGGTATAATAAATAATTAATTATAATTTAATTAGAGGGAAAATAAATAAAACTAAAGGGATTAAAAATGATGTTTTTTATTATCTAGGTAACTCCTTTTGGTTTAAACCAAAGGGAATTCATCGATGGATTTATAAAATTTGGTGAGAATTCAAGGAATATGGGTATAATTATTAGCATTTATTTTGAATGATCTTGGTTCTGGAAATTTTCCTAGAGATGTGTGGGGAAGTGATAGGGGTGAGAGACTTTTTATAGTAAAGAAGGAGTGTCATTATTGTAATTTTTTTGAACGTGAATTATACCACTATTTTCCTTTGATAACTAGCTCTAAAGAGTTCTATTTTCAATCGAATTGTTTATTTTATCCATAAATGGCCATCGGATGGACTCTGGAAATGTTTATAGGTCATTTTGGGCATTAAGTATATGGTTTTGTCATTTTTTATGATAATTATCCTCTTAATCACAATAATTAATTTTATTTACATTTACTAATTATTTTGGTAGACAAAATAATTTAATATCATTAAAAATTTTAAATTATGATAATTCTAAATATGTAATTCAAGTTTCTAAATCCCAATCACAAATGTGGGAAAAAAATTTAAAATTAACCCCTAGATGGGAGGATAATACGAGGTTTTAAATAAAATGTGTTCAATAGATTTCAATGATTTTATATTCAATCTCAAAAATAAAAATGAAAACTATGAAATAAATTGGATTAATTGATAAAAATTAATATACATTAAATTTAAAACCATTTAAAAATATAATTCATCCTTATAAATAAATTTTATGATGAAACAATTTTTAATTTTAATTCATTATTACTCATTATCCATTTAAAATTAAATTTCCAGAAAATTACAAACACCCATTATAAAAATACACAATTTTAAGTGTAATATTGGAAATTTTTTTATCTGATTCATATCAAATAAATGGGATGAGTGTCAAAATATTTTGTTGAATTTATAATATATGAATTTATAATATAAAATCCCTAAAAGTGATAGAATGTCATAGAAATTTAAAAACATGACTAAATAGTGTTATTTAAATAAGGTTTTGTGTGTATTTCAATGAAATGAATTAAAATAATTTTTTTAATATGAAAATATGGTTATTTCAGGGGAAGATAAATTCTATCCTCCCATAAATCCCCTTTTTCCAGACATTTCTGTTGTATTAACTTTAGAAATATGTTAGTATTTCTCTTCTATATATCCTATAGTTCCCTTATTGCAACATCAATTTTGGGATTTCTATATAGTACATTTAGTAGACAGTTCATCCTATTCCTCAATAATTCATCTTTTTTATGAATAATCCATATGGGTTATTTATAGTATGAAATTTCAGGTTCCAACTGTATATCATTATTGATGACCACATGTGTTGGGTTTGGAATGTACATACATAAAAAATATATATGGAACTCATAAGTTACCTTTAAGAAATTTGGAGAAATTTCTAAATGATAGGAAAAAGATCCAAAACTTTCAAGAACTTCCATGGGTACAATGTAACTAGTAATATATTTACCATTCTTAACAAACATTATAACATTATCATATGGAGATAAATTCCTGAAAACATGATCACCCACATTGAACACTAAATATTTACATTGATTATTAGCAAAACAAATTTTCCTACAATGATCTTCCATGATATGAGCCTGAATATCCTTTACCTGCATCATATTATCTTTATAAAGTTCTAGACATTTGTTTTTACTTCAAAAAAATTCATCCAATCGAGTTGGAGTATCACATATCTTGCTAGATAATGCTTCAAAAGGATCCAATTGAATACCTAAATAGAAACTATTATTATAGGAAGACTCTATCAAAGGTAAGTACTGATCCCTATAACCATTAATGTTGAGTCATCATGTGATAAAAATATCCTCCTTTGTTTGAATGTTTCTTTCATACATTACATAAGTTTTAGTGTGGTTTGTAGTGCTCAAATGAAGCTCAGTGTCAAGGTCCTTATCAAGTATTTTTCATAATTTCTATGCAAAGAGGGTATATCGATCAAAAATATTTGATTGAGGTGTTCCATGAAGCCTTAAACTTCATTAATACATATACTTAAAGGATATGAAGAGGATGGTCTTTATATTTGTGAGGAAGTGGGAGAGGAGTGTGAATTTTTATAGTATAGGAGTGTCATTGTGGTAAATTTTTGTAAAGGGAATTCTACCCATATTTCTCATATTAAAAGCGTCCCTGGAAATATTCCAATGTCAATAAAAGGGATTATATAGTACAAATATGTCCATACAATTTATTGGATATTTTTATATGTAATTTTGGGCCATAGGTCAATGGTTTAGTCCTATGTAAACTAATTGTCATATTAATCATTGTAATTAATTTTAATTACATTCACTAATAATTTTGGTCAGAAACTAATTGTAAATTATTATACATTATAAATTATACTTATTCATAACATGTAATCTATTTTTTCAAAATTCAATCATATATGTAGCTGAAATTATTTTAAAATTACTACAACAGACTGGATGACAATGCATGTTTTTAATGTAAAAATGTAAAAAAAGTTGCTATATTTTTTATATTGATTTCTATTTTGAAATTAATTAAAATATACCAAAACAGATTAATTTATTAATAATTATTATAATTAAAAAATAAAAAATTTAAAATTTATTAGAAACTTATAAATAAATTATAAGAAATCACATGTTTTATTTAAAATTCATTATTTTAACTATTCATATGAAAATGAAATTTCACATAAAAATACTAAAATTTCACTATAACATACTTTTGATATTTCAATTTCAAAAATGATGTTTTTATGTTAAAATCATATAACTTTCAAATTTCTATTTTAACATAGGTGTTCCATTAAAAGACGAAAAAACTGCCTTTTAAAAATATTGTATTATATTTGTAATAATGGGTTTGAACTTATATTATTTCAAAAAAATATATTGGATGAGTTTAAAAATATTATTTTAGAAATATAATATACGTTTTCACTATATTAAATTTCTAAAAGCATTTAAATTTAATTGAGTATGAAAAAAGTGATGAAATAGTGTTTTTTTAATCAGGTGTTGTGTGCATTACAAATCTATCAAAAAAATTATTTTTTTTCCAAAAGGAATAATATAGTAAATCATGGGGTGATAAAATTTATTTCACCTAACTGTTCTCTGATATGGTGCCATAGGACCTCCATCCCACATCCTAGACCACTATAGGTTTGTGACTAGCATCGAGGGTCTTGGTAGTGTCTGTTGGGCGACTATGATATCATTGATTAGAGTATATTGAAACAATATATATACATATATGATTTAAGAAAAATAATAAGTGACAATAGGAAACAACATAAATATTAATAATTACACATTTAAGTTAAAGGGAGAATATGTGGAAGCAGAATAATAAGTATGTACATTATGATGATGGTAATGTAATATCGCCACACAAAAGAAAACAACAAGGGTTATGGTATAGAATAATAAATTATATTCTATAAAAAAATAAAATGACCAATACTACTATTGCTACAATCTCAATATTTGTATCTATCCACTACCAAGATCACCATCCATGAAATGCATGTCAAGCATTAGATGTTGGTTGTTTCCATTTATCTTTAACTGTAACCATAAAATATATATAGGTAAAAAAGGTGTGTGTGTTTGGGGTGAGATGAAATCATAGTAGGAAAACAAACATGATATTCTTGAAATTCAATTTCATGAAATATAAAAATAATCAGAGTTCCATGAGAATTATATTCATAATGGAAATAAATAAATAAATACACTGGACTAGTTTTCACTTGGAGATCCATTTAATTTGTCTTCTTATCCCTATGGTGATGAGTCTGAACCAAGGGATCTTGGAAAGGTATATTATCTTAAATAATGTGTAAGCAAAGTAATATCCCAAATACTGTGATTGGGCATGGATGACATCACCCTATGTCTTCAAAACAAAATGATTATTTCTCATTTTGAAAGCATTCATTTACCTTTTCTTTAATTCAATTTTAAATACACTTTATAAAATATAGAGAGACAACCTTTTCTCATCCATGGTAAACTGGAGAGACATTTGAATTATTGGTCAAGTGGATCATCAAACCACCAATTCTACAAAGCACATTCATGGTGACCAATGGTGAGGTCCCAATGGTTACTCCATGCATTATGTGAAATTTCTAGTACTAACCTTGGTGTCCATACTTGTTATCGAATGAAAAGTCCCAAGGCCCTCTCAAGGAACGGTACTACCATCATGCCTTTGATCCCATCTAAGGGGCCTCCCCTAGGATATATGTGTCACACTTATGGAGTTAAAAACTGATAATGCATGTGAATCACATCTTTGGAAGAGATATTGTCACCCTTTATATGTTTACTGAGCTATATAAAAACATATCAAGAAAGCACGAGAGTCCGTCAAATGGGGATTTATGTCGAACCCCTTGTTTCACCCATAGGGCTATAATAAAGGCAATAAACAATCTTGACATTTATAAACAATCTTGAATGAGTGACCATTTCATTTAATTATAGAATTATAATTAAAATAGGCATGTTTGTCAATGAAAACAATTTTAAAATTCCACTTATGTCATGATGAACAATTCATAATAAATTGACCTATTCGATCAACTCAATTATTCACTATATAATGGTATGGAGGTATTTGTCACTAGGATCATCACCCTATGTAAATCAATGTAATGAATATGATATTTAACATGAATAGAAATCTATTAGGGGTCATAAAAAGATAATGAAAATTTAAAATTAGGTCACAAATAGAATAACACACCCATTTGAGTTATCTGAGACAAGGAAATCATCCTCATAGGTTATTATCCACAATTTAGGATTAAAATACACTAGTGAAAACACTTTTAATATTTTATTGACTGTTTTGGATGAATCAAAAGAATAGAACAATGAGCAGTATATGGAATATTTTATATAATCCCACATAATGAGGGTAAAGAACATAGACCACCTACATCATCCTTATAGAGCTTATGTCAACCAGTTTGGACCTTTGATTCGAGCTTTATTGGAATAAATCAACGAAACCATCAAATAATATGAATATGGGACCAATAATCAATCCCTAATTTTATAAAATATATTCAAACAAGAACTTGAAATTGATTATAGTGAATTAAATATTTCACCTATAAATTTTATTTTTATCAAATGATGAGTGATTCTAAGTTTTATGGATAAGGGAGATCAAAAACATAAAAGAAGGGAGGAGTGGATTTGTGAGTAAGGGAGGAGAGATCACCCACTATAGAAAACAAGGGAGTATTAAGAATATATTTAGAATCATTAATGGAGGGAAAATTCAAATTCCCCCTCAAACACAAATGTGCACAGTTTGGCCACTCGGCTGGCCAAACAATGAAAAAATCCTGGGTAGAAACTATGTTAAAGAGGAAAAGTCCACAAGTAGGTGCACATTATATCTAATACAGTGAAAAGGTTGAAAAATAACTCCTCCCCAAATATCTTCTACACCACACAATTATGTTTCTTGGATTTCATGGATGTATACAAATTGTACAATCACCTGTTGGCCACCATCTACAACTACAATGTTTAAATAAACCATGAATGCTAGATGGCCCTATTTTTCTTAACCAAGTGGCCCAGTATTCTAATCCCATTTTAGGATCTCGGCTTTGAATAATCACATTAAGAACCTGATACCTCATTAATCCTTCCATGGATACCATTTAGTGATGTGTATTATCTCATAATCCTGAGGAAACAATTTTCTTACATTTCATGGTGTTTTATTGACATCGCATCTAAGTATGTATGTACAATAATCATTGTATGATATCAACATGGGTGAGATTGGTTTTGAAGGTGAATTTTCCTTTTCAAGGAGTCGATGCCATTGAGGACTGTTATGAGTAAGGCCATTCATGGGAATGTGTTTTCATTTGGTGTGTGTTTTTTATTAGAATGGGACACCATTGGGAGAGAATATGAGAGTATCAGTACTAGGTGGAGGCTCTGCATCATCACCCTTTTCTAAATTTTTTCTTTTCAGAGTTGGATATCGATGATGTAGGGAATAATGTAATGTCGCATTTTTTCAATGTCATACTTTGGAATATTTCTAGGAATAATTCCAGATCCAGACACTATGATGGAGTGTGTTTCTATGTAAATATATTCCCAAAATTAAAATTTGATATATGGAGTGTGTTTCTATTAGAATATATTCCCACAATTAATATTTGATATATATTACATACTACACATATTGTATTTTCCTAGAAAACTTATAATAATTCTAAAAACTATTCCCAAATCCAAAACCAGATGTCACCATTGACTTCATAAAATTGGTTTCACACAATGTGAGACATAACCATTATCAGTGATATGTTTTTATAAAAGAGTAATCATGAGATAATATAAATAAAATCAATAAAATGTATAAAAAAATAGTTATTAATTTTATTTTTTTAAAATGAAGCAATAAGACTCTCCAAAAATCCATGGATATAGAGTTGTATTATTGGTTTCTTCTAAATAATGGATACCTAGATCCCCATATTAAATCATTGGTGGAGATATTACTTGGGTAGTAAATGATTATCTAGAATAGAATTAGGATCTTGCACTAATACATCACGATGATTTCCCCAACAATAATAATGTGGATTCTTACTTCATCAATGATTTACCCAAGTCAAGGTAAGATGTTTAGTTTTTGGATTTTTCTTCATTTTATTATCCTATGTTGACCAACATAAATTCACTATTGTATTTATTTTCAAATTGATCTTTTTTGTGGGTATGATATAATTTTTGGATTTAGGGATAATTATTTATTTGTTTTATTTTGGTTCATTTACCTCCATCTTTTTCTCCCAATTAAAATGTATCGAGTCTGAAATGAATGAATAATGAGGTTAATTATTCAAATTTTTAATTTATGGTTTTCTCTCCTCATTCTATGTGAATTCATCACCATAATTTATTTTGGCATATGATTTGATAAATTCCAGATAAAAAATCATTTCACATTCGGTCATTAGAGAAACATATATTAAAAGATGGTGAGATATTATTATTTTTTGATGATATCATGCAATAAAACAATGTATGTATATCCATTGATGGATCAATGGTTTGTGATTTTGTTTTGGGCATGCAGTACCAGCAAGGAAATACAATTGATGACTACATAGCTACAGATATAAACAGAAGTACTAGAATATATCCAAAAATGAAAAGGTGGTGTGGTCAACCCCAAATCTAAGTTGTGATAAAATATTTCTAGAAGAAATAATGGGAGTTGATGGCTTGGTCGAAGTCACATAAAAATTATAGTGATTCCTTGAAGAACCAAAATATGCAGTGTGTAGTCCTATGATGAAATGTGGTTTATTTTATTTTATGAGACACTAGGTTTTTTGGTTAATGAAAAATGTCACAAACTGTGTGAACAATAAAACATTTCATGATACCCTTAGCACACATATCTTATGTTTACATGGAGTACTAGCCTATGATTTTTGAAACAGTTGAACACCATGTGGACTAGTAAATAAATCACTCTTCATAGCCAGAAGTGGTTGAGACCTTTGAGACTTGGAGTCTTTTATGAGAATATTAGGATTCTTAGTTTTATGTCTTACATTATTATTGAAATATCAGTTGATGATAGGAATTCTCTTGGTATTTTAATTTACTAATTTTGGGTTTTCCTATTATATATTGTTATACTCACCCTTGTATGGGTTCTTCCCTATGATTTTTTGTCTAATGAAGTAAATATATCTTCATCAATGTACTAGGAGTTAGTGGATCATAGTTAGACTAGAAGGATCGAACTCTATAGAATTGTTTCATTTGATAGTATTTCCCTCATTCTGAGCATGTGATACCTTACTTTCAATTTTTTTGGGTCTTTAATTTTTCACCTTTAAACACTTTCGAGTTATTTTATTTGTAATCTAATTATGGGATGAAAGATATATGCATTTATTATTTTTAGTTTTTTTACATTTTTAAATTATATAATCATGGATTTGTGAGCATGTGAACTTATAAATAAGTATAATACCTCTAATTTGTGTAAATTTTATTTTGGGAATAGTCTCTAGCCCCTGGCCTATTGGGGAAGGTTTGGGGTAGTTTCTTCCTAGGACCCATAAGGTAAGGTCATGAACAAATAATATCCAATTTTTTACACTGCCAGATGTGTTATGACATGACATGGATTAAGATCAATTTTTAGAGTATAATTTATCTAGTTATGATGTTTTATTTGGTAATTTGTGAAACAATATTAAATTATGTTGTGTATGATTTAAGGATAGCGTGTCTAGTGTTGGTGTGATAGATGATGATTCAATTCACCAGGACCATGATAAAATACTTGTTGAATTTATATATGTATACCCCATCTATATGAAACCCGATTGTTATACAAATCAAATAGGATTCGGTATCATTTTTCATATTCTTTTGGAATCATTTTTCTTGATGTACACATTGAACATGGTGTATCTTGTATGATTTAAAAATATAGTCATGATGACAACCAATAACTATTCTACATCATGGTAGATAGTGTGTCCCAATGAAAGATGAGGCAACCATGCTAGGACTTGGTCTTGTGTTTGGTTTTTTTCTTGTTTAAATATAATATATATTATATACATTAGGGAAGGTGTAGATCCAACTACAATGGTTTAGGTGGATGTGTCTATCAGACCGAGCTGTGGATTGATTGTTTGGTGTCGGACAATGATCTATAGGGTTTTTGCATGTATAATGAGATTCTGAGTTATAGATCAGTTGAGATTCATGAGTGTGAGGACATACCAAAACGATGTGTGAAACATAAGTCACAAATAATGATGTTTCATTAGATATCTCCATGTAAGAATAATTATATGAGTCAAATACAATAAATTATTTTTGATAGAAGAGAAAATATCAGGCATGACTATCTTACTCATCATGTTGTAGTGAGGATGATGGTTGATGTATTTTCATGGAAGAGGTAGAGAAATAATGATGGAGGTCTGTATGGAACAATATACAATGGATGAGATAGGGATCATAATCTTATATAGATTTATGTGTTGTAGTTTCTTTAACCGTAGGCTCCAAGAGTTTTTAAGGTATGGTTTGTATCCCTTTTAATATAGTTTTAGTATTGTTAGACAGAGTTAAATCCACTATTTCATATCTTTTTCTTGATTTATATTCTAATTAGGCATAGGGAATTTGTGTAACCATGCGTTTGTTATTATTTGACATGAATTTTACATTCTTGGAAGATGTATAATCACCCCAGAAAGACACATTATTGAGATATGATCCCAAATCATTCGTGTGATTCATTTACACCCAATGAAGATAATTTCTAGGTGTGGTGGATAATTTTCTCTATCTTGTTTATTGGAGGTTGATTAATTAAATATGGAATTATAATAATTTTATTTTGTGGTAAATATTATGAAATGGTAATAAATGCGTCAAAATTTGTATGAGATCATATTGGCTTCGAGTTCGGTTTGGGGTACGATTGTTGTCTTCACTGCTGTAGTTTGAATTTGAATAAATATCTATGATCCACCTTTCAATGAGTTTTTACTTATATGATAATTAGTAATACCAGTTGAATCTTTTTTATGAACATTTTTTTAGATTCTCCTGCAAATAGGATTAATAATTTTACACTTTTACTAACATTGTGACCTAACAATGGGAGGAGGGGGAGAGAGGATCACCTGGAAATATCTCAATAATAATAGTGATACCCTATTAGGTTTTCTATTATGTCGTTAGGTTCCATATAATTCATTTCAAGGTTATTTCTATAATTGATTATAGAACTCATATGTATTTTTTGTGATGCTGTTTTCCTCCTTTGATAACGAGATATTCATAGACAGTTTTGGATGAGATAGAAACATGAGGTTGCATCTATTTCATTATAGATTGGATAATATTACCCATACATTAGTATATAATATGGGATTTAAGTTTCTATGATGGAGTATGAGTATGAGGGGTTTTGTTTGAGGATGTTCTAGGTTTGCCTCACTATCCAGAGTTGTTATCTACATGGACATGCATTAATAATGACCTGATATTTATTCTAGTATATCAGATGTACACAGGTAGGTATAAGAGATAACGGTATGGTTAGGAGTTTATAGAGAGTGGATCTTTGTAAGTTCTATTATAAATTCTTGGTCATCAAAATATTTTTGTACCATGAGGAGGATGAGGATTTCAGGTTGGATATGTATTGGGGTCCTATGAAATAATGTCTATGATGGAAGGTATTAACTACTGAAAATAGATTTCCTCTAAACCCAATCTATTAAGGGATGATAGATCTCATAATTTAACCTCAGCATGGGATAGTACTAAATATAGGTTTAGTAGTATTTTTAGAGATATTATCTTTAAATAATTTATATGGTTACATTGAGTCATCAGTGAAACCCCATTGGAATGTCTTACGCAACCTCAGAGATTGTGAGACTTTTTGGTTCAAATCCTTAACCATTGTTATATTAGTGGGTGGCAGTATTCGATAATGGTAGCCTCATGTCCTCATGGTAATATTTGGAGCAAATGAGACACTTGAAAATTCTCCTATTATTATTGTAGTAGGGATAATTGTGTGGATGATATTATGGATTCAGTCATCAGAATATGCGTACTCAAATAAGTGCATGAATGTTTTCCTTATAGAGTTGAAGAAAAGTTATCTTAAGGACCACCCAGGTCATGGATATAGAAGATGATTCTCACATCATTCTTTCCTATAAACTATACTTGAGTATCATAAAAGAGAATATGATGTTAATATAGTTTAAACTTTTTTTGTGAAGATTGTGCAATATACGTTTGGTTAATTTTTTTAACCCTTGTTTATTTTGTGATTTGGGAAGGCCCAAATCTGGAATATCGACAAAGAGATCTTGTGTGAGCAGGTATCCATTAGATACATTCATGATAGTATTACATGAAGGAGGGAATCACACATCCATTTTTTAGGGATAGATAGTGATTATAGTAACAATGTGAGAAGAGGTTGAAAAGGGTTTGTTTTCCTTTAAAAATACATATAGTGGTGGTGAGGATCTATTGGGATTTCATGTCTTCATATGGGAGTCAAAGTGAATTGCAATAATTTATTTTTGATTATACCTCTATTATCCCTCCTATATGGGTGTGATGATAGGAATAGATTTATAGATATTTGGGGAACTTTTTCATGCATGATATAGTTTAGATCTGAGGAATTCCATCAATATTTATTACATGTTGAGAAAATTACATAAAAAGTTGATTGGGTAGGCTAATTGGTAAGTGTTTTGGGGATAAGTTGGAGTTGGGAACAATTTTTTACCTTGGATAGTTGGCTAGGTAATATGAACCATTCAGTTTCTTGTGAATATGATTCGGGTTTTCTTATTTGTGTTTTATCCATAGGTGGGAAGATCATCAAATATCATTGGGGTTTTCCTATCATGAGGATTATCACTTCACCACTAGAGTAGAACCATTTCTAGGCCATGTATGGGAGACTAAGAATGAACCAATTATACTGGTTGGAGCCAGTGGGTAATAGTGTATTAGTCATAATTTTTGTTCTAGTTATGGTTTTAAAAGGGTATAGTTTATCCATTGGAGGATGATAACTACAAATACATTATATGAGTCCTTATTTGACAGATGAAAGGTTTCTTTTGAGTTGTACAATTATGGTGTCTTAGTGATTATGGTATGAGATATTCAAAACCCATGGGACCTTTCTTTTATTACGATATTGTGGGGTTGGGGATGTAGATTATCACTTAATACAGAGGGAAAAAATTTCATGTGTTTCACGGTGTTATCTCTATATTGTAGCTATGGATGTATGTTCAATAATCATTGTGTGATATCGATGACGGTGCGATTTGTTGTGAGGGTGAATTTTCCTTTTCAAGGGGTCGGTGCCATTGAGGATTATTATGAGAAAGACCCTTCATGGTAATATGTTTTCAATTGGTGTGTGTTTTTATTAGCATAGGACACCATTGGGAGAGCATATGGGAGTAAGATAACTTGTTGGAGGCTCTGCATCCTCACCCTTTTCTCAATTTTTTCTTTTCAGGGTTGGATATCGATGAAGTAGGGAATAGTGTAATGTTCCCTTTTTCGATGAAATATATTGGTATATTTCAAGGAATATTTCCAGATCCAAGAACATAGATGGAGTGGGTTTCTATGGAAATATGTTCCAACAATTAATATTTGAAATATATTACATATTACCTGAATGGTATTTTCCTAAAAAAATAATAACAATTCTTAAATAAAGTCGCTAATCCAAAACTAGAGGTCCCCATAGAGTTCATAAAATGGGTTTCACACAATTTGAGACATATCATTTGTCCGTAAGATGTGTTTGGAAAAAGGTAATTAGACGAGAATATCAATTAAATCAATAAAATGAATAAAATGAATAAAATGAATAAACATAATCATCAATTATATTTTTTTTAAACACAGCAATAATACTCTACATAAATAAATGGTAATAGAGTTGTATTATTGGTTTCTTCTAAAGCATGGATACCTAGATTCCTACTTTAAATATTTGGTGGAGAGATTACATGGATAACAAAAGCATATCTAAAATAAAACGAGGATCTTCCACTAAGGCGATGCAAGGATCTCACCAACTATAATAATACAGATTCTTACTTCATCAATGATTGATCCAAGTCAATGTAAGATGTTTAGTTTTTAGATTATTCCACATTTTCTTATCTAATGGTGACCAAAGTAAATTAACTAATTGATTGATTTTCAGATTGATCTTTTTTTTGGGTATGGGTTATTTATAGGATTTGGGTATAATTATTTATTTGTTTGTTTGCTGATTCATATAACTCTATCTTCATCTCCCAATTAAAATCTATCGATTCTTAATTGAATGATGGATGTTGTTAATTATTCAAAATTTTCATTTATGGTTTTCTATCCCCATTCTATGTGCATTCATCATTGTAATTTTTTTGGCCTATGATTTAATAAATACAAGATGAACCATCATTTAATGTTTGGTCTTTAGAGAAACATATCATTAAAGAGGGTGATATTTGATGACTTGATGATGATATAATGCGATAAAACAATTTATGTATATCCATGGATGGATCAATGGTTTGTGATTCTATTTTGGGCATGTATTACCAGCAAGGAAAGAAAATTGATGATTACAGAGCTACGGATATAAATAGAAGGACTAGAATATTTCCAATGATGAAAAGGTGGTTTTGTCAACCCAAAATGAATGTAGTTATAAATTATTTCTATATGATCTAATGAGTGTTGATTGCTCGGTCAAAGTCACATTAAAATTATAGCGATTCTGTGAAAAAAAATACGCGTTGTGTAGTCCTGCGATGACATTTGATTTATTTACTTTTATGAGACACTTGGGTTTCTAGTTGAAGAAAAATATCACACACTATGTGAGCCATCTAACATTTATTGAGACCCTTAGCCAACATGGACGATGTGTACATGGAGTCCTAGCCTATGATTTTGGATAGAGTTGAACAGAATGTGGACCAGTCCAGACACAATGTACACCCTGACCGTTTGTGTGGCATGTACAAGGAGTACACAACTAAGAGATCTAATAGACCCATATGCCATCTGTACTAGGGTGAAATACATATATGAAAATAAATTACATGGTCATGGGTAAGCAACAGATTGAGTTTCTGCCCAAACACATATGATCCATTTACCACATGATAACAGTATGTATTGTGGAAATGTACAAGCCATGGGAGCACGAGACATGGGAGGTGTCATGCGTATTGAGACACATCATGTACCCCTAGGGACATTCCATGTAATCTTTTGAGGTTATATTGGTTACTTATTTCTTCTCAGATCATCAATGATGTGAGCTTTGGAGAGCTACCTTGGACCATTACGGTTTGAGTGTGTTCTATATGAAAATCTCTATGATGGGTCTGTTAGAATCACATTCCCATCATAGAGGGGGATCCAATGTCATCTTCCAATGATAAATGTATTTTAGGTTTGTTAAACATTATGTAATCTGTTTCCTTAGACCACATTTATTTATATCTTACCAACATGTAGATTTTATCTTTTTAATAGGCATGGGTTGATACTAAAATCCATAATTCTTACCCTTATGTGGTTGTTATAATTGGGGTGACCAATAATTACATGTGTCCATATAGTCTATCAATAAATATTTTTAATTGAGGGATTAGTATCCACCAATAGAGCCATATAAATTAACCTTCTTTTTGTGTATAGAGAATTGTTATTTCTTATTGGGCATTAGACTAATGGAGTGTTTATCATAAATGAAAACTCTATTTTAGTTGGTGTGATTCTTCTTTTCTTAGGAAAATGAGTGTGACCTCTAGGGAAATTTTAATTTGTAGTAGAATATATTGGGAAGTGGTTACTTATAGACAAGCGTCATTATGTAACCTCACAGAAGAACTATTACTGGATGTGCTTAAGACCATGGGTATCAGAATATCTTATGAGTATATCTTGATGTTAATTTGTATGTCTCGTATTATTGTAAAAGTATCCTATAATTATATATCTGCTATTATTAATATATGTTTATTGATTTTAGGGTTTCTAAATGTATATTGTTATATTCCTTTCCACAGGGGATCTTCCCATAGTTGTTGTGTCTAGTTCAATTGACAAGTCTTATTCCACAGACTATGAGCGGATGTATAGTAGTTGGGATAGGCAGATTAGTGTTTATACTAATTGGGAATATCAAAAAGCTATTATTATTATTATAAGGATATAATTTACATTTAATTTTTATGGGACTTGTATTTGGCCCAATTATACGCCTTCTGGTAATTTTTATCATACTATAGTTGTGGTATTATAGAAGTATTGATGCATTATTTTCAGTTAGTTTCATTTTATGATTTTATATACTTGAATATGTGTGTGTATATATTGGTACTAAAGGTTAATTATTCCAATATTTGTGATATTTTTTAATGGAACTAGTCATTATCATCTAGATTATTGGAGGCAGGCTCTGGGTTGTTGTGTCTCGAGTCTCGTTGGGTCGGGTCATCACATAATGATCATTTTATGGTTCTATAAATATTATACTATAACACATAAAATTATGGTATAGTAAGTGAACTTTCAATATTCCTGAAACGATAATATAATTCCTATTTATTAATTCTAGGGAACAAAAACTCTAATTTAATATTTTGTATATTGATTTTGAACATCAATTTTGAATATACTGGTTTAAAATATATTTAGAAATAATTTTTTAAAAATTCCCATAGAAATAAATTGTATGATTGATTAAAAATTTAGTATTTAAATTTTCCACCATTTAATTACTATTATATATTATAAAAAGTATAATTAATCATGGATTCATAATCAAATAGATATAGATAATGATAAGATCATTTAGATTAGAAAAGGGTTATTTTTTAGAAACCTTCTTTTGAAAGCACAAGGGCATTGATTTTAATTAATTGAAATAATTATGAAAAAGAAGTTATTTAAATTAAATATATAGATTAAATAACATACTATATGATTTTGAATCAATATAATTATTAGTAAGAGTCTCCTAATTAATATAGGATCATATTACTGTTGAAAAATGAATATATTGGAATTTTCTCTCATAATGTTTTGTAGGTGAATTTTTAAGATAAATGCTTCCAATTATAGGAAATGAAATGATACAATGTTTCACATTTATAATCATCATGTAAATTCTTCTAACCATTCCACATTAATTGTTATCTAAAATGAATAGTTAGAATAGTAATAAAAATTCACCAAAGTTGTGTTTAAAATATGTTTACTAGAGGGTAAACTAAAAAGGATATTGTTAAAATCAAATAAACATCTTCAAAAACCCTAATATATGATTTAATTAAAAAATATCCTTATAAAATTCTAATATTATCATTCTGAATCCATTTTTCTAGTAATGTGAATTAATAATATTTTATAACATTGAAAATTTACAAGTTATATTTTATATCATTGAAATGTTACAAGAATTTTTGTCACATCAATTATAAAATGGAACCTCCTCCCCTCAATTAATCACAAAAATTTATATATTTATCTATACCAACCCCTTATGAAATATCTGAAAAAATAATTTGATATATTTATTATGTTATGGTCTTCTAAAAATACTATCAATAGGGTCCTAAATAAAAAATCCATATGTTTTTTTCGAAGAGAAGGTGATCATTTTTTCAATGATTATTAACTACACTCCTTAAACCACCTTAAATTATATATTTAAAATTACAATATAATAAAAAAATTATAAACCATATTTTGAGATGTTATTATTTGTATGATGAAATATTTTCCCATCTTTTTCGGAATCAAATGAGAATAAAATCCATTGATTGTATGTATATAAGACTACCGCCTCACAAAGTGATAAAATTTATCTTCCATAACATACACACATTTATGTGAATAATAAGTAAAATAATGAATAGGTATGATACTTATTAAATAATATTTATTATCCCAATTTAATATATCATAAACTTATAGTTACCTAGACTTATTAATGAAATGAAAACATCGCTCGTGCGTACGTACAACCAAAAATAGTCATGAAGTGATGTGATTCATTTCTAAGTCAACATTTTAAATAATAAATCGAAAAGTGTGTATAATTAATAAAAATAATTTTAATAAAAATAATTTCATTCTTTATATAATGTAATATATCATTTGAAAAGGAATTATTACAATGATGAAAAAACATTCATTATAAAATGATGTAGTTTCAACCAAAATTAATGGTTACAATGGAATATTGTTAATAAATGAGTAATAAGATTTTAAAACATGATAATTTATGATATGATACGTATCAATATTGTTATGAAATATTATAATGAGATATTTAATACCATTATACAAGAAGATAAATTACGTTCAAAAAAATCTAATTGTCTGGTATGGTAATTCATCCTAATTTCCCAGACGTTATGATATATTTAATATTATAATCCTATTTAAATTTTTTTGGTTTATATACTACGAGAATTATATATTTAAAATGAATATATAATATTTTATTATTGTTAATGTTTGAATTGAATTTTATCATTTCTCTGGTTCATAATTTAAATTTAATAAAGAGATAATGATTCATTTTACTATCTCATTTTTGTGATTGATTTTATATTTGAGTATAGAATATTATAATCATTTATTCTTAAACTCAATCGATATTCATATCATATAGTAAATTTATTATTTTCACTATTTTATTCATGATCTAATCTATAATAAATTTCTTTTAAAATAAAAATAAATCTTATTTATCATTTTATCGAATATATTTTTCTTCCTTTCCATTTTTTTGAATTTTTTTTTACAATATATGTTTTTATTTAATAAGCTAATTTATTATGGAATTCTTTTCCACGAAATTTTACATGATTATAAAGTAATTTTTCCAATGTTTCATGAAATTATCATATTTTAAATTTTTATAAATGATAAAACTAAGGCATCCACTAATTTTTATAGAATTAATTAATTTTCTAGACTCTATAACCATTTTATAATCTTTTATCTACATAATCACGTTTAAAATGATTTGTATATAATTTTTTATGACATGTCCTTTAACTTTTCGATGATATTTTCATTTATTCAACGAAATTCTTGAAATTATAACTAAATAAATATTTGTCTCAATAATTTTGTGGCCATTAACTTTATGATGACACATAAATTTTTTGGGATCATTTGAAATTACATTAATATAAAATATCCATATTTTTTATATCATGGAAATTATTATTGCCTAAACAATGTACAATTACAATATACAATGTTTTATATTTTACGTTATTTGATTGACCTAAGAAATATTATTTTTTTTATTTATTTCTAAATAAATAAAATTATTGATATATCATAGTGCTTATAAATTAAATTTTTCATTAAATATATTAGTATAACACTAGACATGAAAATAAGGGTGTGATTATAATTATATATACCCTTAATGAATTTATTTGTCTTATGAGACAAATCATTTGGAAAAATTAAACTGGGTTTGGTCTATTCCAACCCATAAATCAAAATGTATTGGTGAACATTAATTATGTTAAAGATATAATTATATCTAAGATCATGGAATCCAATAATATACATTTTATTCATTGAAAATTATGTTTCTTATTCATCATGTTATTTAATTTATATTATCAATGTATTCACATCTTGGTATGATATTTTATAACCAATATTACTTTTTAGATATATTAATTTTATATTTATTGTATCTTTTTCAATCATGATAAATTATACTATAACTAACTATTACCTATCAACAAATCCGACACATCATTTTTATACTTTATCCTAGTGTATTTTGAATGATATTAATATTAATATTTTATATGTCCATGTGTATCTTATGATATGTCTTTAATAATTCCAATAAAATTTTGAAATCATGTATGTGCCAGGTTCATCAAGACAAAAAAACTAATTGGTGCTCTATGATGATATCCCTTATATCATATAATAATGTAATAATGTGGAAACTGGAGACGTGATATAATATTTTGGGATTTTGAAGTTGGTATTAGAGGATGTTTAATAGAATACATGGGAACTCGATTTGGGTAAACCTAGATTATAAAATAGAATCATATGAAAAACATCAAGGATATTTCTATCTTTATGAAATCATAATAAATGTATTGGTAAGGTACAGATTATGTGATTTTATATGGAATACATCCATATCTATATATTATAAGTGAGTGAGGTTTTAGAAAATATACATATATGGATAATATATCAAAAAAGAGTCAGTCAAGTATATCTTGAAAATAATTCGGATTCATGGTGACTGTGCCTTACTAAACACCATATTTATTAGTAGGAAGGGATATAGTTGGGTTAATTCATAGATTAAAAGAATTATTTTTTGAAATATTTGATAAATATTTATGATTTATAGATATTTTAAGTGAATCCATATTTTTTATTTTTATATTTATAGTTCTTAAATATTCAATTTATGTTATGTGTAATAGAATATTTATAAATATATTTATGTGTTAATATGCGTAATGTTATCATCTAATCCACTATATTCAATTATTTTGAAATGCATAATTGAATAAATGTTACTATCAAAACCCTTGTCAAATGTTGAAAATTCAATGATGCGAAAGACAAAACAAATATAGTTATAGCTGTGTAGTTCATAGTTATATTTTGGCCACTAACCTAGATTATCACTCAAAAATATTAAAATATTGAGAATGATGTTGATCCATGATATAATACACCAATATAATATTTGTTTCATGCAATAAAGCCTCCTGTTTTGTGGGACTACATATTCATTTCTTTCTATGAAATTGAAAAAATCCAATGAAAAGATATTTCTAGATATTTCAGGAGATGAAAGGGAAAATTTTTCAATAGAGGTATATTTTATCAAATGAGATATTGGTCAATGGTTCCCACTAATTCAAAATACTATTTATTAAGAATAAATATATCATATGGAATAGAGATATTTTAATGTAACATTCTTCTATAAATATCCCAAAAACGATAAATAAATTAAAATTAAGAGAATGTTCCTCATGTTAATAAAAACATATTAAGAAAGTTTACCAAAGATTATGTTAGTTTTAGAAGATTATCCTGGTATACTATAGATTACATATGTAACTCAGAATGAAATATTGTTTTTTTTCATTAAAGGGATTAAGACAAGTATCTTTAGGGAAGTTTCTCTAAAAAAATTTACATCATATAACGACATAGTATTATGTTCTATTAATAAAGGTAAAAAAATTTATTGATCATATATATTATAAAGAAATACTAAAAATATGATATCCACTATATAATATGAAAAATTGAATGCTTAATTGATAAAGGAGAAAATGATGCAAATTTCATCATCTGAAAATTAAGGAGTGAAATTTCATATAAAATAATTTATAATCATGGGATTTATCAACATGTGTGGGGATAAGGGTAATATAACTAATTAATTAAATAAAATAATGATTCCAATAATATTGAATTATTCAACATTAACAAAATTGATTTTTATTGAAACAAATGTACCATGAATTAAGTGAAAGTAAAATAGAATAATCCCAAGGGAGAAGGGATAGAAAATATGATTACTACAACTATGTTTCAAGTTCCTAAATATATGGCGGTATGTTTATTATTAATGGCCTTAAATTTAGTTAATTCTTTAGTTAAATGAAGATCAATCCCATTTTTTTATCCTCTATGTTAGATAAGAAAATTAGATATATCCCTATAACATTAATAGTAATGTTTTTCAGTCAAGACACCCAGGGGGAATCCTCTATAGTAAAGATGTGTTGGTATATTCATTTTAAGCCACAAAAACATGCACAGTATAAATATTTTATTTTTATACCTATAGTTTAGATATATATAATCTTTCATTTTGAAGATATGTCAAAATATAGTGAAAACTTTTATTACAAGGATACGTAAATTATAATTCACGACGATGATGTCTGATTCCTTTTCATTATAGGGGAGAATTGATTATCTGATTTACGACTTGATCCAATGATAATATATCTTATAAATAAGAGTCATTAGAAAAAAAGTCACAATCTATATATGGAAAATGTAATATTCATATTTATGATGTACCTATTTTATAGGAATACATTTATGAATTTCCATAGGAATTATTTGGGAATCCAATAGAATATAATGTTTAATTTTATTTATATTTAATACCTGATGCATGACCGATATTAATGACACCATATATAATAAAAAATGGTGAATTATTGTATTTAAGGAAATCTAGGTGATTTGTATGTTTTGGGATTCATATGTCTTAGTGATTCAACTAGGGTCACTATTAATTTCATTGGGAAGAAATATGTATCAATTTTTTTGTTTATTGATTATAGTAAAACCCATGCTATTATGAAAGGTAACTAGTATACTCGGGCTCTCATTTATAACTTATTCAAATAAATTCATAGTGGTAAATTTTATTAGTGATTGAAAATTTATCTTGGTTTCATTAATTTTGATTAAAGAAAGATGATATTTCTATGAAAACAATTAATATAAGGCATATAGGTTACGTGATTACATTGATAAATTCTAGACTAACCAATGAACCCTCTATTTTGGGGATATAATGAAAAAATATTCATGGAAAACCATGATATTTTTTCTGTAATTATTAATTTTATATTGGTTTAATAAAAAATTTATGGGAACCATGATAATAGCTTGAAAATCATTCATGAGTATATTTGGGGAAAATACTAATATGGGAATTTTGGAATTGAGAAATCAAGATTATGATTTTCTCTTTTATTGTGAATATAATCTTAATGATGGAATATTAGTTGATCCTATGAAGGAAAATATAGTCAATGAATAGACTACATTATCAAACATAATGATGGTACATAGTTTCATTCATATGGAAAGTTATTATCAGTGATATGTTCAAATTTTTTTTGAATTGATAATATCTTAATGATGTTTACATGAATAGGGGTTTAATTCATAGAGATAAAAGGATTGAATAAAATTATTTAAAGAATTTATTATGACATAGGTAAATGAATTTATTTTTACACTTCCATCACAAAATGATAGATTTCTGATATTTAGTGATGCATATATGAGTGGAAATGTGGTTAATTCTTATACGTAATGATAAATTCAGTTTTATTTTAATCATGGTAGTTAAAGAATGATGAAATTAACTCTAAAACTCATGAAATCATGTTAGTAGTTGTTATCCATTCACTGATTTTATGAATAAATTATCATTATAAAGGAAAATGTGATATATACAATTATCATATGATTCATATATATATATATCTCTTCATAAGAATATTTCATCATGTCGAAAAGATGATAACATGAATTACTCAAGGACTATTATTTCTCAATACACTACTAATATTCGATGGAAAATAAAGAAATATGTCAATTGTGTAGGAAATATCATTGAGTTCTTAACAAATGAAGAGAAAATATCGAGCATGACTGTCTTATTCATCATGTTTTAGTGAGAATTATGGTTGATGTATTTCCGAGGTAGAGTTAGAAAAATAATGATGGAGGTCTGTATGGAAACATATACAATAGAATAGATAGGGATCATAATCTTAGATAGCTTTATATGTTAGTGTTTCTTTAACCGTGGGCTCCAAGAGTTTTTAAGGTATTGTTTGTATCCCTTTTACTCTTGTTTTAGTATTGTTAGACAGAGTTAAATCCACTATTTCATATCTTTTTCTTGATTTCTATTCTATGTAGGCATAAGGAATTGGTGTAACCATGTGTTGGTTATTATTTGACATGAATTTTACATTTATGGAAGATGTATAATCACCCCACAAAGACACATTATTGAGATATGATCCCATATCATTCATGTGATTCATTTCCACCCAAAGAAGATAACTTCTATGTGTGGTGGATAATATTCTCTGTCTTGTTTATTGGTGGCTGATTAATTAAATATGGAATTATAATAATTTTAGTTTGTGGTAAATATTTTGAAAAGGGAATAAATGAGTCAAAATATGTATGAGATCATACTGGCTTCGTGTTCAGTTTGGTGTATGATAGTTGTCTTCACTTCCCTATTTTGAATTTGAATAAAGATCTATGATCCACCTTTCAATTATTTTTTCCCTATATGATAATTATTCATACTAGTTGAATGTTTTTTATGACCATTTTTTTAGATTCTCCTACAAAGAGGATTAATAATTTTACACTTTTACTAATAGTGTGACCTAACACTAGGAGGAGGGAGAGAGAGGCTCACATTGAAATATCTCCATAATAATATTGATACCCTATTAGGTTTTCTATTATGTGGTTAGGTTCCATATAATTCATTTCCAAGTTATTTCTATAAGTGATTATAGAACTCATTTGTGTTTTTTGTGACGGTGTTTTGCACCTTTGATAAGGAGATATTCATAGACAGTTTTGAATGAGATACACACACAAGGTTGCATCTATTTATTTATAGATTGGATAATATAACTCATAGATTAGTAGATAATATAGTATTTCAGTTTTGATAATGGTGTTTGAGTATGAGGGGTTTTGTTTGAGGATGTTCTTGGTTTTCCTCACTATCCAGAGTTGTTATCCACATGGACATACATTAAGAATGACTTGATATTTATTCTAGTATATCAGATGTACACAGGTTGGTATAAGAGATGATGGTATTGTTAGGAGTTTATAGAGAATGGATCTTCGTAAGATCTATTATGAATTATTTGACATCTCAATATTTTTGTACCATGAGGATGATGAGGATTTTAGGTTGGAAATGTATTTTTTTCCTATGAAATAATTTCCATGATGGAAAGTATCAACTACTGATAATAGATTTACTCTAAACCCAATATTTTGAGGGAAGATAGATCTCAGAATTTATCCTCAACATGGGTTAGTACTAAATATTGGTTTAAGAGGTTTTTTAAAGATAGTATCTTCCTATAATTGATATGGTTACTTTGAGTCATTGGTGAAACCCCACTGGAATGTCGAACACAACCTCAGAGTTTGTGAATCTTTTTGGTTCAGATCCTTAACCATTGTTATATTAGTTGGTGGAAGTATTCGATAATGGTAGCCTCATGTCCTCATGGTCATATTTGGAGCACATGAGACAAATGAAAATTCTCCTAGTCTTGTTGTAGTAGGGACAATTTTGTGGATGATATTATGGATTCAGTCATCCGAATATTCCTACACAAATAAGTACATGAATGTTTCCTTATAGAGTTGAATAAAAGTTAGCTTAAGGACCACCCAGGTCATGGATATAGAAGATGATTCTCAAAACATTATTTCCCATCAACTATACTTGAGTATGATGAAAGAGAATATCATGTTAATGTAGTTTAAACTTTTTTTGTGAGGATGGTGCAATATACGTTTGGTTAATGTTTTTTACCCTTGGTTTATTTTGTGATTCAGTAAGTCACAAATCGGGAATATCGACAAGGAGATCTTGTGTGAGCAGGTATCCATTGGATACATTCATGATAGTATTACATGAATGAGGGAATCACACATCCATTTTTTAGGGATAGATAGTGATTATAGTAACAATGTGATAAGAGGATGAAAAAAGTTTTTTTCCCTTAACAATACATATAGTGGTGGTGAGGATCTATCGAGATTTCATGGATTCATATGGGAATCAAAGTGAATTGCAATAATTTATTTTCGATTATACCTCTATTATCCCTCCTATATGAGTGTGGTGAGAGGAAGAGATTTATAGAGATTTAGGGAACTTTTTCATTAAGGATATAGTTTATCTCTCATGTATTCCATCAATTTTTAGTACAAGTTGAGAAAATTACATCAAAATTTGATTGGGTAGGCGAAGTGGTAAGATTTTTGGGACTTAGTTGTAGTTGGGAACGATTTTTTACCTTGGATAGTTGGCTAGGTAATATGAACCATTCAGGTTCTTGTGAACATGATTCAAGTTTTCTTATTTTTGTTTTATCCATAGGTGGGACGATCATCAAATATCATTGGGGTTTTCTTATCATGAGGATTATAACTTCACCACTAGAGTAGAACCATTTCTAGGCCATGTATGGGAGACTAAGCATGACCATATTATACTGGTTGGAGCCAGTGGGTAAAAGTGTATTAATCATATTTTTTGATCTAGTGATGGTTTTAAAAGGGTATAGTTTATCCATTAGAGGATGATAACTACAAATAAATTACAGGAGTCCTTATTTGACTGATGAAATTTTTCTTTTTGAGTTGTACAATTAGGGAGTCCTAGTGAGTGTAGTATGAGATATCCAAAAGCCATGGGACCTTTCTTTTATTACGATATTGTGGGGTTAAGGATGTGGATTATCACTTAATCTAGAGGCAACAATTTTCATGTGTTTCATAGTGTTATCTCCATATTGTAGCTAAGGATGTATGTTAAATAATCATTGTGTGATATTGATGACAGTGAGATTTGTTGTGAGGGTGAATTTTCCTTTTCAAGGAGTGATTGACATTGAGGAATATTATGAGAAAGGACCAATTGGGAATATGTTTTCAATTTCTGTGTGTTTTTATTTGCATGGGACACTATTGGGAGAGCATATGGGAGTAAGATAACTTGTTGGAGGCTCTGCATCCTCACCCTTTTCTCAATTTTTTCTTTTCAGGGTCGGATATCGATGAAGTAGGGAATAATGTAATGTTCTATTTTTTGATGTAATATATTGGAATATTTCAAGGAATACTTCCAGATCCAAGAACTGATCTGGAGTGAGTTTATATGGCAATATGTTCTACCAATTAATTTTTGAAATATATTATATATCACACGCATGGTATTTTCCTAAAAAATTAACAATTCTTAAACAAAGTCGCTAATCTAAAACCAGAGGTCCCTATAGAGTTCATAAAATGGGTTTCACACAATTTGAGACATATCCTTTGTTAGAAATATGTGTTTGGAAAAAGATAATCACAAGAGAATATCAATTAAATCAATAAAATGAATAAAATGAAAAAATTTAATGATTAATTTTATTTTATTTAAATGTAGAAATCATACACTACATAAATAAATGGTAATAGAGTTGTGTTATTGGTTTCCTGAAAAGCATGTATACCTAGATTCCTACTTTAAATCATTGGTGGAGAGATTAGATGGATAATAAAATAATATCTAGAATAAAATGAGGATCTTCCACTAAGGCGGCGTAAGGATCTCACTAGATATAATAATGTAGATAGTTACTTCATCAATGACTGATCTAAGTAAATGTAAGATGTTTAGTTTCTAGATTATTCCACATTTTCTTATCTTATGGTGACCAAAATCAATTCACTAATGGATTTATTTTCAGATTGATATTTTTTTGGGTATGGGTTATTTATAGGATTTAGGGATAATTTTTTATTTGTCTGTTTGTTGATTCATATAACTCTATCTTTATCTCCCAATTAAAATTTTTCGATTCTGAATTGAATGAAGGATGATGTTAATTATTCAAATTTTTAATTTATGGTTATCTCTCCCCATTCTATGTGTATTCATCATTGTAATTTTTTTGGCCTATGATTTAATAAATACTAGATGAACCATCTTTTCATGTTTGGTTTTTAGAGAATCATATCATTAAAGAGGGTGATATTTGATGATTTGATGATGATATCACGTGATAAAACAGTTTATGTATATCCCTGGATGGATCAATGGATTTTGATCCTGTTTTGGGCATGTAGTACCAGCAAGGAAAGACAATTGATGATTACAGAGCTACAGATATAAACGTAAGGACCGGAATATTACCAATGATGAAAAGGTGGTTTTTTCACCCCCAAATGTATATAGTTATAAATTATTTCTATAGGAACTAATGAGTATTGATTTCTCGGTCAAAGTCACATGAAAGTTATAACGATTCTATGAAAAACCCAAATATGCGGTGTGTAGTCCTGTGATGACATTTGATTTATTGCCTTTTACAAGATACTAGGGTTTCTTTTTGAAGAAAAATATCAGACACTATGTGACCCATCTAACATTTCTTGAGACCCTTAGACAACATGGCTAATGTGTACATGGAGTACTAGCCTATGTTTTTGGATATAGTTGAACAGAATGTGGTGTAGTCTAGAGACCATGTACAACCTGACTGTTTGTGTGGAATGTACAAGGAGTACACAACTAAGAGATCTAATATACCAACATGCCATCGGTACTGGGGTGAAATACATATATTCCAAAAATTACTTTGTCATGGGTATGCAAAAGATTGAGTTTCATCCCAGAACCCTATGAGCCATTTACCACATGAAAACACTATTTATTGTTGAAATGTTCAAGCCATGGTAGCACGAGACATGGGAGGTGTCATACGTATTGAGACACATCTTGTACTCCTAGGGACATTCCATGTAATATTTTGAGGTTATATTGGTTACTTATTTCTTCTCAGCTCATCAATGATGTGAGCTTTTGAGAGCTACCTTGTACTATTACTGGTTGAGTGTGTTCCGTAGGAAAATTCCTATAATGGGTCTGTTGGAATCACATTCCCATCATAGGGTGTGATTCAAGGTCATCTTCCAATGATCAATGTATTGTAGGTGTGTTCAACATTATGTAATCTGTTTCCTTAGACCACATTGATAGATATCTTACCAACATGTAGATTTTATCTCTACAATATATAACAACCCATACTTTACATACATTGTTATGACTTCAGAAATGAAGCACACTTATTACAACATATAACAAAACCAGGAAAGGACCGTATAGGTATATAGTGTTTAGAAACTGGGAAACATAAACAACGGGTTCATAAAGCATCTACCTTTCCTCCCATTTATTACATCATATCTAGAGTCCCTTTTTGGAATATCCTACTTAATAACCTTCTTCCTGACCTGGGGAAATAAAACATACAAAAGGGTGAGCTCAAATGCTCAGTAAGGGTAAACAAAAGAAATATCAATCACATCATATACATAAGAACATAACTTTTGGAAATCATAACCTACAAAAGAGATCATAATTTCATAACATGGGAGAAATCATAGTAGTGAAATGTAATCCCAATAATAATAACTTAAAACATGAAACTTTTTGTCATGCACAAATAATCATAGAGAATCATTTCTTAGTATTAAAGACTCATTGCCAAGACTATCTTAGCGGACAAAGTCCATTTCTGAACCGAGTTCACTCCTCGTTCTAGTCCTGTTTCACTGAACTGGTTTAACCTGCCGTTCCATCCATGTCTATCTCATGAGATATATAATCTTTACCCAATGCATTTGAGGGAGATATAGGTCCCACCCATCTCATAATGATACCATTCTTATGTGTGCCACAAAATCATAAACCATACATCGTAGCATAACCCATGTAATAATAATGGGATTCTTAAACATCGTGACATCATAAAACAATTCATATAAGATAAAGGAATTCATATAAATAATTCCATCAAAACATAATCAAATCAATGTAATAATAGTGATAGAAACAGGACCCTATATTATCTTATATGGAAAATAATTTTGATAAAACACTTGAACTCCATTTTTGAGGAAAATATCATTTCTACTTCACAAACATTTTTCCTCTCTTAACATGTCATAAAATTTTAAACTAAACGAAGTTGACTAAAAATAAACTTGAAACATGTAATGGAAGATTCTTGGAAATAATGTTTTAAAAATACATTCATGCCGTATAAGTTAAAAAAACATTCTTCTCGTACTTTTGCCCGAAAAGTCAAAAAGTACCTCGTATGAAAAACGACAAAAGATTCATTTCATATCTTTTACTAAAAACTTTCGAAGGGTAAAATTGGATTTAAACAATTTTAGGTTGATGGGGATAATATTACATATTGAGGAAACATGGATGTGGATGATAAAATACACCCTAGTAAATACCAAGGTATAAACAATCTCGGATAAAAATGAGATTGTGATATTTTCCCTTACCTTAGGTCTGATTTGATTCGTAAGTGTCCGAACCTCCTGTATAATGATTTAAATAATGTTATTAAATTATTACAGAATCATACTTATTTTTATGATATCATATATGGTCATATTCTTAGATTTTTATTAGTAATATTTCATTACTACTTGTTATTCGGGTGTTTATTACTTTTTGTTCTTATGCGTGTTTTGTCGAATAAATTATTATTCTTCTTTTTTAGGTTATAGATACCTCATTTCCAGAATGGTATTATTTTAATAAATATCATATTCATTCATTCCATTCATTTATATAATCATTATTCAATTAAGATCATGTAGAACGAGTCGCATCACATCGTGGAGACGGTATTCCATACGTACGCACGAGCGATGATATCATTCCCATGATCGTGGAATTGTATTGGAGTGTATGTATACTATTTCAGAATCAATATCACTTTATAATAGTCATATATAGTCATTATTTACACCATTATACCCATCCAAGTAAGGTGGTGGTGGGAAATAGATTACACCATGGTGTGGAGACGGTATTCCGTACGTACGCACGCGTGATGATTTCGTTTTCTGTAGGATGGATAGATGGTTAAATAGGGTTGTTTCATACTTATAATAACATATCAGTATATTATTGACACTGATGTTATTACTTCATAATGAAACAACTAAAGAAGAAGAAGTGGAAGATGAAATAAAGTTGAAAGAATCGGTAACGGACATTACCTCTTCTTTGAAGCGCTTCTTTGAGACCTCCTTTTAGGGCACTAAAATTGGACTTTGAAGAAGACCATGACCTCTAGGATGTTTCTAGGGAAGTGTAGAGGATAAATTGGCAGGGATTGTCCGAGATTGAAGTCTCAAAGTGGTGTGAGGAAGAGGGGGAGGAGGTGCCCTTTTATATGGGAGGAGAGGGGCTCCTTTGGAAAACTAAAAATATTATTTTATTATAAAGCCAAATTCGGTTCTAAATAGCTCTAAATTGATTTATTTCGAAGCTAAGGTGCGAATGGGTCGAAATACTCTCATACAATATAATTTAGATAAGTTTGGGTTCCTATTTTAACCTTATCATTTAGATTTAACATTAAGTTAAATAATTTTACTTTTACCGTGTCTTCTAGTGTTCTTACACTATAAGGTTAATAAACTTACTATAGCAAGGAAAAAGAACCCCATGTTGTTTATTATTAATATATATAACTTATCTAAGTCATTTTTCTGAAACATAGATTTTTAGGAATAAAATAACAATTAATAATATAATATTTGTTTTAAAAACTATTTTATGTCAATTTTGACACTATTTAGAAATTGATTTTTGTGAAAATCATAACAGAATGATTATTTCGAACAATGTTAATTATATCAATACTAACATGTCATATTAACCAATAAAATTAGTGAAATTCATAAAAAGTCTCATATTACATTTATTTGGGTATTTATAACATCAATTATGTCAATATTTCATTAATAAGATAATTACTGCATCATCGTTGTGTCATAAATAAATTAATTTATTTAATGTCTAAAAATTAGAAATAAATTACCATTATGTAGGAACATTTTTTATCTTTCTAATGAATATTTATAGTAGAATTTATATTATGTATAACACCATATTAAAAATGATTTACTTATTAAACTTTGATTTTAACTTTTTTAACCCTTCTTTAAATAAATTAATAATAAATATCCGAATCTAATCCAAGTGGGCCTAAATGGTCATATTTTGTTCCTAAGGTTGTTTTTGTTCGAATTACACTTATCCAATAGAATTAGGACATGTGTAATGGTAATAATAATATCATTTTTACCCTTAATTACCCTATTTACTTTTAACTGTGGTAAATAAACGTAAAAAGTTACTATTCACCAAAAATTTATTTTCATCTCATTGAAACACATTTTACTTAATGACACCAACCGTGTCTCTCGGATTTTAGAAATTCCACTCACAGAAGCGGTAAAATTATGTTTTATGAAAAATTCAGTTTTTTAACTACCACTTAGTGGTTTCACTATTCATCAAAAATTGAAAGTTTTCAGAAAAATACCAAAATTTCACCCTAGGAAAATTTTGATATTCCGAATCCAAAAATGAAGTCAATTTTGAAGAATAAAATTTAAAAAATTTCAAAATGTGGTTATTTCTATTCATAACGGCTAGTTTTAATAATATTTTAATAGCATTTCATTGTTTAGTGAAACTCGGTATTGCGTACGACACAATCTATCGAGGAAGGCCGAGATTGCGTGTAAATCAAGCCAAGCTAGTGTTGTGTGTAGTGAAAGATTCGTTTGATGATTTATATAACATAAAAACAAAATATTTCTCATAAAATTCTCGGGCATTACACAATAGGCATGGGTTGATACTAAAATCCATAATTCTTACCTATATGTGGTTGTTATAATTAGGGTGACCAATAATTACATGTGTCCCAATAGTCTATCAATAAATATTTTTAATTGAAGGATTAGTGTCCACCTATAGAGCCATAGAAATTGACCTTCTTTTTGTGTATAGAGAATTGATATTTCTTATCAGGAATTAGACTAATGGAGTGTGTATCTTAGATGAAAAATCTATGTTTTTCGGTGTGATTATTATTTTCCTAGGAAAATGATTATGACCTCTAAGATGATTTTCATTTGTATTATAATATATTGGGAAGTGGGTACTTATAAACAAGCGTCATTACGTAACCTCACAGCATAACTATTACTGGATGTGGTTATGACCATTGAGGATGAGAGTATCTCATGAGTATATCTTGATGTTGATTTGTATGTCTCCTATTATTGTAAAAGTATCCTATAATTATATTTATACTATTATTAATATATTTTTATTGATTTTAGGGTTTCCAAATGTATATTGGTATATTCATTTCTGCAGGGGCTCTTCCTATAGTTGTTGTGTCTAGTTTAATTGACAAGTCTTATTCCACAGAATATGAGGGGATGTATAGTAGTTGGGAAAGGCGGATCAGGTTTTATACTAATTAGGAATATCCAAAAAAAATTATTATTCTTATAAGGATATAATTTACATTTTAGTTTTTATGGGTCTTGTATTTAGCCCAATTATACGCCTTCTTGTAATTTTTATCATATTATTGTTGTGGTATTATAGAAGTATGGATGCATTATTTTCAGTTAGTTTCATTTTACGATTTTATTTACTAGAATATGTGTGTGTATATATTGGTACTGAAGGATAATTTTTCTAATATTTGTGATATTATTTAATGGAACTACTCTTTATCATTTAGATTATTGGAGGCAGGATTAGGGTTGTTGTGTCTCGAGTCTCGTTGGGTCGGGTCATCACATAATGATCATTTTATGGTTTTATAAATATTATACTATAACCCATAAAATTATGGTTTAGTAAGTGAACATTAAATATTCCTAAAACGATAATATAATTCCTATTTTTTAATTTTAGGGAACAGAAACACTAATTTTATATTTTAAATATTGATTTTGAACATCAATTTTGAATATACTGCTTTAAAATATCATTAGAAATAATTTTTTAAATTTTCCCTTAGAAATAAATTTTATGATTGATTAAAAATTTTTTATTTAAATTTTCCACCATTTAATTACTATTATATGTTATAAAAATTATAATTAATCATGGATTAATTATCAAATAGATACAGATAATGATAAGATCATTTATATTATAAAATAGTCATTTTTTCGAAACCTTATTTTGAAAGCACAAGGGAATTAATTTTCATTAATTGAAATAAATAGGAAAAAATAATTTTTTAAATTAAATATATAGATTAAATAACTAACTATATGATTTTGAATCAATATAATTATTAGTAAGAGTCTCCTAATTAATATAGGATCATCTTACTGTGGAAAAATATATATATTGGATTTTTATTATCATAATGTTGTGTAGGTGAATTTTTAAGATAAATGCTTCCAATTATAGGAAATGAAATGATAAAATGTTTCATATTTAGATTCATCATGTAAATTCATTTTACCATTCCACATTCTCTTTTGTCTAAAATTAATAGTTAGAATAGTAAAAAAAATTCACCATAGTTGTGGTTAAAATAGGTTTACTAGGGGGTAAACTAAAAAGGTAATTGTTAAAATCAAATAAACATCTTTAAAACCCTACTATATGATTTAAGTAAAAAAATATCATTATAAAATTCTAATATTATCATTTTGAATACATTTTTCTAGTAATGTGAATTTATAATATTTTATAACATTGAAAATTTACAAGTAATATTTTATATCATTGAAATGTTACAATAATTGTTGTCACTTCAATTATAAAATGGAACCTCATCTCCTCCCTTAATCACAAAAATTTATATATTTAGCTATACTAACCCCTTATTAAATATCTAAAAAAATAATTTGATATATTTATTATGTTATGGTCTTCGGAAAATACTATTAATAGGGTCCTAAATAAAAAATCTATATGATTTTTTTCGAAGAGAAGGTAATAATTTTTACAATGATCATTAACTACACTCCTTATACCACCTTAAATTATATATTTAAAATTAAAATATAATAAAAAAATTATAAACCATATTTTGAGATGTTATTATTTGTATGATGAAATATTTTCCCATCTTTTTCTGAATCAAATGAGAATAAAATCCATTGACTGTATGTACATAAGACTACCGCCTCACAAAGTGATAAAATTTATTTTCCATAACATACACACATTGATGTGAATAATAAGTAAAATAATGAATAGATAAGATAATTATTAAATAAAATTTATTATCCAAATTTTAAATATCATAAACTTAAAGATACATAGACTTATTAATGAAATAAAAACATCGCTCGTGCATACGTACAACCAAAAATAGTCATGAAGTGATGTGTTTCATTTCCCATGTCAAAAATTTAGATAATAAATCTAAAACTGTGTATAATTAATAAAAATAAAATTAATAAAATTAATTTAATTCTTTATATAATGTAATATATCATTTGAAAAGGAATTATTACAATGATGAAAAAACATTCATTATAAAATGATGTAATTAGAACCCAAATTAATGGTAATAATGGAATATTGTTAATAAATGAGTAATAAGATTTTAAAACTAGATCATATATGATATGATACGTATCAATACAGTTATGAAATATTATAATGAAATATTTAATACCATTATACATGAAGATAAATTATGTTCAACAAAAACTAATTGTCTCGTAAGGGAATTCATCCTAATTTCCCAGATGTTATGACATATTTAATATTATAATCCTACTTAAAATTGTTTTGTTTATATACTACGACAATTATATATTTAAAATGAATACATAATATTTTATTATCGTTAATGTTTGAATTGAATTTTATCATTTCTCTGGTTCAAAATTTAAATTTTATAAATAGATAATGATACAATTTTCTACATTATTTTTTTGATTGATTTTATTTTTGAATATTGAATATTATAATCATTTATTCTCAAACTCAATAAATATTCATATCATATAGTCAATTTATTATTTTCACTTTTTTATTCATGATCTAATTTATAATAAATTTCTTTTAAAATAAAAATAAATCTTATTTATCATTTTATCGAATATATTTTTCTTCTTTTCCATTATCTTGATTTTTTTAACAATATATGTTTTTATTTAATAAGATAATTTATTATGGAATTTTCTCTCATGAAATTTTACAATATTTTAAAGTAATGTTTCCAATTTTTTATGAAATGTTCATATTTATCATTTTCATAAAAGTTAATATTAAGGAATCCACTAATTATTATGGAATTAATTAATTTTCAAGACTCTATAACCATTTTATGATCTTTTATCTACATAATCACGATTTAAATGATTTGGATAGAATTTTTAATGAAATGTCCTTTTAATTTTTGATGTTATTTTCATTTATTCTCTGAAATTCCTGAAAATATCAATAAATAAATATTTGTCTCAATAATTTTGTGGCCACTAACTTTATACTGACACATTTATTTTTTTGTGATCATTTGAAATTACATTAATATAAAATATCCATGTTTTATATATCATGGAAATTATTATTTCCTAAACAATGTAAAATTACAATATACAATGTTTTATCTTTTTTGTTATTTGATTGACCTCAGAAATATTAATTTTATTTATTTATTTCTAAATACATAAAATTTTCGATATATCATAATGCTTATAAATTAAATTTTTCATTAAATATATTAGTATAACACTAGACATGAAAATATGGGTGGGATTATAATTATATATACCCTCAATGAATTTATTTGTCTTATGAGACAAATCATTTGGAAAAATTAAACTGGGTTTGGTCTATACCAAACCATAAATCAAAATGTATTAGAGAACATTCATTACGTTAAAGATATAATTATATCTAAGATCATGGAATCCAATATTATACATTTTTTTCATTTATAATTATGTTTCTTATTCATCATGTTATTTAATTTATATTATCAATGTATTCACATCTTGGTATGATATTTAATAAACAAAATTACTTTCTAGATATATTCATTTTTATATTTATTGTATCTTTTTCAATCATGATAAATTACACTACAAGTAATTATTACCTATCAACTAATCCCACACATCATTTTTATACTTTCTCCTAGTATATTGTGAATGATATTAATATTAATATTATATATGTCCATGTGTATCTTATTATATGTCTTTAATAATTCCAATAATATTTTGGACTCATGTATGTTCCTGGTTTATCAAGACTACAAAACTAATTGGAGATTTAGGATGATATCCCCTATATCTTATAATAATGTAATAATGTGGAAACTGGAGACGTGATACAATATTTTGGGATTTTGAAGTTGGTATTAGAAGATGTTTAATAGAATACATGGGAACTCGATTTAGGTAAACATATATTATAAAATAGAATCATATGAAAAACATCTAAGATATTTATAACTTTATGAAATCATAATAAATGTTTTGGTAAGGTACTGATTATGTGATTTTATATGGGATACATCCATATCAATATATTATAAGTGAATGATGTTTTAGAAAACATACCTATATGGATAATAAATCAGAAAAGAGTCAGTCAAGTATATCTTGAAAATCATTCTAATTCATGGTGATTGTGCCTTACTAAACACTATATTTATTAGAAGGAAGGTATATAGTTGGGATAATTCATAGTTTCATAGAATTATTTTTTGAAATATTTCATAAATATTTATGATTTTTAGATATTTTAAGTGAATCCATATTTGTTATTTTGATATTTATAATTCTTAAATATTCAATTTATGTTATGTGTAATAGAAGATTTATAATTATATTTATGTATTAATATTCCTAATGTTATCATCTAATCCACTATATTCAATTATTTTGATATGGATATTTTAATAAATGTTTCTATCAAAACTCTTGTCAAATGTAGAAAATTAAATGATGCAGAAGACAACAGAAATATAGTTATAGATGTGTAGTTCATGGTTATATTTTGGCCACTAACCTAGATTATCACTCATAACTATTCCAATATTGATAATCATATTGATCAATAATATAATATGCCAATATAACATTTTTTCATGAAATAAAGCCTCCTGTTTTTTGGACTACAAATTCAGTTTTTTCTATGAAATTGACAAATTCCATTGAAAAGATATTTCTAGATATTTTAGGAGATAAAAGGGAAAATTTTGTAATAGAGTTATATTTTATCAAATGAGATATTTATCAATGGTTCCCACTAATTCAAAATACTATTGATTAAGAAGAAATAGATCATATGTAATAGAGATATTTTAATGTAACATTCTTCTATAAATATACCATAAATGATAAATAAAATAAAATTAAGAGAATGTTTCTCATTTTAATAAAAAAATATAAAGAATGTGTACCAGAGATTATATTTGTTTTAGAAGAGTATCCTGGTATACTATACATTTCATATGTAACTCAGAATGAAATATTGTTTTTTTCATTAAAGGGATTAAGACAAGTATCTTAAGGGAAGTTTCTCTAAAAAAATTTACAATGTATGATGACATAGTATTATGTTCTTTTAATAAAGCTAAACAATTTTATAGATCCTATATATTTTCAAGAAATACTAAAAATATGAGGTCCACTATATAATATGTAAAATGGAACGCATAATTGATAAAGGAGAAAATGATGAAATTTCCATATTCTGAAAATTAAGGAATGAAATGTCATTGAAAACAATTTATAATCATGAGATCTATCTACATGTGGGGGGATAAGGGTAATATAACTAATTAATTTAAGGAAAATAATGATTCCAATAATATCCAATTATTCAACATTAATAAAATTTATTTTTATTGAAACAAATGTACCATGAATCAAGTGAATTTAAAATAGAATAATCCCAAGGGAGAAGGGATAGAAAATATGAATACTACAACTATGTTTCATGTTCCAAAAGATATGGCAATATGTGCATTATTCATGTCCTTAAATTTAGTTAATTCTATTGTTGAATGAAGATGAATTCCATCTTTTTTATCCTCTACGTTAGATAAGAAAATTAGATATATCCCTATAACATTTATAATGGAGTTTTTCAGTAAAGACACCATTGGGGAATCCTCTATAGTAAAGATGTGTTATTATATTCATTTTAAGCCACAAAAACATGCCCAGTCTATATAAATTGTTTTAATACCTATAGTTTAGATATATATAATCCTTCATATTGAAGACATTTCAAAATATAGTGAAAGATTTTATTACAAGGAGATGTAAATTACAATTCATCATGATGATGTCTGATTCCTTTTCATTAGAGGGTAGAATTGATTATTTGATTTATGACTTGATCCAATGATAATAGATCTTCTAAATAAGAGTCATTGGAAAAAAAGAAGTCATAATCTACATATTGAAAATGTAATATTCATATTGAGGATGTACCTATTTTATAGGAATACATTTAGGAATTTCTATAGTAATTATTTTGGAATCTAATAGAATATAATGTTTAATTTTATTTATATTTAATACATGATGCATGACCAATATCAATGACACCATATATAATGAAAAATGGTGAATTATTGTATTTAATGAAAACTAGGGGATTTGTATGTTTTGGGATTTGTATGTCTCAGTGATTCAACTTGGTACACCATTAATTTCATTGGGACGAAATATGTATCAATTTGGTTGTTCATTAACTATAGTAAAATCCATGCTATTATGAAAGGTAACTAGTATACTCGGACTCTAATTTATAACTTATTCAAATAAATTCATATTGGTAAATTTTATTAATGATTGAAAATTTATCTTCGTATCATCAATTTTGATTAAATAAGGATGATATTTCTATGAAAACAATTAATATAAGGCATATAGGTTACATTATTACATTGATACATTTTGTACTAACCAATGTGAAGTGCATTGTGTTGCATTTGTTGTCAATGAGGCATGAAGTTGTCTTGGAATGAATGGATGTCAAGGAGTCAAGATGTGAATGTCAAAGGATGTGATGGTGATGGTAATGAAGGAGAATGGCCATGGTACACAGATGCATGTCACTTAGGAGATTCACTAAGTGACATAGGAGATTATGGTTGAAACATTCTCCATGAACATCAGACGATTGTTGAGCTGATCATTAAGTTCCAAGAACTTGTATCAACTGGATACAATGTCACAACAAGCTTTAGAAGACCATGCATTGTATTGACAATGCATGATGAGATGAGAAGAAGATCCATCCACAACTTCTAAGTGGATGAAGTGGTTTAATAAAATCCATGCACTAACACTTAGTGCATGTGAATCTGAAGAAGTCCCAATTTGATCTCTGATTAGATCAACAAAGTTTATTGAAGAAATATTTGATTGAGGAGCTCGGTTGAAGATGAAGAAACCTTTTGAATTCCATATCCTGAGTGAAGATTATATGTTGAGGAGGATTAAGGAATTCTTAAGAAGTAGAGAAGGGAAGAAATTGAGAAGAAGAATGAAAGGGCTTGATATGGCATTTTACATGGAGGACTTTGTTTTTTTACAAAGTCTTATTCAGACTTAGCCAAAAAATATGGCCAGCCCGTGAGCACCTTGTGGGTTCAACCCCAAGGCTCATGTGGGCCTAAGGCGCCACGCCCAAGGGGGAACCCGTGGGGCGAGCTCAGGGCGGCAGGGGCGCACCCGCAGACACCACAGAGGCGCTGGGGAACACCCGGAGGAGCGCAGGGGGCCGTGTATAAGCCCCCGAGGGCACGCGGTGGTGAAACCCGCGCGCCGGAGGAGCATAGTGGGCGCTAGGAGCGCGCCCGCAGGAGCAGAGAGTGGGCGCAGAGCGCGCCCGCAGGGAGAACACGGTGCGGGGCGGCACCGTGGAGGGAGAGGATTCAACTGGCGAGTAGCGGTGAGTGACAGGGTAATAAGCCGCGATAAAACTGGGCGGCGTTTCGATGTGGGACGCGGGATTTTCCCGCGGAAGAGATCCTGGCCGTCCGAGCCATCGCGCGCTTGATCTACGCCGCACGATCCATCCGCGGCGAGATGATCTGATCCAGGCCGTCCGAGATCAATTGAATCGCCGATCCAACGACTGCGAATCCGTCTTCCTCCTCAAGCTCGAGCCGAAGCCTCCCGCGTACCTCCTTCAAACCAGAGGCCTCCCGAAGAAGGATTTCGAGCTCCCGGCCACCGCTGATCGAAGTAAAGCCACCCTCATGCTCGTCTGGCCATAACGAACCGAACCATGCTTAAAAATATACATGCATGCAATGTATGGAGAATTTCGAATGAGGCTGAGGCAAACGGAGTTGCCGAGGCATCGGGGTATTTGTGTTTTGCATGGATCAGCCTAAACCGAAGGCTGTGCATGCGTTATGAGTCGCATGAACGTAGAGAAAAAATAAATGGGAACCCGCGTGGAAACAGGGGAAAGAAATTAAGATTTGGAAAATCTTGATAACCCGAAACTTTCGGGAGTTCAAAGATTTATCACGCGGAAGTTTTGGGGATTCTCTGCCTATAAAAGGAGAGGCCGAGACCTCATTGTTGCTTGCTGATCCTTTCTTGAAAATCAGAAGTCCCGTGAAGCTCTTTGCCTCGCGAAGATCTGCCCCGCGCATCCCACTTGCGCGGCAGTGTGTTCCGGTGCCACCCGAGGCCCGAAGGAGTTCCTTTCGCGCACCCCTTGCGCGAAAGAGGTGAAGAGTCCCCTGCGCGCTAATACCTTGTGCGGCAGGAAGAACCCAGGGCCGCAACTTCTTGTGCCCGCGGTTGGTCGAGGCCTTGCGTGGACGCTTGGCTTGCGTGGCTGTGACACTTGCATGCCCCTCGGCCAGTGCACCTTGCGCACCAGAGGCAGTACCACCCTTGTGGCTTGCGCGACCGAAGCCCACCACACCTTGTGCGGCTGCCCCTTGCACCAAGACACCTTGCGCGCCTCCTTGTAGAAAGGGTTCAAGTGAGAACACCCAACGGCTTGTGTGTGTGTGCACAAAAGAAACAACAAGGCCGAGACACATTTGTGTGTGTGCAAAGAGAGGAAGGCCAAGGCTTTGAGCCTTGTGTGCAAAAAGAATAAGAAGAGGCCGTAGCCCTTGTTGGGTATGCACACTTGAAGATTAAAAGAGAAAGAACAAATTGTGTGTGCAAAGGAAGTGAAAGGCCGTAGCCTTGTGTGGGTGAAGTGAAGACCACACCTTAGTGTGTGTGTGCTAAATTGAAGAACCACCTATGGGTTAAGTGTGTGCAACAACAATAAGAACACACTTTAAGTGTGTGCATTTGAAGAGGCCGAGGGCTGTGACCTTGTGTGTGCATACCTTGAAGAACAAACTAAAAGAACACTAAAGTGAGTGTGTGCAACAAGAAGAGGAGAATAGGCCAAGTCTAAAGTGTGTGCAAAGTGAAAAATTTGTGTGTGCAAATTAAAGAAGTGGCCGAACCTAATGTGTGCACTAAGAGTGTATACACATTAGAAGAAGAAGAAGGAGTGACCCAAACTAAAGTATAACACACTCTAAGTGTGTAATAAAATTGAATTAAGTGTGTGAAGTTCAGTGAAGGTGTGTGCTTAAAGTGACTACACCCTTTGTGGGTCTACTGCACCAAGAGGAAGAAAAGGAGAGTGCATGCATGCATGCATGCACATGCACACGTGAACAAAGCCAAATCAGTGGTGTGCAACTGAGACTGGACCAGACCGAAGATAAAGATATTATTTGTCTGAGCATTCAGTAATTGGAGAGAAGCCGGGGCGTCCTTAGAAGAAGGTGATAAAGCCCGAGCAAGATGAGAGGACCTGTTCACCACAAGTGATCAGAAGAAGAGCAAGGCCAGCAGTCTTTATCCCAGACTGCTGAGGATACTTGAAGAAGCTTAAAGAGAAGAAGAGCTACTCGTGTGACTCGAGGAGCCAGGAGAAGACCCTGTGGGACTCAGGGAGAATAAGTCTTCAGTGGGATTCTGGAGCAGGCCAGTGGGACTCTGGTAACAATGTGGGACGCAGTATAAAGACCCTCCTGTGGGACTCAGGAGAGATACGGTGGGAAGCTGTATCGACCATTGTAATACTAACAGATTATAATGTAAGAATCCATGCTTGGAGAGCATGGCAAGGATGTAGGCCTTTGGTGCCGAACCTTGTAAATCCTTGTGTCCTGTGCCTTTTCATTACTGCATTATCCGGGAAAGGTTGAGAGATACAAGAAGAGTGGATCGAGGCTTTAACCAGCCATAGAGGTTTAATTGATTAAGAATCAATTAGTAAAAAGTTTTAAAGGATCACTGATTCACCCCCTCCCCCTCTCAGTGATTCACACTGATCTGGGCACTTCAATTGGTATCAGAGCGAGGTTACCTCTAAAAGATCCAAGAGAGTCTATATGGAGTGCAGATTTGAGGAAATGAAAGAACAGCCTCAAATGGAGATATCTGCCAAGTCTCTGAAAAACAGAATGAAGAAACAGGAAAAGAAGATGAGGAAGAAGGTTGCTGCAATCAGAGAAACTCCTTCTATGGAAAGAAATGTGAAAGTCACATCAGATGACAATTCCTTTTATCATTCTTATGATGAAGCCTGCTCTAGCTGTGATGAAGATGGAAGAAACAATGACCTTCTAAATGCAATCAAATATCTTCAGAAGACAGTCCCCATGGAAGTGGCAATGTGTATAGCTACAGGTATCCTTGATCTTCAAGAAGAAAAATCACAATTAGTAGAAGAAGCCAATGCAATGAAAGATCAATTGGCTAAAAGGGTTGGTATAACCAACACTCTCAGAAAGCTGGTAAATGCCAAAGATGAAACAGTATCTCTTTGCAATGAAAGATATGAAGACACTTGTGAAGAATTGCAAAGAAGCCTTTCTGAGAAAGAAATCTTTAAAGTAATTATCAAAGATGTTTACCATGCACTGGAAAAGAGGCATAAAGTGTCAATGGTTGTCAGAGATGCTTAACTAGAAGACAAAGTCAAAAGGGTGAAGGAGCTGGACAATTCATTGCAAGAATTGAAGAAGGTGCATGAAGACCAGATGAAACAACTGGTGGAGAATTGGGAAGGAAAGCTAAGAACTATTGAGGATGAGAAGAACTCCCTCAATATGAAATGCTTAGAACTAGAGGTGATATTGAAAAATCATCAATCACCCAAAGCTGAATCCTCCCAGTCAGCTGAAAGAAGACATGTTGCTACTCAAGTATGCTTTGAGCAGGATGATTCTAAGAGAAAGACATCCTCCAATAAAAGTGAAACATCTTCTAGAAAGAAGGTACCATCCATACCATCTTGTACTCATGCTTCTAAAAGTGTTTCTACTAAAAATGAAGGATGGAAGAATAATTCCAAACAAATATGGATGAAGACAGTAAAGAAGCAGAGCTCTCCTAAAACAGCACAACAGGTCAAGAAAAGTACCCTACAATCAGAAGGACTGAAGAGGTCAAGATTCGTGGGACAATGCTGGTGTTGTAACAGGTATGGGCACTGTGCAAATGATTGTTGGTACAATCCACTAAATGTCAAAGCACAAAGGAAGCTCATGCCAAGGGGGAGCAAGCCAGAAGAAAAGAAGAAACATCCACAGGTCCAGAGACATCTGTTTACTGCTAACAGATTTGGATTACTTGACAACATCTGGGATGATTGCAAAAGTGGTCAAAAATATACATGTCAATCTCCAACTGTATCCAGAGCTCAAAGGAAGAAAAGATCACAGAACCTGGATCAGAAAGATTCCTTGGGAAGAAAGCAAAAGAAAGTGGAAGATGCTCCCAAGAAGATTTTGAGAAATGAAGAGAAGTCCTTGGAGTTTGAATCCAAGAAGGGTGATGCATCAAGAAGAGCCACCAAGAAGACATGCTTCTACTGTGGGAAGAAAGGACATATCATGGATCTTTGTAAAGAAGCCATGAAAATCAATAGAAGCCAACTGAACTCAAACAGACAATCAATCCAGAAGAAGCAGAAGGGATTGATTGAAAACAAGTTCCCTAAGAGAGGTAGCTTGACAGCATCAAAAGAACCATGTGGAATTTCGAGAACTGGGGCCACTCTTCCAAATGATTTACTTGTCATATGGCCAAATCAGTTGCAACATGCCAAAGATCTACAAAGAGCTGAAGGTGAAGTTCTAGCAATTGCTAAGACAAAAGGGAAGAAGAAGATTTCACATGAAGATATGTCGAGATCCACACTAGCACAAACATCAAAGAAGATCAAATGTGCAAGTGTGAAGATTGGTGAAAATGGGACATCTCGGTTGAGAGAATCTTCTCAACCTTGTTGTTCACATTGATGAACCAAGGAGGTTCCATCTTATTCCCTTATACATTGGTATATACATGTGCTAACATTGCAGGGAATTGAAGATGATGATCATTCTCAGCTGGAGGATGGTTTGGAAGGAATGGAGTGCACCCCTTGAGGGGGAGCCAATCTGGAGAAGATGATGTTCTAAAATTAATATCATCTTGAGAAGAGCTGAAGGTATTCCAATCATACTTTCATCCCTTGTTTCTTAATTGTATTCATAATGTCAATTAAGGGGGAGTATGGATTGAAGACAAATGGATGAAAGGGGGAGCTTTATCTTTGCACTGAACTTTCTAATAAGTTTTGTGAAGTGTGTGCAGGATTTAGCAATTCATTGATATATCTGAAAAATTTCAAACCCCTGAAGCATGATCTCACATGTACAATGAATTTTGGACAGCTTTTAATTCCTTGGTCATATCACTCTTGTTTTCTACACCGGGTTAGCCCAAGTAGACTTAGAGCTGATTTACTAAAGGTTCTTTGCTAAAGAGAACATGTGACATCATCCCTCTCTCAGTGTTTTTCAAGAAAATACTTTTATAAGGGAGGAAGAGATTTTTGAAAGTGAACCACACCACACCTTTGCATTTGATTGCCAATAAGGGGGAGAAAATATTGGCACACATATTGACCCATTCATATGTGCTGAAGTGGTGTATTGACAACAAATACAAAGGGGGAGATTGAAGTGCATTGTGTTGCATTTGTTGTCAATGAGGCATGAAGTTGTCTTGGAATGAATGGATGTCAAGGAGTCAAGATGTGAATGTCAAAGTATGTGATGGTGATGGTAATGAAGGAGAATGGCCATGGTACACAGATGCATGTCACTTAGGAGATTAACTAAGTGACATAGGAGATTATGGTTGAAACATTCTCCATGAACATCAGACGATTGTTGAGATGATCATTAAGTTCCAAGAACTTGTATCAACTGGATACAATGTCACAACAAGCTTTAGAAGACCATGCATTGTATTGACAATGCATGAGGAGATGAGAAGAAGATCCATCCACAACTTCTAAGTGGATGAAGTGGTTTAATAAAATCCATGCACTAACACTTAGTGCATGTGAATCTGAAGAAGTCCCAATTTGATCTTTGATTAGATCAACAAAGTTTATTGAAGAAATATTTGATTCAGGAGCTCGGTTGAAGATGAAGAAACCTTTTTAATTCCATATCCTGAGTGAAGATTATATGTTGAGGAGGATTAAGGAATTCTTAAGAAGTAGAGAAGGGAAGAAATTGAGAAGAAGAATGAAAGGGCTTGATATGGCATTTTACATGGAGGAATTTGTTTTTTTACAAAGTCTTATTCAGACTTAGCCAAAAAATATGGCCAGCCCGTGAGCACCTTGTGGGTTCAACCCCAAGGCTCATGTGGGCCTAAGGCGCCACGCCCAAGGGGGAACCCGTGGGGCGAGCTCAGGGCGGCAGGGGCGCACCCGCAGACACCACAGAGGCGCTGGGGCACGCCCGGAGGAGCGCAGGGGGCCGTGTATAAGCCCCCGAGGGGACGCGGTGGTGAAACCCGCGCGCCGGAGGAGCATAGTGGGCGCTGGGAGCGCGCCCGCTGGAGCAGAGAGTGGGCGCAGAGCGCGCCCGCAGGGAGAACACGGTGCGGGGCGGCACCGTGGAGGGAGAGGATTCAACTGGCGAGTAGCGGTGAGTGCCAGGGTAATAAGCCGCGAGAAAACTGGGCGGCGTTTCGATGTGGGACGCGGGATTTTCCCGCGGAAGAGATCCTGGCCGTCCGAGCCATCGCGCGCTTGATCTGCGCCGCACGATCCATCCGCGACGAGATGATCTGATCCAGGCCGTCCGAGATCAATTGAATCGCCGATCCAACGGCTGCAAATCCGTCTTCCTCCTCGAGCTCGAGCCGAAGCCTCCCGCGTACCTCCTTCAAACCAGAGGCCTCCCGAAGATGGATTTCGAGCTCCCGGCCACCGCTGATCGAAGTAAAGCCACCCTCATGCTCGTCTGGCCATAACGAACCGAACCATGCCTAAAAATATACATGCATGCAATGTATGGAGAATTTCGAATGAGGCCGAGGAAAACGGAGTTGCCGAGGCATCGAGGTATTTGTGTTTTGCATGGATCAGCCTAAACCGAAGGCTGTGCATGCGTTATGAGTCACATGCACGTAGAGAAAAAATAAATGGGAACCCGCGTGGAAACAGAGGAAAGAAATTAAGATTTGGAAAATCTTGATAACCCGAAACTTTCGGGAGTTCAAAGATTTATCACGCGGAAGTTTTGAGGATTCTCTGCCTATAAAAGGAGAGGCCGAGACCTCATTGTTGCTTGCTGATCCTTTCTTGAAAATCAGAAGTCCCGTGAAGATCTTTGCCTCGCGAAGATCTGCCCCGCGCATCCCACTTGCGCGGCAGTGTGTTCCGGTGCCACCCGAGGCCCGAAGGAGTTCCTTTCGCGCACCCCTTGCGCGAAAGAGGTGAAGAGTCCCCTGCGCGCTAATCCCTTGCGCAGCAGGAAGAACCCAGGGCCGCAACTTCTTGTGCCCGCGGTTGGTCGAGGCCTTGCGTGGCCGCTTGGCTTGCGCGGCTGTGACACTTGCATGCCCCTCGGCCAGTGCACCTTGCGCACCAGAGGCAGTACCACCCTTGTGGCTTGCGCGACCGAAGCCCACCACACCTTGTGCGGCTGCCCCTTGCACCAAGACACCTTGCGCGCCTCCTTGTAGAAAGGGTTCAAGTGAGAACACCCTACGGCTTGTGTGTGTGTGCACAAAAGAAACAACAAGGCCGAGACACATTTGTGTGTGTGCAAAGAGAGGAAGGCCAAGGCTTTGAGCCTTGTGTGCAAAAAGAATAAGAAGAGGCCGTAGCCCTTGTTGGGTATGCACACTTGAAGATTAAAAGAGAAAGAACAAATTGTGTGTGCAAAGGAAGTGAAAGGCCGTAGCCTTGTGTGGGTGAAGTGAAGACCACACCTTAGTGTGTGTGTGCTAAATTGAAGAACCACCTATGGGTTAAGTGTGTGCAACAACAATAAGAACACACTTTAAGTGTGTGCATTTGAAGAGGCTGAGGGCTGTGACCTTGTGTGTGCATACCTTGAAGAACAAACTAAAAGAACACTAAAGTGAGTGTGTGCAACAAGAAGAGGAGAATAGGCCAAGTCTAAAGTGTGTGCAAAGTGAAGAATTTGTGTGTGCAAATTAAAGAAGTGGCCGAACCTAATGTGTGCACTAAGAGTGTATACACATTAGAAGAAGAAGAAGGAGTGACCCACACTAAAGTATAACACACTCTAATTGTGTAAGCAAATTGAATTAAGTGTGTGAAGTTCAGTGAAGGTGTGTGCTTAAAGTGACTACACCCTTTGTGGGTCTACTGCACCAAGAGGAAGAAAAGGAGAGTGCATGCATGCATGCATGCACATGCACACGTGAACAAAGCCAAATCAGTGGTGTGCAACTGAGACTGGACCAGACCGAAGATAAAGATATTATTTGTCTGAGCATTCAGTAATTGGAGAGAAGCCGGGGCATCCTTAGAAGAAGGTGATAAAGCCCGAGCAAGATGAGAGGACCTGTTCACCACAAGTGATCAGAAGAAGAGCAAGGCCAGCAGTCTTTATCCCAGACTGCTGACGATACTTGAAAAGCTTAAAGAGAAGAAGAGATACTCATGTGACTCGAGGAGCCAGGAGAAGACCCTGTGGGACTCAGGGAGAAGAAGTCTTCAGTGGGATTCTGGAGCGGGCCAGTGGGACTCTGGTAACACTGTGGGACGCAGTATAAAGACCCTCCTGTGGGACTCAGGAGAGATACGGTGGGAAGCTGTATCGACCATTGTAATACTAACAGATTATAATGGAAGAATCCATGCTTGGAGAGCATGGCAAGGATGTAGGCCTTTGGTGCCGAACCTTGTAAATCCTTGTGTCCTGTGCCTTTTCATTACTGCATTATCCGGGAAAGGTTGAGAGATACAAGAAGAGTGGATCGAGGCTTTAACCAGCCATAGAGGTTTAATTGATTAAGAATCAATTAGTAAAAAGTTTTAAAGGATCACTGATTCACCCCCTCCCCCTCTCAGTGATTCACACTGATCTGGGCACTTCACAATGAAACCTCTATTTTGGGGATATAATTAAAAAATATTCATGGAAACCATGATATTTTTTTAATTATTAATTATATATTGGTTTAATATAAAATCTATGGGAACCATGATAATAGCTTGAAAATCATTCAAGAGTATATTTGGGGAAATACTAATATGGGAATTTGGGAATTGAGAAATCAAGATTATGATTTTATCATTTATTTTGAATATTATCTTAAGGATGGAATCTTATTTTATCCTATGAAGGAAACTATAGTCAATGAATATCCTACATTATCAAACATAATGATGGTACATAGTTTCATTCATATGGAAAGTTAATATCAGTGATTTTTACAAATCATTTCTTGAATTGATAATATCTTAATGATGTTTACGTGAATAGGGGTTAAATTCATAGCGATAAAATGATTGAATACAATTATTTAAATAATTTATGCTGACATAGGTTAATGAATTTATTTTGACACTACCATCACAAAAAGATAAATTTGTGATATTTAGTGATGCATATATGAGTTGAAATGGGGGTTTTTCTTTTACAAAATGATAAATTCATTTTATTTTAATCATGGTAGATAATGAATAATGAAAATAACTCTAAAAATTATGATATCATGTTTGTATTTGTTATATATTCATGGATTTTATGAATAAATTATCATTATAACGAAAAATGTGACATATACAAATATCAAAGGATTCATATATATATCTCTCTTCGTAAGAATATTTCATGATGTTGAAAATATGATAACATGAATTACTCAAGGACTATTATTTCTCAATACACTACTAATATTCGATGGAAAATAAGGAAATATGTCAATTATGTAGGAAATATCATTGAGTCCTTAAAAAATGATTATTTGATGAGATCTTGTGATCATTTAGTTTGTAAATATGTATATGGGAATCATTATAGAGGTTGAAATATCACTAATTTTTTAAATGATCTCAAAACCATGATTATAAGAAAAGAGTTAAATTTTGTAACAAGATGATGAGAATTTTCAATTTAATGTAATTTAAATAATGATGTAACATATTCTAAAATCATAAATTAAGATTTCATTTAGAAATTTGGAATGAGAATGTGTGTTCCATCTATAACGATGCAGAATAATAATTGTTTAATTATTCTCATAGATCTAATTTACATAAACAACATATTAATATCAATATGTATATGAATTTGAGGAAATATTTTTCAAGGGATAATATAATGAGGGAATTTTTTGAATATGTATCATGATTATTAGGTTTGCAATAGTTGAATGATTAATGATAATATCATTGAGGAGTCATGCTTCTTGTACTTATTTCTATTTCAAAATAGGATGATATTAAACTGGGAATGTTAGTATATTAAAAATGATTCCACAAAATAATGACACAATATGGATATTATTGATCACTTAACCAAATATAATCATTTCCGTTATATAATAGAATATTTAGACTTCAACTCTTTTAAAAATTTTATATAAAATACATTTCAAGAATTAATGGTATACATCATTCAATTTATTCAGATTGTGATACATGATTTACAATTAAATTCTATAAAAGGCTTTAGAAGGGACTTAATACAAAACTTTATTTATTAACCTCTTATTATCCTCAAATAGATCTACATCAAGAAAGGTCTATTAATACATTATAATACGTATTAATATCATTCTCACATAACCTTATATAAATATGGAATAATGTTAACCTTTTTTACATTTTCATGATAATAATTTTTCATTTCAAGAATTCAATTTACGTCTTATGATGAATTATATGTAAAGATTTTTCTTAATTAGAATTTATGAGGTGGAGTTTTTGATAGTAAAAATTTAATCCCATGTCATTTTGAGGAGACAATGAAAAAGTAAACACTATTTAGAGTCTTATTAAATCATATCAGAAGATGGAAAATAGTTTTGTTGACACCCAAAGGAATGATTTTGAATTTCATTTGGGATATAGTGTTTTCATGAAATATTCTCATGTGAATAATTTTATAAGGTTTGATAAGAAAGGGAAACATAACCCCATATATGTTTGTACTTTTAAAATTATTTAAATAACCAGAGATAATGATTTCTAATTTTTAATGAAACATATCTTCTCTTAATCACCTGATAGGTTACAAACCTCTTTGATAATGAATTATATTCCTAGCCACAGGGATGTGCTCACCTTTGAAAAATAGAATTGGAAGATGAAATATCATATGGTGATGGGCCTATACAGATTCATTACACTATAGAGAATGTGTTGAGGTATCATATGACTTGACTACTAAAGGTACGTTATTGAATAATTGAGGAACCAATTTGGGAACCTATGTGTTTTATTAATAATAACAACCATCATTAATTTATAATATAATATCCATGAATAATGCAAGGATAATTTTTTAAACGAGGGATTATTGTAAAAAATGGACATAGATTACTATTATTGATAATTTTACTTTAATAGAACTATTATAGAATGATTTTTTTTTATATTTTATGGAACATAGATTCTAATTTTATATTATGAATATAAATTTTTAACAATCTATATGAAAATAATCAAATAATATGTTTTTAAAATTTTTCCTTACAAATATTATTTTTGGAATGATTGAAAATGCAGTATTTGACTATTAACCATATTAATTATAATTATATTTTATAAAATTTAATATTAACCATTAATTTATGGTAAATATTTTTGATATAAATATATTATTTTTTAGAGGAGGAAATTAATATTTTTTTTAAAAACATTTTAAAATTCATTATATCATTATATTTAATTAAATTAAATAATATTTTCTTTACTGAATGATTTAAATCAAATGTATATAATAAAAATCAACATTTTTTAATTTAAATTCATATATGGATGATTACTAGTAACCTAATTAGTTTAAGATCATCATTTCCCAGAAAAAGTGATTTCATGAAAACTATTATGCTTCATCATTTTCATGTACACTATTAAATTAAATTATGCCAATTATATGAATTAATTTCAAAAAAATGAATTCAATATTTAGAAAAATTAATTCAATTTTTTAAATGAGGTCACAATCATGTTGTTCATAGTTAATTAAAACATTAAAAAACTTTCCATATTGTTATGTTAAAAACATGATTAAAGGGGACTAACAAATAATCATAGGAGTTAAAATATCCAAAAAACATTCTAAGACCATGTTTGTTAATTTTATTTCATACATAACCATATTTACTAATAATATGAGTTACTGTGGAAACATTTTTCAATAAATGTAACTTAATATTATTGAAAAACATTGAGTAATTATAAGTGTTGCACTCAACCTAATTATAATACGGCACCTCATCCCCTCATTTCCACAAACCCGATGACACATTTAGCTCGAAAAATATCATTAAAATTTTCCCCCAATTTCCATATTCATTTTATATAGTATCTTTATTCAAAAAATATCACCCCTAGGGTACTTATTAAGGGATCCAAAAGGGGTTTATCTATGAAAGCATAATCATATTTATGATGTTATTTCATTTTTACTCAATATTTTACCATGTTAGACTATTCAATAAAAATTGAATTATATTAACAACATTATACAAAATATAATTAGATGTTATTATTTTTATGTAAATTTTTTATCCATATCAGTCTATATAAAATGTGAAATAAATCAACCACTCTTGCGTACAATGGACTACCACCTCTTAAATCGATGGAATTTTTTTCATCAATAACTCAAATGGATAGACATAATCAAGAATATAATGAATATATATGTATTTTAGGAAATAATTTTTATTGTATAAAATTAATATGAAATCATAGTACATTAACTTTAAATAATTAATAAAAATATAATATCCTCATGGCTATATACAACCTACCATCTCCACGAAGTGATGTGATTAATTTTCAATATCAAAATTTCAATAATTTATATAAAAATTATTATAATGAATAAATATGATTTTTATAACATTAATATATTCTTGATAATTTTTTAAATTCTTTATTTAAACCTGAATCAGTTTTTCCAAGATAAAATGTGTTTGAGAAAATGAAGTAGCTAACACAAGAAAATATTAGTAATAACGAAGCTTTATTAACAAATCTCATAAATTTTATCATAAGTGAATCATATATGATATTGAAAATATTAATATAAGTATAGTATAAATTTTAAAAAACTAAAACCATTATATTGGAAAAAAATTATTGGTCCACAAAAATGATTTTTGATGTATGATATTTCGTCTCAATTTCAACTCCATTTTGATATTATTTATCTTATAGTATTATATACTTTTATGTGATGTATATAAATAGAAATAGATATATTTAACATGAATAAAAAATTAACCATGGTTATAAATGTTTCAATTCATATTTATTAAATCAATGGGTTATAATTTAAATGTTTCTATAGATATAATGATTTATTTTACTGATTAATTATTTTGGAGTTACATTTATATTAGTAGAACTAATTTTAAAATTTATTATTCATAGACTATATCTATTTTATTTACATTTGGATATTTAAGATAATGAATTATGTTAATATATTTTTAACTCTCCTTATAACATGAAATATTCAATAAAATGCTTAAAAAATTATTAATATTTATCAATTGATCAGATATATTTTCTTTCCATGAACATATTTTTATAAATTGTATTTCAAAATTACATTTTCATTAACAAAATATTTTATTAATGAAATTTCATGAAATCCATGAATCATTATAATATTATAAAGTAATATAAAAATTATCTTTTGAATGTAATTTTATTTAAATTTCTCTATAAAAGTAAAACGGAATATTCCATTTAACATATATGACATTAATATATTATATCACTATTATGACCATTTTACACTCTATTTTGGTTCATGTTAATTTTTTCCATTATTTTCCACTGAAAACAAATTTAATTATTATTATTTTAGTTATTATATTATATTTAATATCATTCTCTAAAATATGTGAAATTATGAAAAATACCTATATTATATCTCATTAATTTTTCAATCATTAACATTATATTGAAATATTCACCTACTGAGGATCATTGGAAATTAAATTTCTGTTAAATACAAATATTATATCTATCGTGGTTATGAATATTTTTTGAATTATATAACATTTTAATATATGTTTTTTTTATTGTTATTTGATTGACTACATAAATATTGATATTTTATATTATTTAATTATATAATTAATTTATGTATATGAAATATTTTATTTTAATTAAATTGATCATTTAATATATAAGGAATGAATTGGACATGTAGTGATTGGTGGACCCCAAAATTATATGTCCCTTCAATGCATAGATTTTTCTTATGAGACAAATTAGTTTGGAAACTTATTAGGGTTCTGTTTTATACCTATCCATTGATTAAATTATCTTTCCAAAATTACAGTATTGTAAATATATCATGATGTTTGAGATCAAGATGTCAAATATTAAGAATTTAAATCATTTAGAATTATTGTTGTTATTATAAATTATATTATTTAATTCATATTATCAATGTATGTATTTATATGTAATGTTATTGATAAAATGAAATGTGTATTCAGTTATTTACTTGTCCATATTGATTATTCCTTATTTACACATGATTTTTTTGTAAGTAACTATAACTAACAATATATGATCACCAATTATTTTTATTCCATTACATATAATACGAATAAGGATAATATATTTAATATCATGAATGAAATAGTTTCCCCCATACTGTGAAATTTATAACTCCAACGTAACATTTTTATCAATTATGTATCTTGTTATTCCAGAGTATGAAACTAAAATGTCCTTATGGATGAGATAACATGTATCTTAATAAAATTTAATAAATTAGATACTAGATCTCAGTTAATTTAGTTTAGGTTTTATTTATATATTAGGTATTCATCATATTATTAAAATATTTTCCTCAATCAGTAACATTATGTAAATAAACTAACAGATAAAAAAATATCATGAAAACTTACATAGAAACATATGTAATTTTTATTATATTTTTAAATAAATACTATCTATATATTATATTACATTAAGTTACCTTGTAATTATATACATTGTATAAATTAAATGGGATCTAAAATTGAGATCATGAAGCATGCATTAAACAATTAGTGATACCAATACCCAATGTTAAAAATAAAAAATAACTAACTATATGTTAATAATATATGATAATAATTAATGTATATAAAAAATAATTTATAGGAATAAGTTTATAAAAAAGAGTATTAATATTTTTTCATATCTTAGAGGATGTTAGAAGATATTTTTCAATATGGGGAAACAATTTCTGAGTATCTTGTATCAAATTTCACACCTCGATACATATTTCTTATTATACACCATGTTTTCCATGAAATGGTATATTTTTTTACTTAATAATATTAATTATAAATATTTAATGCTATTAGGTGTTCTATTCCACATTTTTTATCTTGAGGGACTATGATTCACAAAATTACAAAATCTGTGAGTGGTTATGCCTACAAAATTTTCTTCCATTAAGTTACAATCATTATTATTAAACTCTCTTATTCTATTATTTATTTATTCTTCCAAAAAAATAACATTTATTATATTTCCTCTATACAATTTTTGGGATATATATAAATAACATATAACATAATTATCAAATAATTCTTACCAAAAAATATTATGTTACTTAATAAGGGTTTCTAGGTATTAATTAATATTTCTTGTGGAAATTTTATTATTATATAATTATTTATGATTATAATTATATATATTATAATTTCATATATATATATGATTTCATTATTACGATATATATAATAGTATTTAATGTTCATTATCAATCTTCATCTATCTTTGGGCTTCAATTCAATATTTATGAAAGACACAATAGTTTATCTCAAAATTTTATTCATTGATACATGATTTGAATTAATAACAAAAAAAATAGTTTATAGACTAAATATTTGACACATTATATCATGTTTTTATCATGTTACATTATATTGAGTGATTTATTTTAAAATCCATCAACTGATGGGGTTTTCATCTTTCTCAACCCGATTTCACATTCATTGTGTTTCACATGGAATATGTATTTTATAACCATCCCCCAGTATTCTATGGATGAATTATTATTATATATTGACAGTGAAGTTTTTATATAACCCATTTAATAGAATACAAATAAATATATTTTTTATTATTAGTGAAATTTATTTAAGATTTATATAGCCATCCTTTTTGTTTCTCAGGATTGATAATGTCTCTATTATTCAATTTATTTATTGACAATTTTTGGTTATTTAATATAATTCAATATAAATTCCAATATTTATAGATTACTATCTAAATTTTATTATCTAAGGCTTTATTATTTGTATCATTGTTGTGTTGAAAATATTTTTCTTAATGAAGTGACAAGTGAGGTTTATTATTGCAAATCCCCTCTATGCATTAGTTAGTATCATATGATAAATGTTTTGGAGTTTGGTGTAAGACTACCCAACACAAGAACGGTTTCATTGTCATGAACATGATGTAATGAATTGTCTATTAGTATTTTACTTGAATGAAAGGATGATTTCTTGGATGTTTCCTTCATGGTTAAATGTTTTTTGAATTATGCAATACATCACAAAAAATTCATCTCATCTTATCCACATGATATTTTATATTATTACGCCATTAATGGATTTATTTCTATATATTTTTTCCTACTACTTTTAATTTTTGGAATCTTATTTACCCATTCAATGTAAATCATTAAATGATATAATCCAATATACATTTTCCCTTACTTCTTGTTTGAGTTAACCAATCTTATATATCTATTCACCTTGGATATGAAATAAATTATTACTCATGATATTTATGACATAATATCACGTGTTAGGGGTGATCTCTGATATATGTTGAAGACATATATAGGATTAGGTAGTTTCATATACAATGAGTAATTTCCTTTTAATTAAAAATAAATTTATTTTTTCATTTATTTTGATCGTATTATCCAAATCTCTAAACATAAAATGTTGTGGGAATGTAGTGTAATTGAATATTTTATTTAAATAATGTTCTTATGGAATAGTAAATTCGGAAAATAAACATTATTATAAAACAAAATATTGAATTTATGTGTTTTCTGCTTTAGATCAGAGAGTACGACTCTGGGGAATCACACTCTATGTATTATAACATTTATGAAATAATAGATTTTATATTTTTGTACATATTTTTTAAAAGAGGGACCTATTTATATTTTTAATGTTTATGATTATTTTTTGCCATAAATTTTTTCTTATTATATCTATTAGAACTAGATTTACCCTTTCATATCTATATTTCCTCAATCATGTATTAATTATTTTTTAAATAAATTCTATACATCAAAATAACACCTAAATATTATACTGGTTGTTAAAATGAGTCTTTTGGATTATTAATCCTATGTAATGGGGAGATTATTGAATTTTCATGACTTTTTGATTGATTTTATCATATTTATATAGGGTTTTTTCATTCATATATTTTTTAACTCTTAGGAATATAAATACCATAACTTTTTTAACGACCTTATTCATTATGAATTTTGAGTGCCTAATGTAATTTTAAATTTAAATTTGTAGAGGGTTCGGTTTTAAGAAAATGAGTAATGGGTTGTTATTAATTTTGGATTTACATTCATATGATTTTTTAAAACGGAAAATTGAATTTTATGATTTTTTGGTGTTTATGAGTATGTTATATTGGTCTATAGTGGGTGAGATCCTAAAAGAGTTGAGAAACATTACTTTAAAAGTGTGGTAGGGTATTCACATGATGAAGGAATCATTTTTTGTCTTCTTGTGGGTCATAAATAGAGTAGTTTTGATGTTGGATTCATACTTAGGTGTAAAAATTGTGTGAATTATTTTTCAAACTATGTTATATTCATGCTAGAGTGGTTTTACACTTCTCAGAGAAGGGTTTATGGTGTATATCCTCTTCACTATGTGATCTGGGGTTTACTACTCCATTTTGTTGGGTATGGTAGGTAATTTATCAGTGGGTAATCTTTTTTATGAATACCATATTATCATTTGTATTTGGTTGACTAAATAGAGTGGGAGATAACATTATAAGTCTTATTTAACAAAAATAATAAATTTTTACATGTATATATTAGGGATATTTCATCACATGGATTCAAGGAATCCCTCTATAACATAATACCATGCTATATCCTCATTTTTGACATTGATTAAATTTTTTTATTTAGGTATGTTATAGAATTATATTTATATATCATGGTTAAATCATTTTATTTGACGGTTCCCCATGCGTGCCTCATAAGGTTATTTTTGGGGAATTATTCAATTTGTCATTCATCAGTTTTTGTGAGGTATTCCTCCATTTCTACTTCAATATAATTTAATGAGAATTTGGTTTAAATGGATCATTAAATTTGATATTCAATTGGTGTATTTTTCATTGGTCATGGTTTGGGTGTATGACAGAAGTATAACATGTCATATTACTTTGGGTTTTGGCATCACAAGTTCGCATAAGGCGTTGGTCTTAGATTATTCCTAGTAATAGTTTTAATATAAAATTTTCAATTAATTAATTTTATTATGATTGTTGATGATATAGTTTTGTATATACTCAAAAAATGTTACTAAAATAATAAGGATGACTATTGATATTTGGGTTATGTATGGTAGGTATGAATTTATTTAAGAATCTTAGTTTTAGGTAGTTTATTTGTTTTTTTAATTAATAATAATTTTTTCTGTAAATTTTACTTGTCACATTGTCTTATTATATGATTTTATGGATGTGAATCAACGAAAATGTTAATATTCACAATATATAGTACTAAAAGTCTTGATGTTAATGCCTTCAATGAAATAATAAAAGTGCCCCTCCCTATGGGTAATTCAGTGGAGTGTGTGGAATATCAAATATAAAATTAATTCCATTTTAAAATGTGATTTTAAAAAGATTAAATGATTAAAATATAAATTCAGTGTAAATTGATATATTTTTAAACCATATATTGAAATAGAGCTTCAATATATAAAAACATGTTTTCTACAGAATGCCTTGTTAGACTTGTACATCATCATAACTGAGTGAAATGGATTATGATCCCTTTTTTGATAATAATGTAATGTTATTTGACTTTGGATTTAATGGATATCTTGAATGCATTTTATTGATAAATGTTTCCATATTTTAACTTATATGGGTGATTACATGGTTTTTAAATCATATTTCATTATTATTCATCCTTACTATTATATTTTTCTTGGAAGTCGTTATATAATGATATGTTATGTTTGCGTGGCCCTATAAGATGTAATGACCCTGAATTTCTGTGGATTTTTTTAAATACATGGGAATTTTAGAGTCCGCAGTTTTTGACGGCGCCTAATTCTGAAGCACAGTGTGCCCAAAATCAATTAATGAAGTTTTTTTTGGGTACGTTCAGTAAACATACATGCCGGATTGTATATCTTTTGAACTGGTGCTAGGAATTGAAATCCGACGACACTGTTGAACTCATAGCGTTGGTATTCGCCTAAGTTTTCCTTTACCAGAGTTGTGTTTTATCGAGAGAGGAATTTAATTTTGTGGGTTTTCTACGTAACTTAAATAAAAATATGACTAACAGATTTTTTATGAATGTGGTGGTTTAATCCTCAAAGGGGAAGATGGAGGTGGTCCCACCCCCCCATAACCTCCCATGGGAGGATGTTTTAGGGTGGGGCCCACCCAAACCCTTTAACTCCTCTTCACCACCCTTAACTCATGAACTCCCAATTTATGGTGGAGCCTTTCCACCATCCCTCTTAATAGTCCCAACAAAAAATAATTAATGACTCAAATAATTAATTTGAGTGATTTGAATTCTTTTGAATTCATAATGCCCACATTAAAATAAGTGAACATATTCTTTTATTTTGTGTTGGCATAATCATTGGATATCTTGGGAGAACTCTTGGAAGAACATCATCCTATCGACGAAGAATGCCTCTCATCTCCGAAGGACAACGAGCGTCAAGTACTTCCTTCTTCGCCCAGAGAAAAGATGGGAGGCACCGCTGCCCATAAAGTACACCGAGGGCATCGACTCAACTCGCCATCACCGAGCTCTACCTCCTTTGATGTTGATGGAACAACATCTGTTTTCCGAGATGTTCATCTTCCATGACTCAACAACATTAAACAACAAAATACGAGGTAGGTAAAATTGGATTATGCTTACGTATGATTTATACCCTCGTACTTGGAAACAAGTTTTTTGGATTGACGGTGGCCAAATTTTTATCACCTAACGCGGAGGGCGCATTTCAAACAAACATGGACTGACGTCCCTCCGTTGAATCTTGTTTGTGTTGACGATGGAGGCGGAGTCGGTAGGGTGAGGTGTCGTCGTACCGTTCCAGAGGAAGGGTTCCATGACCATGTGGGCCAAGATAGACGGAAGAGGTGCCAACGACTGGAGGCCGCAGCGGTAGATGTGTCCACGTGCCGACCGCGTGGTTGGGCCAGCGGCCGCTCGGGCCGCCCAGTCCACGGGACGACCGACCGGGTAATCCAGTCGGCCCGCTGGTGAACCGCAGCACCCACAGGTGCCATGTGAAGAAGGACACAGCCTGCATCCATGGGATACTTTCCTGGGTGAACTAGCCGGCCACGTGCAGGCTAGGATGGAGGACCGTGGTGCCCGCAGGCGCCACGTGGTAAGAATCACGGCCCGCAGCGCGGGCCGCTTGAGTCGGGCCGAAATGGCCGGCTATGACCAACCGGAAAGAGGAGGAGGTGGCAATTCATGGTGCTTCTAGTCGAACCGGATAGGCCTGTAGTGCGGTCCAGGTCCGTAGGTGGGCCACACCCCACCGGGTCAGGCCGACCCGCCCGCCCACTGGGCCTAACGGGTCGGGCCCCATCTTCACTTAATGGAAACTATCTCATAGACCATGCGTCTGATTGAAGCGCCGTCTGTGAAACTGAGACCCTCTCAATGAGGAAGTCCTTTTTAAATTATATATGTAAGTTTTGGGAAAATATGGAAAATGGTTGGGTTGGATCGATCATAAAATCCAACGGGGCCCCTGGAATGAAAATTCCAAAAACTCTCAGACCGATCGTCTGATTGACGTGCCATCTATTGCGTTGAGATCCTTATGATGAGACAGAACTACATGATACATCAACTCATGAATTCATTGTAGTTGATGTATCAACACTTGGCTCGAGGAGTGGACCCTCCTGGAATCGAGCGTGCTGTGTGCGGGAACCCTAGGTCTGGCTATGACTGTGATGACTACTGTTCCAGAATCCTCCATGGGTTCAACAGTGATGACTACTGTGTCAGGATCCTACATGGGTCTGATAGTTCTGAATTCTATTCTTGGATCCTATGTGGGTCTGACAGAATAGATGTTCTGGTATCCAGTGTGGGTCCAATAGCTTAGTTGAATCAGTGATTACATCTAATCATGTCTATTACTCTAGAGTAGCTGGTCATGTATCCTGTGTGGGTCCGACAACTTATCTGGTCCTGTATCATGTGTGGGTCTGAATGTTTAGATGTATCAGTGAATACATCTGATCATATCTTTTACTCTAGAATAGCTGGTCCTGTCTACTGTGTGGTTCCGACAGCTTAGGTGAGATAACTGGTCATGTATCATCTGTGGGTCTGACAACTTAGCTGGTCCTTTATCCTGTATGGGTCCGAAGGCTTATATGATCCAGTGGCTACATATGATCATCTATATCTCTCTAATAATGTAGCATAACTGTGTGAGCTGAGTCCTGTATTTTAACTATTATCATCATGGTGATTGACTTTACATTCTTTGTGGATGGAGTTGTGCTTGGGATCGAGAGTTGGAGATGAACTATGATTGGTATCTTAGGTATATATATTGGCATATACATAAGTAAGGTTGGTTGATACATCGTGATTGTATATTTCTTTGTGGGTTATCCTTGGTGGATATTGTGATACCTTGAGGGTCTTGGGGTCTTTACTGAGTATCGTTATACTCACACTTGCACAGGTTATTCCTGTACTTCATTGTGTTGGTTGAAGACGACGGACATCACTGATCAAGGTAGAGAGTTGTAGAGCTGGATGGTACACGGAGGTGGAAAACTTGGTGAGTCATACACGGAGTAGACGGATGGAACTGATGTGCTGAGGATGCCATCTTTACCCACCATAAAAGTGGGAATCCTAGTGGATGACTCAATAGTTTCTATTTTACCTTTCTACAGTTGTAATAGCTTTTCATTTGTTTGTACTTTACTGTTGGGCTAGTATTTCAGGCCCATTTACTTTCAACACCTTCTTTTTGTACATAGTTTTACTTTTTGTTTACTTCTAGTAGATTACTCTGTTGTTTTGGTTTACTATTATAAAGGAAATGCCTTCCCAGTTTAGGGATTTACGCCTTTGGTGCAAGTCACCAGCCCTTGGCCTATGGACGGCGGGCTTTGGGTAGTCACGACACGTGCCAAGGGGGACGGATCGTGACAAATTGATATCAGAGGAGTCGGTTCTACCGTATAAATCAGGACTATGATCATTATTTTCTGTGATGCAATAGTGTTAAAAGTAATGAGTGTGATTTTCAGTCTAGGGAGTCAAGGGTTGGTGCGGTGGACGATGTATCAATACACCAGGACCCTGACCTCTGATTTCCGAAAAAGTGCCCAAGAACACTGATTGCGTTTGTGTTTTGAGAGTTTCCATTGTGGTTACTTTGTGTCAGCTCACCAGGTATACTGTTTTAACAGTGGCACACCTGTTTCTTTTTAGGATGGCCCCATGAAGGCATCCAGCTAGGGTTCTGAATTTCGTAGGAGATGGTATCCCACTGAGCAACGAGGCCTCGGTGTAGGGCCCCATCAAAGCGGAGGTACCAGAGGCACCACTACCCACTGGGCCACTGCTACCACCATCTCCTACAGCAGATAGTGCATGCCGTCTGAGTTCATTTCACTAGTTCCAGTGCCAGAGGCCGCCCAGGTTCCGGGGAGAGACGGACCTACAGATAACTGAGGATTGGCTGGAGGCTGTCGTGAGAGTTTTCATATCGGTAGGGACACTAGCCGACCTCATGGTGATCCTTTCCGTGAGTCTCCTACATGCAGTAGCAGGAAAATTGTGGAGCCTAATGCTCTAGGTGCATGATGAGGCATCTTTACTCTGGATGTATTTCGAGAGTCTCTTCTACTCAGAGTTTTTTCAAGCCACCCTTTGTGCGTTGCAGATTCATGAGTTACTTTATCTGCAGTAGGGAAGCATGACAGTAGCTTAGTACTCAGCGAGGTTCACCGACCTCTCATGCTACTCCACAGATTTTGTACAGGACACATTCTTTAGGGTCTAGACCATCAAGCAGGGACTCAAGAATGAGATCATGGGTTCGATGATTCCCCTCAGCATTCCGAAATAGGTGATGGTGCTAGAGAGAGCCCTACCAGTGAAGAGTTTTCTTACTGAGTAAGAACTAGATGTGAGAACCACCACATTCCAACACATAGCGGAGTCTTCTACAGCCGTCAGTAGAATGATGTTTCAGAGGTCCAAGCGAACTAGTCCATCAGGTGGGCAACCTCGTGATACAAGTTCGGTTGTGCAGGACACATGAGACCGAGTTAGCTATACGAGGATTAGGCAGTGCTATGCATGCGACGAGCAGGGTCACATGGATCATTACTATCTGACTCGCCATGCAGATGAGTAGAAGATAGTAGAGGGACCTCCTAGGCAGAGGCAAGGGTTCGACCATGGAGGTCAATCGAAAGTAGGTGGATGTGGCGGAGGAGTTGGCCGTGCACCGGGTGGTGGATGACGTTTCTAGGCTCTACCACCACCACAACCAGAAGGTCCATCCCAACCACAGGGAGCGGGTAGACAGAGGCAGGCTCAGCTCCATATAGTTGAGGCCTACGACCAAAACACACCTGAGATGATTCGAGTTACTATTTGTGTCTACTCCACCCTTGATGCAGTACATATAGACACAAGTATGAGTCATTATTTTATTGCCACTTCCCTCGTTCAGAGCTCAAAGATTCTGATGGAGCCATTGTCTTGATCATTTCAGCTTGAGACTCCTACGAGAGAAGACTCGACAATTACGCACTAGTTCCGGCAGTGTGAGATTACTCTAGGAGGCAAGAGCTTCGGCTGGGATCTTCTCGTAGTGGCATCGAGGCCTTACAACGTCATCTTGGGTATGGAGTAGATATCCATAGTTCATGGTCAGATTGATTGTATTCGGCTCAAATTGCGGTGTATCCACATAGATGGGACTAGTTTCTCCTTCACCGGTGATATGGGATCCTTTGAATTATAGGATGGACTTACGTAGAGGAGGGGGAAGCCGATCACACATCAGTTGGATAGTCTCATCCTCAGAGTAGTTGATGTGCGGATTACGAGTTTTCTTATTGTGGTGGATCAGTATGCAAATCTTTTCCCTGATGATGTTCCAAGACTACCACTTCATAGATATGTGGACTTATATGTTTACCTGTACCCCAGGACATCATTGATATCTACTACAGCATATCAGATAGAACCTACCGAGCTTCGTGAGCTACGGGTACAACTGGAGGACTTGAAAGGGAAGGGATTTATCCGACCCAGTGTTGTAGGATCGAAATAATGTTTTAGATGCTCAAAATACAATAGGGGGTGAATTTTATACTTTAAAAATTCCTTTGGAACCTTTAAATTTAGTTACAAATAACTATGTTTTCTTGAAGCAAAGGAAAGGGCTAAGTTTAACAAAGTTTAAACTAAGAAAATTTACAACACCTCTAACACCAAATGAAAACATGAAATAAGGAATGATGTTACAAACTTCAAGTGCTATTAACATTCTTAAGACTGGAAAGAGATTCCGAAACTAGGTTCCAGAAATATGGTTCTGGAAATTGAAACGTAACAAAGGATTAAAATATGAGATTCTACCTTCAAGCGTATAGAATATAAATCAAACAAAGTACAAGTAAGGAAGTATAATAAAGTTATACTTTCCCTACAATACAATATTCAGCGGAAATAAACAAGTAGTAAAACTAAAAGTAACAAGATATAAGTCTTTTTACCTAAAGAGAAGGGTATCCAACAACCTTGGATAAAGGTCCCTTGATTTATACTTTCAAGCAAATCTATATTACCCACACCAGGGTAAGCCCTCGATACGAAGATCAGAGTCTCTGTCTTGCTATCCCCGAAAGCCCTCAACTTCAAGGTAGTTGGAAACCTCTATCTTTATCAGCAAGGAAGCCCTCAAACTTCAAGGTAGTCGGCACCTCTGTCTTCCTATCCCCGGAAGTCCTCGAATGTAATCACCAAAATTTGGAGTCGCACGAATCTTTGAGAGTTAATAAGAGCCTCTCTCTCTAGAAATCACTTCAATAGCATGTATGCACAATGTCGAAGAAGTCGTTCATCAGTCACGATCTCTTTCAAATGAGATCCTATTTATAGGAAAGGTCATCCTCCTTTCCAATGGTCATATTTTCCTTAAAAATCGGAGGGACCTATACACGTGTAACTTAACCAATAGTTAGTTTATAACAGAATGGATGACATCATTTTATAACAAAAAAATTATAACAGAAAGTACGACATCGATTTAAGTCTAAAAAAGTTCAGAGTGAAGGTTTGGAGTGTAAGAAAAATATTAAAGAGTAGACAAATTATAAAAGCATAAGAAAAATGAATGTTCAAAGTCTAACCAAAAACAATTTTTGGAGTCTAAATAAAATCGGAGTGTATAAAACAAAGATGATCAGATTTTGATTAATAGGTGAATTCGGAATGAGAATTTGGAATGAGAATTTTTCATCAGAATTCGTAATGAGAATTCGTAATCAGAATTCGGAATGAGAATTCTTCATCAGAATTCGTAATGAGAGTTCATATCTAGAATTAGGAGTAGAACTTTATTAGAGTTCCCATCCAGAATTCGGAACCTAAAACAGAATGCTTCATATCAAAGTTTCAAATGATTCTGAGAATATATAAATGAATCCGAATCTTATACTTAAGATATATATGGATGAAAATATGATAAGGATAATTTTTCTTACAAAAGAAATTTTCCTTATAAAAGCAATTTTCCTTATAAAATCAATTTTCCTTATAAAAGCAATTTTTCATATAAAAGCAATTTTCTTAAAGATAAGGTGTCTGTGATTTTCAAAACAAGAAGTAATGGAAAAGTCATAAGTTAAACCTTATTGACGCAACAATCTTCCCCTTTTTGGAAATCACAAACATCCTTACGAAAAAGAATTTCTAAGAAGAAAGAAAAACATTAAGGCTTATCTCCCTTTGCTTTAAGGATATTGATGAATAAGACTAACTCCCCCTTAGGCTTTGAAACTCTAAGGATCGTATTCTAGATTTCTGGAATGATATTTCATTAAGAATAAGAAAGTCTTATTTAATGAAAAACTCCCCCTTAGATAAACTCTATTAGAGTTTGTTTTCTTTCTCACCCTTTGTTAAGATTATTTTCCCCTCTATTAGGGTTCTTTTCCTTCTCCCCATTTGTGATTTTCGAAAAGAATTCAAGGAAATGGAAAATATAAAAAAGTACCTGAAAAAAATTAGTAGCAACAACAAAAGAAATGAGCAAGCACAATTTTCATTAAGTTGGAAAGCTTAATAACAAAGAATATTAGATAAAACAAAAGATCGGATCTGTCTATTTTGGATCTTTTTCCTTCGCCATGAGACCCTTAAGAATAGTATTTATCTTCTTCAAGTCTTTATGGTCTTCCTTGGATTTCTTCTCTAAAACAAAAATTATTTCACTTTGAGCTTCAATCTTTTCTTCCTAGGCTTGAAGCTTCTCTTCCTGAGCCTGAAGCTTTTCTTCTTGAGCCTTCATGATTTGTTCTTGCTTTAACATCTTTTCTTCAAACACAATCTGATGATCCCTTTCATACTTCCAGTTTTGAGAAACAGAATTCAGCTTCCCATTCAGATCTCTGACTTCTTGAATCCGGAAATTCTTTTCATCTGTCAACTTTTCTTCAAAGGATGAAGTAAGTTCATTTATCTTCATGTCCTCTATCTCAAAGGAATCCTTCACATTGTCTTGGAATTCATCAAAGAGCCTCATTTCATCTACAGTCATCCTCGACCAACTAGTCATCCTCTTCCAAGATCTTTTGTGGGCTTCATAGCTGACAAAGAATGTTTTGAACTGAGCCTCTATCTCAAAACATTTTTCCATAACCATGGATACGGAGTCTGTTTTCTGATTCAAAGCATGTTGGAGCATCTGGCATCTTGAATCAATACTTGAGAAAGTCAGAATAGTACCCACCAACTTCTTTAATGACTGAACAACAAAGTCATTCCCCAACGAAGATGACTCCGAATACGAGACTTTGCTTGGAGAATTTTCTTCTTCAAAATGCTCAACCTTCTTCTTAGAGGAATCACCAACTTCCCTTCTCTTTACAACCACTGATCTCGGGGTATCAATAACAATTTGTTTTTCCTAGTCCTTTTTCAGAATGGATTCTTGTTCTTGAGTTCACTTTTCACTGTCAGACACTTGAACAACATTTTCTTCCTCAATAAAAAATTTCTGAGCACCATCCTCTATATTCTCCATTTGAGCAATAACATGTAGAAGTTGTTCTTCCTCTGCATGATAAGCTACTTCTTCTTCTCCTTTATCCTCATCCATCCCTGGAGTGACTAACTTAGAAGACTCAGCTTCTGAGGTTCGGAGCGACAAATGTTCCGAAGGTGTCCCCTTATAATCATCTACTTGCTTTAAAACATCTCCAGTGTCACCACTTCCTACAGAAACTGCTTCTTCTTCTTTAACTTTCTCAATCTGCTCTACTTACTCAACATGCTTAGCAACCGCCTATTCCGGAGCGACAATGTTTCTTCCTAGAGTCTCAAGTAGATATTCCAAAGAAAAATATCTCGGAACGAGAATGTTTTCGGAGGCCATCTCAGTAAACTTTAACAATGTCTGAACCACCTCAGCTTTAGACATCTTCTTCTTAAGCTTCTTATATTTCACTTGTTTTTCAAGCTCATCCGTAGTTCTTTCCTTCAAGGACTTAGCCTCCGCAAGATCCAAGCCAAACTGAGGCTCCCCTTGAACTCTCTTCTCTTTTATTTCCCTCCATTTAGATACTACGTCATCAGGGTAATCTTTCTTCTTCTACGGTTTTGGAGGTGCAGAATGAACTTCCTTAGATTTGGGATTATCTGCTTCACCTTCAACTTCTTTCATCTTTCTCTTCCTCACTGACTTAGAGGATTCAGGTTCAGCAACATTCGGAACCGTTTCTTCTTTAGTAGGTAAATCAACAAACTGACCAGTCTTCTTGTCGAAGGCTACATCCATCCTTTTGAGAGTACCATAACTCACTAACATAATCTTGCAAACTCTTGGCTTAGACTTACAAGCCTCCTTGAAAGACTCAAGGCACCATACTACAAATTTTGAGAGGATTTATGGATACATTATGATCTGATCTCTCAAATTCCCTTTCTTAACAATCTCATGGGTAATAAGAATGTGTTTCATCAGATTAAACTTCCTCAGATTTATCTGAAAATCTTGGATGTAGATTTCACTCTTCTTCAAACTATCTTTGTCACCCTTTCTTAGTACGGTAAGGCCTTGTACCCATAACTCTAGAATCCGGAAATTTGTAGACAGAGAAGCAATCTTTGGAGCCTTATAATCTGATAGTATGAGAGTTTCCAAAGCCTTTTCTTTGTCGAATCTTCCCTTTAAATCCGGAAAAACATGAGAAATATACTCATCTTCCCCTTCATTGTTCAGCCCTACCAAGCTGGCTGACTTGGCATAAGAAAGCTTATAAGTCTTTCCATAAGACTTAAATGATAATTTGTCCCTTCCATCTTCCATATAGAAGGAAACTGTCTCATAAAATTCTATAAGTGAATTCGAAAATACTTCATCTTGATTCCCAGGCTTAGACACAGAAACATCTTCCCATTTATTAATCTTAATGTTCTTAGATATAATAGAATCATACTTGTTGAAGAAATCAGGATGAACTAACCTTTCTCAATATACTAACCACGTCGAAATCGGCTTAGAGGAAGACATGTCTTGAGAAGCTACTTCCATAGACATTCAGATCTGAAGACCTCTGAGAAGTTCGGAACGAAGATTTATGATGTTTGGAACGGTCTTAAAATAGAGAGTCAGAGGTTCGGGATGCTGGAGCTTGAAAACCGATGTGGGACAACCATTTGGGGTCCCGTTTATATAGGCAACGAGAAGACGATTCAACTTCCTCAGTTGATAGAACGGTTGTGACAAGATGAGATTAGATACAACTATTGAAAACCAATTCTCAAGAAAACTTGAATCCGATCTTTTGAGGTTTTTATTAAAACAAAAAATTTAAGAAAACTATAATTCGAAAACAAAATATAAGAAAGTATTATCAAGTAAAGTATGATTACGAAAACTTGAGTAAGGAAATAATACCTTTATGATTGGCTTAGGAGGATTATTCATAATGGGTAATATTCTTTTTGAAGAAAAATTAACTACAAAAAAACTTTATTTCTACGAAAAGACATAGTTCGAAAAAATCACTACGAAAAACTCAAAAAAGAAAATTAAAACTCATTACAATATTTTCAGCATGAAAATTTCATAACAAAAGTTTGAAAATGAAAAACTCAATATGAAAGTTTCGGTACGAAAACCTCGTTATGGAAATACCAGTACAAAATTTTCCATTCCGGAAGTGTTATATACAAACATATCCATTCTGGAAATATCAGTTCCGGAAATTCCATTCTGGAATTTTAGTTCCGAAACGTTTGAAAACAAACTTTGAAAATCTTAGTTACTGTAACAATCAAATGTACTCCCCCGGTAAAAAAGAGTTTATTACTGTATGGAGATTTTTTTCAATAGAAAGTTAATTAAGAGAGATTACCTTACGGTTATCATTCCTAACTTCTGCTTAATTTATTCAAATCTATCAGAAGGCAAAGATTTTGTGAAAATATCAGCAAGTTGATCTTACGTTCCGATAAATTGAAGAATGATATCTCTTTTTCTACTACAAAAAGTTTCAAAATCAGAATTATGATATTCTTCTCCATGATCACTATGAATAGTTTTCAATGGAAGGTTTTTCTCATTTTTAACTTGAGCTCTAAAAGTTTTGAAATAAGAAAAAGCTTCAGAGATCCTTGCTAGAAAATAAACCCAAGTAAATCTAGTGTAATCATCAACTAGAACAAACACATAGTATTTGCCTCCAATACTTCCAGTTTGTGTTGGACCAAAAAGATCCATGTGCACTAACTGCAATGCATCAGTTGTTGAGACTTCACTGATTGATTTAAAACTAGATTTATGTTTCTTGTCATATTGACAAGGATCAAAAACTTTAGAAGAATCAAATCTAAGCTCTGGTAGATCCTTAACTAGTTTCTTCTTAGTGAGTTTACATAGTTTTATATGGTTACAGTGACCTAGTCTTCTATTCCATAACCATGAATGATCTTCCATTGCACTTAGTCAAGGTAAATCTTGGCTCTTGAGGTCTTATAGGTTCAAAGTGTAATCATTCTCTTGCCTATTGGCTGAGAGAATAAATTTTTCCTTGGAATGGTGTACTAAGCACTTATCATTCCTAAAATTCACAAGGTAACCTTCAACACACAACTGACTTATGCTAATGAGGTTGTGCTTAAGACCCTTAACAAAAAGAACATTTGAAATCAATGTTTTTTTCTAAAAGAACAATATTACCAATACCAACAATCTCTCCCTTATCATTGTCTCTGAAAGTTACCTTTCCTCGTTTCATTTTGATAATATTTTCAAAATAGCTTTTGTTACCAGTCATGTGCTGGGAACATCCACTATCCATGTACCATGTATTATTGCTGGTACTGTCTCTATTTTCTTGAAATCAAGAAGAGAGTTAGGCTTTTGGAATCCAGACTTGTTTGGATCTGATATTTCCAGATAACAAAATTTTAGGAACCCACATCTTCTTAGAAAAGTAAGCTTTGTGAAATCCTAAGGATTGGGTTTTTTTAAGGATCAATTCTTTTCCCGGTGACCACCACATTGACACTTGGTACAAAATGGGGCACTTTGAGGAACAAAATAATTGTTACTAAAAAATGGTTTTGCATGGGTATAACTAAATCCGAATTTATTTATTAAAGGTCGTATTTGGGAACACATTTTATCAAAATTTTCCTTACTGTGGGTAAAGCTTGATAAACACTATTTTAAGGAAAAAAATTTGGACATGAGTGTTATAACCAAGTTTTTATCCTCAAAATCATTAGTTTTAGAACTAGATCTAGGATCGAAAACATTTTTCTTAAAAATTACTTTTTCTAACTCTTTAGAAAGTTGGTTCTTCTCCGAACTTACTTCCCCAATATTTTTTGAAATACATTCAAAATCAGCATTTTTTCTATCAAGATATTTAGAAAGATATGATATCTCTTTTTTAAGAATTGAATTCTTAGAGTTTGCCTTATCATGTTTCTTATTGAGTTTAGAATTCTCAATCTCAAGAAGTTCAGCAAACCTAGATACTTCTTCATAAGTAGGTAATGTATTTTCTTCCCCAGAAGATGATTCTTCATCAGAAGAGTTATAATACTTACTATCATTAGAATTTAAAGAAACATTGGTCAATGATTCAAAATTTCGTACCTTAGCCATAAAGAAATGATTATCAATAGGTAATCTGGCTATAAGACCAAGATTCTTCTGTCTTGAAGATTCGTAATCAGAAGATTCATCTGAAGAATCACCACCACTGGCACTCCAGGTGTCACAAGCTTTCAGAACATTCTTAGCTTTGGATTTATTATACTTCATTCTGTTCCTGTCTGAATGCCTTTCATTCCTTTCATTCATTTTGAGCAAAGGGAAATCTAGTCTAATATGTCTAGCTCTCTTGCATTCATAACAAGTAACTTCTCCATCTTTCTTATCTTTCTTGTCCTTTTTCAAATACTTGGATTGGAAATTTCTCTAACCAGCTATCTTGTTCATCATTCTAGCAAGATTTGCTAATTCATTTTTAGAGATTTCTCTTTCACTAGAATCTGATTGAATAAATATCATCTTAGACTTGGATCTGGTTACTCTCTAAGGAGTCTTGTATTTCATCTTATTTGATGTTGTTGTAAAAGAAACAGTACCATTCCCATTTTTCTTTTTGATGTTGTCAGCATCTCTCTTCATTCTGGTTTCAGGTTGGAGAAGAGTTCCGAATAAATCATCAAGAGAAATTTGAGTGACCTTCTTGTTCTCATCTATAGCAGTTCTTTTGGATTCCCACTCATTTGGCATGATATCAATTATCTTATCCACAAGTCCTTCATCATCTAACCCTTTCTCTCCCATAGACTGTAAACTATTGACGATAGTCATAAAACTCTGTTGAACTTTATATATTGGTTCTCCATAAGGAAAATTGAAGCCATGATATTCAGCTCTAAGCATAGCTCTCCTTGTTTCAATCACATTAGAAGTTCCAAAAGTGTGTAACCTCTAACTTCTTCCAAATACAATTATCTGCTTCATAAGAAGAAATTTGTCTATATATATTTCTAGTCATTGAACAAAGTAAAGTATTCTGTACCTTATAATTGAGTTGATAATCTTGCTTTTCTTGGTTAGTAAAAGTTCTAGCTTCCTTATCAGGAATTTTATAATATCCAGTAAGCATAACAAAGTTATCTACTCCAGTATTGATAACAAAAGTCTTCATTCGATCTCTCCAGTACTCATAATCATTACCATCAATGATTGGTGGTCTTGTAGGATTTAGATTATCAATGGAACCAACATTAATTCCTTCCATACTTAAAATTACCATTGGCACAAAAACTTGTAAAAAAAATCGTAATAAAAAAGTTAGGAATGAGAAAGTTCGGAATGAGAAAGTTAATAATGAGAAAGTGAGCAAGAAAAACTTATACGAGTGTACAAGTATTTTAGTGACCTCATCTGATACCAATTGTAGGATCAAAATAATGTTTTAGATGCTCAAAATACAGGAGGGGGGGGGGGGTGAATTTTATATTTTAAAAATTCCGTTGGAACCTTTAAAGTTAGTTATGAATAACTATGTTTTCCTTAAGCAAAGGAAAGGGTTAATTTTAACAAAGTTTAAACTAAGAAAATTCACAAGAACTCTAACACCAAATGAAAACATGGAATAAGGAATGGAGTTACAAACTTCAAGTCCTATGAACTTTCTTATGACTGGAAAGAGATTCCGAAAGTAGGTTATGGAAATATGGTTCTAGAAATTGAAACTTAACAAAAGATTACAATATTAGATTCTACCTTAAAGCGTATAGAATCTAAATTAAATAGATTACAAGTAAGGAAGTATAAGAAAGTTATACATTCCTTACAATACAATATGCAGCAGAAATAAACAAATAGTTAAACTACAAGTAACAAGATATAAGTCTTTTAACCCAAATAGAAGGGTATCCAACAAACTTGGATAAAGGTCCCTTGATTTATACTTTCAAAAAAGTCTATCTTACCCACACCAGGGTAAGCCCTCGATACGAAGATCGGAGTCTCTGTCTTGTTATCCCCATAAGCCCTCAACTTCAAGGTAGTTGGCAATCTCTGTCTTCCTCAGAAAGGAAGCCCTCGAACTTCAAGGTAGTCGGTACCTCCGTATTCCTATCCCCAGAAGTCCTCGAATGTAATCACTAACATTCAGAGTCGCACGAAGATTTGAGAGTTAATAAGAGCCTCTCTCTCTAGGAATAACATCAACAACATGTATGTACAATGTCGAAGAAGTCGTTCATCAGTCACGATCTCTTTCAAATGAGCTCCTATTTATAGGTAAGTTCATCCTCCTTTCGAACGGTCATATATTCCTTAAAAATTGGAGGGACCTGTACACGTGTAACTTAACCAAATTTAGTTTATAACAGAATGAGCTAAATCGTTTTATAACAAAACAAGTATAACAGAATGTACGACATCGTTTTAAGTCTAAAAAAGTTCAGAGTGATGATTCGGAGTGAAGGTTCGGAGTGTAAGAAAAATATTAAAGAGTAAACAAATTATAAAATCATAAGCAAAATGAATGTTCTGAGTCTAACCAAAAACAATTTTCAGAGTCTAAATAAATTCGGACTGTATAAAACAAAGATGATCAGATTTTGTTTAATAGGTGAATTCGGAATGAGAATTTAGAATGAGAATTTTTCATCAGAATTCGTAATGAGAATTCGTCATCAAAATTCGGAATGAGAATTCGTCATCAGAATTCGTAATGAGAGTTCATATCTAGAATTCATATTAGAACTTTATTACAGTTCTCATCCAGAATTCGGAACCTAAAACAGAATGCTTCATATCAAAGTTTCAAATGATTCCGAGAATATAGAAAGGAATCCGAATCTTTTACTTATGTAATATATGGATGAACATATGATACAGATAATTTTTCTTACAAAAGTAATTTTCCTTATAAAAGAAATTTTCCTTATAAAAGAAATTTTCCTTATAAAAACGATTATCCTTATAAAAGAAATTTTCTTAATGATAAGGTGTTTGTGATTTTCAAAAAAAGATGCATTGGAAAAGTTATAAGTTAAACCTTATTGAATCAACAAGTGTTTCACCCTAGGCATCTTTGATTTTGTTCTCCAAGAAGGCAAATGGGAGCTTGCGACTCTGTGTCGACTACCGTTGCCTGAATCAGGTGACCATGAAGAAAATGAACTCAATTATGAGGTTAGATGACCTCTTTGATCTGCTCAAGGGAGCGTGATGGTTCTCGATGATAGATCTCAGCTCAAGCTATCACCATATCAATGTTCGAGACGCGGATGTGAAAAAGATGGCATGCAGGTGTGAGTATGACCACTACGAGTTCATGGTTATTCCCTTCGACATTACCAACGCTGCAGCAATGTTCATGAGTCTCATGAACAGGATCTTCCAGCCTTACCAAGATTGATTTGTCATAGCCTTCATCGATGACATACTAATTTACTTGACTACTGAGGAGGATCATTCCAACCATTAGCAGGTAGTACTGGACAAACTCAAGAGAACTAGATTTATGGTAAGATCTCAAAGTGCATGTTTTGGATTTTAGAGGTTCACTTTGGGGGAAACGTCATCTCAGAGGCTAGAGTTACAGTGGTTCTAGAGAAGATCGATGCATTACTTTCAGGGCAGCCACCCAGGACTGTGACGGAGGTACGAAGGTTTTTGGGTTTGGCTGGGTCCTATTGGAGATTTGTACCAGATTTCATCAGAGTTGCAACACCACTTTCAGCTTTTATGAAGAAGGGGAAACCCTTTGTGTGGTAAGAGAGATGCCAGCTGGGCTTTCAGAAGTTGAGGCAGATGTTGACTAGTGCGCCCATCTTGAGGCTATGAGAGGAGGGCGTTGGGTACGTAGTTTTCTGAGATGCATCAGGCACCAGACTTGGGTGTGTCCTGATGCAGGAGCGAGCATTGATCGAGTATGGTTCTTGACAGTTGAGATAGCATGAGAATAACTATGCAACCCATGAACTTGAGTTAGCAGCAGTGGTCTTCACCTTGAAGATGTGTTAGCACTATCTGATGGGAAAGTGTTTTACAGTCTACTCTGACCACCAGAGTCTCAGGTATATCTTCTCACAGAAGGACTTGAACCTGAGACAGCGATGACAGCTCGAGTTCCTCCAGGACTATGACTTTGAGATGGTCTATACTCTTGTGAAGGGGAACGTTGTAGCAGATTCTCTCAGCAAGAGATCAGGAATTCAGCTACCAGGAGAGGCGACAGAGGACCTGGCCGCATTGTAGATATCCTTTGTGGATAGAGATGGAGCATCCTATCTACAGTCTCTCATAGTCACTCCTCCACTTTTTCAGTGAGTCAAGGAGGCACAATGTGGGGATGCTGACTATGAGATGTGACATGCACAGATATCCTCAGGGAAGACATCTGATGGATTTTCTGAAGGTTGGGAGCATGTCATTCACATTAGAGGACGGACCATGGTACCGGTTTCACTTCAAGAGGATGTGTTGAGGGAGTTACACACCTCTCCTCTAGCAGTACATCCAGGAGTAATGATGATGTATCAGGATCTCCGACGTCAGCACTAGTGTCCAGGTATGAAAAAGGAAACAATAGAGTTTGTCTCATGATGCCTCACTTGTTCGCAAGTGAAGGCGGAGCACCAGGTTCCAGCAGGCTGGGTTTAGCCCACAGAGGTACCAGAGTGGAAGTGGGATGGGATATCCATGGATTTCGTGACAGGACTTCCACGTACATCCAGCGGACATGACTCTATACGGTTGATTATCGACTGACTCACCATGTCATCCCAATTCCTACCGATCAGAGATTATGGATCAGTATGGATATTGGGACGCCTCTATATACAGAAGATCATGCGACTTCATGGTGTGCCATCGACGATCGTCTATGATCGAGATTCTCGTTTCACTTCTCGGCTATTGAAGGAGTTGTAGGAGGCTTTCAAGACACAACTTTGCTTGAGAAAAGCCTTCCATCCTCAGACGGATGGCCAGTATGAGAGGACCATTCAGACTCTCGAGGACATGCTCCGTGCATGGGTCCTCGACATTGGTCGTAGTTGGTAGGACCACCTACCCTTGGTAGCGTTTACGTACAACAACATCTACCACTCTACCATTGGGATTGTTTCTGATGCTTTCGTTGGGGCGCGCAAATTTGTCCTTCCGTGGAGGAGGAGGATGCACTGCACTGTTACCCCACATTCCTGATTTCCAAAGGCGGGCGGCATTTGCTCCTTATTCAGGGATGTCTGCTCCTTGATCGAAATGGGATGATGGGATGTCAGTTCTTCCTTCTGTGGATTCCTCCTCAGAACCCGTCACCTAGTCCGGGTCTCCCTCATAGATTTAATACGTTGTTCGTGAAACTCTTCCCAGTTCCATGTTTCCATGGACACCGGTTAATTACACTCCTTCTGTAGGGACATTCCAAAGGGTCCGGTCAGGGCAGAAACCTTCAGTTGGGAGAGTAGTCACGTTGAGACATCAGTAGCGTGTCTGGATGGTGGGAAACCGGCATGTCTATCTATTATCCCTGGTCACAGGGCTTCTTGAGGGCGTGGAAGCCCGATGCATCCCACATAGAGCGCATGTAATTATATTCCATAGACACATATCTAAGGTTTTCCTTAGCTTCCCTTGTTTAACACAGGGTACGCCGTGAGTTTAGCATCTAGTGGAGACAGATCCGCCCGATCAGAGCATTAGATAGAATGGATCGGATTGAGGGATTTCCCTTGAAGGGGTGCCAATACCGGGACCAGACCATGGGCGGCTATGAAGAGGAGTGTACCGACATGGTCTCACTGGGATATGATGGTCCATGAGAGGATCAGGGTGGATGATTGATGGATGAATGAAGTGGATGGGGAATGAAATGGGACCATCATAGGGGAAAAGTGAAGTTGGGCTTAAACCTCGAAGAGACCTCCTACATATCCACGTGGTAGGGAATCAAAGTCCGTGTAGTTTGGAAAGGTGTCGGTGAACCGGCATGAGGGTGGACCTTGGTTCGATGGGCATCATCAGCGAACTGACGTGAATGGGGAGGACCAGGAGGGTCTTAGTGGTGGTGGGCTTGGACCTCGTGGAGGCTTCCTACGTATCATTTCATGACATGGATCAAAGACCACGTAGTTCAGAGGGTCTTTGTCAGTGAACCTACATGAAGGTGGACCTTGGTCCGACGTGTGGTGGGCTTGAACCATGGGGAGGCTTCCTACGTACCATGCCTTGAAATGGATCAAAGACCTCGTAGTTCAAAGGACGGGATTCGTCAGCGAACCGAGGAGAAAGTGAACCTTGGTCCAATGAGAGATGGGCTTGAACCTCGGGGAGGCTTCCTACGTACCATGCCTTGACATGGATCAAATTCTTCATAGTTCAAAGGGTTTCATTGGTGAATCGACGTGAATGTAGACCCGGGGGTCCGCTAGTGGGGGGATTGAACCATGGGAAGGTTTCCTACGTACCATGCCTTGATAAGGATCAATGTCCTTGTAGTTCAATGGATTGATGGAATACAGTTTAACGTCATGTGGGACGGTAGTAAACCCTGACGTGAATGAACGACGAGCGGTGGGATTGAACCTCATGGAGGCTTCCTATGTACCATTCCTTGACATGGATCAAAGTCCCCATAGTTCGGAATGGTGGTGGGTGTTGGCGAACCGACATAAATGAGGGACCTTGGTCTGATGGGAGATGTTCTAGAACCTCTGAGAGGCTTCCTACGTACAATGCATTGACATGGATCAAAGTCATCATAGTTCCAAGTGGCGGTCACAACGGCTTGTCGTCGGACTGGAATGTAGTTTAACGTCGTGCTGGATTTAGGTAGAACTCGATGTGAATTGGATGATGGGTGGGCTTGAATCTCATGTAGGCTTCCTACGTACCATGCCTTGACATGGATCAAAGACCTCTTAGTTCAAATGGGTGTGCAGTTTAATGTCATGTGGGAAAATGGCATACAGTTTAACATCATGCTGGACGAGGGAATGCAGTTTAATGTCATGCTGGACGAGGTATTGTCGTGGACAATGCCAACTCTAAGCCCACGTGAGTCATGCTCGGTGTGAGAAATAAGAGACAGCAAGGACCTGATGATCACACTGCGAAGGGTGCATCTGTGTGAAGCGAAGAGGGGCTTACTCGTTAGGCGGCCCATGGTTCTGGGACTTAATCCAGGATGGAGGCCCGGAGTGTGACGAATGGCAACGAAATATGGATTTGGGACCAATGATGGGGGTGCCTCGTTCCCTATCACGCCCTCCACTGACCTTGGTAGTGGGGAAGTACAGAGATGCAGGGGTGCAGCCATCCTTTGGGGAAATAGGTTCGACCTTATCCTGATAACATACGCCACTCCAATAAGGTGGATATCAAACCTTGTGGATGGGTGATTCAACTCCTGTGGAGACGAGTGGCATAAAAAAGTTCGAGCTGGAGAGACCCTTCGTGGGAGGCACGAGGTCAGGTCACAGTTTAATGTCATGTGTTGAGGACGTGGTGCTTGGCAGTTTAACATCCTTCATCTCGGACGAGGTGGGTTCACTCCGCACCCCTAGGACTTACATAACTGGTACCCTCTGGTCCTTGGGGGAGGGAAGGTACTGGAAAGGCCATGGTCAAGGGGGGTTGTGGAGCGAACCATCGAGGGGTCCACGTTAGTGTGGCTATGCAAATAAGAAATAGCCGTTAGCATGCCTATGCGAAGAAGCATTAGGCGAAGCAATGATATGAGTGGTATTATCCATGGGACATTGAAATCACGTCGTGCAAACTAGGAGGGTCGCACGGGAAGAGGAATTTCCTAGAAAAGGAGTGTGCTTCGCGAATCAGAGTTCCTTAGCCTTAGCATAGGGCATAGGTGTGAGTGGAGGGTGCTTCGCAAAGTGGAACAGTATTCGTGGAGCACTGCCTCGTGAAGAAGAGGTGCCTCGCGAAGCAGGGTGCTGCGAAGCAGTGTTCTTCATGATGTGTAGCGATCCTGCCTTAGCAGAGGGATCACTAGTACAGGTTGGGTGTTTCGCGAAGCAAAAACGCTCTGCGGCTACCTGAGTTCCCTTGGGAATCGCCTTCCTTCGTGAATGCCCTTGAGCTTTGCGAAGGGAATCCCTCTAGGAAGAGGGGATCAAAACGAGTCAAAGTGAAGGCGTCACACGAAGTAGAAGTACCTTGCGAAGCTCATGATTTCCGGGGGCAAAGAGTGCTTCACGATTCGGGAGAGGAGAAGCCGAAAGGTTGGATTGTCCATCTTCGGGACTCAGGGGGAGCCAAGTATTTATAGGCAAGGGGCACCACGAAGAAGAACTCGCGTGCCGCCTCATGTGCTTCGCGGTGAGCTCACGAACGCCAAACTCATTCTTGAAGAGGTACCGCCTCCAGAGCTTCGCGACGGGCTCACAAATGTCAAATTCATTCGCAGAGAGTTACCGCCTCCCGAGATTCGCGGCGGGCTCGCGAACGTCGAATGCGTTCATGGAGAGTTACCGCCTCCCGAGCTTCGCGGTGGGCTCGTGAACGTCAAATTCATTCACAGAGAGTTACCGCCTCCGGAGCTTCGCGAGACTGCGATGCTTGGGGGTGCTTCGCGTTGGTGCTTCGCGAGGCAGCGGGCCGACCTTCTTTTCCATCCCTTTTTTTCATGCAATATTTTGGCTCCAACATATGCCCCCCCTCAGACTTAGAGCCGCGGAGGGTGAAGGGTCGATGTCTGAGGGAAAATCTCCAAAATTGTCGGCGGTTCGCGATGAGGCTTCGCGGAGAGGGCCCGCGGTGCGGACTGGGGCCACAGATCCGGATGTGCCGCGATGCTCCGCGCGGGTGAGGTGCACCGCGATGCTCCGGGGTCATCGCCTATAAATAGGGGGGTCGCCCACTTTTGTCTTCACGGGCCTTCCTTGTCTTTTTGTGCTCTTGATTTCACGAAGCTCCGCATACTCCGCGACTGCCCTCCGCGAATCGAGATTCACGGCGAACCGTGGGTCTCCGACTCCGCGTCCGCGCCAAGCGAACTTCTGCTTGTCGGCCTAGGCCAGACATCGCGTCTAGGTCTCGCGACCGACCTTCATGATCCGGCTTCGCGATCCAGCTTCGCGATCCATTCTGAAAAAATTATTTTCTGAGGGCCGGAATCGAAATGGCCCATCATGAAGCTGTATTGGGGGTGCTTGTAGACGCCGCCCGTCGGGATGAGATGGCCAACTGTCCAGGCCTTGAAGAGATGGTCTGAAGCCATTCAGACCACGCTTCTTTGACAGATCTGCTATCGGAGGGTCAGAAGAATTATCTGCTGTGTAAGATGCTGCCATTGTATGGCTTCGGGTTGAGGGATTACGTCTTCATCCCTCAGGCAAGTAGGGACAAGCCATCTTGCTTGTTCAGGAGCACACCATGTCAGCACCAATGGTTCAGGGCGGCCGATGTCATGCGCAGGAGGACTTCACACCCGTCACCGCTGATTGTCTCTACAACCATGTAAACGATATTGACGGGAAGCCACTGCAACCGGAGACGTCCCATCCTCTCTACCTTACCATGCTGAAGGAGGATTTACACGATTCGAAGAAAGGATGGTCCGATGAGTGGAACCTACGCCAAGGCGGCAACTACACTGATGACTGGTCCTGGACCTACTGGGTAGGCGCCTCATGAGAGGAGTTTGGGGCTGAGCTGAGGAGAGTGGGGTTATATGAGGCGGCATGGCCCTCGGAGTTCCACATTTACCAACTGAAGCAACTGATGCCGGAATTGCTGAGCAGATGGTCGTCTAGGACCAACACCTTTCACCTGTATCACGGGGAGGTGGGAATCAGCCTGTGGGATGTCCACCAGATTTCTGGGGTTCCGATCTTGGGGGACATGTTTGATGAGTTCCTCCCCGTCATGAGTGCATGGGAGGATACAAAGGAAATGTCGTGACTGGATTCAGTACTGATGGCACTCGTCCCTGGAGAGGACAAGGAGGCAGTGAGGGATGTCCACTTTAGGAGATGGTTCATGTGCTTCCGGAATTTCCCATAGAATCGAGAGTTCCCTTTGAGGCCTCGAACTTGTCCGAGGGTGGCCCAACGGGGTAAGGGGAACTTGTATTGGCGGGTCTTGGAGGACAGCCAATGGAAGACTTGGGGTTTCAGTGTCAGCACTGAACAACAGCTGATAGTCAGGCTGACTGTATTAATCGCGGCTCTCATCTGTGGTTGGATTCTACTGGTGAGGGATACAAGCATGGGGGTTCAGTCTAGATCGTTCATTATGGCGTCCATGTTGGCCATGGGGCAGCGTATCAATCTGAGGATTCCAATGATCTCCAAACTGTACAGAATGGTGCGGCACATTAGTGAGGGCAAGAAGCTGCCAAGGATATGTGGGACCTTCCACCTCCTGCATGGGTGTATCGCAGCGCACATCAGGGGGATTTATGAATATCTAAACCCCATTTCTCCGCTGGGATCAAATTTCGGCCCCTCCATCCTAAAGGCGGTCCGATGATTCCCGTTCAAACTAGCCATGCTGATGGTGCTGAATTGGGTGTGGAGGGCGGATGAGTTTAATTTCCACCGCTTCCCATTGCCGACGGGGATACTTACTGACAACGGGCGGGGAACAAAAGAACATCGGGCTTACATCCTGGACATTCAAGGTGGAGTTTTGGTGGCACAAATAGATCGTGAGCCACTTTACGAACCGTACACCTCGCATCGGTTTGTGAGGCAGTTCTGGAGCCTCCAGCGGCTGACCCCGCAGGTCTACTGGGAGGTGCGTCATGAAGAGCACCCATGTGTGATGAGGCAGCTATGGCTCATGTTCACATGGGAAGATGGGAAGATGCGAATTGCATTGCCTCCATCCACTACCGCTTTTGGATTGGTGAGGGAGTATGCCATTAGTTGGGAGGCTGCTTACCCAGGGGAGATGCTGAAGAAGCCAACTATTCGGGTCGATGTCGGTGGGCCTCCTCTCTCTCGAGGTCAGGGTCGAAGGACAGCTAGGGCCTCTTGCGGTAGCGGGGATGACATGGCGGCGAGACCCGCACCGACCGAGGGTGTGGAAGCAGTGGCGGATCCGGTGATTCCAGAAGAGCAGGGCTATCTGGAGGGGCAGCCACCAAGGGGATTTCATAGGATATCCACTCAGGCTCTAGGGAAGCGCCTACATCATATCGACATGGACGAGGATGCCGTCTTCCCTGATGCCTGGGACATTTGGGATGTAAACTGGCAATTCCTCAGCCCACCCGAGATATGGGCCCACATGAATCACCTCGGGAAGGAATTACTGGGCATATGCCCAGTCCGGGATAGATTCATGGCGTCTCTGGTGGAGGCAGTGCAATACATGGACGAGCTGGAGGATTACGTCCACTCCATTAGTGTCCCTCAACCAATGACATACAGGGTGAGGGTGTTGCTGAATAGAACAGTCCCCCCACAGTTATCGACTGCCGATTTGAGGGAGCGCTTCCCCCTTCCGGAAGAATCAGAGGACTCCTCTCAGGAGGATGAGGCCAAAGGAGGGAGCCCGTTGGAGGAGGGTGAGGTCGGAGATCAAGGCTGAGATTCCGACGATTTTGTAGAGACTCTCGAGGTAGCATTCCGAACTTCTATCCTTATGGTCCTTTCTTGGGTCACTATGGAATTCTCACCGATGTTTGATCCATGCAGGAGGAACTTGTTTGTAGACCTCGTTCTCGCCCCTCAGCGGGTAATGATGCAGGACCTTCAGAACCCGCGCTTATGGCTGCGCCCAGTTCCGCGTCTGGAGGGACCAGAGCACCCGAGGTGGCTCCTCTGGAATCACCAGAACTTCCAACAGTATACGGAGGGCCTCGCCTCGGTGTCCCGTCAGTACCGGATCAAGAGCAGCGCCAGGAGGGCGATCTCCGTAAGTTTCCTCTACCGGTTTCCTTGTTGTGACATGTAGACTATGCCAACTAACGTTTACGTCCCACTCTGTCATATAGTTCTCCGACTGGCGTGGGATGCTGCATCAAGACTAGTCTGGATGTCTGGTGGCGTCCCTCATAGGGGCATGCCGGTGATGGTGGAGATAGTCCCCCCATCTCCTCAAGCTACAACAAACATCATCACTGGCAGGACCACCAGAAGGGTTGTGCATGAGGTCATCGAGGTGGACTCCGATGAAGAGGATTAACCGTTTGGTCCCAGTCCTGTCACGCCTGCTTCAGAGCCAGATGTCGTACTAGATTCAACACCAGATGTAGATCCTGCTGAGGATTTCTTGTGGGCGTATCCCGCGTATGAGCTTTCCAATCGTGCAGACTGGGACGAAATGGCCTCTGAGGAGGAAGACAACAGCATAGTCCGCCGCTGGTCGTGGAAGCTAATCACGCGCTTCATCAAGGACACCCCCAAGCGCAATGGCTGGCCAAAATGGATAGACTCCGCTCATGGTTGCGCGAACTGTGCGCTGGGGGAGTGGATTCCCAACATCCTCACACACTCATACGAGATCTTATGGCTGAGAAGATCCGGGAGCATGATCGTGGGCTTAGTGTGGGCTGGCAGAGGAGGAAGGCGACCAACATCAAGAATCTCCAGGAGGGTGAAGGCGAGGTCCAACATATGCAGACCCGGGCAGATGAGCTTTCAGCCTCTCTTAATGCACAATCTGAGTTGATCTCATGGTTGAAGGCCCAGCTGGCAGAGGCAGAAGAGCATATGAGGCAGGCCTCTGGAAAGATGGCTGCCGATCAAGCTGGCGTAGAGAGTTCCAAAGCCAAGGCTGATGAACTGCGCCCCGCCGCTGCCGAGGAGGAGCGGGAGCTAAGTCAGCGGCAACAAGCCTTGGACGCCACAAGCCAATGGGTGGCGGAGCTGCAACGCTCTTTTGACGGGGTCAACCCGTCCATTGGGGGAGTCGACCCCCGGGTATTGTAACAAACCAAAAACCTTTTATTGGTACTTTTTTGCTTCAACTTTTTCCTTTATTTGTTTTGAATGCCGTATCGCGCACGATTTCCAATGTTTGAATCGCCTTGTTACATCCATACAATGTTTGCGGGATTTTCGGCAATAATTCCCCAAGCCCACGTGGGTCGAGCCCGATGTGAGAAATAGGAGATAGTTTCCTTCTCATCCCACCTATCATAGGAGTGGAGACCATGCTCCGGGCATCTGGGATTCGGATTACCAGTCCGGATTTCCGAAATATGGGAGAGGATTGACCGAAGAAGGAACTTTTTAGAACAGCCGAATTACCATTTCTTCAGCGTGCCCTCATGTACGAATGGTGAAAGACTAGGGGCACTAGAATCAGTCTGAACAGACGGAAACAGGAAGCGTGAATTACGATGCCCACGATTCGGAGCACTGTGGGGCTGGCGTGACAATAAAGGACAACAGTTAACCATGGAGGAGAAGCGGTATCCTTACTGCGTTTGCCTGTACTGGGGACAAAAATGAGGGTCGACCATTGACCATGTTCGAAACACGGGACTGTGTCACAAATATTGTCAGTCAAACTTTCAGGACATTGACCCAGGACAGTTGGCGGACCATATGTCAAACATCCATTCTGTTAGGGGGTCCTTCCAAACATGACCAGTCTTCCAGAACATTGGCCCAGGACGGTAGGTGAGCCAATGCGGCATGAGACCAGACTGTTAGGGGGTCCCGTGAGACATGAAAGGGGACGAGGGTCTGAATAAAGGGCACACAAAGCGTGGAATATGGAGTGATGGTTTTTCCGAACAGAATCCAACACTTAGGTAGTTACACCATCGTGGTGGGAGTACACCATATGGGTGCATTGGTTTGATCATGGATCATTCCTTCTTTCAGACAGGGCCTCTCTAGAAAGGGGATTTGTCACTTCCTAATGTAATATTGGGGCATTCTGAACATGTTCAGGGCAGAGTCATAATTACACGGTCCCCTATGAGGGGTCCGACCAGGGGGAGGAACATGATTTTACGATTCCTGGGGCTGGAACCTAGGTGAAATGCCTGGGTGTCCCTACGTATCCCATAAGGATGGGAATCAAGCCATATGTAGTTCTAGAAGCACAGTGCAGTCAAAGACCAACACTGGCAGGTGAAATCCTCTCTGATAGAGGCTCTGGTGCATCCCATGATTCACATGGGGCATCCTGATCTTGCTCAGGGTAGAACCGCAGTTTAGTGTCATGCATTGAGGACACATGGAATCCTATAGTTTAACGTCATACGATAGGACATGGAATAAAAGGGAAGATCCATGGGAGCGTGTGGTGCGGTAGACATGAAACCGACGTGAATGAGGACTTGGAGTCCAAATCACACCACGTACCCCCGGAGGAAACTCTTTAGGTCGAGGGAGAAAGAGTGAGGATTAGGCTGGGCCCGAAGCAGAGTGTTCGGGCATTCCTACGTACCATATGAGGATGGGAATCAAGACATACGTAGTTTTGAAAGCGCAGTTTAACGTCATGCGGGACGATGAGAAGCCTTGCCATGTTGGTATACATCCCGCCAAAACTACTAAGCCCACGTGAGTCGTGCTCGATGTGGGAAACAAGAAGTAGTGGTGGGAATTTCCCAATATAGAAAGGGGCAGGTTAGGGCAAAGGGACGCTCGGTGAATACCGGCCCAATGACACTAACACGATCATTTAGCACACCTAGATGCGTGAAAGGAAAGAGCCGATTATGATGGAATTCCACTTGAACATGATGAAGTGGAAATGTATGAATCATGGTGCTCGAGATTCAGATCACGATGATGGCGGTGTGACGATGGAGGATAACTATTGACCGTGGCGGAAACCCAGCATCCATATCGCGTTATCCTAGAATGGGGACAAACAAATGAGGGTTGACCGTTGACCATGTTCGAAACACGATACCATGTCACAAATGTTATCAGATATCCATAGGGACGTTGGCCCGAAACGATTGGAGGGCCCGTAGGTCTAGCATTCATGGACAGACCTTAAGCCTAGTATCCATGTCGTCCGAGTGTCCTTTTAGATGTGGAAGAGGATGAGGATCCAAATAGCGAGCTCACGATGCTTCGTCATGGGACGAGGGGAATGTCTGTATGAAAATCCCACACTTCGGGCTCTTTGTCGAAACACATCTGAATACGACAACGAGACGTATTAGATAGAGGGAGCAGATTCCTTTCCCATAGGGAGATCATATTTTAGGGTCGTAGAATTCAGACCATGGATGGGAGGATACATAAGAGGCACATGGCAGAGTAACTCAAACTCCTGGTGTGAATTGAAATAGGGGGTGCGTACGGTGCGGTGAAAAACCTGAAGTGAATGAGGACGTAATCCCATATCACACTGCACGACCCCCTTGGGAGAGGTTTTAGGTCAAGGGACCGAGAGCGAAAGATTGGTTGGGCCTGCGGGGAAGTGCCCGGGCACTCCTACGTATCTCATGAGGATGAGAATCAAGTCACAAGTAGTTTTTAATGGACCTTATACCATGAATGGGTAAAGGGAGAAGGGGACACATGGAAACAAACCCAACGTGAAGGAGGACCTAAGACCTACTTACCATGCGTTGTCTGGGGAAATTCTCGAGTCGAGGGACTGAACACAAAGGTTAGGCTGGGCCCACGGGGAAGTGCCCGGGCGCTCCTACATATCTCATGAGGATGAGAATCAAGCCACACATAGCTCTTAAAGGCGACATGGTAAGATACCAGTGCTAGGGGAGAAGGGGAGTGTGGCTGTGGCCCTTGAACTAAAAGAAGCAGAATTTGATAAATCATGTTTGTCCTTTAAGGTGAGTGGTTTTTTTTGTGAAGCGACAGGCCTAGCGTAGTAGTCCGTGGTGTCTCCACAAGGATCAAGCTGTGATGGTCGTTGACAAATGGCATGGCACGTGACCAATACCCAACGTGTTTTCTTCTACAACGAGGTCACCACAATGCAGTTCCATTTTTCATCGTGTGTCCATGATGATAATGTCACAGTTTAGGGTCGTATGATAGGACCAAGCATGCATTTTATCGTCATGTAGCGCAGATGTAGTAGAGGAGATGTTATGCGGGGAATGTGCACAGTGTTATGAGACACAATCGATGGAGACCTGATCCCACATCACATTGTACGCCACTCAGAGAGGGAGACTTTAGGCTGAGGGGCCTATATAGAGGTATGAGGTGAAATAGGGGGAGAGACTGGCTCCCTAAATGGGCTGTACCCAAAGACAAGGTGTCCGGGTGGTCCTACTTATCCCATGATGATGGGAAGCAAGGTGAATGTAGTTCCGGATGGATCTTAGTTTATGGTCTTAGAGATCGGACCATGAATGGTAACAACCTCCCATGTTAGCGCGGATGTCAATCCGATCCCTAATCCCACGTGAGTTAAACTCAGTGTGGGAAACAATGGGGGAGATCCTTATCGCAGTACTCGGGGCGTCCATCAGAGGGGAGTTGGTAGAGAGCCCCGAAGGACAACTTTAACGCGGCTTGTTTCCCCAACGCGTAGATGTGAACGGAGGAAAAGTACCAAGAGTTCTGAGACTCTACTTGGACACAGTGAAGTGATGAAGGGTGTGAATTGTGTACCCGAAATTTTGGGATTAATGGGTTGGCGTGGCGATAGCGGAAAACTGTTAACCATGGTGGAAACACAGCGTCCATATCGCGTTATCCTGAGGTGGGAACAACAAACGAGCATCGACCGCTGACCAAATTCGCAACGCGGGATTTTATCGATTTGTTGTCAGAAACCCTCGGGGGCGTTGGCCCGTAATGGTAGGAGGTCCCTTGGGCGTAGTATCTAGGCCGTTCTTGGGGGTCCCTCCGGGTGTGGAAGATGATGGAACCCCTAATGCAAGGATACACAAAGCCTGGAATGTGGGTACAGATGTGTCTGAGTAAATCTTGGCATTCCAGGTAATAAACCAGAGTACTCTTAGGCACATTGGTGAAACACCGAAAAGGTATCGACAAAACAGCTCAGGAGGGAGAGGTACATGGCGTGGTCATTATGAGACCGACGTGAATGAGAAAATAACCTCACTCTATACCATACATTCCTATAACAGAGGACCTGGGCCGAGGCCCGGAAAGGCCAAGGGGCCTGATGGTTAGGCATTGGTCAGGAAGGCCTGACCTGCTTTCAGTTTAACGTCTTGCAATGAGGACAAGGGTCGGGGACCCGAGGAGGCCAAGGGGCCTGAGGCTGGGCCCCGTAAGGGAAGGCGTATGACATGGTACATGATACCGACGTGAATGAGGGCATAGGCCCACACCACACCTTAAAACCCTTATAGGTGAATCAGGGTCGTGGGCTCGACCGCTAGCACCACCTGGGGAGAAGTTTGCCACTTCGGGATGGGGTAGAACGAATCACTCCACTCGATGTTTGGGACATCTCGGGGTGGACCCGAAGATCCAGGACACTGTTGACCATGTTCGAAACATAGCGTTCCTATGGTGACTTGATATGGGAGCAACAAATGAGCATCGACCGTTGACCAAATTCGCAACACGGGGCTTGTATCGTCTTGTTGCTTGAAAACCCTCGGGGGCGTTGGCCCGTATCGGTAGAAGAGCCCTTGGGCGTAGTATCCTAGCCGTTCATGGGGGTCCCTCCGGGTGTGAAAAATGATGGAGTCCCATTCAAGGAGTGGGTGAAGCATAGCTGTATCCATCCACGCAAGAGGTGAACATCTCTAGGGGGAAGTGCAGTCGGGTCGAGGCTTTCTCGATATGAGTTGGGGCAAAAGTGTGCACCCTGCTATATGTCTTGACCCAAGGGGAATATTTTGGCTTTCGGGCTGGGCCAAAGGATGAAATGCCCGGGCGTTCCTACGTATCCCATTAGGATGGGAATCAAGCCATACGTAGTTCTTGAAGGCCAAGCAGTTTAGTGTCATGTGGTGAGGATGTGGGAGGATAGAAGAACGGGAGTGGGCACATGGTGTGACCCTTACAATCCTTGTGTGAGCGGGGTTGTATGAACGGCGCTAAGAAAGCCTACCCCCCTACACAAAGATCCTCCAAGGAAACTATTCCCAGGGTGGGATAGTGGAAGAGAAAAGCTTGGGGCTGGGCTCAAGACGAGGCGTCCGAGCATTCCTACGTATCCCATCAAGATGGGAATCAAGCCACACGTAGTTCTTGAGATGCAGTTTAACGTCATGTGGGACGAGGATGCATCTCATTTGGGGATATGTAAGGTACAACAAGTAATCTGACGTGAATGAGGACGTAGTCCCACACCATACCATACAATCCCGCAAGAGGGTAAGTTGGGGAAAACCAAGGGGCCTAAGGCCGGACCGTGGTCAGGGAGACCTGACCAACTTGTGGTTTAATGTCTCGCGGTGAAGACGTGGGTTGTGGGCCCGAGGAGGCGAAGGGGCCTGAGGATGAGCCTCAGTCAGGAAGGCCTGACTGGCTTGCCTTTTAACGTCTTACAGTAAGGACAGGGGCTAGGGGACGAAGGAGGCCAAGGGCCCTGAGGCTGGGCCTCGGTCAGGAAGGCCTGAATGGCTTGTAGTTTAACGTCTTGCAGTAAGGATGGGGGGAGATCTTAGTTTAAGGTCATAGAGCTCGGACCATTTTTCAGTTTATCGTCTTGCAGGATGAAGATGCAGTTTAAGGTCGTGTAGGACCTTATAGTTTAAGGTCGTGTCAGACCATAGCGTGTAGTTTAAGGTCATACGGAACCATTTTGCATTTTATCATCTTGCAAGATGATGATATAGTTTAAGGTCGTGCAGGACCCTACAGTTTAGGGTCGTGTTGGACCATAACGTGCAGTTTAAGGTCATGTGGGACCATTTTGCAGTTTATCATCTTGCAGGACAAAGATGCAGTTTAAGGTCATGCAGGACCCTACAGTTTAGGGTCGTGTTGGACCATAACGTGCAGTTTAAGGTCATGCGGGACCATTTTGCAGTTTATCGACTTGCATGATGAATATGTAGTTTAACGTTGTGCATGACCCTACAGTTTAGGGTCGTGTTGGAACATAACATGCAGTTTAAGGTCGAGCATGACCATTTTGTAGTTTATCTTCTTGCAGGACGAAGATGCAGTTTAAGGTCGTGCTGGACCCTTTTACCCTAGGTAAAGTATCTCTTGAAAAACGTGGTATTTGTGGGAGGAGTTATGTGCTCTCCATCCGTGGTCACCAAGGAGTATGCTCCATTGGGGTAAACCTTATGGATGATATAAGGCCCTTCCCACTTGGGTTCTAACTTGGGCGGTTTCATACCGGGAATCATTGGCGCTCGAAGGGCCATTACTAGGTCGCCCTGTAGAAAAGAGCATAGACGAACCTTCTTGTTGAAGGCCCTCGCTATCTTATCCTGACGCCTTTCTAGAATGTGCAGGGCATGAAGCTGGTTCTCGTCCATTGCTTCTAATTCAGCTAGACGGATTTCGGCTACCTCATCTGATGTCTGGTGATCATAGACTGCAGTGCGTAACAATGGCAGCTAGATCTCAATGGGTAGGACGACCTCAGCTCCATACACCAAGGAATATGGGGTCACCTGGGTAGAGATGCGAGTCGTCGTCCGATAAGCCCAGAGGGCGTCGGGGAGCTTGTCCGGCCGACTTTTCTTGTTCTGACCAACCGTCTTCTACAGAATTTTAGAGAGGGTTTTGTTGAACACCTTGATCTGTCTTTTTTCCTGTGCGTGGTAGCGGGAGGTATGGTTCGAACAGATGCCGTACTTGGGGCACAATTTCTTCAGTTCAGCCGCTCGGAAGTTGGCGCCGTTATCGGTGAGGATGGCGTGAGGGACCCCAAACCGGTGGATAATATTAGAGCTCACAAAGTCAATGATGGAACAGGCCTTGACCTCTTTGAGTGGAACTGCCTCTACCCACTTGGAGAAGAAATCTGTTGCATTTAGGATGAACCTACACTGGCGGTCTGTTGCCAGTGGATACGGTCCCACTACATCAAGTCCCCATACCGCAAATGGCAAAGAGTACTTGGTGGGGTGGAGGGGCTCTGGCGGCCGATGTAGGAAGTTGGCGTGAACTTGTCACACATGGCATCTCTTGGCATACCCAATACAATCTTGGATCATAGAGGACCAAAAGTACGCCAACCTCTGGTTTTGATGGGACAACTTCGGCCCAACTTGATGGGCGCCACAGGAACCGGCGTGAACCTCTTGAATAACTTGAGGAATCTCTACTCCTTGAATGCAACGGAAGAGAATGCCATCGAAGCTCCACTTATAAAGGATCTGTTCAAGACTGGGGCCGCTCTGGAGGGTATATTGCAGCGCGCAGCGTCGGATTCACTCACGCTCAGCCCGGTCATCCGGGAGGTGACCATTTTGGAGATAGTCGACAAAAGGTTCCCTCCAGTCGGGAGTGGCTTCATCCACTATGTCTGACGAACCCGGGGCCCCTGATGTAGAGGGTCCAGCAGTGAGATGACTTACCCGCAGGACATCATTGTCTTCTTGGGTGATGGGGGGAATGACTCTCTGGTGTGCCACATGTATGATCAAATCATCTTGCTCGGGTTCTGCGAGCGATGCAGCTAAGCCAGCCAATGCATCTTCTTGACCGTTCTGTGACCGCGGGACATGGGAAACCTCGGGTCGAGAAGAAAACTGGGCCATTAGGTAGAGGGTGTACTCCATCAATGGTACAAGCTCCGGATTCCTGATGACGTAGTCGCCATTAACCTGTTTGATTACCAGCTCAGAATCTCCTTTCACATGTAGATGGGGCACATGGATCTCAACGGCCAACTCGAGGCCGGTGATGAGAGCCTGGTACTCTGCCTCATTGTTCGTACAACCTTCTGACAAAAGGAATGAGTGTGGAAGGACGGCTTGCGCCGGGGTAATGAAGACAATACCCAGGCCCACTCTATTGATCTTGGGATCATTGAGCCTCCAACCGGTGGGGCTCCAGGAGGTGTCGTCGAAATGCATTTTCCAACACGGGACGACATGATCGACTGATAGGATCGTCTCATCAGGAAAATCCAGGTCCAGGGATTGATCCACGGAGGTTGGATGGGAAACTAAAAAGTCTGCCAATGCCTGTACCTTAATGGCCATCTGAGGTACGAAAATGATATCAAACTGCTGGAGAATCACCGCCCACCATTCTAGTCGGCCAGTCAGCGTGGGGCGTTTCAGGATGTACTTAAGTGGGTCTACCCGGGAGACCAATTGCACATCATGGTGTAGTAGGTAATGTCGTAACTTCTGCACGGCGAAGACGACCGCAAGGAATCTCTTTTCGATAGGGGAGTATCTGACCTCCATATCGAGAAGCATGCGGCTGAGATAGTAGAGACTTTTCTCAGTACCCTCGTTATTCTTCTGGGCGAGCAGCGCACCGAGGGATCTTTCTAGGGTGGTCATGTAAAGGACCAGCATCTTTCCGGAGATGGGTGGCATCAAAACCGGAGGTTGGTGTAGATACTGCTTGATTTCCTCGAATGCGGTCCGACACTCCTCATCCCATTCGTAGGCGGCACCCTTCTTCATGAGCCAAGAAAAGGGCTTACACTTGCCAGCCAGATTCGTGATGAATCGACAAATATAGGCTAGTGGCCTTGGAGGCCTCGAAGCTCCTGGATGTTACTCGGGGGAGGCATTTGGCTGATGGCCTTGATCTTCTCTGGGTCGATCTCAATGCCTCGGTATCTAACTACAAATCCCAGAAACTTCCCACAGGTGACCCCAAAGGCACACTTCAATGGGTTCATCTTCAGGTGACGTGAACGGAGGAAATCTAACACCTTCTCGAGGTCTCTGAGATGGTCCTGGCGCTGACATGATTTGACCACTAGGTCATCTACGTAGCATTCCACCAATGTTCTGAGAATCGGCTTGAATATGCGGTGCATGGCCCTCTGATAAGTGGAACAAGAATTTTTCAAACTTAATGGCATAAACTGGTAGCAAAAGGTACCTTGGGGAGCCCTGAAGGCGGTGGAATCCTCCTCTTCGGGGGCCATCCGAATCTGGTTGTACCCGGAATACCCGTCCATGAAAGAGAGAGCTTGGAACCCAGAATTGGCGTCAATCAATAACTCCATCACCGGAAGTGGGAAGTCATCCTTTGGGCAGTGGAGATTAAGATCGCGGAAGTCGATGCATACTCTGATCTACCCATTCTTCTTCCTGACTGGAACAATGTTGGAAAGCCACTTGGGGTACTGGAATTCCATAACGAAGTTGGCTTTGATAATCTTGTCAACTTCGGCCTCAACCATAGCACCATGAGAAGGGTGCATCTTCCTGGTGGGCTGTTTAAACCCACGATGTTTTACCAGGAGGCCCAGACGGTGAACGGCTACCTGGGGATCTTGTCCAGGCATCTTGTTGTAACTCCAGGAAAACACGTCATGGTGATGTTTGAGGAAGTCTACGTACTGCTTCCGCTCCTCGGGGGATATGGCTGCACTGATCAATGTGGGTTTCGGATCTTCCTTGCTACCAAGGTTCACCTGTACCAGTTCATCAACTGTGGTAGAGACGCCTTCCTTGAAGGTGGGGGGAGCATCCTCCAGGTCTTCCTCCCCACCCGTGGGGGGATTTCCCGCGACAGGAGATACTTCTGGGCTATCAAAACCAGAGGGGCAGCTGGTACCGGCTCGGGCAGTAGTGGTCATCCTATCAGGAGACTCACTCGCCATTGAGACCATAGAAATTAAGGTAGTCGAACCCATCCCATCTGGCCTTCGGCCTAAGGGGCCACGTTTGACGATATCAAAGCAGTGGTGACGTGTTGGCCTGATTCGGTGGATTCCAGCCTAGCGGAATAGACACGTATGGAATACCTCCGTTGTCATAAGCTTGACATACTGGTATCGTACAGCGGTAGGAGGTTCCGGGATCACCTAAGCCTGGTTGATGTAGGATTACGAGTTGATTTTTCGCCGTCGCTTGGACACGGGAATATGCCTTCCTTGTGTACCAGAAACAACAAAACATTGCCCCATGTCGAGGTTCGTGGCCTCCAATCGGTGAATCAGTAGGATGTAGGCGTCATCCATGCTTCCCCAGGGATCACTTATGACCTGGGCGGGTTCATCCTCACTTACTAGGATTTTCTTATCCTTACTTTTGTAATAACCAGCATCTAGATAGTGGGCCTCACAAGAAGCGAAAGGAGACGCATCTCCTTGGAGCACGCCTACTCGACTGTTGAGTGAGTATTTGAGGCACTTGTGATATGAAGAAGGGACCGCTGCATGTAGATGGAGCCATGGCCTACCCATCAACGCGTTGTAGGCGGTGTCCTGAGAGACGACCATGAACTCGGTGCTGGAAATTAAGCCACCGAACTGAGTCTTCAGGTGGATCTTGCTGACTGGGGTTTGCTCGGTCCTGTCGTACCCCGGGATTCTGAGGTAAGAGGGAGTTAAATCACCTTCAGACAGACCCAGCTTTCACAACGTCCGAGTCGGAATTAGGTTGATTACAGAACCCGTGTCAACGAGGCAACGGTGGACTTCCACACCATTGAAGTGGCCAGTGATGTACAACGGGCGAATATGCCCCTATAGAGGAGGGTACTCATCTTCACCGGAGAATGAGATAACCGCCTAACATTCGGCGTTCTCAATCGTCTCGGCATGGAAGGCTTCTTCATCTGCTACCTCCGTCTCAAACTGGAGGGGGATCCTTAGGGCCTCGGCAAGTGCCTCACACATTTCAGATGACAGGCGAAGGGCCTCGAGGATAGAAAGCTGTGACGGAATGCCGACCAGGTGCTTCAGGACATCATACTTTCATTCCAAATGCGAACCTCTACCTATAGGGGTCATTCGACATTTGGAGGCATAGCGGGTCCTACTGGTTGAACCGGCGGTCGGCTAGTACTGGGTACATCCTGCTGCCTACTAGTTGAAGCCTGGGGAGTAGTCGCCAGACTAGGATTGGACAGCGGAGGCTGTCCTGTAGCCAGGAAAGACTGAATGTGATACGAACGAGGCATCTCTCCCTGATCTAGTAGCACAAATGTTGGTGGAGGTAGAGCTAAGGGCGTTAGATGGGGTTGCGCGAGCTGAGCTCTGCGCTGAGCCTGCTGTCTGGTCTCAGTAGTGTGCACGGATTGGCTAAAAGTCTCCGCTGATGTACCTCGATGACCGGCACGGTTGCGATTCCGCTGACGTTGACGTCGGCTGGAAACGTTGGGGAGGTCCGCTTGGCGTTCCCCCTCATCGGGAGTCATATAGGGCTTTACCAGCTCTATGGTGTTAACCGAAGCATACCCATGACTGTCACTCGATGAGTCATCCACCACCGAGTGGATTCTAGGAGGAATCCCTATTTCAGGGGGAATAAACTATCCGAGAGTGCAGGATGACGATGGCACCGACGGAGCGCATTGCTTCTTCTTGCGTCATCGCTGCTTGCCCTTTTGGCAAGAGGTCGACTGTGAAGGTGATGCGGAGGTACCAGCTACTTCTTCTGAAGGTTACGGCTGCATTAGGTGCGCCCGGATGATACCATGGGCACGGAAAATGGTTGTTCGATCCATCCAGTCATCGTATTTCCGGGATCCGCAGCTGGGGACCTGCTGCCACTCGCCTTCGATGTCGCTGCCGATCTCTGACCCAGCAAAGACACCCGCCACTTGTGCTGGTGCCGGGCCCAACTTGACAATGATATTGTTGACCTGGTCTTGAATCAAGTCTTTAAACACATAGAATTGCTTGAGGGTGTGCACCAGAATCTGATGATAAGGATAATAGTTGGGGTGATCGGTGAGATTCGCCTCTGCCGGCCTTCTGCACTCGGGCAGGTGCACAATCCCTTGCTCTAGAGCACTTTGGAAGTATCCAGGGACATGATTTTTATTGAACGAATAATTCTGGTGCCTTCTTTCCAGATAGGGGGCCCTGGGGACCTGGCCCTGACGAGGGGCCGGAGGGGCCTGCCGAGGAGGCGCCGCCTGATTGTCTCGCCTAGGTGGAGGTGGCACGTTGCGCGGGGGAACCTGTCGATTTTGAGGCAGTCTCTGCTGGGTAGGAGCCTGTGCTTGAGGTGGGGGACCTCTACGGGGTTGTGGGGATGGTGCCACTGGCAGTAATTCTAGCTGCCTAGGGGCATCTATTTGGCCCACCACGGCGGGTTCAGCCCTGGCGGTCCTCCTGGATGGGATTATAGGGGGAAACGAACGTTCCTGACTAGCCTGTTGCAGAGCTTCCTCAAGGCGCTGAGCCTTATCGAAGAAGTCTCTGAACCCTATAGGGTAGTTCTGGGTAATCAGGGAGGGTACCAGCTCTGTTTTGATGTTCCCCACACACATCATTAGTAATTTCTTCTGAGTCAGTGGCATATCGATTGAATACGTAAGTCCCTTCCACTAGGCGATGAATTCTGCGACATGCTCATCAGGCCTTTGCTTGCACTTGAAGAGGTCTTCAATGCTAGTCTTACGTGTGGTGGAGCTGAACTGGTATAGGAATTTCCGGCGGATGTCCTCCCAACCGGTCACTGATCCGATAGGGAGCTAGCTATACCAGACGAATTCTGGACCTTCCAATGTCTGTACGAAACATCGGAGCTTGGCGACTTCCTACTAAGCCGGGGTCCCCAGCATGGGGCCACACCTAGAAGAAAAATGAGCCAAGTGTAGTGGTGGGTCCCCTGTACCGTTGAAGGCTGAGAAAGTGGGGTTCCCAAAACCCGGGGGTGCGGGCATATCGTCCACCCACGCGGGATACGGCTTTCCATCTGGTGGGACAGCTACCTGTCGTGTTTCCAACACTTTGAGGTGGGCTATGAGTGCCGCTATAAGATCATCCGGGTGGGGGTCCCAGTCTTGACGGGGATCCCTAACCACAAGTGCATTTCCAGGTTCTTTAACATAGTAGATGGCTTCGGTAGCACGTGGATCAACTGGCGGAATGACCTACGGAGCGACTGGGGGAACCCAGACTGGATTCTTCAGATTTCCCCATCGTTCGGGGGGGGGGGGGGGGGGGTTGGCGAGACGTGTCGCGCCCTTTTGGTGTAAGTTTCAGCTTCTGCCCTATCTGTGTGAGTAGATTGATCAGGGTTTCCCAGAGGCATCTCACTAGGGGGAAATTGTTCCTACCCCTGCTGCCCTGGCCTGGGATTACCATAGTCGGGTCGCCGCTCTCCAGCAAGCTCAGCCAAGAGTTCGTCATCCATCCTCTTCTGCTCATCAAGCTGCTGGCGTAAGGTGGCCTTCTCGGGATCTTCGTCCGTTTTCTACACAGAGACAGATGGGTCGGAGTTCTTGACAGCTCCGACGTGCTCCTTACCCTTGCCGGTATTTTCGATCGAGTACCAGTAACTCGGTGGGTACAGGGAGGCCTAGCAGGTTCCTCTGTTGAAGGGTAACCCTCCCTGATGGGTCCAGCAAGTAGAGCGGTACGCCCTCGGGGGGTAAGACTCCATCATGGAAATTCATGCTCGTCTTCCTTGTCCACTACGTCAGCCATGTGGACCGTGAACCCTCTCGAGGGCATGTCCTCAATGTCGCATAACGAATCGGGTTGCCGTCGGATAGGTTCGAAGAGGGAGAGTGGCATAGTTTTCCCCAACCATGGACTTTCACATGGGGGGTAGCTTCCCTGAAGACTCTGCGGAGTACTTTGAAACTATGAACACATTTCTGTTGGAGGGCGCTCTGACGGCCCTGACGACTCAGGGTGCCGGGGCCAAAAGGAGTGCGACCAAATCGATCATGTGGCATTTTTTTCCGATTTAATAGAAGTGCTCTCGACTTCTGGGGTACACCACCCACTCGTAACGAAGGCGGAAATGTGTCTCCCATAGGGTTTGACAGAAGCACCCCACTTGTTCAGGGGTAAGGGACTCTGGTGCGTGAAAGTTCAGTGCCGCAGTCGGCCAGAACTTCTCCTAGAAGTAATCCGCTGCGAGAATGCTCCAGAAGATCCTGGGTTTGGACTCGGGGTCTAGCCCTGTATTGCCCCACTCGTCAATCGGGGGGTGGCTGAGGGACCAGCAGAGGTACCGAGGTGGACCTCTGGGATAGTAACTCGGTGGCGGAGAATACGGCGAGCGAGCTGATTGGCCGCGCGAATTCTGGGCCATCCTCTGAAGAGTGAGGTGACCTGGCCACAGTGTCACGATACGATGGGATGATAGCTACAACTTCCGGCACATGAGTCGTGGCTGCCGGTGATAGGTCATGGCATCGGCTCTACCGCTGTTGGCCCCCAAAATAGCCCTCTGTGATCTCTGGTAAAGGTAGAGGGTGATTCTGGTGACAATGGTGGTGATTGCACGGTCGAGACCTACAAGATTCCCAAGATATCTTCCTCCTGGATGTACCTGTGGATAGAGATGGGAATCTGGTGGACCTCATATTTTGGGAGAATGAGGCCAACAGGCCTGGTTCCTGCCACAGTCCTTGATACGGAGGAGCGGGGGGAGATGTTTCCATCACTGAGTCGCATTCCGCTTCAGAATCTGAGAAACGGGCTGGTTTGATTTCCACCCGGGCCTTCCCAGGACTCTTCTTGTGGCGGCGAAGACTCACTCTCCTACCCCCGGGGTGGCTCTTCGGGACAGGGTTGATCCCTAATAGGTAGCCTCGGGGTGGCACTGGCACCATGGTGGGAAAGGGATCCGCTCGAGATAGACGAGGTGCGAGGGAACCGGGGAAAATGTTTGAAGGGTACATGGGGAGGACATCCATGGACAACACCCATGTGGGCGGAGCCTCTGTTGGAATCGACAGGAGCATGGGGAGGACCTCCATGGTCGATGCGGGCAGCGCGAGGCTGACCTTCACTCCTCGAGTTGCTGGGGAGAGGAGGACCTTGCCGGTTGTAGAGAGGATGTAGGGAGGGCCCCCCAGGTTGGAGAAGGACTGGATGGATAGTTGCCTTCAGATTGGCGGTCGGGGGCAGGAGGATGGACTCCATACCCTGTATAGTGGGCGCGGGAAAGGTTTCCGCGCCGAGTGTCACTGCCGCTGGGAAAATATTCCTCCGGATGGGGGGTAACATGAGGCATTCCTCCATGACGAGCTTCGTAGTGGGGAAGGCCCACGCTCTGTGGAGTAGTGGTACGGGGAGGGCCTCAGTACGGGGTGAAATCACCGTGGTTTAGTTCGCGACGATCACCACTCGAGCCTCCATCCCAGAGAGTCAAACCATCCTACCCGTGGGGCGGTTGGGGTCTCAATACTAGTTGGGTGAAAGAGTGCCCCTGCTCAGTGTATGAAGGGACTCCATGATGCACGTCGGCCATGGCTCGGGCCACTATAGCTGTTGACATGGACGCATCTGGGGGAGCGTCCTCAACCCGGGCCCGGCGCTGACGTCGGGTCAGACAAGCTGGCACAGGTGGTGTAGGGGCATGACCTGCCTGCTCTTCCTGCGGGGTCGTACGGAGGCGCTGACGCGGCCGGACGGGAGCCCTTTCCTGGAGCTCTTGGGTCAGGACCCTAAGCGGGCCAAGCCGGACAGCACCCGCCTCATCAGCGTCAGGTGAGGAGTCGTCAAGGCATTCCGGGGACAGGCTCTCGAAACGGTTGAACGTTGGGGTGGGGAGTAGGGGCTCCCTGCGCGGCCTGTTAGGGAGGCGTTGATGGTGGGGCCTGGATGCCTCCAGGTCCAGGCGGGCCATATCCCGAGTTGGGATAACCCCTTCCTCCTCGTACCTGCGTACGAGGTTGTTTATCACCCTTTACTGGATGACCTTTGATGGGGAAATGGGATGTGGGTGCCCCGTATTCCGCGATGTGGTGGCCGTCGTGGTGGTAGCGGTGCCAAACGGGGTGGCTGTGGCTGTGTTTCCCCTGCCCCTACGTAGGCGAGCGGGCGATGATCGTGTCTCTGTAACAGCAACCTGGTTCCTCAGAAACGAAGGGATCAACTCATCAGCACTGCAAGGAAAAGGATTGACAACCAGTGCCCAGCGTCCTTCCATTCTCCATGTCTGTAAAAAGGATCCACACCAACATGCTGTAGAATGGAGTGCCCCATGTTCTACTGCCCCGACTTCCAGTGAGTATCACGACAGGCCCGCTATTTTCTTGGCGGGACCAGGCGCCGGATATCTGGATCTGGTGACACGTCAATCTACTGGTGTCTCGAATGCTACTAATATCCACATTGAGGAGAAGAATTTCACGTCGGGTTCACCATTTCTGTTTCCAACGCTTTCGCCAGGGCGCGCGCATCCATCCGTCCACGAAGGAGGAGGACACGCTGCACTGTTGTCCCACATTCCCTCTTTCCAAAGGAGGGAGACATTCACTCCTTATTCAGGGACGTCTGCTCCTTGATCGAAACGGGATGATGGGATGTCAGTTCTTCCTTGTGTGGATTCCTCCTCATAACTCGTCACCTAGTCCGGGTCTCCCTCATAGATTTAATAATATGTTCGTGAAACTCTTCCCAATTCCATGTTTCCATGGACACTGGTTAATTACACTGCTTCTGTCGGGACATTACAAAGGGTCCGGTCAGTGCAACAACCTTCAGTTGGGGGAGTAGTCACGTTGAGACATTAGTAGCATGTCTGGATGCTGGGAAACTGGCATGTCTATCTATTATCCCTGGTCACAGGGATTTTCGAGGGCGTGGAAGCCCGAGGCATCCCACATCGAGCGCTGGGAATTATATGGCATAGACACATATCTGAGGTTTTACTCAGCTTCCGGTGTTTAACACAGGGTATGCCGTGAGTTTAGCATCCAGCGGAGATGGATCTTCCTGATCAGAGAATTAGCTAGAATGGATCAGATTGAGGGATTTCCCTTGAAGAGGTGCTGATACCGGGACCAGCCCATGGGCGGCTTTGAAGAGGAGCATACCGACATGGTCTCACCGGGATACGAGGGTCCGGGCGAGGATCAGGGTGGATGATGGATGGATGAATGAAGTGGAGGGGGAATGAAATGGGACCATCTCAGGGGCGACAGTGAAGTTGGGCTTGAGCCTCGAAGGGACCTCCTACGTATCCCCGTGGTAGGGAATCAAAGTCGGCATAGTTTGGAAAGGTGCCGGTGAACCGGCATGAGGGTGTACCTTGGTCCGATTTGCATCATCAGTGAACTAACGTGAATGGGGAGGACCATGAGGGTCTTAGTGGTGGTGGTCATGGACCTTGTGGAGGCTCCCTACATACCATGTCGTGACATGGATCAAAGACCACGTAGTTTAGAGGGGATTTGTCGGCGAACCGATGTGGAGGTGGACCTTGGTCCGATGGGTGGTGGGCTTGAACCTTGGGGAGGCTTCCTACGTACCATTCCTTGACATGGATCAAAGACCTCGTAGTTCAGAGGACTATATTCGTCAGCGAAACGATGTGAAAGTGAACCTTGGCCCAATGAGAGATGGGCTTGAACCTCGGTAAGGCTTCCTACGTACCATGCCTTGACATAGATCAAAGACCTCATAGTTCAAAGGGTTTCATCGGTGAATCGACGTGAATGTAGACCTGGGGGTCCACTAGTGGTGGGCTTGATCCTTGGGAAGGTTTCCTACGTACCATGCCTTGACATGGATCAAAGTCCTCGTAGTTCAAAGGATTGATGGAATACAGTTTAACGTCATGCGGGATGGTAGTAAACCCTGACGTGAATGAACGGTGGGTGGTGGGCTTGAACCTCGTGGAGGCTTCTTACGTACCGTGCCATGACATGGATCAATGTCCCCGTAGTTCAGAATGGCGGTGGGTGTCGGCGAACCGACGTAAATGAGGGAAATTGGTCCGATGAGAGATGGGCTTGAACCTCTGAGAGGCTTCCTACGCACCATTCCTTGACATGGATCAAAGTCCTCATAGTTCAAAGTGGCGGTCACAACGGCTTGTCGCCATACTGGAATGCAGTTTAACATCGTGATGGACGCAGGTAAAACTCGATGTGAATGGGATGATGGGGGGGCTTGAACCTCGTGGAGGCTTCCTACGTACCATGACTTGACATGAATCAAAGACCTCGTAGTTCAAATGGGTGTATAATTTAATGTCATGCGGGACAATGGCATAAATTTTAATGTCAAGCTAGACAAGGGCATTCAGTTTAACGTCATGCTGGACGAGGTATTTTCATGGCCAATGCCAACTCTATGCCCATGTGAGTCATGCTCGGTGTGAGAAACAAGAGACAACAAGGACCTAACGATCACGCTATGAAGGGTGCGTCCGTGTGAAGCGAAGAGGGGCTTCGCGTTAGGCGGCCCATGGTGCTGGGACTTACTCCCGGATGGAGGCCTGGAGTGCAACAAAGCACATCGAAAGAGGGATTTGGGACCAATGATGGAGGTTCCTCGTTCCCTATCATGCCCTCCACTGACCTTGGTAGTGGGAAAGTACAGAGATGCAGGGGTGCATCCATCTGTTGGGGAACTAGGGTCGCCCTTCTCTTGAGAACATACGCCACTCCAATAAGGAAGATATCATCCCTTGTGGATGGGTGATTCCACTCTTGTGGAGATGAGTGGAGTAATAAATGTTTGAGATGGGGAGACCCTTCGGGGGAGGCATGAGGTCTGGTCACAGTTTAACGTCATGTGTCGAGGATGTGGTGCTTGGCAGTTTAACATCCTGCAGCTCGGACGAGGCAGGTTCACTCCGCACCCCTAGGACTTACATAACTGGTACCCACTGGTCCTTGGGGGAGGGAAGGTACTGGAAAGGCCATGGTCAAGGGGGGTTGTGGAGCGAACCATCGAGGGGTCCACATTATTGTGTCTATGCAAATAAGAAATAGCCGATAGCGTGCCTATGCGAAGAAGCATTAGGCGAAGCAATGCTATGAGTGGTATTGTCCGTGAGACATTGAAATCACATCGTGCAAACCAGGAGGGTCGCACGGGAAGAGGAATTTCCAAGAAAAGGAGTGTGCTTCACGAATCAGAGTTCCTTAGCCTTAGCATAGGGCATAGGTGTGAGTGGAGGGTTCTTCGCGAAGTGGAACAGTATTCGTGGAGCACTGCCTCGTGAAGAAGAGGTGCCTCGCGAAGCAGGGTGCTGCGAAGCAGTGTTCTTCATGATGTGTAGCGATCCGGCCTTAGAAGAGGGATCACTAGTACAGGTTGGGTGTTTCGCGAAGCATAAATGCTCCGAAGCTACCTGAGTTCCCTTGGGAATCCCCTTCCTTCGTGAATTCCCTTGAGCTTTGCGAAGGGAATCCCTCTAGGAAGAGGGGCTCAAAACGAGTCAAAGTGAAGGCGTCACACGAAGTAGAAGTACCTTGCAGAGCTCATGATTTCCGGGGGAAAAGAGTGCTTCACGATTCGGGAGAGGAGAAGCCGAAAGGTCGGATTGTCCATCTTCGGGACTCAGGGAGAGCCTAGTATTTATAGACAAGGAGCGCCATGAAGCAGAACTCGCGTGCTGCCTCAAGTGCTTCGCGGTGAGCTCACGAACGCCAAACTCATTCGTGAAGAGGTACCACCTCCGGAGCTTCGCGCTGGGCTCACAAACGTCAAATTCATTCGCAGAGAGTTACCGCCTCCCGAGCTTCGCGGCGGGCTCGCGAACGTCGAATGAGTTCATGGAGAGTTACCGCCTCCCGAGCTTCGCGGTGGGCTCGTGAACGTCAAATTCATTCACAGAGAGTTACCGCCTCCGGAGCTTCGCGAGACCGCGATGCTTGGGGGTGCTTCGCGTTGGTGCTTCGCGAGGCAGCGGGCCGACCTTCTTTTCCATCCCTTTTTTTCATGCAATATTTTGGCTCCAACAAGGATGAAACATTATGAGGAACTGTACGACCGACCTTTCAGATCACCTATATGCTCTACTGACCCAGGGGAATCAGCACTTGTTGGACAAGAGATTGTGTAGGCTTCGACGGAGAAGGTGCAGATCATCCAGGAGTGGATAAAGACTGAACAGAGCAGGCAGAAGTCCTATGCTGCTAGGATATAGAGACCACTGGAGTTTGAGGATGGTGACCACATATTTCTATAGGTCTCACCTCGACGAGGTCTATAGTGATTTGGCCGAGGTGGCATGTTATGTCTGCAATTCATCGGACCTTTTCAGGTCCTCAGCACGGTAGGTGAGGTGACTTACAATTTGGCTCTTCCACCTTAGATGCACTGGGTGCACAACATCTTCCACCTATCTCAGCTGAGGAGATATGTGCATGACCTGTCCCACATCATCGACAATGGGGAGTTTGTAATTGATGACAGAGAGACATTCAAGGATATTCTAGGGGAGATTGAGGATCGACAACAGCGGGTCCTGCGTGGATGGTCGATTCTTCTTGTGCACATTCGCTGGAAGAATGAGAACCTCCAAGAGAGCACATGGGAGAGGGAGGTTCAAATGAGTGATCAATAACCCCATTTGTTTCAATAGTGTGTGTTGTAGCTTATGGGGATGTAAATATCAGAGTTGGGGAGAATTGAAAGACCTAGAATTTCTGTGGAATATTTTTTTTAAATACAGGGTAATTTTATGAGTCTGTAGTTTCTTGACGGTGCCTGATTACGATGTCCAGTGTGCTTGGAATCAATTTATGAAGTTTTGTTCAGGTACATTCAGTAAAAATAAATGTGGTATTTTATATCTTTTGAACCAGTGCACGGAATTCAAATCCGAGGGCACCGTTGAACTCGCAACACCGATATTCACTTAAGAAGACCTTTACATCAGTTGCATTTTATTGAGAGCAGAAGTTAATATTTGGGGTTTTATAAATAATTTAAATAAAAATATGACTAAAATATTTTTTATGTATGTGGTGGTTTGATCCTCCATGGGGACATTGGATGTGAGGCACACCCCCACATAACCTCCCATGGGAGGACGTTTTAGGGTGGGGCCCACAAAAACCCTTTAACTCCTCTTAACCCCCCCTAAACTCTTGAACACCCAATTTATGGTGGAGGCTTTCCACCATCCCTCTTAATTGTTCCAAAACAAATTAATTAATGACTCAATTAATTTATTTTAGTGATTTTAATTCTTTTTAATTCATTATACCAACACTAAAATAAGTGAACATATTCTTTTATTTTGGGTTGGCATAATCGTTGGAGATCTTGGGAGATCTCTTGGAAGAACATCATCCTCTCGACTAAGAACACCTCTCATCTCTGAAGAAAAACAAGCATCAAGATATTCCTTATTCACCCAGAGCAAGTAATTGAAGCACCACTGCCAAAAAAGTACACTAAGGGTGTTGACTCCAGTTGTCTTCATCGAGCTCTACCTCCTCCGACATTGACATAATGACGTCCGTTTTCTGCGGCGTTCATCTTCCGAAACATGAAAAAATTCAACAAAAACATACGAGGTAAGGGGAAATTGGATTATTTTAACCTCTAATTTATACCCCCATACTTTGAAATTTATTTTTGGATTGGAGGTGGAAAAAGTATTATGACCAAACACAGAGGGCGCGGGCCGAACAAAGGCAACCCGAAGTCCCTCCGTTGAATCTTGTTTGTGTTAATGACAGAGGAGGAGCTAGTACGGAACAACGTAGTCACACCATTCCGAAGGAAGGGGGACGCGACTGATGGAAGAGGCACCAATAACCGAAGGCGGTGGTGGCTGCACGCCGGCCGGGTGGAGTGACCGGAGGCCGCTCGAGCCGCCCAGTCCGCGGGATGACCAACTGGCCAATCTGGTTGGCCCACTGGAGAACTGTGGCACCGGAAGGTGCCATGTAGAGGAGGACGCAGCCCGCATCTGTGGGCCACTAGGGTCAGCAAAATGGCCAGCCGCGGGTTAGCCGTGTTGGAGAACCGGTGCGCCCGCAGGTGCTGTGTGGGAAAAACCGTAACTCGGAGCGTGGGACGCCTGCGCCGGGCCGAACGGGCTGAGCAGAGGAGGCTGCGCAGCTTGGTGTCACCAGGCGAACCAGACCGAGCCGCAGTGAGGGACGTTTCCACAGGTGGGCCATGCCCCACCGGGTCAGTCCGACCCCCAGCGGGGTCAGACCTGCTGAGCCGGGTCGGGCGGAAACGACAACCCACTGGGCCTGACGTGTCGAGCCCCATCTTCACTTAAAGGCGAATATCTCTTAAAACGTGAGTCAAATTGACATGCCGTCTATGGAACTATGAACCTTTCAACGAGGTGGTCCTTTTTTAATAATCTATGTGAGTTTTGGGAAAATTTGGAATACGGCCAGGTTTGATTGAACGTAAAATCCAACCGTGACCCTGGAACAGAAATGCCAATAACTCTCAGACTGGGCATCCGATTGACGCACCGTCTATCCCATTGAGTTTCTTATGATGATACAGAGCTACGAGATACATAAAATAATGACTTAGTGGCAGTATATGTATCGGCACTTGGCTCGACTAGCAGACCCTCCAAGAATCGAGCGTGTTGTGTGCGGGAAACCTAGGGCATGCTGCGACTGCGATGATTACTGTACAAGAATCCTCTCCGGGATTAACAACGATGACTACTATATCGGGATCCATTGTGGGTAGGATAGTTCTAACTTCTGTTCCATGATCCTATGGGGGTCCGACAGAATTTCTAGTGATATATCCTATGTGGGTCTGACAGGTTAGATGAATCAATGATTATATCTGATCATCTCTATTACTCTAGAGTTTCTTGTCCTGTAACCAGTGAGGGTCCGACAGTTTAGCTGGTCCTGTATCATGTGTGGGTTGGAAAACATAGATGAACCAGTGACTACATCTGATGATCTCTATTACTCTAGAATAGATGGTCTTATATCCTCTGTGGGTCTGACATCTTAGATGAGATAGCTGGTCATGTATCCCGTGTGGGTTCGACAGCTTAGCTGGTCATGTGTCCTTTGTGGGTCCAACAACATAGATGATCCAGTGGCTACATCTAATCATCTATATCTCTCTTCTAATGTGGCATACATGTGTGATCTGATTCATGTCTTCTAACAATTATTATCATGGTGATTGACTTTACTTTAATTGTGTACTGGGTTGTGCTTGGGCTTGTGATTTGAAGCCGAACTATGATTGATAACTTAGGTATATGTATGGTCATATACCTAAGTAAGGTTGGTTGATACTTCGTGATTATATATTTCTTTATGGGTTATCCGTATTGGATATAGTGAAACCTTGAGGGTCTCGAGGTCCCTACTTAGAATCGTTATACTCACCCCAGCACAAGCTATGCCCGCACTTTGTTGTGTTGGATGCAGAAAAATCAAAACACTGATCGAGGTAGAGAGTTGTAGAGATGAACGATACCCAGAGGTGGACCACATGGTGGGACATACATGGAGAAGACTGACAGACCTGGGGTGCCGAGGATGCCATCTATACCCACCCTTCATGTGGGAATCCCGGATGACGACTCATTAGTGGTTGTTTTACCTTTCTGCAGTTGTACTAGCTCTTCAGTTATTTGTACTTTACTGTTGGTCTTGTATTTCCGGCCCCATTCGCATCAGCACCTTCTTTTTGTACATAGTTTTACATAGTGTTTAATTCAAGTAGAATACTCTGTTGTTTTTTTCTGTTAAAAAGGCAATGCCTTCCCAGTTTAGGGATTTACGTTTTTGGTGCTAGTCGCCAGCCCCTGGCCTCTGGATGGCAGGCTTGGGGTAGGCACGATACGGGCCCCGGTGGACATGCCATGACATAACAAACCTTATTTTGGTATCAATGTGATGGTTTGGTGCATATTTATGTATCCATACCTTGGAGAGAAGACACTAGTTTGATGGAACCTATGTAACACCCAAAAATTCTAAAAAATTACATTTTATTCAATATACTTTGAGAATATAACATCATAATTAAGTAACACAAAAAATATATTTCTTTAAATTTAATATCTTAGATATCTTAAATAACAAACAAACCTATGTATAAATATATTATAATGTACTATATAATTAAAAACACTCCATTATATTTGGAGTTATGAATAATAATAAATAAAATTTTAAAACAATGGTTATCTAGTTGACAGAAATAAAATTAGAGTCAATTAAAAGAATTTTTGTTTTCTAAAAAACAGCATTTTTCTAAATGAAACATTAACCGTGCATCGTGAGATTAAATTTTAAATAATTTTTCTCCAATTTTATAAAATTTGTTTGAAAAAATGAAAAATATTTTTGAAATAATAATCATAAAATTATATTCATGTGTGTTTTATTTATTTTATGAAATGTTTCATTTATTGATGAATAGTGAAAAATATTGAAATTTAATTAAAATCAATAATTTCAATAAAAAATTCATTGTTAAAGTATATTTTAAATTAGTCTATAATTAATATTAGTTTAGTTATATAACTATTAACAAAATTTATGTCATTGGATCCATTTTAATATTTAATTTTGAAATGAAAACATTATAAACATTCAAAAAATTTCTATTTGAAAATCAACATTATCATAACATACATGTGATTAATTTTAAATTAGAATTTGAAACTTTTTTGAATGGAATCCTTAAAAAATTTCTCTAATATTTTTATTCTGAATAATATATATTATATAACATGTTCTACCTAATGTTTGAGAATAAAGAATAGTGGAAAAAATTATTATCATAATTATTGTAAAAATAGATTTACTATGGGGGGGGGGGGGTTAGACTAAAACTAAAAGGGTTAACTTTAACTAGAAACATGAATAAAAAACTTGTTTGACATATTAATATCCAATTATTTATAATTATTTATAATACTCCATTGTGGATCCATATTTCAAGTGAATAATGTGACAAAAAATTTATATTTTAAACAATTAGATGTGTGTTACTCACCCCACTTATAAATGGCCTCACCATATTCTCTATTCTTTCAACCATGAAAAACATTTGTTTCATCCAATGACTAGAAAAATAACTTCCCAAAATATGTCCACATATCTTAGATCAATTTTGATTAATAAATAATCCAACCATGAAAGGATTTTGTGTTATCAAATCCTTGTTACCTTAAAATGATGTAATGTTCTTCAATTATAATTGTTATTTTATTTTTCCCCAAACACCTAAAATAATTATTTAAATATAATTACATAACTAAAATTATCATCCATCTGATTATATTTATTAATTTTAATTTTATGTTGGACAACCATCCCCACCTCAATCAAGTGGGTTACTAAATCTACATTAATGTGTATGGAGGACTAAAACCTCGTGAGAAGATGCCATTTTGTTTTCCATTACCACCTATCACAGTTGGTTATGATGTTGTTATAAAAAATATATGATATTTTGACCTAATTTTACATATACTATAATTATTTAAAATATAAATTTTATTCTTTAAATTTTGTAGGGGATATGAAAACATCTCGTGTGTTTATGGTGGACTACCGCTTCACGAAGCTATGTGATTATTTTTTCTTTAATTCTTCACATGGAATGAAATAAGAAAATATTTAATAAATATATGTGTTATAAAAGACAAAATTATGATATTAATAAAATATATATCATTATCAGTCGCTAAAAAGTTCATTCTCACACTTTTGTTCACTAAATTTTGGTTACATCATTTGTGTACTTGTGGACTTCCACCTTCACAACATGATGTGAACCACTTTTCAACACCACAACACATGGATGTATATATATGTAAATATATTGAAACAATATATTATGTATTATATTATTTATAATATTTAATTAAAATATATTACCCTCATATTTTATATAATTATTATTGAAAAATTTAAGCGTTAATCAGGCATATATATATGGGGAAATGACTCTATGATCTTAAAAAAAATTAGTTTTTCAAAACAACATTCATGAATTGATTTAAAATTATAATTGATTAAAAAATAGTATATTTATGGAATGATTATTATTTTGGATCTTATTGAACTATAAAATATACGTAGGGACCATAACTTACTTGAGGAAACTTGCAAGAGATACCAAATCAATTATCCCATGAAATAATGAAAATAATGAATAATTGCTAACAAATAAGAGGTAATATGTAATAAAATAATTAGATAAGATATTATAAATATTAATATGGTTCTAATATTAGTTAATAACATTTTAAAATATATATATAAAAGTTTAATGTACATTCAAAATGAAGAAAGAATGAGGTAATGGATTCTATATCAATTTCATTTCATTAAGGCACATTTGTATGATATGAAACAAATTCATTTATATGACTCAAAAACACCTTATTTAACATGTAAAATCATTAATACAAAAATATTAAGGGAATATTATTTTTCAATTTGAATTATTTCATAAATATTTATTTGGGTTGAATATTACAAAGTGGTTAGTGAAATCATCTCAATTTCTCTTCATTAAGAAACATTATAATGTTATGAACATTATTTATTTTATACAGTGTATATAATTACACTTTGACATTTAATATAATGATTAATTAATAATTAATTGATTTTTTTGTATCAATTTGAATTATTTAATCCTTTGAGATTTTACATAAGAGTTACCAGTTCGTATATCATTTCATAACTCAATTTCATTTCTATTGGGTTATATTAATTCATTATTGTATTTTATATTCGATGATTTTGTGTGTAATGATTTTTTTAATGTTAAATTATATTTCCAATTTTTTAATTTTGATTTAATTATTAAACATTAAATATATTAATGTAATAAATCTAACTATCATCATTTGAATCATTATAATTTTAAATTTTACACTATCAATCTCATTGATATTGTTTTTTTATGAATTCCATATAAATAAAATTATTTTATAACTGTCCAATAAAACCATATAATTTTTATAACGAGGGTAATTATTGATATTTTCACTTAATTATATAATTTATTCAATCTTTGGGGTTAAAAAAAAGAAATCAATTATAAGAAAATTTGACACTATTTCTCTGTTCTATCTGAAATATTTTTTCATAAAGAATCATGTTTTCCAAAAAAAATCATTACGAAAATGAATTCCAAATACCAAAACCAATTATTAAAGAAATTTTTAATTTTTTAAAAATCTTATGAAATGAGTCTTCATGATGTTTTGAAAAAATATCTAATTTTATTCATAAAAAAAGTGAAAGGAATCATTATTTGAATTTGTACTGTATGAAAAAAATTTCTATCCATCATGACCCAAAAATATTTTATGGAATCCTAGATATTTGTTTCAAAAAATTAATGTAATATATTTTCAAAATATTTTCTGAACATTTATTTTTCAATGTGATATTCATAATATTTGGTATATTTCACCTAAAAATAATATTATGGTTATTGTATTTTATTTACATTTGTTAATTATATGAAAACATTATTTATAATACAAGGTTTATATGTTAGATTAATTAAATAATATTTCTTTAAATTGATGGTTTAGGATTATTTGAACAATGGTTATGTATTGAAATTCAGATTCATGATTCATTTTATTAGTTATTAAATTTATCTTTAAATATTCATATTTATGTGATCACGGAACATTAAAGTTCCCTTATAATTCCATTGTATTTATCATGGATGTGTTAATTTCATAAGACATTATCCTTTAAATAAATGGTGTTCTAAAAACAACATTATTTATTTATCTTCAAAAATATTGATATATCAATATTCTTTACTCAATAATGATATTTGAATTTATAACACATTGTTAATAAATGAAGTCTATATTTTAAATATTATGAATGATTCCAACATGATGAAATAGTTAGGGCCTCGTTAAATATATCACCTTAAATAATCTTAAGTATCACTAGGTGAATTTGTAATCTACCATAGAATCGGTTCTCCAAACTAGATGGGTTTGTACTTTGTATTTGAAAATTTTTATAAGAATAGATATAAACCATAGAGGTATCATATTACTTTGACATGAAATCCAATGGTTTTTTATTTCTACCATTAAATAATACTTTATTACTATCAAAGATATTTCCACATTGATATTATCTCTTATTTCATTTCTTTCTCATATATTGATTAAATTACAATTGGTTTTAGATTTTTAACTTGACATATTGATTATGAATTATCTGGTTATGATTGTATTATTATAGATTAAATGGAATTTTTTTCAATTATTTAATATGAAATAATTACTATTACCTAGTAAAATTTTGCGTTTATATTATATCTAGATGTAATCAATTCATATTTTATTGGTTTCATGGAATGCGTGCTCTATTATTCACATTTCAATTGAGATTATTTGTATTAAATCATCATTTTTTCTAAATGTATGTAACCCTTACTGATCATTTTATCATTCCCTTATTTTTTTCCATTAAAAAAAATTGATAATTTGTACTATAAATGATATTCGTGGGTATTTTATAGTGAATAATGTATTCTCGATAAACAAACAATTATGTTTTAATTTTTATTTTCAAATGTAACCCAATAATCACATGCACATCTATTTTACTATGAATACTAAACTATTTAGTCATTTATTACGAGTTTAATTATATCTTATGAGAATTATATAAAATAAAAATAGATTTTGGGCTACTTGTGTTAGGGTGTCTATACCATGGTAGATTCGTTTTCAAGCCTAGCTATGTATGAGTGAATATTTTCATTATAGTTTACTGTACAAAATTTAGATGGTTTGAAAGCCCAATTTTTTACCCCACATGAACTGACTAGAGTATGTCGATAGGAGATAAATGCCTGTGTATTATTGGATCATGAGATCTGGCCTCAACTGAAGTTATGTTGAACTTCCATGATCTCCATCAGATAGATGGGCTTATAGTTAGAATGATTTCAGGGAATACCTTGAGTGATATATAAGTGGATTATCAAAGGTCCATTCCGTAAGTGAGATGAATGAGTTAAACATGAATTTACCAATTTGTGGTGGGTTTCTAGATATATGTTGGGACAATAATGAGTAAGATGAATGGATCAGGATGCAAGATTGTATAATGGGAGAACCATGAGTGAGATCAGGTATGAGATGTTATGTATTATGTGTTATGGATGGGTTTTACTACTTTTGGGGAGGATGGAGTGGATAGTTATGGTTGTAGTCTCTATTGACTGATAAGTTATGGTTATAAAATTCTATAAGATTGGTCTCAGTTACAAACCATGTACATTAACTTTTGCGAATTTGTTTGGTTTTAAAACGAAATGACATCTTCATTCTGATATGGAGATGTTGTAGGTTGATTAAGGTGTCATAGTGTCATCATTATAAGATTAAGTCATGTGTTATATTATTTTATGTGAATTATATTTTATTTTTTCTTATGGGATTTTTGTATGGACATAACGACAGTCATTTATTTGTATTACATGCACATCCACATTATCACAATAACATTCATTATGGTTGAGGCATCATGGATTCTGACCAGTTCATTAGACTCATGTCATACCCACAAACATGGAATTGTATTTCATAAAAGGATAAAACATATATTTTTCTCTCATAAAACAAAATTCACATTGATATTGAAGGTATTTTCATTCATCATGTCAGGGAATCCAAGGTTTTAGTAAGAAAATTATATTAGTTAAACTGAATGTTGTGTATTTCTCTTTCCATTATTATTTAGTATATAATATATAGCGTGTTGTTTGTATATATATATATATATATTTTTAAAATATTATAGAAATATACTATATTATTTCTATCTAGAATATATAGATTATTTTCTTCTTTGTATTTTTGAATTTGGGATCCTCTTTGGATTTCTATTTTATGTTTTCAATTTTTTGTCATTTCAAATATATGAACAGGTCATACCGAATTATCTGTATAATTTAGGTATCAAATGGATATTTTTTTGATTTCATTATCTATAAATGAGAAAAATTGGTACTCAAAACTAGTTAGCTGCATTTTTCATATGGTGAGACGTTCATGCGGTCATGTGGTGAACCCCACTCTTGTGACATTGAGGTGATATGGGACTGGGAATTGTCATGTTGTAAAATATAATTTCATAGAATTGGACTATATAGATATAGGTGTATTAGAATTATGTGATGCATTAATTAGATCATTCAAATTCTTATCTTGAATGAAATTGGTTGAAAAACATGTTTCGTTGGTATCTCAATTATTGGTGCTAGGAACTCTTTTATGAGTGAGGTATTGGGATTGCCCAATTCTCCCAATGTTGGAAGGAGGAGGATTGGGATGAGTATTGAAGTTATATAGGATTGAGTTAATTATCAATGTATCATTATTATGGTATTATATTTTCATGGAACAAATTCCTATGAGTGGTGTTATTTGACAAGACACCTCTTCTGAATCAATTAGGATATGAAGAAACATTTAATATAATAGAGATTTTATAAATTATATTTTCATATATGGTTATATTAAAATATATAAAAGGTGATTTTTTTCCTTTATTATTATTTATTTGTATTATCTTCTATAGGGTAATGGTTTTGGTAATTTTATAATTTGGAAAATACACTATTTTGGAAGGAAACTAATCAAGTGTGTTGAGGGTTTCATGATATGGTTACATTAAAAGCTCTATTAGATCCAATAATTATGAAATAGTTTTATATGTATTGTATTATAAAAAATATTTAGAAATTTATTTTTAAAATAAATAACATATTCGAATTGAATTTGTGATGTATTTTTATGAATGTTACCTGCTAGGTCAAGGATTTTGTGTGGTTTAGTTTTTTAAAAAAGCAATTCATATCAGTTGGAGTTTTAGAAACTCAATAATATATTCATGAATTTTTTAAATAAATTGATCATGTTATTTAAATAACAAACCAATACCTTTGAAAACATTTACTACATATATTTTATGTTTTTTTGGGAGAGGACCGAAAGCTTAAATTGTGTGATCAAATTTTATACAGATTTTACATTGAAGCTGCCATGTGAGGGTGGTGAGTAAATTTGTTATTTTTAGATAGTTTCATTGATAGAATGTGGTGACAATGAATACATGATTTTTATAATTCGAGTTACGTACTAGGAGAGACCCTTGAGTTGGATTGCATGTTTGGAGGTTCTATTGGGGTTGTTGTGAGTATGTAACATATGGTTGCCTAATCTATGGATACTACTGTAGAGATATATTAGATAGATGCGATGTTGTTTTCTAGGGATTGGACCACCTAATCTGTGATTAATTATTACAAAAGTTTTAAAATGTAATATGTTTTTCATTTTTTGGGAATTTTATTTGGGAGAATGATAATCTCATATATGGATTGATCATTAGTATTTATCTATTTCCAGATCAATGACCATGGTTGGGAACTATCTTTCACCATTATGATATTTTTTGTGTGTGTTAGGAACTTAGGTGTGAGTAGAGTGATCATGTCTATTCGTTGTAATTGTCAATGGATGGGATGTATAAAGTAGAGGTTTAGGGTTTAAGTCATCATGTTGATGTATAGAATTATTTTATAGTTTTATAAACTAATTTGTCAAAATAATTGACCCTTTTATGGGTTGGGTCATGTGTATGGTAATGTTGGTCATAAAGTGCTCGATATAGAAGTGGGATCTTGGTGATTTGGTATGACAACCCTTATATTAATTTCATATTAATATTAGATTTTTACATAAGATTACATATAATACAACCCTGATGATTGAAAAGTATAGTTTCTTTTTGAATTAGGTACATTACATTATAACATAAAATAGGAAATAAATAAGCCACTTTGGTGGTTGCGTGGTGGTGAAGGTGAGTGGTACAACAACACCGTTCTTTGGGAGTTTCAGAATTCGAATCCAAGGAGTCCGATTTCGTGGCGAGCCTCTCCCCTGGGATCCACCTATCTTTCTGGGTCGCTCTGTCTCATCTGGGCGGGAAAAATGAGGCACGACCCAATATGATGATAGACTGCTTTGACGGACCATCACTGATCGAGTTATTACACTCCAGGACGCTGTTCCATCTCGGCTGGCAACGACTCCTGCCCAGCTGGGGCTCTCTCCGGTGTGACCCCTTCATGGGGAGTGGGGTTTCCTTGTGTGGAGTGTTCAAAAAGTCCACACAGGGGAATTCCCTTTTATGAAAAATAAAATAAAATAAAATAGGAAATAAATAAACATTAAGGAAAACATCATTAACATGATCATAATATCCCATCAAACTTCAATCTACATGTAATAAATTATGGAAATAAATATGAAAGGGTTGATAAATAAATCCCATTAATATAATAAACATGGAATGAAATGAATAAGATAAAACATGTGAGATAACAATCCTATAAATGGGTCACAATTGGGTTGACAATCCTAATCATGAAATGTGGGGCATGATATAGCATGCTAGTAATAAAGGAAACATGGAATATTTGGAAACATCTTAAAAAACATCATTATTAAAACAAGTCAAGGATAAATTCTAGAGAATCATGGTGGAAAAATTAAAATAATGGAATCAATTTTAATCCTTGTCCCAAAAGATGTTTCATGAGACCATAAATTGTCCAAATTCATTGTAGTGCTATATAAGTATGGCACAAAAATCACATTCATTTAATTCTCATTCTTAAGTGTTCCACAGAGGCCATAAAACCAGAAATTATTTATCATCGAATTTTATATCATGAACAATGAATGTGGATTACATACACATAATTACACAATCAAACAAATATATATTTATAAAGGTTAATACCCTTGATAGGAAAATGGTTAAGGGCGTTCACTAAACTTTTTTATGGAATTGAAAATCATGGTGAAATTCACACAGAGTAACAAAGTTACATAAAAATTAATAAAAAGTGTTGATGAGAGTGAAATGGGTCTGCCATCATTTAGAAAAATAAAACAGACATTAATTGGGATATTGGTAACCATATCCAAACATTACTGAACGAAGGCATACAATAATGATGAAACATGGTTAAAAAAGTGAATGGGAGGATCCATGACATAAATTTGGCATTGTAACAAGTGTACATTATGGTCTATGGGAGGAATTGATGAGAGTAAAAAGAAGATATAATAATTTTGAGACAAAATTCAAAATATAGGGGATATATAATTACATATCCAAAAATGTAATGGTAATTATATTTATTAACATAAATGATACGATTGAATAAATAGAAGAGAGGGTGATCCCTTACAAAATTACGACATAGTGACCTCTTTGGTAAGGTTTTAAATGGGATAAGATAAATAATATCTCATAAAAAACATCAATTTTATTTTAATTTAATGATTATAAATGAATTACAATGTTAATAATTAAAATTTAAAATACTATTTTCAAAAAAGGATATTGAATTGAATAGATGAGAGTTAGGTCCCTTACCCTGAGAGTGTGATTCAAAATTCTTAAGAAGATATTATTGAGAAATTGGGGGATATGTTGGATGACTCTAGAGAGGGGAGGGTATATTATCGACATGATTCAATTTTTTAAATGAAGATAAACGGGAGCATGTGTGGTTTTATATAGGAAATGAGTAGGGAATTATTTATCATATCTCAAAAATAGATTTGAACGGTATATAATAAAATATCAAAAACCAAATATCTTAAAATTGTTTTAACATAGGTATCCTATGAATGGGAATTAATTATTATTATTTTATATTCCCTTTGTAGTAGAATTATATAATAATACCCCTATAAATGAGAAAGTGAGTCAGAATCTTAAAAAATGATTTTAATATCATAAAATATAATTTATGTTTTGGATGATTTATAAGGGATTTATAAGGTTAAGAAAACATAATATTATATTATTATAATGTGAAAAAATTTATTTGTTTGTGTATATCAATTATGTCATTTTGTACATCGCTTTATTTTCATTTGGATGACATAATTCATACAATATATTTATATAATATTAAAATTTTACCTGAATATTTGACTATACTTGAAAATGATGAAACATTCACTGTTGGATAATTATGTCATTCTAATTCCAACAAATTTTATACATTTTATCAAAAATAATTTTCAAAATATTTTCATTTTCACTTTTAATGTATGAATCTACATTTGTTGATAAATTCTGGATTATTTGATAAAAAAAAATTAAACCATTATAAAAAATACATTTTAAATCATAAAAATTATTTGATATAATAAATTTATTATAATATTTTATTTAAAATTAATTATTTCAAAAATACACCAATTAAATAAATTTTAATATTACCAAAAAATACAATTTTTATTTCATGATATGAAAATATTATTTTTATCAAACTGATTACTTAATAATTTATAAATTAATAATAATACATAATAAATATATTCATTATATTAATAAAGTGGAAGTATTAATATTAATACTATTAGGGTTACATTGAATTTGATATTTGTTAAACTATTTAACCCTTAATTAGCTTATTTTTCCTATAAATGTGGGAATAAATATTTACTACAATTACTGTTTATTTTGTTTAATAATTAATTCATCATTATTATCAATTGTTAATTTTGATGATTCCCAATAAATAATCCAATTTTTTAAAATATATTTATTTTGGTGGAAGACTTTAATTTAATATAAAAACCAAAATCTAGATTAAAAGTGTTTTTCTAGAAAAATATATTTTTAAGGAAAAAAAGATATTAGTTTAACTATTTAACTAGTAATAATAAATATATTAATTTAAATTATAATTATAGAAAAAAATATAATAAATTCATTAAGATAATTTATTATTATAGGTTATTATATTTATTTAAATTGAAGAAAAATTATTTTTTTTAATTTTTTTAAAAAATTGTGTTATTATGATAAAAATAAACTAAAAATAAAATCGATTGTAATAAAGAATAAAATATAATTAATCCCATTATAATTGACTAATGAATTCTTATTTTACCTTATAAACACATGAAAATAATAATTTCAATTTTAATTTAATTAATTTATCAAAAGAAATTATAATTTTACACGAGAACATTAATTTTCACTATTTCTGTAAAAATCTATATTTTCCAAAAAAATCCAAAAATATCACCATTTTATAATATTTATATTTTTTTTAAAAAATGGAGTTTGATTTATCAAATATATTTTACAAAATTTCTAGAAAATAATTTCAATATATTTTGTAAAAATTAATAATTAACATTTTTTAAGAAAATATATTTTGATGAACAAATAGACACAATAAAATGAATAATTAATTACTATGAGTTGGTCAATATATTAGGGTATATATATAAATATTATAAATTATTTAATAAAATTCATATCAAAAAAAATAATTCATAGGTTAAAATGAAAATATTAAAATAACCATTGTTTGTTTGGGTTCATTGTGGTGTGTTGCATACACTATTGAACACAGTTTTCTGCATAAAAAAGACAAGGGGTTATATTCTTCCCCCATTTAATACATTTTACCCACACAATTTAAACATAAAAAAGGTTATAAATGTTTTTAAACCTGAAAGTATTTTTATTAGAAAACCACATTGTATAAATCATTAAAAAATCACCCTCTTGATAAGATTAAAAATGTTGATTGATGTTAAACATATAACAAGGTCTCCCAATAGGATAACATTAGTGGGAAGTGAAACCATGGCAGTGATAGAGAAAAAAAACAACAAAAACAAATTGATTGAGATAAAGAACATGGTTTGGAGAATGAAAATGAATACAAACCCATTAAAATTCGATGGATGATAAGATTATCATTTCATCAGAAATGATCTTAATGGGATAACTAATAAAATAAATTTATTTTTAATCATTTTAATTTGAAGGCTTCAATCTAGGTTTTCCATGATCTATTTCATAACATATGATCTTATTGTATTTTTTTTACTTATTATGGGTTTTTAATGAGATTATAAATTTTCAAAATCATATCCCCTAAGAATATCTATCTAGGTGTTTAGAATGTCCTGTCATCATGCCCCAGTTCTTAATCGAGTCTAGCTCAATGTCGTGTTTTTAGAATTCACCCCTATGTATATCTGTACTATAGAAACATCATCTTGTGAAATCATGAAATGTATTTTTTGATAAACAAATTAATGTATACTTAACTATATTTATGGATGTCCTCATATAATTTTTTTTATGTCTAAGGAGTTATCTATTGTTTTCTTATCCTAATCCAAAAAATAACAAAACATTTCCTTTCACACCAATATTTAGAACCCTTATATGCATTTAATATTAGTACTTTATTTATTACAAAAGATTACACATAATAAAATCTTGATGACGGATAAATTTAGTTTATTTGGGAATTATATATATTACATGAAAACATAAAACATGAAATTAATCAAAATTATTGAATACATACTTAACATTATCATAATATTCCATCAACAATCATAATACATGTGATAACCTAGGGACACACATAAGAAAGAGTTGATCTGTAAAGCCCAATAAGTCAATAAACATGGAATAACTTGATGATTATAATATATGATAGAAAATATGCTTATCAATGGGGAATTACAGGGGTGATAATCATAAACATAATCATTAGGAATGATATATTAGGATAATCATAAATAAATCATTATAAATGTTGAAATTTTTTAAAACCCTACATCATAAACATAGGTCATGGAAAACTGCAAATAAATAAGGATAAACAATTAACATAAAATATTCCTCTTCACTACCTATCACATCATGAAATTTCATGATAGTAGACTTTACCCAATTCATTAGATTTTTATATAATTTCAGGTATACTCGTCATATATATTTCATTCTCATTCTTTAGTGTGCCACATAGATCACAGACAATAGAATCTTTTATCATCACATTTTATTCATTGATCATGGAGTTAGGAATAAATAGATTTAATTAAAAAATAAAATTAAGTATATGTGAATAATGGTTAACTCTATTGATAGTAAATAGGATAATTTTATTCACAACACATTTGTTTTTGCATTGAAATTGCATTAATATTTTAGCAGCAAAACAACGTTACTGAAAAATCCAAAAAAAGGTTTGAGGAGAGGAAAAGGGAATCTTATCATTTATAAATAAAATTTCAAATAATTTTTACATGGTAAAACATATCCCAATATTAGGAATAGATGCAAAAAAAGAAAATTTTGAATAAACAAGAGGAAGGGAGTACCCCTAACTAAATTTCAACATTGTAACATGTATTTATAAAGGATAATGGGATATATTAAATAGAGTTATAGGTAGATATCATAATATATTCATAAAATGGTTATTAAGGGGGGATATGTAATAAAATATCCCAAAATAATACTGTTAATTAGAATTTATTACATAAAATAGGTGATTGAATAAAAATGAAAGAGGAAGATCCCTTACTAATGTCGGCTTGGTAATGGCTTATATAAGGGAAAAAATGAGAGAGGATATATGGTATATAAAAAATATAAAATAAATTGTAATGTATGTTAATTTTGAAAAATTATTGAACTTAATACCAATTTAAATTAAATATGAAAATTTCAGATAAGGTTCATGAATTGAATGGATGAGAGGAAGGTCCATTACATTGAGAGTGTGATTCCAAAAGATTAAGAGGAGATTCTTGAGAGATTGGGGGAACATTGTGAGTACTATAATGAAGGTAAGGAATAAAAATAATTTTATATAAGAATTTTTAGTAGAGATTAATGGGATCATGGGTGGGTTTATATAAGAAATATGTTGGGAATTCATTATTATTTCTCAAATAGAGGTTCTGGACCCTATATAATAAAATAATCAAAATAAAAAAAAATATTTTTTCACATTGTTTATTCAAAATGGGAATATTTATTATTATTTATAATATGAAGTCCCCAATATAATAAAATAATTCCCCAACTGATGTGGAAGTGAGTTATACTATTAACGAAATGATTTTACAACCTTAAAATAAAATACATGTTTTGATGGATTCAAAATGGATTTATAAAATTAGTCGAATAAACATAATATAAAATAATTTTAAATTTAAATGGAATATTTTTTCTATACCAATTATATTATTATTCCTTAACTTTATGATCATTATGGTGTCATAATACACTGTATATTTATTTAGTATTTAATTTTTTTCCAGATATTTTTCTATCTTAGAAAATTATGAATAATTGCACATTGGATAATTATGAAATTATCATTAGAAAATTAATATTCATTTTATAAAATTAGTTTTAAAAATATGTGAATTTTCACTTTCAATATATTAATAATCCTTTAATTAGAAATGCTTGATTTTTTTAACAAATATTTTTTTGATCAATTATAAAAATTACATTTGACATCATTAAATTTATATGATCATTTAAATGTAATAAAAAATATCTAATAATAATAATTTATTAAAAAATTATTTATTTAAAAAATACATTAATTCATGAAAAGTAATTGATTATTTTAATTTTATTATTACCCAAAAATAAAATATATTTTTTATCATATGATAATATAATTTTTTTCATACTAATTACTATGTAATTCATAAATTAAAAATTAATTATGAATAAATGTAATAATAATATTAATGAAAAGGAATTATAAATATTTACACTATTAGGTTTACCTTGAATCTAGTGTTTATTAAATTATCTTTACCCTTAATTACAATATTTTCCTTTTATCGCCGTAGTAAATATTTTCTACAGTAAATATTCATATTGATCAATAATTATATTAACTTAATTATATAATATTAATTGTGATCGTTTATACTATAGAATAAATTTTATCAAATTCATTTAAGATAGGATGAAGAATTTAATTTGATATAAAACCCACAAGCATGATGGAAAATAGTTTTATAGAAATTACATTTTTGAAGAAATATTATATAAAATTAACTCTTAAACATATAATATTCAATATATGAATTTAATTTCTTTTCATAAATTTATAATATAAAAATCTAATTCATATAATTTCTCATTAGGGGTTATTTTAAGTAAAAAGAAAGAAACGGTAGGTATTATAAAACAATTTTTTGAAAACTTCATTTTTAATCCTACGTATATAAAAATAATAAAATATGGTATAAATAAGATTTAAATGTAATTAATTTACATAAATATAATTAAATAATAACTTAAATCCATTAATATCAAAATAAATAGAAAATTTTAATTTCATATTAATTAATATATCATATGAAATTAAAATTTTATATAGAAATGTCAGTTTCTATATTAACTGAAACATCAATATTATGCAAAAAACCATAATTTTATCATATGTTATATTTATATTATTATATAAAAAATGGAGTCATTATTATTAAATATATATTATAAATTTTTTTTAAAATAACTATAGTTTGTTTTCTTAAAAACAAATAAATATCATTTTTTAACGAAAACATATTTTGATGAAAAATTGACATTATGAATAATTATTTGATTAATTACTAACTATTTTTCAATATATTTATTAAATAGATATATTTCATATAAATTATTTAATAATATATATTCGATCATAATTTCTAGTTTAAAATGATCATATTTAAATTACTATTTACTTTTTTTTGGGTTTGATGTTGTGTATCACAAGAACTATCGAACATAGCCTTATATTTTAAAAACTCGGGGCACTATATTTAGTGGTAATGATCTAATGATTGTGGTGTTATATTATCTATAAGACATGTATTGAAAATTAGGATATAATATTGGTGTTTTTGTCATTTAGTTATTCATATTTGTGATGATTGGGTTCTCATTCATTTATCATGATTTGTTGATGTGTTTGTTAGAGAACCAACTATGAAGTTACATTAAGAATTTTCTTCAAACATTGGATAGGGAAGTGACTATATAAATGATGTCCTTGGTTGGTAAGGCTTCAATAATGTTATTATTTTGACACAATTATTCATCCTTTAGTGAGAGGGAGTATTTTTTTGGATTCAAAATCTAGTGAAGTATTGACTAGTGTTTTAGTTTGTAATTAAATTAGGATAAGTGGAAACAATATTAGAATTTTCATATGGGACATGGTAATACATATATTAAGATAATTCTAGGATTTTATATAAATGATAGTATTTCCAACCATAGTGTTTAAAGTTACACTATAGAAGATTGTTTTGAGATCACCAGATAGATAATAATGTTTAGTCCTGAAATTATAACTGATAATAGTATGAGATTATAGTTATAGTATTTATCTGTCTTCATGAGGAAAATAAGTGTTATGTTAGAGAATATTTAGTAGATAGAATAATAATATGTTTTTAATTTTAATGGGAATTTATATTTTTCATATTTTGATCATATTTTTTAGGGAACTAGGACATGGATTGGGATTTCGAGTGTTTAGAAATACAAATAGGAATGATTTTAGATTTAACATGTGGCTTCGACAATGTCTATTGTGTGTAAGATTACATAAGATTAGTGATCATGGGGGTTTTTAAACAAACCCATCAACCAGACATTCATTCAACTATGGGAAAAATAATATAGGGAATAAGCTTCATTTGGGTGCTTTTATACTGTGACTAGGAAATTTTGGAGTGAAACATACTTCATTAGAGAGTTTATGAGGGAACAAGGGCTTTCCTTGTTTTATTTTTGTGATAGTGGGGATTCCATATTCTCGTAGAAGGGTCTATATCATTAATCCCTTTCCCCCATGAACACATACTGATATTTGACTCTTTTTAGGGATTTTAATAATTTTCAGGGTTATAATTTTTGTAACCACTGTTGTAAAACCAAATAATTTTTCTTATTATTTTTTTTCAAATAAATTTAATATTTAAATATTTGAGTTACACAAAAAACTGAATTTAAGTGATGCATAATGCACAGTTAAAATATTATTATATGACAGTGATATAAAAATCATTGGATTTATGAGTATGAATAGGTATAATTTTTTTAAAATATGTATATTTGTATATATATATATATATAATGAAATTATTGGTTATCAATTAATTATAAATAATTTTAAAAATGATTGGAATGAAAACGAAATTTTTTCCTGAATATCTATTGTTATGCACACTATTAATTATTCAATTTTACAAAATTAATATAATTAATTTTCATGAATTTTATTAATTAAATTTATATATTTTATATACTTCCCTTTGAAATATTATATCGTGAATCTCTTTATTCTCATGATATTATATGATTTCTTTGGTGTCATTCTGTAATTATTTTTATACAAGTAATTTCTCAAGTGGGAACTGACTCATTAACTAAAACATCATTTTAAATTATATTAACTATTTAAATATATTAATAATTCGTAAAAAAATTATAATTACCATAAATTATAATGTAACACAGACACAATATTTATTCATTTAGTTGATAAATAAAATTAGTGGATTTAAATTTATTAAATGAATTATAGTTTGAATGTGTTATATCATTCCAGACAGAAATATGATAAATAAATAATATAATTGACGAATTAATTTGTTAAAATAGAATTAATAATTTTCTTTATTCCATCTAAGTCCAATTAAATGAATAGTATAAAAATTATTGTTAATTATATGTTATCAAAATATTTTTTTTATTAAATTATTTAAAAAAATTATATTCTTTAAATAAAACAAGGTGGACATGATATGGTCAAAATTGTGACCCATAAGACATTAATGAATCAATTATTACCTTATATGATAAATTATAATTCTTTTAGAGTGAATAAGATGTTACTGGAGTTAATGTTAATTTTTTTTTAACAAAGGGGTGACACCAAAATAAAATTACTAAAATGAATAATAAAATAGAAAATGATTTTTTATTTGATGAGATTTGAATCCCATCATATCTTATCATATAATTACTATATATTTTGTGGAATTTTAGTTTAATTATGACCTTATTTTATTTTAATCTTTTAAGAAATACCTTTGGTTCTGCTCTACAAAATTTTAAATGGGAACATCCGACAATTACTTATTCATTCATTTTGAATATTCTATATCAAACATGAAATAAAAATACCTTCTCAGCATATTTATCTACAATTTTATGGTTCTGGTTTTAAGGCCCCATCGTTAAACATTAGATAATCTTGAGTTATGTCATGAATTCACAGTGAGGATATTTTCAGGCTTAGTGATTTAGAGAATTTGGTCGAAACTAATACATTACATCTAAAAAATTACAATGTAGACACTTCTACTATATCCATATATTTTCACAATAATAAAACACTTTAAATAAGACACAAGATATTTTATTGAAAAAAATATTCTTGAATAGATTTTTTCTCTTACCATTCATTATACACTGTGAAAAACATTTCAGAAAAATTTGATGAGGGTAAAAATATCTCCAAGGGTTAAAAAATAATAAAATATAACATTATTCCATCAATACATACAAATCAAGGAAATCATAACTCTAAATATAAAAACAAGAGCTCCTTAACATACCTCTTGAAATCATTAGATTTATGAATAACATATATAACTAATGAATCATAAAGGTAACTTGTGGCATCCATAATATTCATACATTATAGAATTCACATATATATAGGGAGTTATGTTCGGTATACCCATTATAGTATATTATCTAATGGTTTTAGGTGAAAAATTAAAGCTTACCTCTGTCATGTTACCCAATGCATTATAAAACTATCTCGGGCTCACCAACCCTAGGTTTATCAAGGAAACACCCATATATGGTTTATCAAGTAACCACTAATAAAATTTAAAAGTTACATTACATAATTATAACACATAAAAGATTTAAATTATCAACATTTCACTCATCAACCATAATGAATTTATTCAAGATATTTAAATATTCAATCCATATTGAAAACCCTTTAAAACATTTAATACATATATTTATGAATCAATGCATCCCATACCGAATTAAAACATTTGAAATAAATTACCACTTTAAAACTTTTATGTATATATATATATATAATTATAAATACGATTTTTAAAACATTAAAATGAAATAAAAGGTTTTAAATAAATATTTAAAACATTTAAAATGATTTTTTAGTTAAAGGGTCACTTGACACTTGAAAAAAATACTTATATAAAAATAATTACAGAATGACACTAAACAAAGATTATAATCTCATGAGAATAAGGAGATTCCTGATATAATATTTCAAAGGGATGTATATAAAATATATAACGTGATTTGGTGTATAACAACAAATAAGCCCCAATATAATGTAAATTGAGACAAAATCCCTTATAAAGGTCGTATCCTTATATTAAGGATAAATAAATTATATAATTATCTATGAAAAATATAAATAAACCCAATATATGTAGATATTATGTGTAAAACAATCAGTTGTCATTCAAATGTATTCCTACAAAAAAACCAATGACTGGATATTTAACTCAATTAATGGATACTGCACTATTATATTGCATGAAGAGATCTTATAAATTATGTAATAATTTATCAATGGAGTGATTATGTGTTAAACATGTATATCGACATAAAGGGGAGTGGAAAATAAAACATAAATAAATAAAAATTTATACCACACATAATCATGGAATAAAATAATCAACAAATTATGTGTGAATCCCAATGAGAAGAAATTGATTATACAATTCTCTTACGAAAATTTGGCAGACTAACGACATCACTTAATAATTCAGAAAATGTTTTGATGAGAGAGAAAAGGGTCTCTGATCACATCAAAATAAAATTTATGGCAATACATATATTTAAGATCATATCCCAACATAATTAAATGAAAATTAAAAGACATAACATAAAATAAGTCTTTGACTAAAAGATATGGGTGAAAGGTTCGCTTACCGTGAATTTGACTCGTCACATATGTTCCTTGTTCTTCCTGAATAGTAAACTTATGTTAATTTATACTTGATTAATAAAATTACATATTTTATTATTCCTTTTATATATCATAATATCCTTCTATAAAAATCATATAATTATTCAAGTTCATATTGGTAGTTTTGTCAATGTTTGGTACTTGAGTAAAAAATGATCATATGATAAATACAAATTATCAATGTGATTAAAAGTCCATTATGTATAGAAATTTATTATTGATTTAAATATCATATATATCTAGTGTATATGTATATATATTTAGTAAATAATTATTTATAATATTCCATAACATTTGGAAATATCAAATAAAATGCACCATTCATTGAGACAGTAAGCCTTATGTACGCATGAACACTACTTCAATTTATTTTTCATATTTAAAGAGGTAGAAAATAAATGATACATGGGTATATTATAATTCAAGTATAATATAAATTTTTTATATATTACATGTGTTCAGTAATTCCATCCTTTATAAGCTCTATGTATATCATGAACGAGTCATATCACTTTGAGGGGCGGTAGTCTGCCCTTCCACAAATGAAATTATCATTTTTAAAATTTTCTGAAACCATATAGGAATGTAGTAAAATAAAAATATATAAGATTAAAGAAAATATAAATATAATATATATCATATATAAATACAGTTCCATCATAATGGCCACCACAAGATGTTGTATGAGATAATTGAACAATTATCATTTCGTGGGACAGTAGTTCATCATCCCTAGAAACAATATGTTTTAAATCCATTATATGGAGGTGTATGTGAGGGTAGGTAGAATCCATATCATAAAAATATCCTAGTATAGTGAATATATCTGTTTTTTATAAAATAATTAATCAAAGAGTGTTTAGGGGGTTAGAGAAGGAAAAATAAATTGAAGATGCTTGAGAGAAGACATTACCTAAAATTAGGAAACTCATATTGATTTAAACTAATATGACTACTTAAATTTCCTTCTGCCCATGTTAGTGCTTCTAAGTGGAATATAGGTATATTGGGATATTATTTTGGATGCGTTTGGACAATCTAAAGACACTGGAGTGGTGTGATTTAGTGTTAGATGTGGTGTCCTTTTATAAGGTTAAGGAGTGGTGCTTTAGGTAAGTTTGAATGATTATTTTCTTATAAACTGAGTTTTGATATTAAAATTGTAAAAAACTCATTTGATTGTAACATAAGATGAGTATTGTAATAAATCCCCTCGGCCATTATTTTTTAGACAAGTGTTGTTTCAAATTTAACCATATCATTTATCTTTAACCATTAGCTAACTTATTTTACTCTTACCATGTCTTATTGTATATTCATATTATATGGTTAATATAGTTATTATAAGAAGGAAATGTAACCAAAACATGGTAATTTATGAAAATTTCATCCATATATAAGTCATCTGGGAAAATATTAGATTTCAATGACTATTATATCATTTGATAAAATAGTATTTGTTTAAAAGAGACATTTATTTCAATTTATATATTATTCATATAATGATTTTAAAAAAATCAAGAACAAAAATATTATTTCTAAAAGTATCATTAATTAAAATATAACAAGTCATAAGTTTCCCTAAAATTCGTGGAAGTCATAAAAAGTATCAAAATAAATTTATATTAATTTTTAAAATCTCATTTTAATCCACATATAATATAGTAATGACTATATCATCATTGTGTCAACTATAAATTTATTTTTTTGATGTCAAAAAATGAAAAATAAAATATCATGATGTAGAAAATATTTTTATATTTATGATGAATATTTATAGTCAAATATATCATTTATATAACCCCATATAAAAATTGATTTAGTAAAATAAGTATATTTATGTTATATTTTCCTTACTTTAAATTAAATGTAAATAAATGTCATTTTCACATAAACATGGACCAATGTGATCCTATATTCAACCCAAGGGTGGCCAGGTTCATACATATCCCATCCAATAGGACTAGAAAACGTGGTAGGGTAATTTAATATTATTATTATATTATTTTTACCATTATTTACCCTATTTACCTCTTAACCATTGTAAATAAAATATTTACTGAAGTTTTTATTCATCATTCCAAAAAATAAGAGATTCTTATTTACACAATTTGGACCTCTTGAATCCACATATGGAATCCATTTTTTAAATTCAAAACATATATGTCGCATAAATTAATTTAAAATTATTTCTCGTTTTCAAAACCAAAAGGAGTGTTTTTAGGAAATGAAAACCTCGAAAAGATTGACATGTGTTTATGTCCAATTTCAATGTGAAATTACATACAATTACCAAAATCTGATTAAATGAAAAACATATAATCAAATTATTCTTTAAAAAAAACTAAATGTGTAATATATCTATATAAATAAATTATACTAAAAGGAAATTTTTAAATAAAATGAATTATCTTTCACAATTCATTAAATAAATGATCATTATCATACAAATACCAATTTTTCATCCAAATTAAATATTTATATCTTTATTCTAAATAGTAATTTTATTTTTTCAAATATAACATATAAAATTGACAAAAAACTATATTTAAAAAGGGTTCTCCATCAAAAAGCGGTAAATAGACCTTTAAAATAATATTAAAGTATTTCATGATTAAAATAATATTTATTCTTCATCTGAGCCTCTACAATTTATTGGATAAATGTAAATACATTTAAAAAACACGTTTAATGATACTTTAATTAATTATATTCATTCTTTAAAATACAACAACTATGTGTAAACTACGATTGAAAATAATATTGTTATTATTTTATTTTTCTGTAATAACACAAATTTGTCTGCAACATAAGATTTCACGGAGAAAAATTATTAAATGTAGATTATTCTATCAAAAAAAGTTTCCAATTTATCATAAAATAAATAACTTATTCTTAAATATTAATATATTTGAAAAAATTATTATTATATAAATACATGGGTTGTTACATCCTTCCAAAATTTTGGAAATTTCCTCCACGCAATTTTAAGATTGGTCTTAGAAACATTATTTAATACCCAACATAGAAAAAGATTCAATAAAACAATCACTTTTATAGAAATAAAGAGAATTAAAAAGGTCACCCAATATAACCCATAATAAGATTCAATATAGGGAATCATGGATATGGAAGATTAACTACCCATAAAAATATAATGGAGAGTGATAGAAAACATGTTCAGGAGAATGATAACCAACAAAAAATCCAAAACTTTTGATAGGTTAAACGGTCATTGATTACCCAATTGGAAAAGAGAACAAAAAAAGTTTTTTTCTTAATGTCCTTTTAATAATGTGGATGAATTTATTTATGATATTGATTATGAACATAAAAAACCATAGTATCATATCATGAATACTTTCTTCCTTTACTAAATTTCTACCATAAACACATATTTTCTCCAATAGATGAGTATTCAAGATGACTTGGTCACATCCAATGTCATAGAATCAAATTCAAGAGAATCTCAAAATCCACAAAATATAAACTATATATTTTCCCTATCTTTAGAAATTAACCAAAAAAATTATTACAAGACCATCTAATCCTAGAAATTGATAACACATTAAAATGAAATAATACTCTTTTTATCCAAAACACTATAAAAAATATCCAATGTACAATAAAGACCATTCATAAAAATTATCCCAAATAATCCTACTAAAATTGAAACCAAAAAGTTAGAATGATTTGATCACATAGTATTCCATGATAAATATTTAAATTTAACTCCATATAACTCGACTAGTATTTAAATCTCATTAAAAATATTATTTAACCCAATCACATATTCCTTGTAATAGGTTAATAATTTCAATAAATTACCCAAATTGACATATGTCTATAATAAAAAATACATTATCTCTAAATAATATTTAAAACATTACTCCAAAAATGAAATCCTATAGTATTCAATTTTCCTTAGGCACTTAGTGTTCCGAAAAGAGAGAATTTCCTCCAAAATAGAATTTATCACATAATAACCAAATAATTTTCCTATACAACCAATACCTATTTGTTAAACATACATTCCAAAATCGTCTTATTCGTGATTAATAAAATTATTTCAGAAAAAAAATTTAATTATTCTAACAATGACTTCATGTAGTATAGTTGTAGATGATAAATTATAGTTGTACCTTGGTTGTGGTTTCAATTCCCACAAAATTGTCTGATGCGGTGAATTGTCACACGGTCTGTGTTTTGTACATTTTCAAAAACTATATAATTTTCAAACATTTGCAAAAAATGAGATAAATTAATCAAAAATAACCATAACATATTTAAACATCAATTTATATCTCATACGTCAAATTTTCATCCCAAAAAGTAATAAAATGTAATTTCCCCAAATTCAAGGATCATATAAACCCAAATGGTTTTTTTTCTGTAACTATATCCACAAAATAAAATACAATTCCTCCCTAGATATAATTTTTATATAACAAACTATATGGTTAAACATACAAGAGAACAATATTTCAAAGTAATCCATTCAAAAAATAGCATTAATACTTTTTAAAATGTCATCACATAGATGTCTTACATAACACTAAAATTTAAAAAAAGAAGATATAATTATCCTTAGAAATTCTGCACATTCCATTATCTATGTTTTTTCATATTATTCATTTATACTTAATTACTATATCTAAAATCATGCATAATGTCTTAAGATTAAATAATGTCAAAACATGAGCTATGAAATAATCCACACCTTTCATAGGTCATTTTCAATTTTCTCATCATTAATTTCTATGGAATTAGGTATTAATTAAAATATATTTGTACTGTCTTGCCGTTACTTTTCCTGAACCAACTTTGTAGGATATCATTTTGTGTAATGACTGTGCACGCAATAGTTTAAATATTTAATTAATCCATTAGAAATAACTACATTCCTTTTTCAGTAGATAAATGGAATCTCCCTTTTTTCTATAGTAGGTTATTGATTTGTGACCATTGTTACCACATATATAACATCTTCCCATAACTTTGATGAATTTTACTAGGTATTTATTGCCTCATCATTGAACCATATAGTTTTTAAATATAGATACCTTTAGGATTACTATGTAATCATCTATAGGGATTCATTTCTCGCATATATGATTCCTTAAAAAATCGGCAAGATTCAAGTGGTTAATCATGACTCCTAATAGTTGGTTAAGAATAACTACAAGAGTTATCATTGAAAATCCCATTGGATTTAGTTTATCATTCAGAAAACCATCACAGTTTCCTTTATATTCATTTGTTACATTGGTTCTTGATAGATCCATCCATTTTCTAAAACCAAAAATGTCAGTGTGAGTATATCAAAATTTCATCATATAATATCTTATAAGGAGGGTAGACACTAATATATAAGTTTTCATGTTATCATAAACTCATTTAATATATCAAAAGTAATTATTACCCTTTATAATATACTAACCATTATGGTTAAGTTACATATTCTAAAATAACACCCTAACCTTTAAAGTTATCTAAATTGACATTTGATTCTATTTATAAAGCTCTATCCTTAAACATTATATAATCCTGAGTTTAGTCAAGAATTATAATTGAGGATATTTTCAAGTTTTGAGTTTTAGATAATTAGGCTGTAACTATTATATTTCATCTCAAATAGCTCAAATTAGAGAATTTTACCCTCTAAAAATATTTTCACAATAATAAAACTCATTAAATAAAACATGAGATATTTTCCGGATATGAATCTTCTAGAATACTTCATTTCTCTTACCCTTCCATATACCTTGTAAAAAACATTTCAAAAACTTGGGACGATCCACATAAACTCAGTAAGGGTTATAAAATAAAGAATGAAAACATTATTCCATCAATACATAAAACTCAATTAAATCATACTTCAAAATCATAAAATAGAATATCTTTAACATACATTATGAAATAAGAAGATTTGTGAATAACACATAAGAATCATATGTCATAATGGAAACTTGTGGAATCCGTAACATTCTTACATTGTCACTTTCACAGCTACAAAAGAAGTTACATTTAGAATACCCAGAGTAGTATATTATATATTTATCTTAGGAAGAACATTAATGTTTACCACTGTCACGTTACCCAATGCCGTAAAGAGATATCTTAGGATCATTCTCCTAAGGATTCTCAAAGAACTATCTATATTTTTTTATCATCTAAACAAAAATAAAATGTACAAGTAACATTACATAATCATAGCACATAGAAGATTGTAAATATGAACATTTCATTCATTAACCACAATTAATCAATTGAAGTTATTGAAATATTCAATCCATTTCAAAAAGCACCTGAAGAATTTAATAACGGTTTTTATGAATTAAAGTGTCCCATACCACTTTGTAACTTTTGCAATAAATTACAATTATAAAACATTTAGGTCCATAAAACTAAATTACTAAAAATCATTTTGAATACCTAGACATGAAATAAAAGGTTTTAAATAAATAATTAAAACATTTAAAATGATTATTTAGTTAAAGTGTCCCTTGCACTTGAGAAAATTGTTCAATTAAAATAATTATAGAATAAAATTTAACAATGATTAGAAAATCATTAGATTATGGGGATTCATGTTATAATATTTGAAATAGAATTATATACACCACATAATATTATTTGGTATATATCAACAAATAAGCCTAAATGGAATGTAAATTGAGACACAATACCTTACAAAGATCATATCCTTAGAAGAAAAAGAAATCAATTACATAATTATTTCTTAAAAATCTAATTACACCTAATATAAGTTGATTTCAAGTGTAAAAAAATCAGCGGTTATTCACACATATTCTTGAAAAAACAAAATAAATGATATGGATATTTAATTAAATGAATAGAGAATGAGGAAATATTTCCCTTAAACAGTTTGTATAAATGTGGTATGGATTTATCAATAGAGTGATTATGTGTTGAAAATGTATATCAAAATAAATGGAAGTTCACATTAAACCATAAATAAATAAATATTTATTTCAAACATAATCATTTCATACTATAATCAATTAATTCTATGTATAATCCAATGATAGCAAATTGAGTTTAGAAATTCCCTTATGAAAATACGACAGCATAATAGTGTCACTTAAAAATTCATAAAATGAGTTGATTAGAGAAAAAATGGTATCTTATAATTTGGACCTAAAATTTAAAATAACATGATTATATTAGATCATACCCTAACATAAGAAAATGTATATTAAAATACATAACATAAAATTAGTCTTTGACAAAAAGATGAGGGTGAAATGTTCACTTTCCTTGAATAATAAACTTAAGATAATTTCTACTTGATTCATAAAATTATTCAGGTTTATTATTCCTTTCATATCAATCATTACCTTTCAGTAACAATTTAATAATTATTCATGTTCATAATAGTCATTTTTTCAATGTTCGATACTGGAGTAAAAAATGAACTTGTTAAATTTAAAAATTGTCCATGAGGTCAAAAGTCCATTATCTCCAGAATTGTATTCATGATATAAATTTAATATATATACAGTATATTTGCAGTTATATATAGTATATATTTATTTAGAATGGTACATTACATTTGTATATAATTAATAAAATGCATTGTTAATGGAAATGGTAAGTCATACATACGAATGAACATTACTTTAATTTGTTTTTCATATTTAAAGGAATGAAAAGTAAAGGATAAATTGGTATATTATAAATCCAATATATATCTATGTTAAATATGTTACTTAATTTTATTAATTCCATTATTTATATGTTCCATGTATAGAATGGACGAGTCATATCACTTTGAGGGGGCGATAGTCCGCACTTCCTCAAATGAAATTATCGGACTTACGCATTATTGAATGAATAAAGGAATGATTTAAATGAAGAAAAAGATGAATAGAAACAATATAAATATAATATATATCATATATAAATTAATTTCTATCATAATGTTCACTATGAGAGTCGGTAAAAGATATTTGAACAATCATCGTTTCGTGAGGCAGTTGTTTTCCGTACACATAAACATTATGTTCTGAATCCATTAGATAGAGGTGTGTGTGTGTAGGTAAAAAAATTATCATAAAAAATACTAGTATTCTAAAGATAATGATGTAATTATAAAATAATGGAATAAATATTGTTTACGTGGTGGGAGTTGGAAAAATAAATGGTAAAAGCTTGAGAGAAGGCATAACCTCGAATCGGGTAACTACTTTTGATTTATGATAAAATGCCTTCGTGAATTTCCTTGTCCCCAAGGTATGATTTCTAAGAGGAAGATATATGTTTTTTGAGATTATTCTGGCAGGGATTATTAGAGACAAGGGGATTTGTAAGTGTGAGTAAGGGTTAAAGGTTGTGGATTTTTATTAGAGGGAGGAGGGATACATTAGGAAGGTTTGAATGATTATTTTATTATAAAATGTATTTCATTTTTGAAAAGTTCCACAACACATTTAATTTGAAATAAGATGGGAATTGTTCAAAATCCTCTCAAACTATAGTTTTTAGGCAATTTTTTGTTTCAAATTTAACATTATCATTTATCTCTAACCACTAGATAACTTAGTTTAATCTTACCATGTCTTCTTGTGTATTAGTACTATATGATTAATATAGTTAATATAAAATTAAACAGAAAATAAAGTGGATCATTATTGATATTCTAAAACATATCTGAGTAATTTGGATGAATATTTTTTTTAGAAAAATCATATTATTTAATAAAATATTATTTGTTTTAAAAACTCATTTATGTCAATTTATATACAATTCATATCATGAATTTTAAAAAATCTATAACAACTCGATTCATTAAAAAAACGACATTAATTAAAATATAAAAAGTATTAATTATTGAAAATATTTTTGTAAGACATTAAATGTTTCAAAATATATTTATTTTAATTTTTTCAATCTCATTTAATTAAAACATTCATTAATAAGGTAATCATTAAATCATAATTCTGTCATAAAAAACTATATTTATAAGATGTTTAAAAATTATAAATAAATTAACATGATGTACGAAATATTGTTAGTTTTTAAATGACCATTTTTAGTGTAAGAGTGAATTTATATAACCTCATATAAAAGTTTATTTATTAAAACATATATATTTATGAAATATTTCACTTAACTTTACATTAAAAGTAATTAAATGTCATTTTCACACAAAAGTGTCCCCATGGGTTCCTAAAATAGTCCAAAGTATTCTCATGGTCGTATATATCCCATAAAATTGTATTAGGGCATGTGTTATGGAAATTTAATATTATTTAAATATTATTTTTACCATTATTTAGCAGATTTACCCTTTAACCATAGTAAATGAAATATTTTCTGATGTTACTATTCATAATGTCTATAAATAAAAGATACCTATTTACAAAATTTTGACCTCCTGATTCCAAATATGGAATCCATTTTTCAATCATCCTAACAAATAAGTTGAAAATTTTATTTAAAATTAATTCTCTTTGTCAAAACTGAAAAAAGTGGGTTTAAGAAGGAAAAACATCCTATTGATGAACATGTTTTTTTGTCCAATTTCAATGTAAAATTAATTATAATTACAAAAATTTTATTAAATTACAAATATAATCCAATTATAACTTAAAATCAAATCAAATAACTATTTAACTATATAATTAAATTATATTAAAAAGAATTTTTGAGTTAAAATGTAGTATTTTGTACTTTGCATTAAAAAATAGAATTTTTAATAGAAAAACACTTAAAATGGCATCCAATGTAAATTTTGATGTCCCTATTTTAAAGAATAATTTTTTTTTCAAATATAACATAAAAGTGACGAAAACATTATTTAACATTTCTTTTCCATCAAAAGGAGATAAATCGATCTTTTAATGAATATTATAGTATTTCATGCTTAAAATTAGATTTCGTCTTTTCTTAAACCTCTAAAATATATTGGATAAATGTAAAAAAATTTACCAAACATGTGTAATAATAATGTAGTTATTTATTTTAATCCCTGGAAATACAATGGTTATGCATTAACTACGATTTAAAATAATAATAATAATATTTAAATTTTTGGTATAACTCAATGTTGTGGGAAACATAAGATTTCATGGAATCCCATTATTGTGTGTTGAGAATGCTATTAGAAAAAGTGTACTATTTAATATAAAATTAATATATTATTCATAAATATTAATATAAATGAAAAATTATTATTATATAAATACTTAGGCAATTACATTGATCTTCCTAAATGAAAAATCATGACATCCTTAAGTGGAGAACTAAAGGAGTTCTTTCAATAGAGAGGTAATCCCCTTAACCAACAACATTGTATTTAATTCTTCATTTCCCAAACCAAAATCAAATATATTCTTTATTATATATTTAAATAATTATCCTGAAAATATTTATATGATATTAGGTTTATTAAACAACCATTATTCACTCTCTTACAATCAAATTGGAAGGGAAATTATTTCTTGTGCATTTGTATGAGTAACCTTCTATAGGTAGTGATGCAATTCATTTCTCATCACAATATTTTTTGTACAATATTTTCATTGGTTAAATGTTTACATATTATTATTAGCTTATAATAATAACTCTATTATTATAATATAATATCCATATTCTCAAATTCCAAACTATTGGAAAATAATAACATCGCAGATTCATGCATGTGGTCTACCCCCTCTGTTAAGAGATGTGATTATTATTTATTTCTGTTTTACATTTATGGTAATAATAATTAATTTCATGATTTTATTATATATATATATATATTATTTAAAAATTCTTATTTATTGTTTTTTATTACTAAATTTTCTTTTGATTCATCTTTCATAAATGAATATAGTGTTTTTTCTTACATATATCCTCGCATCTGCAAGAACAATGAATGTAATTTTTCTATCTCTTATCTTATTAATTACATTAAACATGCATATAATGAATCTTAATTATATTAATACCATTATTATGATTTTTTTGACGATGGAAGCTTGATCAAATTATATGACCTAAAACTAAAAAACCAAAACAAACATAAAAAATGAACTAGATATCAAACAGAATAGAGATTTAGATATGGAATTATTATCAAAAGGGAGATAAAACTTTATATATAAATAATATATGCATGAAATATATCATTTTGTTTTGGTAGTTAATGTATAATTAATTAATATTAATTATACATGAGTTTCTAATGTGTAAAGTAGAAGTCAGACCTATGGTAAGCGATTTTTGTCTAACATTAATTTTTAGAGACACATGCCCTAATCACCACTTATTTATTATATGATGTGTTTGTACTACTATTGGATTATTTTTTTAATAAAAAATTTATTGTGATTTATATATTCATATAATATTCATTCATTCATGGGACTTATTATTCGATAGTTTTTTTATGAAATCTCACTATTTATTGGTTCATTTATGATTATCATTGAAATGATTTAATATTATGATATACCTTTAAAAAACTCATGAGTTTTCTTATAATATTTTTATTTATTTAAAATTAATTTTTATTTTATTTTTAATCAACTAATGTAGCGAGGAAGGTGAAAATATGTTTTTATGAAATATTAGCATTATTTTATTCTTGGACAAAATTCTTTTTTCTTTAATATGTTGTTTTTTTATAATTTTTTTAAAGAATATTTACCATATTGGATTATTAAGTTTAATGTAATTTCTATCCACATTTTACTTTTTATATGTTTTTACTAATGGAGCCATCTTGAATTTTTTTGAATGTGGTGCTTTTTGTTGTTTTCAATAATGTATTCTAATGAATTTTTTATAATATTTTTTATTTCATGAATATAATTTCCCACCTTCATAACTGGTCAATTATATGAATCTTAAATTATATGATTCCAATTATATTTTCTATGAAATTTGATTGATTAATATTTGGTATTTTTAAAATAGTTACATTAAACTAAAAAAATATATTTAATTCATGGGATTTTTAGTGATCCGTAATGGAATATTTCTACTAGGATTACATCCTTTGATTTTAATATTGATTTAACAGGTAATTTATCCTTGGATATTATCCATATTATACTTTTTATGGTTTACTTTATTTTGGTGAAATGATGTTTATGAAAGATGTTATTTCTAAAAGTTATTCATTGATGAAATGATGAAAAGATAATGAAACAGATGTACATTAATTGGGTTATGATGTTGTTGAATGTTTATGGAACACATCTATTTTCATGAGTTTTGAAATAATTAATGTTTTAGTATCATGGAGGTATAAATATGTAATATTTTAATTATGTGACCAGGGGCTAAGGAATCATATATCAAATTAATTCATTGGATAATGATTAATATATCATGAGAAAATTAAGACATGAATTTTGCGTGAATTAAATTCAGTAAGAGACTATATCAATTATGATAGTATTTGGAGTAAACCTTGACTATAATGTTGGTCTAATAGTGAAACCAATCCACTATTATAGTATTGTTAAAGAACCTTGACTATTATGATGGTTTGGGTAGTGTACTCAATCCACTTTTATAGATATCGAAGATAGATTTAACTAATAAAGAGATTATTTACAATTTTTATGCTTATGAAAAAATTACATGTCATATTCCAATGTTATTATAACTATGATTAATATCATTGATTCTATTATTATTCATACCTTATGAACTGTCATGATTTATACCATGTCACGAGATTATGTTCAATGATATACATGGTATAGATTTTAAATTATAAAATGAGGTTCACATACCCTTATAATTATATTATGCTTATTTTATCATTAATATCTACATTTTTTTTACCCTAAATGAACATCTAAACATAACATTTATTGTGTTTTTTGTAATGACATGTGCTTTAGAACATGGAATAATTTTAACAGAATTTCATTTTTTTCATTTAGGGGATCATCAATTCAATAAAATGATCTTAAGAATACAATTTTTGGAGTTATAACACTTTAATGACTAGTTATTAGGCTTGGGAATAGTATCAAAGATTTACATGGGATTCTTGTTGAGTTCTAATAGCATGGGGTCATGAAATTAATGGTTTGGGTGGTTTGAACAAGGTGCCTGTTTTTTTCTAAAACAATATTTCCCCCAACAGAAAACAATGTAGAATTTTTCAAAGGGGAAAAATGTGTTTCACGGGACAGACATGGTTTACTAGAACCAGACGCCTAACCCACACAGCTAGTTCCACTTAGGTAGTGTGACGACATGGTTCATTTCAGGGTTTATGAACGGTTTGGAAAAAATGTGTGGCCAAACCATGTGAAATAGTTTTTAGGGGTAAAATGATGGTTTCCCCCAAAATATTTTTTTTATTTACCCCAATCTCTTTCCTCCCCCAGAACCCATTTTAGGCTCTTCCATGGTTCTATAGCTTTATTCTATCTATTGAAATAATTTACTAATAGCTTATTTTACCTATTTTTATGAAGATTGTCTATTTATTTGGATTCATCCAAACCAAACCAAATCAGCGATTGATATTGGATGAAAGAAACATCGTGAGCATAATAAGGTTGGTGGTCTATATATATTTCCATAATTTTGATCATTTTATGAATAGTGTCAATGTGACAAAAGCCGACATTTTCCCCGCTATGTCTTTAAATTAGGTTCTTCATATTCAATTGACTTACAAACCTTGTACTAGTTCTATTTTTTATTTTTAAATGGATGGATTATGTCAAACTAAATTGAAGACATCCTACTGGTGTACGATCATTTATGTCCATATAATAAATATTTTTTTAAATTCATGGAATGCCTTCTAATCATTAATATTTTATTAATAATGGGATTTCCATTACAGAAACCTAATCAAGAGAGAATGTCACCTCCAATTATTTTTTTAGATATTATTTCTAAAATGGATTTTTTATATGAATTTAGTTTTTTCTCTAGATTGTCATGCTTTTAGTTCACAACGAATTATTAAAAAAAATTATGATTTAAAAATAAAACCCATCGAATGAGGTGTGTTTACTCTTAAATTAAAAAATGGTTTATTTTTTGACATATCATTATTAATATGTATCATGTTATTTCATGGGTTATTTGAGGTTATAAAGTAATGTGTCTTTATTCTATATAAATTCTCCCAGAAGACATGCACCATCTAAGTGCTCTGGCTTTGTCCACTCCAAATTTGAATGACTAATGGTACAAGACCATCCTAAGGACTATTATTTCATAATGAACAGGATTTACCATATAGTTATATTCAAATTCAGTCTAGGGTACCATCTATGAACTTATATGGACCTTATTAAATTAATTTCAATGTTTGGATAGATTATATGGAATGCCATTAATTAAATGGTGTATTTTTTATGGTTTTGTACATCAAATGAGATTTTGATATAAATGTAGAGTATCAACATGATAGATTTCCCTACATGAAATTTTCAAATAATTTAAATTAAAATTATTTTGATAGGGTGGTATGTCCATGTTTGTTATTTCTTGTTATGTACATTCTATAATTGAAAAGGATTTCTTTCTTGAAGTTGGATTATTAAATGTTGATAATGTTATGTAATTCATCATTTATATTGTTTTAAATTATTATAATTATATTATTAAATCATAAATGGGTTGGGGGATATTCATAAGGGATCTATTAAAAATGGATGGAAACCATGCTCTCTCATATCGCATATTGAATTATGGAATCTGGCACCATTGATACCATATAGGGTGTTGTGATATGGTGCCAGAATCCCTATATAGAGTAATTTCATGACGGATCACTCACAATCCAAAGTGTTGTTCATGATGTCCCACACTCTATTGGGTTGTAGAAAATGTGCCCTATGTCTTGATAATATAAGCTCGTTTATTCTGGTTTTGGATGACTGAGTTATGCACGATCCATCCATTACCTAGTATTCTAGGTATATGGAAACATAAAACTGCATGTACATATTTATATAAAGAAAATTGATATATAAATAAAATATTTATATATTATTATTATATTAATATGCATATTGAACAGAAATTCATTTTTTCAATGAGACGATGCATGTAGAGATGGCCAAGAATTCAATTGAACATTGTCAAACTGGTATTTGATTATTGATTCATCATGACTTATTTATATGTCTTATAACACATGAAAACTACTTTACATTATATTTCATTGAATATATCTAGTTTTAGACACCATTTGTTGTAAGCTAAAGTGATTTATCTTTTACCCTCTTCTTAGGTCACCAATGCATAGGGATACCTAAGTAGACCATATTTTTGTAGGATCATGGTTGACTACTTGTGTTTTTTGTCTTATAAACAAGATTTATGGGTATATGGCCAAGCAAGGGATTGGGATTCTTCTGGAGTACACCGATGGAGATTTTGTTTCAACTCATTATTCATGTACTTCCATGTATCATATTGCCTATTGAATAAAGAAAATTTATTTTTTATCATCATATGGAAATGCATGAATCTATTTTATATTTTAATTCTCCATCATTTATATATAGTTTATATCTCTATTTTTATAGTCAATTTTTAATTTATTACAAATATAAATGTTCCATTTTATTTATTAACTGATATACCATTGTGTAACTATTTTCATGAGGTTATAATATCCCCACTATCACCTCCCCACCCCTTCAAAGCTTGTTGGTAGCCTCTAATATATGGGAAGATGTATTTGAATCCATGTGACCCTCCAATCCAGCTACAATATTAGAGGTCTGATGGTTTGAGATTTTTCAAACTGGTATCAAATGAATATATATATTTTTCCTTAATATTTTGGGATGAAAGATATGATTTTAGGAATCTATTGGTACTTTTTAAATCGTTCTTCCCAGAACAGATTACAACAAACACCTGGAAAGTTCAAGTGTCTCAGTTTTGTAATATTTTTCATTTTTTTTCTATTACAGTTGATTATTATTTCAAATTGGGTGATTGGTGTACTTTCTGTTCTGTGCTAATTTATGATTTTATAGTAGTTTTCCCTTGCATTGGTTTGGTAAGGATGAATCCTTTCAAGAATCATTTTAGGCACATTGACATTAATATTTCATGCATATTCCATTCCATGTAGTTACATTTTTTGTGATGCATTCAAATTTGACTTTATACTTTGATTGTTATTTAAAGATAAAATTGCAATTTTTATGTAATTTTTTTTATTTCATATTTATGTAACATGATAGGTAATTATATTCCATGTTCTCTAATTATTTAACATGTATTTCTGATATATCATGCTTTTATACTTATTATCATGATTTCTGTGTTTAATTCTTGTAATAATATGATTATTTATGATGTTATAAAATTATTTTCAAGGATAAATTTATTGGATTTAATTAAAATGGAAGAAATTATCATTTTTAAGGTGTATAGGAACTATATATGTGGGAAAAGGTAATCTGTATAGTTGAACCATCCATTGAGTTCGGTATTTTAAAATAGATTCTGATGTTAATATGAAAATATTCAAATGTTTGGAGGTTAAAGTATAGTGATTTCAAGAAATTTGACCCAAATTTCAAACTATAAGGTGTAAGGGTTATTTATGTATTCTTACCTAGAAAATCATATAACTGAAGAATTAAATAAGACCATGTTATATTTTAAAATCTTATTGATGGTAAAAGTAGTTTAGATTCATTAAAAATGGGTTGGGGACATTCTTAAATGAATAACTACGTACATGTAGGTTAATTGGTGTGAATATTTTATGAAATGAACCATGTGAATGTTTGTAATTTAATAATTAAGAAACTATTATTGGGGTGCATTCAGATGAACCTAGGTTCCTTTAGTGGGACCCTCTTAGGTCTTCTTATTTTTTTACAGGTGTTGCTGATTTATGATTAGTACATGATGTTTTTAAATAATCTAAATGATTAATGGTTAATGTGAAATAATGTATTGTTTTTAAACTGTAACCTGATGTAATGTAATTCATTTAAGACCCTATTGTATGTGTAATTTGAGTTTCTTTTATGATATTCCTTAGAATATAAATGTGTTATTTTGGTATAGGAACTCATTATATTAATTGATTAAATGAAAGGATCTTAAGCCTAAATACTTATGTTTGGAATGACTTAATTATAGGGTCAACACTTGCACATCGAAAGGGGTTATCCCATGGTAGGTATCACTATTATATCTTATATTACTTTAAAAATTCTGTGAGTTTTATGATTTTTGTGTTTGGGTGTCGTTGTCAATATTTGGGAACTTTTTTTCTAAATGAAACACTTTTTTAGATGGGCGGTAATTGTATCCATGACCTTATTATAGAATTAATCATCAATAAATTATCTATTTAAGTTGGATTGACATTATTATGAAATGGTCTTCATTTTTTTGGTATCAGGATTAAATTTATATTTCTAGGGATGTATGTGAAGTATTCATTCTTATTTACTGTCAAATAGTATAATGGCACTTTGAGAAAGTTATTAGTGTGAGAAATAAAATACATTAATACAGAGGGAAATAGCCTATATATATAATACTAAATGTGGATTTTTCTTTTTAAACCATGGTTTAGTATAACTTTATGTATAGGGTTCCCATTGAGTGATAAATTATATAACGAACATGTTGATTTTGATTAAATCATGGATCCATTGGCTATTAAGAATGTTTTTGGGTCATATCTGAAGTATTGTGTCCTATTCCATATTGGAAACTAGTATGTCATTATGTTTGGGATGATTTCCATAGGATTATATTTTTTTAACATGTTGTCAATTTTTTTATTCCAAATATTATGATGTTTTGATGTGGGGATCAAGACATAGAGGAGTGACACATGTGCGTTTAAGGTGAATGTAGAACTAGTATTCTTGTGAGTGTCCAATTTTTATCTTATATTTAAGGATATGAAACTCCTATGGTGGGGATAATTTCATCCATTCTAGTGGTTATGATCCCTTCCATGTAAACGATGAATAACCGAGGATGACAATTTGTAAAAAGTTTTTCTCTGGGTTGAATTCCCATGAAGCTTGTTGGTGTTGAATCGTGTTGGTTCATTCTCGACAGCATGAAATCGATGTTTTTAGATACAAAAACTATACTTGTTAAAGACTGTTTGTCTAGGAAGGACTTCGAGGGTTAATCGTGATTGATCATTGAACTCATTGTGTGATAACTGCTTGCGAACGGTTTGTGAAGGTGCATCGGTAGTTGAATCCCCTCTTCGATCAATGGAAGTGGACCACTGATGGTTTTACAGATCTTCAAGTAAGTGTTTTTCTCCTTTTAGTGTATTATTGTTTAGATAAAATCATTTTACCAATCGTGAAATAGTCTATGATGCACTAAGGGAGTGTTGGTCTTACTCTTCAATAGTGTCTTAAAATATTTTTCGATTGTTTATGTGGATTTATCGATGATTCATGTTCGACGAATAAATATTTTCGAGGATTGGGTTTTCTTACGTGATACATGGGTTCACATGTACTAAATAATTGGATGGAATCTTGGACACCAACCTTTCTTTCCGATGAATGGATCGCCAAGAAGATGCATCTTTTGGATCATTCAATGTTTTGAAGTGTATATTTCTTCTCTGTTCCAAGTTCTATATTGTATTTTTTTTAAAGGAATACCTAGGGCTTGTTTCTTTGACTCCAGTTGTTAATTCATTGGTTATCCTATAATTGTTTTTTGGCTATAAGTTAATGCATCAATGAGTGACTAGTCCAGTGGTATGGATCTGGGTTACATATTTGTTCATCCAATGAAATGACCGCTTAAATGGCCCGGTGATCATTTGACTGAGGAACATTCCATAAATTTTGGTATGAGCTTTAATAAACTTGTTTATACTAAACAAAAAATTACCTGGGAGAGGCTTGATAGTTTTGTTTTATTTAAGTCTGCCATATAAGATTTCAATTGTGAGATTGGTTATCCAGATTTTGAATTAATTGTAATTCCCCTTGTTCATAGTTACAGTCAAAATGAATTGTTTTTAAGCACATCTCCATGTAAACAATGGTGGGTTTGAAAGGGATATATTACTCATTCAAGGAATTATTTCTAAAACGGTTTCATTTTGGAAAATTGGAATTCATATATTTCTTTCTGATGAGGTACCTGTTATGACCTCAAATTAATCATGATCACCCATTATGGGATGTCACACCTTGGGAATATTTAGAACCCCTTGTATCGTTCTTTTAGGAAATTTGAATGGTTGAATGAATCGTGGTTTGAAATTGACCCCCTATTGTGTTCAATCCTATGGTGGGGAGAATATTTGGCCATTTTTTTATTAGATGAAGGAGTGATAATTTATATATCTATATGATATTGTGTAAGCATAATTTATATGTTTTAATATAAAAAAGAGCATTGGATTAGGTTTTGATGGCTTATGTGTGGTACGTGCAAGAAATTTTTAGAGGTAGGTTGGGTGCTTAAAAATTCAACGTGAATAATTGAATGAATCTTCATGACCCTTGTACTCCATGTGTTGTTTGTTTATTCCTGAAGGCTTATTTGGAGCAATAAGTTCTATGTTGGGGAGGTTTTAATGACATGTGTTTATGACGTTGATGAAAATAAAAAGGAATTTTAATTTTGCAATTTAGTGGTTCGTCTGTTCATTAAACAAAGTATCAAAATGAAATTCGAAGAGTCATAACTCATCAATGTGTTGGTTTAGACATAGATAATGGAATAAGGGGTCCCTCAAGTGGCTTTTTGAGTTTCAAAAGCATCATAATTCATAAATCAATGGTTTTGGTGGTCAGAAGAGGGAATGTAGTTTGTTTGAAACCTTGTGTCCCCTAGTACGAAACATTGTATCTTTTATCAAATGTATAACTACTATTGGGAAGATTCTTCATGGTTTACCCAAATTGAGGTACAAACCCACTAGGTTAGTGCCACATAGGTTGTGTTCATTCACAGTTCTTCACATGGTTATCCCATGGTTTTTCCAAACCATGGCCCTAAAACCATACGACACTCTTTTAGTGTAGAGACCCTAAGATTAACGTACATGGGCATTACATTACTCTAGCGTAATACATTATACATAACAAAAACAGACACACAAGGACCGTAATAGTTTATTGTCTTTGGAAACTTGGAATGTAATCTTCTAATCATGGTGAAAGATCTTTAACATCTCCCATAAAGATCTTCCTCTTTTTTGTTACCTAAATCCTTTCTTTATATCCTGGGGAAAAGAAAACATAAAAAGGGTGAGCTGAAATGCTCAGTAAGGGAAAGCATGGATAAAATAAAACATACCATATACATTTGAACTTAAAAACATGAATATAATGTTTAAACATCAAAAGCTTGAGGAATGACATAAAACATGGAAGTAAGCAAACCATAGATCATAATGAAACATTAATAATGATAAAATAGCATGGGAATAAAACATGTAATTGTGGAAACCATAAATCACATGATATGATTTCCATATTAGCCAAGGCATTGCTTCCAATACCATCTTAGTGGTCAAATTCCCTTTCTGAATCGTGTTCACTACTCCTTCCAGTCCTGTATTACTGAACCGGTTTAACATTCCATTCTAGCCATGTCTATCTCATGAGATATTAATCATTACCCAATGCATTGGAGGGAGATATAGGTCCCACCCATCTCATTGTGAAATCATTCTTACTTTTGCCACAAAATATACATAAAATATTAATCATAACCCAAAGAATAAAATGGGTTTCATAAACATCATCCCATTATTTCATAATCCATATAAAACAAATGGATATAATTTCTAAATATGAAAAGTGAAACCATGTAAATAAAAGAGACATTATACTTAAAACATACACATATGAAATAATTTCATTTTAGATGGAAAATGGTTTTGATAAAACACTTGAAATGAATTCTTAAGGAAAATATCCTTTCTTATTTAAAATCATTTTCTTTTCACAAAATGTCATGAATTTTTAAAAGAAAACGATTTTCTTGAATATAGTCATGAAATATTTTTTAAGAAGCTTCATGAAAATATGGATTTATAAAACCGTAAAAATCCTTTCATGCCGTATAAGTAAAAAAAACATTCTTCTCATACTTTTTTCGGAAAAGTCAAAAAGTACCTCATACGAAAAACGACAAAAGATTCATGTCATATATTTTACTAAAAACTCACCAAAGGGTAAAATTGGATTTAAAAAATTGTAGGTGGATGGAAAAAATATTACATATTTAGGAAACATGGATGTGGATGATAAAATACACCCCAGTAATTTCTAATGTATAAACAATCTCGGATAAAAATGAGATTGTGATATTTCCCTTACCTTAGGTCCTATTTGCTTCATAAGTGTCCGAACCTCCTGTATAATGATTTAAATAATGTCATTGACTTATTCTAGAATCATACTCATTGTTACGATATCATATATGGTTCACTTATGGCTTTATATTACCCGTTCTATTGTAAATTCCATGTAAAAGAGCATTTTGGGTAAAATCGTTTCATTTGTCGTCCGTGTTTTGACTTGTAATTATTCATATGATTACATAGATAATGATTACTTAATTAAAAAACATAAAACATGATTTTATATATAATATATATTCAGAATATATATATATATATATAATAGATCAGTAAATGGAAAGAAATACGCCGTTCATGGAGATGGTAGACCGTACGTACGCATGAACGGTGTTTTCTTTTCCTTATTGAGTTGAATGGAATTAAGTAGATGACATACATATATATACACATAAATCAAGTATAATTATTATGTAATATATTTCATTATTACTTATTATATATACTTTATAATCATTCATGATTGGTTACCGTGGAGAATAAATCTCATCGCGTCGTGGAGACGGTAGTCCGTACGTACGCACGAGCGATTATATCGTTCTCATGATCGTGGAATTCTATTTGAGTGTATGTATACTATTTCATAATTAATATAAATTTACAATAATCATATATAGTGATTATTTACACCATTATACCCTTCCAAGTAAGGTGGTGGTGGAAAATAGATTACACCACGGTGTGGAGACGGTATTCTGTACGTACGCACGCGCGGTGATTTTGTTTTCCGTAGGATGGATATATGGTAAAATTTGGTTGTTTAATTCTTACAATAACATATCAGTATATGAGTGATACTTATGTTATTACTTCATTATGAAAAAACCTATGAATAAGAAGTGGAAGAAGAAATAAAGATGAAAGAATCGGTAACGAACATTACCTCTTCTTTGAAGCGCCTCTTTGAGTCTTCCTCTTAGGGCACTAAAATTGGTCTTTGAAGAATACCAGGACCTATAGGATATTTATAGGGAAGTGGGGAAGAGAATTTGTCCGGGGTTGGCTGAGATTTAATGCTCAAAGTGGTTTGAGGAAGAGAGGAAGGAGGTTCCCTTTTATAAGGGAGCAGAGGGGCACCTTTGGAATAACTAAACATATTATTTTATTATGAAGTCATATTCAGTTTTTAATATCTCCAAATTGAGTTATTTAGAAGCTAAGGTGGGGATGGGTCGAAATAATCCCATACAACAGAATTTAGACAAGTTTAGGTCATTATATTAACCTTATCTTTTAGTTTTAACTCTTAGTTAATTAGATTGACATTTACCATGTCACTTTGTATTTTTATATTATATAGTTAATAAACATACCATATACATCCAAGAGACCCCCATGTGGTCCATTAATGATACAACAATCATGATAGAAGAATATTGGCCGAGCCTTAGATTTTTAGGTATAATATAACAATCAATAATATAATATTTGTTTTAAAAACTATTTTATGTCAATTTTTACACTATTCAATAGTTGATTTTTTTGAAACTCATAACAGAATTATTACTTCAACCAAAGTTAATTAAATAAATCCTAACATGTAATATTAACCTATAAAATTAGTTTAATTCATAAGAAGTCTCAAATTATATTTATTTGGGTATTTATAATATCAATTATTCTAATTTTTCACTATTATTGTAATTATTGCATCATCATTGTGTCATAAATAAATTAAATTATATAATGTCTATGAATTATAAATAAAATCTCATTATGTATGAAATCTTATTATCTTTCTAATGAATATTTACAATAGAATTTATCTTATGTATAACCCTATATTAAAAATGTTTTAGTAAATTAACATTGATTTTAACTCTTTTAACTCTTCTTTGAATTAAATAATAATAAATTTCCTAATCTAATCCAAGTGGGCCTAACTGGTCATATATTATTCCTAAGGTTGTTTTTGGTCGAATTACACTTATCCAATAGAATTAGGACATGTGTTAGGGTAATAATAATATCATTTTTACCCTTAATTACCCTATTTATTTTTATCCGTGGTAAGAAAAGTAAAAAGTTACTTTTCACCAAAAATTATTTTCATCTCATTGAACCAAATTTTCCTTACTGACATCAACCGTGTCTCTCGGATTTTTGAAATTCCACTCACAGAAGCGATAAAATTACATTTTATGAAAAATTCATTTTTTTTACTACCACTTAGTGGTTTCACTATTCATCAAAAAATGAAAGTTTCCAGAAAAATACCAAAAATTAGGCCTAAGCTATATTTGATATTATGATTTCAAAAATGATGTATATTTTACCAAATTCAAAACATATCAGTTGCATTAATTAATTTAAAAATTAAATCACGTCGTCAAAACAAATAGCGTGTTTTTAAGAGATAATAACAATCAAAAGATTGACACTTGTTTATGTTTGGTTTAAATGTGAAATTACATCCAATGAACAAAATTTTATTAAATTTTAAAAATATATTTTAAAAATATTTTAAAACCACTCAAATTAATAATTTATCACTATTAATTATTTCGATTGAAAATTTTGTTTTTAATTACAATTTAGTAATTTTGACTATTCATCAAAATATGAAAGTTATCCGAAAAGTACCAAAATTTATCCCTAAGATAATTTCGATATTCAAAATCCAAAAATGAAGTCCATTTGGAAAACTAAAATTTACAAAATTTTAAAAAGTGGTTATTACTATTCATAACGGCTAGTTTTAATAATATTTTAATAGCATATCGTTGTTTAGTGAAACTCGGTATTGCGTACTACACACGCTATCGAGGAAGGTCGCGATTGAGTGTAATGCAAGGAGAGTCAATGATGCGTGTTGTGTAAGCTCCTTTTGGTGTAACATACATCACAATACATTAATGATATTAAAAAAAAAATTCATAAAATCTCGGGGTATTACATTCTACCCCTTAAAATGAATTTCGCCCTCGAAATTCGTCGGGGTTATAAATGGTTTACTACTCGAAAGTTTCTTTAATAGAAACCCACATCATAATAAGGAATACCAAAACCAATCTTTAAAAACAAAAGTATGAAACATAATGGTTACCCAAATAAACTAATCACTGGGTTTCCACATAGGTGAAAATATGGATATGGAAGAGAAATCTAACCATCATGTTCTGATGGAGAGTGGTAGTGAACATGGCTATGGAAAAGCCAGTAATCACAAAGCCTTAAATTTGTGACGATCTAAGGTACAATCTGATTCATCAGATATAAGAGCACTAGGACTACATTTTTGGTTTTCAATATCATTTCCCTAAAGTTGATGAAATTGGAATTAGAAGAAATACTTTCGTGATTTTGGTATAGTCTCACCATTGGTCGTTATTTGGACAATTTCCACTTCATCCCTTAAATAAAAGAATTTGAATTTGTCATTCATGATGTGTTAGCAAATCATCTGATAGAATGATGGGTCATTCCATCTGTCTCAAACAAAAGGTTAGAAACGTTATCAAAACATACATAAGTTCATATATAGTGATATTAATCATATATGGTTCCTAAAATGGACTTATACTTCTTATATTATACTGCTTAATATAATAAAACTAGTTTATTCTAAATAGGGACTTCCTGTAGGCCAGTGGTAGGCGATAAAGGCTAGTCGCACTTCGGTTGTGGGTTCAATTCCCACAGCCTTGTCTGACGCGATGGGCTGTCTCCAGTCCTGCAGGTTGTCCTTTTTTTGAAACTACATTACTATAACATCCCATCAATAATATTGAAAAAAGTTCTATCCTTAAACAATACTAACTTATGTCCAATATAATCCATTCAAATCTTTAGGCTTATCTAAAATACTTCGGTCCAAGCTCATAATATAAAGAAAATGATTACTTGAAATTTCACATAACAATCACGTGAATTCCATCATTTATCCCCAATATATCATAAGATATATCTTTTTGGTCAAATTACAAACATGTGAATACCTTAATCATGTATTATCTTGAATAATGAATACCCATTAATTGAACCATAGTGAAAACACGAATGTTGTTAAAAGTTAACACTTTTCACATACCAAAATCCTCAAAATTCTATATACTCAAACCATGATATCACTTAGTCCTTATATCAAGCATGATCTCATGAATACTGTCAAACATTTCATTTTCTCCTTATCCCTTCATTATGCGCATATCATCTGCTTTCCAAAATAGTTGAATCACTTTTCATGGTTACCGGTACCATAAAATTATTGAAAAACACAATAGAACAATAAAAAAATATTCTAATACACAATAAAAGTACCTCAACAACATTATTCTTGAATACCAATACATAAAAACATCAATCCATCCTCTTAAATTATTGTCCTGGAATAAGTCCTTCCTTGATTTAGAAGTAACTTTTTAGGTCAGGGCATTGGGTTGGGTAATGCCCATGTTCTCCACAAATAATACATTGAACTCCATAACAGTCTGTCACTCTATGACCCTTTTCTCCACACAGATAACATTGGTCCCTCCATTTGAGGTATTCCTCAAGGTTCTTCTTCCCTTATTTAGAAATCCCAATCTTCCTTTCTTTATGCTCCTCAACATGCAAACATGCATAATAGTCTATCTTCTTCTTCTTCGATGAATTAGGAATTCTACTAAATTTTATCTTGTTAATCATATATCGCGATGAATAATTCGGCATAATCACAATATCTTTCTCTCTAGGCATTACATAATTTTTTTGCTCATAGTCACCAATTTGTCCATTGGATTCAATGTTAACCGAATTCCTTCTGGTTCCCTCTATTAAATAAAACACAAAAAGAATTCTGTGAGAGACAAAAATCATACTAGAGAAAACAACATAGTAAAGGGGGAGTACCCTCAATATCTAACATCTTAGGTTAAATTCTACGATCATTAGCACAATTCGAGTACTATAAACTATATGTATACTTAACCTTAGAGACATCCCTAGACATATCTTATAAATATCTCTAGGGATCTCACTAACGTTTTCGCATCCTAGTTTCCAAAGGTTGACTAATCTTTTCCTCTGATACCAACTGTAGAGACCCTAAGATTAACGTACATGGACATTACATTACATTAGCAGAATACTTAATACATAACAAAAAAAGACACACAAGGACTGTAATAGTTTAGTGTCTTTGGAAACATGGAACGCAATCTTCTAATCGTGGTGAAGGATCTTCAACATCTCCCATAAATATCTTCCACTTTTTTCTTACCTAAAACCTTTCCTTATATCCTGGGGAAAAGAAAACATAAAAAGGGTGAGCTCAAATGCTCAGTAAGGGCAAGCATGGATAAAATATAACATACCATATACATTTGAACTTAAAAACATGAACATAATGTTTAAACATAAAAAGCTTGAGCAATGACATAAAACATGGATGTACAGAAGGCATAGATCATCATGAAACATTGCAAATGATAAAATAGCATGGGAATAAAACATGTAATTGTGGCAACCATTAAGCACAAGATATGATTTCCATATTAGCCAAGGCATTGCTGCCAATACCATCTTAGTGGACAAAGTCCCTTTCTGAATCGATTTCAATCCTCGTTCCAGTCCTGTATTAGTGAACGGGTTTAACTTTCCATTCCATCCATGTCTATCTCATGAGATATAAATCTTTACCCAATGCAATGGAGGGAGATATAGATCCCACCCTTCTCATAGTGAAATCATTCTTACTTGTGCCACAAAATAGACATAAAACATTCATCATAACCCAAAGAATAAAATGGGTTTCATAAACATCATCCCATCATTTAATAATACATATAAAAAAAATGGATATAATTTCATAATAAGAAAAGTGAAACAATGTAAATAAAAGAGACATTATACTTAAAATATAAAAATATGAAATAATTTCATTTTAGATGGAAAATAGTTTTGATAAAACACTTGAAATGAATTCTTGAGGAAAATATCCTTTCTTCTTTAAAATGATTTTCTTTTCACAAAATGACATGAATTTTTAAAAGAAAAGGATTTTCTTGAAAATAGTCATGAAAACCTTTTGAAGAAGCTTCATGAATATATGGCTTTATAAAATCGTAAAAATCCTTTCATGCTGTATATGTTAAAAAATACATTTTTCTTGTACTTTTGTCAGAAAAGTCAAAAAGTACCTCGTACGAAAAACGACAAAAGATTCCTTTAATATCTTTTACTAAAAACTCACCAAAGGGTAAAATTGGATTTAAACAATTGTAGGTGGATGGAAATAATATTACATATTTAGGAAACATGGATGTGGATGATAAAATACACCCCAGTAATTTTTGAAGTATAAACAATCTCGGATAAAAATGAGATTGTGATATTTCCCTTGACATAGGTGTGATTTTCTTTGTAAGTGTCCGAAACTCATGTATAATGATTTAAATAATGTCATTTACTTATTCCAGAATCATACTCATTGTTATGATATCATATATGGTTCACTTATGGCTTTATATTACCCGTTCTTTTGTAAATTCCATGTTAAAGAGCATTTTGGGTAAAAAAATTTCATTTATCGTCCCTGTTTTGACTTGTAATTATTCATATGATTACTTAGATAATGATTACCTAATTACAGAATATAAAACATGATTTATATATAATATATATTCAGAATATATAAATATATAATAGATCAGTAAATGGAAAGAAATACACCGTTCATGGAGACGGTAGACCGTACGTACGCATGAATGATGTTTTCTTTTCCTTATTTAGTTGAATGGAATTAAGTAGATGACATACATATATATACACATAATTCCAGTATCATTATTATGTCATATTTTTCATTATTACTGATTATATATACTTAATAATCATTCATGAATGGTTAACGTGGAGAATGAATCTCATCACGTCGTGGAGACAGTTGTCCGTACGTACGCACCGGCGATGATATCGTTCTCATGATCAAGGAATTGTATTGGAGTTTATGTATACTATATAAGAATAAATATCACTTTACAATAATCATATATAGTTATTATTTACACCATTATACCCATCCAAGTAAGGTGGTGGTGGAAAATAGATTACACCGCAGCATGGAGACGGTATTCTATACGTACGCACGCGCGGTGATTTCGTTTTCCGTAAGATGGATAGATGGTAAAATAAGTATGTTTCATACTTATAATAACATATCAGTATATGAGTGATACTGATGTTATTACTTCATAATGAAACAACATAAGAAGAAGAAGTGGAAGAATAAATAAAGATGAAAGAATCGGTAATGGACATTACCTCTTCTTTGAAGCGTCTCTTTGAGACTTTCTCTTAGGGCACTACAATTGGTCTTTCAAGAAGACCAGGACCTATAGGATGTTTCTAGGGAAGTGGAGAAGATAATTTTTCAGGGGTTGGCCGAGCTTGAAGGCTCAAAGTGGTGTGAGGAAGAGAGGGAGGAGGTTCCCTTTTATAAGGGAGGAGAGGGGCACCTTTGGAATAACTAAAAATATTATTTTATTATAAAGTCATATTCGGTTTTTAATAGCTCAAAATTGAGTTATTTAGAGGATAAGCTGGGGAGGGTTCTAAATCCTCCCATAAAATATAATTTATACAAGTTTAGGTCATTATATTAACCTTATCTTTTAGTTTTAACTCTTAGTTAATTAGATTGACATTTACCATGTCACTTTGTATTTTTATATTATATAGTTAATAAACTTACCATATACATCTAAGAGACCCCCAAGTAATCCATTAATGATACACCTATCATGATATAAGAATCCTGGCCGAGCCTTAGATTTTTAGGAATAAAATAACAATCAATAATATAATATTTGTTTTAAAAACTACGTTTTGTCAATTTTGACATTATTCAATAGTTGATTATTGTGAAACTCATAACAGAGTGATTACTTTGACCAAAGTTAATTAATTCAATAATAACATGTCATATTAACCTATAAAATTTGTGTAATGCATAAAAGGTCTCAAATTATATTTATTTTGGTATTTATAATATCAATTCTTCTAATATTTCACTATTCTGGTAATTACGGCATCATCATTGTGTCATAGATAAATTAAATTATTTAATGTCTAAAAATTATAAATAAAATATCATTATGTATTAAATCATATTAGCTTTCTAATGAATATTTACAATCTGATTTATCTTATGTATAACCCTATATTAAAAATGTTGTAGTAAATAAACTTTGATTTTAACTCTTTTAACTCTTCTTAGAATTAAGTAATAATAAATGTCCTAATCTAATCCAAGTGGGCCTAAATTGTCATATTTTATTTCTAAGGTTGTTTTTGGTTGAATTACACTTATCCAATTGAATTAGGACATGTGATAGGGAATAATAATATCATTTTTACCCTTAATTACCGTATTTATTTTTAACCGTGGTTAAAAAAAGTAAAAAGTTACTATTCACCAAAAAATATTTTCATCTCATTTAACCACATTTTACTTACTGACACAAACCGTGTCTCTCGGATTTTTTAAATTCCACTCACAAAAGTGATAAAATAATGTTTTATGAAAAATTCATTTTTTTTAACTACCACTTAGTGGTTTCACTATTCATCAAAATATGAAAGTTTCCAGAAAAATACCAAAAATTTGGCCTAAGCTATATTTGATATTATGAATTCAAAAATGATGTCTATTTTACCAAATTCAAAACCTATCAGTTCCATTAATTAATTTAAAAATTAAATCTCATCGTCAAAACAAATAGCGTGTTTTTAAGAGATAATAACTATCAAAAGATTGACACTTGTTTATGTCTGGTTTAAATGTGAAATTACATCCAATGAACAACATTTTATTAAATTGTAAAAATATATTCTAAATATATTTTAAAACCACTCAAATTAATAATTTATCACTATTAATTATTTCGATTGAAAATGTTGTTTTTAATTACAATTTAGTTATTTTCACTATTCATCAAAATACGAAAGTTATCCGAAAAGTACCAAAATTTCCCCCTGAGCTATTTTCGATATTCCGAATCCAAAAATGAAGTCCATTTTGAAAACTAAAATTTACAAAATTTTAAAAAGTGGTTATTACTATTCATAACAGGTAGTTTTAATAATATTTTAATAGTATATCGTTTTTTAGTGAAACTCGGTATTGCGTACTACACACGCTATCGAGGAAGGTCATGATTGCGTGTAATGCAAGGCAAGTTAATGATGCATGTTGTGCAAGCTCCTTTTGGTGTAGCGTACAACACAAGTCATTAATGATATTAAAAAGAATATTTTTCATAAAATCTCGGGGTGTTACATTTAGGGTAAAATAAATATATCACCCTTAATGAAATTATTTTTTTCCATTATTTTTTGTTTAAACTCCATCACCCATGAGAGTCTCCTCCAAAGTGAAATGGGGTCTCCCCCAAGAATATTCTAGACATCAGATAACTCATCTATCTATTATCCAAATTGAAAGTCTTCAATCTCTATGGATCTGTATTGGTAAGCTATATAATACTCTTTAATCTATTTTATGTTCTTCATTCCGTCTATTTAGCTAGTTTGGAGAAAGGTCATTTTTTGATCTTTTGTAGATAATATAAATTACTTATATTGATTACAAAATATACTGAATCAATTATTGGTATTGGATAAGTGACATGTCTTACGAATAAGGTAGGTGGTATATGGTTGTTCCCTAAAATATCATAATTTTAGGAATAGTTCTATTGTGCTGCACAATGACCTTTTCCATAATTATCCATTGAATGAGGGTATTCATGTAAAATTGACCTACACACCATGAACTACTCGCATTTCTTGTTTTTATGTGGTTTTATGATGTCTGCCAAAAATTTTCACACCATGTGTGTGGGACGGATTATATGGACCTCTTATAATTACATTATTAAATTTCAAGAATGCCTTTTAAGGATTCATATAGGATTGATTATGGGTTGTAATTTTTAGATGCTTGAATAATAGATAATGTCACTTTATATGTTCCAACATGGATATTTGTTTTATAAACTATTTATTTAATTTGAATTGTGTTATGAAAATGGATTATTACGATTTTAGTGCTAAATGAATTATTTGTAAATGATGTCATATTTTTATAATAAACCCAAATATATGAGTTGCACATTATTTTAAATTACCTTGTGATTGTTTGTTATACATACCATAATTTATGGATAATTTGAGTCTATAATTCGTAGTTTCCCTCTTCTATATTTATTCTCCCAAATCCCTGGTACATTCTATGTGCTTTGGCTTTGCCCACTATGAATTTGAATGTCTAATGGACCAATCCCCTCCTAAGGGTTTTCTTTGTTAATGAATGAGATTTTAGAAATATTCAAATTCCTATTAAGTTCGTGGTACCTTTTAGGTGCCTCTTATGAAATTCCATGTTTTGATAGATTTAATTGTATAACATTAATTAAATGGATTATACATTATGGTTTTATTATTTAAATGATTTTTTGATATAAATGGAGTGTCTTGAGATTACTTATTTCATTATATGAAACAATCATTTGTTAAAAAAATTATTTAGAAATTGTAGAAAGGAAACACCATTTATTTCATACTATCTTTATGAAACAATTGAATTGATTTGCCTCATTGAGAATAGAATTATTAATGTAGATTTTGAGAAGTAATTAATCAAGTATCCGATTATAAATTTTTGTTATTATATGATTATGCATAAAATGGGTTATGGAACAATGGTTTGGTATCTGTTGTGCCTGGTGTAAAATCACGCTCCCTTATATATGTTATTGAGTCATTGAATCTTACAACATTGATAATATATTGGATGTTGGGGTGAGGTGCCACACTCATTATTCAGAGTGATAAAATGATTTCTCACACACTATCTGAAGTGCCCAGATCAGTGTGAATCACTGAGAGGGGGAGGGGGTGAATCAGTGATCCCTTAAAACTTTTTACTAATTGATTCTTTATCAATTAAACCTCTATGGCTGGTTAAAGCCTCGATCCACTCTTCTTGTATCCTCAACCTTTCCCGAATGATGCAGTAATGAAAAGGCAGAGGACACAAGGATTTAAAAGGTTCGGCACCAAAGGCCTACATCCTTTCCATGCTCTCCCAGCATGGATTCTCCCATTATAATCTGTTAGTATTACAATGGTCGATACAGCTTCCCACCGTATCTCTCCTGAGTCCCACAGGAGGGTCTTTATACTGCTTCACACAGTGTTACCAGAGTCCCACTGGCCTGCTCCAGAATACCACTGAAGACTTCTTCTCCCTGAGTCCCACAGGGTCTTCTCTTGGCTCCTCGAGTCGCACGAGTAGCTCTTCTTCACATTAAGATTCTTCAAGTATCTTCAGCAGTCTGGGATAAAGACTGTTCCCTTGCTCTGTACCTCTGATCACTTGAGTTGATCAGGTCTTCTCGTCTTGCTCAGGCTTTGTCACCTTCTTCTAAGGATGACCAGGCTTCTCTCCAGCTACTGAATACTCAGACAATTGATATCTTTAACTTCAGTCTGGTCCAGTCTCACTTCACATCAACTTCATGCACTGAATGCATGGAAACTCTGAATCCCCATGCACTGACTGCATGGCCTTCTCAAATCTCTTCAAGAACTCCTGGTCTTGGACCACTCAAATGCCCACCACTGATTTGGCTCTGTTCACGTGTGCACGTGCATGCATGCATGCATGCACTCTCCTTCTCTTTCTTCTAGGTGCAATAATCCCACAAAGGGTGTAGTCACTTTAAGCACACACCTTCATCCTCCTTCACACACTTTATCCAATTTGTTTACACACTTAGAGTGTGTTCTAATTTAGTGTGGGTCACTCCTTATTTTACTTCTAGGTGTTTACACTTTTAGTGCACACACTAGGTTCGGCCTTTTAGTTCTTTTGCACACACAAATGCCTATGGCCTTCTTCCCTTTTTGTGCACACACCTATGCTTCGGCCAACTTCTTGCTCACTTTGCACAAACACTTAATGAGTGTGGTCTTCTTAGCACTTGGCACACACTTGGCCTTCCACTTTATCTTGCACACAAAAAGGCACTATGCCTCGGGTCTTCTTGCTTTGCACACCTACTGCCCGTAGGGTGTTCTTCCTTCACTTTGCACACAAGCACAAGGCTCGGCCTTCTCAAAGTTCACACACGAGGTACTGCCTCGGCCTTCCACTCCTTGTGCACACACTTCCCGAACTCCACCTTCAAAATAGGCGCGCAAGGGGTGCGGCCTTCCTCTATTCACATCTTCTGTCGCGCAAGCACAAGGCACAAAGGACCTCGGCCGTGGGCGCGCAAGTGCAAGGGTGCACTTGGCCATGCAAGCGCTCGGGTGTGCAAGGTGCAACACCGCGGGGCTTCAACCGTGGGCGCGCAAGATGTTGCGGCCACGGGTCTTCCTGCTGCGCAAGGGAAAGGCGCGCAGGGGTCCCCCTTCTTCTTCTTTCACGCAAGTGTGCGTGAAAGGAACTCACGAAGCCAACAGGAGGCTTCGGGCTTCTGCCGCGCGAGTGGTACGCGCAGGGCTTCTACTTCGCGAGGCTTGGAGCACTCACGGGACTTCAAGTTTTCAGTACATCAGCAAGCGGCTATGATGCTCGGGAGCTCCTTTTATAGGCAGAGAGGCCTCAAAACTTCCGCGTGGAATAAATCTCACATCCCCAAAAGTTTCGGGATATCAAGATTTTCCAAATCTTGATTTCTTTCCTCTGTTTCAACGCGGGTTCCTTTTCTTTGTTTTCCTCCACGTGCATGTGCATGCAAATGCATGTCTACCTTCGTTTAAAAACAATCCACGCAAAGCACGAATAAACCGAGGCCTCGGCAACGTTGTTTGCCTCGGCTGATACTCGAAATTTTCCATCCAACGTTTGCATGCATATTTTATTGCATGTATATGTTCAGTGTGTCCAGACGAGCTCAATGGTGTCTTCATCTTCGTCGGAGGTGGCCGGAATCTCGAATGCAGTCGTCGGGAGGCTCTGGTTCATGCGGCGGCTCACGGGTGGCTTCGGGGTGGCTTGACGAAGGAGATGAGCCGAGAGCCATTGGATCGGGCGATCGAAATACATCGGACGACCTGGATCAGATCACCTCGCCGCGGATCAGATGTGCGGCCGAGATCTAGCGTGCGATCGATCGTGCGGCCAGGATCGCTCATGCGGAAAAATTCGCCGTCCCACATCGAATTCAATTTATATGAAATGATGAGAAATGATTATAAAAATCATCTGAATGAACATTATTTTCTTATGAAAAAACTATTTTTATCTACCCATTTTTTAATATAATTACACATTAATTTTATCATTATTGGAAAATGATATTAAATTCATTTCATATTATATTTTCAATAAAAAATTTAACTCTAATTTCATATTTTTTTTTCAAAGAATGGGATAATAATCAACCATGTTTTATAAATAAAAATGTATTTGTCAAAAAAAATTCACCTTGTTTCACATGATTAATTTTTAAGTTAATTTACAACCCCAAAATATTTTCATATTAATATAATGGATGGATTTAAATTTTCCAAGTTATATTTTCACTCTCTCTCTCTCTCGGTGCTTATGGTTACTAGGGTTCCTACATGAAATCCTTCTTAGTGGGACCCCTGTTAGTCATGAGCACCATTCCATTATGTTTTCTTCAACATGTAATATTTTCTTCCTCATATATATTTCATTAGTTCATGTATCACTCTGGGTGGTTCTCAATACCCCATCTCACCTTGGATTTAGATCAGTGTTAGTATCTAAACAATGGAGGGATTTGTATACGTTTCCTCCCTTCCAACTAAGAAAACCTAACCTTGTTTCTACTCATGTATATTCATTATGATGTTGAGGATAGTGGATTTGAGAATGTGGTGAGGGTTTAGAGGTGAAGTCTCATAGATTCATTTAAACTTTTTTGTGCACCCTTTCACCATGGGAACCTCATGTTCCCTTTCATTACTAATCCATGACAACAAAATATACTCTATTTTTGAATGGTGGTGGTGTGGGATGATTGGGATGGTGCTAATAAACATGCTTGTAAATAACTCTCGAAATGATGTTTTCATGTTTTCTACATCAGTATTTGTTTTTCTTATAATTTGTTTCTTTGGGTTTTTTCGTCGTAGTTTTTTAGTAGACATATTTATTTAATATCTCATATGCTCCATTTGGTTAGGGGGTGGGATGGAAAATGTATTTAGGGATTATAATTAATTGTTTTTTTATTTTTTGGAATAATCTTGTGACGATGTATACTTTTTTAGCCTCAATGATGATGATGAAATTTTGAAGACGTTGTTTGGGTCGATAGTATAGAGATGGTCTTTGTTCAATATTCTTAAGTATCTACATATTTAATACTTGATGATGATGATGACATTACAAGGAGGTTGATTTTATTAGGGGACCATATAAGGGATTTTATAGGTATCCTGATTACGGTTTTTGGGGTTCCCTTATACACTCAAATTTACTCTCTATCCTCCGTATCCTCCTCTAATATTATATTATTGTTTGATGAAGTTATGATAAAGAGGTTTTGGGATTTTGGGATTGGTGTCCAATGGTTTTCCATGTGAAATAGAAGTTTTTTACCTCCATCCATGATTTCAATTAATCTCTCGATATGACCTGGGTACATAATCCACAATGATGTTTTCCCTACCATTTTAGATTTTTATGGTCTTGTGTTGATCAATGATGGATTTCAATGGTATTATCAATGGTTTGATATTGTGTTGGTATGGAATTTCATGTGTGTTGATCATAATGGTTTAGTATACGTCTGTTGGTATGGTTTCCCGACTACTATCACTGATGCTCTCAGATGATAAGTTGTGTTGATATGAATGTGGATGATTTTTCATGGATAGATGGATCGTGACATTTCTATATGGTTCTAGAATATAGATCCACTACTAGAAGTGTTAATATAGAGGTTCTTGGATAGAGGGGAGAAATTATAGTTTTCTTGGCATAAATTGATTTTCCCAAAGTAGGATCAATGCATTGATTTTAGTGGATTTTAAATTATGAAATATTATTTATTACATTTTTACATTTTGAATTTGAATGTTAAAATCAGGGTTTTGATTGAATGTACAAATACCAATATCCCATAAAATATATTTTAGAAACTTAAAAAAATGAGATAGAGGAATATTGAAATATTAATCCAATATTTTAAATTACGAGATTAAAATTTTACAAATAAGGCCATATTTTTTTCAATATCAATAGTAACTATGGTAAAATTTATCACTATAATAATGGGTAAATATAGTTAATAGGGGATAAAAATTTGATTTAGGGATGAAATGATTCATTATAATTCTTACTAGGGGAAGAAAGTTCAATAATTATAAATGTAGGATCAATACTTATTATTTTAATTGACATGTTTCAATGAAAATGTCTTGTATAAATTTAATGAAAAGAATGATACAAAACGTCACTCTAATAGTATGAAATATATCTTATTTGTCCATATAGGGAAAAATCATGTAATAAATGAATTTAAATGGATATTTTGAGATTTATGAATTTATATTCATGGGGTATATTTAATTGTTTATTTATAAATTACTTATCTATCTTAAATAATAATTAAATACAGATAGATTGTTTATTCAATTAATAGAAAAATAAAAGAAACTATTTCAAAAAATATTAAATGTAATATTTTTTCAATTAGATATAGGGTTATAATATTTTTTTGATTCATATAACATATTTTCATTGTTTAAAATAGTTATATTTTATTTTAAACCTTTTTATTACTTATTATTTGTAAACTTTATTGAATAATATAAAAATAGGAAGTAATGGTATTTTATGAATCAAATAATATTAAATTATTTAAAATTCCTAAAAACATTAAATACAACAATTTTTATATGATATGGTATAAAATATCAACCCTTGTCCATTTGTGATATAATTTCAACCTTATATTTAAAATTATTATACAATTTGTTTGAGAATGGTGTTGCTGTGGTTTTTATAAATATAGATTAACTAAGGGGTTAAAAAATTATCATGATTAATACACCTTATAAATATATAAAAAAATTTATTTATTAATGGTATTTAACCACCATAATATCAAATCTTAAAATACATGTCCTTTAGATTTATTTGTGATATATAATTACATTATTATATTTTAATCTAACTAGAAATCCGAAGAGTCCCCCTCTCCAAAATTATAAAAGAAATCCCCACCCCCATACATATTCACACATTTGGAGCCTTTAATCATGAAAATAAAATAAAAATATCTCTTATAAATATACATATACACATTATAGATGTTTTTGTGTTCCTAAAATTACAACCAAATTGTCTTTAAGAAGTGATAAAAAGGAGTTATTTTAGAGGATATGTAACCCCCTAACCAATCACATTCTTTGAAATTTTTCTATTACCACCAATAAATATATTTTCTACTTCATAAAATATAATCTTCAATATGATATATATAGTGAAATTTTATTGTGATTATGAAATCAACTTTATTCTGCCTCTTTCAATCAAATCAGATGTGATGGCATTGTTTATGCGTATGTATGACCTACCATGTCCTAGTAGATACAAAATTCATTTCCCATAAACATCATTTACAGATGAAAATTTAAATGGGTTTATTGATTTTATATATAAATTATTACATAAACAATTCAATATATATATATATTTATATATATAGTATAATATGTTTATTTTTACCATCTAGACCGTTGAAAAATTTTAACATCTCTTATGCGTACGTGTTGACCACCACCACCACATATTGATTTGATACAATTTTTGTTCCAATTGTAAATTTTTGTTAATAATAATGAATTTAATGATTCTATATGTAATTATAATTACTCTACAAATGTGAATTACTATTAACCTTTCTTTCATTCAATCTTTCAAAAAACCTAAACAAAATTCAAATGTATGTAGAGCCTACCGTCTCTATGAATGGTGTTATTAATTTTTATATATATACTTTTATGAGTTACTATAAATATTTATAAAATGAAAATTTATGATTTTTTATCAGGATTTAAATATTAGATATTATTAAAAAAAATTATTAATTTAAATAGACCAAAAATACTAAACCAATATATACATGAAAAAACATTCGGTTATAACACATAGTAAGGATTTCATTAATGAATAGTTGAAAAATGATTGATAAAATGTTGTAAGTAAATAATATATTTTATGATATATATAATTGGTTTATATACTATATGTAACATCCAAGGTAATTATAGATTAATAAATATTTTTATCTCAAAATCATTAGAAATTAGATAGTAATATTACATAAAAGGGGATGTTATGTCTAATAGCATACCCAATATGAAACAATGGGTTTCTATGAAATATTATGTCACAAATAAATTTTAGATCTACCAAAAAATATTACATAAACCTTTTTCATTGGGTGAATAAGAAGATCAAACAATATTATGTTTAAACATTTTTATTAAATATTTTTACATTTTTCAAATAAATTTTATTTGCTTAAAATGAGAATACATACAATTTTTTGATTAAAATACATTAATATTTCTAAAAGGTAATTTTAATGCATTTTTATAGAGACCCATTTTAAATATACATTTTTGAAACTTTTGTTAGCTATATTTGAAGAAAAATACTTCTTATTTTGATGAAGGAAATTTAAATTTACATTTATTGAAATTTTGTATTTTTATGATTTTATTCATATTTTAATAAATACAGTAAAATATTTGATTTTATTTTAAAAGTAGCTTTCCATAAAATTTATTTATATAGTTTGGTTATAGTTTTAATTGGGGTTAATGTGTATAATAAATAATTTTTATATCATTTTATACAATATTTTCCATTATAATTTATTTAGCTTTTAAATTTGATATAAGTGAATCTTTTGATAGTTTTACCTCAAAAACTCATTTTCTTATTCAGTCAATGGGAATAATTTTTTATAAATTATATCTAATTATGTGTTTTCAATTTTGATAATGGATTCTATATTTATAATTATAATGTAAAAATTATTTATATATTTCCATTTTAATTTTGGACATTCTGAAAAGTAAATTAGTAATTATTTTCATTTAATACAGTTAAAAGGTAAAATAGATAAATAATTGTAAATATAGTATTATAATAAAACATAAGTACCATAAAACATTTCCTATATAAATTTTGTGAGATAGGGATGACCATGAAAACCCTTGGGAGGAAAATATGGCCTTTGAAAGCCATTGGCATGTGATTATGTCATTTATAACAATTAAATTAAAGTAAATGAAAAATCATCACAAACATGACTATTATTACTAAAAAAAGTTCAATATGGCACTATATTAGTGAGATATTCGACTATAACTATAAATTAGAATTATAAAAAGACTAACTATATCATTCTAATTTATTTAAAATTTTAGGATTTTAAATTATCAAATTTAATTATGAAAAAAATGATGATATACTGATTTCTTTATTAATGAATGAATCAAATAAATGATATTTTAAATATTAAAATAAATATTATTTTTCATAATTTATGAAATCCATTAATTGAATTGGTGAATATAACATGTTAGAATTCTATAAAATGGTTTTTCTCAAAGTTATATTTCAGTTTATATTATATTTATATTTAATAAAATGAATAGTGTGAAAATTGATAGAATTGATATTTTATAAAAATTATAATTAATTATATTATTTTAAAATATTAAAAATATTTTAAAATTTCAATTTTGTTATGATAATAACTATAAGATTATTAGGTTTTCAATTATTTTAAATTTACATAATATAAGTAAAATATAGAGCTTCATAATATTTAAAATGTTGTTACGATGATTAATATTAAAATTTAAGAAATAATGGAAATAATAATATATATTGTTTTTAATAAAATAAATACATGTCTAAAAATTATTGGATGAGAGGATATATAATTATGATCATATTATGTTCAAAATATATCATTTTAGAGTCATCTATATTTAAAAATAAATTTATATTAATTTAATATTTTAGGATTATCAAAGTGTTCCCCTCCGCTCTCCTATAAAAATGTACACCATG